>OZ012557.1:6717527-8011786 GCA_963935595.1 Schoenobius gigantellus
TTTAGGCATAGAACCAAATTTGTTTATACCTATAGGCTGACAGGTACATTTACCATTCTGGTAATTTAGAAAGAAACGGTCATTTTTTGTTTTTGGCGAACGCAAACTTTCATACTTCTTAACAATATCATAGAATGGACCGTATATGGTGAATGACCTAGGTATTTTATTTTTCGTGATAGGTATCTTCACTAAAAGCATCTGCCCATGGTGCTCTATATCTTTTACAGTTATATTTGTTAATTCTTGTATCCTACAGGCACCAGTTACACCAAATATTAAAGCAACCTGAAACAAAAGAAACAATAATTAAGGTCAACACACAACACAAGCTGCTATTAAATATTTAATTAAAATTAATTGTCCACTCCATACTTTGTTCGGACTGTACTTTTTAACATTGAATAAATAGACCACAAAGAGCTAGGTTTGTACTTAGAAGATAATTCTTTAAAGTACGCCATGAACACATTTTCTGAAAAAGACTGCTTATTCTTGTTGTTCTGCCATTGTATGAAATTTTGGTACGCTAATAGATATTTTTCCTTTGAGTTTTCTGGTAGTAAACTTTCCATAACGTTCTGGGCTTCACATCTTATATCGGGCGGTGTACAACATAAATCATTTTCTTCATAAATTGTATTTGCAGACATCTTAATTAATAACTAACTAAATAACTTCAAAAGAGAAAACGAGACGAGTTGTGAAAAATGTTTCGTAATGGCGGGAAAAATTAATCAGTTTTCCTATGCGCGCGCATCGGCCATAGACTAATAAATTTCGTAATGGCGGGAAAAATTAATCAGTTTTCCTATGCGCGCGCATCGGCCATAGACTAAAAAATGAGGTTTCTTTTTTTTGGGCTTTTCGCGGATAGCATTTTAGCGCAAGTGTAAGCGTAACTCAACCAATAATATTAAAAAAAACTATTACTCACTCGTGAATAATAGTAATGAAAAAGTCACAGTTTGATTATAGGTGTCATTATGTGCCTAATTGCCATGGGATTAGAGCCACTTTATGAGGAAGTGTGTTGAAAAAAACATAACCGTCATCGATGACAAGAACATGAATATGAATATCGATTCACCCATCGAATACTTAACACAAATCACTCAAATTAACTATCATTAAAGTGACAGACATGTAACCATTTGTATCACCTTAGTCATACAGTACCAAAGTCGTTGGCGTTAATTCGCACAAAAATAATTCCAATGACCTCACAGCTCGATCTTGGCTGTTTTTATCAACTGCCTTAATGACAGACCATTGTGCTCTCCCAGTGAGCCTTGTAAACAAAAGCAGCAATTGTTCCCTTAGCCTCGTTTGCAGCGGTTTCGTCCGGCGGCCGCTATATTTCTTCAGAGACAAAGAAAATCTTCGCATTAAGTAACGTTAATGGCATTATCTGACTTTTCCGCAACTCAATCTGATTATATTCGGTTACACAAGATGACTCGCGAACGCAATCTTTGCAAAGAGTTTGGGGAAAATGTAAACTTTTTACCATTTAATTGTTTCTGCTGGGCAACCTTGTTTTGTTCGTTGGGACACGAAGCTGTGAATGTGATTATTATAATAGGGTTGTCAGCTTCGAAGTGTGTTTTTTATTCGCATTACTCTGTCTTATATAGACGTAAATAGTGAATATAGTTTTTCTCAATTCTGTAGACCCATCCAGAACAAATCGGACACTGTGGTTGGTTTATTGAGTAGGTATGCTGCGCACTTGGTGATCTCTTAACACATTACGACCACAGCGAAAAAAATATTCCCTAAGCGCATACACGATGGCTACGTTAATACGACAATGGTGTCGATTCAGACACACAACTTAATTAAACTAAAATAATTTGACAGGTCTAAAAATAAAGCCGTCAATTTTAATCCTTTAGAAAAAAAGAAAGATGGCGATAGTTTTAATCCTGTCAAATTAGTTTAGTTAAATTCAGTTGTGTCTCTGAATCGACACCAATAAATGAAAATACAACCAATATCAGTCAATTGTGGCAATTTGAAATGATTCACAGTGACTTGTCATCCAAATTATTAAAATTGTTTTCTTCAAACAAACTAATTGTACTTTTAGACATTCGTATACAACACATTTTTTTCTTGGATTTTGTATTAGATGCGCCGTTCATTTGTTGAATGGTCAATGTTCGCGAAGCATCGAGGACAGCGAACGTGGAAATGGAAAAACGTGCACTTCAGGGGCCCTACCACGATCGCTTATAGCAAGGTTAAAACAATGTTGAAACAGAGACAACGCTCTTGCTGCGTATAGCGCCATCCCGCTCTCAGCGCGATTTTAGTAATGTTTTGAGTGATCATGGTTAGGGGGCTGTTCAGTTGTTGGCGGTTAGGGCCGACGTACAGTTGGCGGGAGAAACGCCGCAAAACCGTCGCGCACCAATCATTTATTTTGAAGCTTAAAAACTATCTATAACAAACAAATACTTTTATGTACAATGGTTTTTGAGTCACATAATCTTGTAATATCGGCGTAATTAAGTATTCTCAAAGGGAAAGAGATCGCGATAAATTTGGAGTTACGCTATAAGTTCTATTTAAAGGGTAGAGCCACACACAAAATAAACTGTCACTATAATATTTTAAAAAATATTGAAGTAACTTTAACAATAAATTTTGAGCTGCACAAATAGCTCCCCACACATAATAAAATATTGAACAAACTCATACCTGGTAAGTTTTTGATTAGGTACCTAAAATATATATCTAAAATACTCAACAATTTATTTATTTTGTTTGTATTGGTCGTTTTTACAATAAACCAGCTTTCTGCTCGCGGCTGCGTTATATCATAATCGTTGCTAATTTTAAAAAATCCATACAAACTTGCAACGCCAACTTCATCCCTTCAGGGTTATTTTTTTAAAAATGCATTTTGAATTTAAGCAACTGTCCAAACATCACGTTTCAACCATTAGCGGTTACGGCTGTGCGTGTGTCTATAGATGAGAACTTCTCCTTTTATATATATAGTTAAATAGCTTTTGCCCGCGGCTTCGCTCGCGTTAAATTCGGGGTAACACCGAAGATTAAAAAAAAATAAAGCAGGTATTTTTCGTTGGTAACAAAGAGTCTGTGTACCGATTTTTAGCTTCCTACCTTGAAAACTGCAAAAATGTCCCATATAAAATTTCACCCCCTCTTTTAAAGGGTTGGGGGCAGATTTCAAAAAAAAAAATGATGCACGATTTTTTTGTTAGTCACATATAGTTCGCATACCAATTTTTAGCTTTCTACCTTGAAAATTGCGGAATGCTCCATACAAACTTCCACCCCCCATTTTAGAGAAGTGGGGGGTTAGAAAGAGACAAAAAGTAGCCTATGTCACTCTCCATCCATTTAACTATCTCCACTTAAAAAATCACTTCAATCCGTTGCTCCGTTTTGCCGTGAAAGACGGACAAACAAACACACACACACACTTTCCCATTTATAATATTAGTATGGATAATATGGATAATGGCAGAGTATAAAAAATCCTACTAGTCTGTCAGTTACATAAACAATCTGACAAACATATTTGCATTGTCGGAACAACAACAAATTACTGAAACAAAACGACTTAAAACTAAGTAGTGAGGCTCGCCAGGGCACAGCGCGCCACAAAATATACACAGGGGCGTGACGTTTCCGAAATTTCAAATCAATGTTTTATCGTAAGTTTTTGACTGGGTAAAAAGAACAAAAATACATGTCCATTAGTTTTAAATAATTACTTATCGGACATTTAAACACAATTTCGCCACCATTACATTGGTAAACAATTTTTTCATCATCCCAATTATCAGCACTTAGATTTAGGTACCTACTATAGCAACTAAAACCACCATACTTATACGAATGCACTTGTTTTGAGAAGCTAAGTATGTGACGGCCCTCAGAAAGTTTTTTTCGTCACACATCGGTTTCAAAGCTGTTGCTTCGGGCTAAGTTAAAGCGATTTCCTGTGGGATTTCTGTTTGATGACGATTTATAGTGCTGTGGACGCTTGTCAGTGAAAAATGTGTCTGTAAGATTTTCCTAAGCCGTATCTATATAAACTACCTAGTTGTTTTCTATAATCCTATTTGGTACAGGTAACAATTGTAACGGCTAATACACTACCGACCGGTTGCACCAAATTTACGTTTTACGATTTTGTAAAAGTAACAATATAAATACGTAAGAATTGCATTATAATCCAGTTTCAATTGTTGTTTTATTTTATCCTTTACGTTTAAAAAGGTTAAATGTACGGTGCGTATCATATATTTAATAGTGAAACGATCCATCTTTAGGTATTGTTACTTTTTACGAAATCGTATAACGTAAAACTTGGTGCTACCGACTGTATGAGTTTGTTTGCACGTTACAGGATTGCAAGCGCATTTAAAATATTTTCCAAAAAATAAAAACCGACTTCAAAAACACTGAAAAATTGAAAATAATATAAGAATAGGTACAGACAACATCACACTTCTATATTGAAGTCGGTGATAAATTTTAAGACTTTCTAGGAGATCATCGTTTGGCACCGACTTCAATATAGAAGTTTGATGTTGTCTGTACCTATTCTTATATTATTTTTAACTTTTCAGTGTTTTTGAAGTCGGTCTTTTATTTTTTGTAAAATATTTTTTATAGTAAAAGAATTTAGTCCATTGTTGTTTTCGTGAAAAAATATTGGGAAATGTTCTTATATTATATTCCATCGTTTGGCGGCGCTGTTTAACATTTAAAGCACATTCGCCGCTTGATTTGATCAGGAACCTCGCAAAAACCTCTCGCGGAACACTTTACGAGCCATTGCTGTAGGGCGATACCTTAGCGACCTCGGAATTCCCTCGCGGAGGGGCAATTCCACTAACAATAAACCATAGTCGAGCCGTAACTAAGGTCTTCTCTCCAAGGCCGTAACCAACATGTCGAGGGGATAACCCGTGCACGAAAGCTTTTCAACAAAACGTATTCACCATACCATACTGGCAACTCTTTTATTCCTTAAAATTGGGAAAGCTCATCAACTAACTGTTTATTTCTACGTGTGTTCTATCTTAATTAACATTCTGAAATACTTTTTTTACGCGCAGCAGAGAAGCTCTTGGATTTGATTTCCCCTGGTGGTCATCATCATCACAGCCCATATACGTCCCCACCGAGGGGCTCGAGCCTACCCTATATTAGGGTGATTAGGCCTTAGTCAACCACGCTGACCCAGTGCGGATTGGTCGACTTCACATACATCATTGAATTTCTTCGCAGATGTATGCAGGTTGCCTCACGATGTTTTCCTTCACCGTAGGAGCGTCAGACAAATGTACATATGAAATTCGAAACGAAAAACACATTGGTACATGGCGGGTCTCGAACCCCGACCCCCCGATTGGAAGGCAAGTGCCGAGTCCACTGCGCCACCGACGCTCGTCGGTGGTAAGTGACGATAAATGCAAAGATGAAAGCGAGCTTCACCTTCCAGCATAATTTCAAGTAGTAGATAGATAGATAAACAGTTTATTGTTGCTTGTATCACACACATACATCCCAAATAGATTTAACAATTTCTTTCTCTCTCTTTGACTTATAATCAGTGCGGCAGTGGTTCGATCCTGGTCTAGAGCACTGTTTTTCGTTTTTCTATAATTTTGTTATTATAATTGCTTTTGTTTTTGTTTTTTTTATTTACTTTTTTTATTTGCTTAAATCTTTTTCAGAAGAAAAAGGTTTAAGTTAAGATTAAAAATGCGATTTTAATACCTACTCTAAATCCGAAAAACGTTTCACTTGCATCGTTGTGGTTTCATAAAACCACACAATGATTTTTTTAACGTTGTTTTTACACAAATTGAGGTATGATGGTGGTAGATAGCCATGCAGGCGGGTTCGGAAGCACTACCATTAACTGAACCAATCAGAAAAAAAATCCACCATGGGGAATCCAACCCTGGATCTCTAGTTCCATACTAAATGCGTCACGATATTTTCTCGAACCAAGTTCCCAGTTGCTGATATCGCACTCTGAGACAATCCAACGTAGAATCGGATAGCGGACCATCGTAACTGTTGTGCTATTGAATACTTAGACACAAGTCAGTATTAATATAACTTCCGTATCAAATCGCACGGTTTCCGCGGAACGATCCCCTAATGTTTCGCGTGGCAACCAAAAGGGTTGGTTCTGCAAATACCGAAACCGAATTAAATAAACGAAACTCGACCAAACAAAAGGCTCAGTTTGTTTTGATCGATGACGTGATCCAGATCCGTGCGGTGTACCAGAGTCGACTGGTTGGGTACCTCCGTCTTACGTATTTTGTCGCAAAGCAGCAGTGCTTGCATTGCTGTGTTCCGGTTTCAGGGTAAGATATGGCAGTGAAATTACTGGGTATCGTGACGTGACATTTTATGTCACAAGTTGGCAACGTACACTGTGTTTTTTGTGGAGGTTGTAGATTTGCTGCGAACCTAACAAGAACCACATGTATGTATAGGTGACCGTTACCACTTGCCATTATATAGGTGGGCAGGTTGCTTGTTGGCCATTTAGTTGTATAAAAAATATATCGGAATTTCATGAGAAAGCATACAGTTTTTTTGCAGATTTTGCAGTGGGCAAGTGAGCTGGCCGCCAAGAAGGAGACTCTGTATTCAGTTCGTCTGCGTGGATACACTCGAGTACAAAATGATCGATCCTGTCAAAGTTACAAAGATATGTATATGTTACGGTCAGAGTAAATAACCGGCGATTATTAATAATTACCGGTTAAAGTGATTAATAATAACCAACAAATCCTCCCGCTTCGAACCTAACCGAACCAACTGTGTTTCAAGTTCCCCAAGTCGGTTCTGTGTAGTCATATAAAAATTAACTTAATCTATCCAACTA
The DNA here is from genome assembly GCA_963935595.1 of Schoenobius gigantellus. Classification (NCBI taxonomy): domain Eukaryota; kingdom Metazoa; phylum Arthropoda; class Insecta; order Lepidoptera; family Crambidae; genus Schoenobius; species Schoenobius gigantellus. The sequence continues at coordinate 6,724,426 of OZ012557.1, forward strand.
TATTTGAGGTAATCCGAGTCAGTTCAGGTTAATCACTTTAACCGGTAATTATTAATAATCACCGATTATTTACTCTGACCGTTACATGTACAATTGTACATTGATTGACAAACTTCAGTCACTTAACATTAAGCTAGAGTTGGTAGAGTATCCTTCCATCGATCCTTTTGTACTCGAGTGTACCCGCGCATACGACCCGAGTACAGAGTCTCCTTCTGATTAATAAAAAAAAAATAAAGGTATGACTAACCGACTCCATTGGAAACAACGAGAAATAACTCTGTTTTTGTGTGCACTTCGTCTGTTTTTGTGTCTAGCGCATGGAAAGTGCCACCCCGGGCCGCGTTTAAATAATGCACTCCTTGCATCCGGTCCAATAAAGCTTTCCAATTTTGTGCACGCTAAGTACTGAATATTAATCCGTCGTGTGCACGCGTCGACAACGTTCGTTATTTCTGGCTAGGGGCAGGGTGTTTTTAATTTGTAAGAATAACCTAGTTTGCTAGGCTTGTTCTAGGATTTGATAGAGTGTTAGTTGAAGGAATGTTTTTTTTTATTGATAATAGGTTTGCGCTTGACCCAGAATCACCTGATGGTAAGCGAGACTGGGTCTATGATAGAGCGCGCTTACCTAGTAAATGCCCATTCACCCTTTTTTTAAACAGACCCAGGTTATAATGGTCTGGGAACACCGATAAAGGTAAAGAGTTCCATTCCTTGGCGACACGAATAAGGAAAGAATTGCCGAATCGTTTAGTTCGGCAAAATGGAATGTCCACAGTGTAGGGATGAATCCCCGACGTGCGTCTTAGATCTCTAAAAAGGAATGGAGCAGGAGGTATAAGACTATGTAGCTCTTGAGCGCACTCTCCAAAATGTATTTTATAAAATACCGACAGACAGGCCACTTTACGCCGATGTTCGAGGCTTTGGAGTTTGGTCTCGAATAGATGACAATTATTTACCAATCTCAGGGCACGACGTTCAACTGAGTTTGTTTGTTTATGTTGATGCGATGACGAATGAACAAAAGCTCTACAATAATCTTATTTAGTTCTAGCTTTTGCCCGCGACATCGTCTACGTGGAATTCAGTTATATTATTCGTTCCCAAGGGAGCTCAACAAATTTGGAATAAAGATTATCCTATATTCTGTAATTCTCAAGCGGTTCTCTCTCAATAGGTTTAAGCTATCTTTATGACAAATTACATTAAAATTGGTTCAGCAGCTTACTTGTGAAAGACAGAAAGACTCACAGACAGAGCTAATTTCGCATTAAAAATATTAGTTGGAAAGCAGGGACTACTAGGGATGTGCTAAGAACACTCCTGGATGACGTGAGGAGGTCTTTTTTTTGAGTAAATTAACTCGCCACAAGCTCGTAGTCCGTGCCTTTTATATTTATATTGTTTTTCTTTTTGATCTATTCTGTATAATTACGAGCTGTTCCTGCGAACTAATGTTTCGCCATAATTGCCATAAAAACCCTTATCACCTAGGGGTATAAAAATAGTTTACGACCTATTCTCGGACAAAAAATTTCATAAAAATCGGTCAAGCCATTTCGGAAGAGTTTGTTTACAAGCACCGTGACGCGAGAATTTTATATATTAAGGCGCATAACACATTTCACCGGACACCGCTCCGGTGTGCGGTGCTGCGGGTTTTAATTTTGACTGAAGAATCTTAATTTGTATACAAAAACCGCCAGGGTACAACACACTCACACCGCATGCCCGTGCGGTTGTGCGGCGCGCGCGACGGCACCGCACTCCCGGACGGTGATGCGGTGCGGTGCGCGGGGTATGCCACACTGCGGCGCAGTATCGTACGGATTTTTGCGTAGAAAGGACGTGCATACGCGTAATCGATCTCGACATAGATAATGCGGTGGTGCGGTGCGTCGTGCATCGCAGCTCCGGACGGAGATACGGAGCAAACCGTACGGTGGCACGGTTCCGTGTTCCCGCAGCCGCATGCGGATTTCGTCCCTTCGTACACCGCAGCGGGATGCGGCGGCAATGTGTTAAGCGCCTAAGACTACATAGTTGTGTGTGCCCGCGAACTACATAAAGCTCAACACTTAAAGATTTCTGGAGTGGTGGCTCACCATCAGCATGGGGTATTAAAAATTTCCTACTACCTATTCTCAGACCTACCTCCTCAAATCAAATACACACAACAAATTCATAATCGGTCAAGCCGTTTTGGAGGAGTTTGATAACAAACATTGTGACACAAAATTTTTATATATTACACTAGTGGGTCCGGCAGTCGTTGTCCTGCCCGATTCCAGCACCACCTACCGGGTCCAACTTTACGTTTAAACCTTCCTTGGACTCGCCGTTTTTGAGTTTTTGCTAGACTAACGCACAGCGTTTCATTTTAATATACTATAAGAAGATTTTATTTATTTTATTTTATACATGATGTTTTTAATAATTATATATGTTACTTAATGATATATAAACTAAGTAACAAAAAGTTGTTCGCTATATCTTACTTTCATTTTAGATATCCTTCACTTCGCTTAGAACTCATTTCTCGCATTCGCTATTCCAAAACGATATTCTAAGCAAGAGAACTGTTTTATCTTCACGAACAAAAGGTCATAAAGCTATCTGTGTAACACTTAGTTTCCATTACATCAGCACCGCTCAAAGGCAAGCCCGCGAACCTTCGAAACTAAAACCACTTCACTATTTCACGTAGGAGCGTTTCCCTAATCAACTCCTCTGTTATTCAACAAAGTTGATTCTGCTACTCCCTACTCTACGGAATGGGATTCAAGACTTTAAGTCGTTTACATAGAAGTCACTTAGCAAGATGCGAAGCCTTCAAGTGCAATGGAAACTTTGCGAAGCGTTCTGCGATGTCCGAACGCACACGCCATTCGAGAGTTCGTAAAAAGTGCCATAAAACTCCGTAAGCGCCGAACTCCTGCGAGTTTGACGCTATAAACGTGGATCAGTTAAATTAATCTTACTAAGTAACTGTGAACGGAATGTGCTCAAGTTTCAATGAGATCATAGTATACTATGTTCGTAAGCGATAGGTCAATATGGCAATTTAATTTAGGCATGGGTAACGCATGGGTAATGCATGGGTACCTTTATCTAACCTATTTCTGCTGTCAAACTATTTTTTCTTTATTTTTTGGGGCTTTTTACCGCATGTCAATGTCAGCTGCCAAACTTGCATTGCTGTGTTGACTTGTCTTTGCATTCATAACAGATCCTATACGTCCCCACCACAAACTATATAGAGATACTACGTATGTCTCCACCGAGGGGCTCGACCCTCCCTAAGTTAGGGTGTTTTAGGTCTAAGTCAAGCACGCTGGCCTAGTGCGGATTGGTCAATTTCACATACGTCTTTGAATTTCTTCGCAGATGTATGCAGGTTGCCTCACGATGTTTCCCTTCACCGTAGGAGCGTCAGACAAATGTACATATGAAAGTCGTAAAACGAAAAGCACATTGGTACATGGCGCCCTCGAACCCCGGACCTCCCGATTGGAAGGCAAGTGCCGAGTCCACAGCGCCACCGACTCTGCTTAATTGCCTTTAATTGCATTGTCCTTACATTGCATTGATTTGTCCGCCTTCTTCCTTTATTCGACCAGCGGGACCCCGGTCTGAAAAGCTCCTGCATTGCACAGGTCACTGGTCAGTCGTCGATGCTCCCAATACCCAGGAGCATCGGTCTCTCCATTTCAGGGAGATGAGTGGAGCTTGCCATAGGCAAGCAGACGCTGACGAGGTCAGAGAAGTGGCAGAACGGGTTCCCGTGACCTTGCTTCTTCATGTGATGATGGGGGGAATGCGGTGGTGGGTGCCCGCACCAGGGCGTTTATGATGGATATCGTTGGATTTTAATCGGTAGGCCGTAGTCTCTGGATGGCACTCCGCCTTCAGTGGTAGGTATGTAGGTATAGCGTGTTTCCCGAACGCATTTTCCGAGGTTAAAAAAAGAGTTGTATAGATTGGCAAGTCTTGTAGGAAACACACGTTTTAAAAAAATATAATGCTACGAGTAAGTATAAATTTTTGGGTATTACAAAATACCTATTGAAAATCAATATTTTTGTGCCAAATTTTTCGCGTTTGAACGAAAAAGACTAAACACTGACTATTATAGATTTAGTAAGTATAAAATAGTGTCAGTGACGGGATGGGATGGGATGGGATGACGATTCGTAGGCTGGCTGGAGTGGGCTGGATGAGAGTAGCCGAAGATCAGGAGCGGTGGCGTGCATTAGGGGGGAAGACCTATGTCCAGCAGTGGACAAGTGTAGGTCGATGATGATGATGATGATGATTGTCAGTGAATCCAATGAAAATGATTTCTTTTGATCAGACTAAATTAACTTCATTAGTCTTTTACGTCTTTACTTTTGAGTATGCAGTATTCATCTACTAGGTATTACTCGCTGTTTTTCCACATGATGTGTAAAAAATTTGTAGGTATTTCAAACGAAACCGTTTTATCAACGCAATTTCTAAATATGTAGTTAATTACAACCAAAGCTTATAAAGGATTTTGCACAAAAACCAGAATAAGCGCCACCTAGCACTCTACATCATAACTTCTTCAATCCTCGTGAAAAGTGTGGAGAATAGCGAGTTGCTCGAAATTTTCAACTGATTTTGTTCTGGTTACAGGAAAGGCGAAGAGATGGCGTTTTTTACATTTAAAAAAACACAAAAATAGATAGATTTTTTTTATTTACAAAACAGGATGACAAATACTGGCAGATAATGTTTTCTTTTATATTATTAAAACATTTTTTTAGGAAAACGTACCTATATGGGAATCTAAAACTGGCTTTACACACATAGTTATGTTTCATTTTCTTCTGGTTTCACATAGTTAGATCTTCATAATTAGATTGTTATAAAACTTAACTATCTCTTAGACCCTTTTTTTAAAGGGGGGAGATCCTTCTTACGGATTCGACAAGGGGCCGACTGATGAGGCCACCCCAAGGATATGCCGGACTCGGGTAAAAACCCCATACCTGACTAAAACCCCTCCAGATACTTCTACCTCCGTAGGGACACAATCGGGATCGGCGTTAGCCATTCCCCGATTGCAACTATCTCTTAAACCCGTCTCCACCAAAGCGGAGCTGTGCGGATATGTCGCGGAGACGTTTTTAGTAAGCAATGTGTGATATAAAATATATCGTTATCGCAAACAGAATTCACTGTTAAGCCTGATATAAAAATTGATGTATGAAAGTGCACTAACGTAGCAGAAGTACAGTACGCAACAGCCCTGGAGTGCGGGTAGATTTACTCAGCATGGGGTTTTCCAAAAGGCAATAAGAGGTATTTATACACATGGACAGCAACGCGCGAGTAATACTGTGCAACCGTCCATAAGCTGTGGTGATCGCTTACCATCAGGCGATCCGAATACTAGTTTGTGAACTTTGCGGTTTAAAAAAATCTCGGTTGACGTGTGCGCTCATAGTGCGCTAGAGATTCCGTGATTCAATTGTTTTCCCTTAATTCTGAAAAGGGGGCTTTTTTCAATTCGGTCGTATTGGCTAGCTATGCTATCAGACTATGCCTGTGAAGGAACAGTGATTACAACAGTACGTGTGTTAATATTTCCCGCGCTGGCAGCCAGTCTCCGTTGAGATTGGCGTCAGTTTTACTTCTATCTTCCACCTCATTTCATCTACCGTACCAAACAGATTAGGACTGTACTTTTAATGTTTTGTGAATCTGGTATTTTACATCAAAGCCATTCCTTCCTTCCAGCAACAACGTAATTGAGAAAGAAATAATTTCACAAACGAATTACTCCCCTCGCGTCCTCAAATAGCCTAAATAAATAGCTAAAGTATAAATATTAACTCTAATATCACAATCAAAGCAGTCGCCTTAAGAATATTACAGCGGCTATAGGTATGTACATTAAGGAGGAATATCTTCCCGTTCCTCTGTTCACACTGCACGTATACTCTGTGTTGTTGAACGTGGTGAAGTTGGCATCTTGGAGATCGTAATAAGCGATGGCCTGGTCCATCTTCGCCGCGTCACTTTCCTTCAGGTGGGCGGATCTAGTGAGCTTCCATATTTCATCTGGAAATATAAACGATTTCGTTATCGATGAACCTTATGCAGAAGCTGGGTTTATACATGTCTACGTCTACCCCAGAAGGAGAGAGGACTGGGTTTACATAAGTCTACGTCTACCCAAAAAAGAGGAGTCAAGAATTGGCTAGATGACTAAAAAAATTTTTTTGCTTTAATAGAAGCTCATTCATATAATAAACAGAAAGAAAAAATCGGTTTTCGAAAAACAACCAAGATATAAGGTATTAAAGATTTTTCTCCATCTCTTTCTAGCAAAACGGCAATTTACATGGAGTTTATATGGCCGTACTCAACAATGACGTCACGGTTGATGTCGGATCTCTCTGTCTAATCGCCTTCAAATTAACAACTTAAAATGCTTGTATCTAATGTATTTCTAAGCCGATTTTAATTCTAATTTCACAAAACTGTATCTTTATCTAAGGTATTTTAATATTTAATGACGAGACGTTAAAATTAGAATTCAGTCATCATTCCAATTGTTATTACGCGTAGTACAAAGCTGTCGCAGGCTTAGCGCGCATTCCCCGCGCTCTAGCCCGTATTATTTTTTATACAACAAGTTGGTAAACACGCAAACTGCCCAGCTGATAGTAAGTGGTAACAGTCACCTATGATACATATGACTTGTGAGATTCACAGCAAAACTGCAAACCCCCACAAGAACCACAGTGTACGTTGCCAAATAGTGACATCAGTGTAAAGTCACGGTACCGAGTAATTTCACTGCCATTTCTTACCTTTCAAACCGGAACAAAGCAATGCAAGCACTACTGCTTTGCGGCAGAAATAGATAAGACGGAGGTACCCAAGCAGACGACCCCGGTACGGGGACTAGGCGAGTGAAGGAACAGAGAGTGCACTTGCGTTTGTGCAGTCACTTGTGCACTTTAATATCTCCTGCGCAGATGGCTAGTCTCTGTTGAGATTGGCCGCCGTGACCGAATATCGTTTAGGAGGACATTATTTTTAAATGTCGATAACGCCGCAAGTGTATACTTTGCTTGTCAAAAGAAAGAGCCTCATCTAAAATTCTCCATTCCACCGTTATTGGCACCGACCGTAAGCCGAAAAGCAAAATGCCATAATAAGTTGGAACAGCTAAAAAAGAGACATCAACGATCTAACCGCTCTTTTAACTTTACATCTGGTAAACAACAGAAGGACAAAATAGTAACACAAATTTTCATGTAGATGGATGGATTCATTACTGTGTCTCTGACCTTAACCTGTAGATTAATAGTAGTTTATGAAATAGTCACATAATAGGGGGTCTTAAAATACTAGTGTGTGTTTAAAATTCGAGGCTTGCCGAGAATTTTAATAGTACTTACCACACGAGTGTTTTAAGACCTAATTATGTGCAATTTCATACACTACTTTATCTACACTCATGTAATCAGTGGTTACATAAATTAAATAAAAGACACAAAATTAAAACAAAATCAAACTCATTCATTCTAATAATTATTTGCATTTTGAACAGTGCAATTGTGAAACTAATACCGAAATCTAAAACTACATACATTTATATTATTTATTATTTTAACCAATAACAGCAAAATAATGAATGAAAATTTCAGAGAAATGGCGCCAACACCAATATTCTACCGCGCATGCGTTGTTGCACGCGCCGGCATAGACAATGTACTGGCACAAAAGAAAATTGTGACAAAACCTCCTTGGTCGGGCTTCGTCAATCGAACTGTATTTTATTGGAATTCGAGTTACATTAAAGTACTGGTTTTGTATGGCGAACCTGTATTATAATGTAATTTGTAAAAGGCCAGGGGCTTTAAGTTATGCCTTTAAAATATTAGTGTTGAGTTCTTAATATTAGAATTAGAACATGAGTATAGATAAAGTAATTTAAGCCTACAGCGCAGAAAACAGCTGTTCTCTGGTGCAATTATATCTAGCCCAAAATACTTTTTAATAATAAGGGTTAAAGTATGAAATTGCCGTTTTTTTGTTTGTTTTCTAATTTAAGAGCTATAAAAATATTTGTTTTATTACTTTCTGACCCTAGAGTGCACGTTTTGGTTAGAATTTAATCTCAGAATTAGTTTAATAATATTTTAAAAAGAATCTCAAAAATTACCCGCAATTTTTTTCGTCAGAATGTTGTACATTATTGACGATAACTTTGTGAAAACTAATTTTCTTGTCGTTAAAATTATGTTATTATTTAGTTTAAAGTCTATTGACCCAGTCTCTAAAAGTTTAATAATATTGATTATTAAGAAAACCGTTAGTATGAAATAAGCAATGTTCTTAAAAATCTTCATACAAAACGGCAATTTCATACTTTAACCCACCTTTAACCTCTATTATTATAATGTGAAAACGTCTGTTTGACATAAATATGATCAAGCAAAAACAACAGGATGGATTTGTATGAAGTTTCTGGGTTTACAAATATCCTGGATTATTTTAGGTATGGCAGAAATTGTACTGGTGAATAATACCACAGCGACGTAATTTTTTTTAAGTAGAATAAAATTGCAACAACATTAGAATCAACATAGGTTTTGGACAGTTCCACGAAAGCATGAATGGATTGCGTGAAAAAGGAGATGCATGCAATAAATATCAATACTGAAATGACATTATGATATAGATAGATGAATGGAAGAAGAAATCTTGCTATGCCCCACATAAGATTTGGGTAAAGGCATAAGAATAACTAATTATGTTACGCAGCTTCATTCTTTGCGATTTAAGTTTTACATGTAGTAGCGCCATCTACTGTATACCTTGCACGATATTTTAAAGAAGATATGGTAAAGATTTTTTTTTGTCGGTATATCTATATTTCTCTCTTCCTTAAAGGAGCTCTCAACTCGACCGTTCAGTCATTCGCGCTTTCGTGCTCGTAGCCTTCGCACGTACTTTGGTAGCTCTCACAGAATTTATAATATACCTATCATAATGGGAAACAAGAGAAAACGTGAAAAAGAAGAAGCGAAGATTGCCAAAAAGATCAGAAAGTTAGAAGAGAAACTTCAGCGCCACCGACGGCGTATAATATCTTCCGATAGTAATGGTAAGTAGATTAAGTAATCTACAAGGTGCATATGACGTAGTCGTTGACTATTTTATAAATTTTCCGTTGGATAATTATCTAAAAAGATATAATTATGTAGTCGTTGACTATTTGTATAGATTTTTCCGTTGGAAAAATTTACGGTTGATATTACACTACTGCCATTGGCGGTAGCTTAATAAAAAATAAAAAATGTTAAGGCAAATTTTTTCCGTTGGAAAATTTTTATGTGAAATAAAACCTTTCAAAAAAACTCATATTTTTTTTTCTGTTGTCTAACAGATTTGGAAAATGAAGATGCATTGCTGGAAGTTTCGCCAGGCCATCAACAGGAGTCCACGGATGAAACAGCTTGCTTAGATATGCCAGTTCTACCGTCAGAAGAACCACCCATTGCACCACCCATGTCAAATACAGTCCCTGCACCTGAAGAAAATATTAAGCAAAACGAGGAAGACGTGCACTTAGACGAGGATATCCTACACATTTTTGGCGAGGCTCCACAACCAGAAATGGTTTTGGGGGCAGATATTCACAAGGATATTGCATCCAGGTGGCAAGATATTCTATTGAAAGGCTTATCGAAAGATATAAAAGACCCATTGCTCAAGAAATATCTCATACCAGCGAATTGTCACTTACTTATTGCTCCGTTACTAAATCCGGAATCAAAGGCTGCAGTTCCAGATATTATTGCGAAAAGAGATGCCACTTTAATGCAGAAGCAAAATCAAATTGGGTTTGCCTTGGCAGCTTTATCACAGTTGACAGAATTGATTTGAAAAAATGAGTCTTCTAAACAACGATTACTACAGTCTTTGAGTGACGCATGTCGCATCCTTTGTGATAGCCACAATGTTGAAACAAAAACTCGCCGTAATATAATTATGAGCTCAATGAACACAAGTTTGCGTGATGCACTGGGTGGTACGATTCGTGACTAATATCTGTTTGGAGAAGATTTAACCGAAAAACTTAAGGCGGTAAAATCAATCCAGAGAACCATCGAATCTCTTATTAAACCAAATATGTCCACCACTCATAAAGTTCCAGGTGTTCACAGGAATATGCCAAAGAAAAATTTAAACTCCAGGGGTCCGATTGCCAGAAATCCGCCGAGAACAGGCGAGATAACAGCATCGCAGATGAAAGGGCGACCCCCTCCGGCTCGCCCGCAACGCCCAGTATACTCACGGCCGCAGTCTCACCCACAAACGAGAGTGACGTCACCAATCAGGAGGAGTTATCGGCGATAAATCCAGAGGTAACTGCATACGCTGGACGTTTACAACACTTTTATAATGAATGGTCAAAAATAACTAACGATAGTGTAATTTTGTCATGGATTAGAGGTTATAAGATTCCATTTAAATCAAAACCTATTCAATGTCGATATACTTCCACAGTTTCAAAATCACCGCAAGAACATGGTGAATTTATGTCAGCTATAAATAAGTTGCTTAATATTAATGCTATATCATTATGCAGTCATGAAGACGATGAGTTTATTTCAAACATATTTTTAGTGCCCAAGCCAAACGGTGAAAAACGATTCATACTTAACGTAAAATCATTAAATAAATTTATAATAAAAACACATTTCAAAATGGAAGATTATAGGACAGCTTTAAAATTAATAACTCCAGGTTGTTACATGGCGTCAATTGACCTTAAGGACGCATACTTTTTTATTAATATTGCAAAGCATCATGAAAGTATTTGCGTTTTAGTTATGACGGTACACTTTATGAATTTAATTGTTTACCGTTTGGCCTTAGCACTGCTCCATTCGTTTTCACGAAACTATTAAAGCCCGTAATGGAATACCTTCGCTCTCAAAATATGATTTCTGTTATATATTTAGATGATTTATTATGTATCGGGACCTGCTATAACGAATGCTATTTAAATATTAGAAATACCTGCGCTTTAATGAGATATTTAGGTTTTTTTATAAACATGGATAAAAGTTGTTTAGTACCAAGTATGCAATGTAAATTCCTAGGATTTAGTTTTGATTCACAAAGAATGATAATTGAACTACCCGATACTAAAAAAGAAAAAATAAAAACATTATTAAACATTTTATTAATAATCCGAAATGTAAATTGCGACTTATTGGACTTTTAGTATCTGCCTGTCCAGCAGTACATTATTCATGGATGTATACAAAATTATTTGAAAGAGTTAAATTTGAGATGTTATTGCATAATGACAGTTATAATCAGATAGTTAATTTGCCTGAATATATTAATGATGATCTTATGTGGTGGATTAATAAAATTGATAATAGTTTCTCACCGATAAAAACTAATATTTTTACTAAAGAAATTTACTCGGATGCTTCTTCTACCGGGTGGGGAGCATACTGTAACGGTGAAGAGGCATATGGATATTGGAAAGAAGAAGAAATCATGTTACATATAAATGAATTAGAACTTAAAGCCGCCTTTTTTGGTATCAAGGTTTTCGCCAATGATATCTCTGATTGTGAGATCTTGTTGAGGATTGACAATGTCACAGCTATTTCATGCATAAATAGAATGGGCAGTGTTCAGTACCCGCATCTCAATAATATCGCTCGAGAAATTTGGAAATGGTGTGAAAGTCGGCGTATTTGTATCATCATCATCATCATCACAGCCCGTATTTGTATATTTGCTTCATATATTAATTCTAAAGAAAATTGGCAAGCAGATAGATTATCTCGGAAAAAATTCGTTGAGACTGAATGGGAGTTAGGTGATTATGCATTTAAACAAATAAAACATACACTAGGTAATCCTAGTATAGATTTATTTGCCAGTCGCTGTAATGCTAAGTGTGATAGATTTGTCACTTGGAAGGTTGATCCAGATGCCTGGGCAGTTGACGCATTTACTATTTCTTGGAAAAAATTAAATTTTTACGCTTTCCCACCATTTTCCATTATTTTAAAAGTTCTCCAAAAAATTATATGTGAAATAGCAGAGGGTATAGTGGTAGTTCCATATTGGCCAACCCAGACTTGGTTTCCTGTATTTAAAAGAATATGTAAATCGGAAGTTATTTACTTTTCGCCCGATTTAAATTTACTTAAATCTCCTTACAGATCTGCCCACGGTCTACACCACTCCCTGACATTGGTTGCCGCTCAATTATCCGGCAGTCTTTATTGAAGAAATCTTTATCACCTAGATCAGTAGATATAATGCTCTGCTCTTTATCAAATAACACGTATAAACAGTACGATAGTTGTATTAAAGCTTGGATGAGTTATTGCCAAAATTATAATTATGATTACGCTTGTGCTTCGATACCAGTAATTATCCATTACTTAACCGAATTGTTTGATAAAGATGCCAAGTATGGGACAATTAATTCCCATAGATCTGCCTTATCTTTACTATTCAATTGCAATTTAGATCATGAACGATTAAAACGTTTTATGAAGGGAGTTTTTAAATTACGACCGTCTAATTCTAAATACGATATCACCTGGGATCCCAATATAGTCTTAGACTATTTAGCTCAAAAATGGCCTAACGAAGTATTGGATTTAAAAACTCTCTCCAAGAAGACTGCAACTTTACTTGCACTTGTGACGGCACATCGTGTACAAACATTGTCCTTAATCAAGATAACCGATATGATTGTTAATTCTAATGAAGTATTAATAAAAAAATCGGAAGTAATAAAGACTACAAGATTAAATTCGTCCTTGCCAGTTTTAAGACTTCCGTTCTATAGCGCACGACCAGAAATTTGTCCCGCTCGTTGCTTGCAGGCTTATCTAAATAAGACAACAGCAATTCGAAACAATAATGTATATTTATTTCTCAGTACCAATAAACCCCATTCCAAGATTGGATCTCAGACAATTAGCCATTGGATTAAAGATACGCTTAGGGACAGCGGTGTTGATACACAGATATTCACAGCACATAGTACTCGGCATGCCGCCACTTCGAAAGTAAATAAGCTAGGTATTAGCATAGAAATAATTAAAAAGACTGCAGGATGGAGTAATTCGTCATCAACTTTTGCTCGTTATTATAACAAAGAGGTTGTTAATTGTAACGAATTTGCTAATTCTTTATTAAATTGTGCCTAATTAGTTCAGATTATATCGATTACATTTAAGAATTAATCAATAAAGTTGTGTCTGAAAAATAAAGACAACCAGACATAATAAACATTTTTTATTTCTACTAGTCATAAAGTATAAATTTTTTCTCTTTGTCGTCTAACTACCTAACTATGTTATTTATTATACAATCGGTAGATGCTTTAAACATCCTACATGTAAACCTTAAATCGCAAAGAATGAAGCTGCGAAACATAATTCATGATCAAACGAACTTAACAAGTGAAGTTCGATCATAATTATATGAGCAGCTTCATTCGACGCGATTTAATATCACCCACCCACAATAATAATAAAGAAAAAGACCCAACCCAAAAAAAAAAAAAGAACGACTGTAATATAAATAACATGGTTGGTCCCAAAATACTTACCTTTAAACAAAATGACTGAACGGTCGAGTTGAGAGCTCCTTTAAGGAAGAGAGAAATATAGATATACCGACAAAAAAAAATCTTTACCATATCTTCTTTAAAATATCGTGCAAGGTATACAGTAGATGGCGCTACTACATGTAAAACTTAAATCGCGTCGAATGAAGCTGCTCATATAATTATGATCGAACTTCACTTGTTAAGTTCGTTTGATCATGAATAATACGAGTATAGAAGCGAATCTCCTTTGTGGGTGCGCCAAATGCCGCTATTTGCATACCTACAGCGCCCTTCTCCCTGTAACGCCCCGCAGTAGTCTGCGGACGCCGCTAGGGTCACCACATGGACGTATGGTTACCACTACAATATTTTTTATATAGGTACCTCCATATTTTACATTAAATGAGAAACTGAGCATACACCGAGTCTTGTTGATTTTGTACTTCAAGTGTAGCGAGCGACTAACTTTAGCAATAGTACGCACATTTTTAGTTTTTTTGATTCCGTAGTTATAAGAACCTGCCTATTTTTGATTAATTGAGCTTAATCCCTACACTTCGAGAACAAAATCATTAAAATGTTTCGAATTTCGATGTACAAAAATGGTTTGTAATTTAGGTATCGTACCTACGTTTATAGTCCAAGAGCTGAAGTTATGAATGTACTAATGGATAAAACCTAAGCTCACTTTTTACTATCAGACCAACATTTTCACTTGAAAAAAAATCTGTTTACACTTTTAAACTTTCGCGTTGCATTTTAAATTACTAAAACTTTTACGGGATTAAAACGCGTTTGGTACCTTATTTTGGCTCCGACGTTTCAGTGAGCCCGTGACCGCGGCCGGTGAAACCTGGCCGAAACGTCGGAGCCAAAATAAGGTACCAAACGCGTTTTAATCCCGTAAAAGTTTTAGTAATTTAAAAAATCTGTTGTTTCATAATTTTAATCAAGTATTGATTGTATTTAAATTTTATATGGAACAGTGACAAGTTCGATAAAAATATATATAGCAGTACCAAAGTTTCTCATAATTCAAATTATTCCCGACTTGACAAAAAAATCCCATACTTACAGAGTTTCAAAATTGCACTACAATGGCAGCTTTAGTAACTCGATACATTATATTGTATTAGCTTTGACATGTAATGAATATTACGAATAAAACTGTATCTGTATCTAGGGTAGGTATAATAAAAATAATTTTAAAGTATTCAATCATTTTTATTTAAAAGGTTTCAATTCAACAGAAATATTTACAAATGTCTGATATTTATAAAAGATGGCGTTTTTGTAGATGATTTGAAGTTTCGGTTATTAAAGTTCAGCGCGTAGTAAATACGCATTCTTATAAAAAGCTTAATCAGGTAAAAACTTTAAATTTGGGGTTATTATGGCATTGTTTTTGCACCCATAAACGCAACAATAAGTCGGCATCGCGGCGATTAGGTAGGTAAATAGCGGCGCGCGGGAAGGAGTCACGTGCGTGCGGGATGCGGTGCGCGCCTTGGCTGGCGATTCCGTTCGACGGAAATCAAACGGTAGGTAAATAACGTGGCCTTGAGCGCTCGACGGCCGGGAGTTTCGCTTCTATACTCGTATTATTAGTTATTCTTATGGTAAAGGCGAGGTGATGATCATGAAATTCAATACAAGAGTAATGACAACTCAGGCTGGATTCCAACCTTCTTCAATATGCTGTATTGGCGCCTTGACCACCGAGGATTTGCCCATCCAGAAAATATTTTAAAATTTTGAGTCATTTAATATCAAAGATAACAAAAGTGTATAGTATGTTGCCGCCTATAGTTACTGCGATAATCTCCTGTAAATGTATTATGTACTAGCTTCCCGCTCGCGACTTTTTGTTTTCCCGTGGGATTTTTTTCCCTATGGAAAATTAGGTACCCTATGTCCTTCCCCTGGTCACGAACTATCCCTATACCAACTTTCATCAAAATCGGTTTAGTAGTTTTGAAGCCTATTCAATACAAACAAACAAACAATTAAATCTTTCCTCTTTATAATATTAGTATAGATTTCACGTCAAATAGATTCAATCAATCAAAAATAACAACCAAAGCTAAGACTACGACTCCATGGGGATAACAGGGAAAAATCTTTTCAGACGGTCAGTCATTATCTTAAGTTCGGCGACCATCCAACTTTCCGAGCCAATGCGCCGACCTCCATTAAACTGTACCCAGCGACTCGTTGCTGCCGGATACAAAGAAAAACAGACCGAAAAAACTATACACAATATGCCTAAGATGCTAACGAGACTCTTAATTAATTGTGGTAGATTAGTTTCCAATTTTAAAGCTTTTTCCGCGGATTGCAGTAAAAAATAGACTAGGTTGCCTCGATTAGAAAGGTGTTCGTATCTCATCGGCAACTGGTAGAAATTCTTAAAACCTGAACCTGTATTTTTAAAAGAGTAATTTAAAAAATTTTACCTGACTTCAAAATGCTAATTTATTTTATTAATAACTAAAAAGGAAGCGATAAAAGTTTTACCTTTTATAAAATCAAGTAAATATGCCAAATACTCGTATTTTTCTGAGGTCGATGCCAGGCTTATATTTGAAATTAGCTGTGCTGTAATATAGACAAACGTTGTCACTTAATATTCCAGATTTATTTTTAGTTACATTCTTACTGTATACAGTAGTAACTCATTCAAATATTTCTTTTAAACTAACCGACCTCAAAAAACAGTTGGCATATTTACTTTAGAATTCTCTATATCTCAAAATCTGCACTGTTCCCTAGGTTGAGCTATAGTAGCTATTATACCTACTTTATTCAACGAAAATGTTTTATTTTTTAAGACTCTATCTATCAATTCTCAATAGTTAAACAATACTTGAATAAGTAAAATGAAATAAATCTGTCAGTGATTGACATTATCTCATTTATTTTTCTGTTACCGGAGGGAGACTCTGTACCAGGGTCGTCTGCTTGGGTACCTCCGTTTTACCTATTTCTGCCGCAAAGCATTACTGCGTACCGTGACATTACGTCATATGCCACAAGTTGGCAACGTATACTGTGGTTCTTGTGAGGGTCGTAGATTTGCTGCAAATCTCACAGGAACCACATGTACTATAGGTGACTGTTACGATTTACCATCAGTGGGCAATATGCTTCTTTGCCAACTGCTTAGTTGCTATGCTTAGTTGTATAAAAAAATACTCAAGCGTGGAATGACAGCTTTGAAAACAAGTGGGAGCTTGCCCAAGATGATGAATGATGGATAAAGGAAATTGCCCAGCGATGAGATAATATTATTATAGGCTAAATAAGATGCGATAGGATTAACTGTTGATATTTTTGCTGAAAAAGATGATACAATGCTATGTGTGGTGTTTGTGAACATATCGAAAGAATTTTTTAAATACAATTTATACTAATTGTTGTACTTTGAAAAATATTTGGATAATTATTTAACAAAAATAATAAAAATTGCATAACAATTGCTTATAATTTTATAAAATTGTGACATTACTAAGCGTAGGTTCTATGAAGAAGCTTTGGGTTGAAAAGTAGGTTAAGCAGTTGAATGGCTGAATTATATACGCTGCCAAAGTCACTGATTGAAATAAGCTCAAAAGAATCTGAGGAAATTAGTTTGCTAATAAGACATAGTCAATTCTTTGCTTATTATAAGACACAGGATATTGTTAGGGCTTCTGAGCCTACTTGGCTAACTGCTCGTACCATCGTCTTACCTAAGTTTGTCGCCATCATAACACTTACTATCAGGTGGGACGAAGGCCAAAGTTTTCCCATTGTATGTAAAAAAAAACCTCATTTCTTTACTCTGTTACCATTACATAATACCGACGGCAACTAAAATGAAGGGAAATGCAAATACTTAAAACAAAATGAAAAACAAAGGAATAAAACTTACATGTACTGCTGTTTCCGTCATCGTTGTCATAGCAGGTGAACAAAGCGGCATAATGCTCGTAGTCCACGTCCAGTAGTGAGTAGCTTTCTGACTTCTGGTCTGGAACAAAATAACAATATTTTCAACACATTTGCTCGTAAAGTGGATTTAATTTTACCGGTTTTAGATTCAAAGGGCAGCACATAAAACACAAGTGTATTATAGCCGAGGCACGCATAACTGAGTTCGACAATGCTCCACTTGCCGGCCGCGCCAGTAATGTACTATATTTTTTTAAAAGCTAGAGGTAATATAAAAGACATCAACGAACTACATGATTATTGAAACGATTATTTTTATACCATTATTTAGTTTTGTCTACAAATTGACAATGATTTGGAAAATTGGAGGAAAAATAATTAAATAACTGAATTTTTGGAATAAATAACATTATTCCAAAAATTCCGTTATTTAATTATTTTTCCTCACAAGTGAGTTGAAAAAGGTCGTATGATATTCGTGCGTATATTGGTTATACACACTCGGCTCTATTACGCCCCGTGAGTTATAACCAACATACCGCACTTATATCGTAATGTACTATTTTAAGGTTAGATTTAACATTTAAACATAAGTAATTTACTTTAAAAGATATGTACAAAAAAGCCGAAATGTAGGTACGAGCACAGAATAAATAATAGTACTAAAGGTACGAGTAGTAGGGGAGAAGGAGGTAAGACGGGGTAGCGGGTAAGACGGGGTACCCAGTGAAATTCACAGTTCAAATTGACCAATCACGCTCGTTCATTCATTCATCGTTCCACGCGCCGCCATGATACTTGTCAGACGCTCGGTGGTTAGTGGTTTACAAGTGTACAGTATTGAAAAAAATTAAAAAAAGTGTTTTACTGCAAATTGTTTATCATATTTTCTTCTGGTTCGACACGTGACTGTGGTTTGATAAATAACTTTAGCTGGTGAGGTGTTGCTGTGATTGACGCTTAAAAACATATATTAAAGTAGGCATTGTGTTCCCTTAAGATTGTTAACTGTTTTTTTATTCTTTTTTTATAAAATGACTCTGCAGGCGAGATGGGGTAACGGGGTCTTACCTTAATCTTAATCTTGCCCCCAATGAGAATAATTTTGTTCTTGTTTGTTTTCCGTAAAAATGAGTTTGTTTTATGTGAGCTTATTACAGTTTGCCTTTTTAGAATGGTTCATGACTACAAACGCGCGACTGACAGAGGGTCGTGGTCCGAAGAATCCATGCAGGAAGCAGTTCAAGCGGTTTTAGATGGAAAAATGGGTTATTATAAAGCAGCTAAACAATTAGATGTGCCACAGACGACATTAGAGAGAAAAGTTAAGGCTGTTCGCTCAGTATTGAAAGAAACATCTAATGAAAATTACCCATACCAATTAAAGTACCAGCCTAGGACGCTGCCTGTTTTTTCTGTGTCTGAACAAAATGAGCTTTGTGCCTATTTATTAGAAATGGAAGAAAGGTTATATGGACTTACGGTTAAAGATCTAAAGGCATTAGTATACCAGTTAGCAATTAAAAATAATAAGCCTAATCCATTCAACGGTGCAAAAAAAGAAGCTGGTAGAGAGTGGATAAATGGCTTCCTGAAACGACACCCAGAGCTTTCAGTTGGAAAGCCTGAAAATACTTCTGCTGCCAGAGCATCTGGTTTTAACAAAGTTGCAGTCAAAAATTCTTCAATTTTCTCGGCAACGTGTACGATGAGCACCAACATACTCCTGACCGTATATATAACTTTGACGAAACGGAGGTTTCTGTTGTACAGTAAGCTCCCATTCAAGCTTTACATTTACAATACGAAAACCGCCACTATTACAAGCGACCTAAAAACGGTCCAAAGGTCAATCAGTATAACTTGATAGGGAGCTTACTGTACCCGCTAAAAGACGACGGAAAAAGGGTGGGGTCATAGTTTCAGCCGAACGAGGACAGACGGTAACGGTCGAGATATGCTTCAATGCAGCTGGAAACTACATGACACCTATGCTTATCTTTCCAAGAAAAAGGATGAATCCAGAGCTGATGGTGAATTCACAAGCTGGTGCTTGGGGCACATGTAGTAATTCGGGCTGGATTACTTCCGAGCTGTTCCTCCAATGGTTTAAGAGATTTGTGATTTTCAGTGGAGCATCTAAAGAGAGACCCGTGCTTCTTTTACTGGATAGGCACAGCACTCACACTCAGAATATTGACCTGATCAATGAAGCCAGAGCTCATGGTGTTATAATCTTGTGTTTTCCTCCACACACGACACACTGTTTAGAAGTAGCGGATGTTGCGTTCATGCGACCATTGATTATAATCAATTATGAATATGAATTATGAATAAGCCGTTATAATCTGGCTGCGTTCTAACCCTGGACTAGTCGTTACTATCCGCCAAGTCGATGAAGTATTTGGAAATGCTTTTGTTCAAGCAGCCCTATGTCTACAGCAGTAAATGTATTTCGTAAATGTGGGATTTGGCCCTATAATCCAAACATGTTTTCCGAAACAGATTTTGCCCCTTCTTTGACAACCGAGACCCAGTTAAATGACGGTCAAACTTCCACAAACCGAGAAGTATTTCAAGATATAAGCAATGTCACTACTGCCCAAACTTCAGACACAGTAGCTGCACAAACAGCTGATAATGCTGCGACTTTTAGCAGAGATTTTTAGAGAGAAAAATTATGACCTAATACTACTTGAATTATCATTATTTTTTACTAAAATAGTAAAAGGTAATCATTAACTGTCTTGTTTAGAAGACATTTTCTTAATTATTATTCAAGCAGTATAGAAACTTAACGCGATTCAATATCCGGGTCATATTGACCCACCTTACAGTCCTCGTTCTATTTTTCTACTACACAGACGCCGGGCTAATTTAAATTGACATCAAACTTCAAACATCCCGTAAAGCCATAAACAACTAATAAACATCCAATTTTTGGGGATAATATTGAATCAACATTAATATGTCTTACTATTTCAATAGATGATGATACAGACCAGTAAGTTATGATAATATTGGATAACATTTAGATATTTCACACTATAGTTTCAGTCAATCCATATCTCAGACAAATAATCTTAAAAACCATAAACAATTTAAAACATCGTCTCACACGAACTTGTTCACTTATTAGTTTGTGGTCACACGTCAACGGGACATATAAATTGACTGACATATAAATTGAAAATTGGTGATACATAGTCAGCGCGGTAACTATTTAAATCAATAAAGTTAAAGACAATGAATACTCTAAGAAGCGCAATTGGTTTGAAATTGATACGTTTTTCGAAATTCACAGCAAAAAATTTAAGTACAGGAGCGAAAACACCTATAGTCGATGTGCGGACGCACACTGGTCAGGAGTGGAACTCCTGCGACTACAGGCTGGCCAGGTTCATCAACTCTGAGAAGCACGTGAACAAAAGCTGGGCCGTGAAGCTCATAGCCGAGATCCCTCCTAAAGAGACAACTGAAAGGGTTGTGTGGTGTGACGGAGGGAGCGGGGCCGAAGGTCACCCGAGGGTCTACATAAATCTGGATAAGCCAGGGCCTAACACGTGCGGGTACTGTGGCCTGCGATTCATAAAGAAAGATTGCCATTAAAATAATAATTTAGACGAGTGTGGAAGGAAAGACCGCCATCAAAGTAACTCAATTAACTGACTGAAAATAAATTTAGTACGAAAGTTCAACTCAGAAACTTGAATAACACAAATGTTTTTAGGTGCATCTGATTTTGTTTGTTTGTGATTCAAAATGGTCGTAATTAAATTCTTTTTTAAATACAATAGTTTTTTCTTTACCCACTTACTTCCGCTCTGGATCAGTAGTACTACCAAGATATACAAGTAGCACGTACTAGTCATCCGATTACGTGTCACTAGTACTACCAGTTGGGAAAACGACCATGAATTTCAACTGACAGTACTACAGAACACATTTACTAAAATATTCTTGTAACATTTTATTCTTAACTACTATACAATTGACTGACTGACTTACTGACGTCCAAATTCAGCTGGCGCCAGTATGAGACACTTGTGTGTTGGGAAACTTTATGTGTACCCCTTACCAGACGTGGGCGTTATTTCACGTCACTAGTTACAATAACTAGCTACGCGGCATGTAACCGAGTAACTAGTTTCGAGACAAATTACAAGTAGTAATTTTTGTAAATGCGTTATTACTATGATTGTTGAGTGTGAGTCGTTGCCCAATTGACGTATTTAAATGTTAACTTAGATCCAAAAAGTTTTGTGATAGGGTCATAAACTCAATTACTTACCTATCATAAAATTAAAATAAAATAAAAAATGTTAAAAACAAATGTCAATGTGTATCATAATATTATAAAAAAATGTTATTAAAATTATAGTTTCCTAGTAAACACTAATCGCATGCACAGCCGTAACCGCTAATGGTAGAATCGTAAAATTTAGACAGTTATTTTAATTCAAAATGTGCACGGACACTAAAAAGGGATTTTTAAAAATTTTTACCCTAAAGGGATGAAAGATTTTGATAAAACTTGAGATTGATGCTCTTAAAAATATTTAATTGAACACGTGTTTCATGATTTATTGGAATTCACCCCCTTAGTTTACAAAATAGGGGTTGAAAATTTCTATAGAAAATTTTAAAATCAGCTACGAAATTTATTATCCGGGCTTAAATAGGCTACAAAATTATTTTTCCTACGGGAAAATATAAATTCCCACGGGAAAACAATAATAACGCGGGCGAAGCCGCGAGTGGAAAGCTAGTCAATCATAAATACATTTAATGCAGTCAGTCCTAAGCCTGAATAAAGTATGAAGGGAAGTTAATTTATTGATGTAACTGTATAGCTACAAAATGGCTACAAACACTTTGATAGTGATTTAATTTATATTCGTTTCGTGTATAACTGTATAGTTGGTGGAGGCATTTATGCAAACAATCACAACAGCTGAATAAAAATAGCTAGTTACAAAAATCACTTGTTTTGAAACAGGTGACGCCGAGCAAGTAACCGGTTTCGTTACGTTTCTTGAAAATAACGTAACGACCCACGTCTACGGCCCTTATTTCGCTGTACAGTGCCTTTAAGAAGGGGTCTTACCATATTATCTTTAAGCAGGGTTATAATGATATTGACAGAGGGACACCGAAATTGCAGCGTACATCTCGCTCGCACTGTAATGATAATACTGTTTGAAGCGATGAAGGTATGGGGCTAATCACGACTTTCCTATTAGAAATTATGTGACACACTCACTCGGTAGGTTGCTAGTAGTATCCAGTACTCACTGAACGCTACTAACATTACAATAAATTTTTGAACCCTGGATTCCAGCCCCCGTAGCACGTCCACTTAAACACGATATGATAAAGCGGTTTATCTAGGTGAACTGTCAAAAAGACAATAGGGTTTCGTCGTAATTTGGCAGTTCACCGCGATAAATCGCTTTATCATATCGTGTTTTGGTGGACGTGCTACGGGGGCTGTACTCATTGAACGCTTCTATCATTACAATCATACAAAAAGATCCATCAATGGATCCTAGTGGATATCGCCACTCCAGCAGAGTTCGATCTTTATGTGGTGGTGCGTGGAACAAATATCCTCCTCCTTGCCCACTCCAAAGGAATAAGAGACGTCCAAAACTCATAATCACTCTCACCTCTGCAGTCACTCGGAATCCACGGATGTCTCACTTTGTCACTCATGTGCTTGGAACACAGCACTGTTTTACTGTCTGAGAGGTGAATGTATTTTCCCAGACGAGGCACTTTCATAGTATTAAGACTCTTCTATTGTAATTTTAATAGGAGATTTTAAATCATTTTAGTAAATGCTGGTTAGGGTATAGCGCTTGCGCTGTCAAGTAGGACCACGGGCAGAGGATGGTTACAAACAGCCCGGCAGGGAAAATACCTACACCTTATGACTTCAGCCAAACAAACAATATCATGCTGTGTTCCTGCAGGCGTACTACGGACCGTAGACAAACGGGACAAGAGACAAATAACACGTTTCTTCTCACTCTCTCATATAACAATGACGCGAGATGGGACGAGAGTAAGTCACTTTCTCTTCTATAGTCCACGCACCGTACTAGGCCTATTGGGCGTGAGTTACGTCACTAGTGCTCAAAAGGATGCCGATATGCTGGCAGCGTAAGGACGCTTGCACACTTATAAGTATTCGGTTCGTGTTCGATACGTGAAAAAACCGAACGGGTATTTTTAATAGGAGATTTTAAATCATTTTAGTAAATGCTGGTTAGGGTATAGCGCTTGCGCTGTCAAGTAGGACCACGGGCAGAGGATGGTTACAAACAACCCGGCAGGGAAAATACCTACACCTTATGACTTCAGCCAAACAAACAATATCATGCTGTGTTCCTGCAGGCGTAGTACGGACCGTAGACAAACGGGACAAGAGACAAATAACACGTTTCTTCTCACTCTCTCATATAACAATGACGCGAGATGGGACGAGAGTAAGTCACTTTCTCTTCTATAGTCCACGCACCGTGCTAGGCCTGAGTTACGTCACTAGTGCTCGAAAGGATGCCGATATGCTGGCAGCGTAAGGGCGCTTGCGCACTTATACGTATTCGGTTCGTGTTCGATACGTGAAAAAACCGAACGGGAAATTGACGTCCTAGCGTTTGCGGACTTATCCGTATTCGATTCTTGTTTGAGACGGTTGTGCGATGAACGTCAGATGACGAGATCACTTCTTGTTTTTAGAGACCCATTGTAATTAATACTCATTTGGTACTATTTAATACCAAACATTATAATTTTGGGACCTGTTTAGCTTAGACAAAATCCGGCTTTCATTATCAAAATGGTGGGATCATGCTCAAACATTAAATTTTACTGACTATTTGATGTAACAGATCAAACCACAATTTAGTAGGTACCTACCTCCAAAAATTAAAATCAATATCTTTTAAAATCGAGGATTAAAATTTTGATGGCACAAACAAATGTATGAAAAAGAACAAAAACTGTATGAAATATTTTACAAAACAACAGACCAGTCCAAGTAGGCGGCCTTATTGCTAAAAAGCAATCTCTTCCAGGCAACCTAGGGACGAAAGAATGAGACAGCATATTCAATAGGAGAAAGGATGCAGAATGAGTCACACCAATGATTTTTGTTATCAGCATATCTAAAAAATAGGTAACTCGAAAAAAAAGAATGTTTTTATTTTTTATCTATCTTCAAAAATGACTGAGATATTAAACGTTAAAGTACGGCCTCCGCGGCAAAATCCGGCTAAGCGACCGCGCCAACGTGTAACGTCACGCTGCGACGAGCGAGTCGGTGCTTGCGTACACCTACATACTGCGCTCTCGCGGTTTCGCTATAAATTCAATTGTTTTTCTTATAGTGAATGAATTAAATTGATAAGAAATATTGTATTGTCCCTTTGTGTACTAACTCCAGTAAAAACACCCCAAAAAGTGTTTTTTTGAAACACGCGCTATGCCTACGCGCCTCGATCTGGGATCGCATAACTACAAGGGCTGTCACGAATGCAGTTCGCCGCAGGGTATACGCACGAGTCAAGCGGAGCGCAGGGTCGGTAAGCGAGCAGTCCTATCGCGGGCCACGCATAGGGAATGCAATCCGGATTATCCGTAATCGGAAAAATCCGCACATTTTTACTAGACCTCCAAATCCGGATTTGAAAATCAAATCCGGATTATTTTATAATATGAAATTTTATCATAAAAAATCGAAACGAGCGAGTTTGCTGTTCGCACGTCTCGCGTCGCGCGCGAGTATAGACTTGTCGAGTCTATCGGCTCTGGACGTTAACGGGGCGTGGCGCGGGATGAGGGTCGGTCGAGCAAATAACCAAAAAACAAAAAAAAAACAAATAAAAAAAAAATTAAAAAGCATTTGATTCCATTTTCATGTGCTTTTATTTTCATCCATAAAATCCGGATTGGAACAAAATCCGTTCTTAAAAATTTGGATTTTAAAACAAACGGATTTGCATTCCCTTGCCACGCACCAAGCGTGGCCGAGCGGAAGTAGGTATAAAATTTCAAAGAGGGGCCGTGTCCTGTATTATACTATTACCGTGATTCGGCTGTCGACTTCATTGTATTTTATTTAAGTGTAATGATATGGCTTAACACGCACACGATGCTCCGGAGTAATACGGTATTTGACAGTGCATTCCTTTTTTACTTCCCTTCCCTTTTTAACTGCACATATCCTATGGCTTCATGGTCATAATTTTTCTCTCAATGATCTGTAATAAATTTTCTGATTATTATTTTTACATAGAAGATACGCAATACTTAAAAAGCACATACTTTACATCGATCCCATCCAAACTAAAAAACATCACTCAGTTTATTTGGTATAAAGGATAAAATGAACTTTTTGTGTGTACCTATTAAAAAAGGCAATATTAAAAAATTAAATTAGGAAAATGGTTGTCGCCCCTGCTTGTTAAATATGAAAAATTTAAAACTGCCTCATTGAATATTTTGGAAGTATATGTTGAACTTTCTCTACTTGGAAAATATTTGTAAACCTTGCCTTTTGTAACTCGACAAAAAACAAACAGTTGTCTTTTAATAAAACTTGATTGAAATACTAAAATAAATGCGTAGTTAGACATTTACTTATTCAGTTTTATTCCTCGCATTTCAATGGCTACATAATTACGATTTCCAGACAAATATCGCTCAACCATAAAAATGACGACTTTTGGTAGGTTATCCGACTGTTCTTTTACAAAAACCTCTTTCATCACTATGTCAATTTAATAAAAATAATATCTAAAGTAATCGCTAACACAAACACAACAACAAACATTTAAAATATTTGGTGCAAACCACTTGAGAAATCAAATTTTATGCACGTAAACACTCCGCATCACCCGCAATCGGACATAACAGTCGCAGCGTGACGTCATCGCAGTAACGCGCGAAGGAACGCAAATTTAAAAAAGCGCTTAAACTTTACCACGCTGTAACTCTGAAAATCCTGGCCCGATTTTGATGAAACAAAAACTATTATTATTTGCAAAAGTACGCGCATTAAATGCAGTAACTTTTATAGTAATATTTTGATGTGTTGGTGTGACTCATTAGGACTAAGGAAAGTTTATTATAATAATCGGAGAAAGGAATTACGAGCAAAAGTTCCAGCTTAATTAATTTACATTTGAATAAGCTGTAGGCGTTTTAACATTCCACTTACAAATAACATGTTTTATTCTAGTATAAATTGTCATTTTATATTAAAAAAAGATTAAGCAATAATTATAAATACATATATAAACGTTATTTACAACTTCATCAAATAATATAAATAAATGATGGAGACCCGCCATCCTGATGCACACCTAAAAACGACTCGAAGTGAGAATTTACGGATCGAACACGAACCGAATATGTATGAGCGCGCAAGCATCCTAAGGTTTTCGGGCCAGAAAGGCTAACAGTCCGTATTGCAACGCTAAAGCGCGCATGCTTTTATAACGTAAATTAATGGCAGTACGCAAAAATAAATGCTGATTCAGCAACGAGTAAATGTGTAAATAACTTTATGGATGAGACCTCTGCCAGTGTACGCCACTGAGCATGATCAGTGATTACTCGCAACTCGAAATGTAAATATCTATACAGGGTGTAACTGAACACCCCAATAACATTTAAGGGTATGTATCCATCAGAAGTAGAGATTCTGTAGGAAAAATATTAGGGCTAACAAACCTACTTTTTTTTCCTATACAAACTAAATAAATTATTTTTTGGTATTAAGTGCCGACAACTCTACGTAAGCGTACAAGGAATACTACGCTCACGTCATACAAACTAAATAAATTATTTTTTGGTATTAAGTCCCGACAGCCCTACGTAAGCGTAGGAGGAAAACTACGCTCACGTCTGTCACGTGTCATTTTGTGTTTAAATTTATTTTGTGTTAAGAGCTGATTATGGTTGTCACTTGAAAGTTTTTGCTTTCAGTTTAAACTCAAATAACTCTGAATGTATTGGGGTTCCAGGTCTCAGACAAGCACCGAAGGTTCATTTAGTATCTAACTTATATGCCCCTTAAATGTTATTGGGGTGTTCAGTTACACCCGGTATACTGGATGGCTTTTTGAGATGGGATATAAAGGGCAGGTACATTAACCGTTATAGTAACAAGAAAACATTGTTAGGCAACCATCCATAACTTTTTAAGATATTCTGATCTGCATTTACAGATTTTGGAAAAAAGTTACAGTCTACAAAAAAAAATGCTGAGATAGCAAATATAATTTTTTTATGCCTATCGATCCTATTTCATGTAGGGATCAAAAGACTCTATGGGACCATTTAAGGTATGAGTACTAGAAATGACAGAAATCGCCAAAAACTTTTCCCATACATTTTGTACGGAAAGTCCTCGGCTCCTATTTCTTACGGTGATCTCTCTATGAATCCTATTTCTTACTTTTAAGGGAAACTTTAATTTAAATAAATACGAAATTAAATCAATTCGAACCACTTTCTTCTAGATTCGTCAAAAGGTTTTTAATTACCATGCTTGTTGGTATATGTCTAGTTGGGTACTTATTCGCGTACAACACTAATGCAGCTCTCACGTTTCTATTATTTACACAATATGCTTCAATTAAGTCTATAAATTCGCGATTAGAAGACATTTTTGATAAATCTTGAATTTAGTCAGCGCAAACACAAGAATGACGTGAAATTATTTGAAATAAATTCGACATTTGAAAGTAATAATTTCATTTTGCTTAAATTTTTTCAGTCAGTCCTTCCAAAAAGAAAAAGTTTGGCCAGTGTAGTGCAGATAGATTAGATATTTTTGCGTTTGTTTAAAAATACATGTTTAAATGATTAAATTTAGTAATTATTTAAATAACAGTTTTCCTTAAAAGTAAAAAATAGGATTCATAGAGAGATCATCGTAAAAAATAAGAGCCGAGAATTTTCCGTACAAATGTATGGGAAAAGTTTTTGGCGATTTCTGTCATTTCTAGTACTCATACCTTAAATTGTCCCATAGAGCCTTTTGATCCCTACATGAAATAGGATCGATAGGCATAAAAAATTTTTTTTTGCTATCTCAGCATTTTTTTTGTAGACTGTAACTTATTTCCAAAATCTGTGAATGCAGATCAGAATATCTTAAAAAGTTATGGATGGTTGCCTAACAATGTTTTCTTGTTATTAAAACGGTTAATGTACCTGCCCTTTAAATCCCACCTCAAAAATCCACCTGTATACAGAGTGTCCCTAAAACAATGGATAAACCTGTAATTATAGATGGACCTCATCATGGCCTCCCTTACCACGAATTTTGACCTTGGTGAAAATAATATCAAGGTTTCAGAGATATTTATTGTTTTTGAATTTTTCGAAAATTTCCAAATGCGATTAGTTTTTATAGTGCCATTTCTACAAATGGAGAGGTTTTTCGATTTCGTTTTTTTTTCCATTTCAAAAGAGCTAGTTCAGCTATCAAAAACAAAAACTTTAACAAACTGGCGTAGTGTTCAAAAAAATTAAAACAAAAAAAAATCAAAATGAAATTATTAATTATAATAAATAATTATTAATTTTCTTTCATGTTTGATCAGCTACAGTGTAAAAAAAATGTAGAATACTCATCGTGCTCATCATCTTAGAAACTTGCTTAGCTATTCTTAATTCCAAAAAGGTATCATAAGCTTAGGCATTCTGAATTAGTTTAATTTCATAATTAATTGAATAGCAAATATTATAAAAAATTCAAAAAACTGTTTTTGTTGTAATAATTACTCTAAGGTTCTGTGTTAATATAAATGTATAATGAGCCTTTTTTTTTTTCTCTCGGGGGGGAATGCATAACCGCACCGTACCCGCCGTTGGCTAGACGGCGAGCGTGTGTGGGGCTCTCCCGGCAGAGTGCCAGGCCTACCCACTAAAACCCCCCGGTGTTCTCCCTGTCCTTATGGGCGCGTTAGGTAAGGTCCACACTGCGACTCCACTACCCACGCGCCCGGGCAAGCCCGACCAACCGGTCGGGCTATCGCCAAGGGGGGATTGCCCGAGAACACCAGGGCAATCCCCAGACGGAGGGCCTTACGGCGGCGTGCACGGGGCCAACCGTGCACGCAGGCCTCCAAATGTATAATGAGCCTAGATATTCTGGACAGTTGCTTCAAAATGCTTATTTGAAATTTGGACAGTTGCTTCAAGATGCGAACGCACGCTATGAAGGGTTTTAATGAATGTTAACCTTTAAAGGATGAAATAGGGGTTGCAAGTGTGTATGGAAAAATATTGAAATTTGCAACGATTTTGATAAAACTTGAGATTCATGCTCTTAAAAATATTTCATTGAACACGTGTTTCATGGGTTTTTGAATTTCACTCCCTTAGGGTGCAAAATAGGGGTTTCTGTGGAAAATATTTAAAATCTGCTCCAATTTCAATAAAATTTATTATCCGGGCTTAAATAGGCTACAAAATTATTTTTCCTACGTGAAAATATAAATTTACCACGGGAAAATAATAATAACGCGGGCGAAGCCGCGAGCGGAAAGCAATAGCACTAAATAAAATGGATGGTTGTAAATACCTGTATAAGTCACATAAAGCAAATCACCGCTGGCCGTGCTGTTGCTATTGGGGTCGACAGTGATGGCGACAGAGCCGTTGTAGTACGTGATGGTGTTGTTGGAGATCCAGCTGATGGATACGTCGGTGGAGTTCATGTGGTTGAACATGAGGATGGCGCAGTCCGCCTCCACCTGCAGGTCCGTGGCCACCGCCGCTATGTACCACTTGCCGTCGAGCTGTAAAACAAAATGTTTTTTTTTTTTTTATTATATAATTCTTGTTCCTCTGACATGATCAGAGACTTTTTTATTAGAATAATATACAATACACTTAACAAAAATACTTATGACTTAATTTAATTTGCCAACAAGTAACAAGATCCTTAGTCTATGGGTAAATCTTTCTTAAAATTAATTTAACATTATCGAACTTAATACTACTATTAAACATGTGGCGAGTAAATGTTTTCTGCTTCTATTTCTTATTTCTATAGTTTTATTGACATCCGTTTTGTTTTATACTTAGTGATACTGTATATAGTTTCTTATACTTAAACTATAGCTTCGACAATGACATTTCGATTATTTACGATGTTTTGATGCCTAGGTGTTTCTATTCTCCCTGTATTCAACCATACTATACAATAGAAGCACTAGGCACCATCTCGGGTTTGATTACGTTTTACCACAAGCTTGGCTATTTTTTGACAATAACTGAAAAATCTATGTCGGTCTTTTTTGGCTAATACAATCTGAGATATGGAAAGAAATGTTAGTTATATATATAAAAATTATCAATTCTGATATTCTGATAGATACTCGCTTGTACAAGCAAATGAGTTTTAGTGTCTCTAGCTCCGTGCACAAAAAGGTCAGGTCAAATCAGTTGCTACTTATTCAGCAGTTGGCCAATATTTTTCCGTTTTTTTTATTTGATGGCAGACGGTAGACAGTCAAATTCTTTATTACCCAATTCCATCATTATTATATTCATATTTAATCCAAGACAATAACTGTTGCAGTACCGCCTTTTCCCGCCACATAATACGCAAAATTAAGAGTCACCACTAAAAATATGAAAGAAAAAAACACCTGACAACTCCACCGTCACCATAGCTCATTCGTTTTTTCGCGCTCTACGCAGCTGACACATATTTTAACTATTAATGTTTTTCAGTGATTTATTTTTCTGAATAAAACTAAAATGCAGAAACGCAGTGCTAAAAACACAAAAAATAAGTATGACAAAGAAAATATGAAGCTGCAAAAGAAAATTGGTTATCTTAATATAAATAAATAACACAACATGTCTTAACAGGTACGTACTGTTTTGAAGATGCGTCGTAATTTTGTTTTTGCCTTTTAAATTCGTCGTCGTAATTTAAATTTTATAATAAAATAATATATTTTTCTTTATGAACTGCCTGCTTTCCGTGGGAAAGCGTTACCTATGAAGGCAAATAAAAGATGATGTACCTAGGTACCTACCTACTCGATCATGAACTCTGTGGGATATAGGCATAAGCACAAATACTTATAAAGGAAATTATGGCATAAAGTATACATTTATGACCAAGTTTACAAAGAATTGCCTTGAAAGATATTTTAATTGACGTTGCCTATCTAGGCAAAGTTTCCTGGTATCTGCAAACTGTTAGATGTTCCATAACATAACATGGAAATTCTTAATATCATTCTAAAACTTGAGATAAATTACTCAAAAAATAAGTCAAAGTGAAGTGAGCTTTGCAATAGCTGTAATATCACAAGTATTGACTTCAATTTCCATAAAATCTTCATAAAATATCTGAGTGATGTGGTGATGTCAACTGATGTCTTTAGATTACTATGCAATAAGTATACAATTTCAATACACCAGGATCAGAAGGAAACTAATATGACTATGCTTTTATAAAAACCTAATAGAAGCTATAAAAAGCAATAAGAGGGATGAATATTTGTACTCCAATTAAACTGTAAAATTATTTACAGTCATACAGTCATAAAAAGAATGATAAATAATTCTAAAATATAAGTAAGCCCTGTACAAGAACCTCAAAAACTTGCTTCTAGTTTAAAAAACCTACCAGCAGCCTGTGCGCTGCAATAATTTCTAACAATATTCTACTCGGAGGGCCTCATAGATAGAGGGCCAACTAAACTATCATTCAGGTTTTCTGCAGCCAGTCTCGATCCAATTATCCATAGACCCACAGGTTAGCTTCTCTGATAGATTTTATGTTTATTTTTACCCATCGTGGTAATAAAAAACCCAGGTTCCACAATTTAAAAATTGGATAAGTAAGAGACTATGTAATTCCTTTTGTTACTATTTTGAATCAAGTTTATAATCCACAGAACAAAAATAAATATTGTGAAATGGATAATTAGACAAACAAATTAACAACTGGATAGCAGAAATGCTTGTCTCCGTGCAAAGTTTTCTAGAGTTTCACTATTTCTAAAAGGATAGACTACTTCCATAGACACTACTTCCATAGATTTAAATTAAATTAAAATAATGATAATAAGTTTATTGAAAATTGACACTTTTAAATGGAGATTTCGTGGTATAGCTTTGGTTGAATTAATGCATACTATTTACATCCAAATTATTAATAACTAAGGAAATACCTAGTTAATTTTGATGTTTGACTAATTGTATGAATGCAATTGCCTACCATGTGAGTTAAATACAGTACCATATGCCTTTACCATTTGTCTCAAGTCAATTTTAAGTGGTTTTTTTTAAGAAAAAAAAGTTTTAAAATTATTAAATGTTCAGATGACTTTATTAAAATATTAATAAATTTTACTTATAATGTTTACAACAGCAAAGTTTTATTTTTTTAATAAAGATAAGATTTTTGCTAATTTAATTCAATGTGACATAATTTCTAGGGTTTAAAATATATTCCTTAGATATCCGTATCTGGTATCCGTCTCAGTGCCTCAGGCGTCACGACCGTCGCCTGTGGTTGCAGCACGCCGTCTGTGGCACTATGCGTCAGCAGATTGGGACGGTATGCGGGATTATTACGCATCTGTTCCTTGGTGGCAGCGCTGTTTCAATAGGATGTATCCGGACTCCTGCGCTACCTCTGTTGCTGACGAGATCATACTAGGAATGGAATATTATATTCCGCATTCCAATCTCGTCAGTAGAGGCAGACGTAACCTCTGGTTCAATCGCGAGTGCGCCTCTGCTGTTGAAAACAAACAGCTGGCTTACCGCGCTTGGATCAGAGGCCGAGCATCTAAGGATCCCAATACAAGCCTACTGAAAACAGCCTACAATAATGCCACCAAGTTATGTAAGAGGGCTTACATTAGAGCGGATGCTCAGCGCATTGCACAAGTGGGCCAGGAACTGCTATCGCACCCTACGGGTAGCCGTTCTTTTTGGCGCCTGGCCAAAGCTGTGCAATCAAACTTCTGCCAAACCTCGCTGCCACCGCTGAGACTTGCCGATGGCTCGCTTGCTCATCAGCCGCAGGAGAAAGCCGACCTCCTGGCAAAACTCTTTGCGGCTCATTCCCGTGTCGATGACTGTGGTACACAACCTCCGAAACTGTCCCATTGTGGCAGCACCATGCCCGATATCCGTATCAGACAGCGTGATGTGCGGGCGGAGCTCCAGTCGATCGAGACGGCATTCCTGCGATTGTTCTTAAGAAGTGTGCAGCGGAGTTGACTCCGGTCCTTACGCGTCTATACCGTCTGTCGTTCTCTGCTGGTTGTGTGCCGAAATCTTGGAAAGAGGCCAATGTCCAGCCGGTTCCCAAAAAGGGAGATCGTTCTGATCCGGCTAACTATCGTCCTATAGCCGTCACTTCCATTTTGTGTAAAATCATGGAGAGGATCCTTAATACACAGCTAATCCGTTACCTGGAAGGTCACTCGTTACTTAATGACCGACAGTATGGGTTTCATCCTAAACGGTCAACAGGTGACCTTCTAGCGTTCCTTTTGCACAAATGGGGTGAATCTATCGATAAGCGCGGCGAATCGGTGGCTATTAGTCTCGACATCGCCAAAGCTTTTGATAGAGTTTGGCACAAGGCTCTTCTTTCCAAGCTTCCGGCATACGGATTACCCGCGCAGTTCTGTACGTGGATTGCCAGCTTCCTCCACGAGCGTAGAATTCGCGTTGTCGTTGACGGCTGCGCTTCGCGGTTCGTGGCAGTGAACGCTGGTGTTCCGCAAGGCTCCGTTCTATCCCCCACATTGTTTCTTCTGCATATCAATGATATGCTTTCCTTGGGAGCTATACATTGCTATGCGGACGACAGTACAGTGCATGGGGGATATCACGGAACCTCGGGGGCTACTCGTGGTGATATTGGTAGGGAAAGGCAGAATCTTATCATTGAGCTCAACAGGACGCTGGACCTCGTCTCCGAATGGGGCTCCAACAATCTTGTTGAGTTCAATGCTAAGAAAACACAGGTGTGCGTGTTCTCGGCGAAAAGGTCACCTTTCCTCCCCCTTCCTTCTCTTCAGGGCACAACCCTTCACACACAGAGCAACATCACCTTGCTCGGAATGAACATTCGCTGCGATCTGAACCCCAGAGACTACATCGAATCCGTCATAACTACTGCCTCACGGAAACTCGGTGTCCTGAACAAGGTGCGTAGGTATTTTGCGCCGGACCAACTATGCTTGTTGTATAAAACTCAGGTTAGGTCTTGCGTGGAATATTGCTCGCACCTTTGGGACGGCTCCGCTCAGTACCTCCTCGATGCTCTGGACAGATTGCAGCGTCGCGCTATTCGCATAATTGGCGATGTAGAGGCAACTAACACCCTCGAGCCTCTACAACTTCGTCGTGACATCGCCTCTCTTAGCGCCTTTTACCGAATGTTCCATGGGGAATGCTCTGAGGAGCTCTTTAACCTTATCCCTCCCTCTCCATTCCTTAACAGAAACACGCGTAAGGGCCTTCGGAGTCATCCGTACACTGTGTCCTCCTTTTCACACCGTACCAAGAAATTCCAAGATTCCTTCTTCTGTCGTTCATCCCACACTTGGAATTCTCTACCTGCGCACATATTTCCCCCATCCTACAACATGGGTTCCTTCAAAAGAGGCGTGAAAAAGCATCTTTTGGGCCGGCAAGGGGCGGGCAGGTAGGAGAGTGGATGTCGTCCCTACTCTATCTGTCAACTCATTTGGGCCTCTTTCACCGCTTAACATCAGGCGGGAGGAGGTCATTTGCCGGGCCATCCATAAAAAAAAAAAAAATGACCTTAAATATTAAGTCCAACAGAAAGGAAATGTATCATACTATTGTCATCATCACTTATAAATAAATTTATTAAACTAGACCACTGCATGGTTTGTAATTTTGCTCAAATGCTAGGTAGTTTAGTTTCACTATGTATGGCAGTTTCTTGTGGAATTGTAAACATGGATATGGAGCAGTAAACATTTTCTTTAGAAATTTTCTCAGGTGTTTTATCAACTGACAGTAATTAAATGGTAAAGGTACTTATAGTAGTTGGTTATAGGAAAAAAGGAAGACAGTATCAATTTCTTAGAACTGTTAGATACATAATTATGCATTAAGATGATTTGCTGACCGAGTGGTGAAGTAGATGTGATATTTTATTACAAATAGATAACCACACTTTCAATAGACATATTAACAGAAAAAGCTCAGTTTAATTTCAATCCAAATGATCTTGCTAAACATTTGGCAGTTGTGTGATACTAGCGGCATCTGATTTTTGCTTTATAATATGTATATAAAATTTAAATATATTA
This sequence comes from Schoenobius gigantellus, assembly GCA_963935595.1. Taxonomy (NCBI): domain Eukaryota; kingdom Metazoa; phylum Arthropoda; class Insecta; order Lepidoptera; family Crambidae; genus Schoenobius; species Schoenobius gigantellus. Next base: position 6,760,366 of record OZ012557.1, read on the forward strand.
TTAAGCTGATTTTGAATCTTGCAGTCTCAATTCAGATGTAAGTTGGAAACTGTCGCAGGACATAATGTAATTTTAAGATTTATCATGCATTGAATTATTTGTAACGCATTTCAATAAATAATATATGATTATATGTAAAGGAATCTAAATATTCCCAGGTTAGACCATTACCACTCAGGCTTACTTCAAAGAAATAATGTTTCAAATCTATCCAATGTATTAATAGGTATCAAAAGTTTTTTCAAATCTTAAATTTCTATCTATTTTTAAAGCAGGATCATCACATCAATCATTACATTTTCACTGCTCAGCTCTTTCACTAATTATCTAACTATAGGCAATAAAATAGGGTCAGATAATAAAATTAAAAAATGGATAAAACGAACGAGTTGATAAATTATGTCTGGCAATCCCAATGTATGCCAGCACAATGGAATATGGCATATGCAATCCTGCCATAGTTTTATATTTCCTTAAGCATTGGTCATCTAGAAACCTTATATTGAAATAACCTAGACTCAAGAAAACTGACATTAAAAACTATCTACTATTATCAGTGATGTATAAGATACCCTATACAAAGTATCTGAAATACTAGATACAAAATATCTATCTTTCAAGTACTTTTTAAAGATAAAATACTTTTGTAAGAAAACAACATTTAATTGAATTTCAGTTTATTTGTTCGAGAAAACAATTTTCGAATAGATCGCGTTGATAACAAGGATCAGGCAAATGTGACAAGACAAAATATGAAGGTATTAAAACTAAGACTTTATGTTTTAGTCAAGATTTGAGTAAAACTAATTCCTCAAACATATTGTCCCTCATCTTCCTTTGACGAGGCCTCATTATCATGCCCCCAAAGGAGAAGAGTCGCTCCACAGGAGCAGAGCTGGGCAAACAGGTGTTAAGCTCTTAAAGTTTGCATCTTTATTGTTGAGGTACTGGAGTGTCTGTGATCATGGTGGTAAATAGATCTAGGAAGTTAGAACTCACAGGCGCGCTGGACCTAGAAATAGTGGACAACTTCATCTACCTTGGTTCTAACATCAGTAACGATGGCTCGTGCGAAAAGGAAGTGCGCAGGAAAATTGGCATGGGCAAAAGCGCCATGTCTCAGCTTGAAAAATCTGGAGAGATCGCAACATTTCCGTAAAAACTAAAACCAAACTGGTACGGACTCTAATCTTCTCGATTTTTTCGTATGGCGCTGAGACGTGGACGCTGAAAGCTGCAGACCACAAACGCTGACGTCTTTGAGATGTGGTGCTGGAGAAAGATGCTCCGTATCCCGTGGACAGCATTTTGGATTAACGCCTCCATTTTGCGAGAACTTATAATCTCGGCGGCTGTAATCTGAGTGTCTACGCAAAATCCTAGAATACTTCGGTCACATTGCAAGGAAAGACGGTGACAACCTCGAGAAGCTCATCGTGACCGGCAAAGTTGATGGGCCTCGTGGACGCAGCCCAATGCGTTGGTCCGACCAGATCCGCACCGCTCTTGACTCCACAATCCACAATGCCCTCCACACAGCCGGAGACAGACACATATGGAGAAAGACCGTACGTGAGAAAGTGATACAGAAGGGATGTCACAACCCTCAACACTGAGGAATACAACTCAAAGAGGGAGGAGGGACTGGGGTGTCTCTAAATTTAAATCACAGGCGCTGCTTGTGTTTTCGCCACTAGCAATAGAAGAATCGGAGTCCTCTAGAAACATATAATAAGAGTCATATTTTGACTTTTTTTATATCACCTTCAATGTTGTTTAAAGCCTCCGATTTTTGTTTTTAGATCGATTGATCTTTCTTGTTTCAGACAGGACAAGTTCTTTTACATATTCCTTTCGTGTTTTTGGTACCCATTTCAGTTTAAACATGGGATGGGACACTGAGGCTAATATAGCATCGCTTGCTGCTGGTTCCAACTGCAAAACCCGTTTGAACCGCCTTTCTAAGTTTTCTTCTATTACATCTAGCGAGGGCTGCAGTATTTCAGATTTTCCATTCTGAGGCTTTTGATAACATGTTGGATTCTGTATGATTCCGGTAACAGACAGCCATTCCGACAGACATTCCGGACAGACAGGTAGTGTCTTTTTCCCCAGTGTAAACAGCGTTTACAGTGCTCAGACCGAATTCGTCAGCACTGTGAGTCAAATGTCATTGTCAAGTTGACATTTTGTTTTGGTTCGCTAGTGCGATGGCTGGAAATTACTCTGTGTTTGAATTGAAGGCAAAAATAAGCCAAATATTCTAAAATTGAATTAAATATAAGGAAAAAATAACGACATTAGAATTACCAGTTTGTGTTGAAGACGTCTCCTGAAGACACTAAAGGAGCAGAAAATCGTAAAAGGTAGGTACAAGGCAAATATAAAACTGCTAAAACTTGGATATCACAGAATACAATTGAAATTACGAGTTAAATTCTTTTTTTTTAATGTTTGTTATGTTTGTTTTTTATATTATTGACATAAGCGCTTCACGATCGTTCCGAAACGATAGCATGCCATTGGCATCATTATTGAGTCTATTGGTTCGGTCCGGGCGTGAGCAGTCTGAGTACTGTGAGTAGTGTAATCTCGAAACAGAACGGGGCCAGGAGTGACGGTGCGTGGGACATCTTAGTCGATGACATTTGTAGAAAGATAGTGTCGCCATCTGTCATTTAGCTCCCGACAATATCTACTAAATAAACGACGCGCCGCGTTCAGTTGCGTTCGAAAAGAAAAACAGCGAAGTTCATTTTAGTAAAAGTATCTTAGAAAACAAAGTATCTTCAAAATACTAAGGTACCAGGAAAATGTATCTAAATATAAGATACAAAATATAAAAATTTAAAAGTATTTCAAATACAAGATGTAAATACGTATTTTGTATCTTGTATCTGTATTTCAGATACTTTTATCTAAGATAAATCAAATCACTGACTATTATTAGCAAAACCACTACCCAAAAGGTTACAAATCCTATACCTACATAATTATTTATGTATTAATTAATGTTTTCACAAATTAAGAGGGCTATTTTAAGAGATATAAAAAAGGAAAGATCTATGACAGCGACACAAGCAAGCAAGCAAGTTGTCTCTTCTCTATTTAAATATTATTCCAGATATTTTACTTGTGAGAACTTTGGTATTGCTTGGTTGTAACAAATAATAAAGGACCATAGAAATAAAGATGAGATAAATTTATTTTAGACTTTTAAAATACTACTACTCAACCCATTAGTAGATGGCTAAAGCAAATATTGGAGGAAAGTTAATTTAATTATTCATCTTTCATATTAATATTCTATTTATTCATCACCCTCCAAACAATATGCTTCAAATTATCATGCATATAGGGCAGGATTAACTGTTGATAATATTCTAAAGGCGAATAAACATTTCCAGTAAATCACTATTTTACATTTTCGCGTGGCGATTATGTACTCTGTCCGTGGGACAGGCTAAAGGACATATATCTATCAAAGCACATTAATGCTTATAAGGAATCGTTAATTCTATATTTTCGCGTGGCGATATGTAGGTACTCTGTCCGTGGGACAAGTTAAAGGACAAATATATATATCCAGGCATATGAATGATTTTAAGGAATTGTTAATTCTATATTTTCGCGTGGCGATTATGTACTCTGTCCGTGGGACAGTCCAAAGCACAAATAGGTACCTATAAAGGTAAATGATTGATTTCTAAAACATTTTCGCGTGGCGATTATGTACTCTGTCCGTGGGACAGTCCAAAGTACAAATAGGTACCTATAAAGGTAAATAATTGATTTCTATAACATTTTCACGTGGCGATTATGTAATCTGTTTGTGGAACAGGCTAAGGCTAAATTATTTTTAATGTATTTGATATTCATTATTAACTTCTGTACAAATATTTCACTAAGGCTAAATTAATTGAGTCTCTATACTGTACTGTGAAATCCCATTAGATTTCAATCAGGAAAGGGGACCGAAACTTACAAAGAGTTAGATTACACATTGGGTGACATATCCCCAATCCCCACTATTGGATGATCTAATAAATTATCGTCATTTGCTAAATATTATAACATACCACCCCAATTAGATTGGCAAACCTTTTTGCCACGGCTGGTGGTTCTTGATTTCTTACATGTTCAGTAATATTATGAATTACACTGTTTAGCTAAGAAAGTTTGATAAAGAATGTGTTATCAAATTTATAATTATTAACAACTGTTTACACTAGTAAACATTGTCTACATATATGAAATAAATATTTAATGTTATTGAATATTGATAGTTAGTTGTTTACCTATTTATCAAAAACTCTAAACATCTATAACAGTTACGAGTATTGTCTTGGATTAAATATGAATATAATGATAAGATTAAACGAACTTACCTTAAGTGAAGTTCAATCCATATTATATAAAGTATTTAAGTATTTAATCCAAGATAAGGAGCATTCCACCCTTCCCTTTTGAAGTAATGAATTACTAACCCAATTATATTTACCTAATACTCTAATAAACTAATGAGCTATGGTGACGGTGGAGTTGCCAGGTGTATTTTTCTTTCATATTTTTAGTGGTGTCTCTTAATTTCGCGTTTTATGTGGCGGGAAAAGGTGGTACTACAACTGTTATTGTCTTGGATTAAATACTTCATATAATATGGATTGAACTTCACTTAAGGTAAGTTCGTTTAATCCTATTATTATTTGCACTAAGACTCCGAGTAATCCTGTAGTTAGCTAGCGTACGCGCACAGTCCAATAACGTCCGCGACGATAACTTTTGTTTACCTACTTTTGGTTGATTGGATTTTTAGCTTTGCATACCGTTATATTTAAATATGGCAAATTAGAGAGTTTATTCGATAGCATCGGTGCTAACCTACAATGCTACCTCACATACAAATCGTTGCATTTTTTAGACAGTAATATAGCAAAGTATGAATAGTGAACAACTATGGGCGCCATGGCGCCAAGGGCGGTAAGAATTTTATAATTATGAAAAAAAATATTTTGTAATGGTATGAGGTTGCGTAATATTACAGAGTAATAATGATTCTAGGTAGCGGTAATCAAAATTATAAATGAATAAAGAATGGTACTGCTCTTTTTTTGGATCTAGACACGCGGTAGCGTGTAGCGGTAGCGTGTAGCGGTAGCGTGTAGCGGTAGCGTGTAGCGGTAGCGTGTAGCGGTAGCGCCAATTCAAATATTGAATTAGAATTACATCCCAAGTGAAATAAATGCATTGTGTAAATAATTATCTGTAAATTATTAGTCTGAACTTGGCACCCATAATCAATTCTTTTGTCGGCGAAGTCAACAACAACGCATATTGTATATATCGAACTTTGCTTTCTTTTCACATTTATATTTTTGATGGGATATTTTTATCAGCATCATTAACAAATCGTCAAACGGTTTACGACCCATCAAAAAATTTTTTTTTCTGTAAGACAGAATTGATATTTGGCACAATAATAGGTTTTAATAGATAGATAGAAACACTTTCTTTTGCTTTAAGTAAAAATGACATAAAAAATTACAATACAAGAAAACAGCAAAAAAAGCGGCCTTATCGCAATATGCGATCTCTACCAGACAACCTTTAGATAGGACAAACTGGATCACGTGGGATCTATCTTTTAAAAACACATAGGGATAAAATACATACTTTATTATAGGTATATATAAAACAAAATACTACACACTCGTAATAATGACTGAGTAAATTATAATATATACAGGGTGACAGGGAAATTCGACCTATTCCTTGAAAGGGGTTATACTATAGGTCATTCATTAGCAACAAATTAAGTCCAGTGAACCAGGGGTCAAAACTGGATGGTTGTCGAGTTGTGACTGTTCTTTGATTTTTTTAGAATTTTTCTGACTTGCTACCAAAAACCATTAATTGCCAATAAACTATTCCACTCTAAACATTAAATTTATACTTTTTTGAAATCTGAAAAATTTGTGATTATTTTTTAAAAAGTGCTTGCCAAAAACTTACACATTTTTATTTTTTGTATTTTTCCCGAACTTCGCGGTAAATTATTGCAAAAAACGGTATGGAATTTGGCGTACAAATTAGTAAAATGACTAAGTAGTTTCATAAGCTTTCCGAAAAGGTACAAAAGTTACTAATTTTCCTAGCAGTTTTTAAATATCAGCAAAAGGGCGCTGTGATCGAAAAGTCAATAGTGTTTCTCTACACTGTGAATAAAATTCAATGTTGAGGTTTTTGGAAGTAAGTCTGAAAAAATCCAAAAAGTCTAAGAACCGTAATAACTCGGTAACCATTCAGTTTTGATCCCTGGTTCACTCGACTTAATTTGTTGCTAATGACCTCTAGTATAACCCCTTTCAAGAAATAGGTCGAGATTCCCTGACATTCTGTATAATATACATATAATATGGGGTGGGGGGGGGTCAAAGTTCAAGGAAATGGTGGTGAACGTTTTTGGGGGTTGAAACAATATTACTCTAATCCCGGTAAACATCTAATCATAGATAGAAGGAAACACTTTATTTTGCTTAAATAAATAACACAAACTAGATTTAACGCGATAGATTGCCTTTTTGTAGTAGAATTCTCAATTTTTTCTTCACACTGGAACCTCTATCTCCTAAAAGTGAAGAATCCTCCAATCATCAGCTCGGTTCATTACTACCAGACGCAAATATCTGAATAGCTTCGGATAAAACGTTGAACGTACCTATAAAATTTATGTTTCCTTCGATTTTAACGAGATCCCATCATCAGATCCTTACTTTGGTGGCAATGGGATCAACTCAGGAGTATACTCAATCGATTATAAAGAGAATTTTTAAATTCGGTCTACAATTGGTGATGAAATTGCGTACAATACACACAAAACATACCGAATTGAGAACCTTCTTCTTTTTTGAAGTCGCTTAAAAAAATTAAACCTCTATTGTTAATCTATAAATTATTAGTGTACTGAAGTAGTTATATATTATTAAAGAAAATAACCTTGTTTTTATTAGAGTTAATTCAGCTCTACATTTATCATCATTGAGCATCATTCTGCATTCAGCTCTAGATTCTGGTACACCTATAATTATTTGGCATCCTTGGTGTGCAGAGTTGGGGGCTTGGGCCAGCTACAACACCGTACCACAGATTAGATAATAGTTACTACGTACACCGTACTGGCAGTAGTAGACTGCGACTACGTCTGGGATACTACCAAGAGACACGCGTCAGGACCAATGCCAGGGAGAAATTGTTATGTCATTTTGTATGATTTTTTAATGGTATATTCCTCGTGGTTACACTACACGCTACACTGGTGTAACCATGAGAAAGACCCTCTGCCTCGTGGCTACACCACGATAGAGATTATCGATAAAACACAAAGGAGTTATATAATTTTCATGCAATATTCTACATGAAACGTTCATCATCATCATCATCATCTCAGCCAAGAGACGCCCACTCTTGGACATAGGCCGTCCCCAGAGACCTCCAAACCGACCGGTCCTACGCCTCCCACATTCAGCGGGTTCTCGCGACCTTCACCAGATCCTCGGTCCACCTTGTGGGGGTTCTACCAACGCTGCGTCTCCCGGTACGCGTCCGCCACTCAAGGACCTTTCCGCCCCAATGGCAGTCAGTCCTGCCATTGGGGCGGCTCAGCTATGTGTCCTGCTTACTGCCACTTAAGTTTTGCAATTCTTTGGGCTACGTCGGTGATTTATTTCTGATGCGATCGCGTAGATTTTTCAAAATTTCACGATACGTTACACTGGTGTAACTTCGAGAAACTGATGATTTTAATAAGTATTATATTTCTAACAGCTGTGGCCGCGAACTAGGTTTCACTTAAATTAAGCTCAACTCTGTACTTTCCTTATTTTTCTGATGGGGATTTCTCAGCTTCCTTTGGAAATTTTCAAGAACCCTTCCTTAGTTGACACTAACATAATCCAATGAGCCCCCGAACCAAATTTCATGCTTCTAGCTTGAGTAGTTTGGGGACTACGTTGATACATCAGTCACTCACTCACTCAAAGGCTTTTATGAATTCAGATTTGTATATGTATTTTTAACATATTTATTTCTGACTTCTTATCTAATTTTAATGTTATTTTTTTACATTTATATATGACTTACTTTTTAAACAGTGTGTAATAAAACGCCTGTAAACTCTTTTAGGACCATGTTCGTTCAGAATCGATATAAGACCGTTTCTATGTATGTCTTCTTTTAAACCTCTTTAATGAAAAAAACTTAAATATTTAAGCATAAATATTTTAAATGTAATACCGATTGCTCACCTTTTTGTGCGCCCTAGGCCACCCCGTCGACTATGCTGTAATAGGCTAGATGACTAAAAATTTTTTTTTGCTTTAATAGAAACTCATTCATATAATAAACAGAAAGAAAAAATCGGTTTTCGAATAACTATAAAAACAACGAAGATATAAGGTATTAAAGATTTTTCTCCATCCCTTTCTAGCAAAACGGCAATTTACAAGGAGTTTATATGGCCGTACTCAACAATGACGTCACGGTTGATGTCGGATCTCTCTGTCTAATCGCCTTCAAATTAACAACTTAAAATGCTTGTATCTAATGTATTTCTAAGCCGATTTTAATTCTGATTTCACAGGACTGCATCTTTTTCTACGATATTTTAATATTTAATGACGAGACGTAAAAATTAGAATGCAGTCATCATCCCAATTGTTGACTTGTAAACACTGATGTTTACTTTATTCGGTCAATTATTTTTTTTTAAGTGAAACTTTTTAATTTACATCGCCACAAATTTCTACGTCCATCTATTGTATGTCGCAATACACAAAAACATGAGGTTCTATATTTCACGACTTCATATAGCACAAGATTGGTCATGTGCGTTAGAGCTTCGACTTTAAATCTTAGTTGGTTCAATCCTAGTGTAGAACATTTTTTTTTTCATAAATTTGTTTTTTATTAGTTTTTTGTTTATTTGATTACTTTTAGTTTTTTTTATTAATTAGTTTCTTTTATTTATAATTTTCTTCACAGAAGAAAAATATTTGATTTAATTGTAACGTATTTTTTGGTTAGTATACAAGTAAACATATACGCTCCTTGATTTCACAGAGTTTTTGTTACAAACTGTAAATTATTAATTTTTATTTAATTTTAACGATGCTTTTTCTTTTGAAATTTATATCTTATACCCCTTATACCATACCGCTTTCCAATCCAACTCCCTAGGCTTGATGATGGGACATGTCACATTTTGCACTACCGACTCCACTGCATTTAGAATAAGTCCTACAAAAACACAAAGGACTAGCATGCTGAGACCTTGTCGCCACAAGCCGTGAAAAAGGCGGCCGCGAACTGAACGCTGGCGAACGCCTCTTCCTCATTTATACGGGTTTTTTTCATTGCTTTTAGTAATTACTAGTTAATCATCTCACTTATTAAAGATCTATGTTTATTAACATAGCGAAAGCCATGTGATTTTTTTTATAAGAAAGCGAATAGGCGGTTTCCTCAGATAGAAAAGTACAAGCAGTAATCAATTTAGGTACCGTCTGCAAAATCACGCAATTCCTTGCATTTTCTATACTTTTGTTAATTTTTAAGTGTATTATTGAAGTCCGTATTTTAGTAAAATATTTTAATTTCAAAACTTTTAGTTAGACAAATTATTAGTAGTTCCCATACCGAATTTCAATCGGTAAGTAAGTAATTTTCGTATTTTTTATGGGTGTTTACAAATGGTATGTTTAAAAATCCGGTCAAGTGCGAGTCTGGCTGGTTCCGTATAAACTTTTCTAATCATATAACTTCCTAACTATTTACATAGTTACATGTTTTCAAATTTTTTCCTTAACATAAAATATAAGCCCTTGTTTCTTGCCAAATTTTACAAATTTAGGTCAACGGGAAATACCGGAGGGAGACTCTGTACCAGGGTCGCCTGCTTGGGTACCTCCGTCTTACCTATTTCTGCCGCAAAGCAGCAGTACTCGCATTGCCGTGTTCCGGTCCGGTGTGAAATTACTGGATGCGGTGACTTTACATCTGCTGTCACAAGTTGGCAACGTACACCGTGGTTCTTGTGGGAGCTGCAGATTTTCAGCGAATCTCACTAGAACCACATGTACTATAGGTGACTGTTATCACTTACCATCAGGTGGGCAGTAAGCTTGTTTGCCTAATTTATAATATCTTTTGATCATGTTGACGAACCGAGTAGTTTTTATGAAGAAGAGACTGTAGAAACGAGTCTTTACATAGTATAAAACAAAGTCGCTCCCGCTATCAGTACGCTTAGATCTTTTAAGCTACACGACAGATTTTAATGCAGTTGTCAGCAATAGATAGTGATGGCGCCTAAGTAGACGCCCCACGACGGTGTATCGCCGATGGTTTGATGCTGAATTCACAAACGAATACAAGATAATAATACTTACCTTGACTCCGGTTCGGTCTCCGTATGTAGCCGATGGGCTTCCTGGGCTAGCTCGAAGGAAGTCGCGGCTCCTGAAGGGCTGCTGTCAATCCACCGAACCGGATGGTACACTTGCCTATTAGCACTCACTAACTCGACGATAAAACTTTTGGACAACACTTAAAGCGGACTTTCGCACCCCAACATTAGGTGCGCCGCGCAAAACACAATGAATTATATATTGTCTCGAAAACCCGGTAACCTATTTCAATGTCATGACATTCGACTCGACTGACATGTCACATGCGGCCGGCCGCCACAGGCTCTCACATGCACAGACTATATGCAGTGTTGCCACTCGCTCTTCCTCGAGCGTAAACAGATAGAGTGATTCAAGAGGAAGGTTTATATGTATAACTAGCGACTCGTCCCGGCTTCGCACGGGTAATCTATACTTACTAATATTATATAGCTGAAGAGTTTGTTTGTTTGTTTGAACGCGCTTATCTCAGGAACTACTGATTCAAATTGAAAAAATCTTTTTGTTTTAAATAGTCCGTTTACCGAGGAAGGCTATAGGCTATATTATATTGCGCTACGACTAATAGGAGCCGAGTATCAATGAAAAATGTTGCAAAAACGGGAAGATAATTATTATGGCGAAACGCAGGCACAGCTAGTAGTTTCATTTAAATTATCCACGCTGGCAAAGCTGCAGGCGGGTCGCTAGTAAGTATATAAATTTCAATTTGATATCTCTACGCGTTCCCGAGAAAAAGACTCTTGTCAGACAGACGGACAGACGGATTTTTTGAGGCACGGAACCCTACAAAGATAAACAGGGGCCTTATTCTGCTAGCATTTGTGGCGTGTCAATAACGCTTCAATAGCATCACTTTTTGAGTCGGTTATTGTTGGTTCAGCGATTACCAACTAAAACTTTTGTCAGTATTGACTTAACAAGAAATTGTACTACGAACAAATTGCATCAAGAAATACGCATAAAAGCGACAAAAGCAGTATCATTGAAACGCCATCAAGACACGACAACGACGCTAAGATTAGCGGAATAAGGCCCCAGGTCGAGAGTCCAGTAGTGAGTTGTCTGCGCAGGAATCTAAAAATAATCCAATTTGACAAGATAAACCTTGATAATTCAAGCTTTATTATTGAAGTTGCTATTGATACGTTTATCAATAAGAAACGGTTTTTGTGACAACAATAATTGTTTCTATCGCTGTCGTCGCATTGCAACAAAGCAACAAAGACAGTTTTTTATTTCGTCAAGAATACTTGGCGAAATAAAAAATCGTGTTTCCGAGAAAATCGTAAGAATTAAAATTCTGTCTAAGCTAATGTTCAATGTTAATATTCTTATGCACTATCTCACAAATTCATGACACGTCTCTTTATTATTCATTGCTATTTTTATTTTTTACACATTTTTCATCAAGGTGTATGTTTGAACCTTCAGTGTACGAAGATTTTGTCTTCAGAAATCAATAATTCGTGTAAGATTCATTTCAATCAAGTTGAATATGTCGCCATGTTTACATATCTCGCCGTTCCCATCTTACCGTGGATGTAGTGAAAGCCGAGTAAAGGGCGAAAACCGCAATTTTTAAACTCAGCTCGGAATGAGAATGAGCTCGGTGGCGTAATAGTTTTATAGCATTGATTTCAATATTGAAACAAAGCAAACTTCACCCTGGTTGGGCTCTAGATGGGTGACCAAAACTTTGTGAAGTCGAGTTCCTCTGTGCTTCGGGAGGCAGATTAAGCCGTTGCTCCCGGTTGCTATTGTAACCGCTTCTACCTATAAATCCACATTGGGTCAGCGTATTATGGCCTCCTCATGTGTTTCTTACATGTAGAAAGGACTATGCCCAGCAGTGTCACGTAGACTATATACGTGATGACGATGATAAAGAGATGGAAAACTTGAAACAAAACTACAACAACCCAACAACGCTAGTGTAGTAAGTCAATTCCTTCTCATCAAAGGAGAGACCTACGACAGATGAATACGTACAATCATCAATCAATTACAATCATCATCATAACTGCTCATATACGTCCCCGCCGAGGGGTTTGAGCCTATGCTAAGTTAGGATGCTTTAGGCCCCAGTCAACCACGCTGGCTCAGTGCAGATTGGTCGACTTCACATACACCTTTGAATTTCTTCGCAGATGTATGCAGGTTGCCTCACGATGTTTTCCTTCACCATAGAAGCGTCAGAAAACATGTGTACATATGAAATTTGAAAAAGGAAAAACACATTGGTACATCTCGAATACCGGACCTCCTGATTGGAAGGCAAGTGCCGAGTCCACAGTACAGTGTACACTACATTGTACAAAAGAAATGTGTACATTACAAGCGCGGATCCAACGTTGTGGGCACGATGGGCAATGCTCACAACCCTAATAGACTTGTGACGTCACACTTTCATGGACTATTGAGATCGATAGGCTGATTAATATTATATCCAATGCCTTAAAAAACAATGAATCTTGATGAGAGTGTCATATGTTTTGGAAACATCTTTGTAGGAATGGTACTATACGATCATGAGCGAGGTCCGCCTCGCACTTGGCCGATTCTTGGATGGCTGTGACCACAACGTTTCTTGAGGGCTGGATCCGTGCCTGGTACATAAGTATACCTACATAACAATCTGTTCATACATAAACATAGTAATCTTGACATATACATAAGAGTAGGTACAAAAGCATCTTGTCTTTTTAAGTTACAGAAGTTAAGGGGATCTCGCGCACTAGGCGGCCACGACCATGACCAGCCCCCCTACTAGCACCACCACCGAAACACGATATGATAAAACGATATATCGATATGAACTGTTAAAAAAGTTGGAATTTTGGGCTGTCTTAAAGTTTTGAGTATGTTTTAAATACTGGTCTTGTTATTTTGGGTATTGTTCATAAAATTACCCACTATATTCAACGTATTTTGAAAGTTCACATCGATTTATCGTTTTTTTCATTTCGTGCTTCGGTGTTCATGCCACGGTGGCAGGGGCCTAATTCTGCTAATCTCAACGTTGCTATCGTGTCTTGATAGGCTTTCAATAAAACTGCTTTTGTCTCTGGTGCAATCTACAATTTCTTGATAGATCACTAACAATAACTCAAAAAGTAATGATATTGAATCGTTATTGACACGCCATAAATGCATTAATACTAAGAGAATAAGGTCCCAGGTTAACTACAGAACCATATGAACGGTCGTGAACTTGGTGGTAGCGACCAGCGGCCACACACAATGGGCCGTCACGACTGGTCGTGGTTTTGGCCGTCTAATGTGGTTCTTGTCTAGTCTGTTAAACTTTAATTAGCCGCATGGGGTCTATTAGACCCCAATCGACTCGAATTTTGTCGTATTTCGTCAAATATCATGACTCACTCATGCGCCCCTCCTGCCTCAGTGTTTCGCCAGCTGCGGCGACAACTACTTCGTGCTATATGGGGGTGCCTGGGGTCCAGTGGACCCCATGAGAGGACGCGACTAACTGAGGTTAATGTTGAATTTTTAAATTAGTATTGTGAGTGTTTATACTAGTACTATTTTGAAAGCAAAATTTATTAAAAACGGTTAAGCAATATTACCTGTATCAACTAACAAACGTCTATCGGATAAGCCGAGATATAACAGGATTTTGCTGATACGACTCATCTTGCTTGCCGAGATTAGATCAAATAAAACAGTTGCAATGGACATTGTATTGCTTGTGCTCTGTGCGATAATTCTGTTGACAAAATATGCCGGGGGCCAAATTTTGCAATTCGGCACCTGCCCATATGTGGAGACTGCCAAATATTTTGATATAGAGAGAGTGAGTATTGTCACAGATTACAATATTATCTACTAATTACCTAAAATGAGTATTGTTTTCCCTAATTTTATTTGTAATAATTTTGTAAACCGTAATTTTTTTTGGCTTATTTTCAATACAAATAACGTAACATTTGTCATAAATAATAAATCACTTAAAATTCTTTCCACCAATTTCATAAGCAATCGAACGACATTATTTTATGTTATTCTTCATATTATTTGATATAGATTTTTAATTTTAAATGTCCCTACTAAATATGAAAATGATTTTCCTTAATTGTCATTAATGATATATTAGCACAAGTGGCCTATTATTTATGTATGTATTATCAATTATCACACTCCTTTATTAACAAAAACAAATTTGCAAGTAGACATGCAGTACTCACGGGAGCACGAGGCGTGCTAGCAAGCATGCTACATGCTTCCTGCATGTAGGGAATGCAACGTCTAGCATTCATGCGGCTCCGTCACTGCTGGACTCTGGGACTCTGGTCTTATTGGACCAATGTCATTTTTTTCATACAATAGGGTAGCTCTCGGCCTTCATTTCAACCGATAGTAAATTACGATAAGGCCGAAGATCAAATAAAGGATTATGTCACAAGCGACCAAAATCATGTATTGAGGGCGAGAGCGATTGTTTGAAAACAGTGTGAAGCGAAGGATTCTGGAATAGAATCCTAAGCGTAGCGAGAGATTCATAGTACGTCTCTCGAGGTTAAATAATTTTGGTACTTACCGTGGTGTGGCTCGCTCTGCTTTTCATCCCTCTCTATAACAAAAATAAGAGATGCTTTTTTAGTGGTGAAGAATATTTATATTTACGTAACCAAATTATTATTATTATAAAAATATTTTGGATTTTATCTAATTTCTCTCGATTTATTTGGTAGTAAATTGCTTATGACAATTTCTGCGTTTACTTTCTGGTAATAATATTTCACTTTCACTGTTAGAACCCATATTTTATTCAACTTGTGGAAATCTAATTAAAATGGTCTGTAATATTTTGATAAAAAGTAATGAAAAATCTAATAAGAAGTTCCCGCGTATTTTTTTTAATTTGGCCAATGCCGCGTCGGCAGGCGCGCTTTTTTTTATTATCGGCCAGCACTTCATCGAAGCAAATTGCGTTCAAACATTCGAATTAAAATAGTGTTCCAAATTCAAAAGTCATTTCGTCACTGTTTTTAAGTGCGCCGGAATGATCCAATTTGATCGCATTTATCGAGGAACCCTTCGCCTCTTTTCGCATAGATGGGATGAAAACTATCTTACTCCTCATTTTCAGAATACAACAATGTTATTGTTATTGTGGCGATAAATTTATGTTAGACGGTAATCATTAATAGTAATTTTTATTGTGATTAACGAAGAAATATTGAAACCTGTTGCCCCACTGAATTGACTTACTAGTAGGCCCACAGTATATCATCACTTTGTACCCTTGTGGTGCTACTGGACTAAAGACTATTTATAAGTATCTGATGTCCCGAATTGATGGTAGGTTCAAAATTTTGGATTATTAAAGAGTTCTAAAGAACTCTGAAAAATACAAGAGTTCTTTAAAAAATAATATCTTATGATCGCACGATCAAAAAATAGAATTCTCTCCTAGCACACATATTTCCTACTTCAAAGAAGCATCTTGCATGGCGGCATGGTGAGGGTAGCTAGACTAGCTAGTGCATCATGTATTCTCTTTCCCGTATTGGGTACTCGTATCTTCGCGTTTGAACTCTATTTTCACTTACCACCAGATGGAATGGAACCATTAGCTGATGGGCCTTCTATAACAAAATGATTTCTATTGCACTACTTGTTCGTCTCTACTTTAGATGGGTTATTTATTTGCTAATAAAACTACTGCTATCATTGCTATTTTGAAAGAAAAAGTCATTCAAAATAACTTTCACTTTGAAACGATACTAAAATATAGATAAATACATGTTAGAAGGTTGCATTAATTCAACAAAAATATGAAACAGAAATCAACCCGACCGAGAAATTATTCTCACATTCAATCAAAACATTCTGTTTCTCCACTGAAACCCGCCTACGTGCAAGATTTTAGCCAGACGAGATGTTTTCCTACCATCATTCACAGGGTTACCAAAAGCTGGCAAGATTGGTTTGGATCCCATCAGATATTATTCCGAAGCCCTTACAACTCCACTAAACAAATACCAAACGGTAATTTCCAGTTTCTCGGTCAGTGGAACGTGATAGAGCGGTACCCAGTCTGGTACGAGGGCAACGGGCAGTGCTCCACCAAGCGGATCGAGGCGTGTGGCCGGCGCGTGCAAATCGACCACTCCTTCGTGAAGGAAGGCGTGCAGTACACCCTCAAGATGAACAGCACCTACAAACCCGGAGACGAGGCAATTTTCTACATTCAAGACAATAGAATTGGTAATTTTGTCTGCCTATTGTCGGAACCAAAACTTAGATATAGAAAATGTAGTTTGAAACCCAATTGGATCGCAAAAAGTTCGCATGGAAAATTTTCGTTGATGTCGGCGCCCGGTGTGGTCACATCGCTCGCACCTATCTAGGACCACCACTGGAACGGACATAGTGAGAGGGCCTTGGGTTTCTTGACCCGCGTGGAGCCAGAGCTTGCTAGGAGTTTCTCACTTTTTGAGGGAGGGCATTCCATAAAAGAATAGACTGACCAAAAAAGGAAGAGTGAACAGTATCAGAATGGTGAAGGGGACTTTTGAGGAGGCCATTAGAGGCAGAACGAAGGGCCTTTTTATGGGATATATATATAAGTAGGTACTGGAAATGGATGGTGTGGTAACTGGGTGTATAGGAGCTATTGAGTATGAAGTACAGAGTATATAAGTCTTTGATATGCCTACGCTGTCGTATTGGTTACCATTATAAATGCTGTGTTAATTATTAATTAATTTATTTATTTATAATAAACACAGTTTCCACAGCGTAAATTTGTTCAAATATTATTAAAAAAGAAATTATTCCTGTACACAAGCCAATTACGGAAACTTACTTTGTTCACTAGAAATATATACAGGCATGAGAGTAGGTATATAACAATTTAAAAAGGTATAGATTTGAAAACAGAAAAAAAAAACAAATAAAAACAAATTAATTTGCCATTTTCGCGTGTGTGTGCATGTATGTGTATGTGTGTGTGTGTGTGTCTGTGTAAGAATGTGTTAGTTGTTTGAGTGTTAGAGAACAACTCAGCTACGTATACACAGGAGTTTAAAACCCACTATAGATAAGGAAATTAGCGTTGGCTTACATGGCAACTTATAATGGAAAATTATTATTGTAATAAAAATACTTACAATTTTAAAATTTCCATTATGGTTAAAATTAAAATTAAAGTTATGTCCATTAAATAAATAGAATAGAATAGGATGTGGTCAATATTGAATTATAATTATTATTTATGTTCTAATTATTATTTGTGTATTAATTAAATTTATTATTATTATGTAATGATGTCAAGATTTAACAATTCTATAGATAGCAGATTTAAATACATTTTTTGAGGAGGAAAATAGTTCAATATCTGAAAAATATTTGTTAAAAGTTTTTGGCAATCTTACAGTCATGTCATTGGCCTCATAATTTGTGCGCACTACAGGTACGTGTAAAAGCTGAGTGTGTCGTGTTCTTCTTTGAGGAACGTTTATTCTTATGATCCTGTTAAACAGTTCAGTACATTCAATTTTTCCAGAACTTATATCATGAAGAACAGACATGTCCTGAATACGACGTCTGTCGCATAAAGTGATTAAGTCATATTTTTTACATAGTTAGAATTAAATTTAGTCTTAAAATTTAGGAATTTTATAAATTTCATTTGTATATATTCGATCGAATGCTCGCATATCACATATAGTGGATTCCATACTGTACTACAATACTCCGAAATACTCCTAACATAAGCGTAATATAATATTTTGATGCATGAAACATCATCAAACTCCTTGGATACTCGTAGGATGAAGCCCAGGTTTTTATACGCTTTATTAATGATGTTCTCAATGTGATTACAAAAAACTAATTTTGGATACAGTATTTCGTAAATTTCGTAAAGATAGACAATAACACAAAAAATAATTTATTTCAGATCCCATTTCAGTACCCGTGAACGTTATAACCACAGACTACACAGATTACGCCTTAATATACGGGTGCAAGGTCAACACTAACTACAACATCAAATATAGTAAGTCTTACTTCAAATACCTATTTTTACGTTTCCAATTTCTGTCATCTTTAATTGGGATAATGACAATGACGTTTTGTTTTAATTTCCGTTGTGTGGATTATTAAAATAATAGGATTATTTTTTAAGGTTTCTACTTGTACTTAATATTATGGATCGCTGAATCCAAAAATCTCCGCCCGAGACGAAATTATTTCTTTATTGATTTATTCAGCTTATAATTTATTTTGCATTTTTAAAGAAAATGTAAAGTCTCAAATATAAGCATTTGTAAATTTGCTTTGTTCTTAACCAATTTTCAAAAAATCTGTAGAGATACGTAGTTATAAACAGTGAATAAAGACTACATCGCCTTAACAAAGTACAAAAGAGATCAAAACAGTTAGTAGTTCGTCGAGGCTGGCAAGAGCTCGTTGGCTTTATCAATCATCCTAAACCGTTTCGACGCCTTGAAGACATGGGTTATTTAAAAATGATCTTCACACATCCGATATTTCTGAAAGATATATTTTCTACTACTTCTAAGAGTCTCAAAGCTAAATCGCGAACAGACAGACAGAAAGACGGGCAGACGAATATGGCGGATCAAGGTCCCTTTTTGACTACGGAACCCTGAAATAGGAAGGTGTCCAACGTCATTTATTCACCTGCGTACCATTACTCCACTAAAAAGAATATACCTAAAAGTAAATCAATTATCTCCCAAAATCACTGGAAACTAGTTTTATCTTGTAAAAGGAAAACGTTCGGAACTAGTGCTAACTAGCTCCACCAAGGCCGCGTTCCGGGCCGCTAGCTGTGGTTTAATTAATGGAAGATAGGTAAACAAACCTTTTTGTTGTGTGTTATGTGTATAAGATGTGTAGTAAGCATGGATAGGTTTGTTTATTTTGAATAAGCTTGGAGAGATCTGTTTTTATGTTAAATCTGTAATTGCATTGTTTTGAGCAAATTCTATCTTGCGTTTATTAATTTCAATGTAATGATTAAATATTTGAGGGTGATATACTCGTATAAGTCGTATAAGAGTTCTTAAATTAACTTTCCTGTTGCCTGGTAGAGGTTCGTACTTGAAACGATGGCACCACTAATGATGTAAAAAATGCATTTTGTTCAGTTATACGATGCAAGATGTGTAATTTATTCAGTATATTTTCTGCTTCAAAATCTTGACAAATAAACAAATAACAGCTGTGCCTTACTGTTAATTATTTAACTTGAATGCAATTATGAAAAAATATGGATTGTTCTCAATTCAATTCTTTTATTATGGCAGCACCATTGTATCTAGATGCTTTAAACAACAATTATTCCCTTTGCTTTCATGTACTGTGAATGTTATTAAACAATGGTTAGTAATTTAATTTTGAATCAATTATATTTTTCATGAGTAATAATATAATTTTAGGCTCAAAGGTATACAAATAAAGTAAACATTATCAATTTCTTACTGGAATATTACATGTGCCTACTTAGGCCACATATAATATTAGGCACATCATTAGTCTTTCTTGCATCTTTTACATATTTTTAGATACAACGACTGGAAACGGACAATTTTTAATTATGTCATTTTTTAATAAGTTGGTAAATGTTCGTTTTTGTAATCGAATTCTTCTTGTAATCAAAAGAGTATACTCTCGAGGTGATCCCATTGTCACTATGTCATGGTCTGGAAAATCGAGAGAAACCCTTGAATTTCATAAGCACGTCCAACGGTATATTAAAAAGATTGAAAAAAAATTAAATCGACTTCAATAACACCAAAAAATCATAAATAATATAAGAATACATACAAATCACAGTTTTATATTGAAGTCGGTGCCTAAAAATATAAGAACAATTTGAAGTGGTTACTTAAAACTTTGGCACCGACTTCAATATAAAACTGTGATTTCTATGTATTCCTATATGATTTATGACTTTTTGGTGTTTTTGAAGTCGGTTTTAATTTTTTGTAAAAAATTTTTTTACTCAAAATACTTATAAACTGAACAATTCCGTTCAAAATCTTTACCGATTTTGTGAAAATTCGTCAAAGACAAATTTGCGACTTAACATTTTCTTATAAAATCCTACTGAATATTTTCTAAAGAAAATGCAAAATTATATAAAAAACCTCAAAATCCCTCTTTGTAATTCCAGCTGTAGCTTGGTTTCTGTCAAGAAACAAGTTTTTGTCGGAGCGGACTCTGCAATCTTTGAGGCTTAAGTTAAACAGTATTCTTCACACAAGCCCCGCCTATCTGGAACCAGTCAGCCACGACGAGGAGTCCTGCGCACACCACTGGACTGCTTACATACAGGCACCAGATATCGATGAGGAAGAATAGAGAAAAAAAAATTGTTAATCAATTTCATGTTGTATGTGATCTCAATAAAGTTTATTTATAAGAATAGTGGTGTATTATTTAAGTAATAGATGCTAATAAATCATTCAGTTAGACTATCAATCATTAATCAATCATTTAGTTAGACACAATAAGACACATGATAGTAGATTATTAACCAAAGTACAGTATTTTTCTCGGGGAAAAAGCAGATTTAGTCTTATTAAACACCCTCGCTACACCCGTGACATAAAGGCTGGTTTACACGTATTAAGTAGTCAAGTAATTAACTTCATTTTCAGTGACTTGATGCAGGTAAACAATGAATTTAGTAATAAGTTGCAAGTTAATTTTTAGCGGGCAAGTAGACAAGTAGTATAGAATTGTGTCTATTTTTCCGTTAAGTTGGCTAGTCACTTGACGCGTTTGGACATGTACCATTTTAGTTAATTATTACTAAATTGAGTAAGTTCATAATTTTGGAAGAACGTTTCGTAAAGTTTTTTCCCTTTTCTGTTTTCTATGGTCTATGGTTTAAACATACGTTGCATTTCTTCTGTAATGTCTCTGGACTACGTTTTTAGCGTTTTCTTCTATATGATTTTGAGATTCGCTGGTTTAAAAAGTAAAACCGATTTTGTAAAAAAAAATCAAAAGTGGATGGAAGACACCACATTTAAGTTTATTCAAGAATAAAAACTCGTTTGGTACCGACGTTATTTTGGCTCCGACGTTTCGGCCAGGTTTCACCGGCCGTGGTCACGGGCTGTCTGTAGCAGCGATGTTACGCCTCAGTTAAAGTTTTAGTAATTTAAAATGCAACGCGAAAGTTTAAAAGTGTATGTTCAAGAATATATAACAGCCCTGTGAAAATGATTGTTTTTGAAACATAAGAAGCGCAAAGTTACACTTGCGCCATATTCAAGCATCTAAGCTCGCTCGCTCGCTCACATTGATTCATTAAAGTTTTTAACAGCGCCATCTACAAAATTATGGTACTCTATACATATAACAAGTACCATAATATCATAGATGGCGCTGTTAAAAAGTAGCTTCTTTTAAGAATTTTATTTATTTAATGCTTTATGTACATAAAGCGTACCTACATTAGGCATTTTCTGCCAGTCGACCTTCGAATTTTGGGTGATTTCGAAAGGTAGGCCGACGGGAATCGGCTAATGTGGACCCTTCCCCACTGCTAGATAGCACTACGACTATACAACTCTAATACCTATCTACATTTTTGGGGATAATATGTTGTCGATACAGAATCATTTTTTTTGCCTCTCAATATAATATTGGCAAATCAAATTTTATTAAAATTTAGGCTGCGAATTACTTACTTTATATGGGTCTTACACATTACACAGAATATGTCATTTTAGAACAGGTGCACTAAAGCTTATCGCACATAAGGCCGCGCCGCATTTTGGAATCCGTTGTATGAAATTATATGGAACCTCGCACATTTGACCGCGCCGAACGCGCCGAATTTCGAAAATGCGGTAGATATCTGGGTATTGAAGGACGAATGCTGATGACGTCATATAATGCGGCGCGATCGGCGCGTGCATTTTCAAATTCAAATTCAAAAATCTTTATTCAACATAGGCCTTTACAGGCACTTATTGACGTCGAAACAAAGCAACACATTCTAATTTAAAGGAAACATATTAACCTTGTATGTGCATACATCCTGAATATAATCAGGATTTCTGCAAATACAAGTAGGATAGAAAAAAAAAAAGTTGATTCTACACCTGTTCGAAAATTGGGAGGCCTTCTCGAGAAGAACAGGCAAGAAACTCGAAAGGTCAAATTTTTTATCTCCTCTTTTAAATCGCCATTTACAATATTGGTTCTGTTACATAGTCATTGAAAGTTATAAAATACATTCAGTAAGTATGCTTACATACACTTAAAATGTCAGAAAACCATGATAAGCTTAACACTAAGCATTATACAATAAATTATGTTGTTACCAAACATGACATCTGATAACTTAGTCTACCTAATTCCATATCGTGTGGTCACTTAAATAATCACTCACTTTGTAATAACCTTTGTTCATGAGAGTCTTTTTAACGTGAACTTTAAATTTATGAATTGATAAATCGGTGATACTTTGTGG
Organism: Schoenobius gigantellus; assembly: GCA_963935595.1. NCBI lineage: Eukaryota > Metazoa > Arthropoda > Insecta > Lepidoptera > Crambidae > Schoenobius > Schoenobius gigantellus. The sequence goes on from OZ012557.1 coordinate 6,783,316, forward strand.
AAGCTTATTATAAAAAGCTACACACCTCCCTAGAAATGAACCACTAGTTTTATGAAGCCTGTAAGTTGCAACGGCAAGCTTATTTTTATTTCTTGTGTTTATATTATGGTAATCACTATTTTTAACGAATGTAGCATAATGCTTGTGTACATAAACTAAATTGTCATAAATATACTGACCGGCTAAAGTTAAGATATTAATTTCTTTGAACAATTCTCTAAGTGAGTCCCTAGCCCGTAAATTATAAATGGCGCGAATTGCTCTCTTCTGTAACACAAAAATTCTTTCAATATGAGCCGCCAAACCCCATAACAATAATCCATATGACATAATACTATGAAAATAACTAAAATAGATTAATCTCGCCGTTTCAACATTAGTTAAAAGCCTGATTTTCTTTACTGTGTACGCCGCGGAACTTAGTTTGCCAGCCAAGGATTCAATATGTGGGTCCCATTGTAACCGTGAATCTAAAGTAATGCCTAAAAATTTCGTGTTATTTACAAGGTCAACTACATCCTTATTCATATTTAAGTGGATATCAATCTGCCTTACATTTGGCAAAGAGAATTTAATGCATTTCGTTTTCTTAGAATTCAATGACAAATTATTAGTTGTAAACCAGAACAGAACTATAGAGAGAGCATTATTTACATCGTCAGAGCATTGTTTCCCTCGGTCAACCTTAAACAATAATGATGTGTCATCTGCAAATAATACAGTCTCACATAAGTCTTTAATGTAATAAGGCAGGTCATTGATGTAAATTAAAAAGAGTAATGGACCCAATATTGATCCCTGGGGTACTCCCATAAGAATAGGTGCAATGGCAGACTCAGATTTATTAACGACAACTCTCAGAGCAATCTGTCAGATAAATATGATTTAATAAGACTTACTGCTTCATTTGAAAAACCATAATGTTCTAGGCTCGTATTAATAATTGCATCTCAAGTATGAGATCGATCTTAAGATACTGTTTTTGACAGATGTTCCATACATTTAACGTCAAAACTGCAGTTTAAGATCGCTCTCAACTTTGAAACGCGTTTATTAATACGAGCCTAAGTTTATGAATAAGCGTTTCCTGACTTACACAGGCAAACGCTTTGGAGAGATCGCAAAAAACTCCAATCACATCCTGCATGCCCTCCCAAGTATCAAAAATATGTTTAAGAAGTGCTATTCCGGCGTCAGTAGTGGATTTTCCTTTGGTGAAGCCAAACTGTTTGCCATGTAGTAATTTATTTGTTAATAAATGACTTAATATCTGGTTATACATGATTTTTTCAAAAATTTTACTTAATATTGGTAATATTGAAATAGGTCTAAAATTCGAGGGATCTTTTTTATCTCCAGATTTAAACAAAGGTATTAATTTGCTGTATTTCATTAGATCAAGAAATATGCCCTCATCAACACAAGTATTAAAAATTAGCGCTAACTGAGGAGCTATTTCATTTATAATAGACTGAATTATGTGAGTCGAGATGCCCCAAAGATCTTCCGTCTTTTTCTTGCTAAGCAAACGGAAAGTTTTCAAGATAGTGATCGAATCAACATGGCTAAATTTCAAAGTTTCGCTGCACTTATCTACACTTGACTCCAGGAGGGTGACCGCCACATTGGAAGATGAATTTAGATTACTTGTAGTTATAATAGGAATTTCAGAAAAGTAATCAATAAAAGCGTTGGCAACTTCATTGTCCGACTTAATAATGTTATTGTTTATTTCTAATGAGAATGAGTTTCCAGAACATTTTACTTTCCCGGTTTCTTGATTTATAATATCCCATGTTGTCTTAATTTTATTTTTCGACATATTTATTTTATTAAATATGTACAGAGATTTAGCAGCCAAACAAGCATTTTTAAAAGTTTTTGAGTATTTTTTAACATAATTTAAAAAAACAGGATCAGCGGAAGCTGCTTTTTGTGAATAAAGTTCATATAGCTTTCTCCTACTCTTATAGATACCTGGTGTAGCCCAGTCACTAAATTTCGTCCTATTTTCGTTTAGTTTAATTACCTTTTGTGGAAATATGTTGTTACTTTCAGTTTTCACTAAATTAAATAAATTATTGTATAAGACATTGGCATCTTTATTTATGGTCGGCAGAGATGTGATTTGAGATGTTATTTTCCTTTTAAATTTACTTAAACTACGTTTTGGTATTGGTCTACAAATTATTTCACCTTCAGAATTAACATGATGGTGTTTAATACAGGCTAATTGACCACTATGGTCAGAGTTAATAAAGCTTATTACAGCACATTCCAAGATTTCACAATTACAAAAAATATTATCTAAGCATGTGGCTGATGTAGGGGTTATTCTGGTTGGTTGTTTGAATAAATAGTGCAAATCAAATGATTTGAATAAGTTAATAAAATTATTAGACAGAGAAGATAAATCTAAGATATTTATGTTAAAATCTCCACATATAACTATTTTCTTATTTTTTCTACACTCTATTTGCAAGACATCCTCCATAGTGGCCTCAAATTCCAGATAGTTGCCCGACGGAGGGCAAACTGTTTCAAAATTAATGCCCATGTTTCAAAATTAATACCAAACAGGGCTTATTAACGGTACAAAGCTCACAAAAAAGTATGATAAATAGCGGTTTTTACCGGTAACTCGTATAATGGTAATGAATAACTGCAAACATAATTATATTTTTATTTGAATACCGATACTTTTACCGGTATCCGCTGCACTCCCGCCAGGCAGCAAAATAAATTAATAATTATATCAGGGTTTGACAGAAGTGTCGGTACCCAACTTGATATCGCCGACACTACAGTCATCTCCTGAAATTTTTACTGTTTTTTTTTTCATTCATAAAGGGTGATTCCAGATTGACCTTCCTATGTTGGAAACACTGTCATTTAAACAGTTGTTAATACTGGCGCGTATTTCATATTGTCAATTGCTAGCTGAAAATTATATGAATCGTACTCGTATATAACTGTAGTACAACACATTGAATTGTTTGGTTCTACAGAAATAATAATTCTGTTGGAACTGAGTATTCGTACATTTGTGGGAAGATTAATGAAACCAGAGAAATTTAAGTACGCGCATTAAAATCAATTTATCTTTGCAACAGAATCGAGTTTAATGACGCATAATGAGGATTTCGACTAGAGGTTAATTAATCAGTAAAAAAAAACAATTACCAATTGATCCTTGAGATATTATTTAATTAAAAATTTATTGCATCTTATTTTTTTTATATAAATTTTTAGCACAACTTAAATCGGTACCGGATATCGGAAAGTTGTAGGTTCCGTTTTGACATCGTCATAATACTTGGGACTGCATTTGTTTTGCTCGTCTTTCACCAACTTCGAGGCGTCGACACCGATCTGTCGAAGGGGCTTCAGGGCCAACTCTTTCGAAACATCGTTCAATATTGGTTTCCTCGATAGAATCCACACGTAAACTGAAAAAAATTAATGTGATTAGCTTAGAAATTCACTGTGAGTATAGTCGATTTTCGGAACTGTGTATGTATTTTTTATAACAAATAAAATTGTTATCCCTAAGAGGTTGAATGCCATGAAGCCTTCCTTAGTGGATGCTGCATTATACAAGGAACCTGTTTTCAGTTTCATAGATCGTAAACCCGCAGTATTTGATATGAATTTCAGTTCGATATCCCTACTCTCTCTTGAGAAAAATGGTCTTGACAGACGGACGGACAGACGAACAACAAAGTATTCGTATAAGAGTTTCGTTTTTTCCCTTAGATACCTATACGTCATATACGGAACCCTGAAAATAATTTAAAATATGATCAGATACTTACTGAAGTGTTTGTCGATGAGGGGACTGTACTGGCACGTGTAGGCAGTGGCGTAGAACTTGTAGTTAGTGGCTAGCACTCGGAACTGGTATTTCCTAGTTTTCACTGCAACACAGACAATTATGAGATTGGCAACTTGGCACTAAAATTACTTATTAAATATGCAAACAGGAAAAGACGTAGAACTTGTAGTTAGTGGCTAGCACTCGGAACTGGTATTTCCTAGTTTTCACTGCAACACAGACAATTATGAGATTGGCAACTTGACACTAAATTTACTTATTAAATATGCAAACAGGAAAAGACGTAAAAGAGTGGTCGTTATTATATCTGAAAGAGATATTTTCCAGCCAAACTCCATGGATTTTTGGTAAGTTTCACGCGGGAAGTCGTAATGTGCTCAACAACAGACCACAGAAGAAAGTTCAAATGTATAATGAAGGATGAATTTTACACTTTTTTAGTTAAATAATGAGATCAAATTGACAACAATAGATTCTGAACAAAGTCAAACAAAATTTCAACCTTTCTACACTAAAACTTTTCTAGCTATTTGATGAATTTATTGATTACTATAGCTGTACCGGCGAACTACGTTTCGCCATAATAAAAAATAGTTTACAACCTATTCTCAGACCTACCGAACACACAGAAACAATTCCATAAAGATCGGTCAAGCCGTTTCGGAGGAGTTTGGTAACAAACACTGTGACACAGGAATTTAATAATAAATTTAATATATTATATGTATTAGATTTTAAAAAGTGATTGATGTCATTTTATTCATTAAGTAATACTTTCAGTATCAGTTTTTTTGTTTTCGTAATCTCTTTAGTAACGAAGTTATGTCTAGCTACATTTAACGCTTAAACCCTTTTATTAAAGAAAACTCATTCAAATATCCACATACAATAAAAGAATAGAAGATTATTAACCGGGGGGATAAATCAGTGTCTTATGTCACGAGTGAAGACCTAAATCGCGAGCGTAACATAGGACTTAATGCTTAATCCCAAGCACAGCGAGGTTGTGAAATAAAATCCTGAGCGTAGTGAGGGATTCAAAACCACAGTCCACTGAGTGTAGCGAGGGATAGCTGTAGCTCACCCAAGACTGCTGTATCCTCGCGGATAATACTCTACTTTTCGCACCATCTACTAGAAAATAGAAACATAAATATGAATAAACGTAAGAAATACAGCATTTATTCAAAATCATATTAATCTATACCTATAAAATGCTTTGTCCTGAATGACTGACTGACTGACGGATCAACGCACAGCCTAAACCGCTGATCGTAGAGACTTAAAACTTGGAGGGTGTGTTCTTTGTATGACGTAGGCGTCCGTTAAGACAGGATTTTCTGAAATTCTATCCCTAAGGGGGTGAAAATGGGGGGAAAAGTTTGTATGGGACATCATGATTCCGTTTTCGAATCTACTTCAAATTTTGCATAAACTTTCTTTAACAGAATTAATGGAAGACGTGTTTCGTATTTTATTGAAATTCATCCCCAAACGGGGTGAGATGGGGTGATAAACTGATAAAATGTCAAAATCGACATTGATGCCGTTATCATGGATTTTCGGGTCGTAGATTACGAAAATAACATCTGTACTAATGTTGAAGTAGTTCATATTAAATAAATAGTTTCAATCAAACAGAGATGCGATTACCATATAAAATTTTCGAACAATACTTATGTAGAAAATAAAAACATGGCGCACGTGAAATTATTTTGACAAGTAAGTATAAAAATACTTACTATAATGGCAAAGGTTTTTTTACAAGGTCTATTTTGACAAGTCTGTCACATAGTGCAAAGAAGAATTTAATCTTTTCTGTTAATTTTTCTTATGACTGTAGTATCGTGGTGGTAAGGCAAAAGGATCAAGCCATACAACCAATGTATAAAGCATTTTTTATTTAAAAATATTTCAAATGTTGAAAAGTGAAGATACCCATTTCAAGGTATTTTAAAAGGTGTTATATTATGTTCTTACAATATGACTAAGGAAACAAACTCTTTCATCCATTTAAAATTATTGAAAGTAATAGATTATAATTGATAATTAAAAAATTTATTGATATCTGACTGCAATGATTCCGGGTTACGCATAGAGGGAGGGAGTACGGGACTCTTGATCCTAATGTCTAAAATGACGGATCACATTTTTTTGGATCCACCCAAGGAACATGGATATCGAACGAAGGACCTATAGAGTAGAACACATTGAAACTAGCCACGTTGACTTAATTTGACATGACTGCCGATAACGTTCGTTTCCAAACCCAGCAATATGGATATCAAATAAAAGGTCTTGATAAGTAGAGCACAAACCTAGCAATATCGGTATCAAATGAATGTTTTGGTGAGTTGAGCACTATGAACTTTAGCAAATCGCCCTAAATTCATCATGGCCGTTGTTAAAAAAGAAACGGATAAAAGTTCGTTTCCAAGCCCAGCAATATGGGTATAAAATGAAAGGCCTTGAAAAGTAGAGCACTAGAAATCTAGCAACATTGAAGGAAATTCAACATAGCCGCCGCTCTAAAAAGGCGAATAAAAGTTCGTTTCCAAACCTAGCAATATGGGTATCAAATGAAAGGCCTTGAAGAGTATAGGAAAATCGACCTAAATTCAACATGGCCGCCGCTCAAAAAAAAGGGTAAAAGTTCGTTTTCAAACCTAGCAATATGGGTATCAAATGAAAGGCCTCAAAGAGTAGAGCATTATGAACTTAAGAAAATTACCCTTAATTAAACATGGCCGCCGCTCAAAAAAATGGATAAAACTTCGTATCCAAACCCAGCAATATGGGTATCAAATGAAAGGCCTTGATGAGTAGAGCACTATGAACCTTTTTTTTCGCGGGAAATACGAAACCGTAGCGTACCCACCGTTGGCTAGACGGCGAGCGTGTGTGGGGCTCACCCAGCAGAGTGCCAGGTCTACCCACTAATACCCCTCGGTGTTCTCTTTGCCCTAATGGGCGCACTAGGTAAGGTCCACACTGCGACTCCACTACCCAAGCGCCCGGGCAAGCCCGACCACCCGGTCGTGTTCTCGCCAAGGGGGATTGCCTGAGAACACCAGGACAATCCCCAGATGGAGGGCCTTACAGCGGCGTGCACGGGGCCAACCGTGCACGCAGGCCATACGGCAGGGAGCATTATGAACTTAGCAACATTGACAAAAATTCAACATGGCCGCCCCTCAAAAAGATGGATAAAAGTTCGTTTCCAAACCTAGCAATATGGGTATCAAATGAAGGGCCTTAAATAGTAGAGCATTAGGTACCTAGGAAAATCGACCTAAATTTAACATGGCCGCCGCTCAAAAAAAAGGATAAAAGTTTGTTTTATCCTTTTTTTACGACGACACGGTTAGCGCAGAGGTCGAGTGATCGCCTACTGTGCAACGGGTCGCGGGTTCGATTCCCGCACGGGACAGATGTTTTGTATGGCCTACAGAAGTTTGTTCCGGCCTGGGTGTATGTGCATGTGATATTCTATGTTGGTAACTGCACCCACGATACAGGAGAAAATCCTAGTGTGGGGCGACGTTTTTTTTTTAAAAAAAAAAAAAAAAAACCAGCAATATGGGTATCAAATGAAAGGCTTTGATGAGTAGAGCCCTATGAACGTAGCAAAACTTGACATAAATTCAACATAGCATATAAATCTAGGAAAATTGCCCTTAATTCAACATGGCCGCCGCTCAAAAAAGGCGGATAGAAGTTCGTTTCGAAACCCAGCAATATGGGTATCAAATGAAGGTTTTGGTGAGTAGAGCACTATGAACTTTAGAAAATCGCCCTAAATTCATCATGGCCGTTGTTAAAAAGGAACGGATAAAAGTTCGATTCCAAGCCCAGCAATATGGGTATAAAATGAAAGGTCTTGAAAAGTAGAGCACTAGAAATCTAGCAACATCGATGGAAATTCAACATAGCCGCCGCTCTAAAAAGGCGAATAAAAGTTCGTTTCCAAACCCAGTAATATGGGTATCAAATGAAAGGCTTTGATGAGTAGAGTACTATCAACCTAGCAATATTGACGTAAATTCGACATGGCCACCGCTCAAAAAAGGTGGATAAAAGTTCGTTTCCAAACCTACCAAAACAGGCATTACATGAAAGGCCTTAAAGAGTAGAGCACTATGAACGTAGGAAAATCGTACAAAATTCAATATGGCCGCCTCTAAAAAAACGGATATAATTTCCTTTTTAAACCCAGCAATATGGGTATTAAAAGAAAGTAGGCCCTGAAGAGTACCTAGAGCATTACGAACCTAGGAAAAATGTTCTAATTTCGAAATGACCGCTGTTCAAGAAAGGCAGAATAAAGTTGAATCATTATGGAATAAAACGGAGGAAAAAACTAAACACTGTGTTAAGCATTTTGATGGCGAAACGTAGTTCGCGGGCACAGCTAGTTTAATATAAAATCATTAATTATTATATAATTTTAAAAAGTTACAAAACTTCTGTATTGAAAAACTATTCAGAAGAAATGACTGTATGTCCTTATATCCGTTTGCTTTTTGAACTTGAAAAACTAAAACCTACAAATGTAAACACCAGGGTGAGATTAAATTTTTGTTTAATTTAAAAATATTTTAGTGTCTTCATGGATTTTTGAGCATAATGTTGTCGATTCAGAATCCTTTTTTTTTTTGTTAACAATATACAATGAGTTTCTATCAAAATTTAAGTATTTTGGTGTTCCAAGTACAAATTAATGAATGAATGAATAAATTATTTATTGTTAATAAAAAAAACGCATATCCGTAATTATGTGCTAAGAAAACAAGTTTTAACAAAAGGCGGCCTTATTGCCTAGGCGGCAATCTCTGCCAGGCAACCTATAGGTAGGTTGATTATGAAATAAGAGATAATGACGGGATGTGACAATCATATTAAAAAATTACCTAAATAAAATGACAATAAAATACATAAACTACACATATTAAATGAACGTGTTCCATATACTACACTAGCTGTGCCAGCGAACTACGTTTCGCCATATATTTTTTACCCGTTTTTGCAACATTTGTCATTGATGCTCAGCTCCTATTAGTCGTAGCATGATGTTATATAGCCTAAAGCCTTCCTCGATAAATGGACTATCCAACACGATAAGAATTTTTCAATTTGAATCAGTAGTTCCTGAGATTAGCGCGTTCAAGCAAATAAGCAAACAAACAAACAAACAAACTCTTCAGCTTTATAATATTAGTATAGATAAAATACAAACACTAATTTAGGAGATGAGATGGATGGTACATCTATATGTCCAGCTGCAGGAAATGTGTTTTAGTAGCACGTTTAAACACGTCGAGTCGAGAGACGGAGCACGCCAACGAATTCCATAGTCTGGTGGCCTTAACAATTAATTCAATCACTACAGAAATAATCAAACTAAAATTCAGTTTCATTAATAATCATAAATCCATGGGCTCACATCTCAGAACAATATGATTCTTCTGGCTTACATGACCTAGAACGTCATTTTTGAGCAGGTGGTGCGAAAACGTCAATTATGACACAAAACTGCGACCCAGAATTTTACTTTCGTGACCCGGCGGCGCACTATGTGGAGGTGCCTAAGAGAGCTTGGCCATAAATACATTTTGTAAAAATCGGCGCAGGTACTTGTATTATACCTCAAACTATAGCTAAGAAGTTGATCTACTATATTATGTATAAATTATGTATGTAACTAGTACTTTTTTATAGTAAAGAGCATCTAAATACGATGATTGAAAAATTATCACGAAAACATCATAATTTGTATTTTTTTCAGGATGATTTTCTAGTAAGCTAGCAATGAAAATTATACAAGTATTATACCATTTTAGAAAGCTTATAATATATACTTTTTTTTGGTATACACAAATATGCTATATATTTATAAATATATTTACTAGAAATATTTATCTCATGACATATCATTTTTGCGTATCTGAAACTTTCAATTAGAGTTTTGACAGTTGCCGAAATTTGCCGAAGGTCTGTAAATGATGTTATTTGATAGGAAATTTAATATTTTTATACAGGAAGAAAAAAAAAGTTGCAACTTCATTGCACAACATAATGCTATCTATCATAACATGAAATAGTAATAATTTCTTAAAAATACGTGGGCGAATCTATTTGTTTTATTAGTTGATATAGGTTACACTTGTGATATATTATTAATTGCGGTTTATGTTTTGATAATGTATCGAGTATTTCTCACCATTTTTAGTTCGCCTACAAAATAAATTATCAATAAAACACATAGGAAACCGAGTAACCACATAATGATAAATAGTTTTTATTCCCATACTTTGCACACGTTTCAAATCAGTTATTTAATATAAAATAGAGCATCTGCATACTGAATAATTACATACTGTTTTTCGTTCGTTATTGTCGTTATTAAAAGTGTATCTAACCACCTACTCTCTCGCAATGAGTGAATTCCAATGTACCAGACGCGACCTATGTCTTGTTTTGATTGAAAGTGACGGGAATTATGTTGTTGCTTTAACAAGTTATATACGGAATAATTTTATCAACTTTTCTGAGGCAAATATCGCTAAAATTGTCGCGAGTGTACAAAAAAATCTTATTACGAACTTTCGTCAACGCTACACTAAATCTGGCAGAAATAAAGAAAAATTTTTAAATCAGAATAGCCTGTGGTTGAATGCCACATTCACAGTAAATCTGGAAGATCCTACTTGTGAATCTGAACCTTCGACATCGACGGGGAAGCGAGGACGCCCTTCTAAAACCTACGAAGACAGTTCCGATAGAACACAAAGACGAAAAAACAAGGAGTTGCTTGAAACATGTGGCCTTGATTTTATACTGAATTCATATCTTCAAGGATTGAGATCTCAAGGGGAAACGGAAGAAGCATTCATTGTCGAAATTTTACGAGTATTGCCCATAGATAAAAAAAGTGAAATACGTCAAAATCTTTTAAATGAACCGGCACATTTAACAGCGTACTCTAAAGATGAAGCTCTCAGTATTTTTATAGAGTTGGACCTTAACATGGCACAGTATGAAAACATGAGAAATTGCTTAATTGCGAAGAACTGCGTATTATTTCCGTCATATAAATCAATTCAGGAAGCTAAAGGAATGTGCTACCCACCAAGATCAAGCATAGAAATTAATAATATTACAGCAAAAATAAAACTGCAAGATCTGCTGGATCACACTATTGCAAGAATTTTGAAAATCAATGGTGTATACAAAGCTGGCAAAAAACATTTAATGCTGTATTCGAAATGGGGCTGTGATGGCTCAAGCGGACAAAGTGAATACAAGCAAGTCTTAACTGAAGAGGATGAGTTAATTTCTGACACAAATTTATTTATATCTTCATTAGTACCTCTGAAACTTGTTGATATTAATACAAATGAAACTTTGTGGGAAAACCCTGTTCCATCATCAGTAAGATTTTGTAGGCCCATTTTAATAGAATTTTCAAAAGAGACACCAGAGAAAACTACAAGTGTAGTTAATGAAATTATAGCTCAAAGAAACGCTCTCACAACAAGCTTAATCAATAAAAATGGTGAAAGTATTGCAATCAAACACACATTATTTTTGACAATGGTTGACGGGAAAGTGGCTCAAGTTTTGTCAGAAACTTCATCAGGTGCTGTATGTACTATTTGTGGTGCAAGACCTACAGAGATGAACAATTTAGAAAAAGTACAAAATAAACCTGTTGACGAAAATTCTTATCAATATGGGTTATATCTTATAATGTAGGCTTTGAAAAATGGTCTGCTACAACGACAGAAAATAAAGATTTGAAAAAACAAAAGAAGACATATGTACAAAGAAGGTTCAGAGAAGAACTTGGTTTAAATATAGATAAACCTAAGCAAGGTTCTGGTAACAGTAATGACGGTAATACAGCTAGACGATTTTTTCAAAATTATCAGTGCACTGCAGAAATTACCGGTGTGGATGAGGAATTGATAAAACGATTTTATGTTTTACTTCAAGTTATGTCTAGCGGAAAAGTAATTAATGCTACGAAATTTGGACAGTATGCTTTCGATACAGCACAACGATATGTTAGTAAATATATGTGGTATTATATGCCATCATCTGTCCATAAAGTCCTAATTCATGGGGAAAGTGTAATTCGGCATAATTCAGTGTTACCTCTTGGACAGCTCTCCGAAGATGCCCAGGAATCAAGGAACAAAGACTATAAACGATTCAGACTTCATCATGCTAGAAAATGCTCTAGAGTAGCTACAAATGAAGACGTTTTACATACACTTTTGTACACTTCAGACCCTTACATAACAAGTTTAAGAAAACCTTCCAATAAAAAGTCTATGGAACTTATAGATGAAGCTGTAGAGCTAGTAGAATAATATAATTCTATGTTATTTTCTTTTTCTTATTATATTTAATTAATAAGAGTAATTTTATGTGTTTATTTTGTATTAATTATAACATTTAGGTCACATTGTTTAAAATTAGTCGTAAATTTATGATAATTTTTCAATATTTTATGTTTTGTATTTTTTTACAATTATTAAATATATTTTTATATGCATAGACTGTATATTATTTTAAAGTACGTTTATCTCAGATTACCTCAAAAAAAAATCAGCTGTATATCTATAAAAACATGGAAGTTATAGATTTATGACCCGAAACCGACTCGATCTCCATATAGTGCGGCGCCGAGTCGTTGGGTAAAGTATAAGGGACATTACACACTAGACGGCCACGACCACGACCAGTCGTGACGGTCCATTGTTTGTCGCCATTGGTCGCTACGACCAAGTGCGCGTCCATATGGTTCCATAGTTACCCGGGGAGCGATTTCGTAACTACAATCGGCCATCGTATAGATTTGACAATTCTGTTTGAGTGAAGCTGATTTTAAAAAGGTTTTACATTTTGTAACGTCGTCGTTCGAGTAGTCTTCATATAATAGGTTAGATGACAATTTTTTTTTTTGCTTTAATAGAAGCTCATTCAAATAATAAACAGAAAGAAAAATTCGGTTTTCGAATAACTATAAAAACAACCAAGATATAAGGTATTAAATATTTTTCTCCATCTCTTTCTAGCAAAACGGCAATTTACGAGGAGTTTATATGGCCGTACAATGACGTCACGGTTGATGTCGGATCTCTCTGTCTAATCGCCTTCAAATTAACAACTTAAAATCCTTGTATCTAATGTATTTCTAAGCCGATTTTAATTCTAATTTCACAGGACTACATTTTTTTCCACGGTATTTTAATATTTAATGACGAGACGTAAAAATTAGAATTTAGTCATCATCCCAATTGTCGAATGCCCCAATCAATACTTATAGCCCATGCACATCATTCCGCTTTGCTTCATTATGTCATCCAATTCGATAACGATTGCCAATCATTAGATGAGTTACAAAATCACTACCGGCCATGGTCATGATCCTGCAGGCCAATTATGGATCTTTCATCGTATGACATGGTATAAATTTGAGAAAAAGAAGTCATGAAATGCTGCATTTTTTATTACCGATCTCCAATGATATCATCACTATGGCATAATTTCAATGATGTCATCATTATATAATGAACAAATTATCAAAATTCTGACCGGAAATCGTATTTTTCGTTTTGCACTATGATATCATATGATATATCATTTGCAAAACCATGAGATCAGTAATAGGCCCTCTGGTCGCCTAGTGCTTGAGCTCCCTAACAACGAAAAATAGCGCTGCAGACAGGAGCGTATTTCTTGTGTGACTGACTACTGTAACAAATAGGGCCTTAAATCATCATCAATCAGTTTAACTGAAATAAGTCCCACTGCTGGGAATAGATCTCTCGTTAAAAGACGTGGAATTGACCTACAGCATCACGCTGACCAATCGGACCAACTTTCTTTGTATTGTAAATACGTCATAGACTACTTTAATCCCAAACTCAAAGTAGTATATGACGTAGTGACTACACATATACAATGATCAACCATACATCTTCTAGGAGCGTTGATAAACCGGAATGTCAGCTCCAAATCCGCCTCTGATCCAGAAGGGGGAGAAACTCGCGCTGTACTGTATCTATGGAAGAGACCCCGGTCTACTCTGGACTGGTTGAAGGAGACTTCGACGTTATAAGTTTTCGAGTCCGTCTTGATGCTGAGTTCGAGCGTCGAGCAGTTGTTTATGTTCTGTCCGTCACTCGAATAATGGTACGCCTGGTACCATTTCCCGTAAAACTGTAAAAATATAAATATATTATCAATACGTGATATCAAATCCTGTGCTAACTAAGAAAAAAACTATAAAAACATATTACTATGAAACAATTGTCTGTTTGGTAGTGTTATATTTCAAACATGAAGCGCTAAATAATATAATTTAAGAGATAAATGTAGAGAGAAATTGCAAAGTACCTAAAACGGGTACCATTCATCAAGGTCTAATCGCCTGAAAACAATACTTGAATGTCTTAAGTAGAGGTCAGTGTTGGGTGTACCGAGATACATTTTGTAATGAGATTTAAGAAAATATTTTAACAAAAATAAAAACCGACTTCTAAAACACTGAAAAGTTAAAAATAATATAAGAATACGTACAGACAACATCACACTTCTATATTAAAGTCGGCGCCAAACGATGATCTCCTAGAAAGTGTTAAAATTTGTCACCGACTTCAATATAAATGTGTGATGTTGTCTGTACCTATTCTTATATTATTTTTAACATTTCAGTGTTTTTGAAGTCGGTTTTTATTTTTGTTAAAAAATTTATTTTTAATTTTTAGTGAATAGGGCTGGTATTAAATTAGTGTTTTCCTCGATTTTCATGGGATCCCATCATCAGATCCTGACTTTGGTGACCTTGGGACCACCCCAGGAGTATATTCTATCAAATACAAAAGAATTTTGAAAATCGGTCCACAATTGGCGGAGTAATGGCGTAACATACACACAAAACACGTTGGACACACCTTAAAATTTAAGGGTTTTCCTCAATGTCCATAGGATCCCATCATCAGATCCTAATTTTGGTGACCATGGGACCACCTTTGCAGTATACTCTATCGGATACAAAAATAATTTTGGAAATCGGTTTAAAAATGACGGAGTTATGAGGTAACATACATAAAAAAAATACAACCGAATTGATAACCTCCTCCATTTTTGAAGCCGGTTAATGATGACTACATAAACTACATTTGTGATCGATTACGTGCGTCTACCTACAACTGATTACTTTTTGTTTTGGTACAATAACGTTCCTTTTTGCATGCTTTAAAAGCGTGTTTACGATTAAAGAGGAAAAACTATTATTTTGAAATAAAAAAAAATTACACACTTGCAGCGATAGACAGGCTCTTTCCCATTCCGAAAAATAGTAAAAAGTAAATGTGTTATAAAAAAATACAGTAGAAAATGATGATATAAGTGACATTACCCTTAGTTCAACATGGCCACTGCTCCGAAATGACGGGTAACATTTTGTTTTCAACCCCAGTAATACGGGTGTATTCTGATGACCCGTATATATACCCTGCTAAATCTACCTCTGGATTCTCTCCGCCAGCTTTGGAGATCCTGCTCGGGACCAGGTTCGCCTATTCGCCGAACGGCTTGCTTGAATGCGTCTAAAGTGACTCCATACACAGAAGCGGCAAGCAGGACGGTAGCAGTGCGGATTTTTTTGTAATGTTTGCGTTGTTATGGACGATGCCACACAGAAACCGACCGCTTACCGCAGTTCCGCTAACGTCCCGCTTCTGCCTCTGTGTGTGGAGCGGTTTATCCTTCACCGGAATACAACAACGCGACGTAAGCACTATCATAACAACTCATATACGTCCCCACTGAGGGACTCGAGTCTGCCCTAAGTTAGGGTGTTTAGGCCTTAGTCAACCACGCTGGCCCAGTGCAGATTGGTCGACTTCACATACACCTTTCAATTTCTTCGCAGATGTATGCAGGTTGCCTCACGATGTTTTCCATCACCGTAGGAGCGTCAGGCAAATGTACATATGAAATTCGAAAAACGAAAAACACATTGGTACATGGCGGTCTCGAACCCCGGACCTCCCGATTGGAAGGCAAGTGCCGAGTCCAGAGCGCCACCGATAGCTTGATGGAGGTATCGCGTAGCGTAGATGAATGAGTCTCTCTTAGGTTTTTGTTAAGAACAAAGAACTATATTGTTTGTTTCTAGTTTTCTTGTTCGTAAAAACTATTATTACCTACATCAGCCAAATTCAAGGCTTCCATGACAGACGCATCAGGACATTTTCCAGGTAACGTAAAGTATCCATAAGCACCGTAGAGGCACAGAAACAACACGGTTATACAAAACTTTAACATGTTCACAAACACTTCTCTCTGTAACAGCTGAACTTGTTATAAGGCAAACTCGATCTATTTATATTGATATCGCTCCAAGAGGTTATCTTGCGTCAAAATAATAACAACATTAAACCAAATTCTCTGGAAGAGCTAACTTTAAATGTTTCCTAGAATTTGTGTTAACTTTTAATGTTGTTTTTGGCAAACGTGAAAACAAAATGACCAGACTAGGTAATAAATTTATTAAATTAGTAGAATAGTATAGTTAAGATTAGTATATTTTACATTAGACAATTTGGTCGATAAATGAGTAAACATACATAAAAAATAGATACAATTAGGGCCTTCGAAATCCCTCAAATTAAAAGCATTCGATACCATCCTTTCACCAAAATTTTTACTTATGATAGAGACCTGGCTTAGTCGCAGAATGTCTTCTTCGCAAAATGTCTACAGGTAGCAAAATGTCTGTTTCGCACAATATCCCTTTCGCATAATGACCCTTTCGCAAAATGTCCCGTTCGCATAATGTGTATTAATTAACATAATTATAATAATAAATCTTACAAGGCACTGGGATTCTTATTCAGAGTATCAAAATCATTAAAAAATATGAAAACTATCAAAATTATTTATTGTGCTTATGTGAGAAGCCATCTTGAGTATGCATCTCAAATTTGGAACCCCTTTTACGATAGATAATTGTAGATCACATGGAACAAATTCAAAGAAAATTCACCCGATTTCTTTGTACTAAGTTTAAACTTCCCACTCAAGACTATAATCAACGATATGTGCGATTGCATCTTCTACCACTTTCATTATGTAAGAAAATCGCGGACATGTGCTTTCTCATGAACATAGCACAAGGTAAGATTGATAGTCCTGAGCTCCTAAGCAAAATTGAGTTTAAAGCTCCAGCCTCAAATCTCCGCCAGAGATTTGTCCTGCTTCACATTCCGCATTCTCGTACTAATTATGCAAAGAACAGTTTTTTCAAATTATTCAACGATTTAAATAGTATGTTTATCACGGATAATCGATTTGATTTGTTTAATGGCACAACTAAATATATGTAACACTTGTTAACCGAAACGCAGATAAAATGAATATGATTTCTTTTTTAACAGTAAAATAATAATTTCTCTATATGCGGAAGCTTGTAATTAGCGTTTTATGCAATATTGTAAATGTAGCTGTAAGCTTTCCCAACAAATAAAATAAAAAAATAAATAACTATTTGACATTTGGAGAAATGTTATACTCAATAATTCAGTTTACAAAAACTTTTCTATAACACTGGCTACGCTTACAACTCTCAAACAAAAGCACAGTAGTACATTAGTTTTACACTTAAATTCAAATTCAAATTCAAAATTCAAATTCAAAAATCTTTATTCAACTTAGGCCTTTACAGGCACTTATTGACGTCAAAACAAAGCAAAACATTCTAATTTAAAGGAAACATAAATTTAACCTTGTATGTGCATACATCCTGAATATACCGCGACTCAAGATGTCTGCAAATACAAGTAGTAATGAAAAAAAAAAAAAGTTGAATCTACACCTGTTCGGAAATTGGGAGAGCCTTCTCGAGAAGAACAGGCAAGAAACTCGAAAGGTTAAATTTTTTATCTCCTCTTTTAAATCGCCATTTACAATTTTGGTTTTGTTACATAGTCATTGAAACTTTTTTTTTTTAAATACAATCGGTATGCTTACATACACTTAAAATGTCAAAAAATAAGTTATAGACGTATACATTAATCATAATACAATAAATTATGTTGTTACCAAACATTTGATAACTTTAGTCTAATTCAAAATCAGTGTCAGTTCTTTTCTGCCAACAACATTTGTTAACATCAATAGTTATACTCAACAACACGATTATTGACATTATAACGAATAATAACTTCATATTAACACCAGGCATTGGCATCATTTAAATAATCGTTGACTTTTTAATATCCTTTACTCATTAGAGTCTTTTTTACATGCGCTTTAAACTTATGAAAAGGCAAGTCAGTTACACTACGTGGAACTTTGTTGTAAAACGTTATACATTTCCCCATAAATGAGCCTCTAGTTTTTTGGAGTCTGTACGTTGGAACGGCAAGTTTATTTTTATTTCTTGTGTTTAACTGGTGAACGTGGAAATTGGTTTCAAATGTATTATAATTCTTATAGACATAAATCAAATTTTCATAAATGTATTGTCCTGCTAAGGTCAATATATTAATTTCTCTAAATAAATCTCTTAAAGAATCCCTTGTTCGTAAATTATAAATAGCGCGAACTGCTCTTTTTTGAAGTACGAAAATACTTTCTATACTAGCAGCCGATCCCCACAGTAGTAGTCCATACGACATAACACTGTGAAAATAACTAAAGTAAATCAATCTTGCCGTTTCAACATTAGTAAGTTGTCTTATTTTTTTAACTGCATATGCCGCAGAACTAAGTCTGTTTGCCAAGAACTCAATATGTGGATCCCACTGCAAACGTGAATCTAATGTAATGCCCAAAAATTTGGTACAATCAATGATACAGGTTTGGTCTTAGATACAGTTGTACGACAACAGAAGAACAGTGTAAAAGTGGCAATGGCAGAACGCAAACAACAAAACATAACAAAACTCAGTAATACCAAATAACAAAACAATAGTGTTGGTTGGGACCAAATTGTAGGTGTATATCCCATTATTTCAAAATGGTAGATATTGAAATAATATTATTTTCAGAATTCCAGATTAGTTAGCGCTTTGCCGCCCCTAAATATTTGCCGCTATGGGCCTGGGCCCACATGGCATGTGGCCATGTGGGCCCAGGCCTTAATCAGGGGGGCCAGGGGCTTAATCTGGCCTTGAATACATTAAAACAAATAACCTCTTCCTTCTTTGAATACAGTAAAAAAAACATTGTTTTGTCTGTGTTTGAGTGAGTTTGTGTATGTGTGTGTGTGGAGATATTTTGGTGAATGGGTATTATTTTCGCTTTTTTGTGCACTATACCACCTTTACCCAACAATGATTACAGGGTAAAAAACAACTCGCGACGAACACGAAAATAAAATATAATATAATTTTCCTCACCTTTTCCATGAATCTTTATCGAGGCATTACCGTTTATAAACAAGACCTATGATGACCTTAAAGTAAGGATGCATTCATACTATAAGCATCATAACAAAATTCTGCTAAAATATTAAGAAAATCTATCAGTGGTCCCACAAAGATGGAGCAAGCCGTCTCTCAGCACACTAGCCTGGTGCAAAGGCGAGATTTCGTATTCTGTGATTGACCTTAACCTTAATAGTTAAGGTCAATTACAGGTCATTATTATTAATAACATTAAAATGGTTAACTATCAAGAGGCTATTCATTAGTAATCAATACAGAATGCAAAAATATTATCTGCCTCTTCGTGATAATTTTAAAGACTTTCAACCAATTTTTTTTAGATATTAAAATTGAATTTGTTAACGATAATACGAAAACATTTTTACAAAACCCGTCTAAGTTCAAGTTGGACTCGCACACCGAGGGTTAATATCAAACCTATACAGTGTGTTACAAAAACCCTATGAGCCCTTTTCAGAGCATGTTCAAAATCGATATGTAAAAGATATGGCGCCTTTGAAAATTCGAAATTGTAAAATTTATTTTCTAAATCCTCATAAATTTCTTCTTCACAGACTCAACTATTTGTATGGGGGGCTTCAAAATTAATTTTACAACAACTTAAAAAATCCCGTGGGTTCACGGGATTTTTTTACAAACTGTATAAGTTCGCATGCAGGCAGTACTACTTACATATTTACTCCAGATTTTTTCCCCTGATATGTGCCTTAATATATTTCCTTAATATTCATGCCAAATTTAATGGGTTTAGGCCAACGGGAAGCATATTATATAGGTTGTAATTCCCTTGCGAAATCGGAAAATCGGATGCAAATACATTCTGCGCGGTCAGCAGTTTACGCTAGCGCACGATTTTGTTAATATAATGTAGTTTCGTTATTAGTTCAGCGCACTCGTTATCGATCAAAATAATAAGCAATGACAAAACTATCCTCTCTATCATTCTATCAGTACGATACCCGTGCATGTACATAGTGGTCCTTCGAGCCGGGTCGTATCTTTTGATCGAGTTGACTTAAAGTTTAATTTTTTCACAGCTGAAAGAGACTGTATTAGACACAAACTTGATATAAATTGCAGTTTGATATCTTTACGCGTCCCTGATAAAACGGCCTTGACAGGCAGACTGACAAAGAAATGATATAAGAAGTCCGTTTTTTTTCCTTTTGAGGAACAAAACCCTAAAACGGGTTTATAGTGTCTTTCACCATCTTCAATCAATCACCATCCGCCATCTTCGATCAATCTAATGTCTGCACTACAGTATCGGCGATGATCGTTGATCGTGTACTCGTCTATAATCGGCACGATCATCGTGCAAGCATCCACACGATCGTCTGTGATCGTCTGTTATAAGCAACCACCACGCGATTCCCTTTGATGCGTGCCTGAAAACCGACAATTCATGGGTCGCAGGCGATCATAGACCATGATCGGCGCGCACAGCCGAGTACAGCCGAGTATGCCCTCTACACAATCGTGCTCGTGCGTAATCGTCTGTATTCGCCGATAATGAAGAGGAGCCATGAATAGTCTCCACAAACCTGAATGTGTAACAAAATGTCAACTCAATCACATGTCAATAATCATTATTGCTCTAATCCAGCTCGCAAGATTTGACCTTAACATAGCGTACATTGTAAGTTTTACAAGTTTAATAAATATCAATCGTGTAGCAAGAGTCCATACTGATTACTCTACTTTAGATGCAGAATGGATGCAGACGATTTTCTTGTTATGACCTACTGTATTCTTTGCTACCACATTAACCTCTGTTCTCTTGGTAACAAGGCTGAGTTTAGATTAATGCATATTTAAAACGATTGACTGTCAGTTGTTAGTAGCCTCAGGACGTGTTATTGCACTTTAGAAACTAGGCCGTGACCAGAATGCGGGATCATGACGAAGAAATCAATATGAAAAATCTTATTTCTAAATCTTCATATGTGGAAATAAGATTTTGAATGTGGAAATAAGGCTCATAAGCCTTAATAGACATTTTTTGACGTAGACACAATTAAAAATTCCAATCAGAAGATTATTATTAAACCTTGTACCACAGAATAGATTAAAGTACTGAAAGTAAGTGAAAGTACAGAAGTTCCACTCCTTTGATCTTGAAAAAAGCCGACATTTAAATACCTACATTTTGAGCATCTAAGCTGAATCACACCTTAGCGCCACGCATTTGCGTAATGTTATTAGTCATTCTGAAGTCTCACTTCCCTACAAACTTGAGCAAATTCAAATTCAAATTCAAATTCAAAAATCTTTATTCAACTTAGGCCTTTACAGGCACTTATTGACGTCAAAACAAAGCAAAACATTCTAATTTAAAGGAAACATAAATTTAACCTTGTATGTGCATACATCCTGAATATACCTACTCAAGATGTCTGCAAATACAAGTAGTAATGAAAAAAAAAAAAGGTGAATCTACACGGTGAGCGTTAGGGTTGTTGCTGATGGTAAATAAATAAATAAAAATAAATAATCAAGCGCGCGCAAGCAAGCGCGCGAAATTTTGCTATACACTGTCGGCCTTATTAATAAAAATGTTACTCCTTGGATCATCCTCGGATTACTTAGTTTTTTTTTTTCTTTTATAGAAGGCCAAGCAAATGACTCTATTCCACCTGGTGGTAAGTCGAAGTGGAGTCCAAATGCGAAGATAGCTAGTGCGGAAGAAAGGATAAACGCCGCACTAGCAACCCTCACCTTGCCGACCTGCAAGGTGCTTCTTCACGCCTCTTTTAAAGGACCCGGGATTATAGGAAGGAGGAAACACATGCGCTGGCAGAGAGTTCCATTTCTTAATCGTACGACATAGAAATGAGTTACCGAATTTCTTGGTACGCGTTTGAATGGTAGTCACAGTTAGTTACTCCGTGTTTTGTCTTGTTTCCGGACATGCCGGCTGTCATATGTCAAAATAAGACAAAACACGGAGTTACTAATCCGAGGATGATCCAAGGAGTCAAATTTTTATTAATAAGGCCGTGTGAGTAGGTATACATTAATTCCAAGAGCGCGGAATGCCCGCTGCTTTTCCACTCTCAGAGTGCGCGGAACGGTAGGTAGTTATCTTGTACCTAAGTGCGTAGTGACGGAGGCCTGCTTGTACGTGCATACATTTCAATATGCCTGGAAATGCATAAAGTATAAGAGAAAAAAAATGACTACACCTTTACTCACCAGTATTATTGTCAGCTGACACCCGCAGCTGGGTAAAGGCCTAACTACACCATTTATAAGTGATTTGAACTATCACCAATTTAGTCCAGTGGGTGTTGGTGGAGTCAATAATTTCGTTTTTTAAACCTAATATGAAAACGTACAACAAATATACCTTACATATACTCGTATGTGTCATTATCTTAAATTCCCAAACAATCATTGTTTTGAACCATTCTTGTTCATCAATCTTCTATCTCAGAGGTATTAAAAATTTCATTCAAAAATATAAGTACCTACATGATCCCAATATCAAATAATTTATCAGATGCATTTCCTAAGATACCTGTCTTATATATCTTAGCTCTCTATATCTCATATATTCATATTCGACATTTTTAATTTCAATTTCAAAAAGGCAACCGAAAAAAGTTATTGCAGGTATCATCACAATCCTTTCTCAATTACCAAAAACGTTTTTTTAACACGTCATAAATAACTTTGTATTGAAAAATATGAACGCCATTTTTTTGTTCTTCAGTCAATGTTGACTTAATTTTCTGCGTAAATAGAGGATGGTATGCATCATAAGAAACCTTACCCGTCTAATTTATTAACAAATTGCAATGTAATACGCCTTTACAGACGGGGGTCAACTCATTGGATAATTAAAGCGTGGGTTGCGCGCGCGCACTCGGTGTCTCACGTTTGCGAGTTTCACATGTCGCCAAAAAAAATCATGATTAAAATAACGTTGTTTTCGTGTTTTCTAGTGCACAATGCTTTCGGAGCGGAGTTCACTTTGCCGGGGGAGTGCCCGAATGTCAAACTACAGGAGAATCTCGATTATACAAAGGTGAGCTCTGTTTAGATAAGCCCTCGATAGATTTTTGGTCGGCACGCTCAATCTCAATACAGATTTATCACCATCTGCGTGGGATATTGCACAGATGTCTGCGCAAATGCAACCGCAGGTACGATTTTTATTCATCCGCTCACAAAGCCCGCGGGAAGACTTGACACTGGCAGTAATGGTTGTTATCCTCTCCAACGACCAATTGCCATATTAAAAAAGAAGAAGAAGACTATTAACTGCTGTTAACCAACATGACCAGAGCCGTGGTGAGTTGCAAGATCCACTTTTTATAGTATTTCCAAAACACGGGCTCAAGATGGCCTCATTTTTGGTCACCTATCACAGCTCTGACCACAGCGAACGTTGCTCAACTTTAGTAATTATATAGCCGCGCGTACAGCGTAGGTACCCTACGCCACAGCGCCAGCGAGCTCCTTATTCAATAAAATGTAGGCTGTGTTCCAGGTAAGCATCACCACTTTGCTGGTGCTGACATCTGATGTTAGCCTCGTTTTGCGTTTCTTATAAGAAAATGTTGACACTTTTAGCCAAGTTAATTGTTACAAATGAAACAGAAGGGACTGATATTTCGTGCTAAATTTTGACACCTTACCTACTTAGTCCAGTTTCTTAACATTTTTCACAATATAAATGAATATCGGCTAAAACTATAAATACATTTCAATTAATTATTTAAATCCGCTGAAAAGCCTTTTTAATTCCTGAAAAATAGAGTCCAATTGTCAAATTTGAAAGCTGTCAAAATGTGGTATCAGAGAACCCATCTATTATCATGGGTATTTGATGCTAACTTTTTGTGGCAAAATGTTTAAATGGAATACACGAAACTTAGCACCAAAAGGCTAATGAAATGCGTTGATGCTAAAAATATTGAAAATGTTGCAAATCCGTTCTTATCTGGAACGCGCCTGTAGTAAGATAATGTATTTCCAAAAAGTTTCGACATAAAATATTAGATTGTTATAGAAGGGGCTAAAATGTAAATTGTTTCTGTTTACTCCTTCGCCAAAGCTCGAGAGTAAAACTAACTTGTTTATAAGGGCTTTTAGCGCCGTGTGTTACACTCTACTTTTCACTACAATTGCGATTCAATACAAGGAAATAGCAGAGTCGCAACGGAATGCACGCGTTTTATCGAAACTTTGAACCCTTGTTTCCTTTGCCTTCCCTCAGACAGAGAGAGTGAAAAACAAATTGAGTCCCTAGGATAGGACATAAAATGCTATTTCAGCCCTCCTCTAGAAAGCTTTAGTGGCGACGAATGATTTGAGCAAGAGTAGTAGAAAAAGGTTGTTAGGATCGATTGGAACAACTATTACTTCATATGGAGAAGGAAGATGGAGATGAAAAGTGAGAGAGGGAAATGTACGGAGCAGCTGATTTTTTTTCACGATTTAAGAGTTGGTCCCGAGTCCGGAAAAAGATATTCAATTTGATGATGAAACAGTTCATTGCAGCTTAAATTTACATCTTGTTACATAAATCCATATCCAGTTTTCAGGCGTATGGTACAACGTCGCGAGCTACGCTAGCGACGGTCGCCCGATCTATGACTGCGCTACTCTGGACTTCCAGGAAGACAACCTCGGGTATACCCTGAGGGAGACATACGTTAGTGAGGACCAGGGAAACCGCACGCAAAAGTCGTACTTCGCAAGGGTCGATCCCACTTTTGATGCGGGAAATAAGGCGCAGTTTATCGTGAGCCATGAGAACGGTGGTAAGTTTATTTTCAACACACTTGCTCTTACAGTGGATCTAATTTCACCGGTATTAGATACATAAAACAGCTCATAAAACACGCGTGTGCTATAACGCAAATAGTGCGGTTATAGATCTAAAACCGCATTATTTGCGCTAAAGATTTATTTTTTAAAGCTAGAGGTAATATAAAAGATATCAACGAACTAAATTGATTTTTCAAAATGTTATTTTCATACCATTATTAAGTTTTGTCTACAAATTAAGATTAATTTGTGTTCTTTAATTTGTAAAATCCGATAAAAATTCAGTTTATTAAGTATTTTTCCTCACAAGTGTGTTGAGAAACATCGTACAATATACGTGGGTATATATGTTATACACACCATAATGCAATTACATCATAATGTACTATTATTATCAACTAGTAGCAGGCGACCCAGAAGCAAGGTCAGCTCTGTTAGGATACTGGGGTAGATCCCTCTGGTACATAGTTTACTCAAGACATGTGCAATATGAACCAAAGATATAAGTTGTTCCAAAATTGTCTCTGTTTTTAAATTATTAGTTCAGACAAAAGTGGATGCTCTAGAACTAATTCTGAAATCGCGAAAAAAGCAGCTGCTCCACATAGGTCGAAAACTTTTGTGTTGCACAGTTTTTTTTTTCAGATTTGATATTTTATCCCATAATTCAAATATCATCACAACTTTTTGGAACACCTTATCACAACATGTTTGATCAATATCCTATTATCGACATTATCATCATAACAGCTTATATACGTCCCCACAGAGGGGCTCCAGCTTACCCTAGGTTGGGTTTTTTAGGCCTTAGTCAACTACGCTGGCCCAGTGCGGATTGGTCGATTTCACATACACCTTTGAATTTCTTCGCAGATGTATGTAGGTTGCATCACGATGTTTTCCTTCAAGTAGACAAATGAACACATAAAATTGGAAAACGAAAAACACATTGGTACAGGGCAGTCTCGAACCTCCCGATTGGAAGGCAATCCACAGCGCCAGCGACGCTAATATCCTATCAAGCCGAAACAAAAACCTAGAGGCTCTTATGAGTAAAGGAGGATAACGATTATTTGAATGATGCTCATACCTGGTGTTCATTTGTAGATATTACTGGTTATAATGTTGAAGTGTATAACTATTTATGTAAAAATATTGCTGTGTGTGGTAACGACATAAGTTATAACCTTCGATAAAGCTGATAAGATTCTTGCGCCCATTCTTATCGGCTAAAAGACGTCGTGAATGGGTGGTGGTGGTGTTTGGTAAAAAAAAATAACGATTCAAAAGAGCTTTCTATCAAGCCAAATTTGAATAAAGAATATTTTGATTTTAACGTAGTTAATATAAACGTTATGGCGTCATTGAAAATTCGATATTGTAAAATTAATTTTCAATTCCCTCTTACAAATATTTGGGTCTGTGAAATAAATTAAAAAAATAAATGTTCAACATCCACTGAACCTACATAGATGTATTGAAAGAGGCCCAATTCAGCTAATAAGCTACAGCTGAATCGAAACTGAACCGTTGCGATCGACCAATCAGACCGCCACATTATCACGTCATCGAGCAGTTGAAAGGCAATATAAGCGCTCCGATTGGTCGATCGCAATGGTTCAGTTTCGATTCAGCTGTAGCTTATTAGCTGAATTGGGCCTCAGGAACAGCTGATTCTTTTTCTGAAGCACATGACCTCTTTGGCTGGCGCGGGTTGCCTCGCAGTACCCATCTGTACCCGAGATTCATTCGGGAGCTTTTTTGCTTGGAAAATTTTAATCTACAAATGAAAAACAACAAGACCAGATATTTTTTTTATTTTGTTATTTTTTAGTGTCCACCGATTTTTGTGCATTTGTTGTCGATTTAGAATTATATTTTTTTTGCCCAATAATAATAAGATGGTTTGCTATCGAAATTTAAGTACTTTTGGTATTCCAAATATAAATTAATTCAATCCTTAGGAGAGAAGAAAATTCTGTACAATAATTCAAATTCCTGATTTTAAAGGCTTACTTTATGTTGGGCTGACATGACACAGAAAATATCATTTTTGAGCAGGTGGTGCAAAAACAACAAATAAACAAAGTTACAATGAAACATAGGAAACTAAGTCAATAAATGTGTGAAAACAATGCCATTAAATGATGTAATCCGTTTTCATTTTTCAGATAAAGTTCTTCAGTTCCCATTCTTCATATTGTCCACGGACTACGATAATTACGCCATTGCATACACCTGTAAAACCTTGAAGAAGAAGCAACGAACCCATTATGGTAAATACATTTACTAATTATTCTATTTAATTAAACGGTTTTATTCCGCTTGCCCTGATAATTGTTTGCTAGATCAAATTTAGGAATTGAAATTTTACCCCGTTCCTGTTGACAAATTGATCTGAAATTTGAAACCTTTAATTCTAATGACAATATATTTCTTCAGTATCATCGTAAATCCAAGATAGCCGCCATCACAAAATGGCGGATAAAATTTTTTATCAACCCCTGAATATGGGTATTAAATGAAAGGGTTCGAAATTAATGAAATAATTGGGTAAAATAAATATAATTGAAATATTTAGGTAGGTCCTAGACAACAGTCATCACACCACTCTCCTCATCACTCTCAGGCATTGATCAGACGCAAAAATAAAATCGTGGGGTATAGCGTAACTTGAGTTCTTAATATCATGTAAATAGCATTTATAATGATATGAGCAGTTAACTGATGATAGAAATTTCAAGCGCCTCTTAACTTTATTGACAAATGGTAAAACTGGGTAAAACTAGACAAAGTAATAATTTTAAAACGGGAAAGAAGTTAGAAAAAATAACAAAATGTACGGGAATGATTCCAAATCAAGAATCATCTCATACATTGCCGTTCGATACAGAACGTATTTAACGCACACGAAATGAACACGAACGCTATTTTGGCTACAGGCCCTGACCCCCTAGACAAGATGCCTTTCGATAATCGCAAACGCAATCGCTAAATGGATAATGTATGAGATTTGACAATAGCGCTCGAAAGCTAAACGAGGGCTTATGTCAAATCGCATACATTTTCCTTCTAGGGGGTCTGGGCCTTAGTTTGATTCTGGCGAAACTCACGCGTACGTGCAGCAATAATAAATTCACACCCCATCAGCCCAAAAGAGATCAGAAGGTGGGAGATGGATCAAACTTCTTGGGATACATTTTATGCAAAAGGTATTGAAGCTGAGAGCATGATAAGTTAAGCTTCTCAAGCCTGTGTGAGGATTGTGACTCGTTTGAATTTTTTCTATGTTTTCTTCATCGACGAGTATCTAAATACTAATAAAACTAAATATTAAGTAGCTTATGCTAATGCTTTATAAAGCAAACTTGGCCGCATATGGAATACTGCTCGCACTTCTGGGCAGAAGCTCCTAAATGTCAGCTCGACTCTCTTGACTCCCTATAAAGGCGGGCATTCCTTATCTCGATGATCCCAATATCACGGCCTCAATGGAGATGCTGGAGAAACGAAGGCTCTGCAGTTCTCTCTGCGTGTTTTACCGGCTCTTAAACGGGGAATGCTCTGAGAAACTGTTTGCGATAGGTGCCTTCATCACCTTTTTGCCATTGCAACACCCGCCAATGCAGCAGAGCTCATCCGTATCACCTGGAACCAATCTAAACTAGCACAGTTCGGTTTCAGCGTTCATTTGTTCTGCGTACGTGCAAGCTCTGGAAATAACTCCAAGCTGCGGTGTTTCCTGAGCGCTACGATATGTTGTAGGTACTTCAAATGAGGCTTAAAAATAGCACTTCTCTCCAGGTAGGCAGTCACTGAGCTGTGCCTCTGGCATTGCAAGTGTCCACGAGCGGTGGTTACCATTTACTATCAGGTAGGCCACTGGCTCGTCTGCCACTGCAAGCAATAAAAAATCTAACATTGTAACTTGAGCTTGTGAATGTTAGGAAGAGTGGTCGCTTCCTGCATCCAAAAACTGATTCTTACCGCTCCTACTGTTTCTTTACAGTGTTTACTTGGGTGCTTGCGAGGACTAATGACACACTACAAGGCGAGACCCTGAAAGAAGTTGAGGACGCGCTCTCTAAATACTCGGAGTTGGCTGAGCACCGTCAGTCCTTCGTGTTCAAAGACTTCTCGGAAGCCAGCTGCTCGTTCACAGACAAATACGGAACGGACTTCTTCACGAGTAACTTTTGGTGATCATTCTAAACAAGTACGAGCGTGATTGAAACAATAATTTGGATTATAATTTTGTGTTTTATTGTGCTGAGCGGAGATAGATTTAGAACATGTGTCGGCGCTCCTTTTATTCTTTTAGATGGTGTAAGACTGACTAAAGGAGCCGACTAAACCTCTTTTTTCTAGAATGAAATTTGAAGTTCGAAATACGTGTTTATGGGTGTTACTATCATACATAATATTCTGTCCCAAATCGGCAGTGCTTGCGTTCTCCAGATTAAAGGTGTAATAACTAGGTCTAAATACTGTGACGGTAGATCAATGCCGCATGCTGGCAACGTACACATTAGTTCTTGTAGAGATTACATGTTTACGAATCTTACAGGAACTGGGAGAGTCGGTGGCGTTGTGGACTCGGCACTGGGCTTCTAATCGGGAGATACGGGGTTCGATCGTGCTATGTACGAAAGTAACTTAGTGTAGGCTGGAGCCCCTCGGTGGGAACGTATATAAGCTGTGGTCATGATAAAGATGACAGGAACAGCATGTACTAAGGTGACTATAGCCATTACATTTAGGTGTGTTGTCTGCTTGTATGCCAACTTCTTGTAAAAATACCTATCAGAATGTAAGACCAATAGCTGTGCTTAGATAAAATGTATGTGTAATCATCACAACAGCTCATATACGTCCTCGCCGAGGGGTTCGCGCCTACCCTAAGTTGGGGTGTTTGCCTTAGTCAATCACGCTGGCCCGGTGCGGATTGGTCAACTTCACATACACCTTTGAATTTCTTTGCGTAATAAACGAGTTTATTGATTATCACAGTCTTCTAATCCCAACGGATTACTTGTAGAATGTCAATTAATCACATAAAAGGGGCAAAGTACAAAAGTCGAATCATTGTTTTATAACATTAAACTTTGGAATCGACATCACGAAAACGATACGTGCAAATCGCACGACGATAGATAGGCTTATCACCCACACAATGCGAGTTGATAGTTTAGCTATTAATTTTTTTCTAATTATTACTTTAAAAACCTATTACTTTATAAAATTGTTACTACTCCTCGTCTATATTACTATTGGGAACACTTTTACGATCTTGTGTATATTAAATAGCATTCCTCGAGTAGGTAACCGATGATGCTTCTGCAATTTTGTTGCTATTATTATCGTTTGTCAGTTATAACAACAGCCCGCCAGTTTATAAGCTATGGTACTATAGTAAAATTAGTAGGAACAAAGCAAGTAAGAAAGCTCTGGAACAGGGCGCATGTAGTCTTTGTACATAATATACTCAATATGACAGCCGATTGGAGAAACATTTGACACTTTTGGAATAGCATCACTGACTGTTTCGAATGATGATGTGGTGATAACTTTAAAATAAATTTTTTTAAAGTTGCGATACAAATGCTTTTTAAACAGAAATTTGAATGTCATCATCATCACAGCTCACATACGTCCCCACCGAGGGGTTCGAGCCTACCCTATGTTACGGTGATTAGGCCTCAGTCAACCACGCTGGCCCAGTGCGGATTGGTCTGAAATTTGAATGTGATCTATACTAATATTATAAAGAGGAAAAAAGATTTGATTGTTTGTTTGTATTGAATAGGCTTCGAAACTACTGAACCGAGTTTGATGAAAGTTGGTATAAGGATAGTTCGAGACCAGGGGAACAAAAATAATGCGGGCGAAGTCGTGAGCGGAAAGCTAGTTTAGAATAAGACTGTTGAAAATGACAGACTGAATCCTGTTGCGCAGCTCACCCTGCCGCGATCCGGAACAGGCAGAAGTCACGACAATTGTATAAATAATCGTACATCTAAACCTCAGAACAATAACTAAACCACTGTTTGAAATAAGTCAAATTCTAGGACAAAGAATGACAACTGCCTGTGTCCAGAGGGCTACATTGTTTGTGTAATTTTTTTAAGAGGCTCTTATGAACTAATCTTGACGAGTTTTTGAAAACTTTAGTTAAATTGCGTGTTGCGTTTTGCAAAATGAGGAATTGAGCATAGGCAAATAATAGAATAGCTTAAAACCAAACGTTCTTCGCTCTAAACATTATTTAAGGATTTATTCTCGAACTCCTAACAACCTGATTCTTTAGGAGTTATGCTTTCCACTATCAGCTTACCTGAATCACTTTTAAGAATTAATCTATACGTATCAATAAGATCCTGTTATATTAAAATTCAAATTTCAAATTCAAAACAGTTTATTCAAATTTAATTTTAGGCACGTCAAAGCAGCTACGCCAATGTTTACAAGTCTACGGCGGGAAACCTTGTGCTGGAAAATCCTAGTAAGAAAACTAGCAAGGGCTATTTTTTTCTCCCTGTATTGTTACAGAGTCGTCAATTGGAAGCAAAGCAAAAATTTCAGCTCAACTTCCATTACAAATTTAAATGTGTCAGATCTCCTCTTACTATGTCGTAAAAGAACTATCTAACCTGCCAGAAACCTTCCATGGTAGGATGACTGTCAGATGCAAATACTTACCTGAATATTTTCAGAAAAAAATCATAAAACGTCAGAAGTGCCTATGAAATTTAAGGATTTCCCTCGATTTTCTTGGGATCCCATCATTAGTCATTTAGTGATAATGGGACAAGTTTAGGAGGATACTCTTTGGATTACAAAAATAATTTTGGAAATCAGCCCACAAATAACGGAATAATCGGTGAAGATACATAAAAAATGTTAAGTCGATAATAGAACCTCTTCTTTTTTGAAGAGAAAAAAGATAAAATACCTATGAAATGCCCATGCGAGTGGTCTAGTCAGCTTAGCCTCTTGGTATCGTCCCTCATGGTCCCATTAATCGGATCTAATTAGAGGACCACGAGAAAACAAAGGTTATAGATTAAAAAGTATCCGCCTTAAAAATGAGGTTGTTTCTATTCCTCCATCGTTTTGCAGGGTTTTAATTGTTGTAAAGTCCTTAATCGGCTATTACAACCTCCATGGGAAGAAAGGGAGTAGCGACACAATACCTATATTCGAAGTCCATCACCACTCGGACAGATGCTATGTTACAACATAATATTATCACCTTATATTCCCAAAAAGCTTTACATAATTATAGCATATTAAGAGCATACCTACCTAAAAATATTTTATTTTATCCGTTATCACTGTATCGTCTACAAATATGAGTTCCTATTCTTTATCTGCAGAGTTTTGATAATTCTGTTTACCAATGATGGTATAACAATAAAATTCACACGAAACTGATAAAGTTATCTGCTCACCATAACCACCTTATTCTAGCAATGAAATTATCATGGACGATAAATAATTATTATACTCGTAATTTGTGAGGACAATTTAATCTTACCGATGTAATCTTCTATCTCTGATTTTTGTTTTTTGCTGGAGATAGAATTTTGACGTATTTTGTATGGATCTAATGTCAAATACCTATCACACACACACACACCACAGCTCATACGTCTCCACCAAGGGGCTCGAGCCAACCATAAGTTAGGGTGTTTAGACCTTAGTCAACCACGCTAGCTCAGTGCGGATTGGTTGACCTATACCTATCCAAGTCCACAGATAGATAGAATATTATCCGACCGCTAGACTTAAGTCAACCTTGCTAGCTCGAGGAGCACCCTGCAAATCAACAAACCAGGATAAAACTTCGGCGCAATGAACATTATGTCTAATACACACATGAAATAATAGTCATAGCTCCTATATGTTTGTTACAAAATTCATACAAAATTTATACAAAAAATTAATCGTTGAATATCATAATAAGCTGGATAGTCTATAAGTGAGGACTTCGCTAGATGTCATAAATGGTGAACTGTTACACCTTACACCCTTTATCTTCTAAATAAAAATTATGGAGATTAGATCTAATTTGAAAAGAGTATTTATGTGATCCAGTGTTTGAAAGAGACCACAGCTAGATATGGAACAGATCTCCAGTGTTCAGTTGCTAAAAGGAAGCAGAATCTTTCTTACTTATTCGGTATGTTTCTACTTTTAAACTCGCCAGCAGGTGGGTACTGGCTGCCAAGACTGGACTTGCGTCACGCATTATCTCACAATTTCAGTGACGTAATCTCTATGTCTTAAAGAGTAGCACGACGGCGCGTATTTAGTGTGACTGACGTGATAAAAATTTCTTGACGCTCGTCAAGGGACACGTGTGACTGAGTTTTATCACAAATTTCTTGGCGTGCCTGTGCTCTGACTTCTGCTACATCTTCCTAAGTATTAAAGCCCTTGCTTCAACTATAGCAGTCAGAGCACAGGTATGCCCAGTCACATTCACGTGTGTCCCTTGGCGAGCGTCAACAATTTTTTATCACACCAGTCACACTAAACAAAAACAAAAAACAAATTTTCGTTAAGAAACGCTTACATTTTAATACAATCATTGGGTATTTAAAAGGTTAAATACGACACTTATTCAAGCCATTGCATGCAATAAACACATCCTTACACATCCTTACACCTTCCTCGACAGCAAATTAAAAACAAAAAATTGTAACAGCTTTCTTGAGGTTTGCGAATTTGATATAATATTCCGATGCAGTACAAATATCATACTAAGATACGCCATTCTTGAGGTCTGTAATTCTGAAGGCAGTGGCTGTAACTCGAAAAAAGCTTATTTCTAGTAACAAGAACTTATTGTTTTATATACCATTAAATGCAGATTTTCTTTTTATAGATATGGTCCAAAAATTAGGATTATACGACTTACCGTTAAAAAGATATGATTTAATTTCCATTTTTTCAAATGTTTTTCGGCTCTGGTGTAAAGTTTGTTTTCAGGGTTACGCCCATTCTGTTTTCCATCGTCGACATGTATATTATTATGACGTCATCCTCTCTTCTATATTGCTGTGCCCAACAGGGTCCAAAATTGTGTCAATAAATGTATAATATTAACCACCTACTTATGTAACATTTTGGAAGGCAAATAAATTGAAATTGAAATTAAATTCGCGCCACCGAATAGCGCCGAATACCGAATACCGAATATCTTAAAGATATAGAGATTATATCACTGAAATTGTAAGATAATGCGTGACTCAATACCAGTCTTGGCAGCTCGAGCTCTGCCTGCTGGCCAGCTATCACCCTCTTTTGTCACAATCATAAACAGATTGTTGTCTTCCAAAAAGAGGTAGGACAGCCTCGTGCCCTATAAACCTTGGTGATGTTCACTTCTATGTATGTCTGAACGTAACTTACAATCAGTTTTCTTCCTGTTATGAGTAAAGTAAAACAATATCTCGAAGACTATTAAGATATTTTAGAAGATAAAGCGTCGATGGCGCTGTGGATGCGGCACTGGCCTTCTAATCGGGAGGTGCGAGATGCAATCCTACCATGTATCAATGTGTGTTTTTTTTTTCATTTTTCGAATTTAATATCTACATTTGTTCGACGCTTCTAAGGTAAAGGAAAACATCGTGAGGCAACCTGCATTCAGCTGCGAAGAAATTCAAAGGTGTATGTGAAATCGACCAATCCGCACTGGGCCAGCATGATTGACTAAGGCCTTAAAGGTGAACGCACATTATCAGCATGCGTGGTACGCGCCCGATTGTATGACGTCATCAGCATGCGTCTTTAAATATCCGGATACCTACCGCATTTTTTAAATTCGGCGCGAACGGTGCAGGCCAAAAGTGGGAGGTTTTATATTATTTCTTACAACGATTTCCAAAATGGGGCGCGTGTGGCGGGTGCGATGCTGACAAATGTGCGTTCACCTTAAAACCCTAACTGATGAAAGGTTCAACATTGATAAAGAACAAACAAACGCATTACATGGCAATCTTTAATTGTAGTGTACCAACTATGGTTCACAATAAATTAATATCTAACACATTATAATTGTTAAAAATATCAATAGGTAACTTAAGAAATAAAAGAGAATGCATTACAAAGGTAATGTAGAATAATATAAGTGTCTCACAGTTATCGCTCAGGGATTTATAAAAATGATTCAAAGTGCAAATATTTAATTTCACGCTGATAAGATTAAAACAATGAATAAGCCATATTGTTGGAAGAAACAAATCCACAAATACTTTTTCTCGTCCACCAACAAAATAAGTTATTAAGAATATTAGTCATTTGATAAATTAACTAATCGATTCTGTTTTGATAAGATATATTTTTACAATAATACACTTTATCTGCTTAACCTCGTTTCTTATGTTTAGTTCCCTGCACTATATTCAATTCTTAATTGACTCTATTAGGTATATTCATTATATTCTCATTGACTTATTTATAATACATTTTATTTACTTAATGCTATGCAGCTACAACTGCTTTCACTTTATTGCTACTCAAACAGATTCAATCATTGACTGCTAAGTGATCATTAACTATTACCAAAGAGCTTATTAGAACATTGATAATTAATTAAAAATAAATGTGAAAAATATTGGGATCAAACACTTAATGTTCTCCCAATATGCATTACAATCACTCACGGCCAATCCCAATGACAAACCCCCAATATCAGATATATTGTATTTTACTTTAAGTTATTAAGGAATGACTATTGTGAGCGTCGACTGAACCTTTTGACGTCTTCATTTTTTAAAACGTTGTGTACAATAATTATTGTTTGCGTGTAGATATATTTGAAGTCTAAATCATAGCTCAAAGGAAAACAATATGATTGTACATCTGTTTTCGTGTCACGCGAAATCCAACGAAGCATTCTTTAACTGGGAATAGATTATTAATATTGGGAGGCTATATACATTGAGAGTCTTTTGTCATTCAAAATTAGCGTTTGATACTGTAAGTAAGGTCCCTCAGTCTTTACTGCTTGCGGCGTTCCGTGATGGGGCTCGAGCTGGTGAATTTGCAAGCTTCCTCGGAGAAGTCATTTTGGACGAGCTTTGAGGACTCGATGTCCTTAGAGTTGTTCTTGAAGAATGTGTCGACGGCTGTCTTTGCGTCCCCTTCCAAGCTCTTCGTTCGGGAAAGCACCCAGAGGGAATCTGCAAGGAAAAATATTTAGGATCAGTTAGTTTTATTCCACCTCCGTGGTCTAGTAGTTGAAACCACCCGGAATTCATCTAGAGAACCAGGGTGCGATTCCCCTTGGGGGTAGAAGTTTTTCTACTTGGTGTGGTTGATGGGAGGGTTTCTGAGCCCGCCTGGTTAGCTACCATCGACTCTCAACTTTGTCGCCATTATAACTATGTTAATAACATTGCTGTGTTCCGCAATTAGAGGTAAGATAGCAGCTCCATAGTCGTTGTTGAGTCCAGGTGTATCTCGCTTCCATCTCGGGCTGATCGTCACTTACCACCAGGTGAGAAAAAGGCCAAGAGCTGCACTGTAGTGTGTGGAAATAGCTTGACGTCGCCTATATCATCACAAATATCTAAAGTTGAAAGTATCAAAGCTGTGCAAAAAAATAATGATTCAGAATTTTTCGACAGCATATATGCACAACAATCCGTGTAAATATAACGAAATCAAACAAAAAATTAATCTCGCCATCTTGTTTAAGGTAGGTTTTAGTTTTCCAAGCTAAAAACGGAAAGGGGATTCGACCAACTACAGCTACGTCATCTGTTATGTCTTCAATGCAGAAATTTCGTGACTTTTTAATTATTATTTTTAATTTATGATTTAATATAATAATTAGTATGATTTTGTATTTCTTGCAGGTGGTGCGAAAAGTAGAGTTTTCCTTGGGGATAAAACTTAGTCTTAGGTGAGCTTATATCTTTCGCTGCACTCAGAAGTCTAGACTTAAATCCCTTGCTACGCTCACTTATTTTATAACCTCGCACACATATTTTACCAGCAACTGGCATGACATAGCTATAACATTATTTAAATACACATATATATAGCTATAACAGTTAACGCTCTGCAATACCGAAACAGTCAGTTAATGGAAGTAAAAGACGATAGTTGTACAGGGCCGGTAAGGCCTGCCCCCTAACCGCGATCGGTCAAAACAATAGTAAGCCGCACTGAGAGCGGGATGATGATGATGATGATAAGTACTAAAATAGTCTCTTAACTTAGCCGCGGACGGACAGATGGATAAGAGGACCTGACTAAGATGTAATTTCCTGTATTGAGGCTATACAGAACCCTAACAAAATATTTTACAAAAAATAAAAACCGACTTCAAAAATACTGAAAAGTTTAAAATAATATAAGAATAGATACAGACAACATCACCATTCTATATTGAAGTCGGTGCCAACTGTCATACGATGATACCCTAGAAAGTCTTAAAATTTGTCATTTTTAGTTTTTTATATTTATTGTAATAAATTTTATATTTTAAACTTTTTAGTGAATGAAATCTTTTTAGTGAAAGGAGCCTTAATTTAATACCAGCTCACCGAACTGGTATTAAATTAGGGTTTCCCTCGATTTTTATAAGATCCCATCATCAGATCCTGACTTTAGTGATCTTGGGACCACCTCAGGAGTATACTCTATCGAATACAAAAGGAATTTTGAAAATCGGTCTACAATTGGCGGAGTAATCGCGTAACATACACACAAAACACGTTGGACACACCTAAAACTTTAAGGGCTTCCTTCGATTTTTATGGGATCCAATCATCAGATCCTAACTTTGGTGACCATGGGACTACCCTTGGAGTATCCTCTATCGAATACAAAATAAATCATCAAAATCGGTTCATAAACGATGAAATATATAGAAACACATATATACGGTCGAATTGAGAAACCTCCTCCTTTTTTAGAAGTCGGTTAAAAAGGACATCACTCGTGAGTATTGGTATAATTACGAGTATTATACTACGTAATCAGATTTCTCATACTCTGTAATCGGACGTTAGTAACTTAAGCATATGTATTGTTAAAAATAAATACATTCTTTATCAGCAGTCTCATAAAGATAGCAACATTCTGCTTGTACCAAAATCAATTGCTAAGTGTCCAAAGCACTGAAATATTGCTAATATGAGAAAGAATACAACTTTAAATTATTGTGCAATCATCCCGATAACTTTTAAAATACTGAGGGCGCCTTGCATTGTGCTCACTAATAACGTTTGACGCTTAACGCATTTAAAACATAATTCTGTCTTCGTCAGTTTCAAACATAATAAAAAAGACAAAATGATTGTGTGAACTCATGTATTTCGTGATTAGTAAGCGTTGTGCAAGTCGCTACAAGATTATGATGCTGATAGAGATCTCAGCTGATATGTATGTTATCTATTCACTTATGTAATTATTATTTATTCTCTTAGTAATTTTCAACTCTATCAGGCAATATGCTAGTGACTGACTCAACAATCGACAGTACTCTAAACTCTACAATTAAAAGACTTGAAGCATTACATCATTCAGGAATAAACAAAAGCTCATCTATAGTAGGATGTTACGGGTGCAAAAATTTTGCATCCGCTGATGCAGGTACGGATAACTGAAGGTTCGCATCCGCGAAAGTGAATGCGGATTTCAATATTTTTTCAAGATAATAATAATAATCAATTTTAAGTACACATATATGAAAATCGATTTAATTTTAGTACTTATGTTTTTTATAATCATATTTTGAAAACAAAATTAAAACAGTTTTTACTACAGCAACCACGCGCGACGCAAGTTAGCGCAGAGGTCGAGTGATCGCTTACTGAGTAACGGGTCGCGGGTTCGATTCCCGCACGGGACAAATATTTTGTATGACCTACAGAAATTTGTTCCGGTCTGGGCGTATCTGCATGTGATATTCTATGTTTTTAACTGCACCCACGACACAGGAGAAAATCCTAGTGTGGGGCGAGGTTTTTTTTTAATAAGTGTCACTCTGGTCCCGCCCACTTTCTTTAGATGTCGTTACATGCTGCAGATATGAATCCGCTTCCGTAAAAAATCCGCATCATGATGAGAATGCGAATGCGGATATAAATGACTGACTTATGAAAATATTTCGCATTTGCGGATGCGGATGCGAATATCCGTAACACCCCTGATTGGTAGATTGAGATTAGGCAATAAGCAATGTTCAAGTTACAAGTTCAAGTGCCTACATAGTAAAGATTCGTCCCGTACAAATGATCTGCACATCACACCGTGCAGATTGATTTTATACTAGATCTCTGTTATGATAGTACAGTGCGTGCAGTGTTTTAATACTAAAATGGTTATATGTTATTAAAGCGGAATGACGCACGGTGCTGCAGTGCACGATGTACCATACCATGCGTCTTGCGCCCGCGTTTATCTGCATGTATCTGCATGACTACGTGCGGATGCGTTTTCAGCGTGTTGCACCTATACAACTAGCAACGTTACATCACGCAGCCACGCGCTACGTGCGAGTAGCCTGAAGAATCCGTCTCGCAAATAGTCGGTTTCCTAACCTAAAACCAGCCAGTTTAATTGCTGGCTAAATTATTATTCGAAATGATTTTCATTTCAACACGTCTAAATTGAAAAAAAAAATTGGCTTGGAAACAATATCTTTGTGTTCAGATATAAATAATTTCGTAATACTAGAAATTATATCTTTTAAAACAGTTATTTTTACAAAGTCCCACTCCAAGGCGCGCTTGAAAACGTGAGCAAGATAAATTTTGCTATCGTTGCAAAAATGTGTGATTCCGTATCTTATCTTTGTTACCGTTAGATTGGCGAGTCATTGGAATTTCGGTTTTATTATTTACAACAGAAAAATTACATAGCCTTATTACCTTAGACCATTTAGTACTAAATGGTCTAAGCTTATTACGAATTGGTGGTGTACAGCGTGTGTTGAAACGTGACTACTTTTTAGATGGGTGCTCGTTTACATCATGTATAGTTCATTAAGGATCACAGTTCACTAAGGAAATGATTGAAAAGTTGAAAGCGGGGCGAATATGTCATAACACTGATATGTTAATTTAGCAACTAGGTAACATTTTTACTATCCGCATCAAAAGTTCAGTCATCTCTTAAGATATTGATAATGATTATAGTTGAAATACGTATATACAAATTAACATTATCAGTGTTATGACATATTCGCCCCGCTTTCAACTTTTCAATCATTTCCTTATTGAACTGTGATCCGTCACCGCTTTTGAATGGTGTCCTGTGACGTGACTCGATAAAATTAATAAGAATCTCCTCAGACATGTCTGGTCGATGGAACACTAATCGTGGCGGTACTTATATGATACCGTAACAGCACTAAAGAGATCACAGACAAACAACCCTAATGCTAGCTTTCCACTCGCAGCTTCGCCCGCAAATTTCCATTTTTCCCGTGGGAATTCTACATTTTCCCGTAGGAAAATAATGAAGGATTCTAAATGTGAAAGTATTTTTCAAATCGGTCCAGTAGTTTCGGAGCCTATTCAAATATAATCATAAAAAAAAACAAATCTTTCCTCTTTATATAATACTAGCTGACCCGGCGTACTTTGTATCGCCATGTTTTGACTAAATTACTGAAATGTTTCGAAGATCCATTTTTATTTATATAGATGTTTAGGGTGACCCTCTCCAGAATTTTTTGACAATTATTATGGCGAAACGTAGTTCGCGGATACACTTACAGCCGGTTGCACCAAGTTTTACGTTAAACGATTTCGTAAAACGTAACAACTTAATACCTACCTAAATATGGGTCGTTTCACTATTAAATATATGATACGCGCCGTACATTTAACCTTTTTAAACGTAAGGGATAAAATAAAACTACAATTGAAACTAGATTATGGTGCAATTCTTACGTATTTATATTGTTACTTTTACGAAATCGTAATACGTAAATTTGGTACAACCGGCCGTTAGTTTTATAATATTCGCTGGGTGCGAAGTACTAGGTGGGGGTAATGACATCTATCGCAGCGCTCGCGCTCATGGTGGCCAAAAGTACAAATAATATTAGCTCTGTTATCTGTCATAAATGTCAAAGCAATCCGGTGGGTTATTGCTCGTTATTGCTCTATTCTTCTGAGGGTTATTGTCTAAGAAAAAAACATATCACGATCGCTTACAATTTGACAGCCGTTGCGCCGTGAACATAAGACTCTGTGCCGACTTCCTTTTTAACCGACTTCAAAAAAGGAGGAGGTTCTCAATTCGATGCGTATGTTTTTTTTTTGTGTGTATGTTACGCGATTACGCCGCCAATTGTGGACCGATTTTCAAATTTTTTTTTTGTATTCTATAGAGTAAACTCCAAGGGTAGTCCCATGGTCACCAAAGTTAGGATCTGATGATGGGATCCCATGAAAATCGAGGAAAACCCTTAAATATTAAGGTGTGTCCAACGTGTTTTGTATGTAAGTTACGCGATTTGTTCGCCAATTGTGGACCGATTTTCAATTTTTTTTTGTATTCGATAGAGTATACTCCTGGGGTAGTCCCAAGGTCACTAAAGTCAGGATCTGATCATGGGGTCCCATAAAAATCGAGGGTTTCTTTCAATAAAAAGATTGCATTGACTAAAAAGTTAAAAATAAAAAATATATTACAAA
The DNA here is from genome assembly GCA_963935595.1 of Schoenobius gigantellus. Taxonomy (NCBI): domain Eukaryota; kingdom Metazoa; phylum Arthropoda; class Insecta; order Lepidoptera; family Crambidae; genus Schoenobius; species Schoenobius gigantellus. Next base: position 6,825,066 of record OZ012557.1, read on the forward strand.
AAATAAAAACCGACTTCAAAAACACTGAAAAGTTAAAAATAATATAAGAATAGGTACAGACAACATCACACTTCTATATTGAAGTCGGTGCCAAATTTTAAAACTTTCTAGGAGATCATCGTTTGGCACCGACTTCAATATAGAAGTGTGATGTTCATCATCATCATCACAGCTCATATACGTCCCCACCGAGAGGCTCGAGCCTACCCTATGTTAGGGTGATTAGGCCTTAGTCAACCACGCTGGCCCAGTGCGGATTGCAGGTTTCCTCACGATGTTTTCCTGCACCGTAGGAGCGTCAGACAAATGTACATATGAAATTCGAAAACGAAAAACACATTGATACATGGCGGTCTCGAACCCGGACCTCCCGATTGGAAGGCAAGTGCCGAGTCCACAGCTGTCCCAGTCCACTCGGATGTTGTCTGTGCCTATTCTTATATTATTTTTAACTTTTCAGTGTTTTTGAAGTCGGTTTTTATTTTTTGTAAAATATTTTTTAAAGGAGTAATGGATGGACTGCGACTGCGACTGCCCAATAATGGGCAGCAAATTTTAAAGTCACAGCCAACAGAGTTGCAGACGCTAGGTGGCGCTGAAGTCGTGCACACAGCCAATACATAGATTGCATACATACCTTGATGCGATTTCTTCGCCTCATCGTATTTGCAGTTGTAAGCGACAGCGTAGTTGCTGTAGTCTGTCGCGATGACGCTCAAAGGTGACGCTCTGGGTGTATCTGTAAAAAAAATCAACATTTAAATTATATTAATTTATATGGCAACTTCTTCCCAACAGCCATTGGTGTATTTTTTTACGAGACACAAATCTTATGGTATCCCGACACTTTCTAATAAATCTTTATCGATTGCATAGTAGCATATGGAACCATTTCACAAATTCGCCGTTCCAAAAAGACCGTTAATCGCTGATTTTCGCGCATAAGACTGGCCGGCACACGCATACGTTTTCCGCATTCGATTTCCGATAAAGACACGGAATTCCGTGAGCCTAGCGCAGATGTTCGTTTTTCTCATTCGGGATTTCTACCATGCTATCTAACATAAGTACGGAATGTGTTCCGTTCGGTATAAAAACGAACGTGTGCGGCAGTCAGTGCATTTTGTATAGATTTGATGCATTCGGAAGCCCGCATTCGATTTCCGTATTCGTTATCCGAATGCGGTCTAAATGTTTCAACGCATTCAACGATCTCGTCGGAAATAGTTGGGCACCGCCTGCTCGTCTCATCATGGACGCCGGTTCGGTCCACCGAAAATTCCCTGCACCATTTTCTGACGCGTTTGATGTACAATATAATGGTGCCGTATGAAGAGGTTACTTGTCGATGATTTCCATAGGTGAAGTCTTTTTGAAATGCAAAAATCGAATAACTGAACGTACTTCATACATACAGGAGCAGCGATCGTCCCCTTTATCGCGGATGGCTGCTGCACCAAGAATTAAGAGGACTGTGAAGTGCCAATTCATGGCTCGAGTATGCATTTTCAAAAATGCAGTTTGTTGCAAACCACTTAGAGTTGAAATTCCGAGGCAAGTGCCTACATTTCTTATTGAAATAATATTGTTTCGGGCGATAACGGTTTTACCCCCCTAAACCTGTACGAAATCAGACATTTTTGATCTCATTAGATTCAGTATATTCTTAATCTATGTTTGTACGTTTTGCTTTTTCTTCTAATTCAGTATAATTTAGTCAAAAAAGATAAAATGTTCGAGGTAGTTTTTAAGTGTAAAATATAAATATTAAGATGCTAATAATTTATATTCTGAGCAATATTTCTTCAAAATCAAAACGTACAAACCTAGATAACATTTCGAAAAATTATGAAAATGTAAAGAGGGAGTAAAGCGTTATCGCTTTTTGTATGAAAATTTACAGCTTCACAATCCCCTTAAGATTGGTGCTGAGTTGCGCAGGGAAGGAAATTGTGAGAAGAGAACAAGGAACGCGACAGTGATACCGATCTTGCCTAGCACTGCGCGTTCGACTAACGACTTTTGTATTTATTTTACAGACAACCCTTGTATTTCGAATGCTTATAATTTTGACAGTCAAAATACATCCACCGTTTCATTTAATGCATTTAAACGTGCTATTAAAACGCATTTCCTGCAGCTCGACATGTAGATGTACCATCTCATCTCCTAAATTAATGTATGTTTTTATGTAGTTTAGGGAATATGCTCATTTAATATGTCGTCGCCGTAGAGCGAAAAGTCACCAAGTCGACATTTGGCCAAAATTGAGTTAGACATGTCGTCAAAATCTCCAAATTTTTCTACATATTTCAACCTTACAGCCATGTATATATGTACCATAGTTTATATTTTAGAAAGTGCAAAAAATCACTAATTCTACATTTAGAATACAACTCATTAGTTGAAAACTAATTAACATACTTAAATATTTTATCACTGTTTGGTTGAATTACAAATTTGTACCTAAATCGGGTTAGTTACTTTTCTCCTTTACAAAATTTGAACTCAATCCAGGGAAAAATCGAAGGCGAAAACTGACCAAGTTCATTTAATGACTACTCGATCGACAAATAAAATAATTACACTATCATAATGCTATAGCGAGAATTCATTAAACTTTTTTACACAGTTCTATCCTTATACTGTGATCACAAAACTTTGTTTAGAATATTCGCCAAAATCTTTTGGTGAATATTTTAATCAAGATCTTTAGACGGGTCTGATACTTGGGTGAATTTCGCGCCCAACTTGGTTAGTTTTGCTCTTGTATCAGACTGGTTGATCGTGGGCGCGCGCGTATGACCTATATTGCTCTTTTTCCGATTTCAGAGGCTAAAAAAGACTTTATTGTTCTTTGTAGCAAGGGTACCCCAAGAATCTCACACATGGTACACGTCTCTAATTTTATAGTCATAATAATCAACCCGTATTCATCCACTGCTGGACATAGGTCTCTCCCATGGCACGCCACTTACCCTTATATCCGATCGTCCTCATCCAACCATCACCAGCCACTTTACGGATGCCGTAGCTCTACTAATGACTAGCCGGGGGGGTATCCTACACTATGTTTGCCAAGATGCGGTCGCTAATTAACTTCTCGATACCTAAATGTAATGCCAATCGACTAGACAGCGTTGCAAGAACTCCAGGACTCCTATAGGTTTCAACAGAGTTAAATGATTTCGCATAATCCTTAAATGTAAGTTGGAGTGGCTGATTGTATTTTTCGGTTTTTAAATAATTTGCCACATTGTGTGGATTTGATTTACTGTACTGTAACCTCTTCGAAACCCGGACTGTTCCGTGGGCTGAAACTCATCGAGTCTCTATGCCAGGCAATTTGACACGATCCTTGAGAATAGCTTATAGACGGCTTAGGAATAATGTCGGTCTATAGTTTTTAAGAAATTTCTGAAGATCAAGATAAACCACGCTTCTCTTCCACGCCCTTAAAGTCCTCCCAGTAGTAGAGTTGAATATATGCTGCAATTCTTTTGAAACGGAAGCCCTGCCTGGTTTAAAAGGCTCTGTTGTGATATCATGTTCCTATTTTTGAACTGCCACAAAGTTGCCTCAATTTATTATAATGTGCCAAGCAAATGACTCCATTCCATCTGATGATCCAGATACAATGAAGTCATTTGCTTGGCATCACAAAGTCCAAATACGAAGATAGCTAATGCAGGAGAGGGAATACACGCTACACTAGCCACCCTCATCTTGCCCACCTGCAACGTGCTTCTTCGCCTGCTGACACAGAGTTCCATTTTTGATTTTGCACCAGAGAAATTAGTAAATTGGATAGAACACTTATAGTGACCTAACATTGCTAGGTAATTCGAGTTTGCTACGTAGTTCTAGTTTGTTGGTCACCTTTATATCGCCAATGATGCATGTCGCACCTCTGTAACTTATCCAAAATGTCGAGTAAGTGAAGTGATGGTGGAGCCATCCCAGAGGTGTGAGAAATATTCTACACAAGACCGTACTTGCGTTTTGTATAGCAAGCATTGTTGCTCAGCTGTGAAGAATCGCCGCACATTGTTTAAGGCCCCGAGTTTTCGTGAAACTGTTTTTAACATGCTTTCCATATCGAGCATGTAAGACTGCTTTGCAACCCCAGTCTTGTGCCCTGAAGAGAATGAAGGGGAAGGAACAGTGAAGTTTTTCTGAGCCCCATTTGGATATGAGGTCGAAAATCTGGTTGAGTTTAGTCACAAGATTCTCCTGTCTTTCTCTGATGTTTGCCCATCCAGATACTGCGTGTCCGAAATATCCCGCAACGTATGTTTCTAAGAGAAATCTTATCATTGATATGCAGAAGAAAGAGTGTCGGAGATGGAACGAAACCCTGGGTGCACCGGCAGTAAGGGGGAATAAATTGGAAATTGCATCCATCTGCAAGGACATGAATTCTTCGCTCATGCAGGAATACAGCCATCCAGATACACACGAATAGGTACAACCGTACGACCGAAGCTCGTAAAGAAGACTTTTGTGCCAGACCCTGTCAAAAGCTTTGACAATGTCGTGTGCTATCTCGACCTACTCAATAAACTTGACCGACTTCTAAATAACTGCATTCGATTCGTTTTTAATTTTAGAAAGTTTGATTATGTCTCTGAATATTGGCTTCGCTTGAAATGGTTGCCTATACGGCAGCGCAGGCACATGAGAATGTTAACTACACTCTATTCTTCGCTTAATAGTCCCAATACCCTAAGTTACCTTAAAAATAATTTTGAATTTTTATGCTCCTCCCATGATACATCCCTTCGTTCTGCCTATAATGGTTTTCTCAAATGTCCCTCTCATAAATCTGATATCGTACATTCTTCTCTCCTTGTTCAGTCGACCTTTCTTTGGAATGCTCTGCTCTCTTGATGTCAGAAAGTCAACCAGTAACGTTGGTTTTAATTACAAATTACGAAAGCTTCACCACACAAATCATTTGGTTACTTAACTATGACTGCGAATTATCCTCATACATTAGGAATATATTATTACTTTATTTTTGTAGACTGCTAGAAAATACTTTTGGCGTTAAGTACACAGATGTAGGTACTGAAAGTATTAATTAATAAATAAATAGCACCATTATTTGTGTTCGATTGACCAGAAACGACGTTCGAGCTTAATATTAACAATCAAAGTGAAGAAGAATCGATTTAATTTAATTATGATTTTTATTTATAATATTTCTGTTTGTCTTTTTTAATCAATAAATTGAAGATGTACGATAATGCATTTCATTCACTCTTTTTTGTATTGATAATGAAATTAGTAAATAATATATAAAAAAACAGTTCAAATTAGAAAGTTACGAATAATCATTAAAATATCTATTGGATTTCCAAAAAAAGGCATATTCTAACTAACTAGATTTATTCTTCTTAAAACCGGTTCAGATACGGGTGAAAAGTCACTAACTCTATTTACAATTCAATAACAAAAAATGTTGGTACAGGATCTGAGGATGTAAAACTAACTATGTTTGTATTTTTCCATTATCTCAGTAATTTTAAGTGATTCGTTAAAAGTAATAATGTCACCCTAAGCGCATAACTATTTTCTAAGAGATGAAACCATAAAATTCAAATTATCTCATACCAAAACTACGTTATGATTTTTTTTGTTTTAAAAAACTTTAAACCTTCATAACTCAAAACATGTTTTGACCGACTTGGTGATTTTTCGCTCTACGGCGACGATGTGTAGTTTATGTGTTCTATTATCATTTTATTTAGGTAATTATTTAATATGATTGTCACATCCCGTCATTATCCCTTAATTTATATATCAACTTTCCTCTACCTATAGGTTGCCTGGCAGAGATTGCCGCCTAGGCAATAAGGCCGCCTTTTGTTAATTCTTGTTTTGTTTACGGATATGTGTCTTCTATTAACAATAAAGAATTTATTTATTCATTCATTCATTCATTCATCACTGCTTTGTAAAAGACAATCGGAGCAGAGATTTTTATTGAGACCGCAATGACTACTTACAGGAGTAGTGCATTTCACTTGAAATAGGTGAATTATTTACCTTGCAAGGCCTATAAATTGGAAATTTATGATTTACTTTTTAAAAAGGAAGAAGGAGTAGGAACTGGCAAAAGTCTAGCAGGTAAAAATTATTGGATTTCGACGCAAAAGCAAATTAATGAGCGCTATGGAACGCAACAAACTGGCAAAATATTGGTAGTTTGTGTAACATTACACGAACTAACGATATTATTTTGATAGTTGATATTATACGATTGAAGCAAACAATCATTATCGTGCTAAACATTTAAATTCTAAGACTGTACCTATGAAAATAGGGGAATAACCTGAATATACAACAACGATGAGTAATTTTAATATATTTGGTAACGATAAGATAATACTATGACTAACAACCACTATCTTCATTATTTATTGCCTTCATAACATTCATGTGGTGTTCGGGGGTAATTTCAGTGGTATAACCACATATCTCTTCAAAGCGAAATAAGAACGACAAAGCTTTTTCTATACAACTTGGCAAACAAGCAGTTTGCCCACCTGATGGTTAGTGGCCACAGTCGCCTATAGAAGAACACATGGTTCCTGTAAGACTTTGTCATCATCATCATCACAGCTCATACACGAGGGGCTCGAGCCTACCCTATGTTAGGGTGATTAGGCCTTAGTCAACCACGCTGGCCCAGTGCGGATTGAATTGTTTCAATTGTTTATGTTAAGTTGACCTAACATAAACAGTGAAGAGATTCAGTTGAAGAGATTCAATTGTTTATGTTAAGTTGACTTAACATAAACAATTGAATCTCTTCGCAGATGTATGCAGGTTGCCTCACGATGTTTTCCTTCACCGTAGGAGCATCAGACAAATGTACATATGAAATTCGAAACGTAAAACACATTGGTACATGGCGGGTCTCGAACCCCGACCTCCCATTGGAAGGCAAGTGCCTAGTCCACAGCGCCACCGACGCTCCCTGTCCGAAGACTTGCAAATCTATAACCCCTACAAGGATGTCTAGTCTATGACTATGTACGCTGCCAACTCGACAATAAGATGTCAAGGCAAAGTACCCAGTAATGCCCACTGCCTATCTGACCCTTCAAATCGGAACACAACAATGCGAGAACTGCTACTTGGCGGCAGTAATAGGTAAGATAGAAGTACCCACGCAAACGACTCTGGTACAATGTCTTTATCGGAAAAGAAAGTGATCTGGATGCATCATCATCACTATTTCAACCAAAAGATACCCATTATTGGACCCGGCCTCCCCCAAGGATCTCCAAACCGATCGGACCTGCGCTGCTCGCATCCAGCGACTTTCCACGACCTTCACCAGATCATCGGTCCACCTTGTTAGGGATTTACCAACGCTGCCTCTCCCATGGTGTAATGGTTGCTTGTGTACTACTGGTAAACACGTATTCACAAATTTAATGATACACCGTTAAATAGCGGAAATTGTTTTAGATCAGTCTTTCGTAGTCTCTCGTTATTTATTTATAGTACACAATGGTTCCAAACAACACATTTCGGAGGTAAATCAACATGCCCTCAATGATCCCTGCCGATCTTCGGGCGAATATTTAGCGCTTACCACTAGCCGCACTGAAGCCTTACTGAACCTGAACTAGGTCTCACTGAACCGGAACTGAACCCACTCTGAGCTCACATAGAACCCGCACTGAGACGGCACTGAACCCACACTGAGCTCACACTGAACCCGCATTAAGCCGAGCCCAAATCAAGTTAAATCTTACCAATTGTTAAGGAAGTTGACGCCTCAGGATGTTGACATCCTCGCAGCGAAAGCGACAACATCCTGAGGACGCTACGTGGATTGGCACAACGCGTCGAATCTAAGTATTTGCATGTTGGTGTGGTACTAATTAGTGATATTCCTTTCTCGCATACGACTGAGGGAGGGCGGGCGGTGCATCATTGGCCTGCGTAGTAAGTAACAAGCACCGATATTTTATGTCGGTTTTGTTGTATACCTACTCCTTAACAATTAGTAATGAACTTCCGAAAAATAACAACTGACACCATTAATTATATTATATCTTACCTCCGAAGTTCAACGTGACCACGAGCTTGGCAGAATTGTTTGCATCGTCAGCCAGCTTGGCAGTCCCCTCTATGTATTTCTGCACCCCGTCGACCACGTGCGAGTTCTTCAGCTTGACCACGTCGCCCTCCAGCTTGTACTCCGCCTGCGAGCACTTGCCGCTGGTCTCGTACGCGTGGTCAAACTTCGAGATTTCATACCAGACTCCTTGGTACTGTGGAGGTAATTTTTTTAACATAAATTAATATAATTATCCTTACTTATTTTATAAACGCGAAAATTTGTGAGTGTTTTTTTTTTATTGCAGATAAGTTGGCAAACAAGCAAACTGCCCACCTGATGGTATTTGGTAACAGTCACCTATAATACATGTGGCTCCTGTGAGATTCGCAGCAAAACTGCAACCCCCACAAGAACCACAGTGTACGTTGCCAACTTGTGACTTAGGATGTAAAGTCACGGTACCCTGTAATTTCGATGCCATATCTTACCCTTCAAACCGGAACACAGCAATGCAAGTACTGCTGCTTTGCGGCAGAAATAGGTAAAACGAAGGTACCCAAGCACACGACCCTGGTACAGTCATTCTCCGGGAAAATTAAAGTTTGTTCTCTTTCACGCCAAAGCTACTGCATGGATTTGGACGAAATTTTGTAGGTAGACAGATAACGACAGGGATTAACATATAGGCTACTTATTATACCGGAAAAATAAGTAGTTCCCGCGGGAAAGTAGATTTACAGTTTTTTCTTTGAACTCTTAAGGCGAAACATAGTTCGCGGGCACAGCTAGCTTATACATAAATCAATATATTGAATTTACACCAGAACAACGATGGAAATATCGAACATAATCAACATTTTTTCAGAAATGTATAACAAATATAAAATGTCTACCAGCAATTTTTAAGAATCCCTTGTGCCGACAGTTGATGTCTATCGTGGTGTAAGTATGTATGATAGTGTAACATGTGACGTGACCACGAGGAATGAGTCCTTTTTTGTAATTATTATTGATACGTAGAACTATTGACATTATTAAAGTAAAAATTATTAAAGTCAAAAGGTCAAAAGGCTTATTAAAGTAAAAAGTGACAAATAGGGTTGTAATTTCGTTCCGGCTGGAACTCACCCAGCATTTGTTTAACAGCAGATTTTACATAAAATGAATGTATATATTGTACATTAAATACTTTGCCATGAAGGCAATATCTGTATTACAGTTGACTAAATTATCGGCTTCGTTCAGCCAATAGTTTAGTCAACTGTTACTTATACTTACATCTTTTTTATTGTTATACATTCGTAAGAACTTGAGATAATACTCAAACAAATTACAAACAATGAACAATAAATAAATAAAGAATAATAAACAAATAAAACAATCCAACAGATACTTGATAGCGCGAGACTTGCGTTTTGCGTTTAATAACTTTAAGGATCAATTTTTTTATCATACAAGTTTACTTTTTGAATTGAGGCCCAATTCAGCTAATAAACTACAGCCGAATCGAAACTGAACCGTTGCGGTCGACCAATCGGAGCGCTTATATTGCCTTTCAACTGCTCGATGACGTGATAATGTGGCGTTCTGATTGGTCGATCGCAACGGTTCAGTTTCGATTCGGCTGTAGCTTATTAGCTGAATTGGCCGTCAGGAGCCAAAATATGTGTGCCGGTTCAGACATGCAAACTTTACTATGGGACCAACCTTGAAATCGAGAAAAAAAAAATCAGCTGTCCCATACAAATGTTCAACATCCACTGAACCTAAATGTATTGAACAGCTGATTTTTTGCGATTTCAAAAGTGGTCCAATAGTGAAAATCGCTCAGTTTGCTTTTCTGAACAAGCACACAAAATCTGGCTCCTACTTGAAAATTAACCTTAATAGATTGAGCCAATGGGGATGATTACTTTTTTAAATTCCTTTCTACGAGTACATAAGCAACAACTTACTGTAATACATTGAGTTCAAATATCGCATGACGTCATGCCTGAGTCCATTTTCTACTGTGACGTCATGTAGTAAGTTCCACTCCTTAACTTAATATCACTTAATTTAGGAGTTATTGTATTATGATTTATGAGTATTTTAACAAAGCAAAAAACACGTGCCTTTCTATTTCATGCTAACTGACGGACAATTTGGTTTTTACTCTTCATACACTGTCACTATATTGGAGACAAGGCTATAGCCCGGAGCTTATTTCATAAGCAGTAATTTGATAATTTCTTCAACCTTGGGTAAGACTTTTATACAAGTATGGCTTTAGAAGGCCAGGTTCTTGAGGTCATTACACTTTAGTATTAATTTAATTTATTTACTATCACTTTAGTGCGAATTATGCATACTTCGTCAACGAAAATGACGTCAGTTTATTATCGTCAGTTTAGTATCACGAGATTGCTCATTTTTTATTTAAGGAACATTTCGCACTATAAAAATATTTGTGTACCTACTATAAAAGCGGTTCCAAGATCTTTTGTGGGGTTTAGTAGGTTTGTCAAAACTTTAAAATCTCTATAATACACTTTAATTAATACTTTGATCCTATTTTTAAATCTGTTGATGATGACTGTATCTTTCAAAATTCGACGAAATTATCAAGATAATTTAATAATTTCATTTACTTAAATTTCGTCCGCAGAAACTCAACTCAGTCAACCAGTTTAACGGAGAGAGTTAGTTTTACCGGAGGGAGACTCTGTACCAGGGTCGTCTCCTTGCGTAGCTCCGTCTTACCTATTTCTGCCGCAAAGCAGCAGTGCTTGCATTGCTGTCTTCCGGTTTGAAAGGTAAGATATGACAGTGAAATTACTGGGTGCCGTGGCTTTACATCTGATGCCACAAGTTGGCAACGTACACTGTGATTCTTGTGGGAGTTGCAGTTTTACTGCGAATCTCACAGGAGCCACATATGTTATATATATGTGACTGTTACCAGTAACCATCAGGTGGGCAGTTTACTTGTTTGGCAACTTAGGTGCAATAAAAAAACAAAGCAGTGAATTCCCGTAGCATAAGATAGTTGAAAATTTCAACTAGCTTTGAAAGCCTCATAAAAAATCTGTAAATCCAAATGTGCACAATAACGTATATAGGTATACTGATTTTTTTATATTTTTCTACAATTTCTTATTCTCTGTATTTAATAATAGAAAGATTTGGTAAAATTACATATTCTTTTATAATAATACTAGCTTTCCGCTCGCGATTTTGCCCGCGTTATTTATTATTCCCGTAGGAAAATTACCCTATCTCCTTCCCCTGGTCTCGAACTATCCCTAGACCAACTTTCATCAAAATCGGTTTAGTAGTTATTCAATGCAAACAAACAATCGAATCTTGCCTCTTTATAATATTATAAAGAGGAAAGATTTGATTGTTTGTTTGTTTGTATTGAATAGGCTCCGAAACTACTGGACCGATTTGAAAAAATATTTTTCATTACTCATACTCGGAAAGTAGGTCTGAAGTTGCCTGAGGAGCGGGTTGAAAGTAATACTTTTCAGCCCTAGGGAGAATTACTTTCAACTGACAGCTGCTGTCAAATTTTAAGAAAGAAACTCGTTCTTTTTTCACATTTTTATTGAACCATGTTCCAGCTTTACGACAGCGCGGTGTAAAATTGAAATAACATAATGTTTAGTAAGTATTTAAATAATATATTTTTTAAATGAATTTATTATAATTTATTTTCAACTATTTCTTTAAAATAACATAGATTTGGGCAAAATATTTACCATTTTTTAAATTATGAGAATGAAAAATAATGACTAAATAGCTGGCCGGCCACAGAAAAAAAAACAAAATAAGCGGGAAAGCGGCGATGCGATCTTCATTTGTTTTTTCCATTTGTAGAGTTTTGTTAATACTTCCGTATAGAAGAGATTTGTATTAACTGTCAATTATATTTGTATAACATTATGTTAATAATAACATAATGAGATCATCTGATTCAGGTATGGAGTTAACGCTTGATTTTATAAGAGAACGCGGGCTAAAGCAGAAGATGATTTATGTAAAATAAAATTTACACGCCTTTTCTTTAGCTAATTTATTGTTTCATTTTTACTTTCCTTGTATTCGTAATGAAAAGCACAGTGTTTACCTCGGGTTAAAGACTTATTTAGTCCCTCGAACTATATTGGTGCCCTCGCTACGCTCGGGCGCCAAACGCCGTCTCGGGACTAAATAAGTTACTTTCACCCCTAGGGTAACAATGTAATATTACATATCCTACATCTATTATTACGAGCCTTATTAGAATCATGCATTATCCCTGATGAGCAAAATATCACAACAAAGGAACAAAGGAATATCACGTGTTGGAACAATATGGATTTATAAATTTTACAGAACCCTACGTAAGAGAGTGGAACTCGCGCCTATCAATTCAATCAAAAGTTCATTATCCAAGCTGTTTTTCAAGGACCCGAAAATATAATATCAACTAAAATTATGCATACCAACCGACTTAAGTCGATTAAGCCAAAAGTTGTTGCTGTGTACAAAAAACGCTAAGAACTTGTTTTCTTATTTAAGTTCTTACGTGGTATTTTTGTCAATAGTGATGAAGTTATTGCTTTATATAGGTTTCTGGTACACTCGAGTATAAAAATGATATTTATTGTCAGTTACAAATTATGCACATACATTGATTGACAGACTATTACATACTAGCATATGTAGAGTTCGTTAAGTATACATATTTTTGTAATTTTGACAGTATCGATAATTTTATACTCGAGTGTAGGTACCTCAACAGGAAAAGACGGAACCCTTAAAGGGTCACTTCGTTGTCCTTCTGAACGTCTGTCAAGACCCCATTTCTCGGAAACGCGAAGAGATCATATCAAGCCGAAATTTATATCAAATATTGGGTAATGTTCTGCTGTGAAACAAACATTGGCATCCCAGCACTGTACCGCTTCCGTGGCTTAGTGTTTGACACCAGCGGGCACTCTGTATCATTTGGAAAACCGGGGTTCGATTCCCCTTGGGAGTAGAAATTTTTCTGCTTAGTTTGAGTTATCGTAGGGCTTCTTAGCCTGGCTAGCTTTCATAGTCTTACCTAAGTCTATTGCCATAATAATAGTATGTTAATAACGTGTTGTGTTCCGACAATTAGAGGTAAGACAGCCAGTTCCTCATTTGTTGAGGAGTCCAGGTGAAGTTCGCTTCCACCTTCGGCCTTATCGTCACTTACCATCAGGTGAGATGAAGGCCAATAGCTTCTCCGTTATGTTAAAAAAATACGAAGGCATGCCACATGCCCCTAAATATGCTGAGGCGTCCTTAGGGCACTTGCGCACTTATACGTATTCGGTTCGTGTTCGATACGTGAAAAAAGCGAACGGGAAATTTACGTCCTAGCGTTTGCGCACTCATCCGTATTCGATACTTGTTTGAGACGGTTGTGCGATAAACGTCAAGATAGCGGGACTATATTCTGTTTTTAAAAACCCACTGCAATTTAGTAATCATTTGGTACCAAACGTAATAACTTTCGTACCTGCTTAGCTTAGACCAAATTCAGCTTTGATTATTAAAATTACGGGATGATGCCCTAACATAAAAAGCATAACATAAAACATAAAAATCGCATATTTAAATTATGATGGCCCAAAAAATTTGTATAAAAAAGGTACATAAAATATATGAAATATTTTACAAAAAAACAGACCAGCACAAATGGGCGGCCTTATTGCTAAAAAGTAATCTCCGCCAGGCAACGTTGAGACAAAAGAATGAGACAGCATATTCAATAGGGGAAAAGGTGCAGAACTAGGACTAAGGAAAGTTTGTTATATGGGAAAGGAATTACGAGCAAAAGTTTCAGCTTAATAATTTAATATTTGAATAAGCTGTGGGCGTTTTAACATTCCACTTATAACATAATATGTTTTCCAGAATAAATTGTCATTTTATATAAAAAAATGATTAAGCAATCATTATAAATACATAATTATATAAACGTTACTAACAACTTCATCAAATAATACAAATAAATGATGGAGACCCGCCATCCTGATGCACACCTAAAAACTACTCGAAGTGAGAATTAACGGATCGAACACGAACCGAATACGTATGAGTGCGCAAGCGTCCATACAATCACTAGGACGGCCAAAACCGAACACGAATAGAATACGTATAAGTGCGCAAGCTCCCTTAGGCATGCATGCCAAGGCCACAATATAGAGAACGATACAGTAGCCCGACTCAGGCGTGTCTTTGAAATTTATACCTAAAGCTGAACTGGGCGCTAGGGTTGGTACCTACAAAAAAATCGGTGAACGTATACGTACACGCCGCGCGTGAGCGGCGCGGTGTGTACGTAGAGCACAATAATCTCGGCCGGCGCGCGGCGTGACACTGCGTTGCTATGCCGTTCAGAGCATGCTTGGCAATGGCAGCCGTGTAAACGACGTTTGTATGTGTGCGTGCGCCAATTCGTCCCTTTATATGGAGTCGGGCTACTGTATCGTTCTCTATATTGTGCCAAGGCCCAGCGCACCCCGCTGGAAGCGCGGCGGAGCGCATTTTCAAGACAACAATCTAATATAAGCCGTAACGTCTTGACAAACGGCCAATAATTGCATTACACGAAAACGCGCGCGGGTGTCGGAGCGCATAAGCATGCGTGCGAGTAATGCAATTATTGACCGTATGACCAAGACTTTACGGTTTATATTAAACTAGCTTTCAGCTCGCGGCTTCGCCCGCGTTTTTATTATTTTCCCGTGGGAATTTTGTATTTTCCCGTAGGAAAAATGATTTTTAGCCTAGTATGTTCGAGGTCTGTTCTATGTAATTATATATATTTTTTTGTAACTTTTCTCATATAAGTGAATTGTAAATTCTTTTTGAGAAATAAATGTCTAAAACCCGATATAGAAGACTGTTATTTATAATTTAGGAGCTCGGATAATAAATTTCATAGAAATTGGAGCAGATTTTATATATTTTCCATAGAAACTTTCATCCCCTATTTTGCACTCTAAGGGGGTGAATTCCAATAAACCATGAAACACGTTTTCAATGAAATGTTTTTAAGAGCATGAATCTCAAGTTTTATTAAAATCGCTGCTTATTTAAAGATTTTTCCATACAAACTTGCAACCCCTATTTCATCCCTTCAGGGTTACAATTTTTTAAAATCCCTTCTTAGTGTGCGTCCGCATTTTAAATTAAAAGAACTGTCAAAACTTTACGTTTGTACCATTAGCGGTTACGGCTGTGCGTGCGTCTATAAGAAGCTTCGCCGCGCTTCCAGCGGTGTACGCTGGGCCCAAGACGTCCTTAAGACGAGGTTTCCTAGGAAATCTACTTGTGCACCAGGACTGCTTTATTGCAAGGTCATATAGTTGACAATTGAATAGCTTCTCATGTCGCTTACGCGCTGTGACCGAACTAAAACATTATCTTTTACACTTTTCAATCCATTTTCGGAAAACTGGGGTAAAAAATAAAAAAAATATTTTTATTTCCTAAACAATAAAAATGCACGTCTATTGGTAAAACTTTTATGTCATTTATTATTGTATTTTCTGATTCAGCTGTTTTGAAATATTGAACAGAGTCTTCTTTTTCTTCTTCAACCGGCCTTTTTCCCCATCTTGATTGTGGTCGGCTCTCCTAATCAATTTTCGCCACAGGTTGCGGTCCTGTGTTGCCTTTGGGTCAATGTTATAGTTCTTCATGTCGTTATTTATGGTATTAATCCATGTGAGTCGGGGTCTACCACGGTTTTTCAGCGTCGGCTCTAGTTCGAGAACTTTCCTGGTCACGTGGTCCGCGGGTCTTCTCATGACGTGGCCATACCATCGCAGTCGTGTCTCTGCTGTTTTGTCTTGGATAGGTCTTACCTTAAAGGTTCCTCTTATTAAATGGTTTGGCACCTTGTCTAGAAGTGTAACTCCCGCGGCCCAACTGAGCATTCTCATTTCTGTGACGTGAAGTTTGTCAGTTTGTTTTTTCTTAAGCGGCCAGCATTCCGAGCCGTATGTTATTGCGGGTCTCACAGCAGTTTTGTAAATTTTACCTCTGGTACTTATGGGCATTCTAGCATCGCACAGGACTCCGGTGAGTTCTCTTCATTTTTGCCACCCTACATTTCTGCGATGTTCTATATCCAAGTCAATGTTTCCATCGTTGGATAACACGCTGCCTAGGTATTTTCGAGACGGACTTCAGAGCCGTACATTGTAGGTACATAGTATGACCGGCACCCGAGTCAGCGCACCTGCAGTGCATGTATTCCGTTTTTTAACCGACTTCAAAAAAGGAGGAGGTTCTCAATTCGATGCGTATGTTTTTTTGTGTATGTTACGCGATTACGCCGCCAATTGTGGACCGATTTTCAAAATTCTTCTTGTATTCGATAGAGTATACTCCAAGGGTGGTCCCATCATCACCAAAGTTAGGATCTAATGATGGGATCCCATGAAAATCGATGAAAACCCTTAAATTTTAAGGTGTGTCCAACGTGTTTTGTGTGTATGTTACGCGATTACTCCGCCAATTGTAGACCGATTTTCAAAATTATTTTTGTATTCGATAGAGTATACTCCTAGGGTGGTCTAAAGGTCACCAAAGTCAGGATCTGATGATGGAATCCCATGAAAATCGAGGGAAATGCTAATTTAATTAGGGTTTCATTTACTAAAAAGCTGGTATTTAATTAGGGTTTCTTTTTCGTTAAGCAAAACTGCAACCCACATAAGAACCACAGTGTACGTTGCCAACTTGTGATATCAGATGTAATTTCACGGTACCCAGAACCTTTACCGCCATCTTACCCTTCAAACCGGAACACAGCAATGCAAGAAGCACTGCTGCTTCGCGGCAGAAATAGGTAAAACGGAGGTACCTAAGCAGACGACTCTGGTACAGAGTCTCCCTGCAGTAAAACTTTTTAAACATAATCTTTTTAATCACATCCTAAATATGCGAAAAAATCATTCTGCTTGGACAGCGTAATTATGTAAGTACAGTGGACATCACACATTATTACTAAAAACTGTCAATTTCCTCTGAATAATCTGGGGACACGGTAGTGCGCCTGCCAAGACGAGTCAAGCGAAGCGCAAGGGCACTAGCTACCTTTTCTAGAAGGGCTTCGTCGTTTTTTTGGACCCTCATATAACTTAGGTATGGATTATACCAGATAAACGAAATTCGCAGGAAAGATGTTAGAAGTAGACTTACTAAACATAAGTTTTAACTGCATAGCTCTTATATTCCTATATGCCTATTCGTTACTACAAGAACTAGTGTATAACATAAAAGTAATGACTAGTGAATAAATGTTTCCTTTCGGCCACCTATGTAACTGTTACAAAAGAAGAAAATTAAATCTTTTCTCTTTACTGTTACTCGTTTGGTTAGTTACAAACTAGTAAATATCTAGATGGACTTAGAAATATTTTATAATAGTTACCATGAAAGAATTTCTATTCCTTTTTCTATTTCTACTGATAAAAAAAAACAGTTACATGGGCGGACGAAAGAGTTTTAGTTTGTAACTAGTGACGAGAAAAGAGAAAATTTTCTTCTTTTGTAACTGGTTACAAAACACATTTGCAAAGGCGGGCGAAAGGAAATTTTTCACCTTACGCCCATGTGACGGTAGTGAGACGGCCAAGCCATTATATCTAGACGGGAGCCCCTTCGCTTGCATAATCTTTTAGTCATATTATAATTTGGCATAACAGTTTCGGCATGAAGTTTTTTCGCATAAATGATACGCAAAGTTCTATATACGCAGAATGGTTACATTGGCATAATACTTAATTAATCTAATTTTCTTTGGCATAATTGTAATGTGCATAAAAATAAAAGGCATACTCGTAAGTAAAACACCGAAATACCTATGGATGAAATTCCAAAGAGCAGCTTGAAGCAAGGGGCACAGCCCCCCTACTCGGGGGTCGTATGGCGGAAGCTCCCCGCAAGGAAAAATAAAAAGAACTTAGGTATAGGATTAAACTGTAGGCTAGGTTAGGTCAGGTATGCAAGAAAAAATTGGGCTAATTTATTATTATTATAAAAGAGGTTATGGGAAAACAAAGTATGCCTAATTATTAATTCAGTATGAACGTTATGCGAAAAGATTAGCATGCCAAAAAACGTTATGCAATTTTAAAATATACCTTTTCAATTTATGCGACCGAATATGGACCCTATCTAGACTAAGGTGCAGACTTTGTGAAGTTAGTGCTTGTAGAGTTAGGACGTGTAGAATTAGAAGCTTGACTCTACATGAGATCCGAGAACTTTATAACAGTGCGAGCCATGATTCTAAACTTTAGCATGCAGAGACGACCTAAAGGTCAAAGCTTATTGAATGTAATTCATCGTATATTTGATTTGTCGCTGTACTTACAACAATGTGATCGGAGCATTTGTCGCTCAACAACAAAAGAGTAATTGCAGGTAGATAGGCTTCATTGGGATTGAGTCATTCCGAGGAGTGTTTCAATAAAAGCCAATGACAAGTACATCAAACCACTTTTGTGGTCTAGTGATTCCACCTGATCACATTACATTATACTTAGTTCAGATGCAGAGGTCCATGTTTCGTTTCTCTATGAATTTTTTTTATGGTCGTAGAATCCATAAAAATATTAAGGGCTTTACAGTTAATTTATAAATATCGTTAATATAAAATGTTTCTCCTTCAACTGAACGAACAGTTTTTGGCAACTCCTTTCTCCTTTCATTTCTGATCAATATAATTTAGTATCTCTCTAGGTCAGGAAGAACAAGCATCTAGAAGTCCAGGCGATTGTTCTAGACGACGCGCGACTGTGTGAAAACGCTAGAGGACGAAGCTTTTAGACCCTATAATCAATAAGTCCCAACCTCTATATTGATATATCTTCGATAAGTACCTCTGTAACGGATGCGGCTGATGAAATGACATTTCCGATAGTAAAGCGAATGAAGTTTATTTGCTTCGAGACACACGTATAGCACAGTCGGTAGGAAACGAAAGCGACTTTAATTTTATAATACGGCTACTTATAACTATCGTAGGCACAACATTTACAACGTACCATCCAAATAAATAAAAAAATATTACAATTACAGTTAAAATATAAGCAAACAAATTTTATAATTAATGTACCCACGAATTCAAATATATTAATTTTAAACTACACACAATATTAAACAAAATAAAATATTCTGTACCCAACAACCTCAAAGTCTATTACTACGAAAACATATATTTAGGTTTTTACTTTAATTGACGGTAATTAAGCTACTTCTGGCATAGATGTTCTTTATTTGAACATTATCAATGGTATAAAAGTATTTATACAATGTATTTTGTCAAGCCGAAATACCCATAGTAACATAGTCATAAAAAAGTTTTGGTGTTACTGAAAATTCGAACTTTTCTACCTTTTGGTTTGACATCGATAGCACAGATTAGATAATACTCGTAATTACTCGATAATGCCTGTAAAGGTGAATAGTATGCTGAAAAATTTATAGTTACTTTGAACCCAATCTCGAACTCTAATTTAAATCACAGACAGACGCCAATAATGCAAATATATATACCGGGTGTAACGGAATACAGAAATAATATTTAAGGTTGTTGATTAACAAAAAAAATGTTTTATGACTATTCTTTGTATTTTCATTATATGCCTACTTTCGATTTAATACGCTTAAAAGTAGGCATATAATAAAAATACAAAGAATAGTCATAAAACATTTCTTTTGTTAATCAGAAACCTTAAATATTATTTCGGTATTCTGGTAAGGAAATATGGTAAGGAAATAGAAACTTAAATTATGGATTGTATTACCATGACGCTATGAAGCTCATATAATTTAATTTCAACAATTTTCTTATTCAATACGCTCAAATAAAATGAATGACAAATTGTCAAATTTTCTGTTATGTATTTGAAAATATTTTTTTCTGTTATGTATTTTAAAATATATTTTTTCTGTTATGTATTTGAAAATATTTTTTTTCAATCACTTTTTTACCTTTTTTATTATATTCACTGTAATATACCCTTTTGGCTGATCAAAATATTTGATATTCATTATATTCCTGTATAAAATTTTTGGCATAAAACTTAACATTTCAGTCCGAAAGTAAACAATTTGCAATTATGTAATTTACTATTTATTTACTTATACATAAGTGGCGTGACTTTTTTTTTGTTGTATTCCGCGCTTCCTCGTCAAATACGACCTAGCTTCACGGTTGACAGAAATCGCCTTTTTTGTGATAATTTACCAGGAATAAACAAATAAAAGAAATACTTACAGCTGACACATTAAAGTTTTCGACCGGCTTAATATCAGGGCAGTTTCCGTCGTGTATCACGCTCGCCGTTGCCGCCGCGAAGAAGCCAGCAATGATCAACTTCAACATGGTGACTGGTTCTAAGTTTGAAATTAAGTCTTTCAGCCTCACACTACGACAGCCCGGGTGACACTGCGGAAGATGCTGCCCGCGTCGCTTATATAGCCACGCGCAGAGTTCACGGTCGCAGGGCAATTTTCGCGGGATTATATCATTGAGACCATTGGTCGTGGGCGACTTCTAGATCGGGCTTCCATTGGCTAACGAGATTAGTTTGACCCAACGCAGCCGCTAATCAATCCTATTGTAATTACTGAGTCTTCAACGCGTGGCATAGGTAATATAGGTAGGTATGTTTGTTCGGTCGATACGAAGTTTTGTCAAAACTCTTTTATCTTAAAATAAGATGATCGAATAAATAGGTCATCGATAAAAAAATGCAGCCATCTTTTTCGTCTACGTAACCAAATATGTTGCTGTAGGTACTGATAAGAGATCTCTTAAAAATGCGTTTGAAGCATCAATCGAATATCGATTGTGATTTTGCATAGTGCTCATAGTAACAATAGGGTCCGTCCCTGTTACATGGAACATAAATAATGTTCCATGTAACAGGGACATGATGTAACAGGCGAAATGTGGGTACACTCCTAAGTATAAGTTATTTATGATACTAGCGCGGTAAGATAGTTTTTACAAACGAGCAGACGAATTTAAGCCGAAGACGAAGTCGCGAAGCTTACCATAGTCACGAGCTTCTAATACCCATTTCCTCACGTGTGACTTGCAATGTTTTTTGACTCATTTGCCTAAAATTGTTATTTAGGGAAGTTTTAAAAAAAGTGTAAAGGAAACTTACTTAGGTGAAAGTACTTTTTAGCCGACTTCAAAAAAAGAAGAGGTTCTCAATTCGATGCGTATGTTTTTTTTTGTGTGTATTGTACGTGATTACACCGCCAATTGTGGACCGATTTTCAAAATTCTTTTTGTATTCGATAGAGTTCGGTATATGGATGAGAATGAGAAAAGCTTTTTATGCTGAAGCCAGGGCCCCAGTGATATAAAAGCCCCCCCATCGGTCGAAAACAGTGTGAGTTTCAAAAAAGAAGAATATTGTCAATTTAAAAAATCCTGTTATAAGGTTGCAAGCCTAATGATAAATTAAATCGTGCCTATCGAATGGAACGAGGAATTGCTCGTTTTTTTTGACTTAATGGCAATTAGTTAATTAATTAAGTTTAGGCTCAGTAGTGTTGTTCCATTATAGCGAAAAGCCTTTGCATATTAAGTTGCAACGGTAACGGATAATCGTATCCACGATTTGAGCAAATAAATATTATGATTATGAACAAATTATTATTTAATTTTCGATGTAACACGACCATCATAAAAATGTAAAAATAATTATCTCTTTACCTGTTTGTAAATTGGGAGAGCCTTCTCGAGAAGAACAGCCAGTTCAGAGAAATATTATAGTGAAACTATCAAGATTAAATACAAACATGTTGCGTCTATCGTCTGAAAACCAGTTTTTTAACTATGATTGCATCGTATTGGGTATAAAGATAATCTTAGGTTACAACATTATATACTAATATTTATACTAAAGCAAAGATAAGTTTCATGACAAATAGATAAACATCGATCTTTGCAATCAATAGTTAAGATTGTGAGCCCAGCCTCAAAAAAATGCTATCAATATGATTAAGTACATTTTTTTGCCAATTCGACAAAACCAAATAACTAGAAATATTTTTTACAAAAACCATATATCTCTCGTATAATTAACATTAGTCTCGGAATTAAGTCTCGAGGAAGCGCTAACCATTTATTTTTTGCAATATTAAGACGAATTTAGCTATATTATTATACTCGTAGTATATTGTAGACCACAATAAATTATTTTGCATCAGAAATGATGAGATGCGTAGAATAACTAAAGTCGCCGGCATAGCGCAAGGAATTGCAAACCTAAGTGGCAGTGGGCAGGACTCATAGCTCGCACGACTGACGGCCGTTGGGGCGACCGCGTACCGGGAGACGCAGCGTTGGTCGCGGGAAGCCGCTGGATCCGGGAGGCGATCCGATCGATTTAGAGATCCCTGGAGGAGGTCTATATCTGACAGTGGGCGTCTCTTGGCTGAAATGATAATGATGATGATTGTAGAGGACTGCAATCACAGATGGCGGAGATGTTCGGAATGGCCGCTCGTGGACCAGAATCCCAGCATACAAAAAGATAGTCTAACCCCTTGGTATCGTTAATATCGAAATATAATCTACTAGCTTTCCGCTCGCGACTTCGTCCGCGTTATTTTTGTTTTCCCGTGGGAATTTTATATTTTCCCGTAGGAAAATAACCATATGTCCTTCCCCTGGTCTCGAACTATCCCTATCTATACCAACTTTCATCAAAATCGGTTCAGTAGTTTCGAAGCCTATTCAATACAAACAAACAAACAATCAAATCTTTCCTCTTTATAATATTAGTATAGACTACCCGTTGTTGATAAAGCTATAGATATTTACAAGTGTGATTTATTAACACGATAAGTTATTAAGAACGCTTGCTCAAAAAGCTATATACTAACAACATTATCATATATATTTGTCAGTCTGTAGGTATATAGGTATAAATGAGCCTACGTTGCTTGAAAATAAATGAATAAATAAAAATAAAATAAAAACAAAACAATTACCTTATTCGCAACAGTAATGCTCTTGGTACCTGATATAGGGCTGCGGACTGAGTATAAAAAAACCGGCCAAGTGCGTATCTGACCCCGCGCAGGTTCCGTAGTTGCAAATGCCAACTTTTAGTTCACACTCACACCTCACAACAAGTTGCTATTAAATTAGGATTTTAAAGCTGCAATGATTTTATATTTCCTTAACATCACGTGGTTTGTAAATTTATATTCAGTACAAATTTTCTAGGTGCCGTGTGTGTGCCGGCCTAGAATAGCACCAACCCATCTCTTCCCGTGGGTGTCGTACGAGGCGACTAAGGAAGATATGGCCTTATATGGACGGGCAGCAGCGTTTCCTCAGATCTCAGCCCTACTGCGATCGCCAACTCACCTGCTATGCCTTGCTACGGTAGCGGCTACGATAACGGTAGGGCAGGGGGTGCGAAGAATCCCCGGGTAAGATCCGGCTACCATCTACGACGACTCGACCTGGCAACCTACAACACGCGTACACTAACGACAGACGCGAAGTTAACGGAGTTGGAAGAAACTATCAGTAAGCTACGCTGGGATATCATTGGTTTATCTAAAGTCCGAAGGGAGGGGGAGGACTCGATAATCCTCAATTCCGGCAACTTGCTGTACTACCGGGAGGGCGATCAACAGTCCCAAGGTGGTGTCGAGTTCATTGTCCACAAGTCTCTCGTCAACAACGTAATAACCATCGGGAGTGTGTCGACCAGGGTAGCATACCTGATATTCAGAATATCGAAACGATATTCGTTGAATGTCATACAGGTTTACGCTCCGACTTCGACACACCCAGATGACGAAGTGGAGGCTATGTATGAGGAAGCCATACGTAGTCACAATACCCACTAAACAGTTGTGATGGGGGACTTTAACGCTAGGTCGGGGAAACGTTGCGGTGATAAGTTGAGAATGGCAATTTTGATTTGGGCACCGAAACATCAGAGGCCAGATGCTAGCGGACTTCATGGAAAAGGAGAACCTCTATATGAAGAACTTCTTCTTCAGGAAGTCCGAAAGCCGAAAATGGACCTGGATGAGTCTGGACGGTAATGACAAAAACGAGATAGATTTTATCATGTCGACAAAAGGCACATATTCAATGATGTCTCTGTGATCAATGCCGTCAAAACAGGGATGATCACAGACTGGTACGAGGCACATTGAATATCAATATTAAGCTGGAAAGATCTCGACTGATAAAGTCTACGCTCCGACCAGTACCTGCGCAAATCCAAAACCCCGAAAGGTTTCAACTCGAGCTCCAGAACCGCTTCGAAGCCCTTGAGAACAGCTTAAATGTGGACGATCTAAACAACATGGTGGTGGATACTGTCCGTATGGTAGGGTCTAAGTTCTTTAAAACCCGCCATCCCAGAACAAAGAAACTCTCCGACCAAACGCTCCGACTTATGGATCGGAGACACAAAATGAGGCTGCAGAACTCAACGGATGCTAGTCGTTACCGGCAGCTTAATAGGCAGATATCAAAGTCATTGACATGCGACCTTCGCCGATTCAATACGGCTCGTATTGAAGAGGCTATCGAGCGAAATAAAGGCTCCAAAGTATTTGCGAGATATCTGTCTATTAAGCAAAGTCAACTGACGCAGCTGAAGACGACGACAGTACCCTCATTTCGTCGAAGCCTGAGATCCTAAGGGAGATCGAGAGTTTCTATGGACAGTTATACTCCACGCAAGCACCTGTTGAAAGCGTAGCGTAGTAGGTATATAGCAAAACTTCCGATAAAAATGCTCGTCCGAGCGCAGCGACGGCGACAACATCCTGATGATGCCACGTGGAGTGGCGAAACGCGTCGAATTTAAGTATTTGCATGTTGGTGTGGTACTAATTATTGATATTCCTTTGTCGCATGCGATTGAGGGAGGGCGGGCGGTGCACCATTGGCCTGCGTAGTTAGTACCAACTACCGACATTTTTATCGGAAGTTTTGCTATATACCTACTCCTTAACAATTAGTAATGGACTTCCGAAAAATAACGCCTGACACCATCAATTTAATTAACATCCACAAAATTGTGAAATGTAACATAATCTTTAAGCAGACACAACATTTCATAAGAGGAAACAATATATAATTTTTTCATCCATAAGAGTTACGATTATTATCATATTCAGTGCAAACATAAAAAATCTGAAACTTCTTCATGTTAAAACATCTATCCAACTAAGTAATTTATGTATATTTCTGTATGTATTAAGTAATAATATTATAATAGTAAGTAATACATATATAAGTATGTATTTTTTAAAAAAAAATTTACGGTTCCACGGAAGATCAGCGTTGCAGATTCTGCAACATGTGCTGAGTGGATACCATTTCGGTAGTCAGTAAATTATTAGATACTAAGGCATAGTTTTAAGCTTTGAAACGTAAATCTACTGTTTTGATGTGTAATACTGTCTACCGAATAAATAATTTGACTTTGACTTTAACCCTATTTACAGTAAATAAAGAATTTGAATTTGAATTGAATTTATATTAACAATTGTAACTAAATCATTTATTTATTTATTGCCATTAAAAGTGAAGAAAAAAGGGAAAGTTTGCGTCATAATAATGCACTTGTATCGCTTTACCTGAAATTCGTAATTAGGCTGCAAATCCCTTATAACACAACGTAATAATGCCTGCTATATTTATAAAGGATCATTGTACCGAATTCAATTATGTTATGTTAATAGTAGATTAGTAGCTAAGGGCTGTAAGGCATCAATTGCAGCCCGAGACAATTGGTGCTTACACCCGAGCTAACTACTCTGCTTTACATCTCGATTGTGAGGTAAGTAGGTCCTTATTACCCCCAAATAGGGCTTGTAGGTGACCACTAAGCGCCTCTAGGGTAATAATGTAGCTTGGAAAGCCCTAGGGCGGTATAAGTAATTAAAAAAACACTTCACTATTTCAAAAAGTTCGCGTACATCTAACCATCATACTGGCAATAAATTACTTACAGCCTAGCTTTTCTAGCTACATTATTACCCTAGAGCACTAATTGGTCATCTACAAGCCCCATTTGGGGGTAATAAGGACCTACTTACCGAACATGAGAGATGTAAAATAATTAAAATAACCTACTTTATAAAACGACAAAATACAAAATTGTTCCAAGTTATCCGTTTTTACCTGTAATTATTTTGGAATTACTGTATTTAAAAAACCAATAAGTGATTTTTTATTATTACTATGCTTTGATCAGTCTGAACTGCTTTATCGTGTAGATATCATAGTAATTATACTCGGCTTCGTCCTCGGGATTAGCAAATAATACTTGTAGTAACGCCTAGTGATACGCCAGTCACGCACTTTATTTGAGGGTATAAATAAAATTTAAAATGAGTCTCACGTCAACAAGGTGGGCGACCTATCCGCTCGCTTCATTCGCTTTTTAGTGCTCGCCACGATCACACTCTCGCGTCTTAAAAGTTTTTACTTTAAGTGAGGTAGTGCTTATTTATAATGCCTAAGCGGAAAAGTGAGGAGGATTGTCAAATCTGTTGTGTAAGTTTAAAAAACTCGAAGTGTTACGAAGATGCCGTACGCGGAGTCATTGTGTGAATAAGTGCATTTATTAGTGACTATGGCCGAAAATGTCATTTTCTATTTGCTGCCCGTACAATGCTCGTTTGATAACGGGCAGAAGTATGATAACTCAGCCATCTTGTTATATTCTCATAAGTACTAGAGAAACTTAATTAGTTAATGACGAATTATACCTATAATGGTAAATTATGTTTCGCAGCTTCATTCTTTGCGATTTAAGGTTTACATGTAGTAGCGCCATCTACTGTATACCTTGCACGATATTTTAAAGAAGATATGGTAAAGATTTTTTTTTGTCGGTATATCTATATTTCTCTCTTCCTTAAAGGAGCTCTCAACTCGACCGTTCAGTCATTCGCGCTTTCGTGCTCGTAGCCTTCGCACGTACTTTGGTAGCTCTCACAGAATTTATAATATACCTATCATAATGGGAAACAAGAGAAAACGTGAAAAAGAAGAAGCGAAGATTGCCAAAAAGATCAGAAAGTTAGAAGAGAAACTTCAGCGCCACCGACGGCGTATAATATCTTCCGATAGTAATGGTAAGTAGATTAAGTAATCTACAAGGTGCATATGACGTAGTCGTTGACTATTTTATAAATTTTCCGTTGGATAATTATCTAAAAAGATATAATTATGTAGTCGTTGACTATTTGTATAGATTTTTCCGTTGGAAAAATTTACGGTTGATATTACACTACTGCCATTGGCGGTAGCTTAATAAAAAATAAAAAATGTTAAGGCAAATTTTTTCCGTTGGAAAATTTTTATGTGAAATAAAACCTTTCAAAAAAACTCATATTTTTTTTTCTGTTGTCTAACAGATTTGGAAAATGAAGATGCATTGCTGGAAGTTTCGCCAGGCCATCAACAGGAGTCCACGGATGAAACAGCTTGCTTAGATATGCCAGTTCTACCGTCAGAAGAACCACCCATTGCACCACCCATGTCAAATACAGTCCCTGCACCTGAAGAAAATATTAAGCAAAACGAGGAAGACGTGCACTTAGACGAGGATATCCTACACATTTTTGGCGAGGCTCCACAACCAGAAATGGTTTTGGGGGCAGATATTCACAAGGATATTGCATCCAGGTGGCAAGATATTCTATTGAAAGGCTTATCGAAAGATATAAAAGACCCATTGCTCAAGAAATATCTCATACCAGCGAATTGTCACTTACTTATTGCTCCGTTACTAAATCCGGAATCAAAGGCTGCAGTTCCAGATATTATTGCGAAAAGAGATGCCACTTTAATGCAGAAGCAAAATCAAATTGGGTTTGCCTTGGCAGCTTTATCACAGTTGACAGAATTGATTTGAAAAAATGAGTCTTCTAAACAACGATTACTACAGTCTTTGAGTGACGCATGTCGCATCCTTTGTGATAGCCACAATGTTGAAACAAAAACTCGCCGTAATATAATTATGAGCTCAATGAACACAAGTTTGCGTGATGCACTGGGTGGTACGATTCGTGACTAATATCTGTTTGGAGAAGATTTAACCGAAAAACTTAAGGCGGTAAAATCAATCCAGAGAACCATCGAATCTCTTATTAAACCAAATATGTCCACCACTCATAAAGTTCCAGGTGTTCACAGGAATATGCCAAAGAAAAATTTAAACTCCAGGGGTCCGATTGCCAGAAATCCGCCGAGAACAGGCGAGATAACAGCATCGCAGATGAAAGGGCGACCCCCTCCGGCTCGCCCGCAACGCCCAGTATACTCACGGCCGCAGTCTCACCCACAAACGAGAGTGACGTCACCAATCAGGAGGAGTTATCGGCGATAAATCCAGAGGTAACTGCATACGCTGGACGTTTACAACACTTTTATAATGAATGGTCAAAAATAACTAACGATAGTGTAATTTTGTCATGGATTAGAGGTTATAAGATTCCATTTAAATCAAAACCTATTCAATGTCGATATACTTCCACAGTTTCAAAATCACCGCAAGAACATGGTGAATTTATGTCAGCTATAAATAAGTTGCTTAATATTAATGCTATATCATTATGCAGTCATGAAGACGATGAGTTTATTTCAAACATATTTTTAGTGCCCAAGCCAAACGGTGAAAAACGATTCATACTTAACGTAAAATCATTAAATAAATTTATAATAAAAACACATTTCAAAATGGAAGATTATAGGACAGCTTTAAAATTAATAACTCCAGGTTGTTACATGGCGTCAATTGACCTTAAGGACGCATACTTTTTTATTAATATTGCAAAGCATCATGAAAGTATTTGCGTTTTAGTTATGACGGTACACTTTATGAATTTAATTGTTTACCGTTTGGCCTTAGCACTGCTCCATTCGTTTTCACGAAACTATTAAAGCCCGTAATGGAATACCTTCGCTCTCAAAATATGATTTCTGTTATATATTTAGATGATTTATTATGTATCGGGACCTGCTATAACGAATGCTATTTAAATATTAGAAATACCTGCGCTTTAATGAGATATTTAGGTTTTTTTATAAACATGGATAAAAGTTGTTTAGTACCAAGTATGCAATGTAAATTCCTAGGATTTAGTTTTGATTCACAAAGAATGATAATTGAACTACCCGATACTAAAAAAGAAAAAATAAAAACATTATTAAACATTTTATTAATAATCCGAAATGTAAATTGCGACTTATTGGACTT
The DNA here is from genome assembly GCA_963935595.1 of Schoenobius gigantellus. Lineage (NCBI taxonomy): Eukaryota > Metazoa > Arthropoda > Insecta > Lepidoptera > Crambidae > Schoenobius > Schoenobius gigantellus. The sequence continues at coordinate 6,854,442 of OZ012557.1, forward strand.
TTAGTATCTGCCTGTCCAGCAGTACATTATTCATGGATGTATACAAAATTATTTGAAAGAGTTAAATTTGAGATGTTATTGCATAATGACAGTTATAATCAGATAGTTAATTTGCCTGAATATATTAATGATGATCTTATGTGGTGGATTAATAAAATTGATAATAGTTTCTCACCGATAAAAACTAATATTTTTACTAAAGAAATTTACTCGGATGCTTCTTCTACCGGGTGGGGAGCATACTGTAACGGTGAAGAGGCATATGGATATTGGAAAGAAGAAGAAATCATGTTACATATAAATGAATTAGAACTTAAAGCCGCCTTTTTTGGTATCAAGGTTTTCGCCAATGATATCTCTGATTGTGAGATCTTGTTGAGGATTGACAATGTCACAGCTATTTCATGCATAAATAGAATGGGCAGTGTTCAGTACCCGCATCTCAATAATATCGCTCGAGAAATTTGGAAATGGTGTGAAAGTCGGCGTATTTGTATCATCATCATCATCATCACAGCCCGTATTTGTATATTTGCTTCATATATTAATTCTAAAGAAAATTGGCAAGCAGATAGATTATCTCGGAAAAAATTCGTTGAGACTGAATGGGAGTTAGGTGATTATGCATTTAAACAAATAAAACATACACTAGGTAATCCTAGTATAGATTTATTTGCCAGTCGCTGTAATGCTAAGTGTGATAGATTTGTCACTTGGAAGGTTGATCCAGATGCCTGGGCAGTTGACGCATTTACTATTTCTTGGAAAAAATTAAATTTTTACGCTTTCCCACCATTTTCCATTATTTTAAAAGTTCTCCAAAAAATTATATGTGAAATAGCAGAGGGTATAGTGGTAGTTCCATATTGGCCAACCCAGACTTGGTTTCCTGTATTTAAAAGAATATGTAAATCGGAAGTTATTTACTTTTCGCCCGATTTAAATTTACTTAAATCTCCTTACAGATCTGCCCACGGTCTACACCACTCCCTGACATTGGTTGCCGCTCAATTATCCGGCAGTCTTTATTGAAGAAATCTTTATCACCTAGATCAGTAGATATAATGCTCTGCTCTTTATCAAATAACACGTATAAACAGTACGATAGTTGTATTAAAGCTTGGATGAGTTATTGCCAAAATTATAATTATGATTACGCTTGTGCTTCGATACCAGTAATTATCCATTACTTAACCGAATTGTTTGATAAAGATGCCAAGTATGGGACAATTAATTCCCATAGATCTGCCTTATCTTTACTATTCAATTGCAATTTAGATCATGAACGATTAAAACGTTTTATGAAGGGAGTTTTTAAATTACGACCGTCTAATTCTAAATACGATATCACCTGGGATCCCAATATAGTCTTAGACTATTTAGCTCAAAAATGGCCTAACGAAGTATTGGATTTAAAAACTCTCTCCAAGAAGACTGCAACTTTACTTGCACTTGTGACGGCACATCGTGTACAAACATTGTCCTTAATCAAGATAACCGATATGATTGTTAATTCTAATGAAGTATTAATAAAAAAATCGGAAGTAATAAAGACTACAAGATTAAATTCGTCCTTGCCAGTTTTAAGACTTCCGTTCTATAGCGCACGACCAGAAATTTGTCCCGCTCGTTGCTTGCAGGCTTATCTAAATAAGACAACAGCAATTCGAAACAATAATGTATATTTATTTCTCAGTACCAATAAACCCCATTCCAAGATTGGATCTCAGACAATTAGCCATTGGATTAAAGATACGCTTAGGGACAGCGGTGTTGATACACAGATATTCACAGCACATAGTACTCGGCATGCCGCCACTTCGAAAGTAAATAAGCTAGGTATTAGCATAGAAATAATTAAAAAGACTGCAGGATGGAGTAATTCGTCATCAACTTTTGCTCGTTATTATAACAAAGAGGTTGTTAATTGTAACGAATTTGCTAATTCTTTATTAAATTGTGCCTAATTAGTTCAGATTATATCGATTACATTTAAGAATTAATCAATAAAGTTGTGTCTGAAAAATAAAGACAACCAGACATAATAAACATTTTTTATTTCTACTAGTCATAAAGTATAAATTTTTTCTCTTTGTCGTCTAACTACCTAACTATGTTATTTATTATACAATCGGTAGATGCTTTAAACATCCTACATGTAAACCTTAAATCGCAAAGAATGAAGCTGCGAAACATAATTCATGATCAAACGAACTTAACAAGTGAAGTTCGATCATAATTATATGAGCAGCTTCATTCGACGCGATTTAATATCACCCACCCACAATAATAATAAAGAAAAAGACCCAACCCAAAAAAAAAAAAAGAACGACTGTAATATAAATAACATGGTTGGTCCCAAAATACTTACCTTTAAACAAAATGACTGAACGGTCGAGTTGAGAGCTCCTTTAAGGAAGAGAGAAATATAGATATACCGACAAAAAAAAATCTTTACCATATCTTCTTTAAAATATCGTGCAAGGTATACAGTAGATGGCGCTACTACATGTAAACCTTAAATCGCGTCGAATGAAGCTGCTCATATAATTATGATCGAACTTCACTTGTTAAGTTCGTTTGATCATGAATTTGTCACGTTTTTATTTTTTACTGGTTTCCTCTGAAATGAAGTTTTATAATCCAATGAAATAGTTTTACGAAAACTGTTAAATAAGATTTATTTCATACCTACCTAGTGGGCTTATTTTGTATGAATTTTTATGACACTATATCTCTAAGAAGAAAGTTTACTAAATAATAGTTATTGCTACAGTGATTATTCACTAAACTGGGCTTGCGTACCTCTCTTTGGGGTTGCACTACCCAATAATAATTTTGCGAACAGTATTTTAGGATTGTTCCTTAACTGATTAGCAGTAATAATAATTATCCAATCGTAACATGCACCTACTTTTTATGATTATATACTAAAGAACAAATACAGTATATACATAGTGGTAATGGTTACCTATCCTGGTTTGCGAACTTCTCTTTGGAGCTGTACTACCTTATGGTAATGGTAACCTCTCCGGGTTTGCGTACTTCTCTTTGGAGCTGTACCACCCTATAAATTAGTCTCGCGAACAGTACTTTGGTCTGTTTCATGACTAATGGAGATATCGGTGTATTCATAGTGGCAATGGTTACATATCCGGGTTTGCGTACTTCTCTTTGGAGCTGTACCACCCTATAAATTAGTCTCGCGAACAGTACTTTGGTCTGTTTCATGACTAATGGAGATATCGGTGTATTCATAGTGGCAATGGTTACATATCCGGGTTTGCGTACTTCTCTTTGGAGCTGTACTACCCTATAAATTAGTCTCGCGAACAGTACTTTGGTCTGTTTCATGACTAATGGAGATATCGGTGGTTTTCAGAGCAAGAACGTAATAACAACGTTTTAAACCTGCAGGCCTATTACGATCTCACGGTTTTCAAATAATATCATATGATATCATAGTGCAAAGCGAAAATTATGATTTTCGGTCAGATTTTTGATCATTCGTTCGTTATATGATATTGACATCATCGAAATTATGCCATAGTAATGATATCATTGGAGATCGGTAATACGAAATGAAGCATTTCATGATTTATTATGCCATGTCATACGATGAAAGATTTATAATTGGCCTACTGCTCGATGGGATTATTGGTTCTGAGCCACGTTCGGAGATGCAGGTCGACCTCGACCCAGAACCCGCCGAAGTGGCTACGCCCGCCGTTTATATCTTCTGTGCCGTCATGACGGTCACCCCCGTGGTGGTCGCCACCACCGCCACCACCGCCACCACCGCCGCCGCCGGCGCGCCTGAGCAAGTGACGGATACCGACGAGCCTGGGTCAGCTAATGCGATGCTAAACACCACAATACTTGAAATATTGGGCGAGGATCCAACTATTTCGAATACTTTTGGAGCCAACATTCACAAAGACTTTGCAGTTAAGTTGGAACACACATTAATGTGAAATACCTTTCGCCGACTAACTGCAAACTAATTAATGCTCCCGTAGGTACTGAATGCCGAAATTAAGGTGGCTATCTCCGATATAAACGCTAAACGTTATAAAAATATCGAAATTAGGCAAAAATAAGTTTCTACGGCTATTTCATGCTTGAACCAAGCTATTAATTCGCTGACCTCGAAAAATAACAGTGACCCAGAATTAATAAAAATGTTGATGGACATAGAACGTATTCTCTGTGACTTACAATACCGGATTCAGTCATACGACGGAATTTTATTGTCTTCCCTTAAAAAGGACATGAAAGACCAGCTTCAAAATACTTAACCATTTTTTATTCATTCATTAGGCGAAAACCTGACAGAAATTATTAAGACTGCAAAGGCGATAAATAAATAGGGTGCAAAATAAAAAAAAAAAAAAAAAAACTTTAATAAATTTATAAAAGCAGATCATTTAAAAATTGAAAATTTACGCTCAGTGCTAAAATTTAAAACAAAAAATTGTTTCATGACAAAAATAGATTTAAAAGATGCCTTTTGACCCTAATTCAAGAAAATATTTAAGATTTCAAATTGAACAAGAACTATTTGGCTTGAGTACTGCACCATCAAGGCAATAAAACCAATTGTCCGATTACTCCGTTCTGCGGACCAAAAATCAACTAATTATTTAGATAATTATTGGCCAAATATACAAACCAAAAAATTAATTACCTCTCTTTGATTTTAATTAACGAGGCCAAAAGTTTAATGATACCTAGTAATATATGTACATTTTTAAGGTTTCGTTCTAATCTAGACTAAAAATTTCCAGATCACAAATCAGAAATTAAAAAAAAAAAAAATGGTTAAAATACGTCAATTCGCACAAATAGTCGAATTACTAGTCTCAGTTTGCCCGGCTGTAGAATACACTAGCCTTATACTAAAAATTAAACTTAAAATCATCATTAATGATAATTATGATAAATTTATAAATATCCCTAGGAATGACGCAATACAAATACCGTTTTGTAAAATCAAACATGATACACATGGTCTGGAAATTTTCTCAGACGCCTCAAATACGGGGATGTACGTGGCAAAGAGAAGGTTAGCGGGTTGTGGAGCATTCAGGAGAGAACACAATACATTAACTACCTAGAAATTCTAGCTGCTTTTCTAAGATTAAAAGTGTTCGCCAAAAATGTAAGTACCTAGTTGTCAAATTTCTCCGCATCGACAACACTACAGTAATCTCTTACATCAATACAATGGGGGGTATTCAGTTCCCCCACTTCACTGACATCACTCGTCAACTATGGCAGTGGTGTGAATGTCGCAATTTGTATGTTATGGCTTATTACATTAGCTTATCAGATAATATAACGGCAGTTGCCGAATCAAGGCGGGTACATCCTGACATAGAATCGACGACACGTTTAGCGCAAAGGTCGAGTGATCACCTACTGCGCAACGGGTCGCGGGTTCGATTCCCGTACGGGACAAATGTTTTATGGCCTACAGAAATTTGTTCCGGTCTGGGCGTATGTGCATGTGATATTCTATGTTTGTAACTGCACCCACGACACAGGAGAAAATCCTAGTGTAGGGCGACGTATTTAAAAAAAAAAAAAAATTGGAGTTAGCGGACTGGGCATATCAGGAAATTGTCTCATCGTATGGGGCACCTCAAGTAGACTTATTCGCTAGTCAAATAAATACTAAATGCACTGATTATGTCTCCTGGCATAGGGACCCAGATGCATTTCCTGGGCCGATTTTAATTTTTATGCTTTCACCCCGTTCTCTGTCATTGTATAGCGGGGAACTTATGCGGACGGCGTGGAGTGTACCGCCGATATTAGTGATAGCATCTATATTCCAAAGTTCTTTTAAACAATATAATGTTTATTTACGGCGCTGGTTCAATTACTGTAACGACAATAATTGTGACTTGTATAATCCTTCAATTCCACAAATAATTTATTTCAACAAACTATTATGAAGAGGGAGCTCAATATGGCACGCTTAACTCCTATAGATCCACGCTCGCCCTGCTTAGGGGAAAATAATTTACGAGAAGATGACAGAGTAAGAAGATATTTTAAAGGAATATTTCGGTTACGCCCTCCCTTGCCCAAATATGTGGGATACTTCAATAGTTATTAATTATGTCAGCCAATTTTACGCCAATGAAACATTGTCTTTTGAAAAACTTTCGAAAAACTCATCACTCTCATTGCGCTGTTGACAGCACACAAAGTACAAACATTGTCCTAGATTAATATTAAAAGTATTGAAATCTTTCCTTCTCTTCATAAGTGCTAAAAAGCCTTGTAATGCTGTCGGTTCCCAAACCTTAAGTCAGTGAATAAAGAACACACTGCGCGATAGCGTTTTTGATCTAAACATATTTACCGCGCACAGCACGCCGCTACATCCGCGGCTCATCACCTAGGTGTCGGCCTAGATCAAAGAAGACGAACCGCTGGATGGAGCGGCTCTTCAAGCACATTCTATCGATTCTATAATAGAACCATAAGTAATGTCAATACTAATGGAAATAATTATTTTGCCAGAACAATTGTTAATAATACGAGTAATTCAAATGATGATTGATGTTTATTCTTATTAACATAAATTAATGAAAATTCAGGAATAAACAAAATATTTCACACTATTATCTCTAAAAGTCTACAAGTATTATTTGCTAATCCCGAGGACGAAGCCGAGTATAATTAATGATTAAACGAACTTACCTGTACGTGAAGTTCAATCATAATTATACGAAGGCTTCGTCCGAAGGGATTAGCAACCCTCCCTCCCAACTACAAGTCCCCATTTTTGTGTGAAATATTCCGGATGCGGCTACTCTAAACTAAATGAAGCGAGCGGATAGGTCGCCCACCTTGTTGACGTGAGACTCATTTTAAATTTTATTTATACCCTCAAATAAAGTGCGTGACTGGCGTATCACTAGGCGTTACTACAAGTATTATTTGCTAATCCCTTCGGACGAAGCCTTCGTATAATTATGATTGAACTTCACGTACAGGTAAGTTCGTTTAATCATTAATTATAATTGTATGATATCAAGTGAAAGCAATGAACAGAAAATCACACATCTTCCTCACAAGACAGCACACCCTCTTTTTTAACATCTTCAGGAACACTAATAACAGTCTTCAAGCTTTTATACCAAAGCTCCATTAGGTACCTCTGGTATTATGTTCTTTTTAAATATAATAAATCTTTTTTTTTTGGCCGCCAATATACTGTCTATAACAGAGTATTTAAGTAAAAATCTTTAACACGTGCGCACGTGGCAGACCTTCCAAGACCTTTTTTTCCTGGCCTGATAGCTATTCCGCCATTATTTTTCATTTTCATAATTGAAAAAAAAATCTCAAAAAATAAAAAACCGACTTCAAAATCACTGAAAAGTTAAAAATAATGTAGGGATAGGTACAGATAACATCACACTTCTATATTGAAGTTGGTGCCAAACGATGATCTTTCAGAAAATCTTAAAATTTGGCACCGATTTTAACATAGAAGATTTCAATATAATGTTGTCACAACAGACAACATTATACTTCTATATTATTCTTACATTATTTTTAACTTTCAGTGTTTTTGAAGTCGGTTGATATTTTTTGAAAAACATTTTTTGTTTTTATCTTTTAAGTGGACTAGTTTAGTGCAGTATTTTTTAAGATTTTTTCGTTATTTTTTGTATAAAAATAAATGTGTCCTGAAGCGTCTCTTAAATTTTCCGGGGGATAAAAAAAGTAATCCTGTATGTGACGGTATATGAATAAACTATTGTATGTAACTTTAGGTCCTTGCGAGTCCTAGCTCTTCGGCGTGGCAAAGGCCGTGGCGGTTACTGTATCTTTTTCAACGGTATTATAATATTTAATGACGAGACGTAAAATTTAGGATTCAGTCATCATCCCAATTCTGTAAATTCATGTAGGTCACGGACCTGGTAGGTACGGCAACATTGGAAGGCTAATTGCAATTTGAGATCAGTATCCCTGAAACTTTATTGTTCAAATTTTCGAAACTGCGGTCTGGTGTAAGTCCAATTTGTCTGTGCACAATAAACAATTACATATTGTTCCACGATTCACCTTCGGAAGTCCCTTCATTGATTGGCTCTGCCTTCGTCCGTCACGGTCCAGTTGTGAACAGCATCACGGATGGCTAGTGCCCTTCGCTGCCCAGAATACCTACTTACGTCCCATTATCTGTAATTACTGTAGCCAATAACGCTGGAGATAATTCTAACGAGAGTTTTACGACTCTGAGAAAGCTGATTACAACTTGAGTGAGATTGAACTTTTTAGATACCTTATCTACCTAAACGCATGCTTTCTTCCATTTTTAACCGTATCATTATTAAAAGCATTCTAATATACGTTGCGAAATGTAATGTAAATTCAAGCAATTTTCACCTGTATTCAAAGCATCTCCAAAGACTACTTCCACGAGTTATGTTGAAAGAAAGAAAGAAAAAATTCAAAAATTAACAAAGAATTTTTATTCAATATAGACCTTTACAGGCAGTTATTGACGTCAAACAAATTACAAGAATCTAATTACCCAACAAATTAATTGAAAATGTAAGAAAGTAAGATAAGCGATGTATTATTTAAACCTTGTAAGTACAATTGTACATGCACCCAAACCTATAATTAAGATGTATGCATATACAAGTAAAATGAAAAAAAAGTTGACTCTACACCAGTGTTCGAAAATTGGATGAGTTGATATGAAAACCAGTTAGAGAAGACGAACGGCAATTTAGACAAAATAGTATAGTTGATAAACCACATTGTACACGAGCTACTAAATAAACGAGTTGCTGCTCTAGACCACTTGTGATTACCACGATTAGACACTAACTCCTATAAAAGAAGCGCACTGAACAATACAGTTGCGGGCTTATTGATGAAAATGTTACTCCTTGGATCATCCTCGGATTAGGTACTCCGGGTACTCCGTGTTTTGTCTTGTTTCCGCACATGTCGGCTGTCATGTCTCAAAATGAGACAAAACACGGAGCAACTGATCCGAGGATGATCCAAGAAGTAAAATTCTTAATAATAAGGTCGTTGAAGCTTTGCTCAGTTTGGTGGCTTAACGGGCATTGTGTCAACACAATACGTTGAAGTCCAGGGTTCGAATCCTGCTCAAGGCGATCTTTTAATTGAATTGATTTATCTATATCACACGTTCCATAGGGAACTCATTAAAATTCGGGATAAAACGTAGCCTATACACTTCCTCAAGGCTCAAGCCATAGCTCTATACGGAATTCCATTAAAATTGGTTCAGCGCTTTCGGCGTGAAAGCGTAACAGACATACAGACAGAGTTACTTTTTAATAATTAGATTAAAAGAAAATGCAAAATGACAAATACAAAAATGCTTGATTATTTTCGAGTGGTGTGTTTGTGTATAAATATTGTCTTTATCTTATTTTTTAACCGACTTCAAAAAAGGAGGAGGTTATCAATGCGGTTGTATTTTTTTTTATGTTTGTTACCTCATAACTCCGTCATTTTTAAACCGATTTCCAAAATTCTTTTTGTATTTGATAGAGTATACTGCAAGGGTGGTCCCATGGTCACCAAAGTCAGGATCTGATAATGGGATCCCATAGAAAATCGAGGAAAACACAATTAGGGTAACTTTTTTAGTATTCACTAAAAAGATTTCATTCACTAAAAAGTAAAAAAAAAAATTTTTTACAAAAAATAAAAACCGACTTAAAAAATACTGAAGACTTAAAAATAATATAAGAATAGGTACAGACAACATCACACTTCTATGTTGAAGTCGGTGATAAATTTTAACACTTTCTAGGAGATCATCGTTTGGCGCCGACTTCAATATAGAAGTGTGATGTTGTCTGTACCTATTCTTATATTATTTTTAAGTTTTCAGTGTTTTTGAAGTCGGTCTTTTATTTTTTGTAAAAAGAAATTTATTTTTAACTTTTTAGTGAATGAAATCTTTTTAGTGAATACTAAAAAAGATACCCTAATTGTGTTTACCTCGATTTTCTATGGGATCCCATTAATCTATACTAATATTACAAAGAGGAATGATTTGATTGTTCGTTTGTATTGAATAGGCTCCGAAACTGCTGAACCGATTTGAAAAATTCTTTCTCATTTAGAATCCTATATTATTCCTGATGAACAAAGGCTACAAAATTATTTTTCCTATAGGAAAATATAACATTCCCACGGGAAAATAAAAATAATGCGGGCGAATCTGTGAGCGGAAAGCTAATGTAGGTACTTATACTGTGTTTAACTTAATCTATGTCCTTCTGTAGGTACTTACAAGTACTTACTTTCTCAAAAGTCGTACAATAATGAACAGCGGTCAGCCAGGTCAGACTGTTCGATGAGACCCCTCGTAGAAAATTCCAGACGCCCGCATTAGCCAATTGACTCGACGGGCGAATCACCGAATCGCTGTCTTCCTCTAAACTTTCCACGGGTCCTGTTGCCAACCATTCACGACTGATTGATCAATTGTAAGCAAAAAAAGTTGGCGAAATACTCTCATGCGAACGTTATTGCCCTCGGCGTTTTGAGCGCTGTTATTAGTAAGTCTCATATAATGTAATGTTAGTTATTATATAATGTGTTGCGTCAATACCTAATATCAAGCCGAAACCTACCTATGTTAACATGGTCATATGAGTCATATAAAAGTTATGGTCGTCATTGAAACTTCGAAATTGTAAAATTAATTTTTAGTACAGTTGCTCAAAAAGTAGTATATTGCAGGGCTGTTTAGCGTGCGGGATGACCACCATTACGCACTAGTGCTTTTTCTTTACCAAATGTCAAATGTCTAGAATCTGACACACATTTTGCTTTTTTCCTGCTTTTTTCTAGCATGCTAAGTTAAGATGGCGCTAAATAATCTGACTGGTCTACCAGATTTTGTATTGTAAAAGCATGCCTAAAAGCAAAGCATAACAAAAAGCACGGCTGGACCGTGCTTTTAAAAACACGGGAAGCAAAGCATAGCACGCATTTGCTTTGTCACTGCTGTGTACGTACGACGACATATTTGGCGCCATTATTCTAAAATTTTCTCTGCGTGATTATTGATTGTTGTTATTTGCTTAAAAGTTAAATAATTCTATAAAATGAGGGACTCTGATAACATATTAAGTGATTGAACACCACCGGAATTATGTTTAATTGCTGAAAATGCGAGTGTGAGTATTTTACCTGTAAAGTCCAAAAGCAGGTACATTGCTACATATGGTTGCTACGTATTTATTGTTTCATTTTTCGCAACTGTTTTAAAAATAATAATAATAATATTTTTTTATTTTTCTCTACACCATACATAAACAGACTTATGAACTACGAATTACATAGGGGCAGATTAAAAGTAGGTGAGAGACTGGAGTCTGAAGTAGGCAGAAATCCGCCTGTATCACAGAATCACCAGGCCCCCACCCTCGGTTTCTTTAATGCGAAGAAAATAGAAACTAAACTATTGACAATACAAGTAGAAAAAAACAATCCAACATTTGTGGGCATTATACGTATAGATATAAAAGTATTATTTATTTTTATTTATTTCTCATTTTAGTTGACATGAAGTGTGTGTCTGTGTGTGTGTATGAATGTGTGTGTGTGTGTGTGTGTGTGTGAAAAGTTTACTTAGTCAACAAAGTCTCAGTTTCACCATAATCCAAGTTCATCAGCCAATTCGTAATTTTATTTTTACACACTTTCCTTGTATTAGCATACATATTATTGATTTTATTCGCCTTATTATACAATCGCGCTCCTTGAAAACAGAAATCTTTTTGTGTAAGCTGTACGAAAGCTTGCGATCGAGCAGACATTATGCTGCCTCCGTGATACTTGTAGGATTGGTGTAAATTTCAGGAGCGAATGTTGGCGAAGTATGCAGTGGAGGATAAATAATTTCCTTACCGTAAGTACTAAAGCCTCTTGATATAATTGTGTGGTTGGAAAAAGTCTTGTCTTAAAAAGACTCACTTTGAGGATCAGTCTCTGTGCTCTCTCCAATTCTATAAGAGAGGTCTTAGGAGCTCCACCCCACGTTGTTATGCAGTAGGATAAGAGCGATTGCACCAGCGCTAAATAAACAGTTTTGAGTGTTTGATAGTCTGCAACATGTCTCAGCTGCTTAAATATATAAGTAAGTTTGCGAACTCTTAAAGAAATATTATGTATGTGCTGACCAAAGGAAAGATTATTGTCAATTATTACACCTAAATATTTGATTTGCTTTGTAGCTCCAATTTTAGGGCAATCGCATATATTTAACGGGGGAAAACAACACTTGTGAGAATAAAGAACAAAACTCTGCAATCTTGCCACCTCCTGTGTGTTTCTGAGTGAGAAGGTAATATATTTTGTTTTTTCAGTATTAATGGTAAGCGAGTTATGTGCCAACCACTGTAAAACTACATCATATCCTTGTTGAGCCGATGAGAACGTTTCATCCCACGTATCTCCATAAAAAGTGAGGGTAGTATCATCAGCGTAGGATATGATATTACAGTTACTTATATTTAATTGACACAATTCATTTATATAGCATAAGAAGAGCGTAGGCCCGACTATACTGCCTTGTGGGATCCCATAATTGACAGGTAATTCGTTACTCGTGTATTCACCAATCCTAACCCTCTGTGTACGGTCAGTTAAATAATTTTCAAACAATGCCAATTGTGTACTCTGTATACCTAACGCCTCCAATTTTTTGATGAGCGTTGATAGAAATTGCATCAAAAGCTTTTCTTAAGTCAAGGAAAATGGTCAAGCACTTCTTGTGGTCGTCCATTTTTTTTACTAAAAAATCCACGAAATTGTGTACTGCATCGTCAGTGGATCGCCCTGCTCGAAAGCCAAATTGAAAGTGTGATAACAATTTCCGATTTTCAAGGTAATCAATTAGCCTGTTATTTATAATGCGTTCAAAAATTTTTGAAAGGGTGGAAAGTATTGATATAGGCCTGTAATTAGTTATTTGTTTTCGATCACCAGCCTTGTGTATCGGGAGTAATATAGACTTCTTAAGGGATTTTGGGAATATACCTTCGGCTAGGCCCCGCTCCACTAAATACATAATCGGGGCCGAAAGTGTATTTATGTTATCTTTAATAATTCTAGCAGATACCTCATCCCAGCCCACTGCACAGTCCGACTTTAATCCACGTATAACTGTTTGAATTTCAGCCAGATTTACATCTTTCATTACAAAGGATTCGGCTTGGCTGCAATTAACTGTATATTGAAGGGGCAAACTGGCAACATTTTTAGGGATGTCCTTGGCTAAGGTTTCTCCTACGCTAGCAAAAAAACTATTAACGCTATCTAACGATTTTTGGGTGTCATTTTTTAAATTTAGAAGTTCTAATGAGGTAGATTTCTGGGATGCCATATTTGTGATTGTTTTTATAGTAGTCCATAATGCCTTAGTATTATTTTTTGACTCAGATATTTTCATCTTATCATAATTGGTTTTTACGGTACGAATGAGTTTGTTACAGTAGTTCCTGTATCTTTTATATGTCGTTTTTAGAATATCATTTTTAGGGTCTTGTTTCATTTTTTTATAAATATTGTCTCGATTTTTTAAGCAGCGAAGTAATCCCGCTGTCATCCAGGGCTTTACTTTTATTTTTCTACGTACTATTTTAATCGAGACAGAATTACGAATTATTGTTTCTGTTATAGTGTTTATAAATATGTCAGTAGCTATATTTAAATCCTTTTCGCAATAAATGTTGGTAAAATCCAATTTTGATAATTCATTTTTTATATTAGCATAATCGTACTTTTTAATTGTATTTCGGCTGGAGTGTAGTTGCTGTTTATCAGATTTATAACAAAAGAGTACTGCTTGGTGATCCGTTATTGAACTCTCTAAGACTAAGGTACATGCCGGCTGCTTTGTTTTTACAAGGACGTGATCCAGGCAGCTAGAGCCTCGAGTAGGAGCATTGTGAGCTGGAAGTAGTCCATGAAATGTAATAAGATCTAGATATGTTTGTGTATCAGCGCTATTTTCCAGAATATTGATGTTTATGTCCCCAACTAAAATTATGTTATTATAATTATATAGTGTAAGCAGCAAAGAGTCCAAAGAATTAAAGAAGCTAGATAGGTTTCGAAAACTCGGAGGTCTATAGATCGATATTATAACCGTGTCGGGAGCAAGCTCACCAACCAGACAGTTTGCGTCCAACAAAAGCGGTTCTTCTATTTTTAAATCTAAATTACTCCTAAAATATACCACCACTCCGTCGCTTTTATTGAAGTTACTTGTTGTACAATGGTACTTATAGCCATCCAGCTGAGGTAAATAAGAACCATCAGTAAGCCAGCATTCCGACAAGACTATTACATCGCATGATGTATTTATTCTTGTTAGTAATATAGTGAGTTCTCTAAAATTACGCTTTATACTGCGTATATTTTGCTGTAGTATTTTAACTCCTTTATTTAAGAACAAGTCATAATTTCTACACTCCTCCGGCATGCAGACATAAGTCTCCGAGACATTAAATTCATCAATAGTATCAACTAAACTGCATATATGAGTCATTATTACACAATAATGCCAAGTGGACACAGTTCATGGTTCCAAGAAAAGTATACAAATATGACCTGTGAATTATTTTGTTTTGATGTGCATGATAATTTTTATGTGTGTAGTCTTGCATAGTTTTATGGACAAAAGGTGAAAAAGTATATATGCTTGTTTGTATTGTTTGTTGTTTGTTTATTTGTGCTAAGTGATAGTCCAAGGTTAGAAAGGTCCAAGGTCCAAGAAAAGTATACAAATATGACCTGTGAATTATTTTGTTTTGATGTGCATGATATTTTTTATGTGTGTAGTATTGCATAGTTTTATGGACAAAAGGTGAAAAAGTATGTACGCTTGTTTGCATTGTTTGTTGTTTGTTTTTTTGTGCTAAGTGATAGTCCAAGGTTATAGTTCTGGTTTTGGTGAGTGTTACAATGCTTCTGCAAGGCAACCCAAATGAACGACTTACGAATACTAAAAATCTATACATAATGTGGACAATTATAACTTTATATGTAAATAAAATATAATATAAAAAATAGTTGTTCAATACACGTGCGGGACTGTCATTTCCACTCGTTCCGACTGTCAACCCTCGCCTTTGGCTCGGGACGACATTTGTCGGAACTCGTTGCAATGACAGGCTTCCCACACTTGTAGTGAAAATAACTATTTCTTATTTCGCATACATTTATTTTCACAGACCCAGCTATTCATTTGTATGGGAGATTTCAAAAATAATTTTACAATTTCGAAGTTTCAATGACGACCATAACTTTTATTGACCATGTTAACATGGGTAGGTTTCGGCTTGATATGGTATTGACTAAATACGGTGTATACGTGTAATATTTAGTTTTAATGGACATAAGGACCCAACCGATATTCGGTTATGGCGGCCATACTGAACAGAGACTAGCCATCGACACGGAAGATATTAAGAGTGCACAACTGACTGCGCAAACGCAATTTTCCTTCATTCGCATAAAGATAGGAAGGTCGACTCGACACTGTATAACCTGCCCTCCGCAGCACGGAGGACTCGCGATGTTTCTTTTTGGTCACCCATCAAGCCTGACCATGGCCGACGTTGCTTTACTTTAGCAATCGTTAGCCTAGCGCATACGTTAATGCATCTAATTGTAGGGCTCCGTTATGTTATATGCGTTATATTTTTGTTTTAGTTTTAGGCGTTTTTTGTAACGCATTCTGCGTTACAAAAAACGCCTAAAACCTATATCTGCGAAGTTTGCTATAAATCAAGTTATGTAAGTAATAGTACATTATGATACGAGCGCGCTATGTCGGTCATCACGTACGGGGCGATATTGTGCGCGAGCCGCAGGCGAGCGCGACAAGAAAGCAGAGTACGCAATGACCAATGCGCGCGTGTATCATACGACGTTTTTCAACACACTTGTGAGGAAAATAAAAGATCTTGTGGTATTAATATTTTTCTGAAAACAACTGTGCTTTTTTATCAATCTTCCACTACATGAAAGTATCATATGCCGCCAAGTATTTATCCTTTGACTTTGGCGGCAACAAACTATTACTCGCGCTTTACGCCTTCATATTTATTTCCGGCGGAGTTAATAATATAGATTCTTCTTCACTTGGACTCGACATATTTGAAGATAGGTAATCAATTCGCATCCTCAGAGCAAGAAAAGCATAAGATGAAAATGTTAACTTTACAGGAGAGCAAAAAAACTGTTTAAATGTCTATAAAAAAAATCCAAACAAGATAGGAAGCTGATTTTTACATAAAATAATTGATAAAAATTTAATGCAGGTTATCACAAATTTTTATTAATGTAAACATTTATAATTATTGAAATAAATTAAGTTTAAATTTTTACGCTACTTTTTCGAATAAGTTAAAAAAAGGATTTCCCAATCATTAGTCTTTATGTTCCTTTTCCGCTAAAAATGTAATACCTAATTAAAGTAAAATCTATTACAGTTTTTTTACTTTACAATTGTGGACAGAGTAAATGGCATTACAGCGTTTTTGCCTTTAATTTTTTTTTGTTTTGACTTCGTATCCCTAATTTATGACTTTATTATCTTCGTAAATTATTTACATTCATTCTAGTAAACAATATAACCATGTTTTATTATTTGTCCCAGAAATATATTTTTTGTGTATCTGTAGTTGTTTTGTAGTGATATATTTTTTTGACACAGTAAAAAAAGTCATAAAGATTTTGTTATCATTTAATTTCTTAATTATCAACATTATAAGAAATATTATGAAATTCAAAGATTGTACTCTGTTCTACAAAATTTTCAATACAATAACGATAATTATAGCTTCCATAATAAAATCAAGAAAAATCGTCAAACAATATAATAAAAAATTAACAGCTGTTTAAAAATGAAACAATATTTTCCACTTCAGTAACTTCTAAGACGTCTTTATACTTAAAAGTATCAATATTAAAAATAAAAACATTAGTTATCTTCATTAGTTGTAATCATTTTCTTATTATGATGATGATGAAAATTCAATCGAAAGAATCTAGGAAAATATTTTAATGAAATACCTAATAATTATTATTTGTGATAAAATTAAAAATCAATCTGAAAAAATAGTCAAAAGAAAACCGCTGTTAAAAAAACTCTTATACTTCTACTAATAATGTAAGTCTTAATTCTCAAACTTAATTTTCCAATCTACTAATACTTTTTTAGAAATTCACAAGTAATCTTTTTTAACTTCTTTATCTTTTGCTTCAATAAGTTATTTAATACGAGTCAATTAAACACATTTTACAAAGACACGAACAGAAAATAACAATTATTTTAACCTTAAGTTTACAATATATTATTGCAGTTCTTTATCATCATCACAGAAGAATTACCCTTTAATAGTAACTACGTAATTATTTAGTTTTAAGCTAGAAGCCTTATGAAAGTTTAGAAACCTTATGAAAGCCTTATATTTGCCTGACATAATGTAAAATTATCTGTCTTCCTATCACAATGGGAAAGGTTAATCTTGAAAAATAAATTTGAAAAAAAAATATTTTATTTCCATTTGTATCTTGCAACCAATTTTTATTAGACGCTACTTGAGTTTTAAAATTGTGAAAATCTGCCTGTATCATTTCATTAATTATAAATTTATTGTGAACTTTAAAGTTCATAATTATTTCATACTAGCTGACCCGGCGTACTTTGTATCGCCATGTTCTTTAACTAAATTACAAATGTTTGTTTAAATTATTGTAATTTTTATATTATACAAACCTTGTCCTAACAATAACGAATACATAAAACCAAGAATCACGCAATTTGGTGCAGTCGTTCGAAAGTTATGGGCGTACATACATTTCGAAGATCCATTTTTATTTATATAGATAGATAGATAACTGGTCAGGTGTGTAAATTGTTTTGTTCTTCATATTTTTTTCTACACAAGCATGCATAGAGTCACCCCCGTTCTGCGTATGACCAGTTTGTAAAACTATGAAAAATGTATATGTTTGAAGTTCGTGATACGTATAGGTACATAGTAAAAACAAATCTATTTCTGTTCTGACCAGAACAGTTGTCCGAATATAATGGAAGAGATGTAAGGCCTCTGTCAGCTTCTGCTTTATAAAAATTAAATAAGCAACTGGTTATTTCCCCTTGGGGACATCCTTTAACCACTTTTGCTCTAACGGTGTTATTCCCCACTATCTGAACTGCCTTCTTGTTTACCAGCTCGGTGATCCATTTTATTACTGCTGGTTCTATATCGTACTTTTGAAGGGCGTGGTTAATGCCATTGTGCATTGTTTTGTCGAAGGCTCCTTCTATGTCTATGAAGGCACCTAGGGTTGAGGATTGGTTGTGTATGGCCGACTGTATTTTACGGACCACCATATGTAGTGCCGACTCTGTGAACCTGCCTTTCCGATAGGCGTGTTGTTGGGGATGCAAGGGTCTTTCTTGGAGTGCTCCATCCCTTAGGTGTCTGTCTACCAATCTCTCCAGTGTTTTGAGCAGGAATGATGTTAGACTTATTGGTCTGAAGGATTTCACCGTAGTGTAGTCTTCTTTCCCTGGTTTGGGTATGAATACTACCTTCGCCTCTCTCCATTGTTTGGGAATATATTTGAAGGCTATGCAAGCCTTAAATATAGGTTCGTGTTTTATTACTAAGTTAGGCTGCCATTGTAGCAGCGCTGGAAATATTCCGTCCAGTCCTGCGGATTTAAAGGGTTTGAAGCTCTTTATAGCCTTCTCTATTTTGTCCGCAGTTACTACTTTGCAGGCAGCCTCCCATTCTTCGGTTGACGGGGTGCTGTAGTGCTCGTCGGACCATTCCAGGTGTGACGCGATTTGACAATCGGGAAAGTGTGTTTCCAGCATTACCGCACTGGTTTCTTCTTCAGATTTAGTATAAGTGCCGTCGACTTTTTTGATGTTGCCACGGAGGTCTGTGTTTCCCTTGGACAATACTTTCTTTATTCTGGCGGCTTGGTTTGTTGAGTTTATGCTGCTGCAGAAGTTTTGCCTGGCTTCCGTTCTCTGGAATCTGATCCTCTTCTTGTAGTGTCTCTGCGCATCGTTGTCCCAGTCATCGGGAGTTCTTGTATTTTTTGCTCTATTGAAGAGTGCCCTAAGTTTTTTTCCGCAGCCTTTCAAGTTCTGGCCCCCACCAGAGATTCTTGTTGAGGTCTTTTGGTATGGACATCGGGCATGCCAACTCGTAACTTCTGACTATTGCTGAAGTGAGGAGTTGTACTTTTTCTTCAATACTGTTCGTGCTAGGTGTTTCACCGCTGCCATGCGTTTCGTCTAGTGCTTTTGTTATGTGTTAGTGTACCTTGCTATGTTTGTTTTACGGGGGTTGCGATAAGGAGCAGGGTCTGGTAATTCATAGAGCAATTGAAAACACACTCGACGGTGGTCCGCGAATGATGGTTCGCTCGATACATGCCAACCTTTAATAAGGTTCGCCGCCGTGTGTGTTGCCAAAGTAATGTCAATGATGGTTTGATACCTAGAGCTTACAAACAGGCCCCTCTTACCCATTGGGCACAATGGGCACGTGCCCAGGGCCCCCGATGGACTGGGGCCCCCTAGTCCCTACTCGATTACCAAGCGATAACCGATAGCTACTCTACTTTCTCATTATACATACTATATTATATACTACTCAAAACAAAATTGCAGCCACCTGTAAAATTGTATGATAAACAAACTAACATTAGGTATGTACTCATTTCTTTGCTCATTTCTTCTCTGTGTTTGTGTATTGGTTTTAAGGTCCCGAACGTTATTGACGACAAATAAATTAAGTGCGTACCTAATATAAATAAGCAATAAGATTCTATTGAAAATCAATAAAAATAATAGGTGGCTCTTATTTTCTTTTGAATAGATATATGTTACTGTAAAAGTCCTTATACTTATTGGTAATTATCCTGTCTTCGCCTCCGAGATTTATTCCTTAACCAAGTAGTAGCCCTGCTACGCGCTAACCCTATCGCACAAGTTTTAAAGTCAGAGAAAGAAAACCACTATATCTTCCTCTGTCTAATCACACCTGACAAGCCTCCGCAGTACCGACCTCATTCTTGTCCGTGCGCGCGCGGCGCTCGCACGAGTGTAACAGTAATATAATTTGTGCATGAGTGTAGGTAACCTACGTAAAAAAAAAAAGGTATAAATTTACGGTTATTTGCTTATTTGTTAAGTATGCCTAAACGAAAACACAGTGAACCCGAAGAAGATAGATGGCTAAGGAAGATGAAGAGATACGAAGAAAAACTGAATTCGGAAAAACGTAGGGGCAAGCCGGAGGCACATTTTGTACTCAGATGATGGCGAAAATGATGTGCAACCAGAAGAATACTTTTTTACATTCCCGTTGCATTCATCGGGAATCATTTTTATGTCCGTTGTATTCTTCGGATAATATTTTATTATGTTCTCGTTGTATTGAACGAGGAATCATTTTTATGTCCGTTGTATTCTTCGGATAATATTTTATTATGTTCTCGTTGTATTGAACGAGTAAGCGGGTAGACATCGCTCGCCTGGGCCGCCGAGTACGCGCGCGGTGCGACCACGTGCAGTAATACTGGTAATGGAAAATGTGGGTATCCTTTTTTCCCCGCTGCCTAAAAATTTCCGTTGCATTCATCGGAAATCACTTTTATGTCCGTTGTATTCTTCGGATCATATTGTTATTATGTTCTCGTTGCATTCAACGAGTGTACTTAATGGAAAATATAGGGGCTGTCCTTTTTTCCCCGCTGTTTTAAAAATTTCCGTTGCATTCATCGGAATTATTTAAAAATATTTTTTGTGTTGCCTAAATTCTCATTAAATATTTATTAGTATCTTTCACATACAAACCAATATGGTGATAACTGATGACTTACAAACCGATGTAGCGGCCAGGTTTCAAGTCCTATTGCAAAACGGTTTCCAAAAGTGACCAAAGACGAGCATTAAAAAAAAAAAAAAACAATGTATACTATAGTACCTATGGCGAAGGGCCGAACTCTAATTCGGAAGTAAGTGCTTTGTTGGTAGACAACAGAATCAACTCGGTAAAGCACTTTCAGCACTGGGAAGGGCACAATCGTGTCTTTTAAAGAAAAATCTTAATATTCCAGATGTAGTTACGTTGAACGATGCAGACACCAATTTCATCTAAGAGTCATTTAAACTTGAAAGGCTCATCGTCCCGAACGCGACAGCAAAGCAGCGGCCAATCCTACCCTCATCGAGCCGGTGGGCCGGGACAGTCAAAGACGTCATACTAACAAGCGAATCGACGGCGAGCAGCCGCGTTCGCACCGCTGCCAGCTTGTCGCCTGCCAGCCCCGCCGCCGCCGCCGCTGCCGCTGGCACCGCCGAGGCACCAGCCAGTCGCGTCGCATCACAACGGTCATCGAACAATCGCGCTACCTGAGCGCGCAGCCGCAAGTACATGCCGGCCGCTTAAAATATTAATTTAGTCAATGAGTGGTGAACTATCACTAGCGATAGGTTTATATTAGACAATGTGTCCAGGATTTCATTTATTGAGGAACCTTATCAAATACCATACAGCCGTGCGCGGCGTTCTTTTTCAAAAAGTTTGTGAATAGCAATTTCTCTCGAATTAAATCATTTATTAGAAATAAAAGCTATTAGGAGATGTAACCCGACAGCAAAACAATTCGTTTATGATATCTTCGTTATTCCTAAAAGCGTGTGCTCTATATATATTAAATCTAAAAATCTGAATTCGAAGTCGAAGTAGGTATCTCATTTCAAAATGGAAGATATCAGAACGGCTACTCGATTTATGATCGAAGACTGATACGTGATTAATATTGATATTTAGGAAGCTTAATTTTTGCTGCCGATTCACAAATCAAAAAAAAAAAAAAAAAGAAAACATGTTTACGCTTTTATTTTCATGATATTTTGTACGAGTTTCTAGCACTCCCGTTTAGCCTATGTTCCGCGCGATATATTTCACAAAATATTACAGCCAGCTCGTACTCATTTAAGATCTTATGGTCTGCTATCAGTGAGATATCTATGATATGTTGTGTTTAGCAAACTCTGCTGGAGAGTACCTAGAGAACACAAAAAGAACTATTTAATGTCTGACACGATTAGGGTTAGTTATTAATAAAAAAAATAAAAAAAACTAGTCTAATACCAGAAAAGCTTTGTAAATTTTTAGGTTTTATTTTAAACTCTAATAAAATAACATACAATTACCAGATTCAAGCCACAAAAATTTATTATACACATAAAAAATATATTTAAATCTAACAGAATTCGAATAAGGTTCTTTGAACGTTTTCTACGGCAGCATGTCGGCTGTAGTATATGGGTAGTATATACACACAAAATCACTAAAAGTGCTCTTCTTAGAAATACTAACAATTACGACGTTTTTATTACAATTACAGATATTTTATAATAATATGATGATCTCCATTGGTGGCAGATCAATATTCCATTGGCAGTCAATTGAATAAAAAGTCATAGGTACAATTTCGGAATTTTTACGGACGTTTCGACAGCAGGCTAGGGTGCAGCTTGTGCCAACGAAAAGACTGGTGGTTTCTGGACCAACATCGAGCGAACCAATCATATAAACTGACTGGAACTACTCGCTGTATATTGTGGGCTAATTTCATTTGCTAAAAATGTCGCTAATTGTGGTAGTCTTTTAAGTGTCGATAACACCACTGCCATATTCTATATAAATAGAATGGGGAGAGTGTAATACCAACACTTAAGTCAAGTTACTAAAATGATTTGGGACTGGTGTGAGAAAAGTAGGTATATTTATTTTCGCGTCTTATATTCGTTACTCGTTAAATATAGAAGCTAACAGTGAATCGAGAAAAATAAACTTCGACACAGAGTGGCAGTTGGGTATCAGACAACTTTTGAAAATAAAACATTTTTTTGGTGAACCATCTATTGACTTATTTGCATCTCGTCTTGCAAACATTTTTTTGGTGAACCATCTATTGACTTATTGCAAATGTCCCGCGTATATTTCATGGAAAAGGGATCCCTTTGCCTATGATATTGACGCGTTTAAACAGTAGATTAGTCGCAATTTTATTTTTACGCTTTAACACCGTTTGCACTAATTTTTAAAACTATAAACAAAATAGTTACTGATTAAGCCACCGGAATTATCGTTGTTCAACTATAGCCCTCTTAACCATGGTATCCCCTTTTCATATCCCTGGGTGTCACAGAGATTGTGATATTTCCTCCAAGAAAGATCAACTTACTTCCTTTCAGGATGGTACACCATCTGCGCCGTCACCTTTCCCTGCCAGCGTGTGTATTTTCCGGGAAAGCTTTCATGACGTGCCAGAAACAGCCTTAGATGTTGTTATCTTCGATATCACATAACACCGGGTCATAATATAATTCTAGTATAAAGTACTAAAGATATGGTGAGAATTTTGTAAAAAGAATACAACAGATTTTTTTAAATGTAAATACTACATTTTTGTTGGAATTTCTGTTAATGTGTTTTGAAATTTTGAAGTTTAGGTAGAACTATTGTTCTAATGTCACGATAGCAAGTGATCGTTATTAGTTAGGCAGTAGCCCCCTGGTATTATAGTATTAGACTATTAAACGATTTGAGAATTATACAATTAATCTTGAAAAAATGAGTAAGAAGTCAGTCATGTTATTAGCTGGACCAAGGACGCATACAATTTCTCTAACAAAAATACGAAATATTAATAAAGCATATGAAGATCGAGTAATTATAACACTTACAAATTTAATTAAAACATAAGCAATTGGCAAAGCTCAACCGGTTTTAAACTTACTTTTTTTTTATCCCTTTAATATCCCGGTATTTGTCCAGCATCAGTGGTATTAAGTTAAGATATATTGCTGTATCATCTTCAATTCGCTCAGATTCAGAACAAACCTGATCCTCACACATAAGAAACCACGTAGACCTGCTTCATCTCAACCCATTGGGCGCTGGATAAAGCAGATCATGTGCGATAGTGGCATTGACATCTTAATATTCGGAGCGAGCGAGACACGCATCAACATCAGGCGGCGTCTCGTGCTGGCCTCAACGTCGATGTAATTAGAAAGACCGCAGGATGTTCGGAAAGATCAGCTGTATTTGCTGATTTTTATAACAGACCGGTACATATATTAGTTCTGAAACCAATTTTATTGAATCTTTGTCACAATTATAATTATTATTAAGTACTTAAAACAATACTGTCGGTTGATTAGTTTTTTGTTCACAATATTTTGTTGTTTTGAAATTTTTGCTAGAGGCGCAAAAAAAAAAAAAAAAAAAAAAAAAAATTGAAATACGTAATAATTATGTTTTGATGTTTTACTGTAATGTTGTTTATTTTTTATTGTCGCAACATTGATTTTATACTCTCTGAACATCTACATGGTTAAGGAATAAATCTCGGAGGCGAAGACAGGATAATTAAATGATCAAACGAACTTACCTGAAGTGAAGTTCGATCTTAATTATCCTGTCTTCGCCGAAGAGATTTAAGGTCCCTCCCTCCCTGAATCTTATCCCCCTATATATCAATGTTGCTCTATTTCTCTAAAAAGAATGAGGTCGGTACTGCGGAGGCTTGTCAGGTGTGATTAGACAGAGGAAGATATAGTGGTTTTCTTTCTCTGACTTTAAAACTTGTGCGATAGGGTTAGCGCGTAGCAGGGCTACTACTTGGTTAAGGAATAAATCTCTTCGGCGAAGACAGGATAATTAAGATCGAACTTCACTTCAGGTAAGTTCGTTTGATCATTTAAATCTTAGGTTTTGTCAGTAAAGAACATTATTATCCACTTTGGACCTGATGATGTCTAGAAATGAAATATATTTATTTTAATATAAAGGTGATTTTATAGTAACGTGTATCTGTTACTGTAAAAGCCCGTATGTCAGTAAATCTTAGGTTTTGCCGGTAAATCCTACATGAGCTAGTAACTGTTAGGATTTTAAAAAGAATAGATGATTTTTCGGGCTTTTAGACTTTGGGGTACTATACTAGGTTTTACCAATGACGGTTAGTAAATATTGGTTTTCGGAATAAAACAATGTGTATTTCTGTCGTTTTTCTTTTCAATTTAACTATGAGTCAGCACCTTTACAAATTAATTAAGTTACGAATCCACCTAGACTGTACAAAACGACACAGTTACATGCGACCTGTAATTGTACACATTAAAACTAAACAAAGTCTAAATTAAATACTAAATAAAAAATGCATAATTATCGTTATGATAAAACATTTGTTATTGTAATTAATGTTATTTATTTTAATACTAATATTATAAAGAGGAAAGATTTGATTGTTTGTGTGTTTGTATTGAATAGGTTTCGAAACTACTGAACCGATTTTGTTGAAAGTTGGTATAGGGATATATTTCGAGACCAGGGGAAGGACATAGGGTAATTTTCCTACGGGAAAAAAATTCCCACGAGAAAACAAAAATAACGCGGGCGAAGTCGCGAGCGGAAAGCTATAGTAACTTAATAAAACATAATTTTAAAACACCTTAAAAAAAACAAAACAATTTAAAAACGAAAATTATTTTCTTACAAATGCCTACGTTGGCCTGTGGTAACTGAATCATTATTTATCTTATTATTTGGTATTTTATAACTTACTTAATTAAAATATTTGACCAGTCTAAAAAGTCCCACGTTTTATGCGTCTCAAGAGAAAACACTAAGGTCAGGAGAATTCAAAAATAGGATTTTTTAAAATGCAAGTATTGCTGTCGCGTTGTGCCCCCAAACAAACGAGTGCGATAGAGACAACTGAAAAATACACAAAATAGACGTTTCGTAGTCCTCTATTTTCTCTTCTAAAACTTGAACGATTTAATTACTTTTTTTTAAATTTAAGGAAAGGTTTTGATTATGTTTCTGTGTTTCATCTTTTTTGATATAATCGCGTCAAATTTGTTTGCTGGATGTTTGAAACAGCAGAAAATTTTTGAAGGATTAAACCGCCT
Source organism: Schoenobius gigantellus (assembly GCA_963935595.1). NCBI lineage: Eukaryota > Metazoa > Arthropoda > Insecta > Lepidoptera > Crambidae > Schoenobius > Schoenobius gigantellus. Next base: position 6,880,507 of record OZ012557.1, read on the forward strand.
GTAATAAATAATGTAATAAAAAAAGGAGAACGTAGGACCATGTGCATAGCTTTTTTTTTGTAAAAATAGGGCAACTATTGCAACTATCGAGGAAGGAAACCCGTATGATTTCCTCTTAAGAATATTTTCAACATTGACCGCGTCTTGGTGTTGGTGGTAAGTTCTAGGATTTACCGGGTGTATAATGGTAAAAGTCCGAAATAAGCAATGATCACAGAACAGTTCGGACTTTTAACCAATAAGAGTTGATAAATCTTAGGTTTCACCGGAAAATGTTAGGATTTACCGTAGTTCGGGCTTTTACAGTAAGATATACACAAAACACGTTGGAAATACCTATACAATTTAAGGGTTTCCCTCGATTTTTATGGGATCCCATCGTCAGGTCCTGACTTTGGTGACCTTGGGACCACCCCAGGAGTATACTCTATCAAATACAAACAGAATTTTGAAAATCGGTCCACAATTGGCGGTGTAATCGCGTACATACACACACACAAACCAATATACGGGTCGAATTAATAACCTCCTCCTTTTTAAAGTCGGTTAAATAGTGCTTTATTATGGTCATAGGGGGCCCACTATCCTAATGTGCCCAGGGCCTCTAATAGGTGAAAGACGGCCCTGCTTACAAAGGTTGGTTCTGTGCCTTTGTTCATGATATTTAGGTTTGTTTGGAATAGGTATTCGGTAGCGTATACTAACACTATGTATTACCTTGACTTCACAGCAAACACTGCAGTGCAGCGCGAGCGCGCGGGTGGAGAGAGCGCGATTACCACGCCCTTTCCCTCGTCCCGCACCGACGTACTCACTATTACTCAGAATTTAAAAGAAATAACTAAACGTAACAATATTTACTTATAGTTTCTACATTTCTTTCCAAGGCAAGAACGCAGTAATCGTTACTGCTCAAGAAAAAAAAAATATGGGTAAATAAAACTGTTTATGGATAACTATAACATTTTTGAATGTATGAATAAACAACATTATCGTGCATAATTGTGAAATGAAAAATAAAAAAAAAATGCATAAAGTCTATTAAAACTGTTACTTTACTCCGAGAATAAATTAAGGTACACATAAATATCATATAAGTCTTTATGTTTTGATCATTGTAAATAATTTGGCGTAAGTCAATGTATTCTTTTTATTCCCAATAAAAAAATCTCTGAAGTCTAACAACGTATTTTAGTATTTCTTGAATAAAATCACCAAGATTAATGATAAAAATACCAAATAAATTCACCATACGTAGTTTGAGTTGCTCTTTTCAATGCACGTATTACCTAAAATTCAACGTAAGAACACTTATGCCTTTCTTGAACTGATGGTACGAATTATCAATTACAAGAAAAAGGCAAAGAATTTCAATTGCGGGAAAATGTCGCGCGGCTTTTTTTTTGCGCGCTGCCCGGGCATGGCTAAACTCTTCATACAGCCAACAAAAAAGGGCCAAACAGCCAAAATTCAAAACTAAATAAACCGAATATTTTAGTTTTTAAAAAACAAGTTTGTGTGAATTTTTAATAGTTTATTTTAGTTATAGTTATTAATTATTGTTTTTGAATGTTTGTCTTTAAATGTCGTTGTTAATTTGATATTTAAGTAACCAGTAGTAGGCTGTTCATTTGTTTCCAATAGGCTAGTTGACCCTTTTTTAAAGTAGGGCTTAAAATGTTCATAATTGTTGTATTAGACCATAGCACATGAATATTATTCTTTTCGATGGCTAAAAAGTGCAAAAAATCTATTTTAAATTAAGATTTTCAATTTTGGACCGAAAACACGGTCAGCCATGATAGTCTGTTGATTATCTGTGGCAATGACGTCAGTCTTATAGTAAACAAAGCACGGGGGCGAAATAACCTCACAAAAACAATGCTTTCTATTAAATATCACAAAATATAGTAAAACTGTATATGGAACGGGACAATAGAACAGGAATATAGAATTAAGACTCCAGGAAAGCTGTGGATTAGACGTACCCAGTGATATAGTCGTGCGAAATATTTGGTTAACACTCGCTTCAAGAAAACCTGTAACTATCTACTGAAACTCAAATGTATTTTCGCAGAAATCACATTAATGTAAGTACTATAACTGAATAACTCAATCTGTGTAGGTTCAACTTAAACAAAATAGAAGTTTTTAGGTTGTATGTAAAATCATGAATTAAATTTTTATCTTTCAGTTAGAATGAAAACTGACTGCAGCCGACCAACCAAATTTGAAGTTGACCAGAAAACTGAGAGAAAACTTGACCATTCACGCCTTTTTGATTTAATCTAAGTTATACACTGACACTAGATGATGTTTCAAAGAAAATAATATGTACTTATGTCCAATTGAATAATGATGAAATTGAATATTAATCAAAAAGTATGTAATACAAACAAAAATATAAAAGTTTCATAATGAATATATTTATCTAAAAAACTTTTACTTGAATTTATTGAGTACCTAATTAAAATTTGTTGCTTTCAGAGGTTACGTAATGAGAACAATTGTGTACTACTCTGTTCTCCTCTTGACAACGAGATTGATAAGGCAGTAAAAGTTGTGCAACATAATACAAAGCAGTGCATGCACAGCCACAACATCAAAATGTGACCCGTCAACAAGAACAACATTATGTCAACAAAATAACTCAAGTATTCATATACCAAAGCACCATAGAAGTAAATAGGTCCAGTTTGGTAAAACTGAAAGGTTATATCTTCACTGATTAAACCTGCTGGCCACCACGGCTGGTAAATTTCAGAACAGCTTACGCAAAAATGTGCAAGTTATTTATTTTAAAGCCGTATACAAATATATTAAATGTGATTGCTATGTTGTCAGCCTGTGCTCTTCCTAATTTACAAGACCCTTCTTATTAAATAAATAATATAAAGAAGTTTTTTTTCTTTACTTTATACATAACTAACATCTAAATATGACATAATAAATTTTTGTACTACATTAGTCATTGTGTTCTTCAGAAAAAAAATGTTCTATGTTTATTTGACAATAATGACTTGTAAAGGTTTAAGTTGAATCAAAATATTTTAATTTGAAATACATGTGTTTTATTTTTCCGTTACACCTTAAAAGATTTATAATATTTTATAGGTTTGTTCCCTCCGGCCGCCATGGCAACTAGGTTTCGCAACCAGTTGCCAAAAAAGAAAAACCTTTCTTCCTACTCAACCAGTTGCCAAAGACGAAGGCCCATTCTTTTTGCGTAACTGTACATCATTAATCTTTGCAGTTTTGCAACCAGTTGTCGAAAAAGAAAAAAATTCTTACTACTCAACCAAAATTTCTATCTAAACAGATTGTGCTTTTCCTATATTTCAAACTTTTTTAAAACATATCCAAACTCTTTAATATTTTTTTATTTTTGACTTTAGTGACATACTTATATCAATTTTTACTATTGCGCTTGTTGTGTTATGCTGAAGGCTATTAATTTTCAATAAATATCATTAGAAGTTAATATTTACCGAAATTAAGAATTACGCGAACATGTCTACTTCAAATGTACACCCCAATTCTTCAAGAATTGAATTTATAAGTACGAGAAGAGGAGGTGTGTCTATATTGTATGAAGGCAGGCGTTACCACCACAAAAAAGCTTATGTGAATGGAAACACTTTTTGGAAATGTTGTGCAACCAAAGGCTGTAAAGGTAATATTACATTAAATACTCGTAATGAAATAATAATTTAAAAAGCACACGAATATGACTGTCGTGGTGATATTGAAAAACTATAATTTTAAAAGAATTAGATGATCTCAAGTTAAGAAGTAGTTGCAATTTCGAATCCATTAGTAAACAATATGACTGTAAATTAAAAAATGACGGACATAATTTTATTAGCGATATACCAAAGTTTAACAGCGTGAAAACTGCTCTTTATAATGAAAGGAACAGAGTAATTGGTAGCAAAAAAATGCGTTTATCACAGGCCGTGGACTTTACTATACCTATGAAGTATCAACATTTATACCTTTGTGAATACGAAGACTTACATTACAGAATAATAGTATTTTGTAATAAAGATGTTTAAACAAAAATGAGTAATTTCAATCACTTCTTTGCTGAGGGTACCTTTAGAAGTTGCCCAAAAGGTTTTAAACAATTCTATACTATTCACGGATATGATGAAACTAACTTTATAATTACTCCATTATTTTTTGCTCTTCTTCCTGATAAAAAACAAGAATCATATAAAATTTTGTTAAGATTAATAAAGACTCAAATTCCAACATGGAGGCCAGAAAAAATTACATTAGATTTCGAAATAGCAGCCATTAATGCGTTTAAAGAAATATTTCCCAATATACTTTTCAAGGGATGTTACTACCATTTTAACCGTCGTGCACTATGGAAGAAGGCGAAAGGCTTAGCAATAAAATCAAGAGTTAAAAAAGGCACGTGGCAAGATGTATCGGCATAGCTCGTTTACCGAAAAAATATTTAGAAGAAGGTTATAGATACGTAATCGCAAAAAGTCCAGTCAGCGAGGAAATCAAGACATTTAATAAATATTTTCAGAAGCAGTGATTTCCAACGTTAGCACAGCTACTGGATGTTCTAGAATCCGAAACTACGTGTTACGATCTAAAAAAGTAAGCAGCAAAAAAATGAAAGAATATAAGGAGATTGACGAAGAAATTGAATTGGTTATAAATGATTTAAATAATCACAAAATTTCTGTTGGACATTGTATCGAAATAATCAGCCCTTTCGTTGTTTTATTTTAAGTTATTTTTTCAGTAGAGGCGCCACATATACACCCCTAATTCCAAATTTCGATACTGAATTTAGTATAAAGTTAATATAATTAGATAATTGTAAGTTTTTAATTTTTTGTTTGAGCGTCGGTGGCGCTGTGGACTCGGTACTTGTCTTCCAATCGGGAGGTCTGGGTTCGAGACCGCCATGTACCACTGTGTTTTTCGTTTCGAATTTCATATGTACATTTGTCTGACGCTCCTACGGTGAAGGAAAACATCGTGAGGCAACCTGCATACATCTACGAAAAAATTCAAAGGTGTATGTGAAGTCGACCAATCCGCACTGGGCCAGCGTGGTTGACTAAGGCCTAATCACCCTAACATAGGGTAGGCTCTCGAGCCCCTCGGTGGGGACGTATATATGAGCTGTGATGATGATGATGAAGTTTAATTTTGTTATTTTAAGAAAAACTTCCTTTCTTATTGTTAAATAAAAAGGTCTTATGTTTTTTTTTAAATATAGTAGCTCATGTGCAAATCCAAAATAAAATCAAATACAGAATAAAATTTAGTTTTCATAATATTATATGTATATAAAATATGTGGAGATAGGTGTTAACAGTGTTAGCGGTTCACACTAATAAATTTTTCAGCAATTATCAAAGTTGATTAATAAAAATTACCATATTTTAAAAAAATTCTTATTTGGAAACTATAGTTGAGAAAAAAGAATAGGCCTTCGTCTTTGGCAACTGGTTGAGTAGGAAGAAAGGTTTTTCTTTTTTGGCAACTGGTTGCGAAACCTAGTTGCCATGGCGGCCGGAGGGGGTTTGTTGCTCATATTTATCATTGTTACTCAAATATATATGTTCCAAAAGTACAAATAGGTTGAATAGAGTTAGATCATGTATTGCCTTATTAAGGTCGCAGGTAATAAAAGTCAAAATAATAGTAAAGTGATTTATTATGAAGTAATACTTTCATATAATTTAGGAAAAATGTAGTATAGTTTCCAAAATGGCACTATTTGATCAATAAGTTTTTTGACATACAGATTGTTAGAACAAATACCTATTATAGCTAATATTGTCACCTTTTGAGTGTTTTCAAAATTACATACTGCTAGCAACTGTTACGCGCCACAACGCCTCAGCCAATCGCAAGCCAGCCGAAGCCAGCCAATCAGAGCCAAGCACGTGTTGCCATCTGACAGCCAGCCCAAGCCAGCCAATCAGAGCCAAGCACGTGCAGCCATGTGCCAGCCAGCCCAAGCCAGCCAATCAGAGCCAAGCCAAGCTAGCGCCTTACTATCGGAGAAACTATAAAATGCCGCGCTATCTCATATTTAGATCACTTCTCTGTTTTACTGTTTCTAAGACGGAACTCTGCCCTATTGTAAATCGAAATTAAATCAGTGTGATTCTGCAACGTCTACTTTTTATTTTATCCCGTTACATATCAGAAGTGGGATAAATATAAAAAAAAACCTAAAACGTAGTTAATGCGTCGAGTGTATGCCGCCTGGTCCGTCCGCACGAATGCAATGGGGCAAATTTCCGCGTGAAGATTCATCCGAGACAACTAGTGAAAACGAAGACAAAGTTTCGCCACCAGCCTCGCCTTCAGCTCGAAAAATCCTACGCAAGCTTTTGAAATCAGAGGTACAAAAGGCCATGAAAAGAATCCCGTGCAGTCTTGCTAATCCCCGAGTTCGACCCGGATAGCGAAGAGTATACTACTGCGACAGCAAGGCTCAAAAAAAAATTGATCAACTTGGCGAAATTCATATGGATGGTGCGAAAACATGAAGTCGTTTCATCCGCAAGATAGATTAAGGAGGTCAAGCAAGAAGATGGTACAACCGGCTGGATGAATACGATTACTCTTGGGAAGACTGGAAGCAAATGTTGATACGTGCATTTCCCAGACATCGCAAATATGGATTCGATGACCAAATATTATCAGGACAAAGTCGCCATGTGTTTTCGGTGTAAGTTGTCAGACAGCGCAGTTGTCTCATGCATCATTCGCGGTCTACCACCAGAGCAGAGCCACCAGCTGCACTACTACACCGCCTTCGGAGGTTCAGGTTAGCCCACATTATTTTATTGCACTACCTTTGTAGCCAAAATAATCTATTGCACACTAGCCAAGCCAATATTAGCACAATCGGGTCATCAAACATAGAGGAAATCAGTTAGATCTATTGAATAAAAACCGATTATGATTATTTGATTGCTTTACTAGTCAATTTCCCTGATTATTTTGCGAATAAAACACAAGACTTAGGATGTATAAAGTTAACAAGTGAACAGCCTATATACCGTCAACCTTACAGCTTGTCGCAGTCAGTAGTTAGATCCAAAGTGTCTGAATTGCTCGACGCAGGTATAGTTCAAGAATCTGAATTATGTTTTGCTTCTCCCGTAATTCGTAAAAAAAAAGAACGGCGATAGTAGACTTTGTGTTGACCCTTGCCTAATATCGATGATTAGGTTTCCAAATTAGCCGTTAAGAATTTCTTTACGAGTTTTAATTTGGCACAAAGTTACCATCAGGTCAAAATCAACCCTATAACGCCACATTGGTATTTGAATATACGCGTTCCGTTTGGCTTAGATAACGCACCGTCTGTTGTTATACGAATAATGAATAAGGTTGTAGATTCAATACGAAATTCCAATCACAAAAGGCGGTAGTTCAAAAACCCACAATGACTTTCCCGATAAATATGAAATGTTAGCATTCTTAGACAATTTGTTGCTACCCTCTTTTGATGTTCAGTCAGGTTTAGATATTTTACAAAAAGTTCTTCATAAATGAAGATCGGAAAATTTAAAGTGAAATGTGAGTAAGTGTTCATTCTTATAAAACAAAATTACATACTTAGGACATGAGATATCTTCGAATGGCATTCAACCAGGTGAATCAAAATTGTTAGCAGTGTCGCAGTTTCCTACCCCTAGTAGTGTTCATGAAATACGTCAATTTATAGGGCTATGTAGCTATTTCCGTAAATTTATTAAAAGCTTCGCAATTTAATTGCTCGCCCTTTAACTTTATGGAAATGGGGCACTGAACAAGTCGATAGTTTTCAACAATTAAAACTGTGTTTGTGTACAAGGCCAATACTGGCTTTATATGACCCTGTATTACCAACATAGATTATCGCAGGTATTTTTTTTTACAAAAATACACTGATAATTCCCTTAGGCCTGTCATGTATTTCAGTAGGGCAACGAGTAAAGAAGAAAGTATATACCATAGTTACGAGCTTGAAACGCTTGCCGTAGTAGAATCTATGTGTAGGTTTAGAGTGTATTATAGTAGGGATACATGTAAAAGTGGTAACTGACTGTACTGCCGTTCGCGCCACCCTTACTAAACGTGACATTATCCCACGTATTGCTAGGTGCTGGCTGTGAATACAAGATTTTGACATGAGTGTACAATATGGTGTGGGGAAAAAATTTAACACGTAGACGCGTTGAGTAGAAATCCCGTCGATGCTATTAATGTCAACCGCCTTGAAGTGTCAGACGGGTTCTATAACAGTCCAGTACCAGGATGACAAGTTAAGGCGTATCATTGTTCAGCTTAAAGATCGCTCTGCTGCCCCTGATATAAACAACAACTATGTGCTCTCAGATGATAGACTCTATAGGAAGACATTGTATGGTAAGACTAGTTCAGATGCACCACAATGATAAGTCATGTAGGCTTTCAAAAATGTATAGATTTAATAAAGAGGGAGTAAATGGTACATTGTTCCCTATTCCGAAACCCACAGAACCCATGGTCATGGTTCATGTCGACCATATGCCCCTTTTGTAGAACAGCAAAAGGTTATCAATATATGTTGGTTATTGCAGACTAGCTTCTGCCCGCGACTTCGTCTGCGTGGACTTCAATTTTGAACAATTTGTAATTTTCCCTCGGGAACTACTTAAGGAATCGGGATAAAAGGTAGCCTATGTCACGTTCTTTTCCATGTCAAAGGCTACATGCATGCCAAATTTCATCCAAATCCGTTCAGCCGTTTTTGAGTGATTGAGTAACAAACATACAAATATCCAAACATCCACACTTTCACGTTTATAATATTAGTAGGAAGTAGGATAATTTCTCTAAATTTGTTATTGCTGAGCCCACCCACGGTCAATTCAGTAAAAAACAATAAGAATACTTTAAAAAATATTTAGTTTATTGGTTACCCTCATAAACTTGTCAGTGATCATGGCAAAGATTTTAACAGCATTTATTAAAAAAAAATCAACTGACAAGCAATTTAAGTACATTTTGACATCTGTTGCATGTCCACGAGCCAATGGTTAAGTGGAACCGGATCTTACTGAATGTGTTACGTGCGATTGATCCTAGCCAGACTTCTAATAATTGGGCCAATAGCTTACCTGACATTATTTGGGGTGTTAATAATACTGTAAATGAAAGTACAACATAGTCGTATAGCCCTATGATTTGATGTTATGAAAGTAATAATGAATCGTTTGAAATCAGACGTAATAATAGATCTAGTGCGCGATTAAAATTAGAAAGCCATAAGATGAAGCGTAACGTCGATAAAAAAAAGGAAAACTAGTCGAATTTACAGAAAGGGAGATTTAGTTCTTTGGCGGCAAGCACCCACAAGTAGTGTAACAAGAGTGAGCACTAAGCTTGATGATATTTACTCTGGCCCATATATCATTACTAAGGTGTGGGTAATGACATATACAGAATCCTCAGTATCAAGGGGTTCCGAGGCTACAAGGCCTTTACTAGCCTGGTTGCATCGGACTCTTGAGGCCCTATCACAAAATCACAGTACCCTATATCATACAGTGCCAGTAGCTCTGATGACCAGCTTGAAACCGAAGATCTCATTGACCTACTTGAAAGCTAACCACGTGTTTTTCCATTGCGGGAGCAATGATTGTTTCAGGACGGCCGACTGTTACGCGCCACAACGCCTCAGCCAATCGCAAGCCAGCCGAAGCCAGCCAATCAGAGCCAAGCACGTGTTGCCATCTGACAGCCAGCCCAAGCCAGCCAATCAGAGCCAAGCACGTGCAGCCATGTGCCAGCCAGCCCAAGCCAGCCAATCAGAGCCAAGCCAAGCTAGCGCCTTACTATCGGAGAAACTATAAAATGCCGCGCTATCTCATATTTAGATCACTTCTCTGTTTTACTGTTTCTAAGACGGAACTCTGCCCTATTGTAAATCGAAATTAAATCAGTGTGATTCTGCAACGTCTACTTTTTATTTTATCCCGTTACACAACACAAAAGTATATAAGTTTTGCTTTAGCACAAAACATCTGCATCTATACTTGAGTTAAGCATACTGTTCATAGTTTTCCGTCTTTGATAATTAACATTTTCTTCAGTAAAAGAGCATGACAATTTTGTATTAATCTAATTTTATGGATACCGTTTGTTGAATAGACTATTACAGGGTATTAATTGGAAATGAGGTCACATTTTGCAAATTTCAACCCTAATCTTCATCTTTCAACTTTTATCCACATTTCATTATACTCGTAGGTGTCTGCAAGATTTCCCACCAAAAATCTTCCCAACAAAAGAACCATCATGTGTTATGCACTGGCTGACTTTATAGCACATGGAAGCTGTTATTGTTTATAACGAAGCTCGAACTAAAGAGCACTTCTGTATTGATGATTTGTGGTTTAGTTTTCTATGCACTTTATTATTTCTTCATTGAAGAGGTCTTTTATTTTTTAAGAAATATGTCACAATCTGTGTCTGTGAATGTATATATATTTTTCCTCCCAGTAATTTTCTTCATGCTTGACAAATTAACAACTGCCAATCTTTCTCTTTTTATGTTCATTTACAAATTCTTTCAGTACTACACTGGTATTTGACACATGATCCTGATGTTTTCTCATAATCATAATCATAATCATAACTTTATTGCACAAAATATGGTTACAAATAGGTGGTTCATTAAATTTTAAGTTCTACACATATTTTACTGTTCTACAGCATGCAACATTTTGTGACCATTGTATTCTCATTACCATTATATTCATATTACACACCATTTATAAATTAATTTAAATGTCAATTACAAAAATACAAATACAAATTTAATAACTTCTGTCAAATAAAATTCAATACTGTTTCGAAAACAACCATTAGGATTCGCATTATATTAATTACTTTAAACAATCACTGAATTAAAATATTCTAAAATAGCATATAAGTACATTCACATTAAATTAATACTTTGTCATTCAAGTACTCGTCAACTGAATAATATGACTTTTCTACTAACAATTTATGCAGGCGTCGTTTTAATATACGTAGTGGAAAAGTCTTAAATGGTTCCGGTAGTTTGTTATATATTCTGACACACATTGCCATACTATTTCTACCGCAAATAACGGTCCTTGAGTTGGGATTGCACAGCTTATTAGGATATCTAGTATTAAATGTATAGCACTGTTTATTCGTAGAGAATAAGTAATTATGCATTCTAACAAATATACAGATTTCATAAATATAAATACTAGGAACCGTCAATAATCCGAAAGACCTGAATAAAGGCTTACAGGAGGTCCATGAATTAACGTCTGCTATGGCTCTTATACATTGCTTTTGCGCAATAAAAACTCGATTAATTTTAACAGAGTTGCCCCAAATAACAATGCCGTACCTTATATTTGATACAACGTAACCGTGATATGCTTTTATTGCTATTTGTTTACTGCTTATTTTTGATAGCTGCCAAAGAGCGTAAGCAAATTTATTTATCTTATTGCAAACCTTTTCTATATGTGGTTTCCATGTACACACATCATCAAATTCTATTCCCAAGAAGGTGGTTTGATTTACTTCGGTAATGTTCCTTTGTTTATAATTAATATTCAAGTTCATTTTTTTTGCTCCCCTATTTATAAATTGAATTATTTTAGTTTTGTCTATATTAACTGTTAAATTATTAGAACTAAGCCAATTTATAACGGCTTCTACAACATGATTAATTTTGTCGTTAAAGTTTTGCCTTGGATCGTCTTTCACAACTATCGCTATATCATCGGCATAGAGCGAACAATGAGAGTCTGTAGTTTTTGGTAAATCGTTAATATAAATAAGGAATAACAATGGTCCTAAGATTGATCCCTGTGGTACTCCAACTCTATTGCATCTCATTTTTGATCTCGATGTTACCTCTTGTAAATTAGAACTTATATGTGTGATTTCCACAAATTGGAGCCTATCATTCAAATAGCTAGATATCCATTGTAAAGCGTTTCCTCTTATACCATATGTAGCACATTTTTTTAGTAGGAGTGTATGAGAGACAAAATCGAAAGCTTTGCTCATATCAAAAAAGACTACTGCAGTTTTAATTTTATTGTTTACATTTTCAACAATCTCATTGATGAGTTTGAAAGCCGCTAACCCCGTTGACTTATTTTTTTGAAAACCATATTGATTTGAGTCAAGTATATGGAATTTTTCGATAAACTTCATTAGACGAATATGCATACACTTTTCGAATATTTTTGACAAGATCGGTATTAGGGCTATGGGTCTATAATTAGCTGGGTTTCTTCGGTCTCCTTTCTTATAAATAGGCTTTACTACAGTCAATTTTAAATGATCAGGAAACACTCCCTGCTCAAACAACAAATTAACTAAATATGCTAGAATTGGTGATATTATGTCTTTGCAATGTTTTAATATTTTTGTACAAAGTATATCATGTCCAACAGACCTTGTATCTTTAAGAGACCTTATTATATTAGCTATTTCTAAAGCGTCAATTGGGTATAAAAACATGCTATTATTATTAGATGTTATATTATTCATATTAATGTCATTTATGTGATTAGAAATATTATCAATGTTATTTGTAATGTCTATAAAATAATTATTTAAAGTTTCACTAATACTGTCATGATCCCTAATTATAGTATTGTCATATTTTATTTCCTTTATATATGTAGATAATTCCTTTGAATTTCCAGTGTTGGTTTTAATTATATTCCATGTTGCCTTTGAGATATTCGCAGCCTTATTTATATATGATATGTTATAGTGTTTAGTAGCCGTTTCAATACATTTCTTAAAAACTTTGCAATATTTTTTGAATTTCATTTTATCAGTATTTGATTTTGTTTTATAGTATTTAAATCTCAATTTTCGTTTAGTAATGGCTGATATTTTAATACCCTTTGTTAACCACTTGAATCCTTTACGATTTCTTTTATTTTTCCTACATATATACTCAGGGAAACACAGATTGTATGCAAGAATCATTATCTCATAAAATTTATTAAAAGCTATGTTTGTGTTTAATTCTGTGAGTACTTCATTCCAAGACAACGCCTTAAGATAATTATAAAATTTTGATATATTTTCTTGGCTGAAGTCCCTTTTTTTCCCATAGACAATATTTGAGGGAACGTCTTTCTGGGTTAACTCCATTGTTAATAATTGGGCAGTATCATGATCTGATAAGGCCAGTGGCAAAGTTTTCCCTATAGCATCTCGACAATTACTTATTATTTGGTCCAGACATGAATTTAGCCTAGTAGGGGTTTTAATATGTATAACGAAATTGTGATTTTGCGTCAATCTGTAGTATTCATCAACAATCTTATTATTTTGTTTTGTTATGTCAATGTTAAAATCACCCGTAATTATAATTTTTCTATTCCTTTTTTTACGTACTATTTCTAAAAGAGTTTCCAATTTATTTAAGAATGTAAACGAGTTACTATTAGGTGTCCTATAAATGCAAATTATAATACATTTGTATGACGGAATATCAATAACACATATTTCAAAGGTCAGGTCACATTTTAGGTCTTCAAATATTAACAACTTATGATACTCTATGTAATCCCTACAGAATATCATAGTACCTCCTCGTTTTTGTTTTGTTCTAGAGTACCAATCAGCGAGAACGAACCCATTTAATAAAGCATTGGATTCATTGCCTGCTTTAATAAAAGTCTCAGAGAGACAAATAACGTCAATATATGTATCACTAACAGAAAGTTCATCTATAGCTATATCAATTTGTTTCACTTTACTTAAAATACCGGCAATATTTTGATGTATGATATTAAGTTTATTTGCGTTAATCGTTTGCCTTTCTTTGTTCATGAAAAAACGAGTCTTTAATTTGCATCGATTGTGTTTGTGCTGAAGTTTTGTTTATATTACACTCCTGCAAGCGTTTAGTCAAAGTCTTTACATTCAAAAAAGTCTCGTTGTAGTATATGCAATCTACAATATGATTAATTCTATTACAGTAATAATTTTGATAATTTTGGTAATTCGCAGGACTATCAACAAAATGGCAATTTCTAAATTGCTTAGATACAAATTCTATTTCTCTATTAAGATTTCTCACATTTAGGAATGCATTTTCTACCACACCCAGGATAATAACAGTTTGATTTCTTAACTTCTCCAGATTTGAGTATAAGTCTGTAATAAATTTTAATCGATTGGCGTCATTCTCACCAACGCAGAGTACAACTATATCAGAGCTTCCTATATTTTGATGGGAGTGTCTTAAAATCTCTTCTGTGGAGGCGCTGGGTTTAGTGGATGACATAATATTGTATTTTTGATATGGAGACCTTATTCTTGACTTTATAAGTGACATTGCTAAACCTACGCTTCGCTGTGATCCGTATATATGAATCGATTTTCTTTCCGTTAAAGTATGCTTTGGTAGTGTACGTTCTTGTTTGTTATTCTCGTTTGAAGACGAAGACGTAACATTTAATTTTGGAAGTTTGTTATCCGAATTGCCCAGGTCATTTAAGGATTCACCTACGGACAGTTCGTCGGCCTGGATGTCTGTGGTATGAGGGCTTAGAGAAGAATCTATATGTATTTTTTCATCCACACTATTTTTTAAGTTGAGGTCCCTAGTACACTCTTGTGTCGAGAGTATGCTTGTGTCAAGAGAACAGATTTGCTTAAGTCTATCAATAATTGCCTCTTTCTTAGACAGTAGTCTTTCTAAGGAAACTTTTTCACCAAGTAAATTTTCAATTTCTTTGTCCGCTATTTCTAGCCTTGTTCTCAACTCTTGATTATTTTTTTTTAAGTCATCAATATCATCGTGGTCATGACTCGATATGTCTGGTAAACTTCTCCGTAGTGTCGTATTTAGAGACATGAACGAACTTTCGCATAGATTATAAACTGAGTTATTTAGTATAGCTTTTTCAGTATGCGAAGAGTTCGGTGTCAAACAGTTACGTTTTGGTGGTGTTATGAGCTTACTGGTGCTCTCTGTTGAAAGAACTGGGGATTTTTCTAAATAATGTTTAAGCGTAGGACTTGCGACACTTCTATCTATTGGTGTACTAGTTTGGTCATGTTTATTATTACGTTTGAATTTTCTTGTAGTACATTTAGGGCAAATCCAGTTTATTTTTCTTTCCTTAGACATAGACAGATATATTTTACTCGAAATTCTGGCACTATTTAGATCAAATTTATTTTTGCAACATAAACACTTCAGATATTGTTGTTGGTTCTTAATGCTACCTTTTACGCTTCGCTCCATTGTATTCCAGTTAGTCTAAAGAACACGTCTTGTGATTTCAATGTTGTATATTTTCTACGTTATACAAAGCCAACATCTATTCAAAATTGTCATTTAACTCGTCCATTAACTTATTCTACAATTATTATTCTTTATAGTTTTAATACATATAATATTTTATGGCATCTGAGTTAGTAGATAACCATTTTTTGGTAATTGAAAAATAAAAACTTCAAAAACAACATGCACGTTTGGGGTCTCGAACTCTGTTTTGCTGATTCGCATCCGTGTCATTGAGCCTCAGAGCTACAGATGCTTAGTTAATGCTTGTGAATTATCGTAACCACTCTTGTGTTTGCCATGCATTCAACATGAAGTTGGGCGCTAATCAATTTAGAGTGAAGTATTATAAAGCATTACAAAGCAGACAGCAATTAGGAAATGCACAGTTTATGTTAAGTTAAGACAGATGGCGTTATTTCGGTTTTGTTAGTGGTTCTTAATGTTATGTAAATAAAGCAGCTTTTAGCAATCAAGTAAGCAATTTCTCAATGATCTGCAGTTTTAATTGTTTAGCATGATGGCGTTTTAGTTGATGGTAATGAAATGCTATTTTGCTCTCTAATGGTAATGTAATAAAGTTCAATATTTATCTATAAATCTTTCATGTTGATAACTGACTCTGTTCAAATTCACAAATTTAGATTAGATTTTTGTCGTACTTACTATATCTGAAGGTCGTCACCTTATCATATTGTTCTTCCAAAATTTATGAAGATATATGTTTCTTTCCAGTTCAGTATTTAATGTAAATCTTCTTCTCACAAGATTTTCAAACAGTTTCTTGCTTGCGACTGTATTCGTTTTTTACCACTTAATTCCTGAAGAAATCACCAAGATAACAGTAGTACAATGATTTAAGCCACTTTTTTCCCAGGTAATTACGAATTTGAGCACATTTAACAACTTTTACTATTTTTTTGAGGTAATAAATACGGAGCTACTTGTTTCCAGTTTGACAGCGCCATCTGAGCTTTTTGCATAAAAAGTATTTTATCAATAAAAATAACCTGTTCTTCATTATAACAGTATTGAAACTGTACTTATATTGTTTAGAGCGATACACAAAGAATCTCCTGACCATCAATCTGTCGATTTTGGGAAGATTTGTACTACTATCTGCTCTCACAAATCTAACATCAATGGTTGATTTTGCTATTAATACAAATAATTTACGATATTTACACATATAATAACGGAGATTTGGACGATTTTTTGCCAGTTTTAGGATAGAATATTGTGCAAATCGACGAGTTGTTGAATCAAATTTGACATTTCTTTGTTTACTATATGAGTGACGTCACGGCCCTGACCACAGGATATCAAAGCGTTTACGGCGTCAGATAAAAAAAGATTATTTCTAGCATTTTCAAATTAAAAATTTACAGTAATCATTCATTGTTATTTATTAAAATCGGTATATTGTGGAACCTTATGCCAAATACTGTTAGAAATAAACAATATTTTAATAAATTTTGATATGGGTCAACTACCCTATTCTGGGTGGTGAAAAAAAAATGTTCACCCATAATTAATATTTGCTGATTCTTTTTTACATAATTTGGGTTATTTTTCCGATAGATATAATTTTTTCAGACAACTAACCTCAAAAATCAAAATTAAGATTTTTCAACAACGACGCTTTCCGCAAAAAAGCTTTTAGATTATGATTTGGGGCATCAATGTCTATCAATCGAAGCCAAAATTAGCCAAATACTAGTGCAGCAGGATACTTAAGCCAACCCATAATATCAAATAGATGATTTAAATGAGCTTATGATATTATTTACTTTTTTCTCTCGACGGCAGCTATCCATTGCTTGCGTTGTTTAAGTTTCACAAGTAGACTGGAATCGGTAAAACTTGCATTTACTATTTCTGTCAGTATTCTTGCAATTTACATTACAATATAACAACTGCTATGATTCATTTTAATAATGGGATTATTAATATTAGGTAGTTATCTTATCTTATAATGGGGGGCCCCAGGGGGCCCTGCTCTTCGACCCCTAAGGATCTTTTGTACTTCCCCAATTCCTTCATTCAATGATTGCTATCACCATTTATGGACCAATTGAGTACACTCATGAAGCTCACAATTGGTCCACGAGGGATAGCCCTGAAGTCCTCGGGTTTGGGATATCCAGTCCCAAAGAGACTCATTCTCCTACGAGAAAGAGGATCACAGTGGCACAATAAGTGTTCCATGCTCTCCTCTTCCACATTGCAGGCCCTACAGGTCTCTGTGTTGCTCAGACCCATTTTTGCTAGCATACGATTAGTGCCAAAGTGGCCAGTAGAAGCCCCCAACAAGAGTCGGATATGCATTCTGCCTGAATTCATTGAGAATTTGTTATAGTTGTTCAGGCCCATGAACCGCTTGGTGTGCGCCATTCCTTTCTGAGCGACCCATTCATTTTGGTGTCTTCTCTTTGCTTGATCTCTGATGACAGAGTTGACTGAACAGTGTGCCAGACTCGCAAAAGGTTCCGGACCCACAAAGTTGGTTACCGATCCTTGTCTCGCGAGACTATCGGCCTTCTCGTTTCCATAGAAACCCTCATGTCCTGGAATCCATATCAGATGTACTGTATTTTTCTTCGCAAGTTTGATTAATGCATTGTTAGTATTCAGGACCAGTTTAGAGTGCACTTTATATGACATCAGTGCCTTTAGCGCAGCTTGACTATCGCTTAAGATGTATATAGTGAGTCCATTGCGCCTTTTGTCAATGTTTTCTTGCGCACAGGCTAGGATTGCATACATTTCTGCTTGAAAAACTGTAGCAAGCTTGCCCATGCTAATACTAGCTTCAAAGCCTTTGGAATAAATTCCTGCACCTGTACCAGTGTCCATTTTGGAACCGTCTGTGTACCAAATCATGCTATTCCTATCAGGAGGTGCTAGTCCTTTGTTCCAGTCTTCCCTTGTTGGGATTTGTATACGGAATGACCTCCTAAATATATACCTGGTTAAATCTAAACAGATTGCTTTGACATTTATGACAGGTAACGGAGCTAATATTATTTGTAATTTTGGCCACCATGAGCGCTGCGATAGATGTCATTACCCCCACCTAGTACTTCGCACACAGCGAATAAAAAATTCCAACATTTTAGATAACTAGAAATACCCGTCACTTAAATCGTCCAAATTTTAGGGTTCCGTACCTCAAAAGAATATTCACTTATAGTATTAAGCTGTAACCGTACTAAGTTAAGATTTGCGTGCTTCTATGTTGTAATGTTATTGTGACGTCTTGTTTTGTCCTTTTACAGGTAAACCAAAACAATCTCATCTCACTTTTGGCCATTTTTCAATAAGTAAACCTATTCAGTATTTTATCCAAAACTCGAGATTGGCAGCAATGGTTGTCATTACGACCGATTGGCTTAAACAAAGAAGTTGAAGTTGAAGTTGAAACACTGAACTATTATACGATCACTTTATTGTCCGTTTATCTGTCAAGATCCTTTATCTTGGAAACGCGTGAAGGTATCGAGTTGTAATTAAAACCATATAATTACTCAGTTCTACACTACAGTCCCATGAAGTTCTGAAAAAATCAAACTTCTAAGTTAACATAAAAAAGTTACGGCCGTTTATGTCGCCAAAAACGTATATTTCGACATTCTCACGGGCATCAAAATGTATAGGGTACTTTTCGTTGATCTAGCTAGAAGTATGAAATTTGTGAAGTTATATAGTCTTACACTACAAGTACAGGGAAAATCTCAAACTCCACATTTGTAATTAAATCATAAAAAATTTAGTCTCTATTTAAAGTATAACCTGCAATTTTATACGGGACCACTTAAATCGTCGAGTTCGACGTTCGAGAATGGGCGAGTTCGACTCGCACTTCCCGCTTTTAGTCTCATCAATCATCTATGGTCTCATGAACGGCCAACCTGACCATACCAAAGAGACACAGCAGCTATTAGCTGGATAAGTTACATAGGAAAATCTACCCTTAATTATTTATATTATATTTCTCGTAATAAAGACATTTTAGTATTAGGGATCTATTAAATACCTACATTATATAATTTATCGACGTTGAAACTAGGTGAGTGGCGAGCACGACATCACTGGGAGAAGAACTGACAAGCGAGAATTAGTGACGACCTACAAAATTTCGAAACATCTTGCATATACGTGTCTCTGTCTAATTTCTATTAGCAGCGCCTAATGTCAAAGTGAGTCAAATATATTACGTTCAGTAGCTATTTTTGCTAGGTTTCTATGCTTTAGTTAGAGTCTGACACACGAAACATGAGCTTGGAAAAAAGCGGCAAATTCAAAAATAGGCTAGTTGACCCTTTTTTAAAGTAGGGCTTAAAATGTTCATAATTGTTGTATTAGACCATAGCAAATGAATATAATTTTATTCGATGCCTAAAAAGTGCAAAAAATCTATTTTAAATTAAGATTTTCAATTTTGGACCGAAAACACGGTCAGCCATGATAGTCTGTTGATTATCTGTGGCATACATCAAATGACGTCAGTCTTATAGTAAACAAAGCACCGAGGCGAAATAACCTCACAAAAACAATGCTTTTTATTAAATATCACAAAATATAGTAAAACTGTAGTATATGGAACGGGACAATAGAACAGGAATTACCTCTTCAAAGACTCCAGGAAAGCTGTGGCTGTGGATTAGCCGTACCCAGTGATATAGACATGCGAAATAACTCTCGCTTAAAATTGATTAACACTCGCTTAAAGAAATCCTGTAACTATCTACTGAAACTCAAATGTATTTTGCGAAAATCACATTAATGTAAGTACTATAAATGAATAACGCAATCTATGTAGGTACTTCAGTTTCAACTTAAACAAAATAGAAGTTTTTAGGTTGTATGTAAAATCATTAATTAAATTTTTATCTTTCAGTTAGAATGAAAACTGACTGCAGCCGACCAACCAAATTTTAACGCCAGACGTAGAGAAAACTTGACCATTCACGCCTTTTTGATTTAATCTAAGTTATACACTGACACTAGATGATGTTTCAAAGAAAAGAATATGTACTTATGTCCAATTGAATAATGATGTCATGGTGTAATTGAATATTATTTAAAAAGTAAGTATGTAATACAAACTATTCCAGTTTCATAATAATGAATATATTTATCTAAACAACTTTTACTTGAATTTACTGAGTACCTAATTAAAATTTGTTGCTTTCAGAGGTTACTTAATGAGAACTATTGTGTAGGTACTACCATGTTCTCTTGACAACGAGATTGATAAGGCAGTAAAAGTTGTGCAACATAATACGAAGCAGTGCATGCTCAGCCACATCAAAATGCGACCTGTCAACTAGAACAACATTATGTCAACAAAATAACACAAGTATTCATATACCAAAGCACCAAAGAAGTAAATAGGTCCAGTTTGGTAAAACTGAAAGATGTTAAGTATATCTTCACTGATTAAACCTGCTGCCCACCACCAATCAACTGCAACATCTCCCAATAAATTGTCTGAAGTAAAGTGCTGCAAATCACCTATATCTGGCCAGACATTATTAAAAATTATTATTTCCAAGTGAGGAAAATTATGATAATGACATTTATTCATTAAACCTTTTAACCAAAAGCACAATAAAAAAAGTTACTTCTAGTGTTTCACCATAAGTATAAAAGGGTAATCATAGATTGCTAGGAAATGAAATTCAAAAACCCAATGAAGTCATTTAACGAGCACTAACTTGGCCCGAGTATAAAAAAGCAAATACTATTGAATATTTATTAGAGTGACTACCTGATGGTTTAGTCAGCTTAATATATACAGGATATGAAAGCAGTATTAGTGATATTAACTTACTAGAAGAAAGTAAATTTCAGAACAGCTTACGAAGAATATGCAAGTTATCCATTTTAAAGCCGTATACAAATATATTTAATGATTAAACGAACTTACCTGTACGTGAAGTTCAATCATAATTATACGAAGGCTTCGTCCGAAGGGATTAGCAAATAATACTTGTAGTAACGCCTAGTGATACGCCAGTCACGCACTTTATTTGAGGGTATAAATAAAATTTCAAATGAGTCTCACGTCAACAAGGTGGGCGACCTATCCGCTCGCTTCATTTAGTTTAGAGTAGCCGCATCCGGAATATTTCACACAAAAATGGGGACTTGTAGTTGGGAGGGAGGGTTGCTAATCCCTTCGGACGAAGCCTTCGTATAATTATGATTGAACTTCACGTACAGGTAAGTTCGTTTAATCATTAATTATACTCGGCTTCGTCCTCGGGATTAGCAAATAATACTTGTAGACTTTTAGAGATAATAGTGTGAAATATTTTGTTTATTCCTGAATTTTCATTAATTTATGTTAATAAGAATAAACATCAATCATCATTTGAATTACTCGTATTATTAACAATTGTTCTGGCAAAATAATTATTTCCATTAGTATTGACATTACTTATGGTTCTATTATAGAATCGATAGAATGTGCTTGAAGAGCCGCTCCATCCAGCGGTTCGTCTTATTTGATCTAGGCCGACACCTACGTGATGAGCCTCGGATGTAGCGGCGTGCTGTGCGCGGTAAATATGTTTAGATCAAAAACGCTATCGCGCAGTGTGTTCTTTATTCACTGACTTAAGGTTTGGGAACCGACAGCATTATAAGGCTTTTTAGCACTTATGAAGAGAAGGAAAGATTTCAATACTTTTAATATTAATCTAGGACAATGTTTGTACTTTGTGTGCTGTCAACAGCGCAATGAGAGTGATGAGTTTTTTCGAAAGTTTTTCAAAAGACAATGTTTCATTGGCGCAAAATTGGCTGACATAATTAATAACTATTGAAGTATCCCACATATTTGGGCAAGGGAGGGCGTAACCGAAATATTCCTTTAAAATATCTTCTTACTCTGTCATCTTCTCGTAAATTATTTTCCCCTAAGCAGGGCGAGCGTGGATCTATAGGAGTTAAGCGTGCCATATTGAGCTCCCTCTTCATAATAGTTTGTTGAAATAAATTATTTGTGGAATTGAAGGATTATACAAGTCACAATTATTGTCGTTACAGTAATTGAACCAGCGCCGTAAATAAACATTATATTGTTTAAAAGAACTTTGGAATATAGATGCTATCACTAATATCGGCGGTACACTCCACGCCGTCCGCATAAGTTCCCCGCTATACAATGACAGAGAACGGGGTGAAAGCATAAAAATTAAAATCGGCCCAGGAAATGCATCTGGGTCCCTATGCCAGGAGACATAATCAGTGCATTTAGTATTTATTTGACTAGCGAATAAGTCTACTTGAGGTGCCCCATACGATGAGACAATTTCCTGATATGCCCAGTCCGCTAACTCCAATTTTTTTTTTTTTTTTTAAATACGTCGCCCTACACTAGGATTTTCTCCTGTGTCGTGGGTGCAGTTACAAACATAGAATATCACATGCACATACGCCCAGACCGGAACAAATTTCTGTAGGCCATAAAACATTTGTCCCGTACGGGAATCGAACCCGCGACCCGTTGCGCAGTAGGTGATCACTCGACCTTTGCGCTAAACGTGTCGTCGATTCTATGTCAGGATGTACCCGCCTTGATTCGGCAACTGCCGTTATATTATCTGATAAGCTAATGTAATAAGCCATAACATACAAATTGCGACATTCACACCACTGCCATAGTTGACGAGTGATGTCAGTGAAGTGGGGGAACTGAATACCCCCCATTGTATTGATGTAAGAGATTACTGTAGTGTTGTCGATGCGGAGAAATTTGACAACTAGGTACTTACATTTTTGGCGAACACTTTTAATCTTAGAAAAGCAGCTAGAATTTCTAGGTAGTTAATGTATTGTGTTCTCTCCTGAATGCTCCACAACCCGCTAACCTTCTCTTTGCCACGTACAGCCCCGTATTTGAGGCGTCTGAGAAAATTTCCAGATCATGTGTATCATGTTTGATTTTACAAAACGGTATTTGTATTGCGTCATTCCTAGGGATATTTATAAATTTATCATAATTATCATTAATGATGATTTTAAGTTTAATTATTTAATGCGCTCGAATATTTTAGTATAAGGCTAGTGTATTCTACAGCCGGGCAAACTGAGACTAGTAATTCGACTATTTGTGCGAATTGACGTATTCAACATCTTTTAAGAGTTAACCATTTTTTTTTTTAAATTTCTGATTTGTGATCTGGAAATTTTTAGTCTAGATTAGAACGAAACCTTAAAAATGTACATATATTACTAGGTATCATTAAACTTTTGGCCTCGTTAATTAAAATCAAAGAGAGGTAATTAATTTTTTGGTTTGTATATTTGGCCAATAATTATCTAAATAATTAGTTGATTTTAGGTCCGCAGAACGGAGTAATCGGACAATTGGTTTTATTGCCTTGATGGTGCAGTACTCAAGCCAAATAGTTCTTGTTCAATTTGAAATCTTAAATATTTTCTTGAATTAGGGTCAAAAGGCATCTTTTAAATCTATTTTTGTCATGAAACAATTTTTTGTTTTAAATTTTAGCACTGAGCGTAAATTTTCAATTTTTAAATGATCTGCTTTTATAAATTTATTAAAGTTTTTTTTTTTTTACTCTGTTTCTAAGACTGCAAAGGCGATTAATAAATAGGTTATTAATCGCCTTTGCAGTCTTAATAATTTCTGACAGGTTTTCGCCTAATGAATGAATAAAAAATGGTTAAGTATTTTGAAGCTGGTCTTTCATGTCCTTTTTAAGGGAAGACAGAATAAAATTCCGTCGTATGACTGAATCCGGTATTGTAAGTCACAGAGAATACGTTCTGTGTCCATCAACATTTTTATTAATTCTGGGTCACTGTTATTTTTCGAGGTCAGCGAATTAATAGCTTGGTTCAAGCATGAAATAGCCGTAGAAACTTGTTTTTGCCTAATTTCGATATTTTTATAACGTTTAGCGTTTATATCGGAGATAGCCACCTTAATTTCGGCATTCAGTACCTACGGGAGCATTAATTAGTTTGCAGTTAGTCGGCGAAAGGTATTTCACATTAATGTGTGTTCCAACTTAACTGCAAAGTCTTTGTGAATGTCGGCTCCAAAAGTATTCGAAATAGTTGGATCCTCGCCCAATATTTCAAGTATTGTGGTGTTTAGCATCGCATTAGCTGACCCAGGCTCGTCGGTATCCGTCACTTGCTCAGGCGCGCCGGCGGCGGCGGTGGTGGCGGTGGTGGCGACCACCACGGGGGTGACCGTCATGACGGCACAGAAGATATAAACGGCGGGCGTAGCCACTTCGGCGGGTTCTGGGTCGAGGTCGACCTGCATCTCCGAACGTGGCTCAGAACCAATAATCCCATCGAGCAGTAGGCCAATTATAAATCTTTCATCGTATGACATGGCATAATAGTACATGAAATGCTTCATTTCGTATTACCGATCTCCAATGATATCATTACTATGGCATAATTTCGATGATGTCAATATCATATAACGAACGAATGATCAAAAATCTGACCGAAAATCATAATTTTCGCTTTGCACTATGATATCATATGATATTATTTGAAAACCGTGAGATCGTAATAGGCCTGCAGGTTTAAAACGTTGTTATTACGTTCTTGCTCTGAAAACCACCGATATCTCCATTAGTCATGAAACAGACCAAAGTACTGTTCGCGAGACTAATTTATAGGGTAGTACAGCTCCAAAGAGAAGTACGCAAACCCGGATATGTAACCATTGCCACTATGAATACACCGATATCTCCATTAGTCATGAAACAGACCAAAGTACTGTTCGCGAGACTAATTTATAGGGTGGTACAGCTCCAAAGAGAAGTACGCAAACCCGGATATGTAACCATTGCCACTATGAATACACCGATATCTCCATTAGTCATGAAACAGACCAAAGTACTGTTCGCGAGACTAATTTATAGGGTGGTACAGCTCCAAAGAGAAGTACGCAAACCCGGAGAGGTTACCATTACCATAAGGTAGTACAGCTCCAAAGAGAAGTTCGCAAACCAGGATAGGTAACCATTACCACTATGTATATAGGTACTGTATTTGTTCTTTAGTATATAATCATAAAAAGTAGGTGCATGTTACGATTGGATAATTATTATTACTGCTAATCAGTTAAGGAACAATCCTAAAATACTGTTCGCAAAATTATTATTGGGTAGTGCAACCCCAAAGAGAGGTACGCAAGCCCAGTTTAGTGAATAATCACTGTAGCAATAACTATTATTTAGTAAACTTTCTTCTTAGAGATATAGTGTCATAAAAATTCATACAAAATAAGCCCACTAGGTAGGTATGAAATAAATCTTATTTAACAGTTTTCGTAAAACTATTTCATTGGATTATAAAACTTCATTTCAGAGGAAACCAGTAAAAAATAAAAACGTGACAAATTTACCATTATAGGTATAATTCGTCATTAACTAATTAAGTTTCTCTAGTATTTATGAGAATATAACAAGATGGCTGACTTATCATACTTCTGCCCGTTATCAAACGAGCATTGTACGGGCAGCAAATAGAAAATGACATTTTCGGCCATAGTCACTAATAAATGCACTTATTCACACAATGACTAACCTTGAGACTCCGCGTACGGCATCTTCGTAACACTTCGAGTTTTTTAAACTTACACAACAGATTTGACAATCCTCCTCACTTTTCCGCTTAGGCATTATAAATAAGCACTACCTCACTTAAAGTAAAAACTTTTAAGACGCGAGAGTGTGATCGTGGCGAGCACTAAAAAGCGAATGAAGCGAGCGGATAGGTCGCCCACCTTGTTGACGTGAGACTCATTTGAAATTTTATTTATACCCTCAAATAAAGTGCGTGACTGGCGTATCACTAGGCGTTACTACAAGTATTATTTGCTAATCCCGAGGACGAAGCCGAGTATAATAAATGTGATTGCTGTGTTGTCAGCCTTTGCTCTTCCTAATTTACAAAACCCTTCTTATTAAATAAATAATATAAAGAATTTTTTTTACGTACTTTATACATAACATCTAAAGATGACATAACAAATTTTTGTACTACATTAGACATTATGTTCTTCACTAAAAAAATTGTTGCATGTTTATTTGACAATAATGACTTGTAAAGGTTTAAGTTGAATCAAAATTTTTTAATTTGAAATACTCGTACATGTGTTTTATTTTTCCCTTACACCTTAAAAGATAATTTTTTTATAGGTTTGTTGTTCATATTTATCATTGTTACTCAAATATATATGTTCCAAAAGTACAAATAGGTTTGAATAGAGTTAAATTAAATTTATTAATTTGTCATATATTGCTTTAAGGTCGCAGGTAATAAAAGTCCAAATAATGTGATTTATTATGAAGTAATACTTTCATATAATAGGAAAAATGTAGTATAGTTTCCAAAATGGCACTATTTGATAAATAAGTACCTATTATAGCTAATATTGTCACCTTTTGAGTGTTCTCAAAATTACTTAATACACAAAAGTATATAAGTTTCGCTTTAGCACAAAACATCTGCATCTATACTTGAGTTAAGCATACTGTTCACAGTTTCTGTCTTTGATAATTAGCATTTTCTTCAGTAAAAGAGCATGACAATTTTGTATTAATCTAATTTTATGGATACCGTTTGTTGAACTGACTATTACAGGGTATTAATAAAAAATGAAGAGGTCACATATTGCAAATTTCAACCCAAATCCTTATCTTTCAACTTTTATCCACATTTCATTATAGGTGTCTGCAACATATCCCACCAAAAATCTTCCCAACAAAAGAACAATCATGTGTTATGCACTGGCTGACTTTATAGCACATGGAAGCTGCTATTGTTTATAACGAAGCTCGAACTAAAGAGCACTTCTGTATTGATGATTCCTGGTTTAGTTTTCTATGCACTTTATTCTTTCTTCATTGAAGAGGTCTTTAATTTTTTAAGAAATATGTCACAATCTGTGTCTGTGAATGTATATATATTTTTCCTCCAGTAATTTTCTTCAAGGTGCTTGAGTGGAGACCGCGACTCGGAAAACGTAGTGTGGGACGCCCTGCGACAAGATGGGATGACGATATACGTAGGCTGGCTGGAGTGGGCTGGATGAGTGTAGCCGAAGATCGGAAGCGGTAGCGTGCATTAGGGGAGACCTATGTCCAGCAGTGGACGAGTGTAGGTCGATAATGTATGTATGTATGTAATTTTCTTCATGCTTGACAAATGAACAACTGCCAATCTTTCTCTTTTTATGTTCATTTACAAATTCTTGCAGTACTACACTGGTATTTGACACATGATCCTGATGTTTCTTTTGAACATTTCTCTTGAAGTAAATACTTTTAGTGTTTATTTCACTTTTGAGAGATAGGATTCTATCCAATAGCATTCAACTGCTGTACAAAATAGTTCCTCACTGTGATGGTGCAACCACACCAAAAATGTATGTTTGCAACTCTCTTCTGCCGCTTGCCAATCTTGACAAGTACACTTGTAACGTTCTTCATTATAACAGTATTGAAATTGTACTTATATTGTTTAGAGCGATACACAAAGAATCTCTTGACCATCAATCTGTCGATTTTCGAAAGATTTGTACTATCTGCTCTCACAAATCCAACATCAATGGTTGATTTTGCTATTAATGCAAATAATTAACGATATTTACACATATAATAACGGAGATTTGGACGATTTTTTGCCAGTTTTAGGAAAGAATAGAGCAAATCGACGAGTTGTTGAATCAAATTTGACATTTCTTTGTTTACTATATGTGTGACGTCACGGCCCTGACCACAGGATATCAAAGCGTTTACGGCGTGAGATAAAAAAAGATTATTTCTAGCATTTTCAAATTAAAATTTTACAGTAATCATTCATTGTTATTTATTAAAATCGGTATATTGTGGAACCTTATGCCAAATACTGTTAGAAATAAACAATATTTTAATAAATTTTGATATGAGTCAACTACCCTATTGGCAGCCGCATAAAGTCGTGTTAAAAAAAGTATTAAGCGACTAATTTAAGAATGCGTACTAGACATACATTTACTTTGCAATCTTGAACAAATTAGACAAAATGAAAACAAACAATGAAACAATGAAAAACAAAAAATGAAAATCAAAATGAAAACAAACAGCACCCGTAGCATTAATACCAAAACACGATAAGATCAAGCGGTTTAACGCAGTGAACTGTCAAAATACGATAAAAACGTATTGTATATTTTGACAGTTCACCGTGATAAACCGCTTTATCATGTCGTGTTTTTGTGTTCATGCTAGGGGGGGCTAGTGATACTAAAGCAAAAAATTTAACACTGTCTAAAGCTAAAAACAGTTTCAACATGATGTTGTTTTATACATACAGTGAAACTCTTGGCTTACATTATACCTGATGGTAGGTGACGATAAGGCCGAAGTGAGCGTCACTTACTCCTCAAGAACAACTGAGGCTATCATACCTCTAATTGTCGGAACCGTTGACCTATAAACCAATGGACTTCACGTCCGCGCTCCAAAAGTGGCCTAAGAAAATCAGATCCAAAATTTAAAACAGGACAGCTGCTTTCCGAGGGTCTTTTAAATACGCCGCCTCAAAGTGTTGGAATAACTTGCCGCCACCCATTCGCACTACTTTTACAGTAGGTGTACTACTTTTACTACAATTACAGTACTTTCGTTTTGTTGTGTGAGAATTGAATGCACGTAATGAACCATGTTAAACGTATATCTCTTTATAAATCAAACAAAATGATTATGTTAATCACAGACTAATTGTAAAAAGAGAACAAATGTTTGTTTTTTCGTGATTTTTTTATTTTTATAGAAGCAATGGCAACTTGACTTGGCCATCTTTTTTTTTGGTCATCGGTGTTGGTGGCCCACAGACGTATAAATTATACGGCTGTGTGTTGGCCGGGTATTGTGTGAGAGTTATCCTGTGCTAGATGTCACTGCTGTGCTAGCAGAATACCAGTGTAGCAAGCCCGCCGCTTGCTACACTGGTATTCTGCTGAGTTTTCTGTTTATTTTTTTGTGTTTTTGTCGTGTGGTGGCAAAATAAAAATTTTTCTTTCTTTCTTTCTTTCATATGGTGAAGAATTGGCTCAAGCGAAATTGAACACCATAGTAATGTCAAAACGACTTGTTTATACATGCATTGACGTTTCTGAATTTTTCGGTCATTTTTCTTGAAATGTTTATTAGACACGACGTCCATTTGTTTCTAGGTCAATGGTCGGAACACAACAATGACATTGTACCTATAAGCTGTATTGCCTTGGGTTCGTCGTCAATCTAAAGTCTTTAACTTTCGAATGAATTTATTAAAACCAATTATTTTGAATGTGTTAGATCTCTTGTCTTACGGCGTCTGTTTCTTCCTATCGGTCAAATCATTCATTTAAAGCATCTGTAAGAAGTCTCTCATTTTTCAAGACTCATTCCAGTCTCTGTCTGGCTGGACGCCGCGACAGTAACAAACTGCTGATCTTACATAAGTTTCACAAACTTATCCAACATAAGTTTGCCGTGGGTATTTCCGGACGTGCTCAGAAACCCTCCTACCAACCACACCAAGCAGGAAAGCCTTCTCTAAGCTTCTGCTCCAATAGGGAAGCATACGTCGGATTCCCGGATTAATGCCTTGTGGCCTCAATCACTGAAGTACGAGATGGTTAAAGCTTTTTTTTATTGCTGCTAAGTTGGCAAACAAGCAAACTGCCCACCTGATGGTAAGTGCTAGCAGTCACCTATAATACATGTGGCTCCTGGAGATTCGCAGGAAAACTGCAACCCCCACAAGAACCACAGTGTACGTTGCCAACTTGTGACTTAGGATGTAAAGCCACGGTAACCAGTAATTTCAGTGCCATATCTTACCCTTCAAACTGGAACACAGTAATGCAAGCACTGCTGCTTTGCGGCAGAAATAGGTAAGACGGAGCACCCAAGCACACGACCCTGGTACAGAGTCTCCCTCCGGTGAGTTATAGAAAAACAACTTCATCTGCATGTTCACCTATCTACCTAATTTCACCCATCTACGGTACGGCTATCTTACCTTTGATTGAAAACTTTATCTTTAAAAAGACTACAAAGCTGTTGACTTTGCTATTTGCGACCAATTTTCAATCAAAAATGTTTCCTTTCCGTTAACATAATGAGCTACAGTTATACGCACACACAAAAATAGTTAATGATAAGTGCTTGAGCCAGTTTTTAACCAACTTCAAAAAAGGAGGAGGCTCTCAATTCGACGCTTATGTTTTTTTGTGTGTTTCTGTAGTCGTATTCGAAAGAGTATACTCGTTGGGAAATAAGAAGGGTCGTTGGGAAATGATGCTGCGGACCAGCTGGCTAAAAGCACTTATAGCACTTATAGTATATCTGTCAAATGACTTAAAGATAATAATAATTAAGTCAAAATGTATATGATTTCACAGAAAATTTAACAATTTGTTGAAAATATATAAAAAACCGGGTCTCAGTAAAAGTCGATATTTTGTGTTATCAATTTCACAAGTTCAAAAAATACAGACAAGTACCTATAGATTCTTCGCCCTGATCATCATTTTAGCCGAGGGACACCCACTTTTGGGCATTGGCCTCCCTCGAGAATGCAACCGACGAATAATGCGTTGAAGAAAAGACAGTTTGTAAGTTTTTTTTGATTGGAAGAGACTTTAAGTATAATAACAAGAGTCGGGTGGATTATTTTATAACTCCTATCTCTTATCAAACAGAGTAAGCCAAGAGGAACTTCTATAGTGATCCTAACCACTTGAATGCAGAGGCGCTAAACATTTTCTAAACAAAATCCATACTCAATAATGTGCAATGACAGCAGAACGCGATCAGTTATTAGCAAGAAACATGCAAGCAAACAAACAAACATATTCCGTATGATCACAATAAAAATTGTTGCTGTCTGAAAGTTTAATTTGGCACTGAGGCGAATACTAATCGATAATGACCAATGATAAGATGTTACCTATATAATGATAATGACGAAGATAATATCACATTTAGCTAACTAAACTCGCGCATTGTGGTTGAGTGAACAAATGATGATCTGACTATATCCATGATGAAAGTGTTAGTGTTAATTTTATTAGGTGTCATAGAATATAGTGTGGGACACATCACACAAGTTGGACACTGCGACCCAAATATACAATTAGTGGAAAACTTTAATATAAGCATCGTAAGTTTTCTTTATTTAATTTTCTAATTTGTGAACTCTGTGTAACTCTTGTTACGTTTGTGTAACTCTGTCTATAGATCTTTATTGAATACTAGCTGCCCGGACAGGCTTCGTTCTGTCAAAAGTTATTAACTCTGTGATTTGTATGGGAAAAGAAAAGTGTTATTTTTACTATTTTCCATGCAATTTTTATGTTTTTTCTCTCCATGAGATCCTTGTCTTATGGAAAATATGAAAAAAAAAATTGCCGAATTAGTCCACCTGTTTTCGAGTTCTGCGCTTAGCAACACATTTGGCGATCAATTTTTATTTATATAAAAATAGATTATGATCAAGTTAAGCTGCGGCGGTGGTGATTTGCCTCTGATATTGGCAAAGTATAGAAGATAAAAAAGTGTTTGAAATTCCGTGATGAACCACTATTAGTGATGAACCACTATCTTGGTGGACTACATATGCGCGGCGGTTGCGGCTTACCATCGAGTAGACAGCCTACTCCTCTGCCACGAACTACGATATAATACACGATAAATATATCCCTATGCAGTCTATATACAAATTATAAGGCAAAATTTCAAACCCCCACCTTTTTTTATTATATAAGAATTATACAAATTAATGAAATAAATTCTCGCAAATTACTTACGAAGATATGTCCTTCTTTCTGTTATGTGGCATATCTTGCAAATTTGAAACTCTATGGTCGCGCGCCTGCGAATATGTTGCCGCTTAGCCGTCGCGCCGCCGATAAGAGGTAAAGACTACAGAGTTAAGTAAATTTAAAAAGCGGCATGAAAGTTGAAAATTTAATTTTGGATAAAAATCTGCCCCTCACTTTTTAGTAGCGGAATCGATTCTACTCTGATTCCGGATGAACTATATTCAGGTTTTACGCAATTTAATTAACACGTATATTACAAAAATATTTTACAAAAAAAAACCGACTTCAAAAGCACTGAAAAGTTAAAAATAGTATAATAATAGGTACAGACAACATCACACTTCTATATTTCAATATTCGGTGCTAAACGATGATCTCCTAGAAAGTCTTAAAATTAGTCATCGACTTCAATATAAAAGTATGATGTTGTCTGTACCTATTATTATATTATTTTTAACTTTTCAATGTTTTTGAAGTCGGTTTTTATTTTTTGTAAAATATTTTTTATTTTTAACTGTTTATTGGCTGAAATCTTTTTAGTGAAAGAAACCCTAATATTTAAACCCTAATAGTTTCCCTCGGTTTTCATGGGATCCCATCATCAGATCCTGACTTTGGTGACCATGGGATCACACTTGAAGTATACTCTATCGAATACAAAAAGAATTTTGGCGTATAATTGGTGGCGTAATCGCGTAACATACACAAAAAAAAACATCTTACGCATCGAATTCTCAGGAGGTTCTCAACCTCCTCCTTTTTGGAGTCGGAGCTTTCCACCCGCAGCTTCGCCGTTTGTACAAACCTATCTTCTTCTTCTAAGTATATAAGTTCCTATTAATGCATAATATGTGTGTAAGACATTGATTCTTGTCAAATTTCGTGATTCTAGATCAGTGGTTCTTAACCGGTGGTCCGCGGACCACTGGTGGTCGCTGGAATCAGCCAAAGTGGTCCTCGTAGCCATTTGAAAAATAATATTATCGATATTTATTTATTTATTTATTATAATAAGTACAGCCACATAATACATATTAATACAATAATAGATATACATAATTTTGGAAACAATTCTGATATGCATCACAAAAACGGCGTACATAGCACTGACATGGATACAAAGGTATATGATTAGATTAAAATTATATTAAACATTAGGTCTAAAAGTCATTGCTCCCCGAGCACCTGCCAGGCTAATCGCCTGACAAGTACTCAAAGATCAAGGACCTAAACTTAGGGAAACTATTGCCGAAGACATCCAAATCTGGAATTTTGTTGCTAAAACCAACTATAAAATTATTATTTGTGGTGACTTTAATATTGACATTTTGAAAAACAATAAAATTACCAAACATTTTGACGAAATATTATCGACATATAATTTAAAATTTCACTTTAAAGCGCCTACAAGACCACGTAGTAACACTTGTATTGACAACATTATCCATAATATACGTGGAACTAAAGGAGCTATTACTGAGTTAGCTTTATCGGATCACACAGCTCAAATAGTCAATGTGCCTGTGAAAAGAACATGTAGACTGAAGCATTGGTTCACATATCGACGCGATCTCTCTCGTGATAACCTACGGAAGTTCAGAGACTGCATAAAGAGTCTCAGCTTTAAAGAAATATATGAAACAGAAGATCCAAACGATGCTTTTAATATCTTCCATGACTATTTTACGCTATTTTGCAATCTGTGTTTCCCAAACAAGAGACTTAAAATCTTATCTTATAGCAAACCCAAATGGATCTCGAAAGGCATCAAAGCATGCAGTAAAAAAAGACGAGATCTATTATGGAAATACCGTATATCGCCAACTATAGTTAATAAATCAACCTTTGTTAATTACACAAAAAAGTACAAAAAAATTATTAAACTAACTCAGAAAACACAAAACGAACACTACATAAATACATCAAGCAATAAATCGCAAGCAACATGGAGAATTATTAACAGATACAACAACAATACGCCAAAAGAAAATATTTCTTGTATTATAAACAATGACATACATATAACTAAGCCGACAAACATAGCTAATACCTTTAATAATTTTTTTATTGACTCCATTAGTACTAATATTAATAATAATAATCCAAAATTAAATAATATACGACATAATCAATTCCGATCAATATTTCTATCACCAACCATACCAGATGACATTATAAAAACTATCAAAACCTTAAAAAACACAAGCAGTGTAGGCCATGATAACGTGTCAACCAAAGCTATCAAGCATGTAGGAGATATTATTGCACCTACATTAAGTCATATTATTAATCTATGTATGGAACATGGAATATTTCCCGACAGATTGAAATTAACAATCACTATACCAATATATAAAAAAGACAACAGAAAACTGCTGAAAAACTATCGCCCTATTGCATTAATATCTATATTTTCCAAGATCATAGAGAAAATTATAAATGGCAAATTTTACAATTACTTTGAAGCGAATGATATATTTACAAAACATCAATATGGTTTTCGAAAGGGTAGATCTATGAATATGGCAATTTACGATTTTGTAGAAAAAGTAATTAGTAACGTAGACAAACGAAAACCGACATTAGCTATTTACATGGATATGACTAAAGCTTTTGATAATGTTAACCATAAAATACTGCTTATGAAACTTGAAGCATACGGTATAAGAGGTAATGCTATAAAACTAATTGAATCTTATTTAAATAACAGAAAGCAAATTACACACATTAATAAAATTAGCCCTACAACTGGAATTAACACAACTTATGCTTCAAACGAAAGGTCTGTCTACTATGGAGTTCCACAAGGCAGTGTTTTAGGACCATTGCTATTTAATATGTATATAAATGACCTTCCTAATGTAATTAACCACTCCATGACGATTTTTGCCGATGACAGCACTATTTTATTTACATATGATAATTCACATGATGTAGAATATGATATTAATAATACTTTAACATTAATAATCAAATGGTTGACATTGAATAATTTGACGATTAACCTGACAAAAACGTACTTGATGAACTTTAAGCTTCGCAATAATTTCCCGTTAAATTTTGACATTAACTATTTAGGAAACTCAATAAAAGAAGTGGACATAACAAAATTTTTAGGACTAACGATAGATAATAAGTTGACATGGAAATTTCATATTGATAATCTAGTAAAAAAATTAAACCAATTTTCATATGCTTTGTATAAATTAAGATATGTTAGTAACTTAAAAACACTCTTAACAGCATACTACGGATATGTGGCATCTATATTAAGATATGGGATAATATTTTGGGGCAATAGCACTGACAAGCAAAGAGTCTTCAAGGCGCAAAAAAGATGTGTAAGATCAATGTTTGGCTTGATGCAAGAAGACTCATGTCAACCCTATTTTAGGAAATATAAAATTTTAACACTCACATCCATATATATTAGTGAGCTAGCAAACTTTTACAGAAATAATTCACACAACTTTAAAGCGTACACTAGCGGAAATCGACATGAAGGCAAACTGAAGTTAATTCATAGTTATAAGACCTCTTTACATAGAATTAGTGTTAATTGTATGCTACCCACTGTGTATAATAAAATACCATTGTCAATCAGATCAATACCTGAAAACCAAAAGTTTAAAACTACCCTCAATGGCTTTCTTGCTGAAAAAACCTATTATAATCTTAAGGATTTTCTAAATGACAAATAAATAGTATTGACATTATGAATTGAATTTATAATTTTGACATTAATTATTATTATTATTATTATTTTTTAAGCCATTTTGTATCCATTGACATTCTATTATAGTATATTTGACTCACTTATTAATCGAACACTCCTTAGTATGGCAGATTATTTGACTTAAAAATTAAACATGATTATAATCAACTTTGACATTTTCGCAATACTATTCTTTTTCCTTCTTTTACTAATTTCTATTTTGTATTACCTTTCAATGAAATATTATTATTGTCAATAACATTAGAATAGTAGTTATAGTCTGTAATTCTGTTGACATTTATTTTAAATTCATATAATATGATTGTTTAAGTACTAAGATAACATAATTAATTTGTAAATTAAAATTAATTTAGATTTTCACCTCCTTTTCCTCATATGCCTATAAGATAAGGCGAGACATGGCTGTACCTTATTACTCTTAAAATCTATGTTTATACCCATGTATTATGAGCAAATAAATGAATTATGAATTATTATAAAGTTGTTGTACTCAATGGAGATTCATGCCAAAGGGGACTGAAGACCAAGATTGGTTCTAGCGAAAGGCACAGCTAAGAGTTTAGCTACACGATGTCTAGGATATCTGTAAGGAACCGACAGTGATATACGATATAGAAGATCGCTGGACTGCAGAAAACCATTTAAAACTTTATATAGGAAACACATGTCCATAAACTGTCTTCTATCACGTAGGCTGATGAGTTTGAACTTTTTAAGACGCTCATCATAAGACTGACGGTGAGAGAAACCGCTACATAAAAAGGCCAGGTGTCTGGTAAATGCGCGCTGTAAGCTCTCAACTCTCTGTGAGTGTACACCATAAAAAGGACTCCAAACACAGGAAGCAAAATCGAGATGGCTGCGCACCAACGAATTGTAAAGCAGAATCTTTGTGCTCACATTCCTAAAGTCCTTCGTGTTACGCTTAATGAATCCTAGCATACTTGCAGCTTTGGTAACTGTTAAATCGATATGATTATCGAACTTAAGTCTGCTGTCAATGTGAACACCAAGATCCCGAACAACCTTCACTTCTTCAATCATTACGCCACCAATCTCGTACCTAGTGACAAGTGGTTTTATTTTCCGGGAGTATTTAATGTGGAAACATTTACTAGCGTTGAGAGACATGCAATTATCCTCACACCAGGTGACAATTCTGTTAAGGTCGTCCTGGATCAACTTGCAGTCGGCAGGAGACCTCACATGTCTATAAATCTTAAGGTCATCGGCGAACAGTGAGGCTTTACAATTTATGATAATGGAGGTGATATCATTAATAAAAATCAGAAAAAGCAAAGGACCCAAGTGTGAGCCCTGAGGGACACCTGACTGGGCATGATACCAGTTTGACTGAAAACCATTCAAAACGACAGCTTGTTGTCTACCACGTAAGTACGAGTCAAACCAGTCAAGCAATGACCCACCCAAACCTATAGCGCTAAGCTTGTTTATAAGAACTGTGTGGTTAACTTTATAGAAAGCACTACTAAAGTCGGTATAAATGGCATCAATTTCAAGTCCCTTGTCGACACTTGCGCACAGCTCTCAAACGAATGGCACCAAATTCGTTAGAACAGATCGACCTCTGGTAAAACCGTGTTGAGAGTCCGATATTATATTTCTACAAAAGTTTGAGATTACTGGGCATATCAGGGACTCAAAGAGCTTAGCAAAACATGAAAGCAGTGAGATGGGCCGATAGTTTTTGACGCAAGTATTATGGCCCTTTTTAAATACAGGGACAATACGTGCCTTCTTCCATTCTTGGGGGAAGGTGCCCTCCACAAGTGACTTGTTGAATAAGTTAATTAATTGTTAAGGGCAGAGAAATACCAAACATACAGTTTCTGACAAACAGGGGAGGGAAAGAATCAGGTCCGGCACCGCCCGGATCAAGCTTCTTAATTTCCTGAACGACCTGGGATTCTGCAACAATCACATTCATCAGAGAGTCATGCTCATTGCCAAGATAAGGAACTGTAGTCTTGGGGGTAACGGTGGAGTAAACCGAGGAGAAGTGACGAGCAAATAAATTAACAATATCTGGGCCCGAATCAGCAATAATGTCATCCAACTGCATTTTGGCCGGAATGGAGGAGTGACCCCCCCGCTTGTCCTTAATGTACCTCCAAAACGCTTTAGGATTGTTGGAAATATTAACCTCGATACCCAGGATATAGTCTCTGTAGCATTTTTTGTAAAGTTTATGACATCTGCTACGGAGCAAGCGAAATTCAATTACGTCCCGAGGATTACAGTATTTTGAAAATTTCTTTCGCACTTTGTCCTTTTCCGCTAACAGTTTAATAAGAGATTTACTAAACCATTTTGGATGTCTAGACCTACTATAGGTGCGCTTAGGCATGAACTTTTCCCTGAGCTTGTGAAGAACATCATAAAAACCAGAAATCATATCATCTATATTCTTACAATGTGAAAATAACTCCTGCCAATTTACATCAATTAACTCGCTAACAATGCTACTATAGTCAGCTCTGTGGTAATTGAATGATACATTATTTTTAGTACGGAGATAACTGCCTCCAGAGTAAGGGATGTTTATCATGAGGCATGGATGAATATCATAACATTTACTTATAACATCAGATGGATTCGTAACAGATACATTGTGCATATTACATAAGACCAAATCCAAGAAGCGATTATCCGCATTGCTAATGTTATTAATTTGACCTAAATTATTTGACGTTAAAAAGTCCACGAACGTATAACCCAATCCAAAGTTACAGTGAGAGGGAACCATACAATTGCTACCGTCGTCACTTGGATTCCAGTGTATAGGACTAAGATTAAAGTCTCCCATCACCAAAATATTGTCAGTCTGATACAAAGCAAGTTCAATACTATTCAGGAACTGCTTTAGAGACTCCAATTTTACTGGCGGGGGTAGATAAACAACACACACAGTTAGGTAATGCACCGACTTGTCCTTTTGAATCTCTAGATTGAGCCAAACGCTTTCGATACCATCGCATTCCAAGTTTTCTAAGCGAACAGACGGAATATTTCGGGACACAGCCAATAAAACACCACCGCCATCCTTTTTGGAATCACTAGAGCACATACGGTCCCTGCGGTAGACAATATATCGGTCGTCTATGACTTCACTGGTTCTGATGTTGCTATTCAACCATGTTTCAGTGAGCGCAATAACACTGTAGTTACAAAGCATGATATTACTAAATACATCATTAGTTTTCGTCCGAAGACCTTGTACATTTTATATCAAACAACCCTTTATTCATATCTATACTAATATTATAAAGAGGAAGGATTTGATTGTTTGTTTGTTTGTATTGAACAGGCTTCGAAACTACTGAACCGATTTTGATGAAAGTTGGTATAGTGATAGCTCGAGACCAGGGGAAGGAGATAAGGTAATTTTCCTAGGGGGAAAAAATTCCACGGGAAAACAAAAATAACGCGGGCGACGTCGCGAGCGGAATCTAGTACTCTATATTGGTCTAGAGTTGGTGGTACGTGGCACGACAGATATTTGTAAAATGGTCCCTCCTCACGAAAAGGTTAAGAACCACTGTTCTAGATCAACGGGAAGTATCCTATAGGTTTTAATTCCCTTGTGAAATATATGCGAAATTTAAGTGACATAATCGTTTATATCTTTTGATAGCGTTGACTAACAGGTTTGATTTTTTCAGCTGAAAAAACCCGTGCACCCAACTTTTTGATATAAATCTCTGTTTAATATCTTTATGCGTTCCTGAGAAAAAGAATCTTGACTGACAGACAGACAGACGAGCCATCCATAGACGAAGTATATCCATTTTTTCCTATTAACGCACGGAACCTTAAAAACTACTTAAAACTTGTATATTTTGTAAATATCATTACAACAAGTACTGGTGAAGTATAGGCCTTAATGTGTAAAAAATTCAAGAAAAATATACTACGCTTTGATTTAAAGTTGTTATTATGAATATTCTATTTGAATACCTATATACATATAGAAAGGGGAACAATAATCGAGTTCTTGCGTTTTAGATACCTAATATGTGGCTGAACAAAAAAAGATGTTTACAGGCTTTTAATGCGAGTAGATATAAAAGTTAATCAATTTTATCTAAGTGCTTGCGTATTTTATCACTAATACCGGCTTATTTAGTCGGAGCGTTTAGGTAGGTATGCTACTAAATGCCAGCATGTTGTTTGGTATTATTATAGTACCGTAGATCCTAAAATTACTTTTTTTCAAGATAATTATAGGAACTTCTAGTGCTTGACACTCATCTAATTTATTTATTACTAGCTTCCCGCTCGCGGCTTCTCCCGCGTTAATAACGCGTTTTCTATTTTCCCGTAAAATAATTTTGTAGCCTATTATATAGAAGACTGTTATTTGTATTTAGGAGCTCGGATAATAAATTTCATAGAAATTGGAGCAGATTTTAAATATTTTCCATAGAAAATTTCAACCCCTATTTTGCAGCCTAAGGGGGTGAATTCCAATAAACCATGAAACACGTATTCAATTAAATATTTTTAAGAGTATGAATCACAAGTTTTATCAAAATCGTTACTAATTTAAATTTTTCTATACAAACTTGCAACCCCTATTTCATCCCTTTAGGGTTAAAATTTTTTAAAATCCCTTCTTAGTGTGCATCCGCATTTTTAATTAAAAACAACTGTCCAAGTTTCACGTTTCTACCATTAGCGGTTACGGCTGTGCGTGCGTCTATAGATGGGAACATCTCCTTTTATATATATAGATTAAATTCCTATCTTCACCTGGACTCCTCACACCTGAGAGACTGGCTATCTTACAGTTACCTCTAATTATTGGAACCCAACAATGCTATTAACATTCTTGGTATGGCAACAAACTTGGTAAGACGGCGGCGGTAGCTAGTCAGGCGGGCCCAGAAGCCCAACCACCAATCAAACTGAACAAAACATTCTGCCCCCATGGAGAATCGAACCCCGGACCTCCCGACCAACACCCGATGGTCTCAACCACTAAACCATGGAGGTGCTTATAACTACTTTCTTCTGATATTTAAAAAAAGGCTATAATACAGTGCTATGATTCAGGGTACATCACGTGACAAAAAAAAATTGGCTTAACAATAATGAGAATAGATAAAAATAAAGAATTACGTGTGTGACTGATACATAATTGTGTTAGCATTATCTTAATCGATAATTATTATCTGTAAGCAAAAGCAATAGGGAACTAAAATGTGATTCGGCCTTGCATTAAAAATCAGTATTATTGATACCGTTTTCGTTTATAATTATCATTTTAGTGCGCTAGACTAGTCAGATCCGCAAGTTTTCAATTTAATCAATCCCGTTTGTAGTTGTCTTTGTGAGAACTTGAGAAAAAATGTCATATATTATAAAATTAATGGGACTATTATCGATTTATTACAATGATAATCAGTTGCACAAAAGTTCATTTAAGTTAATGCTTCTTACAGCTGATGCACGTTACTTCACATACTGATTGTGCAAGAAGACAGACTGAAAAAAGAGTATTAAAAATAGTGGACATTTGTGCAAGTGCCTGTCAAACAGTTTATATTATAGACTAGTTTTAATTATTTTTTTTTTAACTTTGTAAGTACATCGTTTTCGAACTAAATTCTCATAAATTTAAAAATGAGTAAATAAAGAAAAACGCGGGTTCATATCACGCCCTAGGCGAATTTTTTTTTCTTATTAATACGAGTATATTGAAGTTGGTGCCAACTTTTAAGTAAATATATTAATTTTTCTTATATTTTTCAAGACTTTCCAGCTGATCATTGCTTGGCACTGACTTCAAAATACTCGTAAAACTGTGATGTTGTATCTCTCGTATAACTTGGATCATTTAGCCTAAATGTATTCTTATATTAATTATGACTTTTTGGTGTTTTCGAAGATGGTTTTATTTTTTGTATTTTTTTTATTTATTTTCAATCTTTTTAGTTTTAATACTTTTAATACATTAGAATTTGAGCCAAGGTAAACATCAGAATAACTTAAAATTAAAACGTCTTTCGCTCTAAACAGTATTGAAAGAATTATTCCCGAACTCCTAACCTACCAGACGCTGACGCTTCTACGATGAAGGCAAACATCGTGAGGAAACCTGCGAACCTACACCTGCGAAGTAATTCAAAGATGTATGTGAAGTCAACCAATCCGCACTGTATGTTGGAGACGCGGTTTCAAATTCCGCCTGAGGCAATATTTTTCTTTATTGATTTTATTCATGTTTTAATGTATTTAGCATTTTAGAGAAAATGCAAAGCTCTATATAAAATAAATTCTCATGGTAAAAAAATTGATAAACGATAAAACCGCTTTTTGAAAATTCTAACATGATAGAAATTTTTCACTATTGTTCCCGTAATCAGCACATGAAAATGTAGCAGAAATCCTTCATGAACTTTAATAGGTAATTCTTGGTACGTCTGTGTACACATCGCGGCACATACCTACTCGTAAGTTGAACTAAAATGGCTGCCGTCCGCGTAGGAGTAACTGTAGGCCCTCGCGTGTCGCACTTCGTTTGAGATCCAAAAATCGTAGCAATGAGGCAGATTTAGCAATAGCAATTTAAATTTCGTAAGCAAATATTCACATAACATTTATTTTTACTATTATATTGCACCTCCACAGACAGCAGCCATTTAACTCCAAGTTCAACTTATGTGTCACGATCTGTAATTCGTGTTGAAAAATGGACAGTTATTTTCATTCAAAATGCGGACGCACACTAAGAAGGGATTTTGAAAAATGTTAACCCTGAAGGGATGAAATAGGGATTGCAAGTTTGTATGGATTTTTTTTTCAAATTAACTACGATTTTTATAAAATTTGAGATTCATGCTCTTAAAAACATTTCATTGAATGCGTGTTTCATAGTTTATTGGAATTCACTCCCTTAGGGTGCAAAGGGGGGGTTATTATCCAAGCTCCTAAATATAAATAACACTCTTATACCGGGTGTAACGGAATACCGCAATAATATTTAAGGTTGTTGATTAACAAAAAAAAATGTTTTATGACTATTCTTTATATTTTTATTATATGCCTACTTTCGATTTAACACGCTTAAAAGTGCAGCGTATTAAATCGAAAGTAGGCATATAATAAAAATATAAGGAATAGTCATAAAACATTTTTTTTTGTTAATCAACAACCTTAAATATTATTGCGGTATTCCGTTACACCCGGTATACACGGTGTTTCATAATAACCAATTAATAATCAATGCGTTATCTAAAACTAATTATTAAATTGTGTTTACCCGTAATGTCATTCAATACAAAATTTTCATGTAAATCATAGACATCATGATGATTTTATTTTATTTTATTTTATTTTAATGGCTCAATTACAGACAGCAGACAAAATAATATATACAATAAATAAATTAACAAACACAAAATGCATGCCTGTGCCCATTTATAACTGCGCACAACATTTTATAAAGGAAAGAATTAGTGACACATCTCATCTCATATTAAAAATAGAAAAAGGTAACCAAATTAAAATATAATTTAAAAAAAATAGAATTTAACAATATTAACAAGTAATGTCTCAAACTTAATTACTCATAACATATAGAGTGAGTTTCTAAAAGAATGAACACTGCCATTGAAAATATCTACGTTCGCACAGA
The DNA here is from genome assembly GCA_963935595.1 of Schoenobius gigantellus. Classification (NCBI taxonomy): domain Eukaryota; kingdom Metazoa; phylum Arthropoda; class Insecta; order Lepidoptera; family Crambidae; genus Schoenobius; species Schoenobius gigantellus. The sequence continues at coordinate 6,924,095 of OZ012557.1, forward strand.
CTTCATTATACAACCTACACATTCTATACATCGGATTATTTTTTGAGACATTATTGTCAGTTGTAGGTATAAAAAACAATTGCGGCTTACGCACTGACCGAGCAGGGACCTTAAAGTTCAATAATTTTAATAAATTGCCGTCAGATTGTCCATTGACAATCCGATGCAGTGTGCACAAATCGACAATCCACCGACGTTTTTCGAGACTATTCATGTTGAAGTGCTTTAGACGGGTTGCGTAATCAGGTATTTTTTTACGTATCCCACATTTGGCACTTATTGTTCTTATAAACTTTCTTTGAATAGCTTCAATTCTATCAATGTGAATGTTATATATAGGAGACCATATTGGAGAACAGTATTCTAAAACACTTCTAACCAAAGCACCATAGAGAATAATCCATGATTTTATATTTCTAAAAGGCCTCGCATTACGAAGAATGAAACTGAGCATCTGATTGGCCTTATTACAAACGTAATCATAATGCTGGTGAAACGAGAGTCGAGAATCGAAGTATACTCCCAAGTCATGCACGCGCATACTATGATATACATGAAAATTTTGGGTTGAATGACATTACGTGTAAACACATTTTAAAAATTAGTTTTAGATAACGCATTGATTATTTATTGGTTATTATGAAACACCGTGTATAATGGCTACAAAATTATTTTTCCTACGAGAAAATATAAAATTCCCACGGGAAAACAATAATAACGCGGGCGAAGTCGCGTTTGGTAAAGACATAGTTTGAGTCCCAGGAAAGGACATAGGATAGCTTTCATCGCAAAAATCATCTCTTAAAAGGGAGAAAAGAGGAGTGGAAGTTTAAATGGGGAATCAATAACCGCTGAGCCGATTTAGATGAAATTTGGTGTGGAGATAGTTTGATAACGAATAGTTTTTATCCCCAAAATGATTTATTAAGGGTGTAAAAGGGGGGGGGGGGGGGATTTGTAAAGGGAATCAATAAAAAAGGACTTCCACGCGGACGAAGTCGTGTGCAAAAGCTAGAACTCAATATACGCACTCTGCGGGCCTATTACCGAACTCATGGCTTTCAAATGATATCATTATGAAATCGTAGTACAAAACGAAAAATAAGATTTTCAGATTTTTGATCATCATCATCATCATTTCAGCCAAGAGACGCCCACTGCTGGACATAGGCCTCCCCCAGGGATCTCCAAACCGATCGGTCCTGCGCCTCCCGCATCCAGCGGCTTCCCGCGACCTTCACCAGATCGTCGGTCCACCTTGTGGGGGGCCTACCAACGCTGCGTCTCCCGGTACGTGGCCGCCACTCAAGGACCTTTCCGCCCCAACGGCCGTCAGTCCTGCGAGCTATGTGTCCTGCCCACTGCCACTTAAGATTTGCAATTCTTTGGGCTATGTCGGTGACTCTAGTTCTTCTACGGATCTCTTCATTTCTGATGCGATCGCGTAGAGAAACCCCGAGCATAGCCCTCTCCATTGCCCTTTGAGTGACATTGAGCCTTCTGATGAGACCCATTGTAAACGGCCACGTCTCAGTTCCGTACGTCATCACTGGCAACACGCACGAATTGAAGACTTTCGTCTTGAGACACTGCGGTAGATTGGCCGAGAATATACTGCGTAGCTTCCCGAACGCTGCCCAGCCGAGTTGGATTCGTCGATTTACCTCTTTCTGGAAGTTGGACTTACCGAGCTGGACTATTTGTCCCAGGTAAACATATTCGTCAACAACTTCCAGTGTAGAGCCGCCAACCTTCACAGGAGTGGGTACTACATGGGAATTCACCATGATTTTGGTCTTGTCCATGTTCATTTTAAGACCCACCTAGTGCCTAGATCTTCCACGGTCTCAGCCATGACTACGATATCATCGGCAAAACGAAGGTGGGTCATGTACTCGCCGTTTATGTTGATGCCGAGTCCTCTCCAGTCCAAAAGCTTAAATACATCCTCCAACGCGGCTGTGAACAGTTTCGGCGATATAACGTCACCCTGTCTCACACCACGCTGAAGTCGTACTGGTTTCGAGTTTTGGTCCTGAAGGCGGACTGACATGGTGGCGTTTTCGTACAATGACTGCAACACTTGGATGTACCGATAGTCTATTTGGCACCTCTGGAGTGATCTAAATACGGCCCAGGTCTCGACAGAATCGAAGGCTTTCTCATAGTCCACAAACGCCAAGCATAGTGGCAGATTATACTCCTCGGTCTTCTGTATAACCTGCCGCAGCGTATGGATGTGGTCTATGGTACTATAGCCTTTACGGAAACCGGCTTGTTCGGGAGGCTGGAAGTCGTCAAACCTGCGCGCGAGACGATTCGTGATAACTCTCGAGAACAGCTTGTATACATGACTCAGGAGCGTGATGGGTCTGTAGTTCTTCAACTGGGCCCTGTCGCCCTTTTTGAAGAAAAGTGCCACCACACCCCTGTGCCATGCTTTAGGCGTATTGCCCTCGAGTATGATGGAGTTAAATAGCCTCTGCAGCGTTTTCCGGACTGTTAGTCCACCCGCTTTCAAAAGCTCAGCTGTAACTCCATCATCACCCGGTGCCTTGTTGTTTTTTAGCTGTTTGAGAGCCACACTAATCTCGTACAGGCTGACGTCCGGGATGTCTTCGGTGTAATGCCGGATCAATTTGGCTCTAGGATCTGTAGCCTGAATGACAGGTGCCTGCGATGTTGTGTAAAGCTGTCCATAGAAGCGTTCGATCTCAGCCATAAGCTCAGGTCGAGACGTAGCGACTCTGCCGTCCTCTGTCTTCAGCTTCGTCAGCAGACTCTGACCGAGTGACAGATCTCTTGCGAACTCTTTGGAGCCCTTGTTCCGCTCGATGGCTTCCTTAATACGTTCCGTATTAGATCGGCGTATGTCGCGAGTCAGAGACTTCGAGATCTGTTTGTTGAGTCGCCGACGAGCATCTTCAGAACACTGCAGACCCATCCCACGCCTTTCTTCCATGAGCTTAATTGTCGGCTCTGAGATCTTGCTCCTTTGCTTGGTACGGCTGGGTTTGAAAAACTTCGAACCCACCGTAAGGACAGTTTCCACACACCTGTCATTATATGTGTCCACATCCGTGCAATCCTCCAGGCAAGCGAAGCGATTCTGCAATTCGAGTTGGAAGCGTTCGGGGTTTTGGATCTGGATGGCTTCAGGACGGAGCGTTGACTTCATCAGTCGATACCTCTCAGCTTTTACGTTAAGATTCAATGCGCCTCTCACCATTCGGTGATCGCTTCCCGTGTTGAACGCATTGATCACTGAGACGTCATTGAAAATGCGAGTCTTAGTCGACATGATGAAGTCAATCTCATTTTTTTGTCACGCCATCCGGACTTTTCCAGGTCCACTTTCGATGCAGCCGTTTTTTGAAAAAAGAGTTCATCATATAGAGTCCCTCTCTCTCCATGTAATCGGCTAGCATTTGACCACGGTAATTCCGGATTCCAGCTCCAAATTGCCCCACTTTCAACTCACTATCGCCACGCTTGCCTAGCCTTGCGTTGAAGTCTCCCATGACAACAGTGTAGTGAGTTTTGGAAGCATGTATTGCCCGAGATACATGGCTTCCACTTCCTCGTCGGGGTGCGTCGAGGTCGGGGCGTATACCTGTATGACCTTCAACGAATACCGTTTGGTAATTCTGAGTATAAGGTACGCCACCCTATTCGACACACTTCCGATCTGTACAACGTTGTTCACAAGAGACCTGTGGACGATAAATCCGACACCACCTTGGGACAGGTCTTCGCCCTCCCGGAAATAGAGCAGGTTGCCGGATTTGAGAACCATCGTGTCCTCACCCTCTCTTCGGACTTCGGACAGTCCCACTACACTCCAGCGAATCCTGCTTAGTTCCTTTTCAAGTTCCAGCAGCTTCTCCTCGGTCCGCAGTGTGCGCGCGTTATATGTGGCCAGGGCCAAGGTCGTTTGACGGGGGATCTCCGCCGCCCGGGGATTCTTTGCACCCCAGGTCCCAGTACCGCGTCGACGTCCGTCACCGCCGGCACGGCCTCCAGAACCGCCGGGCACTTGGGGCCTTTGTTTTAGGTTTAAGTTCATGGGGGGTTTTGGGCCGTCTCCCACCACGCTGGCCCAGTGCGGGTTGGTGGGGAGCGCCAGAGCCTCGTCTGTTATATAGCAGGGTGCACCGCGTGCAGGTGAGGTTGGCTTGGGTCCCAATAGGTGATATTTGGAACCCCTTACACCCCGATTTTTGATCATTCATTCATTATAGTCCATTCGCTTAGATAGTGTCAGTACACCCGCACATAATTGTGGTCGTTGTAATAAAATTCGAATATAAATAATACACATAACTAAGGTAGCAGAAATAATTTTAATAAAAATTGGAGTAGGTACACGTTAGCAGAGTAACATTAGACACTATTCTTCGTCACTTGTAGAATCACAGTCATTACAACCTGTATTTTACTGGAGGGAGACTCTGTACCAGGGTCGTCTGCTTAGGTACCTCCGTCTTACCTATTTCTGCCGCAAAGCAACAGTGCTTGCATTGCTGTGTTCCGATTTGAAGGGTAAGATATGGCAGTGAAATTACTGGGTACTGTGACTTTACATCTTGTGACACAAGTTGGCAACGTACACTGTAGTTCTTGTGGGTGTTACAGTTTTGCTGCGAAACTCACAAGAGCCAAATGTATTATAGGTGACTGTTACCACTTACCATCAGGTGGGCAGTTTGCTTGTTTGCCAACTTTCTGCAATAAAAAAAAATCATTATCCATTCATGATCCAACATCATCACGTTCCGAATCTATCTAAAATAAAATATCGATTTTTTCGTGTTGATGGCCCCATTTTTATAATTGATTCTTGGTATCCCCACCATTTTTGAAGTGTCTATGATAGGTGCAGACACATATTAATTTCAACACAATACCGATGAATATTTATTATAAATTGTTTACAAGTTTACCAAAACACCCGTCTTTTTTTATTGTTGGTTCACATAAAGTTTCATCTTGGGGCATTTCACTGTCCTTGCAAGTACGAAAAAACATTTTCGGTATACGTAACAGAGTCAACAAACACAACCTGGCGCTTCGATGAAAAATGCCATATTCACTAGCGGGTGTGCGCCCCATGCGGCATCCATTGTTTTCCTTTTATAAAAGCCGCCAAGTGCCTAGGCGGCGCAGTAAAAAGGCGACCGTATCTACGCGAATGGACTATACATCATGATGACATCGTTGAAATTATGACATAGTGATGACATCATTGGAGATCGGTTATACCAAATGAAGCATTTCACGGGTTCTTTATCTTAAAATCATACCATCTCATACAATGAAAGATCCATTATAGGCCTGCTGGTCAGTATCATTGCCCTTTTGTGCCAATAAAATACATGTGAAAGTAAAGACGACGGGAAAGACGCTCATTTTTATAGTAAAAGACCAAGATAAACGTTTACATGTTGCGTTCACTGCTAAATATCTTGTCGGTGGCTTCATGTCAAAATTTCTCCACTTCCTAAGAGGTAAAAACCTTAGATTTTTTGCTCCTGAACCCCTGAGACTGTCTTTTTAAAAACGATGTTAGATTATGGGTTCTTTTTTCAAATCTACATTGTGTTTAACAACACTGTACTCTTGAGCATTGCGAATACCTGCTCCATAGCGTAAAAGGCTGTATTTTGCGAGATAGTCAATTGAAGTATGTAGGAAACACACTTTTGGAAAATGGTTTTATTCACCTTCCCTCCACCTATGTATCAAACACATACAGAAAATTTTGTAAGAGTCGTTCGAACCATTTTCGAGTTCTAGCGAGACCAACACACAGCAATTCATTTTTATATATAAGAAGAATAGTGGGCTGGGCAGACATTGTTCTGCCCGATTACAACGCCACCTACCGAGTACAATTGTACGTGTAAGCCTTCCCTGGACCTATTCAAACACACACAGAACATTTTATAAGAATCAGTCCAGCCGCTTAAGAGATTTTGCGAGACTAACACACAGTGATTCATTTTTATATATCCCGTTTACTGCCCGAGCCGCTGTTTTGGCCAGTTCATCCGTCTTTTCATTTCCCGCTGTGCCCACGTATGCTCTCAGCCAGAATAGTCTCACCTCCCCTCCATTCCCTCGTGTGTCCTGTGCACGAGCTGGTTGTCAGCTTTAGGGTTAGCGATTACACCCAGAGAGGATCTGGAATCGCTCAGTATTGTTGCTAAGCTTATTCTCCCCCTCTCTGGACCAACTCTATCGCTCTGTGCATAGCATACAGTTCCGACTGGAAAACCGTTCAGTCCGAATGTATAGCTGGCAGATTCTTTACCTCCTTCCCACCACGAGATGGCAGCTCCTACTCCCTCATCGATTTTGCTGCCGTCAGTGTAAATTTGTGGGTCTTGGATATTGTGCCTTAGGAGGTTTTCTGTGGAAGTATCCTGTTCAGTCCTTACCTTTGGTGGTTGATAAACCCTTAAGCCACTAATTTTTTCATGCATTATCGTGTTTGGATCGACGCTGGCAACACTGGCACCGCGACCTAAATCAGTTCGATTCGACTCGCCGCGGACGCATGAACAAACATTTTGTCGTGCCTCTTCGTGGTGGTAATTTAAGGCTCCTGGACGTTCCTGAGTACCTAATTTGAGTGTCGATCATCATCAGTGCCGTGCATAAAGGAAATACCAAAATTCTGCCCAAACCGGCCATTTTTAAACCAACGTAGCAGGCTGATACGCCGCGCGTGCTCTGAGGTCAGAGTTCGAGGTTCGAACCATCTCGAAGGTGCTGGACAGCTTGGTGGTTTCTCTTATTGGTCACCTAGGGCAGGATTGAACTCTTAAAATTTACAGTCCACACACTTATTATAAATTGTTACCACACAACATATCCTCTATGGCTCTCTATTTCTAGGCAAAAAAATTATTGTCAATAAATCATATTCCATAATTTCGATTGAAATAATCGTCAAGACGCATAATAATCAGGAAGCAGAATGGTAATAAGCATAATATTGTGTGGCAGAAAATCATTTGTCATAAGTATTAAAACCCATAAACTCGAAACACACAACAACTTGACGCATAATTTTTCAAAGCATAAATAATGTTTAGCATATTAATCACAACGAACAATACGATTACGCAGAATTTCTCTAGGCATAAACTTGCGCGCAAGCATGCAGCAATGTATCATGCAGTATGCATGCAAGCATGCATGCAACATGCAAGCAAGCAAGCAACATGCAAGCAAACATGCAACATGCAAGCAAGTATGCACAATGCAAGCAAGCATGTACCACGCAAGCAAGCATGCACATGCATGGTTTCTGTCACGGCTCCGACGCTGCGGGGCTCCGGCGGTCCCACGCGAGCTTTTCGTCGCAGATTGGTTTTCGCTCACCACCGCAACTTCGAATTGCTGGCTGGCTTCGCCGGCCATCCTCAGCCGCGGCGGCGAGCGTTAAAACCACCTGCTCCTCAGCTCGCGGGCCGCCTCGCCCCTCCGCGCCTACGCGGGTTTGAATAACACTCTAGGGGTAGGACAAACAAGACTACGTGGAGTCGGTTTTGCAGCGATTCGTTTCTGTCACTAGTAGCATGAATGAATTACTTTTCAAATAAAAAAATCTATATATATACTATGCAAAAATTATATCAAATGAAAATATAGAAGTTTCGAGTATCATATTTGAATAAAATAATATATGAAATGTTATTATAAAAAGTTAAGTAAAACAGAGTAAACATTAAATCCTTTAAAATAACATCATTTCTAATTATAAATAAATGCCCCAAAATATTAGAGATATCATTAATTATGACACTTAAAATTATGGTAAAACATTTTAGAACTACCAATATTATGTCATAAGAAATTAGGAATTTCATTAATTATGCTTCATAAAATTATGCCTTTGGATAATTGTGCCTTATACAAATTATGCAATGAAATAATTATGTGACGTTAATGTTATGCTTTTCGATTATTATGCTTAGTGATTTATGCCAAGCGTCTTTATGACAAACAACATTATGCCTAATGAAAGGTCCCCATCCTCTATACATTCGTACTCGACCGGTACCCGCTTTGATGGGTGGGGTCTCCTTACTAGTCCGTGCGGCATTTCAATGAGTTTGAATATTAAATCAAACTTATTAGTACGTATGCGTTTACCCATACACACCTTGATTTAACCAACACTGGAATGAGTGGGGGCGTAGGGGGTGTAGCCCTTTTGCTCAGGAGGGTCGGGGAGCGGAAGTCCCCCACATGAAATAAAAGTTATAGGATAAAACTGAAATCTGTAGGTTAGGTTAGGTTAGACATTGTGACCACACATTCGAATAGCTCTTCCTTTAAGAAAACAACATAATATTGGTTATCTTAGTACCTACCCAAGTAACATTTTCTTGTTCTGTAGCAGTCCATAGAACGTATCTCAAACAATACCTTTGGCCCTATAAAAGACCAAAGAAGGTTGAGTAACGTCGATTTGGCGCAGTTATATCTCCATTTAGTGACATATTGGAACCGTAGCAGTTTTAGTTGTGACATTTTAGGTCTATAAAGTTCATGTGATGGTGACTCGTTAGACAATTTACTGACATACGGGGCACAGTAACGCTATTATAGTTTCTTTTTATACTGTAGTAGCGTTCATGATTCCATTATAGCGCTATTTAATTCTATAGTAGAGTCCGAGATTCCTATACTACACAATTCCTAATCATTTTCTCGGCAAAGATTGTGATTTTGCTGTGTGAATTACACTCTTACACACAAGAAAATAAAAACAAACCTACTTTGTTAAGGAATTGTATCATGATAAGTTTTTTATCTTATTTAGACATTGAATAATTCGGCCAATACTGCAAAAATCACGATCACGTGCGATCAAAGTTTTACCGATAGAATAGTATTAGGTTTACTGAGTATTTTTAATGCGCTCTCGATTTATTGAGTTTTGAATAATATATATTCATAATATAAAATTAAATTCAACGTAGTTTCTACTTTACAGCCAAGAAGTAAATTCGTGGCTCTTATTGGCTAACTATAGCACTCGTGACATACGTTTTTGCCGCCATCATTGTAAAATTAGGGTTCCATAAGACTTTAGCCGGGTTACACAAACCTTTGTGTACCTTATTTATCCTTTAAAGTATATAAAAAATCAGCTACATGCGCTGTGTGTTTTAAAAGAACAACCAAAACCATTATAGAAAGCTTCAGTCATATAAAAGAGTCGTAGTGACGACTGCCGCAATGAGATTATAATAGGGATTCACAAACAATTAAAACACTTTTTAGTACTATAAAAATGTCTTGAAAATCCATTATAAAACAAAAACCGCTCTATTTCAGCGTTGTTATAACTATTAAGGTATCGATACTATAGCAGTGATTTGTAGAACCACAATATCATAAAATCCTTGTATTGTTGAGTGTCCATCACTGCTAAAACGCAATATTTATAGCGGTTATCAGGGAAACCTTAAAGCGCAAATTAGATACATAATAGTGTTTTCAAACACTGTTATATAGTAATATTGCTCTGTACTTTCTATATTGGAGATTTTTATAGTACCTGACTATAATGGCTTTATAAAATGGTTATGTAAACCTTTACATCAAGAGCTAATAGGATAATTTGGCTATTTAAGCTTATAGAGCAAAAACGTGTCACCAAACGCTTTTATACAACGAGTAGTCACCGCAAAGACCTTTATACGACGTTTACTCAACCCTTTTGTGATGTAATCCTAAGTTATAGGTCCAAAATGTTACTTGGGTACCTACTCAAAACTGAGAAATTACAAAGAAATGGCAAAATAAATGATTAAAATTTATATTTTCATTTCATTTTAATACAATATGAGTTGCTTTGAGTAGTATATGAAAGTAAAGATTTTAAATTTCGGCACAAAAGTTATTATCCCGCCAAATTCATACATTTTGCAGATTAAAGAGAGTATGTATGTATAAAGAGTATTTTTAACTGCGTTACCACGGCTGACTATCCCGCTGAATAGTTTTTTTTTGCATTGTACCACAAATTGTACCTAACTAACGTAACCAAATTCAGTTAATATTCATAAATTAAAAGTATATTTTATTGTATGCTATTCATTTCACTTACTATGTAACGTGTTATCTTACAGTTCCTGGGAGACTGGCAGGAACACCGCACATCTGACCCCAATGGGGCCGATTGCGCTTCATACAAATTTGAGGGTTCAGGTAACTCCTTCACTACGCTACGAGATGAGGTCAATGAAAACTTCGCTAATTCGAGACCCGGCGCTGTCACGTTGGAGGCTGGCACGTCCAAATTAGCAATCAATTACATTAATTCTACTGGTCGTAAGTATTCCTTTGTATAGCACACATACCTATATAATAATAATATAGAAGACCAGGCCTATGCGATATTACCGATATACCTATATCATTTTTATTAGGGTTCCGTAGTCAAATGGCAAAAAACGGAACCCTTATAGATTCGTCATGTCTGTCTGTCTGTCCGTCCGTATGTCACAGCCACTTTTCTCCGAAACTATAAGAACACACTGTTGAAACTTGGTAAGTAGATGTATTCTGAGAACCGCATTAAGATTTTCACACAAAAATAGAAAAAAAAAGCAATAAATTATGGGGTTCTCCATACATAGAACTGAAACCCAACATTTTTTTTTATCAAACCCATACGTGTGGGTTATCTATGGATAGGTCTTCAAAAATTATATTGAGGTTTCTAATATCATTTTTTTCTAAACCGAATAGTTTGCGCGAGAGACACTTCCAAAGTGGTAAAATGTGTGTGTGTGTGTGTGTCCCCCCCCCCCCTGTAACTTCTAAAATAAGCGAATGATAAAACTAAAAAAATATATGATGTACATTACCATGTAAACTTCCACCGAAAATTGGTTTGAACGAGATCTAGTAAGTAGTTTTTTTAATACGTCATAAATCGTACGGAACCCTTCATGGGCGAGTCCGACTCGCACTTGACCGGTTTTTAGTGAAGTTTTCCAGCTTCGTACGATACAAAATATATTTTTCAAAATTTTGGTTAACGCCACGTCAGAACCATTTTCTAGTCAGATGTCGGTCCAACTGGACTAACTCTTCTTCTCGTCATCATTACAGCTTTTATACGTCCCACTATACATGAGCAGTATGGGCCATAGCACCACCTGAATGCCATCAATGTACTGAACAAACTTGCAAAGAAAAATACAGTACATTTGTTATGAGGGTTTCTATAGAAACTAGAAGGCCGATAATCTCACGAGATAAGGATCGGAAGCCGACTTTGTGTGTCTGGAACCTTTCGCGAGTCTGGCGCACTATTCACTCAAATCTGTAATCAACGGCAAGACACCAAAATGAATGGGTCGCTTAGAAAGTAATGGCGCACACGAAGCTGTTCATGGGCCCATGCATGGGCCTAAATAACTTTAAAGAATTCACAATGAATGCATGCAGAACGCAAATCCGGCTCTTGGCACTGGCCACTTTGGCACTAATCACATGTGAAGAAAAATGGGTTTGAGTAATACAGAGACCTGCAGGGCTTGCAATGAGGAATAAGAGAGCATGGAACACATATTGTGGGATTCTCTTACTCGTAGGAGAAAGAGTCTCTGCGGGATTGGATATTCAAAACTCGAAGACTTCCTACCTACACCAATATGAGACTTATGAGTGGGTGACTCATAAGTTCACTCATAAGTCTCGTTGTCCAGGAACCAATCATGGCCAATGTTGCCTTGTTTTCAATATTGAAAGCAATGCTTCGACCAGTACCCCACCGAGCTCCTTTTGCTTAGACAGTTGGAGAGCGCCAACAAAAGTCTCCTTCTTCTACCCCGGAGCGGTGCGGTATGGGGGCCTCATACCGCGCCCGCTCCAGCCCCCTTGACAAGCAAGATGTCTTTGGATAATCCCTAACACAATCGCTAAATGGACAAGATATGAGATTTGACAATTGCGTTCAAAAGCTAAGCGAGGGCTTATGTCAAATCGCATACATTTTCCTTCTAGCGATTGCGTTAGCGATTATCGAAATGCGTCTTGCCTAGGGGGGCAGGTCCTCCTTTTGCCTTAAAACGCTTTCCTTATCCCCACAAGGGTTCATATTTAGCGCGCGTTACAACATAAGGATCTCTACTCTAGCCCAGCGTTTCCCAAACATTATTCTGTCATGGCCCGGTAATTTCATATTGCCACATCGTAATCCACTCATTAGTTAAATAGTTTTACCCCCCGGCTTACTCTAGGTAAAATAATAAAATACGGTAATGTTTCCACATACTTATGTAATAAGTATAAATAAAAATGCTTTACTAGCTAGCTTTTCCAAGTATATTTCGGTATGGGCTATTTCATCGATTATTATCGATACCTAGATTACCTAGTGTTATTTAAACTAGGCGGGAACGCTGCGACCGGGTATTTTATTTTGATGGCTCAGTACCGGGTCGCGACCCACCAAATAGGAAACGCTGGTCTATCAGTACCTATCTGTCTTCTTCTTCTATATTCTTCTTCTATATATAAAATGTCACAATGTTTGTCCGGAAAAACTCCGAAACTACTTAACCTATATTGATGAAATTGGCTATCTGTATGTAATTTGGTTCAACTTAAAAGATAGGTTTTTTCTAAATCTAAACCTCTATATTTATTTATTGCGCTAATATTTAATATGGTGGAACGTAAACGACACAACAATCTTATTAAGTATATAAAAACAATACCAAAAGATTATGTGTCGTTTAGTATGAAAACGTTTTTATCTTTAGAAAGTTTAGTATAACATTAATACAATATTACTATAAATAACTTAGCCAACGCAGCGCCTGGGCGGGTCAATATAACTAGTAACCTATTATGCCATTTCGGAGAGTAACATTTTCTAATATCCAAAATTTCGTTTCAGCTGTCGACTTCTGGATACTCGCTGCAGACCCAAGACTATCAATTTTTGCACTTACGTATAGTTGTGTCAACATCTCAGCGAAACAAAGAAGGGGTGCGTATCGTCAATTAGTTGTTCTATTAGCTATATTATTAAAATGTATTAATATTGTTACGTTTGCGGGGTGGGTGTTTAATAGACAGTAGCGAAACACCGACGATTTAGAGATAGGATTTATTTAAGCACTAATTAGACCACTTTACTAAACACTGAAAACTACTTTACAATCACTGTACACTTCACAGTAACCCTTTACTAAGCACTGAACTCTACTGACACGGAACACTCCACTATAACACGCTTCCAAGTCGCAGATGATCGTTTCAAGTCGCTATGTATCGCTTGATCCGCTCGGTTTGCTCTCTTGAAAAGTACTGCCCGTCCGCATTCGCCCTCCTTATACACGGTGTTTCAAAATAACCAATAAAAATTCAATTCTTTATCGAAAACTCATTATTAAAATGTGTTTACACGTAATGTCATTCAACCCAAAATTTTTATGTAAATCATAGACATGATGATGATACTATGATTTACATGAAAACTTTGGGTTGAATGACATTACGTGTAAACACATTTTACTCGTAATTAGACTCGAATTAACTTGTTTAGACGCCTTTTTATTAGAAAATTAGATTACATTAAAAATTTATTTCTTTACTTAGGAAGCATAACGAAAATATATGTTATTATTTTTTAAGTGAAGGATATTGTGTCACAAAAATATAAATATTTTAATAATTGATATATAACATAATCTGTAAAAATTAGAGCTCCCAAATCAGTCCACGTGAGATTTTTGCCTAAACATGCCTCTGGAAAGGTTTTGTTTTGTTTTCCATAATATTCATTAAACTATTGTAAATAAATAAAATAAAAAAATATATTAGCTATTACTCTGATTTGCCATAAAATAAGTATTATAATAACAAATGGCAAAATGATTAGTTTCTTTAGATACCATTTTACATAATTGACACTTGACATAATATACATTTCTCATGCATAATTGCATGTTGTGGGCGAGCGAAGCGAGCGGAGCTTGAAATTGCTTGGTTGCATGCTTGCTTTGCTGCGATATTGTAAATGAATGAATATGAATAAAATTAATGAAAATGATATATATGTATAGGTCAAATAAAAAGATTGATTATAAATATTAAGGCACTTGATTGGTTATGTTATGACCAATGAAATTAGTGCAAATAAGATTATGTTATTTGATAATTATGGCAAATGAAACGTTATTTCTAATGAAATTATAGCAAACAAAGTTATTGCATTTAAAATTCTGGCAAATATTAGTTCGGGAAAATAACTATTACTAGGTTAAGAACAAAGTAATCTAAAAACCACTTAATTATTATTTTAGAAAATAATATGAACTATAAATTTTATCAAGTTAATGTTATTTATTAAGACCAACGAAAGGTATACAATTTGAAAAAAGCCTTAATCTACGCGTTTTATAATAGGCCTCTTAAACCTTACTAAAATATTAAACCTTTCCCTCGACTCTATTACCTGACTCTACCTCACTAAAATACTGAACCGTTCCCTCGACTCTATTAGATGACTCTACCTCCACAGTACTCTACACTCTATACATTTATTCAAAATTATGTTACAGTTTCCGTTTCATTGCTGCAACGACCAGGCGCAACTTTGACCTCGCTCATGGAGGGGCTCATAAATACAAGGCTTAGCACATTTGACCTTTCTCTCGAAAGCCTACATGCAGTATCGCACTCTGATAGCGCTTGCTACATCCTCCCGGTAATCGAACCTGGAAACCCGATCATTTTGGATGGCGTGTGCGATCAGACTATAAATGTAGTTAAAAACTTCAACGTTGCTGCGGTAAGTGATAACCAAGAAATAATTGTATTTTTTATTATATTTTTTACATACGACAGCGAAGCTCTGCCTTCACTTCACCTAATGGTAAGTGATGATAAGGCCGAAGGTGGAAGCGAGCTTCAGCTGGACTCCTCAACAAATAATAATAATAATAAAAATGTCCTCCTAACCGATATTCGGTCTCGGCGGCCAATCTCAACAGAGACTAGCCATCTGTGCAGGAGACATTATAGTGCACAAGTGACTACGCAAACGCAAGTGCACTCTCTGAGGCCCAATTCAGCTAATAAACTACAGCCGAATCGAAACTGAACCGTTGCGATCGACCAATCAGAACGCCACATTATCACGTCATCGAGCAGTTGAAAGGCAATATAAGCGCTCCGATTGGTCGACCGCAACGGTTCAGTTTCGATTCGGCTGTAGTTTATTAGCTGAATTGGGCCTCGGGTCCTTCACTCGCCTAGTCCGATGGGGCGGTTAGCCGACACGACCGAGGCGAGATCAGGCGCAGGACCCACTGTTTAACGTACGGAGGAGCTTGAGATGTTTCTTATTTTGGTCACCCATCATAGGAATGGCCACAGCCAACGTTGCTTAACATTCGCAATCGTTCGCTGAGCGCTCGCGCTAATGCGCCACCAAGCTCCTCAATAACCGAGGAACTAGCTTACATCTAATTGTCAACACAACAATGGTTTCAACATTGTTATTGTGGCGACAGACTTAAGTAAGACGATGGTAGCTAGACAGGCGGGCTCAGAAGCCCTATCATCAACCAATCCGAGCAGAATAAGCTTCTGCCCCTATGGGGAATGGAACCCCGGACCTCCCGATCAACACCCAGAGGTCTCAACAATTAAACGACAGAGGCGATTTATTTATTATAAATATTATACCGGGTATAAGTGACGGTGTCCCTTTTTTTTAACATTGAGTTCAGACCAATGTTAATATTTGTTTACCGATGTTTATTTATCCCGGAAAATATTTTAAAGCGAAAAAAAAATAGTTTTCATTTTTAAATTTTATTCGTGTTACGCAATATATGGCGCGCCGGCATCATTTTTGTTCCGCTCACACCGGTGCGTTGACGTTCGATGACCCAAACAGCTGATTCCGCGCGCAGTATGATAGATATTATTTTTTGTGTATTTATTGTGATTTTTTGACAGAATATGATTTGTTAACGTTAACTTTCTAAGTTATATTACACCAGAAAATTTAGAAAAAATAAAAAAAATCGGAAAATTTATGAATTTTCCGGGAGAGAATTTCAGTGATTTTCAATTTAGGATCATGGTTTGAACTCACTGTTAAAAAAAATGGGACACCGTCACTTATACCCTGTATAGAAAGAGGTCACAATCGCACGCAGGCGACTCTGGCACGATGGCTCGTATTAATAATCGCATCTCAAGTATGAGATCGATCTTAAGATACTATTTTTGACACATATGTTCCATACATTAAACGTCAAAACTGCAGCTCATGGTCGCCCTCAACTTTGAGACGCGTTAATTAATACGAGCCCTTAGTCTCCATTTAGTAATAGCTTACGTTTTATATATCGAATATTAGCTGCATTGCGATCTTGAACATATTCTTCCCGAGGCGCTTAAAGCATTCCTGGTAACAGGATGACTAAAAATAATTGATAGATGTTCATTCACTTCTACACATACACACTTAATTCCTAAGCAAAAAAGCAGAAATGAAGCTTTCTGCTTTTCTGCTTTTTTATTTAGTAGAAAAAACGGTGAAAAAAAACTAGGCACTATGCTAAATTATGACAGAATCAGGATTGAAAACCTATCTAGTTGTGTACGTATGTTATGCGGCGACAGAAAATGACCATAGCTCAGCGTCAATATTTGCTTAGTGGGCGAATCGCTGCTTTTCAGCTACAGCCCGAAAGAACCCATGGATACGACGATTAATTAAAATGTTGTACATGCGGCAGCACGTCAACTTTATATTTTGGCCTTGAAACCGCTCTTATGTCGCTCGTATAGGCGACGGTTATTGGAGTGAAAATGTAAAACCTGACGTGTGGTCGACTCTACATTAAATTAGTAATTTTACCTACATGTGAGTAGTAGTAAACGGTTATTTCTTTGACACTAAAGCATTGAAAATACATTAGTACATTACGATACAAGTGCGGTATGTTGGTTATAAACTTATAACTCACGCGGCCGAGTTTCAACCAGAGCCGAAGGCGAGGGCGTAATAGATCTGGGTGTGTATAACCAATATACGCAAGTATATCGACACACTGGTGAATAAAAATACTCAATAAACTGAATTTTTGGAATAAATAACACAAATTATTGCCAATTTGTAGACTAAACTAAATAATGGTTTGAAAATAATCGTTTGAAAAATAATGTAGTTCGTTGATGTCTTTTATATTACCTGTAGCTTTTAAAAAATATAGTTTATTATTGGCGCGGCCGGCACGTGCAGCATTGCCGGACACTGTGATGCGTGCTTCGGCTATAGTACACGCATGTTTTATGAGCTGCTTTATGTATCTAAAACCGAAAAATTAGATCCACTTTACGAGCAAGTGTGTTGAAAAAACATTACGGCATTATGTTTGCGTGCTGCAGCAAAGCAACGGGACAAAGCACAGTGACGTTCTGTCACAGAACATAACCGGTACTGTACAGCCATCAACCCGTATATCGTCCCCGGTCGATCCTGACCGGCGATCCGTTGCATAGATCCGGACTCTAGTTGTGCCCGTGAACTAGGTACGTTTCGTCAGTAAAAATACAAATATCCCTATTAAAAAATGGGAGTTGGTGGTAGAAGAATGAACATTTAGGGTTATAGGTTACGATCTATTCTCGACCTACCGAACATACACAAAAATGTTATAAAAATCCGTCAAGCCGTTTCGAAGGAGTTTATAACAAACACAGTGACACGAGATTTTTATATATTAGACTAGCTGTGCCCGCGAACTACGTTTCGCTATATTTATTGTAAAAAAATATCACCTAGGGGTATAAAAAAGTTGTTTACAACCTATTCTCAGACCTACTGAATATACACAAAAAAAATCATAAAATCGGTCAAGCCGTTTCGGAAAAGTTTGGTTACGAACACTGTGACACGAGAATTTTATATATTAAGATTTCACCGCCTACGTAGTCTTGTGATTGAGACCACCCAATAGCAATCGGAAGGTTCGGGATTCGTTTCCCCGTGGGGGTAGAGGCTCTTCTGCTTGGCTTAGTTGGTGGTAAGGTTTCTGAGCCCGCCTAGCTACCATCGCCTTACCTAAATTTCTACAATGCTTATAACAATGTTCCAACAATAGAGGTAAGATAGTCAATTCCTCAGTTGATGAAGAGTCCAGGTGAAGCTTGGTTCCATCTTGCTGCATCATTATTTACCATCAGACGAAAAGAAAGCCAAGAGCTTCCTAGTTATGTGTAAAAATAAAGTCATTGTATGGTGTTATGATACCACTATACAAGTGAAACTTTTTTTCGGATCGTGGGAATTTACCTGAAAATTTTCAGAAAATTATTCGATTTATGGTACCTATTAAAATCGCATCTTTTTCTTCTGAAAAGAAATTTATAAATAAAAAACTAATAAATAATAAAAAACAAAAGTAATTAAAAAAACAAATCATAAAATAGACAAAAAAGCAATAAAAAACAAGAAAAGTGTTCTACACTAGTATCAAACCACTGCCACGGTGATTTAAAACGATCTAACGCACAGGACCAATCCCTGCCCTATATGATTGAAGTTGTAAAATTAAAGACTTCTTTTTGTTGTGTAATGCAACATGCGATAGGTAGACGTAAAAATTTGAGACGATATAAAAAATGTTTCACTCTAAAACATCTTTAAAATTTCAGTTCATGGGCGTTTGGCACGAGACCTCCAGCTACTACTCCGAAAACTCGAATAACCGATGCTCTAGAGCCGAGTACAGTTTAGTGGACGGCGTTGTCAACGTGGTCAATAGTCAAGTGGTCGACCAGGCCTTAGACACTATCACGGGAACGGCCACTGTTGCCAGCGACGACGGCAGTGCGAGGTTAAATGTCAAACTTAATGTAAATAATGGTAAGTTGGAAACTGAAGTCTCATCGAAGTTGTACAAAACATGTCTAAACTTAGGCGCATAACACATTGCACCGGACACCGCTCCGGTGTGCGGTGCTGCGGTTATTAATTTTGACTGAAGAATCATAATTTGTATACAAAAACCGCAGGGTATAACACACTCACACCGCATGGCCGTGCGGTTGTGCGGCGCGCGCGACGGCACCGCACGTCGCACTCCCGGACGGTAATGCGGTGCGGTCCGCGGGGTATGCCACACTGTGCCGCACGCCATATCGTACGGATTCTTGCGTAGAAAGGGCGTGCATACGCGTAATAGACCTCGACATAGATAATGCGGTGATGCGATGCGTCGTGCACCGCAGCTCCGGATGGAGATAAGCGCATAACACATTGCACCGGACACCGCTGCGGTGTACGGAGGGACGAAAACCGCATGCGGCTGCGGCGGCACGGAACCGTGCCACCGTACGGTTTGCTCGGTATCTCACTCTATTTTTGAATCATTCTTCCGGCATCGAGCGCTCATCAGTGTTCGATTTCTACTTATTTTCGTTTTGTTTTCGACGAAAATCAAAGCAATATTGATAGTCGTCGTAATGTTCTATTGATTTTTATCGCAAGAGAAACGAAATTGAATAGGAGTCGAGCACAGATAACGCTTGAAAAGCGCTCGATGCCGGACGAATGATTCAAAAATAGAGTCCCAGGGTGGTGATTATGTAACTCGTCGATTGATCGACAACCGTTATCAAAGTGGATGACTCAACGAAGAAAAGCGGAATTATGTTCATTAGCTATAAGTATTGGTTGATTTATTCCACAAATATACCAAGATCACTCGGACGACGATGTTACAGAATATTATAAAAATGAGTTATAAAAATGAAACAGAATTATCAAAACTATACAATGGCCGATTGCCGATGAGTTACTAAATCACCCACCAGGTTTTGTAAAGAGTCTGTGAGTGTGCTAAAAGAGCCGATTCAAAGCTTTTTGATTTTTACGGAGTTGCAACATCACTGGATCAATTGAATCAAATTTATAAAGTTAAACAAACGGAAAGGGACTGCTGTTGAAGGTAGCGTCACAAAATATTTGCTTTTATTTCGAATTGTGGCTATATGCTCCTCCAAATATATAAATGTTTGTGTCATTGTTGGCTAAAAGAAAACCGTAATGTTGAGCCGGAATTTTATTATATCGAGATTTTTAAATCATGATAATCAATTCACAGAAGCTAACTTTTCGATTATCGATAGATATTTATGTATTTCTTCATTCTCTAGTGTCACTGGTCTACGGGTAATTTAAATTACCCTTGGGCATGTTAATTATTTTATTAGGATCTATTAGTCCCGGTACAGTCAGCTCTAAAAGTAGATGGAATTTTTTTTTTATTCTTTATTTAATGGCCATACAGTACTAATAAAACAATTCAACGTTGTAAATTTAATTTTATACTGATTGAACACAAATAATAATATGTGTCCAAACAATATAGCATTACAACTTTTTTGACTTTTCTAATTTAAGTAAAATTTTCGAAAACAGTAAATATGTACGAGTAGTTGGGATACTTATATAACTTTGTACGGACCCCTCGGTGCGCGAGTCTAACCCACACTCTGCCAGTTTTTATTATAAAGTTTCTTTCAATGTGTTTGTTTTCATTTCCTACTTTTTTATTTTCTACCTGTATTTGCAGACATCTTGATTATATTCAGGATGTATGCATATAAAATGTTAATAATTATGTTTCCTTTGAATTAAAATGTTATGCTTTGTTTTGAGTCAGTAAGTGCCTGTTAAGGCCTATGTTGAATATAACTTTTAGAATTTTGTATTTTCAACAACGCACTTATAACTACCAGTCCACTACTTAAAACTAATTATTACCATTCGTGCATTCAATCGGGAGCGTCGGTGGCGCTGTGGCCTAGGCACTGGACTGTGCCCCGAGTAGAATCGGGAGGCCCGCGATCGATCCTGCCATGTAACAATGTGTTTTTCATTTCACGAATTTCATATGAACAGCCGGCTTCAAAAGTAGATAAGCATTTTTAAGCAGATTTAGTACCATGTCACACCAACTATTCCTTTTATTTAGTATGGTTTCACTTACCCATATTGCATTGTTAATAGTTGGTGTGACATGGTACTAAAATGGTTAACTACTTTTGAAGCCGGCTGTACATTTATCGGACGCTCCTACGGTGAAGGAAACATCGTGACAAAACCTGCCTAAACCTGCGAAGTAATTCAAAGGTGTATATGAAGTCAACCAATCCGCACTGGGCCAGCGTGGTTTGACTAAGGCCTAATCACCCTAACTAGTTAGGGTAGGCTCGTGCCCCTCGGAGGGGACGTATATGAGCTGAGATGATAATGATGCATTCAATATTATTTTTCGTGTTTTTTATTCTTACAGGTACTGTAACACAAGAATTACTTGTCCTAGCAACGGACTACACGAATTATGCAATTTCTTATACTTGCGTTAATGTCGGTGGTAATAGAAAACGAGGTAAGATACAATTTTTCAATAAAAAATAATAATACAAATATTCGCCGTAGAAATAAACGACCGAATTTTTGTTGTAGTCAGCGGACCTAAAATGGTTCCAATTGACACTAAGGCAATTCTCAATTTTTGGACCGTTTTACGAATATTCATACAGAGCTGTCAAATAGAATAATTGCTTATGAATTGCACGCCAATCGTAATACGAGTCATATTATGATTCTGCTGATGCGGCATTTTCCGGGTATTCCACTTGGATCCCCTATTTCAATACCCCAGGGGATCGAAAAACACTTGCTATTCCACATCGATCCCCTAATCAAGGGTATCGAAGAGGAATAATATTATTGCTTCCACATGAATCCCCTGTTAGTAAAATTAATAACATAAAGGCCCTTTCATCATGATGACACATTATTCAAACACAACTCTCTCTCTCTCTCTCCCTGGGAGTATTAAGAAAGCTCGAACGCTGGATTCATGTAAGAATCAAGTCCAAGTCACTTTATTAAAATATCACTTAATAGAAAGCTCTTATAATTGTCCATTTTTTTCAAGTCATTGGCGTCGTATTTTTTAATTATGATAATTTGATAGGTATTATTTAAGTACAAAAATCTCAGCAACCGATCCCCACACCCAAGTAACATTTTTTTCGGGTCTCGGTTGTAAACTTTACCTCAAGGTTTTAAAAGAGTCATTTATTTCAAATGAATATCTAATGTCGCAACAATGTCACTGACATAATTCATATATGCCGGAATGAATCATATAAATAGACCTTTATGTGTAAAAAGGTTGTCATTGCCGTAGGGGATCCTAAAGGAATAGCAAGTGCATTAGAATCCCCTGGGGGATTGAAATTGGGGATCTAAGTGGAATACCCGGCATTTTCCAGGTCCGACGGCCACACGCTTCGTGTTTCCCCACGAGCTCGAGCGTTTATTGTCCCCTGATGAAAAATTGGGGTGTTTACGTTTAGGCCTAGGCTTTAAAAGCCCTAGGTTGAAAAAAAAATTAAAATAGCGACACAAAAATCCTTCAAAAATGAAAAAGAAAATGTGTTGATGAGCCCTTTAACTTTAATGGCACATCAGGAATACAAAATAAAATTCAATAAAAAAAAACAAGCCGTGTGGTGTCTTAGAACAGGCGATAGAAACGAAGTTCTTTATGCTTTTCGACAAATATTTTATTAAATTTAAAGAATACAATTTTTTCCCTTTTCCTATGCGTATAATTTTAAGAGATCCTCTCTTAAAATCATACGCATCGTATTTCGATATCCGATGCGTTGCTTTCGAGTTAATTTAATAATAAATGCGCTGTAACGTACAGTGTTTGCCGGCTAGCCCCTGTCTCCACAGCGTTCCATGAGGAACTTCGTTCCAAAACGAAATACAGAAAACACAAAAAAAAAACCACAAACATAAGTTTTATCATAACACAATACACATATCCTTGAAGAGCTTGGTGGCGCATTGGCGCGTGCGCTCAGTGAACAATTGCTAAAGTTAAGCAACGTTGATTGTGGTCAGTCCTATGATGGGTGACCAAAATACGAAACATATCTCAAGCTCCTTCGTGCTTTGGAAGGCACGTTAAACAGTGGGTCCCGCGCCTGATCTCGCCCCGGTCGTATCGGCTAATTGTCCCATCGGGCTAGGCGAGTGAAGGAACAGAGTGCATTTGCGTTTGCGCAGTCACTTCTACACTATAATATCTCCTGCGCAGATGGCTAGTCTCTGTTGAGATTGGCCACCGTGACCGAATATCGGTTAGGAGGACACTACTAATACACATATCCTATCGATTTTAGTTTTCAGCTGGATCCTCAGCAGGAGACGACAGCTGGCTGCATCTGCACAAGCCGACATAGACCGAGTTATAGCATCGGAAGTAGTGCTGAACAAGGCGTACTACCGGGACACGATACGGACTGACGCAGCGTGCTTCTATTACCCGCAGCCGAATGCTAGGCCCGTAGTATTCCGTGGAAAGTGTGACCAAAACATTCCCACGGTACAAAACTTTGATGCCGCAAAGGTAATGATTCAGATTAATTATGATGATAATAGATATTAGATTTTTCGTGCTTTTCGTCGTTAGAAGGAAATCACACGAGCCGTTTATTCATGCAAACGTAGTCCCGTTTACATAGTAACTATTACTGATCTGTGCCCCTGCTTCCTTCCTGGATAAGGTTAAAAAAGTCTATGACCACTATGTGCATGGTACTATGTTTTAATTTTTTTTACATAATAATATGTAAACTATTGAAAGAGAATTAAACTCTTAAAAACCTAAAATATTAGTCAGATTATTTAGGTTTTTGAAGGTTTAAATTCGAATCTGAAACTACTTAACCGACTTGATGAAATTGGCTTGCTGTATGTAATTTTGTCCAACTTATGAGATGGGATAGTTGTCACTTTACTAGAAGAGTAGAATTGTATTTTTTATTTTTCATGCCTTTGATATCAGAGATAGTGAACCTGTTTGGAGATTAATATTATTTTCCTTAATTTTATTGTATAGGTACCTAAAAATAATAATAAAACATAAAATTGTGCACATTTTACTGCTGCCACAATTAAGTGCGAGTTTCAGTGCATAGATCTGCGAATTCGTGATTTGGAGTTTGAATTCATTTCAGTACGTGGGAGTTTGGCACGACATAGAGTCTTATCCGTCCGTTTTCCAAACTGGGACATGCCGGAACGCCAACTATGACTTGAACGGTGGCGTGGTGAATGTTCTAAATACGCAAGTACTCGGTGAATCCCTCGACACAATGACAGGCACTGCGGTGCTTACCGCAGCCGATGGAAGTGGAAAACTCAATGTCACATTCCCCGTAGTGGGCACTGAAGGTAATTATGACTATTTTATCACCTGTTAGCGTTTCAGCAGGCGTAGCACGGGCTGCCAAGACTGCACTCGAGTCACGCATTATCTCACAATTTCAGTTACATAATCTAGCTATGTCCTAAAGAGAAGCACGGTGGCGCATATTAAGTGGGACTAACGTGATAAAAATTTCTTGACGTTCATCAAGGGACACGTGTGCCCGAGTTTTATCACAAATTTTTTGCTCTCCGACTGCTGCTACATCTTCAAAAGTATTGAAGCCCTTGCTAGAACTACAGCAATCGGCGCACAGGCACGCCGAGAAATTTGTGATAAAACTCAGTCACACACACACGTGTTCCTTGATGAGCGTCAAGAAAATTATCACGTCAGTCACACTAAATACGCGTCACCGTGCTACTTTTTAAGACAGAGATTAAGTCACTGAAATTTTGAGATAATGCGTGACTCGAGTTCAGTCTTGGCAGCCCGTGCTTCGTCTGCAGTTATATAAATATACGAAATATTTCATATATCCTGTCAGAGATGGTGAAATAGGGGCCAGAGCGTTACTTTTCTGACGTTTAACGTTACATTTTGACCCCTCTATGTTGTACGATCTTACGGCTACGGCTTACGGATACGTACAGTTTATTACCGATCTTAACAGACAGTCGCAATTCGTATTATGGTAAATTGCAAATTCGTATTTCATTGGATTGCGTGATTCGGAATGTTGGATTGCGTGACAGCGCCACATGCGAGAGTCTGACGAACTAAAAGGGCACGTCGACGCTTGGATACAGCGACCGATTGTTAATAAGTCAAGCGACGTTCCCTCATTCCCTCAATACATGGCAGACTTCGACATGTCTATTGTTGTGATTGGCTGAGCTGTGACTACCGCTTGAGAAAAAAATCGAATTTGAACTTTTTTGGAATCCGGGAAAATCAGCCCCCAGTTCAGTCGATAATTGCGTTTGACAGGTAATGTCAGACTTCTTTGTACAGTCGACCCAACTGAATCATGACCCACTTTGTCGATAATTCCTTTGAAACCATAAAATATTAAATGTAAGTTTTCTTCTCTGTTCACTTTAACTATTCTAAATTTGTTTTTTTTCCACAGCCACAGCCACAATGGGCTATTGGGTGTTAAGCACTGATTACACATCGTATTCTTTGGTATACTCTTGCGAAGATTTGGAAGAAACTGAGGAGATGCGAGGTCAGTATAATTAAATGATACAGTACTATTGCCTTAGAGTCGAAAGATAAGCAAAACTTACGCCAAACAAACCAGTGAGACTTACTTTGAAGAATGACATTTGCAACCTTATTTCTGCTCTACGTTGAAGTTCAAATTTTAATTTACCAAAACTGAAAAGAGATAAGGAGTAAACTCTTAAAATTCAAAGCAAAATCCAATAAATAATACAGTATATCAAATCAATAACCAAAAATTTTACAAGTTCCAACATTTTGTCCACTGAGATCCATTAATGGATCATTTTGCACCCTATATAATGACCACTTTAATCCATTTACAGTGTGGGCCTGGAAGTTGAGCCGCACTAAGCAACTGACACAGGAAGTCTCTAATGCCATAAACGCTGCTATGGCCAATATCACGGTTCTGCGGCAGCAATACTTCGAACCAGTTGACCAGAGCCGCGACGGCTGCTTCTACCACCCTGAACCACAACCGGGCGTTGTTGTCGTATATCCGGGACTCTGCGATGATAACATTAATGTCATGCAAAACTTCAATCTTAGTCGGGTAAGTCTTTTCTGCCTAAAGCAAAGATGTGTACGCGTCCCATTTACTACTTACATAGAGACTTTGAACTAGTCTTCTGCGCGAGCACCTCCATCTTGGATATTTCTGACGCCAAGCAGCGGTGCTGTGTTTTGGTTTGAAGGTTAAGACGGCAGTGAAATTACTAAATACTGTGACTTGACATCTTTTGTCACAAGTTGGCAATGTCCTCAGACTAAGCAAACCAAAGGACATGAAATACCTACAAAAAAGCGTGCCAATAATGTATGGTGGTGCTCTAAGATGGCGGGAAAATCTGTCATTGTTAATATATTGCGAGTCCCTTGGTTTGCTTGGTGTAAGGCACTGACGGACATTGTGCTTCTTGTAGGGGTTAGTCCGATGCCGAACGTGCCTCCACCGGGGGCGAATAAGTTACTGGAGGGTGGTTTAGCCGGGTATGGGGTTTTTACCCGACTCCAACGGCACATCCAAGGGGCGACCTTGTCAGTTTTCAGTCCCTTGTAAAATCGTAAAGAGATTCCCCCGCCCTTAAAAAAAGAGGTTGCATATTTGCAAATCTTACAGGAACCATGCACGACTGTGTTACTTACATATTTGCAAATCTTAGGAACCACAAGTGTACGTGTACTATAGATGAATGACGACACGGTTATTGCAGAGGTCGAGTGATCGCCTACTGCGCAACGGGTCGCGGGTTCGATTCTCGTACGGGACAAATATTTTGTATGGCCTACAGAAATTTGTTCCGGTCTGGGCGTATGTGCATGTGATAACTGTGTGTAACTGCACCCACGACAGTAGAAAATCCTCGTGTGGGGCGACGTTATTTAAAAAAAAACACCATCAGGTGGGCAGTGGCACTCGCTAGTTGACGAACTTTAGATAGATAAATAGTTTGTAGCACTGCACACAAACAAAAAAAACAGTAACAATAATCTAAAGTAGACGACCTTTATAAACAGATACTTAAATTTAAATGGCAGTGTGCCGTCATAAAAAAGGAATACGCAAAAATAGTTTAAGTAACTATAATAAATTATCATCATCATCAACAGCTCATATACGTCCCCACCGAGGGGCTCGAGGGCCTCAGTCAACCACGCTGGCCAAGTGCGGGTTGGTCAACTTCACACACATCCTGTAAAGAAATTCTTTCTTCACAGGTGTGTGCAGGTTTCCTCACGATATTTTCCTTCACCGTAAAATATTTATTTATCCAATCGGAAGGTAGCGGTTCGAACCCCGCCACGTATCAATGTGTTTCCAAATTTTGAATTCATATGTATACGTTTATTCGACGCTTTTACGGTGAAGGAAAATATCGTGAGGAAACCTGCACACACCTGTGAAGAAAGAATTTCTTTACAGGATGTGTGTGAAGTCGACCAACCCGCACTTGGCCAGCGTGGTAGACTAAGGCTTAAACATATTATACTCAATACACCTACCTGCCTACCATGACCTAATCATGATTTTTGTTTTGTCCTTGTTTAAGTGCGCATACGATTTTTTTAATTACCAAAAAAATTTTGTGTGCCTGTTCAGACAAGCAAACTGAACAACTTTCACTATGGGACCAACTTTGAGATCGCAAAAAAGAAATCAGCTGTTCCATACATCTAGGTTCAGTGACTGTTGAACATTTGTATGGAACAGCTGTAATTTTTTGCGATATCAAAGTTGGTCCCATAGTGAGTTGTTCAGTTAGCTTGTCTGAACAAACACACATTTTTTTTGGTAATTAAAAAATAAACTTGTGTAGGTGACTGATTTTTTAACCTTTTTTTTGTGAGTTAACTTATACATTTACGAACGTTCAATTTTCACCGTTAATCGGGTCAGCCGGGATTCATCGATTTTTTGGACCACGATGAAGCCTAGTTCCTCGTAGTCCTACTGCAGAGAATAATGTCCTACTAGACGGCCTTCGAGGAAGTCTAGTTCTTCGTAGTCCTACTGCAAAGTTAAATTATTTGCCGACTTTTTGTAGTTCGTGTGCGTTGCAACACAGCAGTCTATTTGTTTCATTTTCCACCTTCAAAAACCGATAGTCGGTCGTGTGCATTCGCGCTAAGACCCACTAGTTGGATGTACCCAGATCTTCCAAGATCCAGTGCCGGATTTACCATAGAAGCTGAAGCTTAGGGCGGCAAGATTAGGGGGGCGGCAAAAAAAAATAAAAAAGCGAACTAACGTTATTGTGAACAGTGTATCTAATTTTTGAGGTCAGTAGAGGCGGCAAAAATTTTATAGCTTTAGGGCGGCAAATGTGTAAATCCAGCACTGCCAAGATCTCAACCATAACTACAATGAGTAGTACCTAATGTTGTTTTTGTTGATGTTTTCCTACAACGATGTTTTTTTTATTCATCTAAGTCGGCAAACAAGCAAACTGCCCACCTGATGGAAAGTGGTAACAGTCACCTATACATACATGTGACTCTTGTGAGATTCGCAGCAAAAGTGCAACCCCCACAAGAATCACAGTGTACGTTGCCAACTTATGACATCAGATGTACAGTCACGGTACCCAGTAATTTCACTGCCATATCTTACCCTTCAAACCGGAACACAGCAATGCAAGCACTGCTGCTTTGCGGCAGAAATAGGTAAGACGGAGGTACCCAAGCAGACGACCCTAGTACAGTCTCCCTCCGGTATGTTTGCTTGTTTGCCAACTTTCTGTAATAAAAAAAATGTGGAGTCCTCTTCATTCCAAATAAATCTCCTTCAGCACTGCAGTCAAAAGTTTCAACGTTGCTCATCTCACCCCTCGCTGAAACTGTATTGGTTTCGAGTTTCAGTCTTGAAGGCGAACTTCATGCTAGCATTTTTGAACAGTGACTGAAACACTTGGTAATTAGCGTCGAGCCTTACAGCTATAACAACGATTTCTAAGCTTTATGATGTAGCTAATGCATCCTCTCTCAGACGAAAACTCATTGATCAATTTTAAGCGCCACTCAGCATGTTTAGACTAGCAGTACCTTATGTACATAGAAGTCCTTAGCTGTCGCGAATTATTGACAGGTGTTTAATCGAAAAATTGGTGGGTTAATCAATATTAAATTTTATAATTACAGTTTGGAAATAGATGGTTTGAAATCGAGGCTTATCCAAGGGAGAATCAGAAAGGCGTGTGTGTCAACCACGAATGCACACTGTCCGGAAACTCACTGTCTCTGACGACCTCTCAAGTGATGGACCAGCTGCTAGTAGTCAACGACGGCTCTCTGCGTTTCAGTTCCTCCAACAATTCTGGCAGACTGATATTGACTATGCCTGGTTCAGGTGTGTTAAGCTGTTTTACAACAACATACTTGATGATCAGTATACTGACTTCGGTACCAAACTTAGTTTGAGTTATGTTTGCTGCCGTACCTACTAGTTTCATGAATCTTTTTGACTTTATTATCAATATTATTATTTCTTAGTCACGAGGCAAATTGTTTTGACAAGCAAACTAAATAACTTCAACTGTGGGTCCAATCGTGAAACAGCTATTTCCTTTCGCAATTTCAAGATTGGTCCCATAGTAAAAGTTTGCTTGTCTGAACAAGCACACGACCCGTGACTAAAAAATAACCGTGCATTCACCGGTTTACAGTAATGTTCTTAATAACTGGCAATAACATTATACATAATATTGTGATGTTTTAAGTGATACTACGAATTTCTTTTTCTTATAGGTGTGGAGATGCCGTTCTGGGTGCTCAGTACGGACTATGACAACTATGCAGTAGCTTACAGCTGCATACAGCGTAACGACGACTACCGCACGAGTAATTGTTATTCTATCTTTTTTGCTCGATATGTCTGTCGAATACTTTGATATTTCCCTTGCACACTATGAAATTAATGAGGGCATCTACGTTTTAACAGTCAACACATTAAAGTTTTGATCATGACATTTGTCCACTTCTCTCCGGGACATTGTCAATATGTTTTTAACAATAAGATGATTGCACAGACATATAAATAAAAGATGTCTGTGGATGATTGTTATTATTAAATAACTATAGTACATTCAAGATAAGAAAGTTCCCTTGATAGGTCGAATTTTTCCGTTTCATGCATACTAGTTTCCACGATTAAAAATATTATAGTTTCAAAATATTATTTATCATCATTAGGATATTTTTATCAAAAATGCAATAATTAATTCCACATTAAATAAAAACAAGAATATCATTCTAGTTAAATAAAATTATAATTCTGAAATAATATTTCTTTAAAGTTTACAAATAAAAGATTTGTGTAAAGTACTTATAAGTTCCGATTCACGACTCAAATAATATTTAATTAAACAAATATTTAACAGAATTACAAATAATTATATTTCACTGGACTGATATTAATGTTTCTATTTAATGTGGAATTAATTGTTGCATAGTTTATGGTTGCATTGTATACTGGAAAAGTTCGACCTGTCAGGGGAACCTTCTTATCTTGAATAGACTATAGCTGTGCCCGCGAACTACGTTTCGTTATATGTTTTTCTCCGGTTTTGAAACATTTTTCATTGATGCTCAGCTCCTATCAGTCGTAGCGTGAGGTTATATAGCCTAAAGCCTTCCTCGATAAATGAACTATCCAACACAAAAATAATTTTTCAATTTGAATCAGTACTTCCTGAGATTAGCGCGTTCAAGCAAACTCTTCAGCTTTATAATATAAAAAAATATATATATATAGACAAAATATACACTATTACTGTTTCGTCGAGTATGAAATCTGCTGAAGCGTATCAAAACCAAAATAGTTTCTATTCAAATATAACTTAATAGAAAACTCTTTTACTAGGTACTTTTTCTATACGTTTTACCTACCACCCAATCAGAACGTCGTAAAGAGAATGGGCGCAAGAAATTTATCAAAAGTATCGACATTCACGATAAATTATCTTGTTACCGCAGTATTTGTTATACACTGCAGTATTTGTTTCCATCAATCATCATAACAGCTCATATACGTCCCCACCGAGGGGCTCGAGCCAACCCTAAGTTGGGGTGTTTAGGCCTTACTCAACTAGGCTGGCCCAGCCCCCATAGCATGAACATCGAAAAACGATATGAACCGTCAAAATATATTGGATGTAATGGCTAGAATTAAATTTTATCGACATTAATATATTAACAACAATACCAAATAACAATAGCAAAATAACAATAACCAAAATAACAATACCAATATCCAAAACAGACTCAAAACTTGAAGATAACTAAAAAATCCAACTTTTTTAACAGTTTAATATGTCTATGTATCGTTTTATCATATCGTGTTTCGGTGGTCATGCTAGAGGGGCAGTGCGGATTGGTTGACTTCACATAGGTACACCTTTGAATTTCTTCGTAGATGTATGTAGATTTCCTCACGATATTTTCCTTTATCGTAGGAGCATCAGACAATTGTACATACGAAATTCGAAAGCAAAAAACACATTGGTACATGGTAATCTCGAACCCCGAACCTCCCGATTGGAAGACGAGTGCCAAGTCCACAGCGCCACCGACTCCCCGCTTATCAATAATGTCTACAAATAATGAAGAAATCCTACTATAATATTATAAATGTGAAAGTGTGGATGTTTAGATGTTTGGATGTTTGTTACTCAATCACGCAAAAACGGCTGAACGGATTTGGATGAAATTTGGCATGCATGTAGCCTTTGACATGGAAAAGAGCAAAGGCTACCTTTTATCCCGATTCCTTAAGTAGTTCCTGAGGGAAAATTGAAAATTGTTCAAAATTGAAGTCCACCCAGACGAAGTCGCGAGCGGAAGCTAGTGTTACCATAATCTATGTCTTTAAATCCTTTACTCATTACCGTCTTTTCACATGTACATATTTTCTACACATATTTTTAGTGTACAATAAATTATTATAATATAATAAAAATAAAAAACCTTATATTTCTTACTAATAAATAACATAACAAAAACATTTACACTTTATGACTGTTAACTATCTGAAATATTACTATTATAAAATACTAGCTTCTGCCCGCGACTTCGTCTGCGTGGACTTCAATTTTCAAAAATTTTCGATTTTCCCTCGGGAACTACTTAAGGAATCTGGATAAAAGGTAGCCTATGTTCTTTCCCATGTCAAAGGTTACATGCATGGCAAATTTCATCCAAATCCGTTCAGTCCTCTTTGTGTGATTGAGTAACAAACATCCAAACATTCACATTTTCACATTTATAATATTAGTAGGATTAATTTGGCTGCACCGGTAAGAACCCCTCGTTCTCGAAGGTGAAGGCCTCCTCTAAAGAATTCCATCTCTCCCTCTTTTTTGCTGTCTCCATCCATTGTTCGCCAGCTACTTTTACAATATCGTCTGCCCAGCGGGCAAATGGTCTACCTCTCTTCCTAGTGCCTGTTGGTCCTTTCCAAGAAGTTACCATTTGAGTCCATCTATTATCAGTCAATCTCGCAATGTGACCCGCCCAGCGCCATTTAAGTGTTTTACAATGATTTATAGAATCGGTAACTTTTGTTCTTATCCTTATATTTTTGTGTGCAATTTTCTGAATTCTTTTAATATGTAAAAAACTTCTCTCCATACCTCTTTGACATGATCTAATTTTGGATTTGATTCTATGTGTAAGCTTCCAAGTTTGGCTGGCGTAGGTCAGTGAATAATTATTAACCAAATAAAAATAAATAAAACTCTCTCTCACTCAACGTTTTGATTTCAGTCTACAGTTGGAAATTCAGCAGAACCAAGGCCTTATCCGCCGCGTCAAGTTCGGCCATCGACAATGCCATCGCAAACGTCCAGGTTTTGCGACAACGCTATTACGAAGTGATCGATCAGTCCGCTGATGCCTGCTTCTACTTACCTGACCTAGGGAAAGGCGAGCCCGTCATATTAGTTGGAACCTGTGACCCCAGTATACCGGTGGTTCCAAATTTTAATGCATCTGCAGTAAGTATTTTTTATGAATAACTTCTAGTTATCCCAAAAGACGTCGTTCTGTTAAATGCGCCCGAAATGTCAAACGCAGGATGTGAAAATAAGGTTTTTCACATTTCCCAATTTTCCGTGAATTGTATAATAACACAGCATGTGACAATTTTTATTTATACACTTGAAGCCAAAAGAGCGCTAAAAATAATAGCGCCACGATAATTTCGGTTCCCTTTTTAAGACAATTAGACGTTCCTTTTCCGCAACTGCAAGCGTAGCACGGGCTGCCAAGACTGGACTTGATTCACGCATTATCTCACAATTTCAGTGACATAATCTCTATGTCTTAAATAGTAGCACGTTGGTGCATATTTAGTGTGACTGACGTGATAAATTTTCTTGACGCTCGTCAAGGAATACATGTGACTGAGTTTTATCACAAATTTCATGGCGTGCCTGTGCGCCGACTGCTGTGGTTGTAGCAAGGGCTTTAATACTTTAGAGGATGCGGCAGCAGTCGAAGAGCAAAAAATTTGTGATAAAACTCGGGCACACGTGTCCCTTGATGAACGTCAAGAAATTTTTATCACGTTAGTCCCACTTAATATGCGCCACCGTGCTTCTCTTTATGACATAGCTAGATTATGTAACTGAAATTGTGAGATAATGCGTGACTCGAGTGCAGTCTTGGCAGCCCGTGCTACGCCTGCTGGCTACGGAACATTAGTTACGAATGTGGCCGGAGGGGAATTTCGGTAGGCTATCGACACCGATCACGATGAAGCGCGAACAGCGTAGAAAGAGCAGCATTACCACGGTAATAGTGGCATTGCTCTGCGTTTACAGCACATACTCGGGGTATATACTAATTATATATTTAGCGATTAGCGTCTGTATTGTACAGAAAGCTCCTTGTCAAGCTATACTGTTTGACCTTTGGACCTCTCATATGTCGCTCGTAATAGTGGCGGTTTTCGTAGTGTAATTACTTACAATTGGGATGATGACTGAATTCTAATTTTAACGTCTCGTCATTAAATTTAAAATACCTTGGAAAAAGATACAGTTTTGTGAAATTAGAATTAAAATCGGCTTAGAAATACATTAGATACAAGCATTTTAAGTTCTTAGTTTGAAGGCGATTAGACGGAGAGATCCGACATCAACCGTGACGTCGTTGTTGAGTACGGCCATATAAACTCCTTGTAAATTGCCGTTTTGCTAGAAAGAGATGGAGAAAAATCTTTAATACCTTATATCTTGGTTGTTTTTATAGTTATTCGAAAACCGATTTTTTCTTTCTGTTTATTATATGAATGAGCTTCTATTAAAGCAAAAAAATTTTTTTAGTCATCTAGCCAATTACAATAATTTTCTGTATTTCAGTATCTTGGTAAATGGCGGTTGATCGAAAGCTACCCGTCGGATTTCCAAGGAGGAACATGTAACGAGGCCACGTACACCCTCAAGGATGACGGTATCACCGTTTTCAACACGCAAGTTGAGAAGGAGAATTTGATAAGCGAAACTGGATCAGCTACAATAATCGATGACGCCAAACTGTCGGTGACCTTCCCTGGTGGTAAGTACCATTGCATTATGCTTATGAGGACTGTGAAGTGCCAATTCATGGCTCGAGTATGCACTTTCAAAAATGCAGTTTGTTGCACAACGCTTAGAGTTGAAAGTCCGAGGCAAGTGCCTACATTTCTAATTGAAATATTGTTTCGGGCGATAACTTTTTTACCCCCCTAAACCTATACGAAATTTGGACACTTTTGGTCTCATTAGATTCAGTATACCTTAATCTATGTTTGCGTTTTCTTTTTTTGTAATTCAGTATAATTTAGTCAAAAAGGATAAAAATGCTCGAGGTAGTTTTCAAGTCTAAAATATGTATATTTAGATGCTAATAATTTATATTCTTAGCAATATTACTTCAAAATCAAAACGTACAAACCTAAATCTTCAATATAATATCTACTACATTTCCTAGAATTATGAAAAATGTACTATGTAAAGAGGGAGAAAAGCGTTATCGCTCTTTGTATAAAAATTTACACCTTCACAATCCTCTTAAGCGGATTGTGAAGCTAGTATGAAAATTTTCAAACAAAAAGCGATAACGCTTTTCTCCCTCTTTACATAATCCAATTTTCATAATTTTTGAAAATTTTGTAGATATACTGAAGATCTAGGTTTGTACGTTTTGATTTTGAAGTAATATTGCTCAGAATATAAATTATTAGCATTTAAATGTCCATATTTTAGACTTAAAAACTACCTCGAGCATTTTTATCTTTTTTGACTAAATTATATTGAATTACAAAAAAAAACAAAACGTACAAACATAGATTAAAGTATACTGAATCTAATGAGACCAAAACTGTCTAATTTCGTAAAGGTTTAGGGGGGGAAAACAGTTACCGCCAGAAACAATATTTCAATAAGAAATGTAGGCACTTGCCTCGGGCTTTCTACTCTAAGCGGTGTACAATAAACTGCATTTTTGAAAGTGCATACTCGAGCCATAAATTGGCACTTCACAGTCCTTATAAACAATACATTCGACGATATTTAGGGATATAAAACTTATTTGTAACTATACTAAGAGACTTCCTACTTTTATTCCGTATACCTACATAACGTTTGTCAATGTGTAACTTTCCTTCTTGTCAGAATTATTCAAAACAATTATGCCCTAAAACTTACAATATATAATTAAATATGCTACGGGTGATTTATTAAAGAAATGTTTTGAATTGATAACTTAAAATGGTGCCGGTGGTTCAGTCCTAATTCTGAATTTTCCACACGTGATATTTTACAAATTCTATGTAGTACATATTCTTTAAATTTCTCCTGTCATATTTTTTCATTAAGAGATCTAGTTTGAGGTGCCCCGTATTGTACGGGTTACCCCGTTTTTCAGGCTATAATAACACAGAAACCCCTAATTGCGAAAATAAAATACAGGTATTTTACTTGTAATTCCGGTTTTATTGTAACTTTAGCATGCGTCAGAAATCATTGGAAACAATCGTCTAATTTATCAAAGACAATTGACAAAAAGTAGTTTTGGTCCTAAAAATCATTTACAATCACAAGAGCAACCTTATATCATAATAATACTACTTACGTGTCTGTCGTCTTCGGAAACACAAAGTTAAGAGTCTGGCTAATGAAAGATCTGATGACCCTGACATTTTTTCAAGTAGCAACACTGATACAATGTCCCCATATAGTTAAGTTCAACATGGTGATTTTGATACTTTGTAATAAACAATTTCATAATATTTTTTTCTCAATTTCTGTCGAAATATTACAGATATTATTAAGTAATTTTAACATTCATGAAATCCAAATACAGCGATTTCTTATAAAAGGTTTATTGTTGGAAGTTCATTGAAACTAAACATCACCTAAAATTTAATTTATAAAAAGTATCAAGTCCTTTTTTCCTACTATATTCAGTAGAATAGAATATTCAGTAGAATATAGTAGGGAAAAAAAGGAAAAAAAGACAATCCTTTCACAAATTTGATATTCTAAATTACTACATACTTAAATAAAAAAATATTAAAATATTTCAAGTATCAAAATGTATTTTACCTTCCGTAGACAGTATTACCAGAGCTAGAATTTTTGAATTTGCCGCTTTTTTCCAAGCTCATGTTTCGTGTGCCAGACACTAGCTGATATCCATTATTTTTTTATATTATAGTACTGTACAGAATTTTATGCTTCCATTTCAAAAAATGAAGATCTAAGTGACCGCTATCTCTAACAAAAGATATAATTAAAAAAAATACCTTCCTAACACTGCTGTTTTGTCTTACTGTGTCTCCCGTGAAATATAACATAACCCGTATTTTCTTACCACCATAACCCTTAAATCAATAAGTGGCTGGTGGCAACCCTAGTTACGTAACACTCAAGTGACCATTTTTACCTAAGTCACAATTTATAGGCAGCTGCTGGTGATGCAAATCTCCCTCTTTTGAGGACATTACAGTATGAACTCACTTTAAAAACACTGATTATAGCAATGTGCATCTCTACGTAAACACTAACGGATACTGACAACGAATACAG
This sequence comes from Schoenobius gigantellus, assembly GCA_963935595.1. NCBI lineage: Eukaryota > Metazoa > Arthropoda > Insecta > Lepidoptera > Crambidae > Schoenobius > Schoenobius gigantellus. Next base: position 6,961,194 of record OZ012557.1, read on the forward strand.
TCGAGGGATTCCCCGTAAAACATAAACGAAAAGGGTGACCAACTTGAGAAATGTTTTAATTCCCCAGTTTAAAAAATAAACAATGTTACGTACGTAACGCGTTGTTCGAAGCCCCTCTTCCGCACTATGTAACGCATCGTAATGTTGTAAAAAACCCCTCCCCACAAATTGTTACGTTGTTACGTAATACTTGAAAACACCCTTAAGCTTTGTGTATTACCTATAATTATTTTTAATTATACTTGAAAAAATCTACTCAACCGAGAACTAAGAGCAACACATATTCATACTAACTTGAAATTCGAAACGAAACTACAAACTTGCTCACCATTTGATTGTTCCTATTCAAAATGAATACTGTTCCCTTATACAGCCTCCTAAGTACCTATGCAAATTTCTTGCAGCGCCGAACCCTGTGGAATATTGGGTCTTGGACACGGATTACCGCACGTATTCACTTGTCTACTCATGTCAAAATATAGGCCCTGATCAAAGAAGAGGTAAGTTTTGCCGACTTGTTACAATTTAACGTTACGTACCTACATTATGTATTTGTGAAACACATAACATCATTTCAATTAATTTGTCAATTATCTTGTTAATTGACTAAAAAAGTAATTACAATTAAATTAATTACAATAAAATTAATCGCAATTGAACTTTTAATTGCACCTTGCAATTAAATTAAATTGATTAACGTATGTCAATTGTAACTCGCAATTAAAATAATTGCAATTAACTTTTTTAGTTGTTTTATGAAACAATTAACTTTATGTATTAAAACGAAATGAGTAAAGATTAAGGAAAATTAAGCTGTAAGTCTTAGACTTAAGACGAGTAAAAAAGTGGTCAAAGGCTGTAAGTATAGCTTAATTTTTTTTAAATATTTCTTTCTACATAAAAAAACTGCTAGTAGATAAAGAAAAGGAAAAGATCGGGGGGCACTATTGTACTACCCGGAACCACATGGGTATATTGTATATTTCTATATACCGGCTTTATATCATACAGCAGTGTTTTTATAATTGTTATCTTTAATTAAACTAATTAACAAAACAATTGAAAAATAATTAATTGTTAATTGTTACTACTACAGTTAACAATTAAATAATTGTTAATTGTAATTTTCCACAATTACAATTGATGAATTGTTAGTTGTTGTGGTTACATTTACCAATTAATTAATTGTTAATCTTTAATTGTTCTTACAATAAAAATTTGCCCAACACTGGCTTGAATTAGGGTTACAAATTTCGCTACCTTTAAAAATTACGCTTCCAACGCATTTTAAATAAAGTTTTTAAATAAAGCTTATTCAAAATCCCTATAGTAAACGTTATAGGACTGTATTGCTTGCTCAGAAATGATAAAAGGTATTGGGATTATATTTTGCTTGTGACAACCGATCGTAGTTACCTATTCAGCTAGGAAATTATTATTAACGCCTGATCAGCTTATGAATTCCGCTCTTTGATGAAGGCTGTTTACATGACAACATGGCTGATTATTACACAGATACAATCGTCGCTTCGCCATTTTTACGAACGAAAGAAAGATCCTTTAAGTACATTTTAATTTATTTTGGAATAATAGATCATTTATTAATAATCTTGTATTAAAACGATAAAAGAGCTGTCATCAATTTCCTCTACTGTATCTGCGAATAATGGAATAGATCCGTCGACGTTATAGGTTTAAAAAAATAATTTAGTTACAATTAATTTAACACTACAATTTTACAGCTTTGGTGAATATACTTATATAAATTACAAATTGATTAGGATGATTTATAACACGACCTTGCGCTTTCGAGATTGAAGATCCCACGAATACTTGGCGAATATTGCGAACCTGTCTCGGGGCACTGCAGTTGATTCTCAGTTGACTCCCAATTCAACGGAAATGCTCGGGAACATTTCCGTTGAATTGGGAGATCGGCCATCACTCATCTGACCACCTATGGTGATAAATATGTTTAAGCGAGCTAGACCTCGTAAGACATGTGTTAACCATGAATGTTGTGTAAACAGTTGCTTACAATTTGCCTTCGATTTATTGCTCACATATGTTCAAAAATGGTACCATGTATACCGGGTGTAACGGAATACCGAAATAATTTTTAAGGTTGTTGATTAACAAAAAAAAATGTTTTATGACTATTCTTTGTATTTTTATTATATGCTTACTTTTGATTTAATATGCTTAACAGTTAAACGTATTAAATCGAAAGTAGGCATATAATAAAAATACAAAGAATACTCATAAAACATTTTTTTTGTTAATCAACAACCTTAAAAATTATTTCGGTATTCCGTTACACCCGGTATAGACCTTAATGTTATTAGACATTGATGAGTATGACTTAATTCATTTTCACAGTATGGAGCTGGAAGTTGAGCCGAACAAGAACTTTGCCACAGCAAGCCATAACGCTTATTAATAAAAAAATCGACACAGTGAATGTGCTTAATAACCGGTATTATATGACGATAGATCAATCTGATACAGGCTGTTTCTACTATCCCGAAGCAGATAGAAACACACCACTCAAATTTCGGGGAAAGTGTGACCAAAGCATTCAAGCTGTACCAAATTTCAACGTAACTAGGGTGGGTGATGTTTAATTTTAAAAAGTATGAATAATTTTTTTGCATTTATTAACCAGACGACACCTATTACACTCTGGTAAATCTTCGATAATGAGTTCTTTAATAAATTCTTAATTTCTTTAATACTAAAATAAAAAACCTTAAAACTGATTAAAAGAGTAAACATAGAGTGCTAGTACACGGTTAGTAGCGTAACTGGGGAATGATTTGTGTTCTTTTAACAGTACCTGGGTCTGTGGCATAACATCGAGCTGTACCCGTCGAATTTCCAAAAAGGCACGTGCCACAACGCGGAGTATACCCTACGAGACGGCGCCGTGAACGTGTACAACACGCAGGTCGTCGGCCAAGCTCTGGACGTTATGAACGGTCAGGCGGCCGTAGCCTCCACCGATGGAAGCGCCAAGCTCAGCGTCACTTTCCCCGTCGTAGGCACTAACTGTAAGCATCAGACATTCCACTTTACTTGTGTAATATTTCAGTCATTGTTGCTTGTGAATTAAACACTCCTTTTCCGCATTTTAGTAACAGTGACAACGAGCTACTGGGTCCTCGCCACCGACTACAACTCCTACTCCTTAGTGTATACCTGTGAAGAGATTGACGAGGAATATAGAATGGGTAATAATACAAACTATTTACTACTTTAACATTTCACTCCATGTTATTAATCAGATCTCGATTTGGCTGATTTTATTCATACTGAAAAACACTGAGTAACCGAGGATGATCCAAGTCCAAGGGGTAATTTTTTTATTAATAAGGCCGTAAAAGTATAATTTTTCTATAATGCTTTTGCTTCCTCTCTATTCACAAAATATGGCACTCATCGAAATTACAGTTGATGAGTTAGGTCTAATATGGATTTGCCCAAGGCTCGCATAAATACGCGATACGGATCTTTCAGTGTACAGCTGGAAGCTTAGCAGAACCAAACAACTATCGGCTGCAGCTTCGACGTCGATCGATAGTGTGACAAGAAACATAAAAGTTCTAGACGAACGCTATTACTTCGACTCCAACCAGACCCCCGAGGGCTGCTTCTATCACCCGACGCCTCAACCCGGGAAACCGGTCAGGTACCCCGGGCAGTGCAGTGAAAATATTACCGTTGTGCAGAATTTCAACCTCACCGCTGTAAGTTCGAAAACTCAAAAAAACTAAAACTACATTTATATTTTAGACTACAAGCAATATGAAAATAATGTACCTTCTCTACATTCATTCCAGTTCCAAGGCATTTGGTATGAGATTGAAGCTTACCCCAAAGATCAGCAGCAAGGTCAATGTATCAGCCATCATTTCACGCCTGAAAGTACCAACTCGCTGAATCTACAATCATCACAAGTCTTCCTCCAGTCTCTAAGCTCTAATAATGGAGTGCTATCTTTTGATTCAACTAGTAGTAATAACGCGAGAATGACTATCAGGATCACAGTCAATGGACAAGGTATACTAAGCTTGACGAATTCACACATCACAAGTATAATAAATACCATGACGACTTTTGTGAATTATCTAAATATTTTTTTTTTCTTTCAGTCATTACCATTCCTTTCTGGATTCTGAGTACCGATTACAACGACTACACATTAGCTTATAGCTGTGTCAACCAAGGATCTGATTACAGAAATGGTAAGGGTATTTTATTTATATAAAAAGAAAATATAGTTATAACTTAAATAAAATCTACATCCTGGGGACTTAAAGCTATCGAGCGCTCCAAGTCCCCAGGATGCAGACTTCATTACTACCGTCCCGCTTGCCGCCTCTGTAAGTCGAGCGCTTGGAGCTATAACAATGGTTCCCTTGGCTAGTTTATAGTTGGAAGTTGAGCAGGCGAAGATCGCTGTCGGAATCTGCCAATTCTAACATCAACAACGTCATCGCCAACGTCAATGTTCTGGGCCAACAGTACTATGAAGACGTGGCTCAAACGCCCGACGCATGCTTCTACTTACCGGACTTGGGTCCTGGGGAGCCCGTCGTATTTCCTGGGCAATGCGACGAGAACATCACAGTCGTGACCAACTTTAATCCTACGCGCGTAAGTCACACTTTATTCTTCGTCAGGATTGGAATTGTGCTGCACATTTTGATGATAATATATTATAAATTTTCTAAATATTGCAGTACCTAGGACGTTGGAGAACTATTCAATCGTACGCTTCTGAATTCGAAGGGGGAACTTGTGGACAAGCTACTTATTCATTGGCTTCAGACGGGCAAACAGTTGACGTGTATAATACTCAAGTTGTGGAAGAAGCTCTGGACGAAATACGCGGGACAGCTGTCGTAGCTTCCACGGATGGTTCAGGAAAACTGCAAGTGTCCTTCCCAACCGGTGAATAAATATTAGATATCCTTCTAGTCATTTTTAGAACAGTACCTATCTGACAGGAAATAATGCGCATCGAGCTTTGGAAAGAGATGGTCGGTTCGTTTGGCCTTCGTTGTCTCTGACGTACGATTTTTTAATCCGGTAAAATATTTGGTAGCTACCACAGGGGGGTGGGGCCCACCTGTGGTTGTGTGGTGGTAAAATGATATTACAAAGATAAGTTAATCACTGTAAGAGATTTCTTCCAACTAACCTTTGACAGATCAAAATCGAAATATTTTTGATTGAGCTTTCTATTAAGTCATATTATAATACGACTTAATACAAAGCTTATAACTTATCAAAGCAATGGGCGCAAGAAACATTACAGCTTTATCACAAGTAGGTATCAACATTAACAATAAAATACATCGTTACCATACACAGTAATATTTGTTCACATAAATAGTTACAAACAACATCATTATAATGATTAAAGGGCCACAGTACCTACTACTAGCGCCGCCATAGGTTTTTTATTAATTATGATGAATTAAAGACGTTCCTACAAAAAATATCAGCTATTCAGGCATGGATAAAATGTATAGGAATAATCATAATCGGAAATATTGCCACAAGTGGCCACTTTTAGCAATAATTCGGATTATGATTATTCCTATACTTTTAATCTATGCCTGAATAGCTCCCAAAAATCTAAAATATCTATATTGAGTTCGTGACTGTGCTATTTTTTGTAGGAACGTCTTTAATTCATCATAATTAATAAAAAACGAATGGCGGCGCTAGTAGTAGGTACTATGCCCTCTTAATGAGTAATGTCTACAAATTAACACCAGGCATTGGCATCATTCAAATAATCGTTGACTCAATAATAACCTTTACTCATTAGTCTTTTTCACATGCGCTTAAGAAAAGGCAAATCAAATTGAAAAAAATTATACAAATTCCCATAAAAGAGCTTTTCGTTTTTTGAAACTTGTAGGTATAAGTTTATATTTAACATCAAAGCCTTTTGCAGCCCCAGAACCTGCGAATTACTGGATACTGGCAACCGACTACGATTCCTATGCCCTGGTCTACAGCTGTAGAAATATTTCTCCCGAACAGAGACGAGGTAAGAAGCTCTGTGACATTTTGTTGGTAGAGAATGTTTCAATTTTCATTCATGTCAAAATTGGCTACAATAAGTCGAGGTTGACGTAGATTTGCAACTGTTTTAGTGTGGGCGTGGAAACTCGGTCGCAACACAACTCTGTCGAGTGCCGCCAATGCTGCAATCGGCGCTGCCATGGCCACTATAAATGTTGTCGACGACCGATACTTCCAAACGATGAATCAGTCGGATGAAGCATGCTTCTATTTTCCGGACCCCGACAAAAACACGCCAGTCAAACTTCGCGGAAGATGCGACAACAATATTCAAGTCGTGCAAAACTTTAATGTGTCTGGTGTAAGTATGGAACAGAAATCAAGTCGAGGTGAAAGCATATATAATCAATCATGTAGATATCACCTAATCATTCAATCGTTGTTTTGGTTTGATTCACACCTAGGACGGTAATACAGTCGGCCAAAAAAGTGGTTTACCACCCTAAGGTTGTAATTCAGATTCATGTTATTAAGCAACACAGTTGAATTTCCTTTGCAATAACATACTGCCAGCTGCAAAGGTAACATTAACTATATTGCTCAATACAGTTGTTAAACATGGCGTATTTTCAGAGGCTATAGTTGTGATTAGAAATTGAATCTTTCGCACAGGCATCATTCTTTTACGCCGTCGTGACTCGTGACATTATACTTTTACGAGCTCGATCATTACTTCATAAGTCAATTTAACAAGTTTTATAGTAAGGAGTTTTCATCCATAGAATTAAATTGGGATGATTTTATAGGAGATAAAATGAATGACTCCGTACCTATACGTTAGCATTGAATTCCCAAAAAATAATTAATTTATCACCCTACAAATTATGGGAATTTTCGGAACAGTTCCAGATGCAAAAACGTGGCAAATTTTGCAACTGGACATATATTTTTACTACTTTTTATTTGTTGTTGCTATTTGTTTACCTCTTTTTTATTATTTCTTTGTTTTTTACTTTTCTATTTGTTTCATAAATTTTTTGATTGTTTTTCTTTACTTCTTGTTTTTACCTTTTTTAATCGTTTTTACTATTATTATGATTCTTCTTTAATTTTTTATTTGCTTTATTTGTTTTTTACATATTTTATTTGCTTTTTATATTTTTAATTTATTTGTTTTCTACCATTTTTTACTATTATCCACAACTGTGATGAAAAACTTCATGTGATACACGGGTATTAGGTCTTTACAAATTCGTGATATTAAAAACCCTCGCATTCGGCTTGAGCTTGTTAATGACAGCTCATTTGCGATAACCTTTTAATCACTCTTATCAAAGTACTACTCAAAGTACTATTTTTTATACACGTAGTTTTGTTAAAATTGGTACATCTTCTTGGCCGACCGTACTCCAACAAAAGTACTAAGTTGAAAGTGATATTATTAATGATGGCTTTAATAAACGTAGAGGTAATACATTTAGCCTCATTCACATCACCGTCATTGTATTCTTGTAATTGAGAAATATATAAAATAACATTTCGAATGTCTACATGAAAAATATTACATACACATATTACAAGCAAACTGTTCTTATCCACCGTTTATATGATTACTACAGTACCTGGGTCTGTGGCATAACATCGAGCTGTACCCGTCGAATTTCCAAAGAGGCACGTGTCACAACGCGGAGTACACCCTGGGGGACGGCGGCGTGAACGTGTTTAACACGCAGGTCGTCGGCCAAGCTCTAGACGTTATGAACGGCGAGGCGGTCGTAGCCTCCACCGATGGAAGCGCCAAGCTCAGCGTCACTTTTCCCGTCGTAGGCACTAACTGTAAGCATCAGATATTTCACTTTACTTGTGTAATATTTCGGTCATTGTTGATTGTGAATTAAACACTGCTTTTCTGCATTTTAGTAACAGTAACAACGAGCTATTGGGTCCTGGCCACCGACTACAACTCGTACTCCTTAGTGTATACCTGTGAAGAGATTGACGAGGAATATAGAATGGGTAATAATACAAAATATTTACTACTATAACATTTCACTCTATGTTATCAATCAGATCTTGACTTGGCTAATTTTATTCATACAGAAGCAGCTATGTGCATTTAGTGTCCTATAAGTATATTTTTCTATAATGCCATTGCTTCCTCTCTATTCACAAATAGCACGCATCGAAATTACAGTTGATGAGTTTGGTTCTTTCAGTGTACAGCTGGAAGCTTAGCAGAACCAAACAACTATCTTCTGAAGCCACGACGGTAATCGATAATGTGATAAGAAACGTAAAAGTTCTGGACAAACGCTATTACTTTGACTCCAACCAGACCTCCGAGGGCTGCTTCTACCACCCGACGCCACAACCCGGGAAACCGGTCAGGTACCCCGGACAGTGCAGTGACAATGTCAACGTTGTGCAGAATTTCAACCTCACCGTTGTAAGTTCGAAAACTGATAAAACTAACACTGCATTTATATTTTACACTACAAAAAATATGAAAATAATCTACCTTTTCTACATTCATTCCAGTTCCAAGGCATTTGGTATGAGATTGAAGCCTACCCCAAAGATCAGCAGCAAGGTCAATGTATCAGTCATCATTTCACGCCTGACAGTGCCAACTCGCTGAATCTACAATCATCACAAGTTTTCCTCCAGTCTCTAAGCTCTAATAATGGAGTGCTATCTTTTGATTCAACTAGTACTAATAACGCGAGAATGACTATCAGGATCACAGTCAATGGACAAGGTACACTAAGCTTGACGAATTCACACATCACAAGTATAATAAATACCATGACGACTTTTGTGAATTATCTCAATTTTTTTTCTTTCAGTCATTACCATTCCTTTCTGGATTCTGAGTACCGATTACGACGACTACACACTAGCTTATAGCTGTGTCAACCAAGGATCTGATTACAGAAATGGTAAGGGTATTTTATTTATATAAAAAGAAAATATTGTTATAACTTAAATAAAATCTGCATCCTGGGGACTTAAAACTGTCGAGCGCTTCAAGTCCCCAGGATGCAGACTTCATTACTACCGTCCCGCTTGCCGCCTCTGTGTGTCGAGCGCTTGGAGCTATAACAATGATTCCCTTGGCTAGTTTACAGTTGGAAGTTGAGCAGGCGAAGATCGCTGTCGGAATCTGCCAATTCTAACATCAACAACGTCATCGCCAACGTCGATGTTCTGGGCCAGCAGTACTATGAAAAAGTGTCTCAAACGCCCGACGCATGCTTCTACTTACCGGACTTGAGTCCTGGGGAGCCCGTCGTATTTCCTGGGCAATGCGACGAGAACATCACAGTCGTGACCAACTTTAATCCTACGCGCGTAAGTCACACTTTATTCTTCGTCAGGATTTGAATTGTGCTGCACATTTTGATGATAATATATTATTAATTTTCTAAATATTGCAGTACCTAGGACGTTGGAGAACTATTCAATCGTACGCTTCTGAATTCGAAGGGGGAACTTGTGGACAAGCTACTTATTCATTGGCTTCAGACGGGCAAACAGTTGACGTGTATAATACTCAAGTTGTGGAAGAAGCTCTGGACGAAATACGCGGGACAGCTGTCGTAGCTTCTACGGATGGTTCAGGAAAACTGCAAGTGTCCTTCCCAACCGGTGAATAAATATTAGATATCCTTCTAGTCATTTTTAGAACAGTACCTATCTGACAGGAAATAATGCGCATCGAGCTTTAGAAAGAGATAATCGGTTCGTTTGGTCTTCGCTGTCTCTGTCGTACGATTTTTTAATCCAGTGAAATATCTACCACAGGGGGTTCGGGCCCACCTGCAGTTGTGTGGTGGTAAAATGATATTACAAAGATAAGTTAATCACTGTAAGAGATTTCTTCCAACTAACCTTTGACAGATCAAAATCGAAATATTTTTGATAGAGCTTTCTATTAAGTCATATTATAATACGACTTAATACAAAGCTTATAACTTATCAAAGCAATGGGCGCAAGAAACATTACAGCTTTATCACAAGTAGGTATCAACATTAACAATAAAATACGTCGTTACCATACACAGTAATATTTGTTCACATAAATAGTTACAAACAACATCATTATAATGATTAAAGGGTCACAGTACCTACTACTAGCGCCGCCATAGGTTTTTTATTAATTATGATGAATTAAAGATGTTCCTACAAAAAATATCAGCTATTCAGGCATGGATAAAATGTATAGGAATAATCATAATCGGAATTATTGCCAAAAGTGGCCACTTTTAGCAATAATTCGGATTATGATTATTCCTATACTTTAAATCTATGCCTGAATAGCTCCCAAAATTCTAAAATATCTATATTGAGTTCGTGACTGTGCTATTTTTTGTAGGAACGTCTTTAATTCATCATTATTAATAAAAAACGAATGGCGGCGCTAGTAGTAGGTACTATGCCCTCTTAATGAGTAATGTCTACAAATTAACACCAGGCATTGGCATCATTCAAATAATCGTTGACTCAATAATAACCTTTACTCATTAGTCTTTTTCACATGCGCTTAAGAAAAGGCAAATCAAATTGAAAAAAATTATACAAATTCCCATAAAAGAGCTTTTCGTTTTTTGAAACTTGTAGGTATAAGTTTATATTTAACATCAAAGCCTTTTGCAGCCCCAGAACCTGCGAATTACTGGATACTGGCAACCGACTACGATTCCTATGCCCTGGTCTACAGCTGTAGAAATATTTCTCCCGAACAGAGACGAGGTAAGAAGCTCTGTGACATTTTGTTGGTAGAGAATGTTTCAATTTTCATTCATGTCAAAATTGGCTACAATAAGTCGAGGTTGACGTAGATTTGCAACTGTTTTAGTGTGGGCGTGGAAACTCAGTCGCAACACAACTCTGTCGAGTGCCGCCAATGCTGCAATCGGCGCTGCCATGGCCACTATAAATGTTGTCGACGACCGATACTTCCAAACGATGAATCAGTCGGATGAAGCATGCTTCTATTTTCCGGACCCCGACAAAAACACGCCAGTCAAACTTCGCGGAAGATGCGACAACAATATTCAAGTCGTGCAAAACTTTAATGTGTCTGGTGTAAGTATGGAACAGAAATCAAGTCGAGGTGAAAGCATATATAATCAATCATGTAGATATCACCTAATCATTCAATCGTTGTTTTGGTTTGATTCACACCTAGGACGGTAATACAGTCGGCCAAAAAAGTGGTTTACCACCCTAAGGTTGTAATTCAGATTCATGTTATTAAGCAACACAGTTGAATTTCCTTTGCAATAACATACTGCCAGCTACAAAGGTAACATTAACTATATTGCTCAATACAGTTGTTAAACATGGCGTATTTTCAGAGGCTATAGTTGTGATTAGAAATTGAATCTTTCGCACAGGCATCATTCTTTTACGCCGTCATGACTCGTGACATTATACTTTTACGAGCTCGATCATTACTTCATAAGTCAATTTAACAAGTTTTATAGTAAGGAGTTTTCATCCATAGAATTAAATTGGGATGATTTTATAGGAGATAAAATGAATGACTCCGTACCTATACGTTAGCATTGAATACCCAAAAAATAATTAATTTATCACCCTACAAATTATGGGAATTTTCGGAACAGGTCCAGATGCAAAAACGTGGCAAATTTTGCAACTGGACATATATTTTTACTACTTTTTATTTGTTGTTGCTATTTGTTTACCTCTTTTTTATTATTTGTTTGTTTTTTACTTTTCTATTTGTTTCATAAATTTTTTGATTGTTTTTCTTTACTTCTTGTTTTTACCTTTTTTAATCGTTTTTACTATTATTATGATTCTTCTTTAATTTTTTATTTGCTTTATTTGTTTTTTACATATTTTATTTGCTTTTTATATTTTTAATTTATTTGTTTTCTACTATTTTTTACTATTATCCACAACTGTGATGAAAAACTTCATGTGATACACAGGTATTAGGTCTTTACAAATTCGTGATATTAAAAACCCTCGCATTCGGCTTGAGCTTGTTAATGACAGCTCATTTGCGATAACCTTTTAATCACTCTTATCAAAGTACTACTCAAAGTACTATTTTTTATACACGTAGTTTTGTTAAAATTGGTACATCTTCTTGGCCGACCGTACTCCAACAAAAGTACTAAGTTGAAAGTGATATTATTAATGATGGCTTTAATAAACGTAGAGATAATACATTTAGCCACATTCACATCACCCTCATTGTATTCTTGTAATTGAGAAATATATAAAATAACATTTCGAATGTCTACATGAAAAATATTACATACACATATTACAAGCAAACTGTTCTTATCCACCGTTTATATGATTACTACAGTACCTGGGTCTGTGGCATAACATCGAGCTGTACCCGTCGAATTTCCAAAGAGGCACGTGTCACAACGCGGAGTACACCCTGGGGGACGGCGGCGTGAACGTGTTTAACACGCAGGTCGTCGGCCAAGCTCTAGACGTTATGAACGGCGAGGCGATCGTAGCCTCCACCGATGGAAGCGCCAAGCTCAGCGTCACTTTTCCCGTCGTAGGCACTAACTGTAAGCATCAGATATTTCACTTTACTTGTGTAATATTTCGGTCATTGTTGATTGTGAATTAAACACTCCTTTTCTGCATTTTAGTAACAGTAACAACGAGCTATTGGGTCCTGGCCACCGACTACAACTCGTACTCCTTAGTGTATACCTGTGAAGAGATTGACGAGGAATATAGAATGGGTAATAATACAAAATATTTACTACTATAACATTTCACTCTATGTAATTAATCAGATGTTGACTTGGCTAATTTTATTCATACAGAAGCAACTAAGTATGTGTATTTTAATGTCCTATAAATATATATTTTATAATACCTTTGCTTCCTCTCTATTAACAAATGTCACGCATCGAAATTACCTATATGTATAGCCTTAATTACCTATAGGTCTAATACGGACTTGCCCAAGGCTCGCATAAATACGCAATACGGATCTTTCAGTGTACAGCTGGAAGCTTAGCAGAACCAAACAACTATCTTCTGAAGCCACGACGGCAATCGATAGTGTGATAAGAAACGTAAAAGTTCTGGACAAACGCTATTACTTTGACTCCAACCAGACCTCCGAGGGCTGCTTCTACCACCCGACGCCACAACCCGGGAAACCGGTCAGGTACCCCGGACAGTGCAGTGACACTGTCAACGTTGTGCAGAATTTCAACCTCACCGCTGTAAGTTCGAAAACTGATAAAACTAAAACTGCATTTATATTTTGGACTACAAGCAAAATGAATATAATTTACCTTCTCTACCTTCATTCCAGTTCCAAGGCATTTGGTATGAGGTTGAAGCCTACCCCAAAGATCAGCAGCAAGGTCAATGTATCAGTCATCATTTCACGCCTGAAAGTGCCATCTCGCTGAATCTACAATCATCACAAGTCTTTCTCCAGTCTCTAAACTCTACTAATGGAGTGCTTTCTTTTAATTCAACTAGTAGTAATGACGCGAGAATGACTATCAGGATCACAGTCAATGGACAAGGTATACTAAGCTTGACGAATTCATACATCACACGTATAATAAATACCATGACGACTTTTGCGAATTATGTCTTTTTTTTCTCTTACAGTCATTACCATTCCTTTTTGGATTCTGAGTACCGATTACAATGACTACACACTAGCTTATAGCTGTGTCAACCAAGGATCTGATTACAGAAATGGTAAGGGTATTTTATTTATATGAAAAAAAACTTATATCCTGGTGACTTGAGGCTACCACAATGGTTTCCTTGGCTAGTTTACAGTTGGAAGTTAAGCAGGCGAAGAACTCTGTCGGAATCTGCCAATTCAACCATCAACAACGTCATCGCTAGCGTCGATGTTCTGGGCCAGCAGTACTATGAAAAAGTGTCTCAAACGCCCGACGCGTGCTTCTACTTCCCGGACCTGAACCCTGGGGAACCCGTCGTATTTCCTGGCCAATGCAACGAGACCATCGCAGTTGTGAACAACTTTAATCCTGCGCGCGTAAGGCACATTTTATTAAAGGCCAGGATTGGAATTGTTATGTATATTTTGATAATAATACTTTAATAGTTTTTGTTTTATATTACAGTACCTAGGACGTTGGAGAACTATTCAATCGTACGCTTCTGAATTCGAAGGAGGAACTTGTGGACAAGCTACTTATTCGTTGGCTTCAGACGGGCAAACAGTTGACGTGTATAATACTCAAGTCGTCGAAGAAACTCTGGACGAAATGCGCGGGACCGCGGTCGTTGCTACCACGGATGGTTCAGGAAAACTGCAAGTGACCTTCCCGACCGGTGAGTTTACTTTTTCATTGTAAGTAATGTTTACTGTATTAAGGTATTGAACTGTCACTCACTCTCCGAAAAATGAAACAGCTATAAAAGATCCTGATATGATTTAAAAAATAAATGATGTGTTCTTAAGCTCAGAATGACCCTAAAGTTGTCGTTATCCTTTTTTGTATCTTACATCAGATTTTTTTCAGCCCCCGAACCTGCGAATTACTGGATACTGGCAACAGACTACGATTCCTATGCCCTAGTTTACAGCTGTAGAAATATTGATTCGGAAAATAGACGAGGTAAGTACTTAGCTCATTATCTTATGGTTAGTTTCTTTTAAAACATCATCAAGCGTTAACAAATTGTTTAATGACAAAATGTATAGATGTCGATTTTCACCCAAACAAATCGAGTATTGTTGTTATTATTTTGTCATTTGAGTTCAATATCTAAGCAATTATTAAGTTTATTTTTAACAGACTTCAAAAAAGGAGGAGGTTTCATGTTCAACTGTATTATTTTTTTCATATACTTATGTTGTATGATCTTCAAATTCTTTTCGTAATCGAAAAAATATATACTCCTGCGGTGGTCCCTCATGTCACGATCTGATAATGGGATCCCAGGAAAATCAAGGGAAATCCTTAAATTTCATAAACACAACCAACGTTTTTCATGTTTTTTTTCTGAAAATATTAAGGTATTTCATATGGTTTTCATCATAAATTATGTTACTGAGCTAATGATGCAAGGTTTGTGGTAGGTTAGCAGTTCGCTAATAATACCTTCAATATTGTTTATAGGGAGACGATTAATTTTAAGTTATTTAAGTATTTCCCTTGGTTTAAATTCTTATACACACGTATTAAATGTTTAATAATAATAATACTTTATTGACAAATAAGCATATCCATAATATCATAAAACAGTTTCATTGAAAATTTTTATATAAATACATACGTACATGCTCGGACCTGAAAAAAGGCACTATTCCACTATAATCCACAAATCCATTAATGGATTTGTTTCCACTTTTTTGATCCATCGATAGATTTGTTTCAACATTTTTTTTCTTATATATTATATAAAATAAATCAAGTCAGAGTCTACTTCAGATTTGGTTTATATTTTGAAGAGCAGCTGAAGAGCCGTTTTGTTATTAATGTCCTCCTAACCGATATTCGGTCACGGCGGCCAATCTCAACAGAAGCTAGCCATCTGCGCAGGAGATATTATAATGCAAAGGTGACTGCGCGAACAGAGAGTGCACTTGTGCGCAAGCGCACAAGTGCACTCTCTGTTCCTTCACTCGCCTAGTCCGATGGGACGGTTAGACAACACGATCGGGGCAAGATCAGCCGCAGGACCCACTGTTTAACGTGCCCTCTGAAGCACGGAGGAGCTTAAGATGTTTCATATTTTGGTCACCCATCATAGGACTGACCACAGCCAACATTGCTTAACCTTAGCAATCGTTCGCTGAGCACACGAAAATTATTAGGATAATTCTATTAATTTTCGTGCGCTCAGCACTTAATAAGGAAAAAATCTGATAATGTATACATAGGAAGCTAAAAAAGTTTTTACGTAACCCTCGGTGCACGAGTCCAACTCGCACTTGACCGGTTTTTATTTTTATAAACCACTAGCTATGCCCGCGACTTCGTTCGCGTGGATGTCAGAAAATAATACAGCCTGTAGCCTTCTTCGATAAATGGACTATCCAACACGAAAAATTGAATCAGTAGTTCCTGAGATTAGCGCGGTCAACCAAACAAACAAACAAACTCTTCAGCTTTGTAAAATTATTATTATAGATTATTGATAGAGCTCGTTAAGGCGAGGAATTTCCACGTGCAAGCCCATATGTTACGCACTTCACACCGTTCATTTGTACATGACGTTAGCGCTGAGACGCGGCCACTGAACAGGCGCCAACATCATGTGCCGCACAGTAAAAATATAACAGTACAACAAGGACGTTTTATATAGTATGCAATATACTTTTTGCTAGGTTACAAATAAGTATTGATTTATAAACTGAGGTAAGTACCTACAGTAATACAACCAATAAAGATACAGCTTTATGACTTCATTGCTATTTTTTATTGTATCTTTACTTGTATGTAAATATGGACACTTTTTAATTGTTACATTACATAGTATTTTTATTTGACAAACAACCACGTGATTTTTATAATAACTTAAAAATAACAAAGTTTAAAAAGCTTTTATTTGCCAGTGACGTCATTGTACTCGTCCACCATTATAATACCGATACAAACATATATTTTATAAGAAAGAGACGTAAAGCAAATATCAATCATTAGCGACTTTTTCAAGATTCATCATAATAAGACCGTTTCTTCACAATTTCAAAGGTTTTAAATGTTTCTATGATGTGTTATTAATAAAATGTAAATTCAAATTTTATGCATATTTCTTTTGTGCAATATAGAATGCATCACTAGAATACAAGAAATGCTCGATTAGCTAGAAGTAGTATTTAAAACAAAAGCTAAGAATATGACTGACGCGGCGGCATATATAAAGCACTGTTAAATTTTTTTGTTTGACTTCGACGGCTATTCGGTTTGATTTAGATATAGTAGATTGTTACACCGAGCGCTAAGTTACTTATTAATGCCCGCGGATGTTTAGTGCACGAGCACTTGCTCGAGGGCACTAATAACCCGAGGGCATTAATAGCCCACTTACGAGGTGCGTAATCTGCTTTTCCTTATTAAAAAATAATAAAAAACTGAAGTTGACTGTAGAAAAACTTATTTATTTATGACAAAAAGAATACAAATTGTTCTTATTAAAAAACCAAACCTTATCTTGACGGTGGTGACGGAAGTGGAAAATCCACAAAAAAACTCACTGTCATGTACTGTACACCACAAAACCCTTACTTCTTGCCGTCAACATGAATGTGCACCAAAAAACACCACTTTCACTCGAATACAATTTTTTATTTATTAAAATAAAAGCTAACCTTCGCCATTAAAGCCAATTGCCTCTCTTTTTTAAATAAAATCGGCTTTGTAGGGTCCTATCTAACTTGTTTTGCGCATGTGTATGTTTTGTGACATGTTATACAACCACTCAAATCTCTTTGGAAAAATGCCTACATTTTGTAAGAATTGTATGAATATGAATTGTAATTTCTTGTTAAATTAGAAAAAAAAATAACAGGGCAATTATGTTGAACGGGTCATTAATGAAATTTCATACAATACTACTGCCGTTTTCCAGGGTAGTAATGTATTACTTAGTGTTGCCTTTTCCGATGATTAGAGTAAAATTAATGAGTAGTTTGAAGAAAAATATTTTAAAAAATATATCTAATATGTAGGTATTTTAATACAGTACTGAATAAATAAGTACTATAACTTATTTCGCTTACTAACCGTCAATAAAAATATATATATAATATATATATATGTGTTTTTTTTTATTGCTACTAAGTTGGCAAACAAGCAAACTGCCCACCTGATGGTAAGTGGTAACAGTCATCTATAATACATGTGGTTCCTGTGCGATTCACAGTAAAACTGCAAGCCCACAAGAACCACAGTGTACGTTGCCAACTTGTGACATCAGATGTAAAGTCACAGTACCCAGTAATTTCAGTGCCATATTTTACCCTTCACACCGGAACACAGCAATGCAAGCATTGCTGATTTGCGACAGAAATAGGTAAGACGGAGGTCTTACCTATTTCTGCCGCAAATCAGCACACGACCATGCACACGACCCTGGTACAGAGTCTGCCTCCGGCAATTCTCATATATTATTGTATGGATTAGTGAATTCTTATTATACTTTTTGACTTTGTGGTGTTTTTATTTTTACTTCATGATGTCCACGCGGTATTGGCGTCGTTTTCTAAGCGTCCTTGGTAGCTTGAAAGCTTTAGAGACTTTTCCGAAACCACCTCGGCCGATCAGGCGGCGTACATCGAAAACATTATTTTCCACACTATCTGCTATTTTTATTCTTGCCTTAGCAAGCATCAAAAACGATAGTATTTTTGTTTTTAATTATATCCCAATTTTTGTGACAGGAATCTGTGGCAGGTATGTCATCATATTATTATTAGATGAATTCGAAACAAGCTCAAACCTGCGGCCGTACCGCCTAACTCAAAGCGAGCACTCGCTATCGTTATCATGACATTAGAACAATAGTTTTAATGTCACAGATGACATTAGAGCTATTGTTCTAATGCCACGAAGCGATAGCGAGTGATCGCTATGAGTTAGGCGGTAGCCCCCCTGTTTTTGATGTGCTACCATCATCAACGCTGGCCAAGTGCGGATTGGTCGACTTCACACACAACCTAAGAATTTCTTTACACGTGTGTGCAGCGGTCGGCGCGCCGGCGCGCTACTTAGTGGTAGTATAGTAGTAGGTATTTATAACGCTGCATTGCGTGAGTGACAGGGGCGTGCATGTACTAAACAAGATTATCAAGAAGAAAGCCACAAATCGCTATGAATATCAGGCAACCGTATTAGTCTCTAAGCAACCTGGTTTTAAAATATTAATTAATATTCTACCACCTTACGCCTGTAAGAAAACTCGGGAGGTACTACACAGCTAGCGTTCTTTACCATGATGACTTTACATTTGACGACACGGTTAGCGCACAGAGTTCGAGTGATCGCCTACTACGCATCGGTCGACTTCAAAAAAGGAGGAGGTTATCAATTCGGTTGTATTTTTTTATGTTTGTTACCTCATAACTCCGTCATTTTTAAACCGATTTCCAAAATTCTTTTTGTATTCGATAGAGTATATACCAAAGTCAGGATCTGATGATGGGATCCCATAGAAAATCGAGGAAAACACTAAAAACACACTCTTCTTTCACTAAAAAGATTTCATTCACTAAAAAGTTAAAAATAAAAAATATTTTACAAAAAATAAAAAACGACTTCAAAAACACTGAAAGCTTAAAAATAATATAAGAATAGGTACAGACAACATCACACTTCTATATTGAAGTCGGTGACAAATTTTAACACTTTCTAGGAGATCATCGTTTGGCGCCGACTTCAATATAGAAGTGTGATGTTGTCTGTACCTATTCTTATATTATTTTTAAGTTTTCAGTGTTTTTGAAGTCGGTTTTTATTTTTTGTAAAATATTTTTTTATAGTTACGGGACAAATATTATGTATGGAATACAGAAATTTGTTACGATCTGGGCGTATGTGCATGTGATATGTAATATATTCTATGTTTGTAACTTTAATGACACGGTTAGCGCAGAGGTCGAATGATCGCCTACTGCGCAACGGGTCGCGGGTTCGATTCCCGTACGGGACAAATATTTTGTATGGCCTACAGAAATTTGTTCCGGTCTGGGCGTATGTACATGTGATATTCTATGTTCGTAACTGCACCCACAACACAGGAGAAAATCTTAGTGTGGGGCGACGTTTTCAAAAAGAAAAAAACTGCACCTACGACACAGTTGAAAATCCTAGTGTGGGCCGACGTATTTATATAAAAACACTTTCATTACTGAGTGACTGACAGATTACGCACAGCCGTAATTAAAAGGCACAAAAAGCGAAAATTTGACATGTATGTTGGAAATTCGCCATATAGGGGGGTGAAACTAAAAAAGAATAGTTTGTATGGAATCTCTATCAATCAATCAATCATCATTTATTTGCCAAAATATGGTTAAAATAGTTGTTAGCTCTTCAGTTTCCAGCATATTTTGTTGAATGTCAACGTGCAAATATTACATATTATAGAAAATAATTAAATTAATGAGGTTCAGTGACGTCAAAATAAATAAAATTAATTTAAAGATAATAGTTATACGCAATGTCACAAAAAAGTACTTCTAATCTATTCATAATTAAAAAAGTCAGGAAAAATTGCATCGATATTGAATTAAAATGTCAGAAAATTACATATGTTTATCATTTACATAATTTATACTATTAAATTAAATACACACGAATGTCAATCAAATATATATTAGGGTATTTTATCATTTAAAAAATCATTAATTGTGTAGTACATTTTGTTAATTAAAAATGTATATAATTCAGTCCTAAATTTGGTTAAAGTCAGTTTTTTTATATTTCAGGGTAACTTATTAAATATACGAATGGACATACAATATGCATTTTTAGATAATAGCATTAGTCTTTGGATTGGAACACATAAATCATCCCCTTTTCTACCTCTATATTCAAGATCTTTTTTTTGCTTATATAAGTGAAAATACTTTTTAACAAACATTGCCATTTCAAGAATATATAAACATGGAACTGGCAGTATTCCAAGCAATTTGAATAAGGGCTTACACGAGTCCAAATAACCTGCACCACAAGGTGACCGTATACATTTTTTTTGAATTTTAAAGACTTTAATTGCATCTACTGAATTTCCCCACAGTATTATACCAGAACGCAACACAGATGAAACATAACCATGGTAAGCTATGAGTGCCGATTGTTGCGATGCTATCTCTCTTATCCTATTCAGAGCATATATAAATCTGTCAAGCTTATTCGTTACAGTGTCAATATGAGCTTTCCAGTTACAGAATTTGTCTAAGGTTATTCCTAAAAATTTTGTGTCATTTACTTCTTCTATAGGTTGGTTATTCACACTTATATTAATTTTATCATTTTTGCTATTTATTGTTTTAAAATGAATAAATTTTGTTTTATTTGCATTTATTATAAGATTATTATTTTTCAACCACTGTGCTATTTTCTGTAATTCTGTATTTGCTTTATGTTCTATTTTTCCGTCTTTATCACTTATAATTAGGGTAATATCATCGGCGAATAAAATACATTTTTGGTCGGTAATATTTGGCAAGTCGTTAATATAAAGCAGAAAAAGTAGAGGTCCCAGAACGCTCCCTTGTGGTACGCGCATTGATTTTGTCTATATTTTGATGTAACAGATTTCCTATCTTTACCTTGTATGTAAGATATTTCAACACATTGTAAACGACTTTCAAGGTAGCTTTTCAACCAGTCCAAAGCATTACCTCTTATACCATATCTTTCTAATTTATTCAAGAGGAGTCTATGAGATACGAAATCGAATGCTTTGCTCATGTCAAGATATATTGCAAGAGTCTTCATTCTAGATTCAAGGCTCTGTGTAATACCCCTAACAAGGTTGAAGCATGCAAGAGTTGTACTACTGTTTTTTCGAAATCCATATTGTTCATCCTTAAGAATCTTATTAAATGTAATAAATGTGTAGATTTTATCATACATGACTTTTTCAAAAATTTTTGATAGTACTGGAATTAGGGTTATAGGTCTATAGTTACACATTTCATTGACAGAACCTTTTTTATGTAGTGGTTTAATTAACGATCGTTTCAGACATTTAGGAAAATGACCCTGAACAAAGGACACATTAATTATATGAGTAAGTGGCTTAACAATAATTTTTGCAGTTTTTTTTATTATATTCGTATTTATCTCATCGTAACCAGTAGAATAGGTATTATTTAAATTCATAATTATCTTATAAATATCGTTTTCATTAATGGGTTTCAGATATAAACTATTCGGGTGATAAGGTATATCACGAACAGCATTAGATAAGTCAGTTTTTTGGTCAAAATTAAGTTTGTTAGTTTCATTTATAAAGTATTCATTAAAACTTTCACTTATTTTTATTGGATCATTAATATATAAATTGTCACTTAATTTAATTTCATCAATATCATTCCTAATGTCCTTCCTATTTATATTTTATTTTATTACCTCCCAAGCTGATTTGCAAGTATTTTTAGCTTGAGAAATGTATTTAGTATTAGTGTTTCGTTGTGCCTGATATATACACTTAGTTATAGTTTATATAATTACTTTTATTTCTTTTTTTATTTGATGAGTTAAGTCTGTATTGAAGGTAAAGACGTCTCTTGTTAACACAACATCTCTTTATGCCTTTAGTCAACCAAGTGTTTTTAATAGGTTTGTTAACTTTTTTTATCCTAATTAATGGAAAACATAGATAATAAAATAATTTGAACAACTCATAAAATTTACTAAATGCTCTCTCAGTGTCGTCCTCTTGTAAGACTTCATTGAAGGACAATGCTGAAACGGAATCCATAAATTTTTTTATATTATTTGGGTTCATATCCCGCCTCTTTTCAAACCATACCTTCGGTTTTATTTTGTATTTTGAAGCAGTCTGGAGTTCAAACGTAATAGTCTGGCATGTCTCGTGATCCGATAAACACATATAATGTACTTTTGGATCAACCTCAGTTTTTATATTGCTAACTATGAGATCTAAACAAGCTTTTTTACGAGTAGGTTGCTTGATATGGTTAACCATATTGTGGTTGCTTAAGATACTTTTCAGTTCCTGAGAATTTTTGTTTGACTGAATCATATCGATGTTCCAATCACCACATAATACTATATTTTTATTGCGTTTTCGTGAAAGTCTACTTAACAAAGAAGCGTTTTCGTGAAAGTCTACTTAACAAAGAATCTAAATTTTGTAAAAATATGTCAATTTTAGATGATGGTGTTCTATATATACAAACTATAATTAAGTTGAATTGCAGTATTTCTACAGCACAGCATTCAAATGCAAATGGTATAGATTCTTTTATATCATAAGCCCTAAAGTCCAACGTATTTCTCAACAATATGCAGGTGCCACCTCTTCGCTCTGTTCTACAAAACGTTGAGGCAACATTATAACCATTTAGATGTAAATTACTTTGAGAGCCTTTTTTTATAAATGTTTCAGTTAAACATATTATATCAATATTTCCTAGTTCATTCAGTGCTTGTTGAAATAGATCACATTTACTGAGAATACTCGCTATGTTTTGATGAACCAGGGTTATTCGTTTTCTTAATACGAAAAAACGTACTTTCTGTATTGATCACATTTGACTTATCAAGAACTAAATTAGGATCACAACGTTTAAAATAAAATGGGATGATTTTTTGGGTTAAAGTTAGTTTAGAGCTGTATTTTTTTACATAATTTGGTTGTTTACTATTTAGCACATTTATGCGGGCGAAGCAGTGGGCAAAAGCAAATATTTTATAAAGTTTCACAAAATTCCGCTGATCAGATATTTTCTTTTAATACAATGAAGTGATCTTTACGTAAATGTTAATTATTTTTTACTTTTTTATAATCAACTCACGCTTGACCATAAATGTTACGAAATTTAAAAGATTCCTAAAATACTGTTTTACTGTTCATAATCATACTTTACATAGGCTCGAATAAAACTATTATTTACCTACATGTATAATGTGCTGGTGATTCTACCTTCTAAAGGTTTGATGCAAGGCGTTGTGAATAAAGGGGGTAACATTAAAGCGAGGAATTTCCACGTGCAAGCCCATATGTTCCGCACTTCACACCGTTCATTTGTACATGACGTTAGCGCGGACGCGGCCACTGAACAGGCGCCAACATCATGTGCCACACAGTAAAAATATAACAGTACAATAAGGACGTTTTATATCGTATGCAATATACTTTTTGCTAGGTTACAAATAAGTAATAGTAAGTACCTACAGTAATACAACCAATAAAGATACAGCTTTATGACTGCATTGCTATTTTTTATTGTATCTTTACTTGTATGTAAATATGGACACTTTTTAATTGTTACATTACATAGTATTTTTATTTGACAAACAACCACGTGATTTTTTTAATAACTTAAAAAATAACAACGTTTAAAAAGCTTTTATTTGCCAGTGACGTCATTGTACTCGCCCACCATTATAATACCGATACAAACATATATTTTATAAGAAAGAGACGTAAAGCAATTATCAATAATTAGTGACTTTTTCAATATTCATCATAATTAGACCGTTTCTTCACAATTTCAAACGGCCTTACAAATAAAAACTTATACCGAGGATAATCCTCGGAATAATTTATTCTGTGTTTTGTCTTGTTTTAGCACATGTCAGATGTAATTATTTAAGTTTTTTATTTGTAAGGCCGAAAGGATTTAAATGTTTCTATGATGTGTTATTAATAAAATGTAAATTCAAATTTTATGCATATTTCTTTTATGCAGTATAGAATGCATCACCAGAATACAAGAAATGCTCGATTAGCTAGAAGTAGTATTTAAAACAAAAGCTAAGAATATGACTGACGCGGCGGCATATATAAAGCACTGTTAAATTTTTTTGTTTGACTTCGACGGCTATTCGGTTTGATTTAGATATAGTAGATTGTTACACCGAGCGCTAAGTGACTTATTAATGCCCGCGGATGTTTGGTGCACGAGCACTTGCTCGAGGGCACTAATAACCCGAGGGCATTAATAGCTCACTTACGAGGTGCGTAATCTGCTTTTCCTTCAACTTATTAAAAAACTGAAGTTGACTGTAGAAAAACTTATTTATTTATGACAAAAAAAAATACAAATTGTTCTTATTAAAAAACCAAACCTTATCTTGACGGTGGTGACGGAAGTGGAAAATCCACAAAAAAAACTCACTATCATGTACACCACAAAACCCTTATTTCTTGCCGTCAATATGAATGTGCACCAAAAAACACCACTTTCACTGCACAATATTCACTCGAATACAATTTTTAATTTATTAAAGTAAAAGCTAACCTTCGCCATTAAAGCCAATTGCCTCTCTTTTTAAAATAAAATTGGCTTTGTAGGGTCCTATCTAACTTGTTTTGCGCATGTGTATTTTTTGTGACATGTTATACAACCACTCAAATCTCTTTGGGAAAATGCCTACATTTTGTATGAATTGTATGAATATGAATTGTAATTTCTTGTTAAATTAGAAAAAAAAACAACAGGGCAATAGGCTAGTTGACCCTTTTTTAAAGTAGGGCTTAAAATGTTCATAATTGTTGTATTAGACAATAGCACATGAATATTATTTTTTTCGATGGCTAAAAAGTGCAAAAAATCTATTTTAAAATAAGATTTTCAATTTTGGACCGAAAACACGGTCAGCCATGATAGTCTGTTCATTATCTGTGGCAATGACGTCAGTCTTATAGTAAACAAAGCACGGGGGCGAAATAACCTCACAAAAAAAAATCCTTTCTATTAAATATCACAAAATATAGTAAAACTTTATATGGAACGAGACAATAGAACAGGAATATAATAACCTCTTAAAAGACTCCAGGAAATCTGTGGATTAGACGTACCCAGTGATATAGACATGCGAAATAATTGGTTAACACTCGCTTAAAGAAATCCTGTAACTATCCACTGAAACTCAAATGTATTTTTGCGAAAATCACATTAATATAAGTACTATAACTGAATAACTCAATCTGTGTAGGTACTTCAGTTTCAACTTAAACAAAATAGAAGTTTTTAGGATGTATGTAAAATCAAATCTGTATGTAAAATCATTAATTAAATTTTTATCTTTCAGTTAGAATGAAAACTGACTGCAGCCGACCAACCAAATTTTAACTTGACCAGAAAACTGAGAGGAAACTTCACCATTCACGCCTTTTTGATTTAATTTAAGTTATACACTGACACTAGATGATGTTTCAAAGAAAAGAATATGTACTTATATCCAATTGAATAATGATGTAATTGAATATTAATTAAAAAGTTTGTATTACAAACAAAAGTATCAGAGTTTCATAATGAATATATTTATCTAAACAACTTTTACTTGAATTTACTAAGTACCTAATTAAAATTTGTTGCTTTTAGTGGTTACTTAATGAGAACTATTGTGTACTAACCTGTTCTCCTCTTGACAACGAGATTGATAAGGCAGTAAAAGTTATGCAACATAATACAAAGCAGTGCATGCTCAGCCACAACATCAAAATGTGACCCGTCAACTAGAACAACATTATGTCAACAAAATAACTCAAGTATTCATATACCAAAGCACCATAGAAGTAAATAGGTCCAGTTTGGTAAAACTGAAAGATGTTATATCTTCACTGATTAAACCTGCTGGCCACCATGGCTGGTAAATTTCAGAACAGCTTACGCAAGAATATGCAAGTTATCCATTTTAAAGCCGTATACAAATACATTAAATGTGATTGCTGTGTTGTCAGCCTGTGCTCTTCTTAATTTACAAGACCCTTCTTATTAAATAAATAATATAAAGAAATTTTTTTTCTTTACTTTATACATAACTAACATCTAAAGATGACATAATAAATTTTTGTACTACATTAGTCATTATGTTCTTCACTAAAAAAATGTTCTATGTTTATTTGACAATAATGACTTGTAAAGGTTTAAGTTGAATCAAAATATTTTAATTTGAAATACATGTGTTTTATTTTTCCGTTACACCTTAAAAGATTTATAATATTTTATAGGTTTGTTGCTCATATTTATCATTGAATAGGTTGAATAGAGTTAGATCAAATTTATTAATTTGTATATATTGCCTTAAGGTCGCAGGTAATAAAAGTCAAAATAATAGTAAAGTGATTTATTATGAAGTAACTTTCATATAATTTAGGAAAAATGTAGAATAGTTTCCAAAATGGCACTATTTGATCAATAAGTTTTTTGACATACAGATTGTTAGAAATAGCTAATATTGTCATCTTTTGAGTGTTTTCAAAATTTCAAAATACTGCTAGCAACACAAAAGTATATAAGTTTTGCTTTAGCACAAAACATCTGCATCTATACTTGAGTTAAGCATACTGTTCACAGTTTTCCGTCTTTGATAATTAACATTATCTTCAGTAAAAGAGCATGACAATTTTGTATTAATCTAATTTTATGGATACCGTTTGTTGAATAGACTTTTACAGGGTATTAATCAGAAATGAAGTCACATTTTGCAAATTTCAACCCAAATCTTCATCTTTCAACTTTTATCCACATTTCATTATACTCGTAGGTGTCTGCAAGATTTCCCAACAAAATAACCATCATGTGTTATGCACTGGCTGACTTTATAGCACATGGATGCTGCTATTGTTTATAACGAAGCTCGAACTAAAGAGCACTTCTGTATTGATGATTCGTGGTTTAGTTTTCTATGCACTTTATTCTTTCTTCATTGAAGGGGTCTTTAATTTTTTAAGAAATATGTCACAATCTGTGTCTGTGAATGTATATATATTTTTCCTCCCAGTAATTTTCTTCATGCTTGACAAATGAACAACTGCCAATCTTTCTCTTTTTATGTTCATTTACAAATTCTTGCAGTAGGTACTACACTGGTATTTGACACAAGATCCTGATGTTTTCTTTTGAACATTTCTCTTGAAGTAAATACTTTTAGTGTTTATTTGACTTTTGAGAGATAGGATTCTATCCAATAGCATTCAACTGCTGTACAAAATAGCTCTTCACTGTGATGGTGCAACCACACCAAAAATGCATGTTTGCAACTCTCTTCTGCCGCGTGACAATCTTGACAAGTACACTTGTAACCTGTTCCTCATTATAACAGTATTGAAACTGTACTTATATTGTTTAGAGCGATACACAAAGAATCTCCTGACCATCAATCTGTCGATTTTCGGAAGATTTGTACTATCTGCTCTCGCAAATCCAACATCAATGGTTGATTTTGCTATTAATACAAATAATTTACGATATTTACAAATATAATAACGGAGACTTGGACGATTTTTTGCCAGTTTTAGGAAAGAATAGTGCAAATCGACGAGTTGTTGAATCATATTTGACATTTCTTTGTTTACTATATGAGTGACGTCACGGCCCTGACCACAGGATATCAAAGCGTTTACGGCGTGAGATAAAAAAAGATTATTTATAGCATTTTCAAATTAAAATTTTACAGTAATCATTCATTGTTATTTATTAAAATCGGTATATTATGGAACCTTATGCCAAATACTATTAGAAATAAACAATATTTTAATAAATTTTGATATGAGTCAACTACCCTATTATGTTGAACGGGTCATTAATGAAATTTCATACAATACTACTGCCGTTTTCCAGGGTAGTAAGTAATGTATTACTTAGTGTTGCCTTTTCCGATGAATAGAGTAAAATTAATGAGTAGTTTGAAGAAAAATATTTTAATAGATATATGTAGGTATTTTAATACAGTACTGAATAAATAAGTACTATAGCTTATTTCGCTTACTATTCGTCAATAAAAATATTTTTATATATATGTAGGTATTTTAATACATTACTGAATAAATAAGTACTCTAACTTATTTCGATTTGATTTGTTAACCGACTTCACCGACTTCACGAAGTTATGAGGTAACACATACCTCATAGCTACGTCATTTATTAACTGATTTTCAAAATTCTTTTTGTATTCAGAAAAGTATACCCCCGAAGTGGTTCCATGCCATCAAGTCAGGATCTAGTAGTAGTCTTTCCTGTTTTTTTTTCGGAAGCTATTCAGGTATTTGCGTCTAAAAGACATCATCTCAAGGATTCTTCCACTATGCTGAGCTTACGATGAATCCTTAACTTTAATCTTGTTGTGTATTATGCATACGTCCGTAGCATCCTAGAATACGCTAGTCCAGTCTGGTGCCCACAATATGAAGTCTACATAAACAAAATAGAACGATTACAGGAAATATTTATTAAACACCTAGACTATAAATTTAAACATATTTCTTCCGACTATCTTAAAGGTTGCCGCGAATATAAAATTCTGACACTTACAGAGCGCAGAGAGCTACTTGATATGTGTCTTTTGTGGGATATCGTACGTGGCGATATTGACTGCCCGTATTTATTGTCGTGTTTGTCATATTGTACGCCGGTGTTTCGCACACGGCACACTAAAGTGTTTCATGTTCCAATTCATCAAACTCGATATGGGCAAAACTCAGTGTTGACGCGTCTTCCCCGTTTGTACAATAACAAATTTTCGGCAATTGACATATTTTACGAGTCAAAACAGTCTTTTAAAAATAAAATAAAAGTGGTTCTTTTAAATTTTAAATCATAATGGGAATGAATTAATCTTGTATTCAAACTATATATGAAATTAATTTATATATATTATGTATTTTTATTATTTCATATATTATGAATTACTTGTGTATATATGTTTGCCTATATATATTTATTAATTAAATATTCAGGTATCGTATGTAAGATATTATTTATATATACCCTTTTATTTATTGGACATTCATCATATCATCCTCATTTTCTTTTTAAGTTTTGTTAGAGAGCATTGCTACATTATTTTAAACTTGCAATGTATTCTTTGATTGTTGTATGGTCTTATTATTGTTTTGTTTTGTATTCATATTGTTAAGCTGTGTACATTTTTTTTGGCTTCGGCTGTTAATGTACCTTTTAAAAAAAATAATAATAAAAAAAAAGGAGTTAGGGGGTTAGTCTTTAGATATAAAAGGTACGTATTGAGTCTCAGTTAGGTATATTCTTTCAAGTTGACTTAGAGACCTATTATTAATTTCACGAAAAAAATAAAAATAATTTTTTTTACAAAAATACCGACACCACTTCAAAACAAAAACTAATTCAAAATAAAAATGTAATGTTGTGTTTTTTTTTATTGCTACTAAGTTGGCAAACAAGCAAACTGCCCACCTGATGGTAACTGGTAACAGTCACCTATATTACATGTGGTTCCTGTGCGATTCGCAGTAAAACTGCAAGCCCCACAAGAACCATAGTGTACGTTGCCAACTTGTGACATCAGATGTAAAGTCACGGTACCCAGTAATTTCAGTGCCATATCTTACCCTTCACACCGGAACACAGCAATGCAAGCACTGCTGATTTGCGGCAGAAATAGGTAAGACGGAGGTCTTACCTATTTCTGCCGCAAATCAGCACACGACCATGCACACGACCCTGGTACAGAGTCTCCCTCCGGTAATTCTCATATATTATTGTATATTAGTGTATTCTTATATAAGTATACTTTTTGACTTTGTGGTGTTTTTATTTTTACTTCATGATGTCCACGCGGTATTGGCGTCGTTTTCTAAGCGTCCTTGGTAGCTCGAAAGCTTGTGAGACTTTTCCGAAACCACCTCGGCCGATCAGGCGGCGTACATCGAAAACATTATTTTTTCACACTATTTGGCTATTTTTATCCTTGCCTTAGCAAGCATCAAAAACGATAGTATTTTTGTTTTTAATTATATCCCAATTTTTTGACAGGTATCTCTGGCAGGTATGTCATCATATTATTATTAGATGAATTCGAAACAAGCTCAAACGTGTTTTTGATGTGCTACCATCATCAACGCTGGCCAAGTGCGGGTTGGTCGACTTCACACACAACCTAAGAATTTCTTTACACGTGTGTGCAGCGGTCGGCGCGCCGGCGCGCTACTTAGTGGTAGTATAGTAGTAGGTATTTATAACGCTGCATTGCGTGAGGGACAGGGGCGTGCATGTACTAAACAAGATTATCAAGAAGAAAGCCACAAATCGCTATGAATATCAGGCAACCGTATTAGTCTCTAAGCAAAAGGTTCTAAAATATTAATTAATTTTCTACCACCTTACGCCTGTAAGAAAACTCGGGAGGTACTACACAGCTAGCGTTCTTTACCATGATGACTTTACATTTGACGACACGGTTAGCGCACAGAGTTCGAGTGATCGCCTACTACGCATCGGTCGACTTCAAAAAAGGAGGAGGTTATCAATTCGGTTGTATTTTTTTATGTTTGTTACCTCATAACTCCGTCATTTTTAAACCGATTTCCAAAATTCTTTTTGTATTCGATAGAGTATATACCAAAGTCAGGATCTGATGATGGGATCCCATAGAAAATCGAGGAAAACACTAAAAACACACTCTTCTTTCACTAAAAAGATTTCATTCACTAAAAAGTTAAAAATAAAAAATATTTTACAAAAAATAAAAAACGACTTCAAAAACACTGAAAGCTTAAAAATAATATAAGAATAGGTACAGACAACATCACACTTCTATATTGAAGTCGGTGACAAATTTTAACACTTTCTAGGAGATCATCGTTTGGCGCCGACTTCAATATAGAAGTGTGATGTTGTCTGTACCTATTCTTATATTATTTTTAAGTTTTCAGTGTTTTTGAAGTCGGTTTTTATTTTTTGTAAAATATTTTTTTATAGTTACGGGACAAATATTATGTATGGAATACAGAAATTTGTTACGATCTGGGCGTATGTGCATGTGATATGTAATATATTCTATGTTTGTAACTTTAATGACACGGTTAGCGCAGAGGTCGAATGATCGCCTACTGCGCAACGGGTCGCGGGTTCGATTCCCGTACGGGACAAATATTTTGTATGGCCTACAGAAATTTGTTCCGGTCTGGGCGTATGTACATGTGATATTCTATGTTCGTAACTGCACCCACAACACAGGAGAAAATCTTAGTGTGGGGCGACGTTTTCAAAAAGAAAAAAACTGCACCTACGACACAGTTGAAAATCCTAGTGTGGGCCGACGTATTTATATAAAAACACATTACGCACAGCCGTAATTAAAAGGCACAAAAAGCGGAAATTTGACATGTATGTTGGAAATTCGCCATCTAAGGGGGTAAAACTAAAAAAGAATAGTTTGTATGGAATCTTTATGACATTTATGCGGGCGAAGCAGCGGGCAAAAGCAAATATTTTATAAAGTTTCACAAAATTCCGCTGATCAGATATTTTCTTTTAATACAATGAAGTGATCTTTACATAAATTGAACGGAAATTTATGTTAATTATTTTTTACTTTTTTATAATCAACTCACGCTTGACCATAAATGTTACGAAATTTAAAAGATTCCTAAAATACTGTTTTACTGTTCATAATCATACTTTACATAGGCTCGAATAAAACTCTATTATTAACCTACATGCAATGTGCTGTTGATTCTATCTTCTAAAGCTTTGATGCAAGGCGTTGTGAATAAAGGGGGTAACATTAAGTAATTAAAGGAATTCAGCAATAAAATTTTATAGGAAACATTATTCTGAACCTATGAATCGTTGCATATTTACTTGAAGAAATGATCATACTGGTTTATTAACACTGCACTGTGCTATATGGCCGCGGCAATAAAATATAAACATTTGGGAAATAAATATTTACCACTTTTCTTTCAGCATTTTTTGTATGCATTTGATTTAACATTTCGTCTTTGACTTCTTTTATTAGCGATTTTTACACATAAAATAACTTCTAGAAAAAAAGAACGAAAAACATATTTTTTCACGCAAAATAATTTAGGAAGAAGGATTAAAATAGTTTTCTCATTTATAATACCTAATCCATTATTTACACTATTCACCATATTACTACACTAATCTATAATAATAATGAAAGTTAACAAAATAAACGCAAGCTGCAAAATTAAAATTCGATCGTAAAGAAACACGTAATATATTTTTTTGCGCCCGCGACACGAAGCGACATGACCATACCCTGAGACGACTTGGCGAGTACTGTCTTATATCGAGCGCGATCGTAACCAAGCGAAATTATAGAATTTTCGACATTTTCCTAAATATTTTATATGACATCAAAAAATCTGCCTTCACAGTTCACTAGATAATAACGAACTAAATGTTTTGGTATAACTTTTATACTGTTTTATGTATATTTCGATTTCTAGTCGTGTTTTTGGTTTTTGATTTAGACCTATGTTTGGATTTTTTTTCTATCGAGTGAAATGGAGTAAATCGTGTTTCTGCTTTCACAGTTCACTAGACTATATCTTCAAGTTTAAGGTGTGTGAATTTCAGAATTGTGGGTTCTAATATAATCCAGATCTAGACGTTCTAAGATCGGCAAATTTGGGAAATCCTCGCCTTAACTATTTAAAGGAATTCAGCAATAAAGTTTCATAGGAAACATTATTTTGAACCTATGAATCGTTGCATATTTACTTGAAGAAATTATCATACTGGTTTATTAACACTGCACTGTGCTATATGGCAGCGGCAATAAAATATAAACATTTGGGAAGTAAATATTTACCACTTTTCTTTCAGCATTTTTTGTATGCATTTGATTTAACATTTCGTCTTTGACTACTTTTATTAGCGATTTTTACACATAAAATAACTTATAGAAAAAAAGAACGAAAAACATATTTTTTCACACATAAAATAATTTAGGAAGAAGGATTAAAATAGTTTTCTCCTTTAAAATACCTAATCCATTATTTACACTATTCACCATATTACTACACTAATCTATAATAATTACTATTAACAAAATAAACGCAAACTGCAAAATTAAAATTCGATCGTAAAGAAACACGTAAAAAATTTCTTGCGCCCGCGACACGAAGCGACATGACCATACCCTGAGACGACTTGGCGAGTACTGTATTATATGGAGCGATCACAACCAAGCGAAATTATAGAATTTTCGACATTTTCCTAAATATTTTAGATGACATCAAAAAATCTGCTTTTACAGTTCACTAGATAATAATGAACTACATGTTTTGGTATAACTTTTATACTGTTTTATGTATATTTCGATTTCAAATCGTGGTTTTAGTTTTTGATTTAGATCTATGTTTGTATTTTTTTTCTATCGAGTGAAATGGAGTAAATCGTGTTTCTGCTTTCACAGTTCACTAGATTATATCTTCAAGTTTAAGGTGTGTGAATTTCAGAATTGTGGGTTCTAATATAATCCAGATCTAGACGTTCTATGATCGGCAAATTTGGGAAATCCTCGCCTTAAAATGCTTTTATACTTATAGGTTAGAAAAAATGGAGTGAGATCACTTATCGTTTCCTTCCCGTATAATTCTAAAAACTTGCGCTTGGCATTCAGAAGCTATTTTTAACCGATTTCATAATTTCTTTTTTACAAAAAATAAAAACCGACTTCAAAAACACTGAAAAGTTGAAAATAATATAAGAAAAGGTACAGACAGCATCACACTTCTATATTGAAGTCGATGCCAAACGATGACCTCCTAGAAAGTTTAAAAATTTGGCACCGACTTCAATATAGAATTGTGATGCTGTCTGTACCTATTCTTATATTATTTTTGACATTTCAGTGTTTTTGAAGTCGGTTTTTTATATTTTGTAAAATATTTTTTATTTTTATCTTTTTAGTGAATTTAATACCAACTCACCTGCCTGACCTGTCCTTATACCTGAATTATTTTTTTTATTTTTTTAAGGAGCATTAACAATTGCGCTCAGCGAACGATTGCTAAGGTCAAGCAACGTTCGTTGTGGTCAGCCCTAGGATGGGTGACCAAAATAAGAAATATCTCAAGCTCCTCCGTGCTTCGGAAGGCGCGTTAAACAGTGGGTCCTGCTCCTGATCTCGCCCCGGTCGTGTCGGCTAACCGTCCTATCGGACTAGGCGAGTGAAGGAACAAGAGTGCGCACTTGCGTTTGCACAGTCACTTGTGCACTATAATATCTCCTGCGCAGATGCCTAGTCTCTGTGGAGATTGGCCGCCGTGACCGAATATCGGTTAGGAGGACAATAAATTATTTTTAACTTGTCCGTGTTTTTGAACTCGGTTTTTATTTTTTGTAAAAACTTTTTTTATCCTTCCTTTTGTTCTTAGTGTGGGCGTGGAAGCTAGGTCGGGATACATCTCTGTCAACTTACGCTACTGCCTCGATAAACGCTGCTATGAACGACGTAGATGTTCTCGATGACCGATACTTCCAGGCGATGGATCACACGGAGGAGGGCTGTTTCTACTACCCTGAAATGCAAAGTCAACCTTTGCGGTTCAGAGGGCGGTGCAATGAAAGTATACCTGTCGTGAACAACTTCGACGTTGAAAGGGTTAGTTGGTGTATAATTTATCACAGGAATGGAAGAGAGAGTGGACCTTGCGTATATAGCCCCATCGTTCGTGCCACAGGTTTGCGGCGCTACGCATAATTAAACTTACACTATCATCACCGAATGAGAGTAAATTCAGTCTAAGTAATTGTACGGCTATGCATGTTCGATGTTCGATAATGAAATTTTAAATGCAGATAGATTATTAGTAGCTGAGAAAGTTTTTTTAAAAACTCCTCTCTAAAGAGAATGGGCACAATTTAACAGTGCATTGTAAAACTGTGGAATAGGTGAAAGCATAATATCATAATAATAATAATAATTATTGTTTATTGTCCACAAAAATCATGATCTTACATTTATATGCAAATGAATGTAATTATTACACAACCAACAAAATTTATAGGCACGTAGTTTAACAAATATTAAAATAAAAACAAAGACAAATTAGAAAAACCAAGACTATTTGGGACAAAAGGAGTCTGGCTCAGCTTATGCCGTACAAGGCTTAAACAAAAACCTAAACAGCGCTGTTTTTCAGCCAGTTCCTGTGATTTTCTTGTTGATTTCACCGTAAGGACGACATCATTCTTAAGCTACATCATTAGTGACTATTTAATTTTATACCTATTACAGTTTTGTATTTTATTTAGTTAGTAACACCATTCCTATTAATGTTCATTACAGAGTTATTTATTAGTATGATGGATAATATACCAGAGACATTAACAACACAAAAGTGATTCATAGGCCACCGAAAAATACCTTTAAGTTTAACTGTGCAGTGTACGGATGTTTCAGATTCTCCCCTGCACGTTGTCTCTGAAGTAATGCTATTTTATAGTGTTTTCTAAATTGAAAGGCACTAATTTTTTTCATCATGTGAAACCTGTCATTTTGCACTCAGAAGTATAAACTACTATATTAGTATTACGGCCAATTATAGCATTCAAAAATGATCTGCTTTAAGGGGCCACAGTACCACTTTTAGCAATAATTCGGATTATGATTATTCCTATACATTTAATATAACTATGCCTGAATAGCTCAAAAAATGTGAAATATCTGTACTGAGTACTTGACTGATCTATTTCTTGTAGATTTATCATAATTAATAAAAAACGAATGGCAGCGCTAGTAGTAGGTATTGTGCCCTCTTAACATTCACGAACATCATTTTGGAGGATGAAAATGGGGATGACAGTTATTAATCGAAACAAATTGTAAGAAAAGACGTCGATAATTTGATTTCTAATAACCCAAAAAGTTAGAGAGTGGCAGTATTTTTTGAACTGGCCCTCTCTAAGGGTGAAGAATGGGAGATGGAACTTTGTGAAGAACTTCGACATTTGCAAACGACAAGTTAGAATCTGCTGCTGCTCGGGTTAACCTAATAATTGTGTCTTCTTTTCCAGTACAAGGGCTCATGGAATGACATCGAGAGCTATCCGCAACGGTTCCAGTTCGGTACGTGCCCGACCGCGGAGTACACTCTCAATGATGGCATCGTCGACGTTTTCAACACACAAGTAATCGACCAGGAGCTGGACACGATATCCGGGACCGCAGTGGTTGCTTCCAATGACGGCTCAGCTAAACTCAACGTCACGTTCCCTGTAGCGGGTACAAACGGTGTGTATTAAGTGGTGTATAATTATAACAAGTAACTCCTTTATTGTGTAGCATCAACCATTTTAACTGCAGGAGCAATTCGTGAGTCTGTGATGACGTCCTTTTGTAAATCAGTGATAGGTGTAAAAGGTGGTGGATTTTCGGTTTGACAGCATTGATTTTTTAAGATTGTTTCCTGTCATCATTGAGGTTTTTGTTGTTACGAAATTATGTTGTTCTTAGTGATAGTTTTATGCTTTGTCGTCATGGCTACGATAATAGTACCTACATAAAGTATTCATTAAGATCGATTATTATTTTTAGAATAGTATTTTACCATTCTTTACTATCCAAGTTTTCATCTTAAAACGCATTACAAGAACGCGGGAATTTGCATAGTTACTGTAGGTACTCTATTCTTGGACATTACAACGTTCCAGAATAATTATTACAACATCCATTCATTTGCCGTTTAATCAAGAAAATAAAAGAAACCGTAATAATTTAAATGTGGTTCTTGTTCTTCCTGTGAGTCTGGGAAATATAATATTGTTATGTTTTAATGAAAAACATTTTAAAATCCAATCACTTTATTAGTTTACATATCAAAGAGAGCGATCATACTTTTTTATATTTTTATCATAGGTTCATGAGTCATGAATCATGACAAAGGGATCGTAACCCATACAATTATAGTATATACAACAAATACGTATATCGCCTTCACTTTTATTCATGTTTAGGAATACTCAACATCTTCTAATGACAATATAATTATTTTTAATGCTTTTTTCATAAAGATATCTTACTTTAATATGAACATTAAATCCGGCGTTCTTAATGAATCATCCTTCACATTCAATGTCAATTTTGAAGTGGTAGTTGATGCTTAGCAGAAACAGAAGATAGTTAAAGTTAGATGCGAGTTCAATAAGACGACCGATACTGTATGAAGATCAGAAAATAAATTAATTCGACATGATTTTAATATTTCCCCGAGCTTTTTAAAAATTTGATAATAGACCTTCGGGAACGAATATTTGGAGATGATGAAAAAATTAAAGCTGCCGTGAAAGAGCATTTTGACTCCAAAGATTCATCTTATTTTTTTAAGTGGGATACAAGCTCGATGTGCGAAATGCGTTGAAGTAGAGGGAGATTATATAGAAAAATTAAATATTTTTAGATTTTTATCTGGCCTTTTAATACCTTAGGCTCAGAACTTTTCAGCCGACCCTCGTAGGTAGTGTTTGATGTCCCAATTAGAAGGTGGGGGAAGGTCGTTCGTATGGTACGGTGGGGTCGGAGTGTTCTAGCAACGCTGCGTCTCCCAGTACGCCACCACCGTCACTCGAGGACCTTTCCATCCCAACTACTCCTAACGGCAGCCAGCCCTGCGATTAAGCTTTGTATCCTGCCCACTGTCACCTCTTTAATCGCAATGCTTTACTCGCAATTCTTTAGACTATATCGGTGGCCTTGGTTCTCCTGCGCATCTCATGATTTCTGGTTCGATCACGCAGAAAAATTATTATTTAAATAAAAATTTACATTCTATTTTTCAGAAACCGTGAGCACGCCCTACTGGGTCTTGGCTACTGACTACGATAACTACTCTTTGGTATATTCCTGTCAGAATATCGATGATGAGTTTTATGGAGGTAAGTTTAACAACATTAATTATATCACAACATAAGTAATAGTGTGCAGAAAACCTATAGTTTATTTATGTTACATTCGATTTCTAACCTTTGAATGATGCTGTGTCTTGTGGTTGTACACGTAAACAAGATTAAGCAGAGCTCAGCTGTTAGAATATTCAAGAACAGAAAATCTATAGCTTCTTAGACAAACTGCAAAGTAATGACTAATGTTTTCTCCTTTCAAACTTAGGCTTAAGAAGAGCATTACTCTCCAGGTAGGCAGAGACTGAACTGTGCCCTTGGCATTGCAGATGTCCATGAGCGGTGGTTACCACTTAACATCAGGTGGGCCACTGGCTCATCTGCCACCGTTAGCAATAAAAAAAACATAACTAACGCGACGTTTCAGTGACAAGTTGGAAGCTGAGCCGATCGAAACAGCTCTCCAGTGAGCAACTTGCCGTAATAAACGAGACTATGGCCTCGGTGAAGGTCCTGCGTCAGCAGTATTACGTGACCCAAGACCACACTGAAGCGGGCTGCTTCTTCTACCCAGATAACAAAGGTGGCCCGGTCACGTGGCCAGGCCAGTGCGAAAATGACGAGGACATCAAAACTGTTCCCAATTTCAATAGGCAACAGGTAACTATATTTTTTTTTTTTGGGAATCGGCGGGGAATAGTTGATACGTAGTTATTACGAGTGAATAAGGTCTACTTTGGGTTAAGAAAGTGAAATGAGATCAATACGTTTCGGATTTTTGATTGTGTTGGATTAGTCTGCAGTCATACTTGCTTATGTATGACATCGCCACAGTATTTTTAGGACGCAGGGCCTGTAATCGTTAGAACGTATTGAACACCACAATGTGTGAGAACGAGTCCACATCACGAATCTTCTCATACAATACCATTCGATATGCTCTAACGAAATGAATGCGAATGGTAGTTTGGCTATAGGCCCAGGTTCGAATCCAGCTGATCGTGAAATGTCTCTTGTGCATAATTTATGTAGCCATTACAAGTACTGATACTTTGCGGCAGAAAAGAAGATTGAATTACAATTGATTGTACCCTCATCGACAACTCACATATACAGAGTCTCCGTCTTGCAAAAAGTTAATAACTCTTGTATTTATTTATATATTGCATTTTTAAGGAAAATGCAAAACCACTAATATTAGAATGTCGAAATTTTGTTGCCATTTCAGGCGCCTGAAACAGGTTTTCAGTCCGTTTCAGGCTACCCTTTATCGAACCACATGATAACCCGAAAACCCGTTTTCAGGCGTTTTCAAGACGCTTTATGGGCCTTTGAAGCATACTTCTTTATATAACAAAATTTTTAATAGAAGTAAGGGAGATAGCATGATAAAAGGGACAACAATAATGGGTACCTTCCAGATATAAAAGTCAGATCGAAATGCATCCAGAACCTGTTCCAGTTCTGGATGCATTTCGATGCAAGATATGCAGCATGCTGACGCATTAACAAATTCAAGCTACTCTCTCGTCTGACCTGCAATCGGTTTTACCCAACAATGACAAGCACAGATAATACTGGACACAATAATGAAGATAGACAGGATTTCCCAACCAGTGAGGCGCGCCTCATTTGGGGGGCGTAGAGTAAACCAAGGGGGGGCGCAGCAAGTGGCTCCAGATTTAAACTGTATAAAGTATATTTAGGAAAATGATCTTCGCTGTGCACTGACTACTATGAAGCCAAGGATTCACCTATTGCTTAATAAAGTGCAGCCACAGTGCTCTCATTAATTGTATGTTTTACTTTTCTTAGTTGATTTCCTACTTTTGAATAAAACTAAACACGCCAATGTTTTCATCGTTTGTTTGATTTTCTTATATTGACTCCCCATTTCGGCCCCAAGTGGGCTTAGTATTTTAGCATAATGTTAGGTGAGGCGCATAGGGAAAAAGTTTGGGAACCCCTGACTTAGATGATGATTCAGCTTTTTTATATCTTCCAGTTCACCGATACGTGGTACGAAATAGAGCATATACCGTCTGAAGTCCAAGCTGGGGAGTGTATCGCTGATAAGTACGAGATGAGCGCGAACGGATTCAGCTTGACCAAGACGGTGATCAACAATGAAAGACTGACCACATTCACCACAGAAGCGAGGTTCCCGAGCGACGACAAAGCCATCATGTCCGTAACGCTCGTCGATGCACAAGGTTAGTTGGCATAGAGCTCAGTGCTTAAAAAACTTAAACTCGCCCTTTAAAGTGCACAGGTTAAACATAGTGTTAGGGCCCCATACTGTTGGCAAAGGGACTGTATTATTTGTATACAGGGTTAATTGTAAAACACTTGCAACCTTGCAGGAATAGATAGCTAACATCCTAAATTAAAACGTTTGTTTTTCGAGTTTTAAGATAACTCAATAAATCGCAAAAAAAATGTTTCAAGTTTTTATTGCACTGTCGTGACATTGATGAGTCTATGTTTCATTTATAAACGACGACGGAAGACGACGTTACGCTCGCACGCTGTGCGCGTAGAGTTACAAACATTCTAAAGATCATCATCATCACAGCTCATATACGTCTCCACTGCCCTAACTTGTTATGTTAGGGCGATTAGGCCTTAGTCAAACCACGCTCGCCTAGTGCGGATTGGTTGACTTCACACCTTTGAATTACTTCGCAGGTGTATGCAGGTTTCCTCACGATGTTTTCCTTTACAGTAGGAACGTCAGATAAATGTGTACATATGAAATTCGTGAAACGAAAAACACATTGGTAAGTACTTACATAGCAGGATCGATCGCGGGCCTCCCGCTTCTAGTCGGGACACAGTCCAGTGCCGAGGCCACAGCGCCACCGACGCTCCGATCTAAAGAAAGATATATTAAATTAAATTTTAATTACTTAATATACTATATTTTTGTATGAAAGTAAAATCTAACGAATTATCAAAAGTCTAAGAACAAACTTTGTTGTTTATGATGTTAGATAGCTAATCCTGCGAGGTTGCAGGTGTTTTACAAAATAACCCTGTATAATTGGCAATAACTTAAAAGATTATTAAGACCAATTAACATAATGGATCAAATAAGTAATTGGGCGTGGTGTATACGTTGTACAAAACATAATACCTACTTGGTTTTTAAGTTTTGTCATAAGATTTCTGTACTTGCAGATGCGCAGATTGCGTCACTGAAACAGTGCTGATGGGAATGGAAGTTTTCATACCCAACGCCAAAATACCTGTTGGCGGTCGCAGTCGTCCGTGGTACAATAATACCTGCAGGAAAACTGCCCACCTCAAGCAATCTGCGTACATCGCCTGGGACAATGCCAGAAAAAGTCGGGATCCTGACGTGACGGAGAAGAAGCGACAGTACAACGCTGCTTCTAGATCCAACAAGAAGGCTATTGCTGAAGCCAAGGCGGAACACGTGGCCAGGGTTGGCGAGCGACTAGGAAGCTATCCCAGTGGGAGTCGTGCTTTTTGGTCGCTGGCCAAAGCTGCGCAACGTAATTTCTGCACGTCCAGTCTCCCACCACTGCGTGTAGCTGATAGCAGCCTGGCCCACAGTGCAAAAGAGAAGGCCAATCTCTTGGTCCAACTCTTTGCCTCTAACTCGACAATGGACGATGGAGGAGCCACACCACCTAACATCCCTCGGTGTAAAAGCTCACTGCCTGAAATACGCATTACACAACGTGCGGTCAGGCGGGAGCTTAAGCTCCTGAACGTCCATAAGTCGAGTGGGCCGGATGGCATCCCAGCAGTGGTGCTGAAGACGTGCGCCCCTGAGCTGACCCCCATACTAACGTGCCTTTACCGCCTTTCCTATCAGAACAGCAGGGTTCCATCTTCGTGGAAGATTGCTCACGTCCACCCAATTCCCAAAAAGGGTGACCGATCCGACCCGTCAAATTACAGGCCAATAGCAATAACGTCCTTGCTCTCCAAGATTATGGAGCGGGTCATCAACTCCCGCCTCCTACGGTACCTGGAAGAGCACCAGCTGATTAGCGACCGACAATACGGCTTCCGTCACGGCCGTTCAGCTGGTGATCTTTTAGTTTACCTGACCCACCGTTGGGCGGAAACCTTGGAGGGCAAAGGTGAGGCTCTCGCCGTGGGACTAGATATTGCTAAGGCGTTTGATAGGGTCTGGCATAGAGCTCTTCTCACGAAGCTACCATCTTATGGAATCCCCGAGGGACTCTGCAAATGGATAGCCAGCTTCTTGGACGGTAGGAGCATTAAAGTCGTCGTCGACGGCTGCTGTTCCAAAACCATGCCCATAAACGCTGGCGTTCCACAAGGTTCGGTGCTCTCCCCAACCCTGTTCATTCTGCATATCAATGACATGTTGTCCATTGAGAACATACATTGCTATGCAGATGATAGTACGGGTGATGTGCGGTATACCGACCACCAGAATGTCCCTCGGATTTCGTTGCAAGAAAGGCGGTCACAACTTGTGTCTGAAGTCGAGGACTCTCTAGGGCGAGTCTCCGAATGGGGTGCAAAGAACTTAGTTAAGTTCAACCCCACGAAGACACAAGTTTGCGCATTCACTGCGAAGAAGGACCCATTTATCGTAGTGCCTCAGTTCCAGGGAGTTACTCTTCGTATGTCCGGTGGTATTGGGATCCTCGGTGTGGAAATTTCGGCCAAAGTGCAGTTTGGGAGTCATTTGGAGGACAAAGCCAAATTGGCGAGCAAAAAACTGGGCGTCCTGAACAGAGCCAAGCAGTACTTCACTCCTAGCCAACGGCTGATGCTTTATAAAGCACAAATACGGCCGCATATGGAGTACTGCTCGCACCTCTGGGCAGGAGCTCCGAAATATCAACTCGACCCTCTTGACTCCCTGCAAAGGCGTGCATTCCGCATCGTCGGTGATCCCAATATCACGGCCTCAATGGAGACGCTGGGGCAAAGAAGAGACTTTGGTTCTCTTTGCGTGCTCTATCGGCTCTTTAACGGAGAGTGCTCCGAGGAACTGTTTGCAATGGTGCCCTCGTCACCTTTTTATCATCGCACCACCCGCCACCGCAATAGAGTTCATCCGTATCACCTGGAACCGATCTCGTCTAGCACAGTCCGGTTTCAGCGTTCATTTCTTCCACGTACGTGCAGACTCTGGAACGAGCTCCCAGCTGCGGTGTTTCCTGAGCGCTACGATATGTCAAACTTCAAACGAGGTTTAAAAAGAGCACTTCTCTCCAGGTAGGCAGCAACTGAGCTTTGCCCCTGGCATTGCAGATGTCCATGAGCGGTGGTTACCACTTACCATCAGGTGGGCCACTTGCTCGTCTGCCACCTTTAGCAATAATAAAAAAAAAAAAACTTACTCAACCTAGTTTTAAGATTTGTGTAACGTCAATATTGTAGCGCCGAAAAATTGATCAATTACTTACTTTATTAGGAGAAAACATCGACATGAAGCTGTACGTGCTGGCCACCGATTACAACAGCTACGCTCTTCTGTACGGCTGCAGAAATGTTGACGACAAACGGAAGCAAGGTATGTAGCCTAAGTTTTGGGATTACTACAATAAATTCACACAAAACGGTCCCACCGTTTCGTTATAATCACGTCCTCCTAACCGATATTGGGTCACGGCGGTCATCTCAACAGAGACTTATGCCATCTGTGCACAACGACTGCGCAGACGCAAGTGCACTGTCTGTTCCTTCACTGGCGTAGTCGGATGGGACGATTAGCCGACACTACCGGAGCGAGATGTTTCATATTCTGGTCACCCATCATAGAACTGACCACAGCCAACGTTGCTTAACCTTAGCAATCGTACGCTAAGCACACGCGGTACTGCCACCACCACGCTCCTCCTCTTTGTTATATTACTAATAATATAACTAACTGGACAAACCCTCGGTGTCGAATATCCCGTCCATCAGCCTTTACACAGGTCCTCATACAGCGGACACTCCCACAGAACGTGATGAACGTCCTCCTCGTTATTCTTACAATCACACCTACTCTTATTGATAAGCTTCTTTTCATAAATACCTAAAGACTCTTATCAAAACATCCATGGCCGGAATCATTCATTGCGATCGCACTCAATTTTGACAGTTGACAGTCGAAGTGCATCGCATCCTTTACGGCTTTATCAAAGACAGTCGGCACAGAGTCTTGAATTGACGCCACAATAACGGGAAGAGAATGCAATCGTGACCCTTTTTAACCTACACACAGCACCCCGTACTTTGTACCTTCGACTGAAGGCCTTTGTAGCCATGGCCGGTAAAACCTTTGGAAAAAAAAACTTTGTACCTTTTAATGATCAAATTCAAATTCTTTATTGCATTCCATAAGTATTCTTTAGCTGACAAATATAAATTGTATCATTATGGACCTTGTCAAGGCACAGCAATTTTTAAGAGAATCATGCACTACTTACATATAAAAAAATTAATTAAGTATCTAAATCTAATGTCATCATATTTAGGAACTATTATCTATAAACTGGCACAGGTACATTTTAATTTAATTTACTATCACAGCATTTTATTATTATGATAATCACAACATGTCATTAGGAAATATTTATA
This sequence comes from Schoenobius gigantellus, assembly GCA_963935595.1. Taxonomy (NCBI): domain Eukaryota; kingdom Metazoa; phylum Arthropoda; class Insecta; order Lepidoptera; family Crambidae; genus Schoenobius; species Schoenobius gigantellus. The sequence goes on from OZ012557.1 coordinate 7,006,099, forward strand.
TGGAATAAAATTAATACTTATTATTAATATTTATAGTGACATTGAACAATAGTTATTTGTTAAACATGAGTGCAAAGATGCTTTTTAACCGCGTGCTCACTTTGATGACCAAGCAAGCGAAGGATTCTAGAATTGGAATCTTGAGCGTTAGCGAGGGAATCAAAAGAGCACAAGGTGAAAAATCTTTGCACTCGAGTGCAACACGTAACTTTTCATACCCCCTCAGCGAGGAAATGACTAAATGCAAAATAAAACATTTACAATCACAAGATACTTTTATTTCAGTTTAGGTACATATTTACTACAACATTATGATAGGTAAATATTACAGAAAAATATTTATATTATGTATAACAAATAATACGTTTTTGTACTTGTTTTCGTGTTTCTTATTTATAACAATACGACGTCAAAACAAAATGACGCGCGTAAAGCAAATTAAAAACAAAAGTACACCAAGGAGGTTCAGAGTCTGAGTTTATAACAAATTTAAAAAAGTTGTATGATAAATTCGACACCATGGAGATGAAATCACATACCTAGTGCAAGCGATGTTCTAAATTCAAATTTACTTTAACCTCAAGCGGATAAAAACGGCTTTGGCGGTCAGATATCAAATAGCAAAAATACTCTTTCCGAGATGGGGGGATGAAAAAGAACATTTATATATAATTTGTCTATTAACAGCACACGTCCTTAGGCCTTCCCCAAATAAAACGGGATGTTTATACCACAAAGTTGGTAAGCAAATAAGCGGCCACTGACGTCTAAAGTAGGTACATACGAGTTTAGTTCCTGTAAGAGTTGCAAATATACAACCCCGACATTAACCCCAATGTACGTAGCCAATTTGTGACGTAATGTCAAATCACAGTAATAATTTGACTGCATGTTTTACACTAAAAATCGGAACGCAGCAATGCAAGCACCGTGCTTGGCGGCAAAAATATATATGTAGTAAGTAGTTCTAATTATACTGTGAGTTTGACTAATTTGTGACTATTTATGACAATAAATTTTAAAATGAATTCATATCGTCGAAATATTCTTTCGTCTTTTTTATACAACAAAATTGGCTTGGATAGAAATTAGAATACTTGGACCCATATCGATGAGATCTACATCTTAGTTGAAAAATCGCCAAGTCTAAAAACACTTAATCTATCTTCCAGTGTACAGTTACAAGCTAAGCCGGTCCCAGTCCGTTCTGACAGCGAGCGCCGTCGAAAGCATAAACGGGGCTGTTTCCGAACGCTGGGACATCACTGGAAAGTACTTCGAGAAGACCGCGCAAGACAACAACGCCTGCTTCTACTACCCCGAGTATGATGGCACCGAGAACGTCATCCGACTACCAGGCCCCTGCCCCGCCATCAGCGGCGTTGCCAACTTTAATCCTGAAGCTGTAAGTTTGCTATCAGTGTACGAAGTGCGAGTTTTACTCGATCACACGCCTCGAACGCGTAAACGCGAATTTGTATGGAATTAGAGCAGCGCCATCTAGTAGCTGCTATGGAATGAGACAGCTTCATCTAGTAACTACTAAATGGCACTGCTCTAATTCCATACAAATTCGATCGTGTGATCGAGTAAAGACCGATAAAACTCGCACTCCGCACACAGAAGCGTGTTTAACAGGAGGGTGGCTTATAGAAACAAATTAGAGCGGACACCGCAAGACACCGACGACGCCTGCTTCGGCATCAAGGTGAGCATCGCCAAGTCATAGGTCCTCGCTCCTCGGATCTTGTCATCCACGGCGTTGCCAACTGTAAAACTTTCTATAGAACCTAAACTTTTGTTACTAAAACTCCAATTTCACTAGTTCCACTTGATTCTTTATTCCCGAAATAAATATGTCTATCATTAACTGTCACTTTCTCGACACCAAACAATAGCTATCTCATTCGCTACTGTCAATAGTGACATTTCGGTATAGAGAAACAGGCCGAGAAAATACTCTTGCGAACCTTGTGATACGCGTGCAGGGTATTATTTACATGAATCTATCCTCATAATCTTTATAAAGGCGTCAAAAGGTATTTTAGATGTACCTTCGTTTTGTTGGACAATATTGATAGAAGACGAATTAAACTGTGTCACAATGTAGTCAAAGTCACATATGTCAAAAATGAATGAAATGTTATTCACTCATTCATTCATTCATTTCTCATTCAAGGAAAGACAATTTTAGGAAAAAGGTGGCTTCGAGAGGACCGCACAAGATAGCCACGCCTGCTTCTAAGACCTCTGGTACGGTAGCACGTACTTTGATCCTGATTGTAAGATTGCTATGAATAGTTCTAGGAGACGTCCTGGTTCCAGATATTGGTGGGACCAAGGAAAAAATGGATGTTAAGGTTGTTTAATTGACTATGATGCGCAAACGCACTCTACGGGAGATCTTTAAAATAAAAATCAATTTATGGATTATGCGGTTCATAATCGATATACCAACGTTGAAGGGGTAAAGGCACGGTAATAAAGGTTTAACTTTTAACTTTCTTCGTTAAAAATTGGTGGTATATGCGGGCTAAGTGACTCGCCGGCAGACGGATGTGTTGTCGTCGAGCTAAATAAAGCGTCATATGAAACTTTAAACAAGCATTCCAAATATAGGGACCCCTGTCATATTATTTAGTCTGTGCCCCTGTGAACCATGATCATTTTTTTTTTTTTTTTTTAATTTATTTAACAATATACATACACGTTTTAAAACTATTTAAAACAATATTCAAACCGCAATGAGAGCGATATAGCGATATACGCTACAATGGTAGTGTCCCTGTTTTAATCTTGATTTAAGACAGGAGTCGCACTATATACGTACGTTATAAATAAAACCAAATCCTTACCGCTTCCATGTAGTAATTTAGCATGTGACAGCTGTCAAGGTGTTATCAAAGTATATGGAAGCGGAAATGGTTCTGGTTTTTCTTTAAAACGTTGTAAATATTGTGATTACACCTGAGACCCCTATTTTACCATCTCTGACAGGTGTGACAATTGTCGAAATAATATATAACATATTTCATATACACTCAGGGACAAAATTAGAGGAACGATAAAAATTCACTTCTAGTTTTGATAACGCTGTGTATTTCAGCATACGAAACCATAATATTTAGTTTTACCAGCTTTCTAGCCATCGAATTCGCTACAAAAAAAAACATTTACCGCGGAAACCAGTTGTACGATTGTGATAAAAAAGACCACTATTAAAAGTTACCGTTCTTCTCCGGGTCACAAATGGGGAAATTTTGTCATTATCCGTTATGGCCTTGGTCATGAATCCTGGATAATAATCAAACAAACGATCACACATCGATATGATGTTGTAAAAGTAGCTTGAATCTATGTAAAAAGTGTAGTGTTCCTCTAAATTTGTCCCTGAGTGTATTTTTTGATGCACCTATGCTGAACGCACATAGTTATCTGCACGCGCCGTATTATATGACGTCATCAGCAGCAGCTTTAAAATAATAAAAATACCTACTCACATCTATAATATTCCCCAGGCTGATAACCTCATTAACTATATCGGGTTAATGAGTGCCTGTACAACTGTAGCGTGAACAATGATTAATAAATTCCACCTTACCATCAGTACGTAGGGCGGTGGTACGAGGTGGCGCGGTATCCCGAGCCGTCCCAAGCGGGTGCCTGCAACCAAGCGACGTACACGCCAGGCGACGGCGTCGTCGAGGTGCTGAACACGCAGGTCGTCAACGCGTCGCTTGAGACGCAGGAGGGCACCGCGGTGGTCGCCTCCACCGACAACACTGGACAGCTCACTGTGACGTTCGTCGTCGACGGTGGTAAGTTGTCCATCCTATTTTCAGCTCGGAAGACACTTACCGTCTTATTACAAAACATGGTTTAAACCTGGTCTAAAGTTAGTCTTGGTTTAAATGTAGTGCGCTTTCACTTGTGTCAATATAAATAGATAGATACAGCATCAATTTAGTCCTGGTTTAAACTAGGACTAACTTTAGTCCATGTTTTGTAATAAGAAAGTTACCGTCTTATCTAAAAAGACCATCCCCTAGAATATTGTTCACTTTATTTATTGAAATCGAAAGTATATGATTTAACCTAATATTTACGACGCGATTAGGTTTAAAGTTTTAAAATCGAGACATGTTTGGGTCACATTTTAACTAAGTTTTAATTAATTATTCAAAAAATTAAAAAGACCATCCTCTAAAGAATGCGTTGAATAATAACATATCTTTTTTAAAGATTTTTTTATTCAATATTTATGAAGAGAACCGGTTTTTTCTGCAGTGATTTTTTTTTATTGACCCTATTATGCGCCTTAACGCGAAGTACGAGTATATACTAACCGTCGTCGCCGTGGTCCAGTGGTTCAGACCACCCGGTATTGACCTGGCGTTGCGAGGTTCGATTCCCCATGGGTGCAGAGGTTTTTCCTCTTGCTTTAGCTGCTGGCAGGGCTTCTCAGCTCGCCTGGGTAACTACTACAATTTGAATTAGAATTCATTAGAAATTAGTCTCCAGATCTTCCATTTCGACTATTTCCTAATTTTGAACTAAAATGATTTGATAATTTACTACGTTTTAGCTCGCTTTCGTGTCTGTCTTTCAGCAGGCGTAGCACGGACTGCCAAGACTGGACTCGAGTCCGCATTATCTACCAATTTCAGTGACATAATCTCTGTCTTGAGTAGCACAGTAACGCGTATTTAGTGTGACTGACGTGATAAATTTTCTTCACGCTCGTTTAGGAACACGTAGTTTGACTGAGTTTTATCACACATAGCGTGCCTGTGCGCCGACTGCTGTGGTTGTAACAAGGGATTTAATACTTTAGAAGATGTATAGCAGCGTCGGAGAGCAAAAGAATTGTGACAAAACTCAGTCACACGTGTCCCTTGACGAGCGTTAAGAAATTTTTATCACGTCAGTCCCACTTAATACGCACCACCATGCTACTCTTTAAGGCATAGACATTATGTCACTAAAATTGTGAGATAATGCGTGACTCGAGCCGGTGCTACGCCCGCTGTCCAGGCAAATCAGGCAATCGATTTTTGATATATTTTGCGACTAACTATAGAGTTGACATTTTCAGGAGAGTTCAGAACTCGATGACAATGTATGATTCAATCATTAGTTTAACTTTCCTGCGCATTTGTGAACAAAAAATAATTATGAAGTGAACAAATACAGCTGCATCAGACATTAAAAAGGACTAAAAGTATGTTCGAAAATAATAATTATTTTTAATTTAAAAACATTCAAACCCACGATTCACATAAAACACTTTTAGGAGCTTTAAACAAAAAATAGCACTTAAAGGGAAAAAAATTGTTGAAATCGTCTTTGGCGGGGTTCGAACCGCTCGAAGACGCGGGTTTGATCCCAGCTCGAGGTGAAATTTTCTCTTTATCAATATTTTAATTTTTCAATTCATTTAGCTTTTTTAAAGATATCGCAAAGTTACCTACATATAAAAATAATAGGTTGGCTTCGCACAGCTGCCGGCCACCGGACGATCGACGCGATTCGTCCGGTGTTGGAGGAGTGGGTTGGGCGCCGGCAGGGCAGTCTCACGTTCCGCATGGTGCAAGTACTGACCGGGCATGGCTGCTTCGGTCACTACTTGCACCGGGTCGCGCGTCGGGAAGAAACGCTGCGGTGTCACCACTGCAACGCTCCCGACGACACTGCCGAGCACACCCTATTGGAGTGCCCGGCATGGCGACCCCAGCGCAGCGAGCTTTTCGCTGCGCTGAGCGGAGTCGGAGACCTCTCGCTGCCGAGCATGGTCGTGGCCATGCTCCGCGGCGATGCGGAATGGGGGGCTGTCGCCTCCTTCTGCGAGGACGTAATCTCGCAGAAGGACGGATAGGCAGGCGAAGGCGGGCATTTGCACAAGCGATGCCCGTCTAATGACCCTGCCGTGGAGGCCTGCGTGCACGGTTGGCCCCGTGCACGCCGCCGTAAGGCCCTCCGTCTGGGGATTGCCCTGGTGTTCTCGGGCAATCCCCCCTTGGCGATAGCCCGACCGTTGGGTCGGGCTTGCCCGGGCGCGTAGGTAATGGAGTCGCAGTGTGGACCTTACCTAGCGCGCCCTTAAGGGCAGGGAGAACACCGGGGGGTTTTAGTGGGTAGGCCTGGCATGCTGCCGGGAGAGCCCCACACACGCTCGCTGTTTAGCCAACGGCGGGTACGGTGAGGTTACGCATTTACCCCCGAGAAAAAAAATAAAAAAAAAAGTTTGGCTTCGCAACTATGTGGGGTGCATTAATTTCGCCCTAAGTTTTTGTGTTGATTAGTTGATTACGTGACTGTCTTTGTCCATTTATTTTGCTCTCGATTTTACTAAAACTAGATTAACCGGCACATAAATGTCAAAATGTTAAAGATTTTAAAATTTGACAATATTGGCATTCTTGACATTTGGCAAAATTGGCAATTTTGCCGAGTCTCGATTTAACTAAAACTACATTTTAACGCATACAAGAATGTCCAATTTTAAAATCTAGATTTAACAATTCGACATTTTTGTATGGGTTCAATCTCGATTTAACTAAAACTAAATTTAACCAATACAAAAAAGTCAAATTTTTAAATCTAGATTTAACATTTTCACATTTTTGTGTGGGTTAAATCTAGTTTTAGTTAAATCCAGATTTAGCAAAATTTGCTGCAAGTGGACCTTAGCGACAGAAATTCTAAGTGCCAGCTGAAGTAAGCTGCGTAAAATTCTCACTATCTCAGCGAAGAAGTGAAAAGTTGTATTATACCTAACAGTATTTCTTCAATTTTCAGAAACCAGAACTGCCAGTTACTACGTACTTGCCACGGACTATACGAGCTACTCACTTGTATACAACTGCCGCAACACTAGCGATGGGTGGAGAAATGGTAAAACAACTCTCATCTTAACGGTATGATAGGCTTTGGATTCTAGTGTGGCCCATTTGGGAAAATTTTAGTACCTTCGGGTCCATTACCTTCGGGCCAAAAACCTTAATTTATCTCCTAACCTAACTTTCTTAAATTGTTACTCTCTATACTGAGAGAGACGATAACTTAGCATTCCATGAATTCACCGTGCGGGTGCCGGGTCCATCGCGTGCAAAAGAGCCAAGAGGCCCAAGAGCAGTGACTGGGGCTTACGATATACTGATCTATACTAATTATTATAACGCTGAAGAGTTTGTTTGTTTGTTTGTTTGATTGAACGCACTAATCTCAGAAACTACTTATTCGAATTGGTTTTTGTTTTATGTTGGATAGTCCATTTATCGAGGAAGGCTTTAAGCTATTATAACATCAGACTACAACTAATAGGAGCTGATCATCAATGAAAAATGTTGCAAAAACGGGAAAAATATATGGCAATACGTAGTTCGCAGGCACAGCTAGTCCTAAACATTATGGGTCATGCGGCAAGCTTGAAACTTTTTAATTATTTCCCTTGCATTTTAGGGTTCCGTATCTCTAAAGGGAAAAACAAAACACCTATAGGATCACTTCGTTGTCCGTCTGTCCATCTCTCTGTCTCTCTCTCTCTCTCTCTCTTTATTAATGCATAGAAATAACAAACTGAATACTCGATTGTACGGTCTCTTTCAGCTACGAAAAATGATACTTGTAATTTAACGCGATCAATAATGATGTGGCATTGCGATTTCTTGTTCCGTCGATCTAGAATCATGATATTTGGCAAAAGCAAGCAACCGTGTGCAATAAACAAACAAAATGGCCACCATTTTAGTTCGCGTACGGAAAAGTTAAAACAAAAAATGTAAAAAAAGTATGTTTTAATTGTTTAAATTTATTGTATTACCGCTATACCTAGAATGATAGGAGAAAATTTGACGGGGAGTCCAAAAATAACCCTATGCATAGGTATAGATAAGAACAAATTTAAAGCTACTGCTGCACAAACGACAACCCTTTTCTTTTAGTGTTCAGTTGGAAGCTCAGCAGGACCAAGTCCCTTAGCAACCAAGCCACCACAGCAGTCAACAATGTCGTCAATTCAACCCAAGGCCTTCTTGAAAGCTACTACAGAAGCACCGACCAAAGCGACGCTGCCTGCTTCTACGTACCTGAGCTGACTCCTGGCCAAGCAGTCAGGTTCAGAGGACGCTGCGATCAGTACCCTGGTGGTATGGAAGATTTTGACAAAGAAAAGGTAGTTGGGTATTATCATTTATTTTTCAATAGGTACTCATACTCGGAAAGTAGGAATGAAGTAGCCTGAGGAGCGGCCTGAAAGTAATACTTTTCAGCCCTAGGAAGATTCGTGTTCAGATGACAGCTGTCAAATTATAAAAAAAACTAGTTCTATTTCCCCTTTCTATTATTCTTTCTATTACCTATAAATAAAAAAATATTATATTTTTTTAAATGACTCTATTGTAATTTACTTTTAACTTTTTATTTAAATAACAGATTTGGACCAAATATTGACCATTTTTCAATAGCGAAATTGAAAAATAATGTCTGACCGGCCACAAACAAAAACAAACAAAATAGTCGAGTAAGCTTAGAGCATTCATAGGTTAAATGACCTAAGCGGGAAAGCGGCAATCCATCTTGATTTGTTTTTTCGAGTTGTAGCGTTTATACTTCCGTAATAACATAACAAAATGAGTTCGTCTGACCGTGCGTTCGCACTAAGAAACATAAAACATGCAATGTTTTACAACATGTTCTAGGATACAAATCTCAAAACTTGTTGTGTATGCTTTTGCGTTCGCACTGCCGAAAATCGTGTTGGATTCGGAACAAATCCTAAGATTTGTTGCAAGTTGCGTTAGGAACGCCTCAAAACTTTTTGTCTGTCAACGTTTTTTATGGATTTGCGAACGATTGCGTTCGCACTTTTGGCTGTTAAGAGGCTAACAACGCTGAGCTGAGCTCATCGAGCCCTACTTAAAACTTTTTTTATCAAAACCTGTTTAATATACCATAGTGAAAAAAATATATGTTCCTCTTGAAAATATGTTTGAGAATATCCATGTCCCCAAAACAAATTTAAATCAAAGATTGTCGTTAAAAAAAATGCCAAAGATACCCATCAAAAACAGCTTCTAGAAGAAAATCCGAGTTATTTAACCAAGGTTATTTAATGATTTACGGGGAATTAACTCGTTACACTCAATTTGATAATATTGATGTTTCATATCTTCAAATAAGTTACTAGTTTCTTTTAAAAAATATATAAATTGATTTTTTCGCTCAATTTCAATAACGCGCCGCGCCCGTAATCCAGTACAAATCATGTCTCAAGGTCGTTGGCGTTACTCAGCCTCTTAAAAGTCTTAATACATGTTTTGCAACTTGTTGGGGTGTTGGCAATGGAAACGCATTCATAAACATTGACAGAAACATGTTTAAAAAACATGTTTTTCTGTAAATGTTTCGTCAGTGCGAACGCACGGTGATTCAGATATGGATTTAACGCCTGATTTCATAAGAGAGGAGGCTAAAGCAGAAGTTATTCACTTAAGTAAAATAAAATTCACCGATTTTTTCTTTAGCTAATTCATGTTTTTGTTTTTACTTTCCTTTACCTCGTTAACCTCGGGTTGAAGACTTATTTAGTCCCTCGAACCTTGGCCAAACCCCGTCTCGACACTAAATAAGTTACTTTCACCCCTTTTTTTCTCTTTACGATTCGACAAGGGGCTAAAAGCTGACAAGGCCGTCCCATGGATATGCCATTGGACTCGGGTAAAAGACCCATACCTGGCTCCACCACCCTCCAGTAACTTCCGCCCCATGGAGACACGTTCGGGATCGGACTAGCCATTCCCCGAACGAAGATACTTTCACCCCTAGGGTAACAATGTACTATTGTTTACATTGTTTTGTTCCTGTTTGTGACATGGCTAAGGATATTTTCTAGAGCCGACATAGACCCACCCGGCACGTAAAGTATCGACGGGTGTAGAGATGGATCTGGAGATAGTGATTTAATTTTCCATGGGAGCAAAGGTTTTTGTGCTTGGTTTCGTTGGTGATAGAGCTGTACTGCCTTTTCCCCCTGCCGACGGACAGAGGAACTGCTGGGTTTTTAGTGGCCCGGGCCGAGTACGGTCTGGAGACCCAAGTAGCATTTTGACGTCTGTCGGACGATAATTTAAGGTCGCCACAGACGTAAAGACGTCGGTGAAGTCGTCCTAGAGTACTCTATAATGACGGTCGTATGTCACAGTCTCACGACGTCATGTTTAGACGACGACGTCATGTTTAGTTCCGAAGACGACCTTTCATGACGTTTTTAAGACGGACCACCAAGGACATCCTTACGAAGTCAAGCAATGACGTGATATGAATGAAAGGGCGAGACTTGTAAAATACAGTATACCAGGAAAAAATATAAATAACCGCCATCACAAAATGAAAAATATAAAATAAATTAATAAGTATAAAAAAATATTTTTGAACACAATCTTTTATTTTAATGCTCTAAAAAGAGGAAAATAAACTTTAATTTATAACATGATACTTTAAAAAAAAAAATATAAAAGTTCGTCGTGTTTGTTTTGTTCCACGACTAATGGATATTGGTCAAGTAGTGGTACTATAATGCTAGTCTGTAGGACGTATAATAATGACGTATAAACTACTGTCCCCGAATCGACGTATTTTTTACGTTTTATTTAGGCGTCTAAATATGACGTACAATTGCGTACAATAGACCCTAAATTAACTTAAAAACGACGTCTTTTATTAGTCATTGACGTCAGACTACTACTTGGGGAGTCCCACATATCCTCGTGTGTAAGTGTATGTATGTGTGCATGTATATGTGTATGTGTGTATTTTAATGATAGTATGCGCTATAGTATAAATATATACCTACCTGTCCGACTATTTACCTCATAATATCCCCTCCATCGGATGTCCTCTGAGTTTAGGTACTTTCAATTTAGCCAATTTTCTTTGTTCCAGTACCTAAGCCAATGGTGGCACGAAATCGAGAGGTACACGTCTGACTCAGACGACGGTGAATGCGTCAGCACTAGGTACCAGCAGTCGGGCAATCAAAGAACCTTCACCGACACCAGGGTGTTTGGCATTGAGGACGGCAGGACATCCTCTGGCACTGTTGATGCCGATGACAATGGCCGGGTGGTGAAGACTTTTGCTGATGGAACTACTGAAAGTAAGTTGTTGACGTACTCAGATGGGTGAAAATTGAAGGCAGTCACTGGCGGGGAGAGATTCCGTACCAGAGTCATCTCAAGCTGCTTGGGTACCTCCGTCTTACCTATTTCTGCCGCAAAGTAGCAGTGCTTGCATTACTGTGTTCCGGTTTGAAGGGTAAGATATGGCAGTGAAATTACTGGGTACTGACTTTACATCTTATGTCACATGTTGGCAACGTACACTGTGGTTCTTGTGGGGGTTTGCAGTTTTGCTGCGAATCTCACAGGAGCCACATGTATTATAGGTGACTGTTACCACTTACCCTCAGGTGGGTAATTTGCTGACTTAGTTGAAATAAAAAAGAACCCTGAACATTGATAGCAAATTGTACCCAAAGCTACACATAGCAACACATCAGACTTGACATGCTGACCTTAAGACCGCTCTTATATGTTGTTTGTGATAGCGGTGACTTTCGTAATGCAAATGTAAAGCTTGACATGTTGCTGGATGTACATTCATCCCTTCAATTGCAAAACTACTTAAGTAAAACTGTTTTCAAAAACTCTTTTTATAAATCTCTTACCTGATATCGCTTACTTGATATTGAACTGCTTAAAATACGAAAGAACAACATTCTGTATTTTCTAAACAGTAATTGGTAACATTAATTATTGAAATCAATTATATGTATAATATAGTATAGTACCTATCTAAAATTGAATTTATTGTAAGTATTTATTGGATCGTGAAATAGGCCCTTACTGATTGACATACCTACTCATTGGAATAGGGTCTCCACACCGATTGGTCTTGATAAAGTGGGTATATGCGCCATAGATGGCAACTCCTCACTCTCAAGCTCCCACGCTCTGAGAATTATGGGGTACTTGCCCGAAATCCCGAATGCGCGGGCGACCATTCCACATGAATACAATAATGTAGTTAACTGGACCCCAGAATTTGTAGTTTTTCTTGTATAATGTTTTACTGGAAAATATTAATCAGGGAAACCATTAATCAGGGGAATTAACTGATTTATAAACCATTAATCAGGGAAATTAACTGATTTATAAAATGAAACGATTTAGCAATAGGTACGTTGGCTTTTTCAGGCAAAACATCGATTTTTGAAGAAGAGTAAATGTATATGTAGCTATTAGATAAGAAGGGGTGTGAAAAACCGACGATTTCGTGTGATTGATAACCAACAAACATTGTATTTATTCATTAATTAAGTACCTTTGCGTAACAAAGCGAGTTAGTGCGTGGAGCGTTATCTGCCGTTTGTCAACCTGAAAACTTTACCAAGTATAATATTATAATAACAAAATGGCTTATTATTTCAGCACTATGGGTAATGGCTACCGATTACGATTCATACGCACTACTGCTCTCGTGTGAAGAAATAGATGACGAATACATAGAAGGTTAGTATATTATTAATGCCCAGAATGTGATCATCATGAGCCACCATAAGTACCTACAGGCGTGCCAGGGCTTCAAAAAACGGGTGTTCTTTTCATGGAGAAATGTAATGGCTTTCTATAACATAGTTTCACAAAGTGTTACTAATCTGCCAATAATAAAACTTGTGAGAAATAGTACACTGCAGCCATGCACAACATCTTATTGTTATGCACGGCTGCAAAGTTGATTTTTGTCGCGAGTTCTTGAATCCTGAGCGTAACGAGGGATTCAATGGGATTCAAATAACTGCAGCCGAGCGCAACACACAACTTTTCACCTCACCTCAGCGAGAAAAATACCTACTACTGCAAGAGAGGCAAATAACTGCAGCCGAGCGCAAGACACAACTTTTCACCTCACCTCAGCGAGAAAAATACCTACTACTGTTATAAAACAATTCAACACGAATACAAAATAACGCAACGAAAATTACAAAAATTTGAAATCCGAACATTGTGACGTGACGAATTTATCATGTTATCATTTTTAGCATATTGTAGATAGGACTTAGATTATTCTTTTTTAAACGAAAATGTTTTTGACCACAAAGTTTGAATTCATATTCCCAGTCCGTATTCAAACGTGAGAATTTCAAATCACTTTCTACGTTAGTGGTTAAAATAGACTTTACCACGCAGATTTCGAAGAATAAAAAAAGCCTTTCCGAGCTGCTGAGGTGAAAAATAATTTTATGACGACAATAATCATAACACATTTCAATTAATTGAGTGGTTGTAACTATTTCATACTTTGTCGAACATCTGATGGCATCTGTCCATTATACTTTCTTTCAACTTCTCCAACAACTCTCTCTTTTCAACAACTCCAATTGCAGGCACTTATAAACAACTACAGTGACTTTTGACTCGTTGATAACAGTCAACTAAGAATTGTGATGCAGATTTTTCCTTTTTTTATTTTTTTATTCTGATGCATAACTAAAAATTAACTAAAGATCACGGCGAATTTACCTATTTGTTTATTACATCTAACTCCGTCCCATTACCCCCCATGGCCATTCCATCCTCGCGGTTATTATGGCCGGAACACGGCAGATGTGCGCGGAATCTGCGTCTGCATTCTGCCGCGTGCAATTCTCGCCCGCGTTTGATGCGTCCTCTCTCCCAAATAGGGGCAACGCTCACAAGAAACATTGCGAAATCTAAAAGTAAATAAATAAACTTTACCGGCCGCTACTAGTTCGTCGCGTAACATGATAAAATACTTACAAATACCGATTTCACCCCACAGTTTGGAGCACAAAACAAAGCCGATCCAGGAGTCTCGCGCAGGCGGCGCAGGATACGCTGACGGGCGTCATCGAGTCCAACCAACTGCTGCACGCACACTTGTACTTGCCAGTGAAACAAACGGACGACGCCTGCTTCTACTACCCCGATAGGCAGGGGCAGCAGATCATACTGCCCGGACGATGCGACAGCAACATTCCGGTCCAAAGCAACTTCAACATCACTAACGTAAGTGACGCAAAAATCGCAGAGTTTAGGGGCGTTCCAAACAAGCACCGATTTGCAGTATTTTTAACAATTTTCGCAGCGATCTTTCGCTTGAGCAGCATCGCGTTGCATTGGCCTTTGGTGTTAACTTTTCGTGCTAACTTTCGTGTGTTCCATTTAAATATTTTTGCCATGAAATGTTAGCATCAAATACACAGGCCACGCACACGATCCGTTAATTACGAACGTGGATATAATATTCTTGATAAGTAATGACGTAGTTATGAAAAGTTGCAAATTTAATTCCTGTGGTTACGAAAGTCTATAATAAAAATATTTTAAAAAAATAGAAACCGACTTCAAAAACACTGAAAAGTTAAAAATAATATGAGAATAGGTACAGACAACATCACACTTCTATATTGAAGTCGGTGCCAAACGATGATCTCCTAGAAAGTTTAAAAATTTGGCACCGACTTCAATATAGAAGTGTGATGTTGTCTGTGCCTATTCTTATATTAATTTCAACTTTTCAGTGTTTTTGAAGTCGGTTTCTATTTTTTGTAAAATATTTTTTATTTTTAACTTTTTAGTGAATGAAATCTTTATAGTGAATGAAACCCTAATTAAATGACAGCTCACCTTCGGTGAGCTGGTATTTAATTAGTGTTTCCCTCAAATTTCATGGGATCCCATCATCAGATCCTGACTTCGGTGACCTTGGGACCACCCTAGGAGTATACTCTATCGAATACAAAAAGAATTTTGAAAATCGGTCCACAACTGGCGGCGTAATCGCGTAACATATACACAAAAAAAAACATACGCATCGAATTGAGAACCTCCTCCTTTTTTGAAGTCGGTTAAAAAATAGATAATCATTTTCCATAACTTTTATTTACTAAGTAATAATAATTTAGGTACTTTTTAAGTAATTTACTGTTAATACTTTATAATTAATTTTTTTATAAGTAAAAGTGAATAATACATCTTGTTTGGTTAATAAAGTCATCTAATTTGCTAACGATAGCGGGCGAGGGGAAATTACGAAGTAATACCTACTTATCGAACAGTATTTCTTGTTAAAGTCAATTATTATTTACTTTTTATGTCTATTTTAAGTATGTATCGAAAAGCTAACTACTTTAAAACAAAGGCTACATCCCGACAGACCTTGTTTCAAAATTTCGTAATTTTTTCGCATTTTAGTACACCGGTACCTGGTACCAAATCGAGAGGTACCCGTACCCTGATATAGCGGACGACAGCAGATGCATTGGCACCAGGTACACGCTTTCCGACGGCAGTGACGTCATCGAAGTGATCAACTGGGAAAATGTCGAAGACGAAGTGAAGAGTGTCCAGGGCACTGGCGTGTTAAGCGAAGGTGGTGCCGCCATCACGGTAACCTTGGAAACGGACCCTGAAAACAACGGTGAGAACATATGTAGATAATGGAGTTCACTTATAAAAAACAACATACATAATTCTCATTTGGCAAAAATTTTAATTCAAGCGTCATCACGACGGGGGACCGCCATTAATATGCAGAATTTTAAGTGTGGACTGTATTTTGTGCTGATTGTAATTTTGTAAATTAATTAAAACAATAATCACGAGGCGAACAAAGGAGTTTTTATCCGAGAAGGTTTTTTTTTTTTTAGAACACTTTTTAAAATACCATGAGGCACACGGATCATTGTCCATACAGCCTAGACAACTATAAACAAAGAAATATTTTAGAAATTACTTCAATTTAACATTCCCTTCTAATTTTAAAATATTTTTAAAGTTATACAATGTAAATTTCTTTCAACAATAAAATGATTTCTTTTTACATAAACATTTTTCTTTTACTTGTTACATGTTGCATGACTACATCCAAAAAAAAATTGTTCTTATACTTATTAATTTGAAAAATAAAATATGTCAAATTGTAATTGTTTTAATTAAACTTTATAGCAGATGTTAATGTTTCATATTGTAAAAGATACACATGTTGACATATTTTATCAAAATGAAATTAAATATATTATAATCTTATTCTAGATAAAAAAAATGTTAGTGTAGGTACAATATTGTGAGTTTTTTTTAAGACATATTTTTTTTTTTAAAGTTATGAATTTGAACTGAAAATTAACAGATTCTAATTAACAACAAGTTTTTTAAAGTAACTAAATTTAGTAAGAGCGAGTGGCTTTGTCAGCACATCAGCTAATTGTTTTTCTGACTCACAGTACTCTACATTCAAATATCCTTCACACACTTTTTCATGGATGAAGTGATACCTCACATCAATGTGTTTGGAACGTCTGTTTAGAACACCATTTTCAATAAGTCTGATTGCACTTTGATTGTCCACTTTTAAATTTACACTCACTTTGTATGACAGTATTTCTTCAATCAAGTTTTTCAAGTAGAGAACTTCTTTACAACATTCTGTTGCAGCTATGTACTCTGCTTCGCAACTGGATAAGGCAACTATTGGTTGCTTTCGAGTACACCATTGTATTGGGCCTCCGCAGTACATTATTATATATCCAGTAGTACTACGTCTGGTTTCTGTGTCTCCAGCAAAATCTGAATCACTGTAAGCTTCCAATTTGGTTAAATCTGATTTGATGTCATATCCAATGCCAGTGTTAGTAGTTCCATGTAAATACCTCAGTGTTCTTTTGACATTTTTCACATCTTCGTTTGTTGGTTTTTCCATGCTTCTGCTTTCACAGTTAACAGCAAATGTCATATCAGGTCTTGTTTTGTTGCTTAGGTACATTAGGGAACCAATGGCTTCTCTGTATGGGAATTTTACTTCACTTGTGTCTTTTTCTGTCTCTTTCTCATTTTTCACTAACGGTGTAGGGCATGGCTTGGAATTCTCCATATTAAATTTCTTTATTATTTTGTTAGCGTAATCTTCTTGTCTAAGTCTTATCTGATCTTTTGTTTTTAATATCTCCATTCCTAGGAAAGTAGTAGGATTTTCTTCAAAGGTCATCTCAAAATCTTCTCTGAGGTTTTGGAGTAAATTGTAAATTTTTTTCTTGTTATTTCCTACTAACAAGCCGTCATCTATATAAATGCCCAATATAATATCGCCTTCTTTGGTCTTGAAAATGCATGGATCTGTTTCCAATGGAAATAACCCATTCTTCTTTAAAGTATTTGTGAATTTTTCATTCCATTTCTTTGGTGACTGTTTAAGTCCGTATAGGCTTTTCTGTAGCTTGCAAACTTTCCCTGCTTCTTTTTTATACCCTTCAGGTATCTTCATAAATAGATTTTCAGAAATTTCACCGTAAAGGAAAGCAGTTTTTATATCAATTTTCATAATGTTGTAATCTTTGTTTGCAGCGATCGCTAGTATTATTCTAATTGAGCTATTGTTTATTACAGGGCTGAAAGTGTCATCATAGTCAACACCAGGGATTTGTTCACATCCTCTGACAACTAATCGGGCTTTATATTTTCCGTCAGATTTTATTTTCAAGACCCATCTGTTACTCAATATTTTTCTGTTTTCCGCTTCATTTTGATCGACTAATTTCCAAACTTTGTTTTTTTCCAGGGATTTCTTTTCAGAATCAATGGCATTAATCCATTCATCTTTTTCAGCTCCAGTTATAGCTTCTTCATACGAGAGGTAAGTACAATAGTCTTTGTATTTTTCAGGTATATTTCTTCTTCTCTGTGATCTTCTTATTTCAGGTTGTTCTGTTTGTTGTATAGGTACTTCATTTTCATTTTCAGATTCATGAGGTTTTTCATTTTCAGGTAAGTAATTTTTCAGGTCTTCTTTTTCATCTTTTTTTTTGTCTTCTGGAGTTTCTTCGTTTTCTTTATTTTCTGTTGTGTCTTGAATAGTATCATTAAGTGTTAATGTTTGTAGTTTTTCATTTTCAGGTTTTATGAACACAACGTCTCGTCGGACTATTATTTTCTTTGTTTCAGGACTCCACAGCCTGTATCCTGTTGGGGCATATCCTATCATGATCAGTTTTTCATTTCTCTCATCAAGTTTTTTTAGTGGTGTCAGTTTCTTGGCATAGACTTCTGAACCAAATATTTTTAAGTTCTTGACATTGGGTTTCTGACCAGTCCATTTTTCAACAGGTGTTTGAGTTTCACCATCTTTGGGTATACGATTGATCAAGTAAGTAGCTGAGTAGACAGCTTCACCCCACATTTCCTTTTCTAGGTTTGACTCATAGAGCATAGCCCTAACTTTCTCCATAAGGGTGCGATTGAAGCGTTCAGCTTTCCCATTTTGTTGTGGTGTGTAGGCAACGGTATAGTCTATTTTGATGCCTTTATTTTTGCACCAGTTTTTCAGTTCAGAACTTGTGTACTCGCCACCATTATCACAACGTATCTGACAAACTTGAAGATTTGAATGGCGTTCTGCTTCTTGTATAAATTGTTTTAGGTATGTAAATACTTCATTTTTATTTTTAAGCAGGTAAGTTTCAGTATAGCTAGTGTAGTCATCAATCATGGACAAAATATATCTGTTTCCATCATAGGATAGCGGAGTAATAGGACCAAGTAAGTCGGTATGTATAGTATATGCTTTTCTATTAGATTTGTGGCGTATATGAAATGGCAATCTGGTCTGTTTGGCTTTCAGGCAGATGTCACATGTTGATGAGAGTTTATCTATGTCTTCATTATTAATGTTTATGCCATCAACTGATTTTATTATGTTTTTTAATGTTTCTTTGCCCGGGTGTCCGAACCTTTTGTGCCATTCGTCAGCAGTTTCCACAAGGTAAGCATTTTCTTCTTGGTCTGTTTTCAGTTGAATATTATACATTCCATTTACATTTTTCTTACCTTCCAATACTATCTCATTGTCCTTCTTTATGAGCACTTTCTCTTTTGTGAATAAAACTTCACCTTCTTTTTCTGTTATAGCATTCACGGATAGTAGATTTCTTTTTAAGTTTGGAACGTAGAGCACATTCTCAAACGATACACAGTCATGTTTAATTTTTCCTTTCTTTTCTGACTGTAGTTTTACTCTCTTTTCTGCGGTTTGTATTTTAATTTTACACTTCTCCTGATCTTGCAATATGTCATCTCTATTTGTCATGTGGATTGTGCAACCTGAATCCACAACAAAATCTTCAGTCTCGGTCAGGAAACTAACATATTTACTTTCTTTTTTATTTCTGAAAAAGCAGTGCTTATCTTCATGATTATTCTTCTTGCATATTGAGCAAAAAGAATGTTTGTTTTTATTTCTGAAAAAACAGTGCTTTTCATCATGATTGTTCTTCTTGCATATTGAGCAATAGGTGCCTTTGTAATTTTTGTTCTTCCTTGTATATTTAGTTTCCGCTTTAAAGGCTACGGTTGATGCTTCTTCTTGTTGTGATGCTTTTGACAGTCTGTGCTCCTCAGACAATAATCTTGCTGTCAAATTGTCTAATGTTTGCTCATGCAGTGAGGATGACTCCCATGCGGTAACAAAGTAGTTATACTTCGCTGGTAATGTTGACAAAATTTTTGACATGAGCATGTTATCATTTAATTTCTCACCTATGGAATTCAACCTTTGGCGTATGTTCTCTAAGTGGGCTATATGGTATGTTATGCCTTTTTCTTCATTATATGTATATTTATAAAAGTCTTGCATTAAATTACATTTATGCTGATCACTTGATTTTTCAAATATGAAGCACAACTTCTCAAACATTTGTTTGACATTTTCACAAGACATTATTAATGGAATATGTTTCTGGTCGATTGTCTGTACTATGATTTTTTGTGCTTGCGCATCTTTTTTCTTGTACGTGCTGGCGGCGGCTTTCTCTGGTAACGATTTTCCACCGGCGGCGTCATCGTCTTGTATTAATTCGTATAAATCATGGCTTTTAAACAATATTTCTATGTGAAATTTCCAGATGGAAAAGGATTCGTTATTCACTAGTTTTGGTATATGAAGTATTTCCTCCATTTTGTTTTGCAAGATTTTGTCACATTGATTTTTGTAGTAATGTTTTTATTTTTATTTTTACTGTTCTTATAGCCTCGAACCACGCTCTGCTACCATGCAGAATTTTAAGTGTGGACTGTATTTTGTGCTGATTGTAATTTTGTAAATTAATTAAAACAATAATCACGAGGCGAACAAAGGAGTTTTTATCCGAGAAGGTTTTTTTTTTTTTAGAACACTTTTTAAAATACCATGAGGCACACGGATCATTGTCCATACAGCCTAGACAACTATAAACAAAGAAATATTTTAGAAATTACTTCAATTTAACATAATATACCTATCTAGTAACGCCTTATACTTATATTAATATAGATCGATAGTCCTTATACTTATAATAATAGCGATCCCCCAACGTGACGATGCTTGAATAAAAATATCACTGGATATTAAACCAGCACATTTTATTTTTTGTATTTTTTTTTGTGTCGGCTCTATTTTAATTTTTAATTAAATTTTTTATAATGTTATAAATGCGAAAGTAACTCTGTCCATAATGTCAGTCTGCAATGCTTTCGTGCCAAAACTGCTGAACCAATTTTATTATCTATACTAATATTATAAAGAGGAAAGATTTGTATTTTTTATGTTTGTATTAACTTATGGCTCCGAAACTACCAGACCGATCTGAAAAAATGTTTCACTAATAGAATGCTACAATATCACTGAGTAACATAGGCTATACAATATATTTCAACGGGAAAATGCGGAATTACCACGGGAAAAACGAAAATAACGCGGGCGAAGCTGCGAGCGGAAAGCTAGTAATTTGATATAGAGACAACTTAACTCCTAAAAAACCGACTTCGAAAACACTAAAAAGTTAAAAATAATATAAAAATAGGTACAGACATCACACGTCTATATTGAAGTCGGTGCCAAACGATGATCTCCTAGAAAGTCTGAAAATTTGGCACCGACTTCAATATAGAAGTGTGATGTCTGTACTTATTTTTATATTATTTTTAACAATTCAGTGTTTTTGAAGTCGGTTTTTATTTTTTGTAAAATATTTTTTATTTTTAACTTTTTAGTGAATGAAATCTTTTTAGTGAAAGATTTCATTCACTAAAACCCTAATTTAATACAAGCTCACTTTCGGTGAGCTGGTATTAAATTAGCGTTTCCCTCGATTTTCATGGGATCCCATAATCAGATCCTGACTTTGGTGACCTTGGGACCACCCTAGGAGTATACTCTATCGAACACAAAAAGAATTTTGAAAATCGGTCCACAACTGGCGGCGTAATCGCGTAACATACACACAAAAAAAACATACGCATCGAATTGAGAACCTCCTCCTTTTTCGAAGTCGGTTAAAAAAGGACACGTATTACTTTTCATGCCGAATATTACTGAGCTCCGAAGGAAGTTCGCGATATAACTAAATCCCACGCAGACAAAGTCGCAGCCAACAGCTACCTAGTTGTTTATAATTTTGTTATCCCTGTTTCAGTCACATCCACAACGAACCTATACGTGCTGTCGACGGATTATGTCTCATACTCATTGGTTTACACGTGCACCAACTACGAAGAATATCACAGAATTGGTAAGTGCATAAATTATCTCCATTCTTTAACCTGGAGACGCATTTTTGAGTAATTGGAAATGAATCTTAAACTCGAACACAAATTCAATTCAAGTGCGAAATTATTTTCTACTGTTTCCGATTTTAAAGATTTCCGAATCCTTCGAATTCAGTGTTCTAATTTAAAGAATGGATATATCAGATACGGTTTCACGCAGAAGGAAAAAAAAGCGGTACGCAATAACTCAATAATTTAAAAAAACCAGCGATGAATCGATAACGGAACGTGCAAACCTTTTAGTAGAAATCAAATCGAGTTGGTAGGACCGCACACTATGGTTCCTATGGGGGTTGCAGTTTTGCTGCGAATCTTACAGGAGCTACGTGTACTATAAGGTCTATAGGTGACTGTTACCACTTACCATCAGGTGGGCAGTTTGCTTGTTTGCAATAAAAACAATCTAAAACTCTAATATCTTTGTATCTCAGTTGTCGCAGCCAAATTGAGTCGGACGCGCAGCCTCGTAGCATCGGGTATCACAGCCATCAACAGCTACATGGCGGGCAGAAAGGAGTTCAACCAAAAGTATTTCATACAAGTGGAGCACGACGAAGAATGCAAGGACCCCAGCTCGGCAGGCCTGTTCGGAAGCAGTGTCATTGTCACCCTAGTCTGTCTTATTTTGCGATCACTCTTCGCGTAATTGTGTGATAAAATAGTATTAATTAAGGCTGAGTCAATTAGATGGCATTAACAGTACGGTAAGCGGCCGTTACACACGCGTATCGAGCTTTGAAAACAGAAAATCTAATATAGTTTGGACTTTGTAAATTATTATTGGTTGTCTCTATTGCACAAAACAATAACAGTTCAGTACCTAATTCAGTAAAATAGAAATACACATTTTATGTTGTTTGCAAGTTGGAAAAGCATGCTTGTTACAAAAAAATATATCAATGAATATAGTTATGCGTGACTGGATGAAATTCCCTATTAGGTTCCCTATTATTTTGTTACAGTCATATTTTCGATACCATCGCATAATTTAAAGTTGAGAGTTTCAACTCTATATAGGTACATGTAAGCGGAAAACTTCATTCATTAACAGCTTTATTTATTACACACATTGTCATTAAGTGATATTTTCATAAAGTTCTAACTACGAAGTCGCAGCAAGCCGATTCTGTTTCCAAAGATTAAAGTTTCGGAATATTACGAAATATAAAATAGTTATTATTATGTTTAATTTATTGTTATTGTCTAGTTATTTGAATACATATCGTTATTTGTTTCGATTAAGCTTACACTAGTGAATTTTATTAAAAAATGTTTTTTTTTTTAAATGTGTTTTATTAAGCATTGCACGTTCATTTAAATTACAGGTAGATAAAATAGATAAAATCTACGTTATATGCACGTTTAAGTAGGTTATACGTATACATATATATTTTCATATTTTTTTTTAAAACGTCACCCCACTAGGATTTTCTCCTGTTTCGTGGGTGCAGTTACAAGCATAGAATATCACATGCACACACAACGCCCAGACCGGAACAAAGGACATGGCCCGTTTTAGTATGGGGCTGTGCCCCAACACGTTACAGCGATCATTTATGTGTCAAATGAAAGCTAAAAATATGTCATTTCAAAATATATGTGCCATTTTACATATAAAGCAGCGGTTTAAAAGTTATAAAGCAATTATTGGCATAACCTCAAAAACCCAAAAAAGCGTGAGTTGCACGGACTAACTTTTTCGGCAACTTACTGTCGATATAAACAGTGTCAGTTATCAAAATATGTATGTGATTTGACAACTTTGTAATCTCAACACTGTCAGTTATCAAAATATATTGTGATTTGACAACTTTGTAATCTCCGGTCTAAGTTAGATTAACTTAGTACCCACCAAGCTCCTTAATAATACCTACCTATCCCTGTTGCTAGTGAGATTTTTTTTATAGAATTAATTAGTCCCAAGATAGGCCACATTCTACTTACACTTTTGATCTGTTTCTATGAAGAATCATTACCAAAACTAGGATATAATCATAATGAATCGTTAGTAATGAGGAATAAGGTTCTATTCATCAGACTTCTGCTATAGTGAATGACAAGTACTAACTTAATAGAAACGTTAAAATATGGATTTTTGAACAGTCATATAGCTAAAAGTTGTGAAAAATGAAACAATAGATTTTTTTCATATGTTTATTGTGACTAAAATATTGTTGAGAAATGACGCTGGGGGAGTGATATTTTCTTGATGTTTCGCCCAGCCCAGGTTCCATACTAACACCATGACATGACAGCAACAACCTTCTGTATGGTTGCCCACAAAACAAAATCAATAATATACAATCATGATAATTGTGTGCAGTGGACTTGGCTTCGACAAGCACATAATGAAAATATATGCTACGGCTAACATGTCTACACTTCATGTATGCTCAAATATAGCATGTTGCTTTCTACAGCTTCTGCAACACCTGCAGGAGACTCCAGGCCCCTAACCATGATAACTCAAAACAATATTAAAACCGCACTGAGAGCGGGAAGATGCTATACGCAGCAAGAGCGGTGTCTCTGTTTCATTATTGTTTTAACCTTGCTATAAGAGATCATGGTACGGCCCCAGTTCTGAACATATCTCGACTGTATCAAAGCCTTTCCAAAAATGACAGTGTGGTAAGGCATTTCTTCACTCATGCCAATCATTTACAAACAAAGATTGCCTGCATAATCATTAACCACGAGGAACATAAAAATTATGTTCTCTAATTAGTATAATTGTAGTAAACTCAAAAGATAAAGTTACTCGCTTAAAAACCAAGGAGACTGATTACAATTTTGAAGATGGAATGGTGTGATGTATTTGTAGCTCGTCTATATAATGGCATATTGACTGATGGTTTAGGAATTTGGTTAGGAACAGCAAAATTATCTGTGGCACTACCCACAGACAACAGAAAGCAGTTGAAGCATTTTCAACAACAATAGGTGCTCCTGGGATATTGTTGTTATCTTGTCCAGAAATACCCCTTCGAATATCTTCTTCATGTCTTCGATTTGCTTTAATCCAACAATTATGGCATAATATTTCATAGACATTCTGTTGATTCTGAAACAAAATAAACATATATAAGAACCATAAAATGCGGATAGTGCCCTGGTATAAAATAATGTTTAAGTTAATTAATAGATCTCTACACTTAACAAATACACTATCATCATTATGATAATCAAAAACAAAACCATAGTTATAATATCAACATAAAATATATTTTATGGTAATATTCAGGTACACTAAATACAGTATCAAACATGTTTTTAGTAGACCATTGACGCATATGTCAATGATGATGATGTATGAGTAAATGTAAAAAGTTCATAAATACAGCGCTGGCAGAATTGTTGTCACAAGATAACACATTGCCATTAACAAGAGAAGAAGTTCATAAATAAATGAAAAGTTGAACTAAACAACCAGTAAAAGGAAAACATCATATTTTTAAGCATTGTATAATACATACCTGTGTTGGTCTAGTCCATGGAAAGTAATGATGAGTCGTTTTTATTTAGATTGTGTTGTGGCTCCTAATCTCTGACGACAGACCGTCCCCAGCCTGCACAAATATGAGCATGGTCGAATCTTCTGGGCATATTTCTATAAGCTGGAGACAGCACTATATGTAGCATGCTCTGCGTAGTTAATTGTCAGAGAGCTCCTGAAAATATATTTTTTTATAAGTATATTTGGTTTTTAAGTATAACAAAACCCTCTTTGTATGTACAGTCAGCGTCAAAATGATCTAAGCGTTCAAACCTTTCAAAAGTATCTAGAGATTTGACAAAAATCTACCTTATCTCAAATGTAGAGATGCATTTTCATTTGTTGTTTGAGAACAAATGACAACAAAAGATAGTACACCTTAAAGTATTTGTGCTAAGAGTGATTTTTGCCAAATCCTTAGATACTTTTGGTAGGTTTGAATGCTTAGATCATTTTGACGCTGACTGTACCTAGTAATGAAACCTTTGATTATATTTTATGTAAGAAGTATAATGATCTGTACACTGACTTGCATTGACAGTATGGCCAAAGGGGCGAAGCTAATTGGTACCTAATTATTCCTTATTTAATACAGTAGTTGTAAAATAATAGCACTTGTCTGCCTAAAGAGGCACTAGACTAGATCACCCAATGCTAAACCAAGTTACTGGAGGACCAATGGTGTTGGTATCGCTTCCTTTAGATATTTTGTGATTTTAGAGGATTTACTGTGTCTCGATAAATGTAACTAAGTTGGTAAGTACTCACTTGGATTGCTAGCCACTCCACATTTTGTTGTGGGAGGTTAAAAACTTCATATCTTTGGATGCGTTGTACGCATATTCCACAATTAGCACATTGAAATATGCTTAAGTTCCAAATCTTAAAACTCAAGCTGGAATCAGAATTATGAAGAAAGAAAGCAGTCGAACAAAACTAAAACCACAAGCAAAACACAGCGAGTCACGTGACAGACAACGAGCCGCACTGCCGCATCCGCATGAAGCTGTTCCACGGTACTCGTTACGTTCGATACCTGGAAGTTACATCGATCTTTTTGTTGCGATATCAATCAAATCAATCTATACCTACTAATAGTATAAAGTTGATGAGTTTGTTTGTTTAGTTGAACGCGCTAATCTCAGGAACTAGGTACTGAGTCAAATTACAAATTCTTCTTTCTTTCTTTTTGTGTTGAATAGTCCAAAAGGTTATTTAAGATATATAACATTATTTTCTGACCTCCACGCGAACGAAGTCACGGGCACAGCTAGTCTATCAATACTACAGAATAAGTTATAGTAGAGGTGCAGAAACTGCTCTCTTTAAGAACTCTTTAGGATATACAAATCTAATATTGAAAAAAACGAATCCAAATCAACCTACCAATGAATATTATTATTCAGTACTTACTGAATAAGAATATTCATAAAAGTTGGGCCGCGCATCAATGTGCCGCAACACTGCGTGTGAGAATTTGTAGAATTATTACGGATTGATATGGCCTGTCTGTGTGCGATATCTATAAGAAATCTTATTTGCACATAAACTACTATAAACAAGTGCGATAATAGAGACAAGAATATTTTGATTTCGGCTTGTGATTTATGAGCTTACGTGATAAAAGGGTTGTTTTTCAGTCACGCTGTCAAGGTTGGACCACGTTGTTTTTGCTTCGTGGGTTGGACTGTTGGCCTATGTTAAGCCTACTGCTCGGCCAACCGGGTACCTACTTATCTCATATCTCTGTATCTTTAGACCGGAACAGTCTGGCGATATGCGCTAGGTATCGAATAACAAAACATTTCGTAAAAACAACTAACCCCTAATTACTAATTAATGTTGTTTAACGCTTGTTTGGTTGCACAGTGTTGCATAGTGTTTTGTCCATTTCATGCTTATGTCAAACTGCAATAGTGTGACACACTCATCCGCTATACAATCTTAATTAGTAAGGCTGTTAAAACTTTACTAAATATTTACATTTTCTACCGAATATTGCTTTAATAAATCATGTTATTGGTTTTTAAAACTTCAATGAGTAGTATCGATCAATAGAGTAGATATCGATACCTCGTGAGTATCGGAACGCCGCGCCGTCCCTAAAGACGGAAAGAAGATGGACGAATGTCCCAAAAAACTGGTTATTATTTTTTGTTTACTTTTCTTCCGGGGCTTTTACAGTTGTTTATTATATCTCAAAAATATTTATTAATCATATAAGGAATTTTCGGATATGTCTCATCTGTGTAACGGTCTGGGGCAGAAACGGGCCATGTCTTTTTAGGTTTCGGCTTGATACGGTATTGACCAATCCGGGAGAATGATCCTCAAGCCGCTCCCATCCGCCGCAGACGGACAGGCAGGCGAAGGCGGGCATTCGCACAAGCGATGCCCGTCTAATGAAATCACAAATTCCCCGCCGTGAAGGCCTGCCTGCGTGCACGGTTGGCCCCGTGCACAACCCATAGAACAGCCGCTGCCGTTTCATTGTGAAATAAACAGCGTTGCCAATCTGTGGGGAATTCCCCAAACTGTGGGGATTTTCAGTCTAATTGGGTAATTTGTGGGGAGAGCGTTTATGTGGGGAAAATGCGGGGAATTTAGACATTTACGCTAGGACTTAACTTAAAACAGCGGCGCAGGCGGTTGGGTAGGAGGAGGCGCGCGTTCCTGGACGCGCGCCACCAACTCTCCTAAGCAAGCTGGGGATGAAATGGCCCGGCCGGCCGACAACCGGTCGGGAGACACTTTTCTACCCCTGGCCTGCCCGTCTGGGGGGTCGAATTATGGCACTTGTCGACCCCCCCGTAGAGGTAAGACCTGGTGCTTGCGTCAGGCCTACTATCCAGGGAGCGCACTCGGGCAATGGCTAACGCCGATCCCGAGTGTGTCTTTACGGAGGTAGAAGTTGCTCTGGAGGGTGGTTTAGCCAGGTATGGGGTTACCCAGGTAACCCGAGTCCAATGGCATATCCTTGGGGCGGCTTTGTCAGCTTTCAGCCCCTTATTGAATCGTAAAGAGATTCCCCCGCCTCAAAAAAAAAAAAAGGACTTAACTTAAAAGTAATAAAATTAGTATTAGAAGTGAGTATAATTTATACATTATTTATACTTTAACTCAAGTTTAACTCAACTTATCCGGTTGGAAGGTTTTGGAGTTTATTTTATAGCAGCATTTATGTCCATCAACCTCTATTGTTTATCGGGGAAGTCCCTGATGTTTACTATAGCTTTGTAACGAATTATACCTATAGATAGAGTACGTATGCGTATGGCAGAGAACTTTTGAGCGTTATTTGATGTTCGAGTTCACACATACTGCTTGTTGTGTATTGCTCACACTTGTTGTTTATGTAATATAATTAGAAAGATACAATGGATAAGTGGTAGTTAAAATGTAAAAAAAGAAAGTTAATAAGAACGACGATTATTTCAAGATATATTATGTTATAAAAAAACCAATATTCACCTGTTTACCTGACGTATTTCTCGATTGATATTTGTTACAGTAAGTTTTATTTCGTGTTTATTTTTAATTTTAAGTTAAGTAATATTAAGTTTAATTTCTTTGTTGAAAACTTGTGGGGAAAATGTGGGGATTATCAATTATGTTTTCCCCAAAATTAGGGATTTTCAGATAGGTTTTTGGGTAATCCAGACCGTGGAAGTCGGCAACGCTGGAAATAAATCACGCGCGCTGTCATCATGGTCCGATTATTGAATCGGACCATGTCTATAAGTAGCTATAAGTCTATAAGGTGCGTTCCGAATGAACTTCTAACGATGACAGCGGTGTGAGCGCTCACAACTGTTCCGAATGGGATATCGCGCTAACATCGATAAATCTGTTGTCCATCTTCTTCTTCTTTAAAAGTTACGGCAATTGGTCGTGGTCTACAACCATTACCTTTATCTTTAGTTCGTAGTCACTTCCTATCCACAAATCCTTAACCGCTATACTGTTATTTGTGTCCCTTTCCTATCACACAAGCAATATTTATTCCTATTTCTGCACCCTTCCCCTTGATTGTCCTTTTCTTATTTCCCTGTCTTAAGGTTGCCTGGAAGAGATTGCTTTTTAGCAATAAGGCCGCCTATTTGTACATATATATTTTATTTTTTTACATTTGTATCCCATTGTCATACAATTTTTGTACAATGAAGAGTTTATTATTATTATTACTGCCAATCTCCAGTTTTGGATAAAATACTGTTTTTAGAGTTTATTAGATTCAATGTGGCCAAAACTGTTGTCCATTCGGAACGATAGTTTGCGCGTTTACGACGCTGATAGACGTTGACTTCTATTAGTTGGAAATTAATTTTCAGCAACAGCACTCAGTTTTTGCATTTAAAGATTTTTTATTGTGCACTTGGTAGACAACAAAAAAATTTGTCCACTACTGTATTATTTCCCTCGTCCCTCACAATACATTTTGTATATTATTATTGTTTTCAAACGCAGACATTGACACTTGGCAGTCGTATGGCAGGACACCAACAACGATTACGATCCGAGGCATGGTGGCCGTAAACGCAAGATGGCGAATTTAATTAGTTTGTGAGTCTAAAGTGTTATAAGTTCTTAGTATATGTGTAATCGCGTCAAATTATTGTTAAAAATGGAGCTTCGTCTGCCAACAAACCGCATTGTGGTTTGGCAGAAGATTGTATTGGGGTATTGTGTTCTGTAATTGTAATAAATAAATAAATAAATAAATAATGCCGTCATCGATGACGTCAGGTTAAATAGGGTTGGATGCTGTGAGCACGCTGATGGTGATTCGAAACGACTTTTAGCGCTCTGACATCGATATCATCGCCATTCGGAACGCACCAAATCACTGTCACAGAATTTCGTGAATTGGAACGCGGGTATTATGAATTGTCCATGTCCAGTGCTCAGTGTGACCATTTGTGGCAGATTTCTGCCAGTTTGGCTTTGGTTTGTTTACTCTGGCAGAATAAGATTTCATGAATACAAGTTATTATTATTGAAACAAAAATATCTCCTTTTTTTACTGATTCGGTAACTTCTGCTTTCTTTTTTGGTTACCAGATGATCTGTGACCACATCGAGGACCCTGATGTGTATACAATTAGCGATCCTGATATTGCAAAGTAGGTATACAGTTTTAAATTAGTTTAAAAAGTAAGTTCATTAAAGGAACCTTTCAAATACATAGGGACAGGGAACCTTTCTAATACATAGGGACAGGAAAAGAAGCCTTTCAAATACCTACATAGGGACAAGTACAATGAAACGAAAAAAGTATTTTTATTTTTTGAAAAAACTATGCTTTATGTTTTTATAATATTTGTTTAGAACAATCAACAACGGCTCATCATCTACCTATTATATTATTCTTCGTCTATGCTATTAAGAACAAAAATTAGTTATAATACCAGATAAAATACCAGAACACATTAAAGCAATTGACTTTAAGCAATTTTTTTTTATTGCAAATAAGTTGGCAAACAAGCAATCTGCCCACCTCCCACACAGCACACAATGTCTACATAATATTTAGTAAATATCTTTTAAATATTCAGCCAGATATATCTAGAAGACATCTTGTGATATTTACAATTAGTATAAGTAGTAGACATCTAGAAGATGACTCTATGTCCGCCTCCCAAACATCTTCTAGACATTTTTAATTGTCAATTATATCATAAAGATTAGTTTAACGCAATAAGAACTGATCTATGTTGATTTGAAGAAGGCGGAGAGAACTTTTTTGTATTAAAAATATTTCTTTTCAACAATTGTGGTTTAATTCAGTAATTATTTGCATAAACATCCCGAAATTTTAACTCACCCGATGTTATATTGGAGCATAGTTTATATACGGAGTGTTTTATTTGGCTCCAAGAATATTTAGTATTGGAAACTGGTGAATAAATATTTAGGAGCAATGTTAGAACATCAACGTAACTTTGCTCCATTTTTGGGGTTTTTAAAAACATACTAAAGTAGGTTGCCGCGTGATGGTTTATTTTGAATATGTTGAGATATATGTTTTTCTTTCTGTCCATGCAAACCAGAATGTGTTAAAATAAAAAGTGTAAGAATAATTTACACTTATATAACTTTGGAGCAAATTTTGGAGCAAATTAGGACCAAGTTACGGTACCCAATATTTGACCGTTGTAAACGAAGGAGCAGACTTCCCCAAAGTAGAATCCAACTCGGCTTTGATATCGGTTGGACTTAGACCTTTCAAATGAAAGTATTGTATCACATAACGATGCCCGATTTTTTCCATATTTACAAATTCACTGAGAGCGTTCACTGTGGATGTCTGTTAAAAAAATATTAAATGACTAACCGTTATGAGTTTTTCACATTAAGTTGTTGAAAGATGGTATTGTCAATCGCAGTAATTGTTTTTTTTTAAACTACCTGTATTTATAAGTCAGGTCGGGTACTTTTGGGACTACCCTCGTATAATAGTATTCTCGAATCAGACTCCCACTTGACCTTTTTTTAATAAAACCTTTAATAAAATAAGTTATATCGAAATCAGTACCTATACAATATTTATTCATTGTACAACGTTTTTTTGGTGTATGTCCAACCTAATTCGCCAGAAATAATGGGAAGATGTAGATTGTCTACTGTGAATGTCTACTAAATATACATTAAATATCTTTTCTTCAACGTGATTTCAAGCCCAGTGGTAGATATCTGATAGATATTTTGTAATATCTTCTCTAAGCAGGGGCGGATCTACCTAATGGCTTTTTGGGCTACAGCCCAGGACCCCGTGGATACAAAGGGCCCCCAGCTCCCATTTAAAAACAATAGACGATACTTGTTTTTAAGTAAAGAAAAATATGTAAAATTAAAAAGAAAACTATCATAGTTTGGCAACCCAGATATGTCAATCCGTGAGCGCGACTATCAAACGAAACACGGAATTTCCCTGTCGCTTGCCTATCATCCGCGCGAGCCCGAGCTAGTTTAGGTAAATTTCTCTAGTCTCTGTTTGTGTGCGTCGCTCACGCACACAAGCGCACTCGGTCGCGCAATCGGTACGGCCGCCTACCAAAATATCGTAGATGTTAATTTTGAATTTAATAGGTGTTTATTATTAACTGTGTTATACTATAATAAATACAGGGATGTGTTTGATCAACTTTTATTTTTACAAGCTTTTATTTAGCTTGCACTGTATGTATGTATGTAGATTTGACCACTTCTCGGTTTTCGAATTGACTGAAATTTTGCACATAATAATATGTATATCGTGACAATGCAATGTTATGATAACATGGAGCTGATCTGATGAAGGAACTGGACGGTGGCCATAGGAACTCTGTAATAAACGACGCAACCCCATCGAGTTTAGGCTCGTTTGATTCATATTGACGAGTACTTTGGTCCTATTTGTTAACCAGGGTCTGATGCTGGAGCTGGGAGGTGGCCATAGGACCTCCGCAATAAAACGACATAACCCTATCGAGTTTGGGCTCCTTTGATTCGTAATGACGAGTACTTTGGTCCTATATGGTAACCAATGTCTGATGCTGGAGCTGGAAGGTGACCATAGGACCTCCGCAATAAAACGACATAACCCTATCGAGTTTGGGCTCGTTTGATTCGTAATGACGAGGACTTTGGTTCTATATGGTAACCAGGGTCTGATGCTGGAGCTGGAAGGTGGCCATAGGACCTCCGCAATAAAACGACATAACCCTATCGAGTTTGGGCTCGTTTGATTCGTAATGACGAGGACTTTGGTCGAGTTTTGTAATGGCGGCCATGCGGTTACAAAATGATAAAATATAAAATAATAGTAAAAAGATTAAAAAAAGAAGTCGCCCCACACTAGGATTTTATTTTAAAACCCTAATAAGACGAAAATAAATTTTAATTTATTACATGATACATCTAATATATAAAATTCTCGTGTCACAGTGTTTGTTACCGAACTCCTCCGAAACGGCTTGACCGATCTTTATGAAATGTTTTGTGTATATTCAGTAGGTCTGAGAATAGGTCGTAAGCTATTTTTTATTACGGCGAAACGTTAGTTCGCCGTTATTATGGCGAAACGTAGTTCGCCGGCACAGCTAGTTTTTAATAAAATATAAAAGCTTTTCGCAAGATTTACCCATTTTATAAAAAACAAATATTTTTTTCTTAGAATTACCAATATTTATTTATTTAAGGCTTACCAAGTAAATACATACGGGCAAGGTACTTAAACAGTTTTTTTTATGGAGGGCCTGGCAAATGACCTCCTCCCGCCTGATGTTAAGCGGTGAAAGAGGCCCAAATGAGTTGACAGATAGAGGTGGGAGGACATACACTATCCAACCTGCCCGCCCCTTGCCGGCGTAAAAGATATTTTTCACACCTCTTTTGAAGGAACCCATGTTGTAGGATGGAGGAAACACGTGCGCAGGTAGAGAATTCCAAGTGTGGGATGAACGACAGAAGACTTACCGGAGGGAGACTCTGTACCAAGGTCGTGTGCTTGGGTACCTCCGTCTTACCTATTTTTGCCGCAAAGCAGCAGTGCTTGCATTGCTGTGTTCCGGTTGGAAGGGTAAGATATGGCACTGAAATTACTGGGTACCGTGACTTTACCTCTTAAGTCACAAGTTGGCAACGTACACTGTGGCCCTTGTGGGGGTTGCAGTTTTACTGCGAATGTCACACGAGACACATGTATTATAGGTGAATGTTACCACTTACCATCAGGTGGGCAGTTTGCTTTTTTGCCAACTTAGTAGCAATAAAAAAAAAGAAGGAATCTTGGAATTTCTTGGTACGGTGTGAAAAGGAGGATACAGTGTAAGGATGACTCCGTAGACCCTTACGCGTGTTTCTGTGAAGGAATGGAGAGGGAGGGATAAGGTTTAAGAGCTCCTCAGAGCATTGCCCGTGGAACATTCGGTAAAAGGCGCTAAGAGAGGCGATGTCACGTCGAAGTTGTAGGGGCTCGAGGGTGTTAGTTGTCTCTACATCGCCAATTATTCGAATAGCGCAACGCTGCAATCTGTCCAGAGCATCGAGGAGGTACTGAGCGGAGTCAGAGTGCGAGCAATATTCCACGCAAGACCTAACCTGAGTTTTATACAACAGGCATAGTTGGTCCGGCGCAAAATACCTACGCACCTTGTTCAGGACACCGAGTTTCCGTGAGGCAGCAGTTATAACGGATTCGAGTTTTTCAAAAAAGGGATCATATATGCATTTAAATTTCAGGACTGCACAGTATTGTCATGTGTGTATGACAATGCTGTACAAAACATTATTTATTACAAAAAAATAAATATAATAATCAAGTTAAATTGTTTTATTGTTTATCCTAATTCTCGGAACAAGCTTTTATATTTTTATAAGAAAATATATATTGTAATAAATTAAAGTTTATTTTCCTCTTTTAAGGCATTATAATATAAGTAAGCTTGTTTTTAAAAAAACTTTTTTTAAACTAATTACTCAAATAATACGAAATATTTTAATGACTACCGAGTTCTTTATTGTTAGTTGTATCTACAAATTATTTTATATAATATACATATAATAATTTAGTAATAAACATATATGAAATGAATATTTTCTTATGCTCAACGCACTTTTTAGTGCATTGAAGCCATTCGCTAGATTGTAATTTAAAGTTTATTTTCTTTTTTTAGGACATTAAAATAAAAGCTTGTTTTTAAAAATCTTTTGTGATAGCGGCCATCTTGTTTTAGTTTTTTTCATGGTGTACTGTATTTTACGAACTTTCATTTGATACCCCATATACAGACCCATATTGTGGGGATTGTACATAAAAATAATCTGTCAATTTGTGACGGCGGCCATCTTGTATTAGATTGTCTTTCAGAATATACTATATTCTACAATTCATTCTACAATTCAAGCTCTTTCATTTGACACCTAAATTGGGGAAGGTCGCACAAAAGAAATTGATGGGGTTGCGTATGATATTATCTAGGCTAGGCTCAAAGTACTCATCAAGAAAAATCATATAGGACCAAAGTACTCGTCAATACGAATCAAACAAGCCCAAACTCGATGGGGTTGCGTCGTTTAATTTCGGAGTTCCTTAGGCCACCTTCCAACTCCAGCATCAGACCCTGGTTACCATATAGGACCAAAGTACTCGTCAATACGAATCAAACGAGCCCAAACTCGATGGGATTGTGTCGTTTTATTGCGGAGTTCCTATGGCTAGCTTCTAGTTCTAGTATCAGACCCTAGTTACCACATAGGACCAAAGTACTCGTCAATACGAATTAAACAAGCCCAAACTCGATGGGGTTGCGTCGTTTAATTTCGGAGTTCCTTAGGCCACCTTCCAACTCCAGCATCAGACCCTGGTTACCATATAGGACCAAAGTACTCGTCAATACGAATCAAACGAGCCCAAACTCGATGGGATTGTGTCGTTTTATTGCGAAGTTCCTATGGCCAGCTTCCAGTTCTAGTATCAGACCCTGGTTACCACATAGGACCAAAGTACTCGTCAATACGAATCAAACAAGCCCAAACTCGATGGGATTGTGTCGTTTTATTGCGGAGTTCCTATGGCCAGCTTCCAGTTCTAGTATCAGACCCTGGTTACCACATAGGACCAAAGTACTCGTCAATACGAATAAAACAAGCCCAAACTCGATGGGGTTGCGTCGTTTAATTGCGGAGTTCCTTAGGCCACCTTCCAACTCCAGCATCAGACCCTGGTTACCATATAGGACCAAAGTACTCGTCAATACGAATCAAACGAGCCCAAACTCGATGGGATTGTGTCGTTTTATTGCGGAGTTCCTATGGCCAGCTTCCAGTTCTAGTATCAGACCCTGGTTACCACATAGGACCAAAGTACTCGTCAATACGAATCAAACAAGCCCAAACTCGATGGGATTGTATCGTTTTATTGCGGAGTTCCTTTGGCTATCTTCCAGCTCCAGCATCAGACCCTGGTTACCATGTAGGACCAAAGTACTCGTCAGTACGAATCAAACGAGCCCAAACTTGATGGGGTAGTGTCGTTTTATTGCGGAGTTCCTATGGCTACCTTCCAGCTCCAGCATCAGACCCTGGTTACCTACCACATAGGTCCAAAGTACTCGTCAATACGAATCAAACGAGCCCAAACTCGATGGGGTTGTGTCGTTTTATTGCAGAGTTCCTATGGCCACCTTCCAGTTCCAGCATCAGACCCTGGTTACCTTATAGGACCAAAGTGCTCGTCAATACAATTCAAACGAGCCCAAACTCGATGGGGTTGCTTTGTTTGGTTGCGGAGTTCCTATGGCCACCTTCCAGTTCCAGGATCAGACCCTGGTTACCATATAGGACCAAAGTGCTCGTCAATACAATTGAAACGAGCCCAAACTCAATGGGGTTGCGTTGTTTGATTGCGGAGTTCCTTTGGCTACCTTCCAGCTCCAGCATCAGACCCTGTTTACCATATAGGATCAAAGTACTCGTCAATACGAATCAAACAAGCCCAAACTCGATGGGGTTGCGTTGTTTGATTGCGGAGTTCCTATGGCCACCTTCCAGATCCAGCATCAGACCCTGGTTAACATATAGGATCAAAGTACTCGTCAATACGAATCAAACGAGCCTAAACTCGATTGGGTTGCATTGTTTGATTGCGGAGTTCCTATGGCAACCTTCCAGATCCAGCATCAGACCCTGGTTACCATATAGGATCAAAGTTCTCGTCAATACGAATCAAACGAGCTCAAACTCGATGGGGCTATGTCGTTTTATTGCGGAGTTCCTATGGCCACCTTTCAGCTCCAACATCAGATCAGCTCCATGTCGTCATCATAATATATTTATACATATGCATGCAAAATTTCAGCTTAATCGGAGACCGGGAAGTGAGTCAAATTTAACTCGCAAGATTAGACCCGAACATGCAAAAGATAAATAAAAGCTTGTAAAAAGGTTGAAGGTTTTTCGTACGGCAGCCACAAATAATAAAATTGTTAGTTATCAACTTCTCCGATTACTCCGTAGGACTTCGCGTCGTATACATACACAAATAATTACGTAACCGGGAGCTAGCTCAAAGCGACGTGGTCTCACTTCGAGTCTTGATTGCACACTGAATTTCGACGCGCCCGAGCCAAGTATTTGTAAGAAAATCGATAAATGTATGTTAAAAAATTCATATAAAAATCAATGTACGATAATTAAAAAAAATACCACGGTGTCAGTGTTATGCTTACCTTTGTTCTATATATTTATTAAACTAAAATATAATAGGGTTAATTAATGAAGCTAAAAATCACGAACGGTTTGTGGGTGTAACCTAAATTTTAAGTAAAATGGATGCTATTTTTTAACGAAATGGTATGTAAATTTGAAAAATGGTGACGGTGATTGTGTAAACACATAATTTAAGAATTTAAATTTATTTTTTCCCGGTCAGTTAACTGGAACGTTAACGTAAAATATCAAAAACGCCAACGGCCTTTTTGCTGTTTTTCGCGCCATGGGCCCTTAAAAGGTTGATTAATGCACATAAACACTGGAACACAGCAATGCAAGCACTGCTGCTTGCGGCAGAAATTGGTAAGACGGAGGTACCCATGCACACGACCCTGGTACAGAGTCTCCCTCCGGTATTTAAGAATAAATTCTTCAATCATCTTTTATCAAAATGTATTACTCAATAGGGATGATGACTGAATTCTAATTTTCACGTCTCGTCATAAAATATTAAAAAACCGTAGAAAAAGATACAATCCTGTGAAATTAGAATTAAAATCGGCTTAGAAACACATTAGATACAAGCATTATAAGTTGTTAATTTGGAAGCGATTAGACAGAGAGATTCGACATCAACCGTGACGTCATTGTTCAGTACGGCCCTTAGATCATGCTCTAAGGTACGGCCATATAAACTCCATGTAAATTGGCGTGTTGCTAGAAAGAGATGGAGAAAAATCTTTAATACCTTATATCTTGGTTTTTTTAGATATTCGAAAACCGATTTTTTTAATAATAATAATAATATCACGGACAGGTTTATTGCAGCCAATAAGCCTGATATCGTGCTAATAGACCGGCCCCAACGCCGGGTAATGATAGTCGATGTCACCATCCCCCATAACGAGAACCTCGTGAAAGCTGAGAAGGACAAACTCAGCAAGTACCTTGACTTGGCTCATGAGGTTACCGCCATGTGGGATGTGGATTCAACTGTCATTATCCCGATAGTGGTGTCTGTGAATGGTCTAATTGCGAAGAGTCTTGACCAACATCTTGAGAGACTCTCGCTAGGCGGTTGGATCAAGACCCTGATACAGAAGGCGGTAATCCTTGGCACGGCACGAATTGTCAGGAGGTTCCTAACCCTGCAGCCCTAACCACCGGTAGTTTGGGCACTGTCTCGCTGCCGATGGACCCGCTAAGATTTACCTATATTTTTTATATTTATGTTTGAAAAAAAATTTATATTTAAGAAAAAAAATTAATAAAGGACATAATAATAATAATAATAAAGTTTATTGATTAACTGAATGATGTTACAATTACATGGTTACAACAAATATATCTTAAAATATAGTTCATACATTGTTACCAGAGGTTCCCAAACTAGGCATTGCCTGTCTCTTGGGAAACCGTTAACATTTACTAAACAGACTGTGTATGAGGGTAGCCGTCAGTCAGTTGTTCGAAATGAAAGTGTGTATGATGAATGAGGTGGGATATGAGTGTGTGCATGGGATGCCCGACAGAGAAGGATGTTAATTTAATTTCGTGTGCATGTCAGTAAGTGTTTATTTTTTATACAAAACTCATTTTAAAAGAGACTCGGTTAAGTTATAGTCATATGTTGAGAGAAGTTCAATTACCTTAGTCTTGATTTCACCCTGTCTGCAATGTTTTAGGTCACAGCGAGCTGCCACCCTGTTAAAGACAGATAAATGGCAGCACTGCCCGAATCTTTTTGCAAACTTGGACTTGACTATCGGCACAGGAATTCTAAACAACCGTTTGCACGAAAGTGTGTTATAGAGAGCGCTATCCACGGACTTGTAGGCCATCATACAGGCTCTGAGAACATATAATAATAATAATAATAGGACGAGGACGTCCCCCTCTGTCGGCACGCTTGGGGCTGGCGGGGCCTTCTGCCCCGCAATCGGCTCCCGCTACCGGTGGTGTAGTGCGCCGCATGCGATGGTCTCAAATTATGAACGAGAACT
Source organism: Schoenobius gigantellus (assembly GCA_963935595.1). Lineage (NCBI taxonomy): Eukaryota > Metazoa > Arthropoda > Insecta > Lepidoptera > Crambidae > Schoenobius > Schoenobius gigantellus. The sequence goes on from OZ012557.1 coordinate 7,045,443, forward strand.
GCATGCGAGCATACTATGGGGCTACAGGAGGGGGAATTAACCTGACGGCTTACCGTGTTAGGATGCTGACTTTGTTTCAGGCTCTTGAACCAACCGTCAACGTGACCACACAACGGTTATCGGATCAGGTGCGAGTAATTCAACGGCTTAGGCTTTTGGATGACTCTGCACTTGAGCGGCTACGCCTGGAGACACTAGCTGCTTGCCCGAGCCCTACCTCGTTGCGGAACCCACCGGCTGCATCGCCTGCTCCTATAATGGAGTTGAACGAGACACCTGCGGGCCCTGTGGATTCTGTCATCGATGCGAGTGATCGGACAAGCAATAGTATAACTGACCAGGTAAGAGAGCAATTGAGGGGGGCTTTGGAGGATGCGATTTCCCAATATCGATTTGCACCGGAATCTAGGCCTCGATTACCTCGTTTGCCCACTCATAAACGAAATATAGCGTTAATGGGAGTCGTGAACGCTTTGCTGTTCCCATATCTACGGGATAGTGAAGATTTAGTTGATACGCACTCTATCATGTACTGTGGTGCGATCGCGGTATGTCGCGTGGCACGTGTTCGGTTCCCGGACTCAGAACGTGTAATGCGGGATACCGGGACCGTACCGGCATGGCAAGAGCGGATAGAGCGTCGTATTAACACGTTTAGGACTCTCATTGCAAAGCTAATCTGCTTCAGTCGAGGGAACAGACGCCCTCGAATAATGCGTTTCGTGACACAGGCATTTGCTGGGACTGGTATCAGACCTCAGCAATACTATGCCAATGTCACGGAACGCATTGATTATCTGAAGCAGAAAGTGTATGCGTGGGCTAACCGTATTCGTCGCTACAGAGAACGTGTCAATAGATATTGGCAAAATCGTCTCTTCAATAGCGATCAAAGGAAGATATACCGAGATTGGGAGGGAACTGACCAGCGTGGAAGTGGAGGGCAGCGGCCGGATGCTGATACCATGAATGATTTCTGGCGCGGCATCTGGTCGGTGCCTGTTGAACACACGGAGGGAGATTGGACGCGTGCTGTCGCGCGGGAGTGCGAACCAATCGAGCCGATGGAACCAATCTCCATAGTTCCAAATGACGTTAGTTGTGCAATACGTATGGCACAGAACTGGAAAAGTCCTGGACCAGACGGATTGCACAACTTTTGGATAAAATGGTTTCGAGGTTCTCACACCCGCTTGGCAGCACAGTTCCAAGAAGCCCTGGAGGTGGGTTCTCTCCCCAATCTTCTGACCACCGGTATGACCTTCCTGCTCCATAAGTCTGGTAGTACCATGGAAGCAAAAAACTATAGACCCATCACGTGCTTACCAACCATCTATAAGCTCCTTACATCCATTTTGAGGAAAAAAATTTATGCACACTTAGTTGTGAACAAAATTCTGGCTGACACTCAAAATGGGTGTAGGGTTGGGTCCCGTGGTACTAAGGAGCTCCTCCTCATTGACATGACCATTAGCCAACAAGTCCGGCGGAGGAGAGGGGCCCTCTGCACTGCTTGGATTGACTACAAAAAGGCTTATGACTCGGTGCCTCATTCATGGCTGGAGAGGATTTTAGATCTGTATAAAATAAATGCAGGTCTAAAATCTTTTCTAAGCACGTGCATGAGGCAGTGGGCCACAATTCTTTGTCAACCAGGCGATGCATCGGGCCCCTCTGACCCGCAGAACTTGATTAGGATTGAGCGGGGCATCTTCCAGGGCGACAGTTTGAGCCCTTTGTGGTTTTGCCTGGCCCTGAACCCTCTCAGCACGTTGTTGAAGGAGTCAGGATTAGGCTATCGGTTCCGTAGAGGTGGTGAGATCATATCTCACCTACTTTATATGGATGACCTTAAGTTATTTGCACATAATCGCCAAGATCTAGTAGAACTGTTAAAAACAACAGAGGTTTTTAGCAGTGCTATCAAGATGGAGTTAGGTGTGGATAAATGTGCGGTCATGCATGTACAGCGAGGGAAAGTTGTAAATTCTGAAAATTTACAACTTTCAGAGACAATTACGCTCAAATCCCTCTCCGAGATCGAGACCTACAAATATCTTGGTATGTCACAGTCATTGGGTGTATCGGAAGTTGATATCAAGAAGTCTCTGAAGGAGCGCTTTTATTGGCGTCTGACAAAAGTTCTTAACAGCCTTTTGTCGGGAGGCAATAAAACGCGTGCCTTCAACGGATGGGTGATGCCTCTACTGATATACTCCTTTGGCATACTGAAATGGACTCAAACTGAGTTAGACGCTCTGGACAGAAAGGTTCGTCAACTGCTAACATCTCATCGCATGCTTCATCCACGATCGTCTGTTATGAGACTATACATCCCACGGAAACTGGGGGGTCGTGGCTTTCTAAACGCCAAGAACCTCCATAACCGCGAGGTGTATAGTCTCAGGGAGTATTTCCGTAACAGCGAGAATGGTGTGCATCGAGAGGTAGTAGCAGTTGATAAAGGCCTCACACCTCTCTCCATGGCGAAGGAGAACTGGCGCAAACCATCGGTGCTAAGCACTGATGACCGGAAGGACGTATGGAAGAGCAAGGAGCTGCACGGCCGGTTCTATCGTTCCCTTACTGGGCTTTGGGGACCTCTTTGGAGAAACCGAGGGGTTTGCCTGTGCAATTGCAGACGAGGTTATCAAGACGAACAACTACAGAAAATACATAATGAAGGACGGAACCGTCGACATCTGTCGAGCATGCCACCGCCCTGGGGAGTCCCTCCGACATGTAGTCTCTGGTTGTTCGCATCTTGCTAACAGTGAGTATTTGCACAGGCATAACCAAGTAGCCAGGATCATTCACCAGCAACTTGCTCTCCGATACGCCCTTGTTGAGACTGAGGTGCCGTATTATAAATACACACCAGCGCCAGTTCTTGAGAATGGTCGTGCCTTGCTCTACTGGGACCGCTCTATCATCACGGACAGGTTTATTGCAGCCAATAAGCCTGATATCGTGCTAATAGACCGGTCCCAACGCCGGGTAATGATAGTCGATGTCACCATCCCCCATGACGAGAACCTCGTGAAAGCTGAGAAGGACAAGCTCAGCAAGTACCTTGACTTGGCTCATGAGGTTACCGCCATGTGGGATGTGGATTCGACTGTCATTATCCCGATAGTGGTGTCTGTGAATGGTCTAATAGCGAAGAGTCTTGACCAACATCTTGAGAGACTCTCGCTGGGCGGATGGATCAAGGGCCTGATACAGAAGGCGGTAATCCTTGGCACGGCACGAATTGTCAGGAGGTTCCTTACCCTGCAGCCCTAACCACCGGTAGTTTGGATACTGTCTCGCTGCCGATGGACCCGCTAAGTGTAGGTTTTTTTATAATATTTATATCTTTTATATTTATGTTATAAAAAAATTTATATTTAAGAACTATTTAAAATAAAGGATAATAATAATAATAATTAATTTATTTCAATCATCTCTGGATCATACAATTCATATTTAAATTAAATAAGTAATGATAATAAATTAAGGTAAAAAGTCAAATTAAATTAAGATTACAAATTTAAAAATCACAAATTAAAATATAAGCATACAAAAAAAAAATTAAATTGATGTTTTCATAATTACAAAGAAGTACTTAATTTAGTTAAGATTGTATTTTAATTTATTTTAAAACAAAATTTTAACATTAGTCAGTACGTGAACCATGCAACAATGATTCTCATACTGACAGTCGAAACGATCGGCAAAAGCATTCAGGATACTGTTGCGGCTAGCCCGCACCCTACGCACCAGGGATGTGCACCGCTTGCGCATGATTGTGTGAAAACAATCCACACCCGCCTCGGCAAACATACCCGACGCGCTACAGAAGCGAGGCAGCCCCAGCAGCACCCTGAACGCGTTGTTGTATTGGACACGTAGAGCGCTGTACTGTTTCCGCGTGTAATCCACCCACAGACTGCTAGTATAAAAGGACGTACAAAATGCCCTAAAAAGGGCAATTTTGACGTCTCTTGAACACCGAGCAAATCTGCGGGCTATCATATTCGCTCGTACAGACAGCGCCCTACGCTCCCTCTCAATATCTGCATCGTCTTTCAAGTCAGATGTTAATAAATGTCCAAGATATTTAAAGTTATCTACTTTATCTAGTGGGCATCCGTTAAGCTTTATTGCCGGTATATAATTATGTCTGTTCCCCTTGGCCCGAAAGACCATGCATTCGCTTTTCTTCGCGTTATACAACAAACCATGCTTGTCAGCATACTTTTCACAGATGCCAAGCAGCCTCCACAAACCACAGACCGAGGCGCTCAGCAGCACCATGTCGTCAGCGTAACTGATATTGTTTATGCACACACCCCCAATATGGCAGCCGACATGCGTACTGCTGAGCTCCTCTATCAGCGCATTCACATACAGATTAAAGAGCTTCAGCGAAGTTAGCCCCCCTTGTCTCACGCCACACTCCAACCTGTATGGGGCCGAGTAAGCCTCCGACCATCGAACAACATTGACCTGATTGTTGTACCAGTATTGAAAAATACGAATCAGTTCTTCTGGCACTGACGCTTGCTGCAGTTTTTGCCACAGCAGATCATAGCAAACCAAGTCAAATGCCTTCGACAAGTCGAGGAAGTAAGCAAAGACGGGTGTACTTCTATCAGTGTAGTACTTGACAGTCTGCTTTAAACACATTATAGCTGTTTCTGTAGAGAGACCGTGTTTAAAACCAAATTGGTTATCATGTACAATCAAGTATTTATCCAGCTGAGTGTTAAGCAAACTGTCAAGTACTTTCGAAATAACAGTGGCCAATGAAATGGGCCTATAGTTGTTCTTATCACTAACATCGCCAGTTTTATTCTTTAAAATTGGCACCACCACAGTTTTCATCATCTGCTCAGGCAGATACGAATGTCCTATACACAAGGAGTAGAACATCGCTAGGACTCTGGGCAGATGATGACCAGCATATAGTTGGCGCACGCGAAGAACCTTGACTTCTCTGTACAAGTTGTCCGTTGGGTATCTCAATGGTTTTCTCATTATAACTTTAAGAAGTGCTCTTTGTGCTCTCTCCAGCTCCAGCATAAAGGTCTTCGCTGCACCACCCCAGACGCCGATGCAATACGTAATTATAGACTGACAGAATGCATAATAGACTGTCTTCATAGTATTCAGGCTAGCAGAGTTTCTCAAAATACGCATGATTCCAATAAGCCTTCGGACCCTGGCTGCTACGCCAGCAATATGCGTTTGAAAAGTGAGTCTCTCATCTAGAGTGAGGCCTAAGTATCTTATCTGGGTTGCTAGGTCTATCACCACATAATCGCAATCAGAAGAGGAGATACGCCCTGAACACGTGTGCAGCCGGACTCTCAGATCAATTTCGGGAGCAGATGCAGCAGTTTTGTGGAAACAAATATGTTTTGTTTTGTCGATGTTTAGGGTAAGCAGGTTTCGTTCCAGCCATTCAGCGACAACCCGCATGCCTTTTTCTGCTGACATCTTGACCTCATTCCAGTCCAGACCCCAAAAGGTCACTGCAGTGTCATCAACATAACACTTTATCTCAGAGGAAGGTATATTAAGGTTGTGAATGTCGTTCATATAAATGATGAACAGAGTCGGGCCAAGGATGCTTCCCTGTGGTACGCCAAAGTGAACGCGAAGGTCGTCGCTGGATAGCCCCGCTATACGTGTCAAGTGTCGTCTTTCCGATAGGTAACTTCTGAACCACGCCAAGGCAGTGCCACGAATGCCCACACTTTCAAGTTTTCTTTCAGTTTATTATATAAATAAGCTATTATTAAAGCGAAAAAAAAATTTAGTCATCTAGCCTATTAACGAATACCTACTTAAATGATTCAATAAGATAAATGTTACCTATATCAATAAATTAAATATTTTAGTAATTATTATTTTCTGTGTCCACTCTGAGCTGTGTGTAACTGTGTAAATTGTATGTAAATTAACCATTAATTGAGTTATTATTAAAGTAAATTAAACAATGACATTTATTAAAACTGAGTTGACATTTATGGCGAACATTTTTAAAATTGACATTTATAACTTTATTTACCTATTTGTCATTTTTTATGTAATCACAATTTTGACTTGTATTGATTATTGTAGCTAAATGATAAACTAAGAAAGTATTGAATTCAATCGTACTAATCATAATATTTCACATCAGAATAAGTATTTGCAAGTCGAAAAATGTCAAAATATGTTGGATTAGCTTCTTATATCACCTCTGTAACCAAATTTTTGCAAATAAAATTATTTATTATTATTAAAAAAAATAACCTTAACCTATAAAAAATGCGTTTTTGCTCAACGCCTCCGTTTCAATGAGCCCCATGTCTGGGGTACAATGAAACGGTGTCTGGGGTACATTGGAACAAGGCTAATAAAGACAAAAAAATGGAATATTCTATATTCACTCTTGCGTCTCTATCTCCTGCTGCTTTTGTTTTTTTAACATATCGATGCAATTTTACTGGATTTGGCATTTTTAGGTCAACAGCAGTTCGCAAACTCATACCACATGCTACAAGTTCAATAGCTGCTCGCATATTAATTGACTATGCAAGCTCTTATCTATCTTTCTCTTACGACTTATGATGACCATTATTACCTACTTCAAAATCTGTAACAAAAATCCAATAATTTATCCTGAGCATATACCTAATAACGGAGCACAATAAACACTGTCCCATAGTACCCCGTTCCATTGCGCCCCATAAAGTATCCGAATGTTTTAAAAATATTTTTAAAATCTTAGGTTATGTTTTCCATTCCACTTCTAACTGCATTTGACGCGTAAACTGATTAAGATTCATTCAAGAAAATATTACATACCTATTATTGAGACTAATCTCGTAAAATCGAAACTTCTTCGTACCGAAATTACAACTTTGGAGCCCTCAAAACATTTTTTTTTTACATTGAAACTTTGTTGTCGAAGACTGGTCATATTGCACTGCAGCACTGCAGTCATGGACCTACAAAAAAATACGAACGTAGTGTGGCATTAAACAATTATTTGAAGCATGCAAGGTAAGACAATTTCATGTGTACACGACCTACACTCACACAAATGTACCAGCCCCCCTAGCACGACCACCAAAACACAACATGATAAAGCGGTTTATCGCGGTGAACTCTCAATACAATAGGTTTTCATCGTATTTTGACAGTACACCGCGATAAATCGCTGTATCATATCGTGTTTTGATGGTCGTGCTACGGGGGCTGGTAAGACAAAAAGCTGTAATTTTTCAACGAACAAGACACGCACACATACATATGTGCTGTCATTTGCATGCTTCACTCGTGATTCAACAACGCTCTGTCCGTCTTTTTTTCAGGTCCGTGACTGCAGTATCATGTGCCGTTCATGAGACGTTCTTATTTATTAATCGAAGCAAAAGTGCGCCTACAATAATTATCGCCTTTGTTTTATTGTACCCCGTAATCTAATGCGCCCCACTTGTCCCTAAATGTTTGGATATAGCGGCCAATCATCGACATTATGTGACTTGAATATTTCTAAATTCCCGAAATCAAGTTTCTATAGAGGCAATAAGAGGACGACATATTTTTGAATTTTTTTGTGTCATTATTTTTTTTGTCTGCATGATTTTGGCATATTTTAAGCCAGTGCAGAGGCGCGTTCAGAGCCTTCGAACGAAGTACAACTTTTCGCTCTAACCCCGTTCAATGCCTTTGAGCGTGACAACCGGGTGAAACAACCGCCCGTTCAAGACCTTAGACTGTTGGCGCGAGTTACAACCGAACAACCATCGAATTTGATGGTTGTAAAACGCTCTGACGTTTATGACTGAAATACTCTTACGTGATTGGATGATATTGGCGGCCATATTCTATAATGTCATCTACTAGAATGAGAGAGAAATAAAAAATCATGTGAAAGAGGGAGATAAAAGATTTGGTTGCTGCAATCCGTTCAACGCCTTTGAGCGAGTTAAAAAACAACCGGACAACTACACCCAGAGGCGCTGAACGCGCCTTAGGGCAGATTTGCAGTTTTTGAGATGGTCACACTGTCATGTCATGTCATTGTCAATTTCTTATTCATGCAACGAGTTATCAATTCGTAATTTTTAATGAAATTCGTAATTTATTTGATGGATGAAAGATTTACAAGTTGTTAAAACTTTTATAATTTTTATTCTTGTTTTGTATCATAATGGCAAATAATCCAGAAATTACGGGTGCGAACAGTCCTGCTACTCCTGTATCCCAGGAAGATATAGAAGCAGCAGAAAAGTTTAAAAACGTAGCAAATGAATATTTTAAGAGTAAGTAACCCATTATTAATATATTAGAAGATGTTTGTCTTCATCTGAGTTATTATTAACTGTTATATTATTACATATCGATCGTTTGGGAAATAGCTTTATGACAGATATAACCTATAATTTCAGAGCAAAATTACGACACCGCTATTGAACATTATACAAAGGCTATAGAGAAAAATCCAAATAATGCAGTGTTTTATGCTAACAGGAGTATAGCAAATTTACGTCTAGAGAATTTCGGATATGCACTGAATGATGCTTCCATGGCAATTACTCTAGACAAATCTTATACTAAAGCATATTACAGGCGGGCTGCGGCTCACATGTCGCTAGGAAAGTACAAATTAGCACTTAAGGATTTTGAATATGTAAGTAGTATTGAATATGCAAACATTAAAAGTAAGCCTAAAAAATCAACATGTGTGTAGGCATCTCAAAAAACTAAATATAATACTGAAATAAGATTAGAATCAGTATCATCAGGACACTGTGGAAACAAAAATGCTCACAGCATTTAACAATACATTCCACATATGAAAAACTGATGAAGACCATTGATCCGAATATTGTGTAGTCCAGAAACTGACATGCTGCCAATACTATAAGAGCATTTTGTTTGGTGCATACTGCAGACTGTCAGTTGATGCATTCTATGGCTGCGGTCCGAAATAGATAACAGCGCTCACAGTGCTGACAATTATAATCACTCGGTCCGAATTACAAAGCATACTAAAAGTGCTAGCAATGCTATCAGCATGCTTACGATCTCATACCGGGGTTTTAGCGTATCAACTTGTCAAATCAAATGTCTAGTTAAAATTTATTATTATTATTTATTCAGGCAGGCAGTTTTGCAACTGATAATTGCCTGTATCCAACAGTTCAGTAGTTATGATTCTACAGTTTCGAGGTAGTTGTCTAGTTTGTTCTTAAAAGAGTTAACACTAGAAGCTGAGATCACATCTTGAGGCAGTCGGTTCCATGGTGCTACTACTCTGTTTGTGAGGAAGTGCCTGTGTGGGTTGTTATTCGACTGCCTTGTTTCTTCCTTGATAGTTTATGCGTGTGTCCTCTTAAATGGGTGTTTTGATTATATTTGTATAATGCCTCAAAGTTATCGATGTCATAGTGACCATTCAAGATTTTATAAGTCTCTATCAAATCTCCACACTCTCTACGTGATTGCAGTGTTGTCAGGTTTAGAATCTTAAGCCTCTCTTCATATGTTTTATTCTTAAGTTTCTTTGGTACTTTGGTGAAACCTCTTTGCACTTTTTCTATTAGGTCAATATCTTTTTTTAAATATGGACTCCACACTTGGAATGAGTACTCCAACAGTGGTCTCACATACGTTTTATGTATTTTGATCATATCTGGTGTTAGAGAACCAAAGGCTTTTCGGATGAGGTAAATAAAACTGTTTGCCTTTTTAGTAATCATGGTTATGTGCTCTTCCCATTTGAGGTTCTCAGTGATAATCACACCTAAATCTGTCTGAGCCCTAACTGCTGTAAATTCAGTGCTATTTAAGTTGTATGTAGGATTGTAAGATTGGGTTAGGTTAGGTCTTGTTTTCAATTGCTTCTACTTTCTTCTACTACTTCTTTTCAGTACTTTTGTTTTGTGGATTTTTAATCAAAGCATTGTTACTCATTTAGAACAGATACATTAATATTCAACCGTAAAAACAATTATCAAATGTCACACTGACAGTTCTTCGCTTACAGTGATTTTGCTCCAGAGCATTAGCGCCGTAAGTCCTATATGACGTCAATGCGGCCCTCCATGCCGCTTATCGATAGCGCACTCACAGCATTTCGGGACGCGTTTGAGCATGCTAATAGCGCTGATAGTGATTTTTATTGATTTTCAGACCGCAGCCTATATGTACAGAGATGGTCAGCCTGACTGTCAGAATATTACTGAATATGGATTTAAATTCTACTCTGGCTTGGCTTAGTCACTGAGCATGATGATTGAGCATTCTGTTCTGATAGGGAGAATGCAACATTTTGTTTTGGTTTAGCAGAGCAGTGTGCTAGCTAGTAATGGTGTCATAATTTTATAATTATCTCCTTATGTCTGGAGTAGTTCAGGCATGTCACTCATGTCATGTCATATCACTCATTTGAAAAATTGAGAACAAGAAATAATAATGCTATAAAAACACACAATATAATGTGTGACACCAAAAAGAGCCCCAATTTTTTAAAACCTCAAATACTGTTTTAGGTGACCAAAGTTAGGCCAAATGATCAAGATGCTAAAATGAAATATAATGAATGTAACAAAATTGTAAAAAAAATTGCCTTTGAAAAAGCTATTTCTGTTGATAAGAAGGAAGTCAATATTGCAGATTCCATCAACTTGGATGCTATGAGTGAGTCCTTTTTATATTTTGTTTTTATTTATTGATTTTTACTGGTGATGCAATAAATACTACTTCAATGAATATGAACACAAATCTAAAACCTGCTATTTGGTGGATATGAATGATTCAACAAGGTAATAAATGGTGTATATATATTATTTATTCACTTGCTGAATTATTTGTACTGTTCTTTTTTTACTAAGATATTTAATAAATTAATTTATTACTGACAAATTTTTGTTCAAAATGCAAAATATTTGAAATTTCTCAGGCGTTATGCGATTTCTTTTTTCTGTTTGAACATTCTCATATAGTGTATAGGTGCATGGTACACAGCCAAACCGTAATTTGCATTATGTTTAGTTTTAAATATATTATTTTAAATATTTGTGATGATATTCAGCGAAAGGAATATATTTTCTAAATATCTACTATTTGGTAAATATGAATATTCATATTCATTGCATTACTGATTTTAATTGTATTGTATTTTAAAGATAAAATGTCGCAGGAGGCTGAAAATCTGGCACCTTCCTCCCTCACCTTATTAGCATAGCAATTCAGAGATAACACTACCAGCATCTTCAGTACAATGCTAGTATGTAAGACGCTGTGGGATGGTCACTGTCATGTTTCTTGTCAAAGTATTCTCCTTATTATAAAGAAATGTGTCCAATTCATTTTAATGATAGCTCTGTATTTCAATGTCGTTATTTGGTACCTTGACTGCTATATGGAGCAATCAAGGAATGATCATAATCAATTTTAATAATTTTATGATTAACTTCATTGCTGTAATGTTTGACAAAGAGGGCATTTACTTAAAAGGTCAAACCTAATAAAATCTTTTTTTGTCATAAAAACCACTCATACTTTAATTTCAACTAAAATTACTCGCAATCTAAGTAAGTACACAATTAAATGTTTATGCACGAACATTAGATGAGGATAAATGTGTTCAAATAGTCTAGAATTAATTATCATTTGTACATTTATCATTGTAACTAATTTCCCAATCAACAACAATTTGGTCTATTTGAACTCTTGTTTATAACTATCTAGAGATTGTAGGCTAACTGTGTCTATGTCATTATAACATCTATATCTATACAAATAAATAAAATTGTAATAAAACCAATCCGCACTGGGCCAGCGTGGTTGACTAAGGCCTAATCACCCTAATATAGGGTAGGCTCGAGCCCCTCGGTGGGGACGTATATGGGCTGTGATGATGAAATAAAATTGAAGTGTCTGTTTGTAATGTCAAAATAACAAGTTTTTACTAAATGGGTATGAATGTATATCGCGGGTCCCAATAACAAAAACACAATATTAAAAAAATGTATCTGTCTGTCTGTTTGTTCCTAATCTTCGGAACGGCTGGACCGATTTTCACGGGACTTTACTAATAGATAGCTATAAGGTATAACATAGGCTACTTTTTATCAAGATCTTTAAAAAAAAATTGCCTACAAAAATCAAAATGCTGCCAAAAGTTACTATTCCACGCAGACGAAGTCGCGTACACAGCTCGTTTGAAATAAAGAAGTTGGCCCACAAAATTAATTTCAATCACTATGTTTTATAACATGCATTCAGATACAATGGAGCTTACATTGCCAATAGGCTAGATGACAAAAAATTTTTTTTTGCTTTAATAGAAGTTCATTCATGTAATAAACAGAAAGAAAACAATCATTTTTCGAATAACTATAAACACAACCAAGATATAAAGTATTAAAGATTTTTCTCCATCTCTTTCTACCAAAACGGCAATTTACAAGGAGTTTATATGGCCGTACTCAACAATGACGTCACAGTTGATGTGGGATCTCTCTGTCTAATCGCCTTCAAATTAACAACTTAAAATGCTTGTATCTAATGTATTTCTAGGCTGATCTTAATTCTAACTTCACAGGACTGCATCCTTTTCCACGGTATTTTAATATTTAATGACGAGACGTAAAAATTAGAATTCAGTCATCATCCCAATTGCCATGTGGCTAAAAGGCCTAAAATAAATAAAGGATACTTGCATTTATATACTACTAAATTGTAATCATGAGCATTAGCATTTTATCACTTTTATCTGTCAATTATGATTGGCCGGCTGACACAGAAACATGTCTTTAAGATATAGACTATTCTGATTATCTAGTTCAGTCGCATAAAACTTAGGAGATATGTGCTTGTGTGACTTGTTTCATTTCAGTGGCATAATTCATTTCAAGGCTGGATGTATGTACTGATTTTATTTTTTTAAACATCATGTGTATGTTTATTTAGCCTGTGACATTTAAATGTGTTTGATATTTTTATACTATCGGCCCGTTCCAGATAAGCATTTTTAGCCATAAATACCAACATTTTTAGCATCTCTGCGTTTCATTAGCCGGTGATGCTAGTTTTTCTTGCTGGTTGTCATGCGTTTCATTTAAGCATTTTTAACACGAAATGCTAGCATCAAATACCCATGTTAATAGATGGGTCCTCTGATACCACTTTTTGACAGCTTTCAAATTTGACATTTGGAATCTTTTTTTCATGAATCAAAAAGGATTTTCAGCGGATTTAAAAAAATTATTGAAAGATATTTATAGTATTAGCCAATTCTGATTTATATTATTAAAAATTTTAAGTGGCTGGACTAAGTAGGTGAGGTGTCAAAATTCTGCACGAAAAATCAGTACCTTGCGTTTCATTTGTAACAATTAGCGCGGCTAAAAATGTCAACATTTCTTATATGAAACGCAAATCAAGGCTAACATCAGATGTTAGCCTCAGAAAGTAGCAGTGCTTTATCTGGAACGCAGGGTTTATAGATATTTGTAAGCATCGAAAATTGTTTTTATTCTCTTTATTAAAGATTAATATACCATTAACTAGTAACAGAAAGCATGGTGACTCTTTAAATCTATATAAATAAAAAATGGATCTTCAAAAATATGTACGCCCATAACTTTCGAACGACTGCGCCAAATTGGATGATTCTTGGTTTTATGTATTCGTTATTGTTAGGACAAGGTTGTGTAATATAAAAATTACAATAATTTAAACAAACATTTCAGTAATTTAGTTAAAAAACATGGCTATACGAAGGACGCGGGCTCAGCTAGTTAGAAATATATTTCTGAAAACCAAATATTCGATTAGGATAATATTGAACATTTGTCTGACGCTCCTACGGTGAAGGAAAACATCGTGAGGCAACCTGCATACATCTGCGAAGAAATTTAATGATGTATGTGAAGTCGACCAATCCGCACTGGGCCAGCGTGGTTGACTAAGGCCTAATCACCCTAACATAGGGTAGGCTCGAACCCCTCGGTGGGGACGTATATGAGCTGTGATGATGATGATGATGAATATTGAACAAAAGATCAACATCTTAAGGGCCGTTCTTCCATACAAACATAGTCTCTTGTTGCCTTCCTGGATGGAAAGTTGATCTATTTTTTTTTCAAATAAATCTTGCCACTGTAAGCATATTCCTAGGCTATGCTTTTTTATTAAATTAATTATTGAAATATATTAAGAACCTTCAAAAATCTAAAAAAATTGGCCAGATTTTTTGCACATTCAATAAAGAATTTTCGACCTTAATGTTTCCTCTTAATATTTTCCGTCCTGACTCTTCAGGGCATACTTTCAGCTATAATTTGATATAAGCTATTACTACGTTTTGTTTGATATAAAATTTTGATGTCATTTTGTACAGCTATTGAGGATGAATATGAGGGACCTGAACTGGAGGATGGAAAAGTCACTGTCAAATTCGTCACAGAACTCATGGAACATTTTAAACAACAAAAGAAATTACACAAGAAATATGCTTACAAGGTTCGTATTTCTATTGTTCTTTTAGAAAAGGGTCTTTGACGTAAATGTTACATTTTGGGAGTCATACGGGAAGCAGTCAGTCAAGCGGTGGCAGTCTCTCCTAGACTTAGTAGTCATATTTGGTTTAGCCATATTTGTAAAAGGGTAAAGCAGATTTAAACATAAATTAAACATATTTTTTTGAATATCAGTTTGATTTTACCACTTTACCAAAGAATACCAGCCTGCTGGAGTAACTAAATGTATCTTAAGCATTAACTAAGTCTGTTATAGTTTTAATATCAATAAACATTTCAGATCCTGATAGATGTTAAGGCGTATTTGCAACAACAATCATCACTCATAGACATCAAAGTGCCAGATGATGAGAAATTTACAGTCTGTGGTGACATACATGGCCAGTACTACGATCTTATGAACATATTTCAACTAAACGGTCTCCCGTCTGAAACGAATCCATACCTATTCAACGGCGACTTTGTGGATCGTGGATCTTTCAGTGTTGAGTGCATCTTCACACTATTTAGTTTTAAGTTGCTATATCCCAACCATTTCTACATGTCTCGAGGTAAGAATTTAAAACAAATTATTTTAATATGCATGAATCCTTATTATTATCCGCGATTTTAAACACCAGCTCCCCGAGCACGTCCACCAAAACACGATATGATAAAGCAGTTTATCGTGGTGAACTGTCAAAACACAATAGGTTTTCATCGTATTTTGACAGTTCACCATTATGGATTGCTTTATCATGTCGTGTTTTGATGGACGTGCTAGGGGGGCAGGGCCCTGTTTAATAAAGCTGACAATTCGACATATATGTCAAGAAATGACAAATTTGTAGAATTGTCACGCTTAGGCTGTTTAATAAAAGTGACAAATATGTCGAATATCGACAGGTGAAAACTTGACATATTTGTCATTTTTAAACGCGTTTAATAAAACCTTACACATGTCAAAAACAACAGTCAATTTCTGACAATTGTCGGCGACATATTTGTCGCGACAATTATGTCAAGTTCTGACAATTATGTCGAGTTTTGATATATTTGCAAATACTGGTGGTACTGTGAACCGCAACCCATCCAATGCAAAGCGCATAAAATTTGCTAATCGGGAGTAAGTGCAACGTTTCTGCTTGTATTGTGTTCAATTCGATGACCAATTTTTTCAATTAAATATTCTACGGTAGTTTTACATACCCATAATTTTTCTTTAAAGCAGAAATCTGTAATGGAGAAGGAGAAATTGATTCTGCTTCTAAATGATCGTCGTTGCATCCTGACTGTAATTGTTCCAAGTATTCATCACCACTACTCTCACTGTCCGATGTAGGTACCATTTTAAACACTAATCCTAAAAAATGCAGAATATGATTCGCGACAGAGGGTAACGGCTCCTGTCAGAATTGTCTGACAATTCTATGTCAATATGTCGTGACAATTAGCACATGTCAGATGTAATATGTCAAAATAAGACAAAACACGGAATAACTATTCCGAGGTTATTCCTAGGAATAAGTTTTTTATTTGTAAGGCCGTAGACCTTTTGCTACAATAATAATGTTTAGGTACTCTGGGAATAATACAAATGTAAACTTTTAAATAGTTGGTCTTGAGCTAATGTCTAGAATAACTTTGCATTATAGCTTGTGTCAGATTCAATTAAAGTTCTACAAAAACTAAATCCCGAAATAAAAATAAGGATAATGACTAAAACATTTTTAATGTCCGTCATGTTGATTTATAATCGGACTAGATACAATTATTTCTAGAAAAACCAGAACCCTTATAGGACCGCTTCATTGTCCTTATGTCTATGAAGACCGTTTATGTTGCATATTTTCGCATATTTGCGAAAATATGCAAAAATTTTAAATGCGAAAATTTTGCGACCTATAAGATCTATTGTGACCGCCACTATTACAGTTCTCCCACAAGCCCTGCATCTTCTAAGAAGTGCAGTATTTTCTTGGGGGAGAGGTGCTTGACCTCATCTGGTAACGGTAAGTGTTTGCCCAGATGTAGGCTGCGTTTACGCATCAGTGGTCCACAGTTTGTGAGCATGTGCATAGGCGTTGCAGGAAGCCTTTGTACATTTATTTTTATATTTATATGTACGTTTTGACATAACAAGCCTCAACCCCTTAACTACCTCACTTTACCTCAGGTAGTTTTTTATTCTTTCAATTTTCTTTTGATCTAACGACGTGTGAATCCTAATCCTTAATATATACATCCATTCAACTTCAACAAATCAGTGACGGTTGCTCGTTTAAACTTGCTGCTACTGCTCCTTTTCAGTATACGACAAAGGCTGATTTACCAAGAAATTGAAAAATAAAATCGTGTCCTCTTTTAGGCAATCACGAAACGCTGGACATGAATCGCATGTACGGCTTCAGGGGCGAGGTGACGTCGAAGTACACGGCGCAGATGGCGGACCTGTTCACGGAGGTTTACAACTGGCTGCCGCTGGCGCACTGCATCAACGGCAGGGTGCTCGTGATGCACGGGGGACTATTCTCGAAGGACGACGTCACGTTAGACGACATCAGGAAAGTCGACAGGAACAAACAGCCGCCTGAGGATGGTGAGACTCTGACTATCGTGTCTATCTATACTATACTTACTAATGTTATAAAGCTGAAGAGTTTGTTTGTTTGTTTGTTTGCTTGAACGCGCTAATCTCAGGAACTACTGATTCAAATTGAAAAACTATTTTTGTGTTGGATAGTCCATTTATCGAGGAAAGCTTTAGGCTATATAAGATCACGCTACGATAAATAGGAGCTGAGCATCAATGAAAAATGTTTCAAAAACGGGAAAAAATAGTATGGCGAAACGTAGTTCGCGGGCACAGCTAGTACTGGATATAACTGAACGCCAAAGTAGTATTATAGGAGCATATAGGTTAGTTATGAGACGAACCCTATGGACCGTCGATTAATCATGTGAGGTTTTGAGACCACTTTTTAGACCCCCTCTCCTCCTTGGTGATCCGGGGTGAGGTTCTAAGCTCCCCCCCCCCTTCCCCTTCTCTTTAACATCACGTGTATTAATTAAAAAAAAGACAAATATTTCATAATAAAATGTGGTGCGACGTATACATACAGGGTGTAAAAAGACATATACCGTAGCCCGCGTCTACGCATTCAGACCATTAAATAAAGCAATATAACGAAAAATCAATGATGTGAAACGAAATTAATTTTTGGGCTTAAAAAAAACAACGACAATAAATACTACGCAATGTAACGCCTGGCTTGCGCGTCCGGTTATCGCGTCGTTGTTAATGAGTCAGTGTGAGTGCTTGTAAAGCAACACGAGTTACCCGCGCAAGAGATTCCATTTCAGTCATAAATTTTGTTAAGAAATACTGATTTTTTCGTAGATGTTTCTTTGGACGAAAATTACCAAAATACATTTCGAACAGTTTTGTATAATAATCTCGAAAAAAAATTTGTAACTTTAACCTTGAATATCTCGGCAACTATTACTTTCACGACCATGGTCTAGAAGACAAAATCTATTGTGATGATGGGAGCAATACGTGGGTTTCGGCTTCGGTACCGGTCTTTTTACATCCCCTGTATAATGTTTACAAATAACGGTTTACTTAGCATAATGTCAAACGCTACCTCACAGTAAGGCATTCTCGAGCACGATTGCACAAGAATATACACGTGATATGTAACTGCAACCCCCCACCCCCCATTGTGATCCATAGCGATGTTTTTCGAAGCCCTCCCTCCCCTATTTATTTAGACCTCACGTGATTAAAGGATGACCCCCTAGATGTTTGTCTTGGATTTGGAAATCTTTTACTTTCCGACCTAATCAACTTTCAACCGAAAGCAAACATTTTCAAGTGACAACCATAGTCCTGCTGACTATAGAATTAACACAAAAGAAATGTAAACAATGAATGAAGAAACAAAGTACGCCGATGTAGGGCTGCCAACACTTAGGATCAGAAAATAATGTATTAAGTCTGTATGGGAAAAAGTAGCTTGATTAGCCCCAATATTTTTCCTACGGAATCTCCAGTATCTCCACTTCTGATGGATGCACAATAAAATACTTAAAAATTATTTTGGTGTTAAGTTACACCTTGTATTATTGTATAAGTATAAATGGGTTTTTGAATGTATAATATTTGACTTGATTGAAAAAAGTACTTTCAGTCCTGCGGGGCGATCCTCTAAAGTGAGCTGTGTCCTTGAGTTCGTCGCTGTGACAGCGCTGCATGGTATTACATAGTGGAAAAAGTAATATAGTGCTGCCACAGTGACGATCTCAAGGCTGTCATTTTAGAGAATCGCCCCGCTGGACTTGTTTGTCTTGCGAGAGATTGTTTTTAATGATCCTGTGTCATTAGTGTGCGTTCAGCACGTTGTGCATGATTTTGTAACTAACATCAGAAAACTATATTTCACACTCATTTTTGAAAATCGATTAATAGCACCAATATAATTTTCACCATCATCACAGCTCATATACGTCCCCACCGAGGAGCTAGAGCCTACCCTTAGTTAGGATGTTTAAGCCTTATCAACCACCTTGGCCCGGAGCGGATTGATCGACTTCGCATACACCTTTGAATTTCTTTAAAAACTTAAGCAGGTTGCCTCGCGATGTTTTCCTTCACATAAGAGCGTAGGATAAATATACATCTATGTTCTATGTTATCGGGGTCGGTTTCCGCACTTAATCCTTAAGGTGGACCATTGTACGTGAGGGCGGCCGTCACTCCAGCCAGCCCACCTCCCTCCAGAAGCGTATGAGATCTCCGAGTCTGTCCAGAGATTCTGTAACAGAATTGGGAGATCCAAGGGTGTTTTTCCGTATTTCGGTGACACCTGTGCACTCAAGGAGCACATGTGACACCGTTTCCTCGGCCCCTAAGCATGCTCTGCATAGGGGGCTATCTGTTATGCCTATGGTGTGGAAGTGTTTGTTTAGTGAGCAGTGTCCAGTGATGGTTCCCGTCACCAGCCGCAGACTGTTCCTGTCCAGACGCGTCTGGTCAGTTTGTTATTTAGGATTGGCATGGCTTCCTTTGACTGTCTGCACCCTAGAGTCGAGAACCAGTGGTCTTGTGCTTGTGTGTGAGTGAGCTCTTGCAGCCATCCGCGATAAATATACATATAACATTCTAAAAACGAAAAACACATCGGTACATGGCAGGATCGAGCCGCGGACCTCCCGATTGGAAGGCCAGTGCACAGTCCACAGCACCACCGGCGAATTTTTATATTGCCTACTATACATGCAGATTGTACATCGACCGATTTTCGGCTGAAGGCTGTTTCGATATTCTATATTTCGACTATTATAAGTAGTAATAATAATAAGAATTTATTTATCCTCCTACAATTTCAAACATTTTTTTAAAGCGTCGATGGCGTAGTGCGTAAGGCTGTCGCCTTCCAATCGGGAGGTAGCGGTTCGAACCCCGCCACGTACCAATGTGTTTTCAAATTTTGAATTCATATGTACGTTTATTCGACGCTTTTACGGTGAAGGAAAACATCGTGAGGAAACCTGCACACACCTGTGAAGAAAGAATTTCTTTACAGGTTGTGTGTGAAGTCGACCAACCCGCACTTGGCCAGCGTGGTTGACTAAGGCCTAATCGCCCTAGTTTAGGGTAGGCTCGAGCCCCTCGGTGGGGACGTATATGGGCTGTTGATGATGATAAATCTAACATGTTCAATTTAACATTTAAGAAATGCTTATGTTTACAGAATAAACATTACGAGAGACTGGTGCTTGAACTAAGCAAAGCCTGTATCTCAAGCACCAGTACAAGGTACAAAGTAAACTCACATTGTGCGTGCACCCAGGTATAATGTGCGAGCTGCTCTGGTCGGACCCCCAACCGATGCAGGGGCGAAATCCGTCACGCCGCGGCGTGGGCTGCCAGTTCGGCCCCGACGTAACGGCCGCCTTCCTGCAGAAGAACAGCTTAGACTACGTAATACGCAGCCACGAAGTCAAGAACGATGGCTACGAGGTGGCGCACGACGGCAAGTGCATCACGGTGTTCTCGGCGCCAAACTACTGGTGAGTCTCACTTATAGTTGTAAAAACCCGTTAGCTACCGTTATTTAACCAAATTTCTGGTTAGCTACCCATAAAATGCGATTAATAACGGTTAGTTATCCCGACTTCGAGTTATAAAAATGGTATTGTATTTGTTTTTCTTTAAGTCATTTAACGTCAAAAACTTAACGTATCTAATAGTACATTGTTACCCTAGGGGTGAAGGTAACGGGTTAAAGACCCATTTAGTAATCTGTGCTCGCGCAGCGCACCAGTACATATTATATTAAAATGTAATAAATGTTCAATGAAGGTAAAAAAGTATCGTCCTGAAAAAAGTAATAATCGCGCCAATATTACGGAAATTCCGGTTTTATAACCTGCATCAACTTCAAGGTCAAGGACAGCGTAACAAGCATAAAATGCTGTTAAATAACCGTTAATAACGAAAATGCATTTTTAACCGCATGGTTTAAATCGTTAATAACCAGCTTCGCATCTACATAGTCTCACCTCCTCGACACTTCTGCTGCCCTGGTACCAACCAGTGACCAACAGTCTTTCCCGAACGATTATTTATCGTTCGAAGCAGTCAATATCATTAGACAGTGATTATTGTGGGGACTCACTGGTGCAACCGGGGTTAGGTTTAAGTGTATTTAAAAAAAATATTAATTTGCGGAAGGGAAGCTCTTGGCGTGCATCTCACTCAAACTGAAAAATCTTTATTCATGGTGGTGCCCCAAGTAGACACCACCACGTCGGCGATTCACCGACTTGATGCTTTGATTGCCGAATCGAAAAACCGATACAGAGAATGTTTACCTTGTCTCCGTTCAGTCTGCGTATGTAGCCGGTGGACTTCCTGAGCTAGCTCGAAGGAAGTCGCGGCTCCTGAAGTTCTGCAGTGGATCCACCGGTGGAGACCGGAGCACTACAAATGCCTATTAGGCCACCACGGCTCACACACGCGACGATAACACAAGCGGGCACTCTTTTGCACAACACAAAGCGGGCTTTCGCACCCCGATATTAGGTGCGCCGCGCAAATCACTACAATGCTTAAATATTGTATATTATATTTTATGGATGCCCGGACATCATCCTAACCTAATTCAATGTCGTGACATTTCGACTCAACAGACTGACATCTTACATGCGGCCGGCCGCCAAAAAGGCTCTCACTGCACAGACTAAAATGCTGTGTTGCCACTCGCTCTTCCTCGAGCGTGAACATCCCCCCGCTCCGGACAGTCCCGGACTGTCCGCCAAATCAGTCTAAGGGGAGGCGAGAAAGAGTAGCGACCGCGCGCTTCAAAACAGAATCCCCAACTAGGACCTCGGCAAACCTGGGCACACCATCAGACCCTAGAGTAAGTTGGACAATGCGTCCGCGACGCCAACGTAAGGGTGGCAGGTTTGGGTCCTTCACTAACACGAGGTCTCCAACCCTCGGTGGGTTTGTCTTATCTGACCACTTAACGCGCTGTTGCAAAATGTGTAAATATTCAAGGTGCCAGCGGCGCCAGAAGCTCTGGGTAAGCTGCTGGAGCAACTCAAACCGCGAAAGGCGTCCTGGATTGACATCTCTATAAGGATACTCGGGCAGGGCGTTAAGTGGTCTGCCTATCAAGAAATGGCCCGGCGTGAGGGCCTGCAAATCGTTCGCGTCGGTAGACAACGGACATAACGGACGCGAGTTGAGAACCGCCTCAATCTTATGAAACACCGTCGCGAGTTCCTCGAACGTGAGAATAGTCTCCCCAATAACGCGGCGAAGGTGAGTCTTGGCGGCCTTTACAACAGATTCAAAAATCCCTCCCCAGTGAGGGCAAGACGGCGGGGAGTATCGCCATGTTACCCCCCTACGGGAGAGTGTGGATCCGATCTCTTATCTAAAAATTCACAAACTTCTCTTATATGTCTATCAGTGCCCTTGAAGTTCGTCCCACAATCGGACCGAATTAGAGAAGGCAGTCCCCGGCGGGAGACAAATCTGCCTAACGCTGCTAAGAAAGCGTCCATGGTGAGCGCACTCACCACCTCCAAATGAACGGCTTTAGTGGCCAAACAAACAAACACACAAGTTAGCCTTTTCAGTCTTAGCATTACGGAGTCGCGACGTTTTTATAGTGAATGGTCCCGCGAAATCAGTTCCAACTCCTAAGAAGGTCATCGATTCATTCACACGATCAGCAGGCAAATCACCCATTTGGGGCTGCATCGTCTCGGGGCGTAAACGATAGCAGGGCAGACATCGAAAGATAACAGATCGGATGATTCTTCGCGCTGACAAAATCCAAAACTCCCGTTGGAGGAGCGCGGTCAATGCATTACATCCGGCATGAGCATTCTTCACATGGCGATCAATGATCAACAATCGCACCAATGGTCCGTCCTTGGGGAGCAACAAGGGGTGACGTGATCTATAAGGCAAGTTAGCGTGCCTTAATCGGCCTCCTACACGCAACAATCCCTTATCATCCAGAAAGGGAGTCAAACGCACCAAGGGTCCCTTCAATTTGGACGTCCCGGTACGGAAAATCTTAAGTTCCGGTTCAAACGCTCTAGACTGGGTCATACGCACCCAATGCAAAAGAGCATCTTGGCGCTCCTGCGGAGAGAGGACCGGACACAAATCTTTGTCCTGAGGCCGGCGACAATTTCGAATAAATCTTCTTATCCAAGCGGTCACGCCGAGCAACTTGTCCAGAGAACTGTAGCGGTCTAATAAAAATTCCCGCTCTGGAGCCGCCATAGTCTCGACAGCGTGAACACGCAAGCCCGGATTTGGTACCTTCACCACAGCTGGTGTGGAAGGCCAAGACGGTTGTAACAACCATTCGGGACCCCACCACAGAGTGTAGTCAATAAGCTGAGGGGCTTCGCTGCCACGTGATGCACAGTCAGCAGGGTTTATTTCACCTGGCACGTGGCGCCAAATCAACGTGGCCTTCGAGGCCTGTATTTGGGATACCCGATTGGCCACAAATACTTCCAGGGAGTGGACGGAGTTCTTAATCCAACACAGGACAACCTGACTGTCGGACCAAGCAAAGAGCGACTCAAAGTCCACACTACGTCCCAGGGTGTCAACAACGTGGTTCATCAAACGAACCAGAAGAGTAGCTCCAGACAATTCTAACTTCGGAATCGTTAATCGAGTCCGAAGTGGAGCAACCTTACTCTTAGCAATTAGCAAGTGGAGCTTAACAGCTTCTCTATCATCGACCGTCCGGATATATACGACGGCTGCGTATCCACTCTCAGACGCGTCACAAAAGCCATGAAGGCTGGCCGTAAACCGTCCCTTGGGCAGTATATGTCTAGGGATACTAACACGGTTAATGATGTCGGGGAGAGACGACATGAAGGACTCCCAATCTCGCAGCAAACGGCCCGAGAGGGGCTCATCCCACGACGCTTCGGCTGACCAAAGTTCCTGTAGGAAGCACTTCATCCAAAACACTACGGGACTAATCCAGCCATTTGGGTCAAAGGTACGAGCTACTGTAGACAAAACCAACCGTTTCGTCCAGACCTTGGGGCTTGGCAGCTCCAATCGATAGGTGAACGTGTCCTGGACAGATCTGTATTGCACTCCCAAAACAGACAGTAAATCTGGAGTGTTGGCATTCTCAAAAATATGAGGCTCCTGCTGGTGGTCATCTGGCAAGTCACACAAAAGCTGAGGTGAGTTGGACATCCACTTCCTCAGTTCATAACCACCAGCCCCGAGAAGAGCAATTAGTTCATCTCGCAAAATCAAGGCTTCCTCGACACTAGAGGAGCCCGTACAAATATCATCCACAAATGCATCCTCCTTGAGAACCAAGGATGCGCGAGGGTATCGTAACCGCTCACGTTCAGCGAGTTCCACAAGTGAGCGAATTGCCACAAAGGGGCTCGAACGCAGACCGTATGTATTGGTGTTCAGTTCGTAGACCAGCATGGGATCTCTGGGATCCTCCCTCCATAATATGAGCTGATATCGCCTATCGTCCGGGTGAATCACAGTCTGCCGAAACATCATCCGGATATCGGTCACAAAGACGACGGCATGGCGACGGAAGTTGGTCAATACATCACCCACCTCGTGGTGCAACTTCGGTCCAGCATGCAGACATTGATTCAGCGAAACTCCGGTAGACGTGGGAGCTGACCCATCAAAAACAACGCGTATCTTCCCAGTGGAAGGTTTCAAGACCGCGTGGTGAGGAAGAAAATTATGTTCCTCGTTTCGCCAGTCCAGTCGCGAGACCGACATGTGCCCCAGTTGCTCATATTCTCGCATGAAGTCGACATACTTCTGTTTGAAGTCGGAGTTCCTACTCATCCGACGCTCCATGGACAGCAGCCGCTTCTCGGCCAACGGCCGGGAGCTGCCAAGTGAGGGGCGAACTGACAAAAAGGGCAAACGAGTGATCAGCCGTCCCGAGTGAAGGCGACCTGTATTGTTCTGGTAGAACAACTCACACTCCTCGTCCAAGGGGTTCACTCGCTTCACGGTAGGTGGCTCTTCCACCTCCCAAAACCGTTGAAGGACATCCGATAAGGTGGAGCTAACAGTTATGTAACTGTCCACCGATGGAGATGGTGGGTTATGCCTAACTGGTCCCATCACTACAAACCCAAGCGATGTAGATAAGGCTACCAGCCCACCCTTCTGTAACTCTCTTCTCTTCCCACAATACACGCGGCCTAGAACATCGGCACCGAGCAATAAGTGAATCGGACCGGTTCGGTGGAAGGAAGGGTCAGCCATGGTCAATCCTGATGTCGCATCAACGACAGCGCGCGAAACGTGCTGTTGCGGAAGCTGACCAACAACCTTCTCAAAAACAATCGCGGTAGCGCCAATTTTGGGCGCTGAAGAGAAGTGGGGGAAAAGGAGAACAAAACCTGACCGATCGGATCCGGGATCCGCAGGTCTCCGATTCCTCGTACCGATTCAAGATATGGAGATGTGTTCAAACTCAACTGCCGGACCAGCCAGCTGGAGGCAATGCAACCCTGAGCTCCCGTATCCAAAAGGGCGCGAACTAAAACAAAGGCGCCCCTCGGGCCCCACACCTGTACGGAGGCTGTTGGTAACAGCACCTGCTCCTGTGGGGGGGTTGCAGCCGACAGTTGGTTTAATGAAAATCCTCCCGCATTCCCCGCAACGGAGGGGAAGGGGGGTCCAAAGAAAAATGCGTGCGCGGCGGAGGAATAGGGCGCTCAAGGCGCTCGAGCGGGTCCCAATCCGGCACGTACTGGCCCCGATCATAGCGGCATCGGGGGGCCGGGCGGTGCCCATGATGGGCGAAAGTTGGGGGAGCCCGTGATAAACGGGGTCTCTCCATCAGAGGGGGAGAGAAGCGTATCGGCTCCCGGCGCGGCTCCCTAATAACCGCGGCCCAATCCCGCGGTGGCGCCTCAGAAGCGGCGCGTCGATCCCCCCCGCCCGTAGGGGGGGTGGAGCGCCCAATCCTCTCACGGGAGGGGGGGGCGCTTGTCCAATCTCCGCGGAGGGGTGGCACGCCCCTCCGATCTCCTCGGAGATGTGGGTGACCTACGAGGGCCCCCGCCCGTGTGCGAGTCCCTCTCTTTCACCACCTCACGAGTGTCTTTATTATTAAAGCACAAGAGGGGATGATGGGCCCCTCCACAACAGTGGCAATCTCGTGGGTGGGGGCAAGCCGATGCCATATGAGCCCCCAGACAGCGGTAGCACCAATTCCGCTGCTTGGCCATATTCCTACGCCCCTCGGTGCGTAGGCCAACAAATTTGGGACAGGCCGGCAAACGATGGCCATCCCGCTTGCAACACTTGCAAGGCCTCGGCCTCTCCCCGTGTGGAGAGCTCTGCCGCACTGCAGTATACTGCTTGTACGGGCGGCGCTCTCTCCGTGGCGCTGCCCGGGTCGCCTCAAAGCGGCCTGTACTCGGTCCCGGTATAGGAACCAGATCCAAGTGGTCCGTCATCCGACACTCATCCTCCAAAAATCTGAGGAGATCCGAGAAGGGGGGGAGGTACGAGGCACTATTGCCCCCATATCTTTGTTCAAAGCGCCCCTTCATCTCCATGGGAAGCTTATTGAGGATGAGGTGGAGCAATATGAAGGACCACTGGTCCACCGGTAGGTCAAGTCGTTTGAGCGCGTTAATAGCGCTTAGCAGCGGGTTCAAAATCTCCTTCCTCAATGAGGAGACCCGCGATACTCGTGGCAGCCCTAAAATGGCAGCCACATGTGTGTCCGCTAGCAAGCGAACATTCTGATACCGGGCGGTCAACAACGCCCTTGCAATCTCATAACTGTCATCGTTGACAGGTGATGCTGGACAAGCACACCAGCCTCTCCACGTAAGGCAGAGAGCAAATAGGCCAATTTCTGGCTAGGGAACAGGTCGTCCCTCGAGTGAACCAGGCTATCAAAGAGGTTAATGAACCCCATCCAAGAAGCCAAGTTCCCATCAAAGGTTGGGATGTCCAAAGTGGGCAGTCTGCCCAGCAAGCCGGCCGGGGTAGGCTTGACCTCCCCGGTCGTGCACGACTCACCCCTCCGGGCGAATAGGATAGCCTGAGCCTTGTTTATAATCACATCCGCCTGTTCAAAACACTGATCATAATCGGCATTAAATTGGTCGACTGCCCGCAACTCAGCGGCACCCTCGGCTGGGTGGTCGAGCAAATATTGTTGATGAACAACAAAAAGCTGCTCCAATTCCTTCAAGCGAGCAGGTACTCCCTCATGCCGAATTAACAAGGCCTGTTCTCGGTCTGGTCGGTCTACCAAAGCGACGGCACTAGCAAACCATCTCAAAATCTTTTGTGCACCCGCGCGGGCACCACTAAGCGGACTGACTGGCGGGACCATTTTGCACCAAAATTAATATACACTATAATAGTACACGGACAAACAGACCGACAACCGCAGACAATAAAACAGATCGGGAGGAACTTCAAAGGCAGAACAAAATATATAAACAAACCAAAATCAAGTGTAAATGCTAGAACTTAACTAGAACAACAAGGGCATTTAACAACATAATTTTTCAAACAAATTAAATTCGAGCATTAGGTCAATAACTTAACAAACATAATATTCAAAGGCAAACAAAACAAAATCAAATGTAAATACTAAACTTAACACAGCAAAATAGTGTATTACAACAACAGCAAAGTCATTTAGCAGCAAAATCTTTTAAACAAATTAAATTCAATTATAAGTTTACAACTTAACAAACAAAATAGTCAAGGGCAAAACAAAGATATGAAAAAACAAACCAAAATCAAATATAGGTAAATGCTAGAACTTAACTAGAACAACAAAGGCATTTAACCCCAATTTTTCATATACAATGACAATGACAACTAGTTAGGGAGATCGGTCCACAAATGAGATTGTAGTCGGTTTAAAATCAGCAATCAAAACCAATTAATATGTATTGCCCGTTTGGACAACCAACAAGATTACAATATTAATTGTACAATACTAATCAAATACTCAAATCTAAAAACCACGCTCTGCTACCAAGAGATGGTGGTGCCCCAAGTAGACACCACCACGTCGGCGATTCACCGACTTGATGCTTTGATTGCCGAATCGAAAAACCGATATAGAGAATGTTTACCTTGTCTCCGTTCAGTCTGCGTATGTAGCCGGTGGACTTCCTGAGCTAGCTCGAAGGAAGTCGCGGCTCCTGAAGTTCTGCAGTGGATCCACCGGTGGAGACCGGAGCACTACAAATGCCTATTAGGCCACCACGGCTCACACACGCGACGATAACACAAGCGGGCACTCTTTTGCACAACACAAAGCGGGCTTTCGCACCCCGATATTAGGTGCGCCGCGCAAATCACTACAATGCTTAAATATTGTGTATTATATTTTATGGATGCCCGGACATCATCCTAACCTAATTCAATGTTGTGACATTTCGACTCAACAGACTGACATCTTACATGCGGCCGGCCGCCAAAAAGGCTCTCACTGCACAGACTAAAATGCTGTGTTGCCACTCGCTCTTCCTCGAGCGTGAACAATTCAATATATACCTTTACAGGCACTTTTTGTTGTCAAACAAAAACACATGAAATTAATTAAGAAACTAAATAAAAATCTAATTTTCTAGGATACTTAGCAATAGAATTACTTAGTCCTTGTATGTACTATCGAGGACTCTGGCACCTTCGAAAGTCGCTTGCACACTGCACGATGACAATCTTGTCAGACCACGCCCCGCTCCATTCATTTACCAATAGTAAAGCGTAAAGCAGACTGACACCAAGAGCAATTTCAATGAAACCAGATGTCTGTCTATGATTGGCCTTAGTAAGTGGTAGTAAAAATAGATAGCCAATCAGGGATAGGTATGGGTCGTGTGGGTGTGTCCGATGCGATTCGCTTTCAAACGAATATTTCTACAAAGTGGTAAGGCGTTAAAAAAAGCACACTGGATAATCTTTCGTCGCCTTTAACTTCTACTTTTAATCCTTTTCATTTTACTCAATTTACTGTGCGTGATGTTAAGAAATGCATTCTCGCAATTGCCTCCAATGCCAGCGGCAGTGACTGCATTAGTCGTAGTATGATCGTCCCGTTAATTGATATCCTTACACCTGTAATCACTGATATCCTGAATAATTCCATTTCCTGTAGTGTATTTTCTTCAATCTGGAAAGAAGCTCACATAACTCCTCTTCCTAAGAACTCAAATCCCAAGACCTTTTCTGAATTCCGACCTATTTCCATATTACCTTTCCTATCCAAAGTCCAAAGAAAAGCTTGTTTACGAACAATTAGCGAATTTTCTATATTGCAACAATCTTAAATTTAATCCCTACCAATCCGGGTTTCGCCCCGGTCATAGTACGACTACTGCGCTAGTTAAGATTACTGACGATATTCGATGTGGCATGGAAAACAAGGAGCTTACGGTGTTAACGCTTCTTGATTTTAGCAATGCGTTCAACACTGTTGACTTTGATATACTCTTGGCTACGTTACGCTCTCTTAACATATCTCTGCCGGTTATTGAGTGGTTTCAAAGTTACCTGTACGGGCGACGGCAGCGGATACGCATCGATGTCGATTTTTCCATGTGGTGTAATATATCTGCTGGTGTGCCGCAGGGTGGCGTTTTATCTCCACTTCTTTTTTCAGTTTTCATAAACTCAATTACTCTTCCTATATCTTCATCCTATCATTTGTATGCAGACGATCTCCAGATCTACACTCAAGAGTCAGTGGATAACTTGGCTAAGGCGATTGGCACAATTAACACTGATTTGACACACATTGCTGACTGGAGCCATCTTCATGGTCTCATAGTCAACCCGGAAAAAACTTAGTGCATTATAATTGGGAGTCCGTGGTATATTTCCAGAATTGACTTCAAGTCCTTACCTAGTATCCATTTTGACGGTACCACTATTAGTCTGAGCAAAGAGGTAAAGAATCTGGGTGTTTATTTTGATAACTGCTTTTCCTGGCAGAAGCAAGTGTCAGAGGTGAGCAGGAAAGTGTTTGTGCGTATAGTTCCCTTAAACGCCTAAATAACTTGCTTCCGATCAAAACGAAAATCTTGCTGGCCCAGTCCCTACTTCTTTCAATTTTGGACTACTCTGATACGTGTTATCCCGATCTAACTGTTACTCAGTTGAATAAACTGGAGCGTTTGCAGAACCTTTGTATTCGGTTTATCTTTGGGCTACGCAAATTTGATCATATATCACACTATCGCTCCAAACTTCAGTGGCTCCCTATAAGCCGTCGGAGAGATTGCCATATCCTTTCTCTTCTCCATTCTATACTTACCAGTCCGTATGCTCCTCACTATCTCAAATCCCGTTTCCTTCTCTACTCCTCAACAATAACTAGACCCCTTCGCTCCTTAAACGACATGACACTAGTACTCCCACCTCACTCCTCTATGTTTTATGACAAGTCCTTCACCGTTAAAGCCATTAGACTTTGGAATTCCTTACCTGAGACCATAAGACGTGCACCATCTCATGATTCTTTTAAGCGAGCTATAAAAACACATTTTCTGCAGCTAGAATTTTAAGTTTTCTTTCCTTTCGTTAGTACTATAGCTATGTAGTATATGTAGTTTATGTATTTTGTAGGCTTATTTACTTATTAATAACATGTAGTATATGTATTCTATTATTATGTTAGAATTTTACGGTCCCGTTTACGGACACGTTTAGCGCAGAGGTTGAGTGATCACCTACTGCGCAACCTACGGTTCGATTCCCGTACGGGACAAATGTTTTGTATGGCCTACAGAAATTTGTTCCGGTCTGGGCGGTATGTGCATGTGATATTCTATGTTTGTAACTGCACCCACGACACAGGAGAAAATCCTAGTGTGGGGCGACGTTTTTTTTAACAAAGAAAAAAGAAAGAAACAGAAAAACTTTCTTCTACGGTTAGGTTGCCTGGAAGAGATTGCCACTTTGGCAATAAGGCCGCCTTTTGTTATAAGGACTAGTTTTAAGAAATTCCTGTAACTATTTTTTTTGCATAAAAGTTGTACATACATACATACACGAGAGACCTCGATAGTACATACACCCTGACCATAATTAAGATGTATACAAATACAAGTAACAACAAATAGAACAAAAAGTTGACTCCACACTTCCCGACGCTCAGTGCGCCAGGCCCCCGGCCCCGCTCAGTGCGGGGTAACGGGCTTGCCCGACGGCAGACCCCACTGGATCCACCGCCGCGCACACGAGCCGAAGCTCAGCGGCGCCGAAGCGCCGACCCACCGCAAAAAGCGGCCACGGTGGCCACACCAGGTGGCCCGCCAAGTAGCACTCGGCCATCCCACGCCCCCTTCATGGGGGCCTCACAAGTGTGCCGAAGCCACACAGTGATCGGATCAGCCTCAGTCCTTGGAACAACGACACGCCGAAGCTCAACGAGCTTGCACCGACTCGGAACAACGACATGCCGAAGCTCAACAAGGACCCGCACCGACCCGACCAAAGGGGCAACGGCACAAAGCGCAACGCGCCATGACCCGCGAGCGGGTCCCCAGGCGACACACAACCCCATCTTCACAAAGAAGGAGAGGTGACGCCCCACATGGCCACGTGAAGTGATCCGCCGGGTTAAACCCGGCCACACCACGCCCCCTCCACGGGGCAGCTGTCAGACTCTTAGCCCGCGGCAGAAAATCTGCCGGGTTGCCCAGGGTGCACCACGAGGAGGTGTTCTGACATCGTACCCCGTTGACTCCACACCTGTTTGGAAATTGGGAGAGCCTTCTCGAGAAGAACAGACGCCTTAGACAAATGCCACACGCTTACTTTTCCGCAGTCGTTCCGCAGAAAAAATGTATGGAAATGACATTAGCTTACGACAACCTCACGCTATTTTTTCCGCAGCTTATGTCATCTCCATACATTCTTTCTGAGGAACGGCTGCGTTAAAGTTTGCGTGTGGCATTTGTCTAGGGGGAGAGCCAAGAAACTCGGAAGGTTTAATTTTTTGTCGCCTCTTTTAAATCGCCAACATTACAAAACATAATATACTTGTTGATAAGTGACAATAAGCTCTTATTTTCGGAACGCAACAAAGAGTTTGCAACAAGCTTTCGTAGGATAAGGACAAAGTAAGGTAGCTAGCTAGAACCTAAAGGTCATGTGCGATTTTTTCCTTCTCAGTATTTTTTGGGAAACTATTCCTTTACTAGTGACACAATAACTTTTCTTTTACAGTGACACAATGGGTAATTTAGGAGCGTTCATTACAATGAATGGCAAGGATCTGAAACCTAACTTTACAACATACGAAGCAGTGGTAAGTGTTAGTTATACACACTGAAACATGTCATTTTGTAAAAATTTTGATTTAAATCACATAGAATAAAATCAGATTTATAATAGTCACATTTTATTACTTACTTGTTTTCGAAGGTAGTTTAATTTTTTTTAAAAATGCAACAACAACAACAACAACATTACATTTTTCAACAACTAAATGTTGTTGAAAATTGTCTATCGGTAGTGTCTATCGACAAAAACAATCGCGTTCGTCTCGTTTACGTATCGAACGGCGTAAAGCCCAAACTACCGGAGCTAGAAGCATGACACATCACAAATAATTCTCATACAAATTGCCGTTCTATTATAAATTCGAGATGTTGAAGTTATTGAAGTTACTCATCAATTTTTTTAAAATAAAGGACTCGAAGAACTATAACATATAATACTTGTAGAACTCACTGTCCAGTGGGAAACTAATATCCCTAAAGACCACGAAATAAAAACATACAAATACTACGAGCTGACAAATGAACACATATAAAGGGAAGCAAATTAAATGTATCGTCAAAAAGCGTGGCAACTTTACCACATGTAAACAATATTAATTTAATTTTATTGTAATTTTTGACATGTTATTTATGATGCGTTAGAACACTTCGGGGCACAGCACTTTGCCATTGTTCTTGCTTGATTAGCAGATATTTTTATTTATAATCACAAAACAAAACATTATAACACAATGTCACGACGCCATTTGCCTCTTAAATTGACAAAGCTAAACATGGCATCCACGTGGCGTCTGCCACGGCTTTGGAAATGTTTGTGTGTGTTCGTATCGCCATAGACGAAAAACAGCAATAGCGATATATCATGTCACTTTGGAGTGAAAGTAAAAACGATATACCTTACTTATGACAAATGTGTGAGTAAAATTATGTTAAGTCTGCTTCCCTTTATACGTCTGTGCTAACCTACTTAAAGATCTGGACCTGTCACGGTCAAACGTAAATTCTTTATTGCAAAGAATATCTAAAGCGGCACTTGTAGGATCTTCTAGGATCTAACTAGTTTTCCGCTCGCGACTTCGTCCGCGTTATTTTTGTTTTCCCGTGGGAATTTTATATTTTCCCGTAGGAAAATTACCCTACGTCCTTCCTCTGGTCTCGAACTATCCCTATACCAACTTTCATCAAAATCGGTTCAGTAGTTTCGAAGCCTATTCAATACAAACAAACAAACAATCAAATCATTCATTTTTATAATATTAGTATAGATATGGTTAGGCAGAGGAAGGAGGGGGGGGTTAATAAAGGTGAGCGCTCATGCATTAAGAGGACCTCTTAAACCTAAACCTGGGTCGCAAGAAGTCCCAGGCGCTACCTCGCACTCCATTCTCTGCAAAGCGATGGACCCGGCACCAGCACCGTGAATCCATGGAATGCTAAGAAAATTGTCTCCCACTCAATAATAAGTAATAAGGATTAAGGAAAACAAACCGCTTTTTAATTCTAAATAGATTAATGGCCGATTTCACCAACCATAACAGAGCTTAGGAAGCCCCAAAGACGTTTGCTTTTACTTTTCATCTTTAATGAAAAGAATGTGTCAGCATGCCACCTAAGAGTCACCTAAGCTAAGAACAGGTTGGTGAAAATGGCCATAAGTTATTTTACTAGTTAGCAGACTGTAGATTGGTAGTGTTGGTTTTTTTACTAACTCTAAACTATTTATAGTTAATTATACATATAAACAACTAACTACCTACAAAACAAAAGAAATAGCATGAAAAGGCGCACGCGCGTTCATGCAGATCACGCGCCTACAAGCGGTGAAAGACGCACCCACGCGCGAAGGTGCGCGCGAGACGCAAAGTATGGCACACCGAGTCTCGCAGTGCCGTGCGTGATTTTGGAAGGGCTTGACGTTGATTTTGGAAACGCAACTACGCGCGTGGATGCGTAAAATACTCGCATGATGATGCGGATCTGCACTCCCGCACGTACGCGCGTAGCTTCGTCGACACGCATGATGCAGCATGGTGCGTGGCAGCGTGTTAATCGTCTTTGGTGGCATGTTGTCACATTCTTTTCATTGAAGACAAGAAGTGTCAGCATACGTCTTAAGGGCTTCCTAAGCTAAGTTATGGTTAGTGAAATCGGCCATTAGGCTATTTTTTGTACCCCTAATAAACAATAAGCCCTCTCCAGAATTTTTTGATAATATTATAGCGAAACGCAGTTTGCGGGCACAGCTTCCGAAAGGACAGTTGTCCGATAGTTATGATGTTTTTGTGTATATTTGGTAGGTCTGAGAATAGGTCGTAAGCTATTTTTTTATACCCCTATATGATAGATAAGAATGGTATATCCAGATTATTTTGGACAATTATTATGGCGTAACATAGGAGCTGTGTTGTATGAAAAGTGAAGAAGCTAACAAGCATTTTCATTCCAGCCACACCCCGACGTGAAACCAATGGCGTACGCGCACTCATTCTTCAGCTCACTCTGCCAATGATTAGGATGCGGCTCACCACTATATTGCCTGTTCAACGCTTACCAAGGAAAAGAATGGACGACCTACCGTCAGTTTGCTCGCTAAACTACGCGGTTACGGTGAGAGTTGAACGTTTCAATTGTAACGCCCTTCACAAACGAACCAGTGTACAGTAGCTGAATACAGGGTGATTCATTAGAACCATACACCTGCGTACGGTGGAGTCTGTGTAATAGTGAACTAATTGTGTCATTGACTTTTGACTGCTGCGCAACGAGTTGTTGGTAAGGCCTTAATTTTATTATTTCACCTCGTAATGTTATGTTACACAACACACATTCATGGATATTATCTGACGAATTTATAGGAATTTATAAGTGAATTTGCGATTGCATCGTTTACTTTGTTGGCTATTTCCTTATTATGCATATCTCGTATGCATAATGTATCATAATTTTGTAGTTATAATGATTTTTAATGTACAGTTTTTAAGAAACACTGCCCCGCGCCTCTGGTCCTTGTTCAGTTTTACATTGTTTTGTGGAATTGACGAATTAAACAGTCACTTAGGAAATTGATTATAAATTATAGTGATGCTCAAAGGTAAAGGTTAGTGCGTTCAAAATGGAGGGTGTACTTAGGATCTTTGATAGCAAAAAGAGGGACTACCCTCAATTTGTACAAAGATATTGCTTAAACACTAAAATTCTATCGAAATATTGCAACAGAAATGCTTCAGCTTAAACTTGTTTACTTAGTTATTGTAAATAATTTTCTGAATAAACTAGTTCTTATCCACGGCTGTAATACGACTAAAAGGTATTTAGATAAACTTTTAGTTGTATATATTTAAAGGTTGAGGTAAAAGGACATCACTTTTTTGCATTTCGTTTAAAATACAATAGGTTCTTCTTTTTTGTGTGGTGAAAGGTACTGTGCAATATT
The DNA here is from genome assembly GCA_963935595.1 of Schoenobius gigantellus. Taxonomy (NCBI): domain Eukaryota; kingdom Metazoa; phylum Arthropoda; class Insecta; order Lepidoptera; family Crambidae; genus Schoenobius; species Schoenobius gigantellus. The sequence continues at coordinate 7,081,215 of OZ012557.1, forward strand.
TTCTTTTCTATCGAGAGAGTCGTTTGATTTTAAGATTAACAGAGCTTGCGTATCAAATTTTGATTGAAAATTTTGTATCAGGGACATAAATATTACTGCCGACGTCTTTGCATGTTGTTTTACCCTCAAAATGATATATTTACATGTAAAAGTATTCATGTTATGAATAACATATTATTTATTATACAGGGTGGAGGCAACTATAGTGGAATTAGATAACAATACCGCCATGTCTTACATGGTATACATGGCTGGTATATTTAATACCAATAGCAATGATAGTGTTAAAAAAAATATTTGCGTTTCTTTTTTCATAATGGCAGTTTGTTCATACTAAGGGATACTTTTCACCACCAGAAAAATCTTTCTCTTTGTTAGCTTTTGCTTACACCACAAAAAAGGTTAACAGAATGTTGAAATAGCTTATTTTCTCCATTATGGAAGGCGTGGGAACGTTGCGTAACGGTGGTTTTCGAGTAAAACACAAATTGTTTGCAATTTTTTTTGTTCCTATATTTTAGTCTCCACCCTATAAATTGTAACTTTTCTTCTTCCGATATGTACTATTTTTATATGAGCGAAATTCCCTGCGTACATTTACATATTATTATGCGATGAATTATAGTGAAGTGTACATTCGGTCTTTAAGTTTTAGATTTAATCATTATCAATTTTGTATTTCATAAATGCGGCTTTTTCGTTTTTATGGATGCAGGAATTGATGTTCGGATGGTCTTGTCATAGTTTTCCAATTTTCTCAGAACAATGTATTCGTGTGTTCAGGTAGTATGATATTCGAAAGAAATAATAAGTCTTTTTGTTTTATAAATATATAAAGGATATATTTTTTATTGTGCTAAAGTTCTAACATTTGGAATGTGTATAGAAAAATAATTTGAAAACACGGAATAATTATGCTAATTTAATTTTGCTTGTGTAAAATGCATTTTATTTGTATACATCTACCTCACTCTTATTAAATTTCATATTCGATGATATTCACATGGATTAAATAAATATACATATATTTTTAATAGGTATTACGTATTCCTTGCATCCACAGATAATGTTAAATATATTTTATTTAAATTTCTGTGAACCATTCAACGGTGTTGAACTTGAAACGGATCATTGTCCAGTCGTTAAATGAATTACTTACTGTTATTATTAACTTCTAAGTTTTTAGAACAATTTTTTTGCTTACAACTATTTTGTTGGTAAAGAATTTTATTTATACATACTGTATTTATGATAAGTAACTCCCTTATAAACTCGCCTTCTTTATTGATCTGAAGTTGCGCATCGTTTATTGAAGCAACGCTGGTGGAGTAACAAGTTTGAATTGCAGTCATCGGTAAAGTGGACGTTACCTACCAGCACATTTTGGTTATATGTGTTATGTAAAATCTGCCAAGGTAACATTTTAAATGTCCAGTGGGATAACAGTACACAATTCTGTGTGAACTCTATTCACAGAGCAGTTATGACCGCACATTCACTGGAGAATTATATTTATAGGATCGTGCTCCTGGTGGGTTATTGTCTAAGTAAAAATCTATCACGATCGCTTATTACTTGACAGCCATTACGCCGTGAACGTTAGAATTAGTGTCAGCTTCCTTTTATAAAGGAGTAATGGATGGACTGCAACTGTCAAATTGTAAGCGATTGCGATAGATTTTTTCTTAGACAATAACCCCCCGGGTTTGTTAAAAAACTCCACTAAGTAAACAAACTAACAGCCGGTTTCACCAAGTTTTACGTTATACGAGTTCGTGAAAAGTAACAATTTAATACCTTAAAATGAGTCGTTTCATTATTAATTATATAATTTGCGCTGTACATTTAACCTTTTAAAACGCAAAGGATAAAATAAAGCTACAATTAAAACTAGATTAAGGTGCAATTCTTACGAATTTATATTGTTACTTTTACGAAAGCGTAAAACGTAAATTTGGTGCAACCGGCCGGAAATAATTTGCCAAAAACAATAAAGAGCATGGTTGACGGCCATGCATAGATGTAGAAGTGGTAGGCAATCTTCCATCGTCAAACTGTCAGTTCAGTTCGAAATCATTATTGCATTCCACGATGTTCAAAGTAAGTGGTTCGCAAACGAATGTAGGATCCCGTCTTGCTATTTTCATAAAATTGACTATGAAAAACTGACCCTGTCTTGTCATTTAATGGCTCATCTTTGTATGACAATATGAATATACGCTTCTTTAAGAAGTTTAGACATTTGATGATTTTATATCGTAGAATGCACGGTTGCAGATATGAAATGTGTAAAAAATGAGATCCACAGTCGTATATTTACGCCTCTGATTTTTTTCCAATTTTAATTGACAATAAAATATGTCCTAATTACAATTTGTAAAAATACTCATTCTAAGACGACGTATGTGTAGCTGTGGGATATTGTGGATATTCATTGCCTCTATTATTCTTTAAAAAAAGTGAATAATGATAATGTAACAGTGAGCTTAAGTTTTTAAAAAAATTGATGGCAAAGATATTCACTCTCACAAATCCTTCGCTTCTAATTTTTGTACCATTGAGGAGTTTTTTTTTAATATCTCGTAATTTGGCGAGTAAAAGATTCGGAAAAAATATATAGTATTCACAAACCCTCAATAGTTTCCTAATGTTTATGCTATATTTTTAATATTGTTATTGTATATAAGGTTGAATAAAATAAAACAATCATGTTCACAACTCTCGCGATAAACTCATTTTTAAATGCATTCACTGCTACTTAGAAAAACAGGCGAATTTTTCAAGATTTATGTACTTACTCGTATGTTTAAAGGGAAACTCAGTATAAAGACATGTCCAATGAAAACTTAGCGCGGTAGCTATTTTTGCTGAGCTTCGTCCGCCATTTTTAATGCGTTTGACAGATGTCAGATGCTCTTTACTACTCTGTGTTGCTCTGTAATGTTGTCTATACCCGTGTTATGTCTTTGGTTTAAATTCAATTAATTCTGGCCAACAAAAGCTGCCCTAAATAAAGTATAGCGCCAGAAAAGAATAGATGTCGACGCCGACTACACGCTGAATCAACGCACCCGATAGAAAAACAGTTTGTTATCTTTGATATTATATTTATTAATAATAAGTATCAACTGTTATGATTAAGTGAGTTGTCGGTGTCGACAGGCTCGACAGCAATGTTTTTTTTTTTTGGATTGGTGCCATTTGCTAGGGACAGCTTCATTGGCCAGACTATCATACGTATTTTTAGTTTAGTTCAATTGTGAAAATTAGAAATCGATTAGTTATTAAAGATAATTATTATAAAAGTTTTAGAGTTAAATTTTTTATCCCCTCGTGAATTTTTCTGGCACAATCATGTTATTAATCAAAACGAAAACGATGGATCTTTATAGGTACAAATTTACAAAATTTACGAAAAAAGTTTACGAAAAAAGCCTAATATACTGTACTGTGTAGTTATCGTAAGTTCTCAATAAGCAATAACCACACGTATTTCGTAAGACTGTAAACGCATTATGCCTTTCTCTATACTAGGTGCTTATTATCTATTCTAACTGTGACCACTAGATGAGAATTATCTCGATAAGTCAACGCATACGATGGAAGAAGAGATAAAACTACCGCCAGCATTGAGAAATTAACCTTGTTTGCTAAGAGTTACGATTGAAAATTAATTAAAATCGAAACTAAAACATTTGGGCATGCCAAATGTGTTTTACATTAAATTTATATTATTAAGTAAGATAGATAATAATAATAAAGTCAAAATTATGTTTAAAGAATGAGGATGTCTGTTAATTTTCTTTCGTTTTGGTAGAAGCAGGTGGCATAATAATTTGTTATTTAAATATAACATAATAATGTTGTCCACACTCAGATACAAAGGTACTCCATATTTAACAAATACATTTAATAAAGGCAATGATCGACGAGTGAGAGTCTGAGGGTAGTTTTTTTATCGACGATCTCATCGTTTTTGAATTGATCGTTTGAAATCGCGAGTAAGTCGCTAAGCGGCGAGTGGTTAAGACTGCGGACGCCGAAATCGCTGCACTCGAACGATTGAGAAATCGAGGACTTCTGATGTCGAAGGAAAATCAATAAAAACCGAACGCTCGTCGCTAGACGAACGAATTAAAAAATGGGGCCGCTGTCTGCGCTGACAATAAAACTAAGCATAATTTTGTGTCACTTGTTACCTTCAGTGCCATCGACTTATCAGTTCGGAACATGTTTTGGTCAAACGTGCGACCCTCCTGTGAATACTTGTTGTCTGTGAACAAGATACACTCTACAGGTTTCATTTATTATAGCAATAATGAAAGTACTGATGTACCTACGTACGTTGTATAAAGGGAATTCCCCCCTTTAAATGGTGTTTGTATGCAACTGGTTTTGCTCACTGCATTATCGCTATTGTACATTGCATGATTGAGTGACGATTTTATCGTATTCGGTAATCGGAGCAATACCTGTGTGCTAGCCGCGTGCAGAAAGTTTGCCGATGACGTCACGCGTCGACGTTTAGTTAGCATGCGGGTAGGGTAGTCGGCGGCAAACTTTGCACGCGACAAGTACGCGCAAAAAACGCTTACTTAGCCCGTACACTATTGTATGTATAGATATTATTTACTTTTAAAAAGGGGCTTAAGAACAAGACGAAGTGATAATTTCCTCCGGTTTGTGTGGAGTTAGCTTTTACCATATCAGGAGATGTATGTAGATAGGTTATGGCGTTGACTTTAATTGAATAAATTGTTAAATTTGTACAGTTTTGTTTTTTTTCGACCCTAATATACCTACATCATTATACAGGGTGTCCCAGAAGCCGACGTCAAGCCGAAAGCAGGCGGTAGACTAACTCATATATGTTATCAGAAAAATATAAAAAAAAATCTAAGTCACCTATTTAAAAAAAAATCGAACATTTAAAAAAAACGAAATAATTTACACCCTGTGACGGTTTTTTCACTGTTGTTGCTACAATTCTTGACTTTTCTAAACATTTTCTTTTGTTTTGTAATCCTGAATAATGTTTCTGTATACTCTAATCTAAAATTTAAAGCCAGCTACTCCAAATTAGAGGAATATGCCATTTTTATCTAAATCAAATATTCATAATTAATTTTTCGCATAGCTTTAACAAGCCGTACTGAAAAAAAAATGCACTATGCGAGTTTGGCAAGTAACTGCAAAAGTTGGCGCATTCAATAAGGATTCCAAAATGGTAGATGATACTTGGTAGATAATTTCTACGATTGCAGACAATATTTTTTTTTCCAAAAACAGGCAGTTTTGAACAAATTTTTCTTACGTACTTAAAATTTATTCTAATGTACCCATGGTTTGCTTTAAGGCCGTAACTTTAACATTCTAGTTTGAGTGAGACCTGGAGAGTCATTTTACGAAGTGTGAGAGAGACAGATAGTGAAATAAATTAAATACACAAAAATTGTTTAACATAATTTATTTAAATGTCAAGATTTACAACAGGTGTTCAAACTGTCTTCCTTCAGCTCTAATGCAGGCTCGACATCTTCTTAAAAAAGATCGGGCTATCAAGCGGGCGAATCTTCCATTATTAACAAAATCATTTGCTTCTATTATTCTTTGCCGTAGGTCAGTCACAGTTTCGATTGGCTTTGCGTAAACTTTTTCTTTCACCGCTCCCCAGTAAAAGAAATCTAATGGATTTAAATCTGGGGAACGGGCTGGCCACGAGATAGTACCAGATCGTCCTATCCATCTGCCTGGGTATTCCTCATCGAGATATTCTCTTCTTTCACTATGTACTTGGTTCGGCAGTCGGCCCTCTGAGAAGAGTAATCGGTGCACATTTGTAAAGACTCGATGATCCGGAAAACGAGCTGTATTTGGGTACCTCTCACGATAAAGTCTAGTTGCAGCGTTGGCATTGCATCTACATTCCCCATAAATTAAATGCATGTTGGCGTATTCTTGTGTCGTGTACGCAGACATGGTGGCACTACACAATTACACAATCAACGATAAGTAGTCCGGAGCAAAGCAAAGGTCGTCGGTAGAGAAACTAAACAGTCCGAATCCAAATCACAAGCAATCAAGTCCAATAAACGAAGCAGAAAGTGGTAAGCACGAAATCAACACGAACGAATACAAAAAGATGCGCAGTAAGCGAAGGAGCGAAACGTACTGATGTGTATTGTTTGTGCGTTAGCGAATAATTGGCGTCACTATCTGTCTCACTTCCACTTCGTAAAATAGTCATTTTACGAAGTGGATGTGAGACTCGCCGTCTCTGTCACGTTAGCGTCACTATCTGTCTCGCTCATACTTCGAATCTCTCCGTCTCTGTCACGTTAGCGTCACTATCTGTCTCTCTCACACTTCGTAAAATGACTCTCCAGGTCTCACTCAAACTAGAATGTTAAAGTTACGGCCTTAAAGCAAACCATGGGTACATTAGAATAAATTTTAAGTACGTAAGAAAAATTTGTTCAAAACTGCCTGTTTTTGGAAAAAAAAATATTGTCTGCAATCGTAGAAATTATCTACCAAGTATCATACCATTTTGGAATCCTTATTAAAAGCGCCAACTTTTGCAGTTACTTGCCAAACTCGCATAGTGCATTTTTTTTTTCAGTACAGCTTGTTAAAGCTATGCGAAAAATTAATTATGAATATTTGATTTAGATAAAAATGGCATATTCCTCTAATTTGGAGTAGCTGGCTTTAAATTTTAGATTAGAGTATACAGAAACATTATTCAGGATTACAAAACAAAAGAAAATGTTTAGAAAAGTTAAGAATTGTAGCAACAACATTGAAAAAACCGTCACAGGATGTAAATTTTATCCATTTTTTTAATGCTAGATTTTTTTTAAAATAGGTGACTTAGATTTTTTTTTTTCTGATAACATATATGAGTTAGTCTATCACCTGCTTTCGGCTTGACGTCGGCTTCTGGGACACCCTGTATATAGAAGACACTAAAAAAATCAGATGTTCCATACATCTAGGTTCAGTGATTTGAAAAATTCTTTACTGACATTCCAGTTTCAATCACAAAATCTTTGGATTCCTCCCCCACTGTAGCCGAATCTATTCTAAAAGATCATGTTAAAACTTGTGATGATAAATTTAAATTTGCCCATATTTGTGCAAATGATTTAATAAAGTCATTTAAAATGCTGAATAAAAAGAAAACCGTGGATCTGTGGGGCAACTCTGTAGATGTTTCCCAATCTGTAATAGAAACAATAGCTCCAATACTTGCTAGTATTTTTAATGATTGCATTGACTGTGGTGTGTTTCCTGATCTAATGAAACTGAGTAAAATTATTCCATTACACAAATCTGGTAGCACATCAGACCCCAATAATTTTAGACCTATCTCTGTGCTACCTACTTTTAGCAAAATCTTTGAAAAAATAATGTTGGAACAAATGCAAAGCTTTTTTAACAGAAATAATCTTCTACACTGTAAACAATTTGGTTTTAGAAAGGGTCGCTCAACAACTGATGCTGGTGTTGAGTTAATACAAAATATATATGAGGCCTGGGAGAACTCACATGATGCGCTCGGCGTTTTTTGTGACTTGTCCAAGGCGTTTGATTGCGTTCATCATGACACCCTGATCAGGAAATTACACTACTATGGATTTAGCGACACTGTTCTGGATCTACTCGTCTCCTATTTGACTGAGAGGATTCAGAAAGTAGACGTCAACGGGGAGAGGTTCCAGGGCGCCTCGGTTAAAATGGGAGTTCCGCAGGGTTCAATTCTTGGTCCTTTTCTATTTTTATTATATATAAATGACTTGCCTGCTTTTGTACAAGACAGGCATGAGATTGTATTATTTGCAGATGATACTTCACTTATGTTTAAAATTAAAAGACGATTGCAAATTTATGACGATGTAAATAGTTCTATCTCAAGAATAGTTTACTGGTTTAATGCGAATAACTTGTTTCTCAATGAAGAGAAAACTAAATGTATAAAATTTGTTTTACCCAATGTTAAAGAGGTTCACACCACTGTTAACATAAAGCATAAAAATGTGGACCTTGTGGATACCGTAGTATTTCTTGGTATTACTTTAGATTCAAAGCTTCAGTGGGGCCCACATATTGATAAATTGTCGAAGAGACTTAGTTCTGCAGCCTACGCTGTATGGAAAATACGTCAGCTGACTGATGTTGATACAGCAAGACTTGTATACTTTGCCTATTTTCATAGTGTGATGTCGTATGGCATTTTGCTGTGGGGAAATGCTGCCGACATTCAGACTGTTTTTGTGCTGCAAAAAAGGGCTATTCGTGCTATTTATAACCTTAAAATAAGAGACTCTTTGAGAGAAAAATTTAAAGAAATTGATATTATGACCGTCGCGTCGCAATATATTTACGAGAATATAGTATATGTTCATAAAAATATACATTCGTTTTGTAAAAACAGTGATATTCATTCAGTAAATACTAGGCAAAAGAATATGTTAGCGTTACCAAATACTAGGCTTAAAAAAATTAATAATTCTTTCAAAGTCCTTTGTGTACGTTTGTACAATAAAATCCCAAATAATATTAAAGCACTTAACTTGAATAAATTTAAAGTCACTATCAAGGGCGCACTTATGAAAAAAGGATATTATAAAGTGTCTGATTATATGACAGATAAAACTGCTTGGGATTGACAAAAAATGTGATAATTGACGTTCAAAGGGTGTTAACACTTTGTGATAATGGGATAAATTTCATTCGAGTAACTGTTCCACTCACACCGACAGGCATTTCTATATTATTAAAAAAATGTTTGTGAAATATAATATTGTAATGTTGGCATTTTAAAAGAGGAGACAAAAAAAATACAAGACCTTCCGAGTTTCTTGCCTGTTCTTCTCGAGAAGGCTCTCCCAATTTCCGAACAGGTGTAGAGTCAATTTTTTTTTTCATTTGACTTGTATTTGCACACATCTTAATAATGGTTGGGGTGTGTGTACATACAAGGATTAAATAATTTAGTTAATTAGATTCTTGGTTGAAGATTTTTGTTTTTTTTGACGTCAATAAGTGCCTGTAAAGGTCTATATTGAATAAAGATTTTTGAGTTTGAGTTTGAGTGGATGTTGAACATTTGAATGGAACAGCTGATTTTTTCCTTGATTTTTCTGTTTTATTTTGCTAACGGTGGCAGATGAGCCAGTGGCCCACCTGATGTTAAGTGGTAACCACCGCTCATGGACATCTGCAATGCCAAGAGCACAGTTCAGTCACTGCCTACTTGGAGAGAAATGCTCTTCTTAAGCCTTGTTTGAAGTAAGATACTCGTATATCGTAGCGCTCAGGAAACACTGCAGCAGCGGAGTTCGTTCCAGAGCCTACACGTGGAAGGAATGAACGCTGAAACCGAACTGCTAGACGAGATCGGTTCTACCTGGAACCGATATATATCCATATACCTGGAACCGATATATGGATGAACTCTACTGCGATGGCGGGTGGTGCGGTGGTAAAAAGGTAAAGAGGGCACCATTGCAAACAGTTCCTCAGAGCACTCTCCGTTTAAAAGGTGATAGAGCACGCAAAGAGAACCAAAGTCTAGTTCCTTTGCTTCAGCGTCTCCATTGAGGCCGTGATATTGGGATCACCGACAATGCGGAATGTACGCCTTTGCAGGGAGTCAAGAGGGTCGAGCTGATATTTGGGAGCTCCCGCTCAGAGGTGCGAGCAGTACTCCATATGCGGCAGAATTTGTGCTTTATAGAGCATTAGCCTGTTCAGGATGCCCAGCTTTTTGCTCGCCAATTTGGCTTTGTTCTCCTAATGACTCCGAAACTACACTTTAGCAGAAATTTTCACACCTAGGATCCCAATACTGTTGGACGCAAAGAAACGAAGAGGTACCGCAGGAGGCGGGAGTTGATGACCCGCTCCATAATCTTCGAGAGCAAGGACGTTATCGCTATTGGCCTGTAATTTAACGGGTCGGTTCGGTCATCCTTTTTGGGAATTGGGTGGACGTGAGCAATCTTTCACGAAGATGGAACCCTATTGTTCTGATAGGAAAGGCGGTAAAGGTGCGTTAGTACTGGGGTCAGCTCAGGGACGCACGTCTTCAGCACCACTGCTGCACTGCTGGTATGCCATCCGGCCCACTCGTCTTATGGACGTTCAGGAGCTTAAGCTCCTGCCTGGCCGCACGTTGTGTAATGCGGATTTGAGGCAGAGAACTTTCACATCGAGGGATGGTGGGTGGTGTGACTCCCCCATCGTCCATTGTCGAGTTGGAGACAAAGACTTGGACCGAGAGATTGGCCTTCCCTTTTGCGCCGTGGGCCAGGCAGATCAACTACACGCAGTGGTGGGAGACTAGACTGGCAGAAATTACGTTGCGCAGCTTTTGCCAGCGACCAAAAAGCACGACTCCCACTCGGATAGCTTCCTAGTCGCTCGTCAATCTTGGACACGTGTTCCGCCTTAGCTTCAGCAATAGCCTTCTTGTTGGATCTGGAAGTAGCGTTGTACTGACGCTTCTTCTCCGTCACACCAGGATCCCGACTTTTCCCGGCGTTGTCCCAGGCGATGTACGCAGATTGCTTGAGGTGGGCAGTCTTCCTGCAGGTATTGTTGTACCAGGGACGACTGCGACCGCCAACAGGTATTTTGGCGTTGGGAATGAATATTTCTATTAGCATCAGCACCGTTTCAGTGACGCAATCTGCGCAAGTATGCAGGCGAAGCAGAGCAGTGCTTCCAGGGGTAGGTCGTTTACAAGATTGGGCCCATTGTAAAAGTTGTTCAACTTGCTTGTCAAACCAATTACGATCCGAGGCATGGTCGCCGCAACGCAAGATGGCGAATGTAATGACATCATAGATGACGTTAGGTTGGACGCTGTTTTTGTTTCCATCATGCCATCGTCTTACTATTGTTGTTCCGACAATTAGCGGTAAGACAACCAGTTCCTCAGTTGTTGAGGAGTCAAGACGAAGATCGCTTCCACCTTCGGCCTTATCGTCAGTTACCATCAGGTGAGTTGAAGGGCAAGAGCTTCCCTGTCGTGTGTTAAAGAAAAGATAGTTCTCGGAGAGCCTCTGTCTGTAAGTGGGCGCTGCATAGCAGTATGATTCAGTACAGTACGTAAATAAGTACATTTCAACTTCACCAAAACTACTGCTGCCTCCACTAATGACGAAAGGGCATGAAATTTTTCTCCCTACCAGGTGCCAACCATTCTGTGTGCAATAAACATGAATCCAAAGGACATATTGTAATATCATCGATTCCTCGTCAATTCTAGGCTCTAGGCAAAGAGATATGACAGCCTATAACTTGAAATCATGACAGTTTAACGAGATTCTGTTAATGTATAGGTACTCGTATGCACACATTATCCTTTGGTTAATTTTTTTAAAGTAGGTCGGCATATGTGCATTCGAGTTTATATTAACAAAATCTCGTAAAACTGTCATGATTCCAAGTTATGGGCTGTCAGAGATAGCTATCTAAATCTCTGCCTAGAATTCGCAAGGGAATCGAGGACATTACAATATGTTCTTTAGATTCATATTTTTTTAATTGCCAAATATGTAAGCCCTTGACCTTGAAACACCTTATAAGAAAAATGACACCTAAAAAAATGGGATATCCACGATATGAGACAATAAGATTGTTAACAAAAACACGCTTTAGTCTCCTAATTTTATTAACTTATTACTAGGGCACCAGATGAGTTAGCATCTTGACTATCGTCTTCTTATCTAGCTTGCACTTCGGGTAGAGAGCCTGGCAGTCGGAATCCAGGGAGCGGCCAGCGCTGATGGCTTCGAACACTGAGGTGCCGTCGAGCATGCGACGTATCAAAGAATTGCTGGAACAATGTCAGTTTTAAAGTAGTAGGGAGTTACCTCACATACAACATGCTAATTAAATAGCGCAATATATTATCTCAAAACTCCCCAACTTATTTTTATTAAAAAAGAATTAAATATTTTAACCAATTAAATTCTCGCGTAAGATATGTCCATGTTTTCTGTTTTGGTGCATTTCTAGCAAATTCCAAACTATGGTCGCGCAACTGCGAAATATGATGTTGCCGCTTAGCCGTCGCGCCGCCGATAACCGGTAAAGACGACAGAGTTAAGAAAGTTTAGAAAGCGGCGTAGTTAAAATGTTAATTTTGAATAATATTTGACCCATAATTTTTATTAGTGGAATCGATGGAATCGACTTTTCTCTCGATTCTGAACAAACTATATTTAAGTTTTGCGCAATTTAATTACCAGGTTTAATCGCTGTCAAACATCATGTTGTATTTTTGCCAGTGCTGTCAGTACGTTTGTACTGACAGTGTAAGGTTTGGGTTAGCACCGCAAGGAATTTATCGTAGGTAAACTTTAAACATCAGCTTGTCGTTGCATCCTTGCCACTAATTGGCTTATCATCTAGTTATGTTGCTATTAAAAATGTTAATGAACGAGGTGAATGAGTTTTTTTGCCGGAATTGTGGGAAATTTGGTTTACATCGATTGAGTCTCTGACCTAGCTCGGCTCTACTAATTCGGGGTGTGAAACTGTGAACTCAAGGCTGAAAAAAGGTGAAACCATGCTCGCCCGCCTGCGCTTGCAGTGTGACCTGCGCTTTACATTACTACCGTAAGCTCTGAAAGACAATTAGCTTATTCTTACTTAGACAACGAAGACAGTAAGGCATCGAAGTCTGTCGCGTTGCCTGTGACCACGTTCTCGTTGGCTGATTGCACGTAGGAGCAGGCCAGTCGCTGCGTGCACGCGCTGGAGTCCACGTTGTACCGGCTCAGGGTCTCGTCCAATCTGGTCAGCATGTTCGACAGCTGCGACATATCCGTGTCCACGCCTTGGGGCAAATAAATCTCAACTCAAGCATTTTTTGTACCTTGTCATAATAATAGTTGAAATTTATCTACAGCAGTAGGTACAATATGACATGATATGTAGAGGTGTCCAGAATAGTGACTACCACCCTAAGGTTGAAATTCAGTTTTCTGTCATAAAATGACACAGATGACTTTCCTTTGCAATAACATACTGACAGCTGCCAAGGTAACCTTAAACCTCAGAACAATCATATTCTTCTGAGCCTTAAACGATATTATGTTTATAGGTTAGGTTTTATCAAAACTGCCCTGCGAGTATAGAACTCTCGATAAACAAAATTTGACAGCTAAGATCGACATACTCGACAAAAATCGATAAATTTGACAGATATTCTATTATATGTCGATCGACAAGTCCATGCTCGCAGGGCTGGTACTTTCTTGGCCGACAGTGTACTAATTACTTTACTAATATTATAAAGCTGAAAAGTTTGTTTGCTTGAATGCGCTAATCTCAGGAACTACTGATTCAAATTAAAAAAATATTTTTGTGTTGGATAGTCCACTTATCGAGGAAGGCTTAAGGCTATATAAGATCACGCTACGATGAATAGGAGCTGAGCATCAATGAAAAATGTTTCAAAAACGGGTAAAAATAGTATGGCGAAACGTAGTTCGCGGCCACAGCTAGTGGAAATATAATCGGCTTGTTGCGGTTTCGTAGAGCATTATTCCTATCACACATGCTTGAAGTTTGTCTGTAAGGGATATACATATACAGCGTTGTTAAACCCTCAATTTTTCATTTTACAATGACATGTATATTTTAGGAAAATACCATCACGCCTGGGGGTTTATTACTAAGAAATAAATATCGCGATGGCTTTTAATTAGACAGTTGTTCGTTTCGATCGTGATAGATTTTTACACAATATTGGGCTGTTCTCCCCGTAAGGTTAGGTGAATTAACAATTTTTTCATGCAACTAACTTGGCATACTGACGTGATACTGCTCACCTGATGGTAAGTGGTAACACTCACCGTGGCTCTTGAGATTCGAAGCAAATCTGCAACCCCCACAAGAACCACAGTACCTACGTTGCCATTTTGCCAACTTGTGACATAAGATGCAAAGTCACAGTACTACCCAGTAATTTCACTGCCATTCTTACCCTTCAAACCTGAACACAGCAATGCAAGCACTGCTGTTGAGCGGCAGAAATAGGGAAGACGGAGGTACCCAAGCAGTTCGCAGATTTTTAATGTCCTAAGTACCTAATATGGGGGTAAACCATTTGCTAGGTAGTATTCGTACACGTAGTTTCAGACCCGGGCCCAGAAAAAATCGGTAGCAGATTTTGTTCTATTTACAGAAGAAGGAAGTCATCTAAAATATTATTATTAACAGTTTCTTGTAGATACCGGACTGACAGTTGCTTCATGCGACTGAGACATCATTCTACAAAGAAGAAGCTGCAACCAGCCGATTATCTCTTTCCAAAGCTCGAAGTTTATTAATTTCCTGCCAAGTACCTACTGTATCAATTGAAACATTCTGGTGCTGGTGCTAACTACGTTTTATTTAGCAACTTTAGTCGCTGGACTTGAATATAAAGGTGTACACTCACTTCGCCCATATCCACCGCCGTAGCCGTAAGACAGAGCGTGGATAATCTTGGGCAGGATGATGACGGCGCCGAATCCCAGTATGGACCCGATGAGCACCCCGCCCAGGTCTATCTTTACCGGCCCGTAGACGCCAGGCGCCGACCCACCGTAGCCACCCTTAAATTATTAAAGCATTCTGTTGGCTATCTATCGGGGATGAATCTAGGAAGGTAAATGGAAAATCCGATCGATAAAATTAGCAAATGGGACACTGCAAATAGGTTTGCGGACTGAGAATAAAAAGTCTTAGCCTGAGCAATGCATATGTCCCCACTGAGGGGCTCGAGCCTACTCTAAGTTAGGGTGTTTAGGCCTTTATGACTTCACATACACCTTTGAATTTCTTCGCAGATGTATGCAGATTGCCTCGCGATGTTTTCCTTCACCGCAGATATAGAATGAACGTTTTCTTCCAAATACCTAGATGAAAGGAGCAGGTATCAGGATACACTAGGCAAATTAAAGTTTTAATCTGGACCCCCCATCGAAAAGTTATACCTACGCCTATGTCCACAGCGCCACCGACGCTCCAGCGTTTTCTTTCCTATTTAACGTTATAAAAGTAGGACTTTATGGAGCTTGCCCTTGGTCGAGTGAGACGTTCTGTGGCTAAATCTAAATCAAACCCCACACCATGATCGAGAATTAAAACCGCGCTGAGAGCGGCATGACGCTATACACAGCAAGAGCGATGATGTCTCTGTTTTAAAATTATTTTAACCTTGTTATATGCGATCACAGTGAGGCTATGTTTCACATTACCTGAGAGCCGGTGCTCCCGTATGCGGATATCCCGAATCTCTGCGTCCTGTCTGATTGGTTATCTCTCTCGCTCTTTTCGATCCTTGAAGAAGGCTCAGCCAGCTGGTCTTCAGTGCGGTACCCAGCACTCGGCAGGAATCCCCTGAAATCCAATCTAGTAGTTGTTAGCTCTTAAAGATTGAAATTTTTCATAGGCAAAAAAATGTAATCTTTTATATTCTTCAAAAATTATAATTCATGATTTCATACAGCATTATTGAAAATCTCATGTCATGATGTCTGTCCGGCATAAGCTCCGAAACTACTTAATCGACTTTGGGGAAGACTTATTGTGTATAATTTGGACCAACTTAGAATGTTTATATACCGGGTGTAAATGACGGTGTACCGCTTTATTTTGTAGTGAGTTTAGACTATGATTCTAAGTTGAATTTTTTTTCTAAAGTTTCTGATGTAATATAACTTAGTTAGCGTTTACAAATCATATTTTGTAAAAAACTGTTAATAATAACATAAAAAATAAAAACTTCGCAATGTAAATCATATTATGTTTCGATCATGCTGCGAGCGGAAACAGCTGTTTGGGTCATCGTCCATTGAACGTCAGCGCACCGGTGAGCGGAATGATGCCGGCGCGCCATACATTGCGTTGCATGAATAAAAATGAAAAATAAAAACTCCTTTTTTTTTTGCTTTTTCGGGAAACATAAACATCGCTAAACAAAATATAACATTGGTCTGACTCTGAACCCACTGTTAAAAGAAACGGGACACCGTCACTTACACCCGGTATAATATGTTTTTATATTTATGACAAACCCATGTTTTTTAATGTTTCGTGTATTCTATTTTAATTTCACTACATAAGACTACATAGTATAATATAGATATAACTACTGAAACTGAATTCAAACAATATTTAGACCTATACAATATAAGAAAAATTTTCACCTCTTGCAGGATTCGAATCTGCATCTTAAATATACTGCGTTAACGCCCTGACTAGTTAAGCCACCGGGGATTTTACCTTTTTAGGCCAAAGTAGACTTTATTGACTGATATTTACTAGTACGTAGGTATCATCTCAACCAATTTTCATGAATCTGTAAATTCCTTTGTCTTCCATTCCTATAAAGTTACGACTTCCAATAATTATATTATAGACAGAGTTTTAGTACAGTTACAGGGGGTAGAATTATATATGATCGCTAAGATTCTTAGAGCAAGGCTAAAACAATATTTAGAACTTTTTAATATCTCTCATGTTCGGTAAGTAACTAGGTCCTTATTACACCCAAATGGGGCTTGTAGGTGACCAATAAGCGCTCTAGGGTAATAATGTAGCTAGAAAAGCCCTGGGGCTTCAAGGAATTTATTGCCAGTATGATGGTTAGATGTACGCGAACTTTTTAAAATAGTGAAGTGGTTTTTTTTATTACTTACCGCCCTAGGGCTTTCCAAGCTACATTATTACCCTAGAGCGCTTATTGGTCACCTACAAGCCCCATTTGGGTGTAATAAGGACCTACTTACCTCACAGTCAAGATGTAAAGCAGAGTAGTTAGCTCGGGTGTAAGCACCAATTGCACCCTCGAAATATAGGCGCCCTCGCTGCGCTCGTGCGTCTAATTATCTCGGGCTGCAATTGATGCCTTACAGCCATTAGCTACTAATCTACTATTATTGACCTTCTAACGCTATTGGCCGCAGATGGCCTTTACAGTTTCACCTTACTCTATACTAAAATTATAATATAAAGAGGAAAGATTTGTATGTATGTATATAACGAATAAACTCAAAAACTACTGGACCGATTTCCAAAATTCTTTCACCATTAGAATACTACATTAACCCTGATTAATATTAAGCTACAAAATTATTTTCCTACGGGAAAACAAAATTCCCACGGGAAAACAAAAACAACGCGGGCGAAGCCGCGTAAAGCTAGTAATTTATAATGGGTAGTCCGGGATTATTCACCGGACCGGAGTCACCTGTTCATGACTAATACCCGATAGTGGAGATTTTTGTGTCCTCAAGCCTTGGTGGCGAACCGGTCCTGGTGGATTTCTAGCAGCCACATCAAAAGTGTCTCACTGTCCACATAGAGTCACCAGGCCGGTCAAACGGGACAGGGAGCGACGCAAGTACGCACATAAGCGAGGCTCGAAGGTTTTGCTGACGCTTGCGTTCGTCATGTAGTGGTAAGGTAACTAAGAGACGGCATCTATATGTATGACCAGAATCTTATAAAGGTGGTATGTTACTATGACAATTGAAAATATTATTTATATTTTCGATTTAATACATCTGTCCAGCTTACCCCAATGAGACATAGAACTTTACATTAGGTACCTACGAGAATATAATAAAGTAAAAATATTTCAAAACCATAACATACCATGTGTTATTAAAATAAAGACTACCTACTTTGGCCTAAAAAAGTTCAAAAGAGATGAAAATACAGTTACAAATTTCGTCAGGGCTGGTAAGAAAGAGCCCGGTGACCGAAGTGGTTGAGTTCTCAAACACGGTATGTTGGAGACGCGGATTCATATCCCGCCCGCGACGAAAATTTTTTTCGTTTTTCATTTTTCAATTTATTTTGAATTTTTAAAGAAAATGCTAAGTTCTATATAAAATCAGTAAGTCTGCTTTATTTTGAACCAATTTTCAAGAAATCTGTAACAATTTCTAAATTGGATGTTGATACGTAGTTATTAACAGTGAATAATGACTACTTTGGCTTAAAAAACAATAAAAGAGATCAATTAGGCTAAGAATTTCGTCGGGGCTGGTAAGAGTTCGATGGCCTAGTTGGTCAAGGCGTCAACGCGGCAAGTTGGAGACGCGGGTTCAAGTCCCGCACGAGATGAACATTTTTAGTTTTTTATTTATGTTAATACTTAGCTGTGCCCGCGAAATGTGTTTCGCCTTAAAAGCTACTTTCTCGCGGGAACTACTTACTTTTCCGAGATAATAAGTAGCCTATATGTTAATCCCTGTCGTAAATCGTCTACCTACAAAATCCATTCAGTAGTTTTTGCGTGAAAGAGTAACATACACCCATACATACATCCATACTCACAAACTTTCGCATTTATTAAAGACTAGCTGTGCCCGCGAATTACGTTTCGCCTTCATTTATTTATTTCCGACATCTTCAACAAATATCGTTAATGTACACAGAAATAAATACAAAAACTTAACAAATTATATACTAAAACCTTCCTCGAGAATTACGCTATCGAGTGGTGAAAACCGCTTGAAAATCGGGGCAGTAGTTTTTGAGTTTATCGCGAACAGACAGACAGACAGACGCGGCGGGGGACTTTGTTTTATAATACTCGTATGTAAGGATTGTCCAACTGGCATGAGGTTCGAATTCTGTTGTGTTACGTGTGTTGTTACTATATGTAGACTCTTACCCATCGTTTCCATATTCCCCCCTCGCGACAACGAACACGGTGGCAGCGATGATTGCTGATCTCATCTTGTCCGGCTCTGGAGCATCACTGCGAGCGACGACATCTGTAATATGCTTTATACAGGACGTTCCGTCGCCTGCCCATGAACAATCGTATGGGGAAACAGCGTGCTCCATTGTGGCTCCTTGCGTAACACTTTTACTCAGACGACATAGGCGCGTCACGCACTCTAAGCCGATGCCATCAAACCGGGAAGCGCCAGATGACAGCATACAATATGAGCGCCGAAAAAGCAAATAAGGAAGAAACTTGCGACCACGTTTTTTTAGTTTCGTACGAAGCTCCTACGTAGCCTCGTCGCGAACGTTCGCCAAAATCTGCTGTTGAATTCATACTAACATTATAAATGCGAAAGTGTGTATGTCCGTCGGTCTGTTACCTCTTAACGCTTAAACCGCTGAACCGATTAAGATGAAGTTTGGTATAAAGATATTTTGAGTCCCGGAAAAGGACATAGGATGGCAACATTTTCATAAACGTTGCCAAGACGAGACCTCGCACTGTCAAAAAGTTATCAAATACCACGTAGAGCCAAGCTTTTAGCTCTACACGCCCTAACTTCACAAACTTTACACCTTAATCAAAATACAAAAGGTGAAAAATATATTTCCCTACTGTCACATGGGCGTAAGATGAAAAGGTTTATTCATTGCTCATAACTTTTCTGTTAAGGCCGATTTACATTAGACGAGCGAATACTTATTTTATCCCAACTCTATTAAATTCTTTTAGTGTCAACAGATGTAGAGCATTCTTTCGTTGTTCTTTCGGCGTTCTTAAAGATTCCATGGAATATTTTAGGAATGCTCGCTCGCTTGATGTAAACGGCATAGAGCGTGCGAACAGTTGCTTAGAGCGTTCTTGCGTGTGCTCGCTCCTCGAAGCGACTTATGTTCTAGCGATTCGGCTGATCGAAACAGCCATTGTGCAAGAATTCTAGTTCTTGATTCTCATTCTTGCTCGTTGATCTTTTTGTAAACGCACAAAACGAGCTCTTGTTTATACTAAAAGATCAAATCAAATCAAATTTATTCTTTATATTAGTTTACGAGGTAAGTTTGTATTGTGCATTCTGTGATCGGCCATATGGCATACAAATATAAATAAAAATTTATTAAAATACAATGAATTACAATGTCATTAATTACAAATATAGATTAATTATTAATATTAAAAGTCACTTAAATTGATTCAAATTGTCATTGTATAAAAGAATGTCTAAATAATAATAAATAAATTTAATCAAAAAAGAATGCTCTTGTTCTAGCTCTTTGTTCGTTTGGTTTAAACGCACCTTTTTACAATAATTATTGTTGTAACGAAACGGCCGAGCCGTATATTTGACTAAGGTGTAAAGCAGAGGTTCCCAACCTATTACCGCGCCTTACCGAACATTATGCTAAAATACTACGCCCCCTAGGGGCCGAAATAGGGAGACAAAATAAGAAAATTAAACAAACGATGAAAATATTGGCGAATTTAGTTTTATTTAAAAATAGGTAATCAACAAAGAAAAGTAAAACATACAATTAATGAGAGCACTGTGACTACACTTTATTGACCAATTAGTGAATCCTTGGCTTCATAGTAGTCAGTGCACAGCAAATATAATTTTCTTCATTATACTTAATTTATACAGCCTAAATCTGAAGCCGCTCGCTGCGATAATAATATTATATACTATTACCGTGCCTTAGGCCCGTTAATGGGTCAATGCACCGGCACTGCGAGTAATAAAGTTACCAGTGTAGAATCAACTTTTTTTTTTCATTCCTACTTGTATTTGCAGACATCTTGAGTATATTTAGGATGTATGCACATACAAGGTTAATATAATTTCTTTAAATTAGATTGTTTTGCTTTGTTTTGACGTCAATAAGTGCCTGTAAAGGCCTATGTTGAATAAAGATTTTTGAATTTGAATTTGAATAGCTGGTTCTTTTATAATAATACTAGTAGCCCTGGCAGACGTTGCCCTGCCCGATCACAGCGTCACCTACCGGGTCCAATTGTACGTATAAACCTTCCTTAGACCTATTCAAACACACACAGAAAATTTTGTAAGAATCAGCCCAGCCGTTTATGAGTTTTTGCGAGACAAACACACAGCGTTTCATTTTTATATATAAGAGGAGAAGAAGAAGAAGAAGAAGAAGATTATTGTCAGTGCAAGACGACATGAGACTTAAAGTAGGGTTGTCACTTTAAGGGAATTAATGGACACGTCCCGATTTAACTTTGATTGGGACGCAAAAGTACCGATTTCGACCAGATCACAATTTGTTAATTTCAAAAGCAGTGTCTTAATGACTATGACTATCAAAAAAGAAATATACGCAATTTTGACGAATCAAAGTTAAAAACTACTTTCTCAGCAAAGCTAATATCTAGTTTTTACATTCTGCTTCAAAATCTCGCTTTCTGTATCTGGCAACCCTACTTTTGGGCATTAAAATAATAGACGTTCTTCAATTGAACGTCAGCTATTCAAAACGATGACTGCACGTAAATACATTAATTGCAAGTTAAGGAATAACAAGTATTTTTTTCTTTGATTTTGCAATGTTAAGGTCTCAAACAATGACTTTATCGCAACACTCCGAAAATGGCTGTGTGGTATTAAAACGCTCACCGCGGTCTCTGCGACAACCAGAGCATATAATTATTGTTGATCATTGTTTTACCAAGAACGAGACATTCAATGTGCTTAATGGGCATATTCAGTAAGCCGTACATATAATTTAAGCTGGGACTTGCCTACATATATTTTGGTGTCATTAGCACTTTTATTATTTTTGATGTGTGAGATAAGTGAATCTAATCTAGTCCTACTTAGAACAGAATACGACTTAAAATTAAAATCGATAAAGAGTTCAGGATGATGGATGGTTCAGAGGAGGGGTCATATTAGAAAACCCTTGTCGTCATAGGAGGCCAGGACGAGGGAAGCAACAGTTAGCTCGACATCTTTCTCCTGACGATGACCAGCGGGACGCCCCGGCCTGGGAAGTCTTACTTTGCAGGCTCCCATGGCCTTGTCCGGTGGCGACGTGTCCCTCCCCGGCGGCGTACCCTCTTCTTCTGATAACGGGGAGGATGCAGCGGCGATGGACTTGCTCGCGTCAAGGCGTATGTGAGGAGGATCGTTGGGTTTAGTCGGTAGACTGTGGTCTCTGGATGGATAGCACTCTGCCTCCAGTGGCTGCGGAGAGTCTGACATACATAACATCGCGTTTTTGCGTAACGCATTTCCAAAAGTAAAAAAGGAACTGCTGGTTCGGATTTAAAAATTCTTTTTGTGTTAAATAGTGCATTTATCGAGGAAGGCTATATTTAGGCTATATTTTATAACATCACGCCACGATCAATAAGAGTGAACATCGATGAAAATTGTTCCAAAAACGGGAAGAATGTTCCTTTTTGAGAGCTTCCATTGCGTGCGCTCCATAAACGGTTAAGGTTACGCAAAAATCATATAGGTATGACAGAATTGTTCTCAGAATCTTTTAAGTTTGATTCACTAAAACTTTTTTAAGGTACCTAATCAAAATAATTTGTTCTAAGATAATATTACTCCTTATCCAAATAAATACGTCATTCATCACAAGTATTTAATTTAGAACAAAATTTCCCTTATTTGATTTCAATGAACATCTTAGGAGATATTCTAAGTTTTAAAATAATTCCGCAACAAAATAACAATGAAGTAACCACGCGCGCATTTATGATGCGAAAGGCGGGCAGTAACGAGGGGGGGAGGGCGGTAATACATAGTATATATTCAGTACGTTTTTCCTAATTAACGCGAGTAAAACCGCGGGGCACAGCTATATGAATTTAGATAAATTTGGACAGAACCCTCGGTGCGCGAGTCCACTCGCACTTTCGTCGACTAAAAAGTGCCCAGCAGTGGAACACCTATGTGTTGAAGTGATGAAGTGTGCAAAAAACAGAGTGGTCGAAAATAAAATCAAACAAAGCATTTGTAGAACGTGGAACCGTTTTATCTAACAGTAAAATATTTTAAGAAAAGTCGTTACTTATTTAAGTTTTACTCCGTGAAAATGGCTATTAAGGAACTTATAAGGCTTACATAGACCTACATATTCGCTTAGAAGAATCTTAAATGAATATTATATCAGCTGCACTGTGATATAATTGAATTATTCCACTTTGAGCTCCTGGTTAATATCACCCGAGTGAAAAAAAATATACGATCGCTTTTGATTTGCTTTTGATTCATTGCGGCGTCAATACAAGACTGCGTTGACGAAGTATTTTAAAGGAAAGGAGTGATATTGACTATCGAAATCAAAAACCATTTTGACTAAATAAAATAACGGGGCGGTACTTTCATTTAACAATATTAAATAACATATTTTAAAACATCTAAGAAGTCACTTGTTTGCGAGCAGAACAATACGCTTAATATAGTAGTACGGGCTGCGTTTCCTTTGATAGTAGAACACGATACAGTGAGTGACATTGCTACTAATTCAATATGGCCGCTGCTCCAAAATGGCGGATCGCTTTTCTTTTGCCCTCGACAGCGTTCTGCATCTAGTCACTCTGCATATTATCTCAGGTCATTTTCCATTGCCATTTCTACAAATTGTAAGCTCTGCTACCTTCGCTCTTTTCCGCCACACGCGAGATCTAAACCGCTAAGTTGTCACTTGTTTGCGAGCCGAACAATACGCGGAATATAGTACGGGCTGCGTTTCCTTTGCTATTTCACGAGGCACACAATAAAATTGCAGTCACTGGCCGGTGCGTTTCGGTGGCGCGACATTCACATTATTGGGCGAATTAAACAGCTCCCCGCGAGCTCATTGGAATATGTACAGAAGAACAGTTATGCTCCTTTGCCAATTGTCAATTCTAGTTATGTGCGAAAGAAGGTACGAGTCGCGAAAAGCGAGGCTATTCTCGTTCAACACGGTCAACGAAGATATTAGAGTGAGTAAAAGTTGTATTATTACTCTGACGAGCTAAAATCTTCATTAACTAGACGAGTATTACAATTTTTAGTTTCGAGGTGGCCTTTAAGAGGACTGTGAAGTGCCAATTCATAGCTCGAGTACCTATGCACTTTTAAAAATGCAGTTTGTTGCACACCGCTTAGAGTTGAAAGTCAGAGTCAAGTGCCTAATTTCATATTGAAATATTGTTTCGGGCGATAACTGTTTTACCCCCCTAAACCTTTACGAAATTAGACACTTTTGATCTCATTAGATTTAGTATACCACAATCTATGTTTGTACGTTTTGCTTTTTTTATAATTTAGTATAATTTAGTCAAAAATAATAAAAATGCTCAGGGTAGTTTTTAAGTATAAAATATGGATATTTAGGTGCTAATAATTTATATTCTGAGCAATACTACTTCAAAATCAAAACGTACAAACCTAGATCTTCATTACCCTTCACAATCCCCTTAACTAAAAATAAAAATGATTGAATTAACTCCCTAAAACAGTTTTATAGCCGAGTGTACCCAGACGCAACGAATTTAAACTTGTTCTAGTGAAAAGTTAAAATGGTTATTGTCTGACCTCCGTTGTCAAAACCATCAATATGCACGACACCCTAGCCTTTTTGTGATCATTCGAATTTAGTCGACTAGCCAATCATTTAGTTTTTTTGTTTATATCTACCTCTACTTTAATACAATTTATATGATGATGAAATTTTCAGGATATCTATTTTTGACTTTGACGGCATACTTAGACGGGTCGGGACCCAAGTTTTTATATAGGTAGGTTTACACCCATTTAACTTGGGTTCAATTAGTTTCTTGTTTGTGAGTTTACAGTGATGGTATCACCGATTGAAGTAAGTTTTATTATCTAAATAAGAAAACCAACCAAATATCGTTGTTATGTTTTCTCCTTCATGCGCTAGATTTTTTTTCGGTTTTCCTACAATACGCGATTACTCTTAAACGGTATATATTTTTGAAAATCAAATTATATCACACATAGGCACAAATTAATAATTTCTCGTGTATCTTTATTCAAGTACGCACATCTGATGGTTTTGGAGAAAAAGTTTCAGCAGGATATGAAATATCTGTAAAACATCACAAATTTCGTCCCGTCTTGCTTCATTGTTATATGTAAAAGCGAGAAGAAACATGTTAATTGTCTCTTGTCCCATTTTGTCCACGCTCCGTGCTATCTGCAGCACTCAGCATTCGTTTCTCTCGTTTTTTTTAAACAGAAAAGTGCTCAATTTAAGTCTCGAATACTTCATTTTTTTCACTATTTCATAGAAGCAGTTCAACACAAGTGCCAAATTTCGTTTTAATGTAGGTAATTTCATTATTTAAAACGTAATGTCACACCCTTGTACACATTTTCTACAGAGTTGTGACGAAAAATTTATATCGCTTATCTCAGTATTTTTCGTTACTTCATGAATAAAAAAAATATGTGTCTAATATTTTTTCTCAATCCGTCAGATAGATCGATTTTTAATTTTTATAACTACCCTACCAACATCCCTATTCTTCTTCCGCCGCGTGTTGCACACGTATCATAATAAAAAGGGCCTGGTACACCTATCCCTACCATGGTATCCCTACTGGTAGGGATAAGTGGATAAGTGATTCCACGAGTAACGCTGATAATATAATTATCGTTCCAGATAGACCTTGATTTTTCGATACCTTTCATGAGTATTCCGGTGAAGAAAACGATGGATGCGGCATTTGGTGATTCGGGCTTGGTAAGTTTTCATAATCAGGATTTCACTCTTTTTTCGGTTTCGATAGAAAGCTCTTTTGAATCAGCAAAACTTTTACCAATCGCCTAATCAGGACATCTTTTAACTATAAGAAGAATGGGCGCAAGAAACTTAATAGCTTCACCAGAAGAACTGATATAAACAAAACATATGTCGTTACCATGCACAGCAATATTCATCATCGTCATCATTATATAAGCAATATTAATTTACATAAATAGTTCAAGTGGTCCGATTTCTGCGTCACGACACTGGCGCTCCCGCTTACATGCGCGGTGTCGACATTCATTACGACCTCGACCTCCCATCGGTTGAGGCCCACATTCACGATCAGTGGGGCTAGCACGCAGGAGAATCAAAAATCGAATCGAATTCCGAATCGAGGAGTTTGTATGGGAATTTTATTAGCGCCACGGCGATGAGTAGCAGAACTAATAAAACTTCCCCACTGTGCTAACGTCTCCCTCGGTCTGTAGAACAAGAGTGCAAAGGCCCGGTCTACACAGTTTGCGATATACCAGGTACAGATATGTACCTGGTCGCTTCTCCCCACCCTCCACTACACGGCGAACTCGAGCGTCCGAGCCTCGCGAGGCGCGCTCGCTTTGCAGCCGCTCCCCGCACCGGCTATAGCTGCCTGGTGACTCTACTCAGAGAGCGGGACAATCCCGTGGTGATGTCTCTCTGAGCTAGAAATCAGGTCAGGTTAGGTTTGCCAAACGAGACTTGAGGACACACCAAAGTTCTCGCCTTCTTATAGCCTAATTAAGGTGAAGCTGTAACAGCCATCTGCGGCTAACAGCATAGGTCCCTTAAAAAAATGGGTCTCGTTGGCATTTTTTTTTGACGAGAAATTTTCATTAAAATTTAATTTGAGGGCATGGATATTCTAAGAAATATCTTCAAGAGTAACATATTTTTTTATACTACGGTATATTAAACAGGTTTTGCTAAAAACAGTTTTAAGTGAGGCTCGATGAGCAGTTGTCAGCCTCTGAATATGATCTGTTCTGACTTAACAGGAGATCGTACAGTTAAAGATTCGCGCGTGTTAGATGAATCCTCGGTGTCCTCAATTCAAACGGGGACGCATATACCCTAATAGAGATTAAGACACTACTGACAGTCAGTCATAAAGGTTTATTAAATTTAATACTTCATTATAGGTGATGCTATCACGTTCTTTTGACATATTGACTAGGGAGCATCCAAAATAATAAGCGTTTCTGCAACTGCGTGTGAGACGACGATAGCAACAGGATAAAAATCGTTCTTGACTTTACAGGGGCTGCCAATGATCAACATCAACCCAGCAGCAATGGCCTTGGGCGGAGCTGTGGTGCTGGGCACGACAGTGCTGGTTCCTCTGCTGCTTAAAAGCTACGCGATGAATAACCCTCATCATAAGTACCTTAGAAGTAAGTACGCCTGCGCTTTGAGGTTTTGACTATGAGGTTTCTAGACTTTCTAGCTTTTTGGGGTTTACAGCTACAGAAATGTTTGTACTTGACATCCAAAAGAACCAAGTCGGAATACCAGAACACAAATTTTATTTTACTTATAAGTCTATCAGAGGGAGACTCAGTCCTCAGTACTAAGTTGTATGCGCCGGTACCCCTATCTTATCTGTTGCTTTCACCAAACAGCGATGCTCTCAAAGCTGTGTTCCGGGATGGAGGCTTAGACAGGCAGAGACCTTACTGGGTTTATTATTGACTTGTCATTTAATCAATATCGCAACTTACTTTAGGGTCCTCCTAGGAATTGTTGGTTTGCAAATATAGATATCAAACTTGGAACAATGTGTCCTATAGACGTCTGTAAGCCATACCACTTGGTGGGCAAAAAACTTAGTTTTAATAAAAACCAATGAAGCACATTAAAATATTTACACCACTTTTAATATCCAATCCAAACTTTGCTAATTTTTAAAGACCAAAGTAATTTCACTCATACACAGGTAATAACGTACAACCTGCAACGGCTCAACTACCTAAAATCGACATTGGGGTTTGCAAGAACCTCGTCTCGCCAACTTTTTCGGCTTCAAAGAGCTGCACGATTTTTTAGGCTTTGGAGTTTCTACTATACCGGCGTCAGCTGGGACATATTGAGTTTCCACGTGAATGAAGTTCTGTCTTTTCCGCGGAGCTAGATCGAAGCACCCAAAAGGCGGAGTGTACTCTATATCCCACGTAGCGTTGCTCGAAAGCGAACTAAGAGATTGGTCCTGACACACACAATCAGGTTCTTTGAAAGCTGGACAACTTTCAATGACCTTGTCAATAGCAGACAAGTCATTACAATAAACGTCCATGTACGCACATTTGCAAATGTCTTCTGCGGCTTCGGCGAGAGCTTTCCGTATTTCAGCGTCCCTTTGCTTTTTAAGCTTCACCATTTTCCGAGCTTCAACTTTGGCCTGCTCTTCAGGACTTCGCTTCTTGATTATCTTGAAAACCATTGGATCGCAGTCAACGTAGGGGTCTTCATTGGGAGAAATTTCAGTTAAGTCTTTTAACGGGTTAACCTAGAAAAAAATTACAACTTTACTCTACTTATTAGTGTGTTATTTTCAAGATTTGTACTTTTTATGTGGCGAAGATTTTTTGATCGTCAGATAATTGTTATCTGCAGGATAAATGTTTGTTGACGGATTTTCTATACAAAACCTGTCACGGTCTTATTCGTTACATCTTAATTCTTAATTGGCTCCATTGTAGAATTTTAAGTAAAAACGGTGCAGAACCGTAGTATCACCACGTGTACATAGTGGTACACTACTGTCAAATAGAAGCACTATTTGACATGAAGCTGCTTCATCCTCCCCTTGATTTTTTACCTACTACTACTAGAGTATAAAGCGCATCAAGTTCTTATTAATTTTTTCTGTTGACTGACCTGAATAGTGAATACATCGCCTTTCCTCTGGACCTTCAACGTGGGTTTTGGCTCCAAAGGCTCTTCCGGTTCAGAGTCGCCACCTCCCAGATCAACACCGGGTCTGTTGCCTTTCTTCTTTTTCTTCTTATCTCTGTCAGGCCCGCCGCGTGCACATTTGAAGGTCATCAATTTCGCTACGCTCTTGCCGATCACCCCCGGCTGCCAACCTCGACGTGGCTATGAAGTAACGAAAGAAGATTAATGACTTTGAATTACTGCCTAACAAAGTACATAGGCGATCAATTCAGTTGCAATTTCGTCGGGGCTGGTAAGAGCTCAGAGGCTGAATGATCAAGGCGTCAACACACTATATTGAAGACATGGGTTTGATCCGCACCCGAGTCGAAATGTTTCTTTAATAATTTTTCAATGATCAATGAATAAACATCGAGGAAAAAACAAAAATTAGATAGATATACAGTGTGGAATTTTTGAATGCCATCTAGAAGGAAAGTACTCTAAATACTGAAGGCAACAATTTTCACTCAAGGGATTCCTTTATTTTTTAAAAGAATCCAAACTATATTCACATAATTTTTGAAAATACGCTTGCTGCATCCGGAAATTGAACCGGCTTAAATCCAAAACTAACAGCCTGTATTTTTGTGGCATGAATCGATAGGGTCAATCGTAAGGATCGCAAGGAAGATCATAGAAGAGGAATCGTAAGGAAACATTTCTTTGAGTGAAAATTGCTGTCCAGTACTGAGGCCTCGTTTACGGAGACGCGGGGCGTCGCGCGTCGCGTGTGGAGTGGCATCTCGCGGCCCGTCAAGACGTTTTTTCTGTTTACGGTGGGGCGGCGCGTGAAGCGGCACTCATCGCACGCGTAAACACAAACATATGGCAATATACGATGTTTTCATAGAGATGCGAGACGGGAACACCGACGGACGCGGCGGTGCCATCCGCGGGCTCGGCCGTAAAAAACGCGCCATTTCAAGCAAAGGCGTGTAAAATCGCTTCTCCGTAAACGCACTCATACAACGCCATATTATTATGTTAGAATTCTGCGCGGGCCGCGCCGCGCAACGCCCCGCGTCTCCTTAACAAGGCCTTAGAGTGCTTGCTAAGGCTCGATTTCACCAATATTAACGCAAAACTGAAATTACAATACCATGGATAATTCAATACTCTATATTTATTCTCAGATAACCCATTTTACGTTTACCACATTTGGTTTAACTATTCTTCCAAATAGAGTTTTATTTTATGTGTGGCAAAATAAAATTGAACCAACTGAACGATTGAATGATAGTGCTGCGAAATTAAATAGTCCATTCTCTCAATAAATCTCATAGCTAATAAGCTGTTTTTGAAACAAGTAGGATTCTAGGTTAGTTACGACAATTGTTACTTTAGATAGCTTCCCAATCAGCTCTTAATTAGCCGCTATCTTTCATATTTATCCTAGTATTAAATCTGATATACCGTCAAATTCGACAAATTCTTTTCTTGTATTCTTATCTCGGCTTTATCTAAACATATATAAAAGAAGAAAGTGACTGCTCACTCACTCACTCACTGACCATCAACGCACAGCCCAAACGTCTGAAGCTTCAACCATGAAACTTGGCACGTAGGTTCCCCTTTGGTAGTGTAGGTGAGCACTAAGAAAGAATTTTTAGAAATTCCACCCTTAAGGGGATGAAATAGGGGATGAAAGTTTGTATGAAAATCCGTCAGTTTTAAAGTCAGGATCTTCGAATTTTGGGTTTAGACTGAAGATTAAAATCTAACGCAACATATAAAAGAAGAAAGTGACTGACTCACTCACTGACCATCAACGCACAGACCAAACAGCTGAAGCTTCAACCATGAAACTTGGCACGTAGGTTCCTTTGGTAGTGTAGGTGAGCACTGTCCAAAAATATGAGAGTACACTTAAAGTGTGAAATGGCTGCGGGTCAGTTTTCGGAACTATTACTAAAACTCGGAAATGGCATTTATCCAGAAAATGATGGTATGTTGAATATACCCGACGACCTTTGCACTGTTGTAACAATAGTTCCAGAGTTGATAGATAAAATTTATTCGGATGTTGCTAACATACAAAACAAATCTTCGGAATGGTTGTGCGAAAGGGCAATTCTGACCCCAAAAAATGACCAACCAGCAGTAATCAATGATATGTTGTTGAAATCATTTGAAGGCGAAGAAATGCTCTACAGCTCGATTGACACTGTAGTAAATCCAGACGAGGCCGTTCATTATCCTGTAGAGCTTTTGAACACTCAAAACCCCTTACCATAAGCTTTTACTGCGTGTTGGTACACCAGTAATGTTGCTGAGAAATATAAAACCCCCTAAACTTTGTAACGGAACTAGGCTTAAAGTCCAAGCTTTGTCGCGCAATGTGGTAGAGGCAACTATATTGACCGGACCTTCTCAGGGCGAAACTGTGTTCATACCACGAATTCCATTGGTTCCTAATGATCTTTCCTTTGAATTCAAGAGACTGCAGTTTCCTTTGAAAGTCTGTTTCACCATGACAATTAATAAGGCTCAAGGACAAACTCTGAAGTATGCTGGTGTAGATTTGAGGGAGAATTGCTTTTCCCATTAGACAGTTCTATGTAGCGCGTTCACGTGTTAGCTCATCAAATAGTCTGGTGATATTGGCGCCGATGTCGAAAATTGTTAAAAATGTTGTTTATAAGGAAATACTTTAAATTTATTACTTACTTATTATTATGATAACTTATTATTAGTCATGGATATACACAAAAATAGTGAAGGGATAGGGACGATACAAGGATTGAGCGTATTGATGATAAAGTTGGTAAGTTTATGTCTGTCCTAAGAAACACTTTCACATTACATTATTTTTATCATCATTATTTTTCACTTTTTCTCTACATACTGTTAAAATATGGTAAGGAGAAGCATGTAGTCTGCGCGTGCGAAGCCGCGGACAAAAGCTAGTTCCAAGTATAAGTATTTGGTGAAATTGAAATTGACTTCATCATCACAGCTCATGTACGTCCCCACCGAGGGGCACGGGCCTACCCTAACTAGTTAGGGCGATTAGGCCCTAGTCAAACTACGCTGGATCAGTGTGGATTGGTTGACTTCACTTACACTTTTGAATTACTTCACAAGAGTATGCAGGTTTCCTCACGATGTTTTCCTTCATCGTAGGAGCGTCAGATAAATATACATATGAAATTTGTGACACGAAAAACATTTTGGTAGTTTGGTACATGGCAGGATCGATCGCGGGCCTCCCGATTCTACTCGGAGCACAGTCCAGTCAGTGCCGAGGCCACAGCGCCACCGACGCTCCTAACTTATCTGACTTTGGTGAAATCGAGCCTAACACCCAGTTTCTGAAAGGCTGTTCAGCGTTAAAATTAACTAACAAGCTGTCAATCTAATGCTAACTATGAATTGAGTTGCTGAAAGCTAAATCAACTTATCACTGTGTTAGTTGACACAGCTGTCAATTTTATTGCAAAATTATTAAGGAAAGACCCATTTTGGGTTTCCAAAATACATATGAATAAAACAAAATACATGATTTCAGCAATGTGACCGTGTCTAAAAATATTTCTCACGAGAAATCACATTTTTAGAGATACGTTTCGGAAACTCAAATTGATTTGACACTGCTGTTAAGATGACATGGATGTTAGTTGAACATTATTTTGATCAGCCTTTCAGAAACTGGGGGTAAGAGTCGTTAAAAATAACCTAAGTATAAAGATATATTAGACTGTCTAATAATATCGGGGGGCCATGGAAGAGGCGCAACTTTTGTATTTTCCAAAAATCGCAGATTCAGGAAACCTGGACCCTTGGGGACAGGCCTACCGAGCCGCGAGCGGGAGGTGTAGACCTCCCCTTAACGTAATTAATGGCACTAGTTTTGCCCAAGGCTATGCTGGAAGTGTGGACGAGGCCATGCACAGCCCGATGCACGCTCTTTGTGTCCGGACCATCTATCCAGGGACACTGTCCACCATAGGCAAGTGCGTCTAATGGCCTCTATGTCATCACCGGGAGAAGATGCGCCTCCTCCAAATGATACAGTTGTGGGAGACATAGTCAAGGCTTTGCCTAACACGGCACCGGGAATCGATGGGTTATGTGCTAATATCATCAAGCACACTTGGAGGGCTGCATCCGTGGAGCTCTCTGAGATGTATAGGCGATGTGTCCTGGAGGGCTGCTTCCCGGATGTCTGGAGGGTTGGTAGGTTGATTGTCATTCCGAAAGGTAATGGCAAGCCTCTTACCGATCCGAAAGCATACCGCTCCATAACCTTGCTTTCCATCCTCGGCAAAATTTTAGAGCGACTAATGCTAAAGTCCGCCCCGCAAATCACCCAGGCGCTGTCGGACTGCCAGCACGGGTTCACTCGAGGTCGGTCGACGGTCTCTGCCCTTGATACCATCTTTAGGGCAGCGCGAGAGAGCTCGTCGAAGTATTGTCAGGCGATATTTTTGGACATCTCTGGAGCCTTCGACAACGCGTGGTGGCCGATGATAATGCTCAAAGCGAAACGGGGGGGGTAGTCCGCCAAACATCTTTAAGATGTTGGTGGACTACTTCACGGGACGCTACGTGAGCATGTTCGTCGGCAGCCGGCGGGTGTCGAAGGCGGCAACAATGGGTTGCCCGCAGGGATCGGTGCTGGGGCCCACGTTGTGGAACGTACTTATGGACGACTTGTTTCGACTACCCTTCCCTGGGGGGGTTAGTATCGTAGGCTACGCCGACGACGTGACGCTTCTGATCGAGTCAAATTCCCGGGGCTTCGGCCTCTACGGCTTTACAGCTCGTCGGTGACTGGGGGGCCCGAAATCGACTGGAATTTTCTCCTGCCAAGTCTGCAACTATGACGATCAGGGGAAAATTCCAGAGGCGACCCGTCATCAGGTTTGGTGGGACTTCGATCAGGAGCGTCACGTCGACTACGGTGCTAGGAGTGGTGGTCGATTCAATTCTTTCGTTCTCGCAGCATGCGAGTTCGATAGGGGAGAGGGCGACATCTTGTTTTGGTAAGATGTCGAGGGTGTCGGCTACATCCTGGGGTGTTAGGTACAGAGCTCTTAAGGATCTGTACAGGGGTACGTACGTTGCCACACTGACCTACGCCGCGGCATGCTGGTTTGAACGTGGGTCCCTACACGTTGTGCGATCTGCGCTTCTGCGCACCCAGAGACCCACTTTGATCCTTCTGACCAAGGCGTATCGCTCGACCAGCTCTGCCGCCTTAACGGTGTTGGCCGGTGTTTTACCGGCCGACCTCGAGGTAATCCGGGCGGGCAGACTAGGTAGGGCGCGCGAGTCCGGGAGTACCAAGGAGGAGATGCGCATGGTGAAACTCAGAACATCAGAGTTTGTGCTTACCACATGGCAGGAACGCTGGGACACATTAGACAAGGGGATGGAGACTTATCGTTTCTTCCCGAACGTGGCGGACCGGCTCAGGTTTACCTGGGTCGAACCGGACTACGAAGTTTCACAGCTGCTATCGGGGCATGGCTGTTTTAATGGTAGGCTCTTCAATATGATGTTGGTGGACAGCAGTAGGTGCTACTGCGGTGTGTGCGAGATCGAAGACCTGCACCACGCACTGTGGGAGTACTCATTATATAGTGAAGCGCGTAGGGATTTACTAGATAAGGTGAAGGCGCTTGAGGTTGGCCCGGTCTACTACCATGATCTCGTGGGGACGGAGGCGAATTTTCTGAGGCTACGGGACTTTGCGCATCGGTGGCATAAGATCAGGAGTGGGCTAGAGAGGTGAAGAAGGAAGACGGCAACCGCCCGAAGAAAGAAGAGAAGACATTAGGTAGACGAAGCTGGCGATACCACAACAGTGGGCACACGGCGACCTTGCGGCGGATACCGAAGGCATACCGTGTGTTTGTCCGACCCTAACAGGGGAGAGGGACACAGGGACAAAGGAAGGTAGGAAGGAATAAATAATTTGGAGGGAGTCAAGAAGTGCGCGCGGCTAGAAGTGCGATTAGCAGGTTCCGCGCGCATCTCCCGATGATTCGGCCCGTATAACCAGGATTGGTTGAGTAGGGCCATGGGTGGTGGAGGGTTTGTCTAATAATCGTGTTTCTTTAAATTTTGCAGTCATAGTAAACTATGAGTTAAACGCGACCACATTTAGGGTGCGTGATGTTTAGAAAACGTCTTAGGGACCTCGAGCACTAGACAGCGGCGACCACGACCAGTCGTGACGGCCCATTGCTTGTGGCAATCTGTAACTGTTCCTTTAATAAACGATCCTTTATTGTGGCGTGGGATTCTCTTTACGATTCCAAGGGGCTAAGTTGACTAGACCGTCACTGAATATGCGACTAGGTTCAATCCACCGGCTGCTATTCCGCTAGTGTAGGTACCCATACCCAACTAAACCACCCTCCGGAACCTCTCCGACCCCGGTGGAGGTATGTACGTTCGGGATTCGAATTCAATATCGTTTATTCAAATTGAATTATTACACAATCACTTTTGCACATCAAAGAAGCTACGCCAATGGTTCACAAGTCTACGACGGGATCCGGAGACCTTGTACTGGAAAGAACCAGCAAGGGGTAGGATTGGAAGGCCAATTCACCAAACGTGAGGAAAACGATATTGTGACCGCGTAGTTCTGATTGCTTCGTCCGACTACGTCGACTTCGTTGGACTACGCGGACGTTCTCCGGTAACAATCAAACTATAATAATAACTGGTAATACTGGAATCGACCTTTGTCTCATTAATAATTCGTTTTATCTGATACAAGTCACAATTTATATTCGCCGCAATTTTAGAACTTAGCTAAACAATTCATTAAACTATTAGCTTTAAAATGTACACGAAAATTATACTTTGATTCCTGGTATGTCCGCCGCGTTCCAAAGCCACCCCATGTTCGCTGGTACTGCATATCCGGGGATGCGATAAAGACATCTCTTGTGTCCGATCGCCACACCTGAAAATTCAATGACAAAACTTCCTCTGAAATAGTCTGGCACACGAAACATGAGCTTGGAAAAAAGCGGCAAATTCAAAAATTCTAGCTCTGGTAATACTGTCTACAGAAGGAATACATTTTGATACTTGAAATATTCTAATATTTTTTTATTTATGTAGTAGTTTAGAATGTTAAATTTGTAGGTAATGTTTAGTTTCAATGAACTTCCAACAATGAACCTTTTATAAGAAATCGCTGTATTTGGATTTCATGAATGTTAAAATTTACTTAATATCTGTAATATTTCGACAGAAATTAAGAAAAAAATATTATGAAATTGTTTATTAATTATTACAAAGTATCAAAATTACCATGTTGAACTAAACTACATGGGGACATTGTATTAGTGTTGCTACTTGAAAAAATGTCAGGTTCATCTTTCATTAGCCAGACTTCTATATCTACCACTAGTGGGCCCGGTAGACGTTGTTCTGCCCGATTACAGCGCCACCTACTGGGTCCAACTGTACTTTTCAAACCTTCCTTGTACCTATTCAAACACACACCGAAAATTTCGTAAGAATCGGTAGAGCCGATTCAGAGTTGTAGGTGAGCTTTGTTAGTGGACTGTATATAAATAAAACTACGAGATTAAATGGAAAACTAATGTAAATATAATTATGTTGACTATATGACAATATTAAAAATACCAAAAAAAGATTGACAATAGCACTAGAATTTTGAAGTAAAGCCGAAAATGACTTATCGCTAAGTGGCAGCGCGGCAAGGAGGTTTGAGGTTCGCGACAAGAGTTTTTGCGAGACTCAGCGATTCATTTTTATATACCTATCTACCATATCGATTGAAAAACTTTTGGGAGCATGTTCAGAATTGATATACTTACATATAAAGATTATGGTGTCATTGAAAATGTATAATTGTAAAATTAATTTAGAAATCCCCCATACAAATGGTTGGGTCCCATACAACTTCGGTTGCTAACTAGAACTGTCATTTTTGAAAGGAACTTAACATCCATTACTGCCATCATGAACGCCGCCGTAACACATAAGATCACAAAACTAGTACCTAATGGATATAAAGTTTCTTTCAAAAATGACAGTCCCAAGTTACCAACCCTGGTCAGGTGCACTCTCTCCTTTCACTCGCATGCACTACTGGGACATTTATACTTAACCAACAAACAACACCGGAGCGTGGCACGGCGCGGACGGGTTTTATTGTTTCATCCGAATCATGGAAGAGCTCGAGATATTCCATTTTTGATCGCCCATCAGGGTACTGAGCAAAGCTGCTTAACTTTAGCACTACTCACTTTCGCGCTACGCCATCGAGTATACAGGGTATTTTTTTACGCTTGAAAATGAAACATATGAGTTCTACGTTGCAACGCACAGGAACTATAAAAAGTCGGCCACCGACAAAGTGATAGACGTATGCGTTGACTCGTTCGGAAAAATCGGGTCGATTATCAGACCTACAGAAAGTCGGTCGTTTGCGTTTAACCAAACTAAAAATTGGTTGTTCATCGGTTACCTACCTGGATGGACATCTCCAAAAGAGTAATTGTATTTCGAAGAGTTCTTCTTTTTCTTCTTCTTTTCGACTTCTTCCTCCTCAGCCATCTTTGATTTTACCTTAAGAATTTACCTTTGTAAAAATAACATATTTTATTTATATTTTTTTAATCAAGAAAAGTTTGTTATCGTCAAAAGTATTTTACGTCAAAAACGATTGTATACACGGTTGTAATGTACGGTTCGATCGTACAAAGTGCATTTCAGCATTTTCATTCAAAGCAAATTTAAATGAGTTCACGTAAATGCGCATGCATCACTTGACGTGTACTCATTACTATCATATCATTAGCAGTTAATATAAATACAACAGTTATCGTAACCATCAAAATATATTTTAATCACCTCTAAGGTGTAAAGCCCCTACAGGTAGTAAAATTCAAAATAAAACTGTCTTTATTATGTTACTATGCTTTTATTCGTTTCTAAATTTCAGTGATCGTACTTTTGAAAACTATTATAGGTAGGTATGTTACAAGTTCTAGGTTACAAAATAAAAATTAGCGTTCCAATGAAGTACTAATGCTTATCAACTTTAAATTTTTCCTGTATTGCTATTTTATGGGACCCACAACAGCCTTTGCCCATCAAGGACATTAGTTTCTGTTCTTTGTCGCAACATCTCCTTTCTGTATCTAAGTTAAATTTATTGATGCATCTATAATCATGGTCTTTCTCTTTGTTCGTGTATTCCTTAATAGCTCTCTTTATTCGTTCATATTCCTTTGAGCAACATACTTTTCCTGCATCATTATAACTGGGGGGTGCAGCGGGAATAGTGGCTGTTTTATACATTCTAGCAAACCCATCAGGAACTGTGCAGGGTCGACCAAGTACTGGACAGGGCCCAAGCTTGATAGGAGGCAGGCCATATGGTAATGGTTCCGTTTCATCTTCTTCGTCATCCAATTTCTTCTTCTCCTCTTCTTCATTATTAATAACTACTGGACAGTTACTTTTGTGCTTATATAATGGACAGTACGATTTGTGTTTTTTTCTAGCCAACTTATTACTAATTTCAGCGATGCAATCACAATCGATAGTCTTACAAGGAGGCGCAGGTTTTGGAGGTTTACAATTGCAGTCTTTGTCATCAGATATCGCCGTGCAGGCATTATAAATATCATATTGACGAACCGATTCTCGGGCTTGGGTATTACGTAAATATGGCACACTAGCTATATTAGATACTAGGGTTTTGTTTGTGTCTTGTGAACTAGAGCACTTACAAAATTCAGATGGGTTCAGAGAATATTTACTTTTAGGACCGCTGAATACATCTGATTCAATATAAAAATTTGTTGCTAAATTTTTAACTAGAAATTCCTTTCGTAGCGTGGATTCTTTGTAAATCGGGAATCCAGTAGCACTATACACATAAGCTACAGTTGTTTTACTCCCTTTTGGCGTGACGCCGGTTCCGTAAAATTTATTTTTTCTAGCTTCACAAGTATCTTCAGTTTTTGTGAGCCCACCGCAACCTGAGCAGGTGACTTTTGTTTGCTCCATTGACATCGGACATTCAGAGCGATGCCAACGATCATCTTTGCAATCACAAGTACCACATATTTTTTTAGAGCTTTCACCCTTGGTGTCTATTATTTTTCCAGCAGTTTCTTTCTTATATACTTCTAAATTTCTAATATAATTTTTTACTTTATGAGCTAATGCACAATTTGCATTTCCGCAAGGCCCAGTAATGTCACCCATACGAATTTTATCTATCGGATATTGCTTTTTGGGTTTCTCTCTACCATCGTAGTGGTCACATTTGTGTTCTTTACTTGTTTGTCCACAGCTTTGAAGCTCTGTACAAACTTCTATCTTATTTTGAGCATTTTTAATAACTTCTGGATCCTCTAACGTAGCTGTTTCGTAAAGGCTTCCAATCATACAGAAGTTGGGATCATCACCTTCGACTCTCTTGCATTGAAACATACTAGGAGCCTTATTTGTTCTGAAAACAAATGATTCCGGATCTTTCATAAGCTGCTGAAATTCCGTTACAATACTTTCACCTAATGCACTTAACCTTAATATAAAAATGACCTCGCCCACTTGTTTGCAGCAGCACTCAGCAAAAATAGGTGTGATTTGTTTAATACTTAAGGGCTCATGCAATTTGCAAGCTTCAGAAGATTCTTTTAGCATATGGTAAAACTGAGTATCCCAGTACATTGTTCCAATGCCAACAAAAATGTCAACTTCATTCTCATCATCGTTCCAAACTTCGATTTCAAGAGGAAACTTACTTAGTATCATAAGAACAGTGTCCGGATATGCTGGAAATAAATACGATTTGCCAACTCGAATGGTTCTAGTCCATTTCCTTCGACCATTCTCATCGCATTCTACAATATCGTCTTTGTGCACATCGTTCACGGCCAACTGTCCTTCTTTGACTATGAACTGCACTTTAGGTCCAAACTTTATTTTTATGATTAGCTTTTTATTGGCGCCACTTTTCTCGTCTTCTTCAGATACAAATATTGTCACTTTGTCTATGAATATTTCAATCAGGTACATTTGCTCCATGACCTGCAGAGTTGAACAGTTTTTTGTCAGACAACTTCTTTAAAATTTCTTCATTTGTGAGACAATTATTTAAAAGTTTAAGACATCATCTTTTCACTGCACAAAACACCATCAACATAATCAGAGGGGTTGTACTGACGAAGCATGAAGTATAACTACATAATATGCTAGGGATAAGAACAGGGAACAGATACAATCTGTTATCAGTCTAATAGCCCGACTACACGGCCCGTCTTGCCAGCGCAGTTTGAAACTCTTTATAACTGTGCATTTTGAACATACATTTTGTTGCCATCGTGGTGTCCATATTCACTTCGCACTCGCAAGTAAGACGGATTTGTGGTCGGGCTACAAGGGTGTTTATACAGGCTCAGAAATTTGTTACATGTTTATTGAACCTAGACCACGGACCTGAAAAAAAGACGGACGGAGCGTTGTTGAATCAAGAGTGTAGCATGCAAATGACAGCACATTTGCATGTGTGCGTGTCTTGTTCCTCGAAAAATGACAGTTTTTTGTCTTATCTGGTACATCTGTGTGAGTGTAGGTCGTTCACAAACACATGAAATTGTCTTACCTTGCATGCTTCACATTTGTTTAATGCCACACTACGTCCGTATTTTTTGGTAGGTCCATGAACTAGACACGAAAATTTGAAGGTATGCAGATTTTTATTTAAGTATTTAGCGGCATAGCATCGTTCGTGTATAGAAGCGACAC
Organism: Schoenobius gigantellus; assembly: GCA_963935595.1. Taxonomy (NCBI): domain Eukaryota; kingdom Metazoa; phylum Arthropoda; class Insecta; order Lepidoptera; family Crambidae; genus Schoenobius; species Schoenobius gigantellus. The sequence continues at coordinate 7,121,430 of OZ012557.1, forward strand.
GAATTGGGCCCAGCTACTTTTGAAAGCGTGTGTAAGAGCCCCGTGTTTTCGTTAATTTATTAGACTCTACATTAGGTACTTACTGTTTTTTAGTATTCGAATGATCCTTCACCTTTTATTGAGCCATTACTATTGACACTGAAATTTTATTTTGTAACCTACCGAACTTTAGAGACCTCACGTTCACATTTGGGACATATTTATGAAATGTCAAATGTTGATTCGATTTCCAAAATTTTTGTTTTTAATCAACTTGTCATTTTAGAGTGTGCGTCGACTTCTATGATAGAGGTCACTCTATGTTTGATTGATAAGTCCATGCACTTGGATTTTCTCCTGTGTCGTGATTACAGTTACAAACATAGAATATCACATGCACATATACCCAGACCAGAACAAATTTCTGTAGGCCATACAAAATATTTGTCCCGTACGGGAATCAAACCACCGACCCGTTGCGCAGTAGGCGATCACTCGATCTCTGTGCTAACCGTGTCGTCAACTATTAATAATCAGTTACTATTAATAAATCCATGGGCGCGCGACAGTCACTAGCATGTATCTAGACAGGCATAACAATTCTTGGTCTGAGTTCTCAGTCTAAAATCATTAGACAAAAAACTTTTAAAAGTTCATTTCAATCTTAGATTTACTAATATTATTAATCTTTTCGAGACGCCGCACTTTTTCGAGGTTCTACAGATCACATACATCACATATATATTGTTTTACTGCCCTCTATACCCTGTGTCGCTTAAGAGCTCCTAAGTAATACTAGGTATTCCTAGATCCTGTGTCTAGACCTTAATTAATATAATAAACGTCGGTGGCGCTGTGGGCTCGGCACTGGCTTTCTAATCGGGAGGTCCGGGGTTCGACCCTGCCATGTAGTGTACCAATGTGGTTTTCGTTTTTCGAATTTCATATGTACATTTAAGGTGCAAACAAACTGGGCTTATGTGATGCCACGTATGTGATTACGTCCATCAGAAGACAGACATCGGTCTTAATAGTAAATGTATGAAAAATCAATTCATTGCCCGTGGTCCAACTACGTAGTCCAACTGGTAGTACTACTGGAGGGAGACTCTGTACCAGGGTCGTCTGCTTAGGTACCTCCGTCTTACCTATTTCTGCCGCAAAGCAGCAGTGCTTGCATTGCTGTGTTCCGGTTTGAAGGGTAAGATATGGCAGTGAAATTACTGGGTACTGTGACTTTACATCTTGTGACACAAGTTGGCAACGTACACTGTGGTTCTTGTGGGGGTTGCAGTTTTGCTGCGAATCTCACAGCAACCACATGTATTATGGTGACTGTTACCACTTACCATCAGGTGGGCAGTTTGCTTGTTTGCCAACTTTCTGCAATAAAAAAAAACTATATAATTATCATTATTTAGAACTACACTTAGCTTACGTGACGTCGTTAACGCCGACCAAATCCCATTCTACGTGTATTGCGTACGCGTCAAATCGCGTGTATTGCGTGTTAACACGTGGTGATGCATCAGTCCGCTCATAGCTCCTGCCCAGTACCTAAACACGTACGTGCGTAAAAGTATGTAGTACGCCAAGAGTACGCCACAATGTCGGAGCAATTTATTGAATTAGTCAGGATTTAAAAAATCTGCAGCCCATATACGTCCCCACCGAGGGGCTCGAGCCTACACTATATTAGGGCGATTAGGCCTTAGTCAACCACGCTGGCCCAGTGCGGATTGGTCGACTTCACATACATCATTGAATTTCTTCGCAGATGTATGCAGGTTGCCTCACGATGTTTTCCTTCACCGAAGGAGCGTCAGACAAATGTACATATGAAATTCGAAACGAAAAACACATTGGTACATGGCGGGTCTCGAACCCCGACCCCCCGATTGGAAGGCAAGTGCCGAGTCCACTGCGCCACCGACGCTCACGTAGCATTACGAGTACATAAAGGCGCGTCCCCATTGCGAGCCGCTCGGCCGCGGGGAGGCGTGTTTTCGCGTAAGCTCAGAGGCCCAATTCAGCTAATAAGCTGCAGCCGAATCGAAACTGAACCGTTGCGATCGACCAATCAGAACGCCATATTATCACGTCATCGAGCAGTTGAAAGGCAATATAAGCGCTCCGATTGGTCGACCGCAACGGTTCAGTTTCGATTCGGCTGTAGTTTATTAGCTGAATTGGGCCGCAGTTATGTTTCTGTCGCTGACGAGGCTGATTAGTGGCGTAGCGTAGGGCTAGTGTAATTCTAATGTAACATCACATAACGTGGTGTGGCATCACATAAGCCCAGTTTGTTTGCACCTTTATCCTACTCTTCTACGGTGAAGGAAAACATCGTGGGGCAACCTGCATACATCTGCGAGGAAATTCAAAGGTGTATGCATTAATAAGTCCATGGGTGTATATGAAGTCGACCAATCTGCACTGAACCAGAATTAGGCCTAAACACCCTAACGTAGGGTAGGCTCGGGCCCCTCGGTGGGGACATATTTTAGCTGTGATGATGACTATACTTTTAGGATGTCCGTGTCATAAAATTGTTATGTTAATGTATGTTCTAACCAAATTAAACGACAACTTATCTAATTATACCTACTTGTGTCTATGTTATGTCTACGTTGTAATCGTCACATATATCGAAATGTTTTAAATTCGCGCAGAAATAATTTCTCACTTATACCTTTGGTTGATGGTAGGGCATCTTAGCCCGCCTGGCTAGCTACCACCGTCTTACCTAAGTTTGTCGCCATAATAACAATGTTTATAGCATTGTTGTGTTCCGACAATTAGAGGTAAGATAGTCAGTTCCTCAGTTGCTGAGGAGTCCAGGTAAAGCTCGCTTCCATCTTCGGCCTTATCGTCACTTACCATCAGGTGAGATGAAGGCCAAAAGCTTCCCTACCATCATTAAAAAAAATACTAGCACCTGATATTGTAATGGTTGTTATCTCCCACAATAAATAATTAAATCGCGTGATTCAAAAGAAAGAAAAAAGAAACAAACCTTTTTGGTCTTTTTCACATTTTAGATAGCGATTTAACCCTTGTTTAATCTAAGCATTTCAGATACAAAAGAATAATAATTTTAACCTGTAGAACCTACTATCAAACGTTATATGCACATTTGTTCCAGTACTGGAGGCGAGCGAGTTTGAGACAGAGGATTTGGTGGGCCTGGCTAGCAGGCTTGTGTCCGAGAGCCGCACTGTACGAGGCTGCGCCCTCAGAGTGGCCTGCTGGACCGGCCAAATGTCCGCCGACGTCGATGCCATGAAACTCTGGAACACTCTACTGAAGTAGGTTCCTTTTGATAACGCTTACGTTACAAACTGTAGGCAACTATTATCTATTCTGTGCTGTAGGCCAATAGGTTGCTGACCTAGATCTGTCACGAGCGAGGCTGCGCGCTCGAGTGGCCTGCTAGACCGACCAAATATCCGCCGGCGTCGATGCCATGTAACTCTGGAATACTCTACTGAAGTAGGTTTCATTTGGTAGGTAACGCTTACGTCACAAACTATAGACCTGGCCAATAGTCTGCTGACCTAGATCTGTCACGTGCGAGGCTGTATGATCAGGGTGGCCTGCTGGCTTGGCCAAATATCCGGAGACGTCCATACCAAGAAGCTTTGGAACACTACTCAAGTGGGTTCCTTTTGATAACGCTTACGTCACAAACACAAACTGTAGGCCTGGCCAGCAGGTCGTTGACCTAGATGCGTCATGTGCGAGGTTTCATTGTGCGTTCAGTGTGGCCTGCTCAAAGAAAATAATACTCTGACCTGCTAGACTAGCCAGATGTCCGCCAACGTCGATGCCATGAAACTTTGGAATATTCGTTTGAACTGTTTTTTTAACAATAGGTAAATAGATATCCGCTTAGACACCCGCATATGAAGCTCCGAATAGTTAATCTAGTACACATATTTTTGAAATCAGCGTAAATAGCATGGTGAGATCAAAAAACGTCACACTGTCAGCACAAGAACACTGACAGCTCTGTTAGCAAATAAGCCATTTAGTCTCATCTAAGTCTTTAAAACCGACTAACGTAGCTGTGTCTCCGAAAGGCGAGGTAATCAGCATCACGAAACTATGTGGCTTGTACTAGGCTTAGGTCATTCCCATAATAAAACCAAAGCAGATGCGCCGCCCTGAGCATTAAAATTTGGTAAACAAGCGCTCAAAGGCGATTAAAAGTGAGATAGTGATATACACTGCAGTATCGCCATCCCGCTCCCGCTCATTTAAATTGTAAGTTAGACAATCAAGGCGCAAAGCATGCACGGTCTCTTGTCGCGCTGCCAACAGAGACTATAGCCCCAAGCTCTGGAAACCTTACCCATGCGAAGTTATTGGATAGGCAGCGTGTAAAAGACTGCTCACGCTCTGCTCCTTGATTGTAAATCTCAAAAACTTTTTTATATACCTACAATAAAGTCAGCAAATCTTCTGCCTCATCATTACTTACTAAGGTAAGATGAAGGCTAAGAGCTTCCATTGTGTATAAATCCATGTTGTACAAAACTTACATTGTTTCAGTAACAGACTTCTATCGTCCATGATAAACACAACTGCTGTAGAAGACGCCATGCTATCCGGCAGGCACGGGAGGGACTGTGCCACGTATAAGCCGTGCCCACTGACGGAAGCGCACATGCCGATGGTCATCAATAACTTCGTTATGTTTGCAAATAAATTGATTTGACATTTTCGTGACTGTATAGTACATAACAAAATTCATAATTAAGTTAGGTATGTTTATTTATTATAAGCAGATGAAAACTCTTCTTCTTTTGCGTTTGGTGACAGGCCCCATGTGTATTTCGCCAGGCTCGAGCTTTTTAAGATTTTTCTAGTCATGAAAGGAATTAGGCGTCTTGTCGTCTCAAGGAGAGGGACAGCTTGAACAAATTTAAAACAACCACCAGCTGGCTTTCTTTGAAACCAATTCCGCCGAATTCCGACCGACCGACATTAATATCGTAAAGGAGTTGCAAGACGCGTCAAATTAGATTCGTGTTCCGCATCGCACGGATCTTGAGAGAACTAAGTCACAAACGGATTGGTTCGTTCAAGAGATACGCAAGGCGGATCCAAATTGGTGTTAGTGTTGCAAGTTGCAACTCAAGAGTACTCTCGTACTCTTGAGTTGCAACTTGCAACCTCCCGGTCACAATAATGTTATTGTTGATCATCATCACAGCCCATATACGTCCCCACCGAGGGGCTCGAGCCTACCCTATATTAGGGTGATTAGGCCTTAGTCAACCACGCTGGCCCAGTGCGGATTGGTCGACTTCACATACATCATTGAATTTCTTCGCAGATGTATGCAGGTTGCCTCACGATGTTTTCCTTCACCGTAGGAGCGTCAGACAAATGTACATATGAAATTCGAAACGAAAAACACATTGGTACATGGCGGGTCTCGAACCCCGACCCCCCGATTGGAAGGCAAGTGCCGAGTCCACTGCGCCACCGACGCTCTCGAAATTGTTGATCGCTGGCTCGTAATTGATTTTCAAAGTAAGACTAACTGGCCTATAAGTGCCTGTGAACATTTGGATATTCTTCGTGCTACTAAAGGATAGGAGAACAAGGAATATTATGTCCTCTTGCTCCTACCACTAGGACAGTTACGGTAGGAGCTAGAAGAAATAGTGAAAATTATCCTCAGCTCCACCGCAATGCAGCGAATCTTAGCCTTGGGGCTTCGCCTTGGGACCAAGGGTAAAAGGTATTTTTAAAATTGAACAAATAGCAACACCTCTGCGCTACGTACGTGCGTGTCTAAGATAATAATATGATTTGATCATATTAGGACTCAGTTGATGAATTGGGATTCAGTCCGCAGAATTTGGAGTTCCCAGAACCTGGATCATTTTGATTATAGACAAGAAAGGTGCCGAGGTGATTAAGTGGGTATGCCTCGCACTCTGCAGGGAAACCCCCACATACGCCTGTCGAGAAACCAACGGCAGGTTAAAAAGAACTACTTTTGATACTGCTTGAATAGAACGTATTTTCCTTCTTTTTACCCCAAATCACATGAAAAAGACACAGTGGGCGAATAATGTTTTATTTTTCTAGTAAAGCAACTATATCCCGGAACCCAAGCTTCTTGGCGTAATCGAGGGGCGTGCTGTCCATGACATCCTGTATGGTCCTGTCCACGTCGTTTTCCAACAAGTACATAACTATTTCAGCGTTATTACTCAGTACCGCCTGAAATAAAATATTATAATCATTCGTTAGGATTTTGAAAGAGGTATCTTTATTTATTAAATGTAAATGCATATCATTGCATACTTATGCGGTAATAGGTATATACAATATTTCGCTACAATGCCACGCTTTCAATTCCTTACATAAATATTCCATTATAATACTTAGGATTAATCTTAAAATGAGTAAGAATATTCATTGAAACTGAGATTTTAATATATGTGACTTTCTTTAAAAAAGCTAAATAATAATAATCATTTATTTAAATAAATTGAAAAATTGATGTACAAGATTAAGAATTCGTCTCGGAGTTTTTTAAATTGTATTATAATGTACTACGTCCAGCGCACAAGTTATGTAACGCTATTCGCACTTCATATTAGTTTAAAGATTTAATTTATAAAGTTAAAGGTATTAATGAAAATACTTTATTAGTTATTTAAATCACCTGTTGGACAAAGTTTAAAAAATGACAATGAAATTAATTGATATGCTATAGTAGCTAAGTAATTAAAGGTAAAGAAGAAGTCATAGGTATTAGTGGTAGGGACAAAATAAGTCTATGCGAGAACAGTGGCGCGCTTTATATGTCCAGTGTTGCAAATCTTTTTTGCATTATCAAAGTACAGTTTATTATTGATTATCATTTGTGTACGCTTTGAATGGCGAATTTCCCATGTCTATTTGAAATAAACTCGTTAAATAATTAGCGACAAAGTTATTAGTTCCTATTTCAGTCGAGCGTAGACTTATCTTGCATGCACTCGAGTAATGAGAATCGGTGAATATATTATCATTCTTATTTAGAAGCTATACTTACTCAGGACGTATAATTTTTAAGAACCACAGATAATTAATGTAGGTATGAAGACATAGCGTTAAGATAGTTGAACTCAACATTAACAGTATTTTATCGGCAGTCTGCTCAGATTGCGGTATATGCAGATTAGTAAAACCAAACCCAAAAACCTCACCTTATATGTCTGTTTTGAATCCTCATCAGTGTTGAGATGAAAGTCTATTAATGTTTATGACACCTGCGATAATAAAGCAAACGTTTTCACACAAAACACCAAAGTACTTAGTGTTGCCAGATCATCCTTTCTCCGTATTAGTCACGTCAATAAAGCTTTTTTATCGGAAGTCCTCAGAAACATTATACAAAATCAGAAGCCTTTTGAAGCTGGGTCTTAAAGATGTATATAGTTTAAGAGTTTAGACAATATCTGTGATATTAATAAATGTTATAAAAATAAGGACTTTAAGGAGGAAAGGAAGGAAAAGACTCAATTTTTTTAAATACGCCAAAGCTATGATTGAATCCCGATGGCATAAAAAGGCGGTTCATCTAGCAATACTAAGAAGGTTAACATCAAACGTCTAAAAACTAAAAAGTATTTACACTGAACACCTCAAAAGCATTGCAACACCATTCTATAAAGGTTAGTTTCAAAAACGATGATGTCGACAGCGCAGACGAGTTTGGTCAAACCAAAAGCTAAAAGCTCACCTTATGCAGCGGTGTCTGGTTCAATTCGTCAGCAGTGTTGAGATCAGCGCCCGCAAAGTTCAGAGATTGCAGTTTCTTCACTGCCCCACTCCGCGCGGCCAAAGACAGCATTTCTGCTATCGACTTGTTCTCAACTGTCGATAAGTGCGCCCCGCACTTCAGAAGCAGATCTATCATGGGTAGGTCGTCTTGGTGGATTGCCATCAGCAACGCCGGTTCTCCGCACCTAAGAAGTGAAAACGTTGATTGATTCCCCAGAACATTAAAGCCGAGGGACCTTACCACGATTGCATGGAGTAAAGTTGAAGCAATATTGAAACGGAGACTCTGTTATTGCAGCTTATAGCGCCAACTCACACTCACAGCAGTTTAAATATTGTTTTGAGCCACTGCGGACCCACGATACCCCTGGCGATATTATTCTCCGAACAGGCATAAAGGAAGTTTAACTGGAAGAAGATTAAGACTATAATTTGATTTTTTTTGTAAATATAAAATTCAAGAGATGATAAAGCTCCTATTAATTAATGTCGCAACACTATTTGTTGGGGGTATCGTTTGATTTTAAAAGACCCACGATACCACCAGGGGTATCGTCCGCAGTGGTTTTGAGCGATCATGGTCAGGACGCTGAAGCTAAAGAAGATAATAATACGCATTCACTGATGGAAACTCATAGAATAGCTAATTGCCGAACCCGTAAATATGAAATTAAAAGTGGTCATTTATATAGTTTTTACTTGAAGGGGTAATAAACATGCTTTTTGAATTGAAATTGAAGGTAAACATCTTGGCTCATTTAAAATTGAGAATGGAGATCGTCAATAAAATAATCATGGTGTTAATGACGATGCTCAGAGAGCACATCTTAATGTGCAATCTGAAACAGAGCTTATGAAACGCATAATATGAACAGATAGATTATCAATGTCAATATCTTTGAAAGGGGAGGAAAGGAAAGAATCAATACCTAACGAAATGGAAGGTTGTATAAAAATAATAATAATTTAATCATAACATCGTAAATTACTATCAGACGAAGTTAACAGAAGACGAATGGAAGAACAACACTATGTAGCATTTGTACCTACTTCCATTCGTCTTTCGATATATATTTCGATATATTCAATAGCAGATAATATTTATACACGGTTATTTTTTTATCACCCTGGTTATTTTAAGGGTGGCTTCAGGACACGGTAGAAGAATTATTTAACAATTAATAATAAAATTTACTCACCTGTTTAATTAGATATTTATTATCAAAAATATCCAAAAAATACTGCACTGGTATGGACACTGAGTGAAGTTGTAGGCAAAACATTGAATGAACGCGAACTGGCAACAACGTCGCCGATTCAAAGTCATCACTGAGTTGATCACAATTTCACCTTCCTACTTTACGGGCTTAGGACCGGCAAAACAAAGTTTTTAAAGAAAACAAACAGTACCAAGTAGGTATAACGGTTATGGTAGGTTGTTTTGGCGTAGTTAAAAAATTGGAATCAGCTTTAAATACTTACCTACCTAGGAAACAATTTAAATCAACTTTAGTTCTAATAACAAAAGAGTTCTAAATTTAAAGGAAGTCCTCTAACTCATACATAGTCGTGCACGTTTAAAACTATACATGACCACAACAACATATTACTTTGGTTAGTGTTTAACGTCTCGAAATGCAGTTTTCGCTTCCAAGTCTTACGTTTGTGGGTTCACTTTCTTACACCAAACACTTAATTTCACTTCACAAGTAAAAGTCTACGGTCTACCGGAGTAAGGTCTGTGTATTCGCTAGATGTGTTAACTTGAAACTAAAATTCCGAATGCGCCCGATTGCCGCGCGTCAGGCGCGGGTGCGACATCGCGATACGTTCACACGCGCTGAGGTCAAAGGCGAACTAAAGCCGGCCGGCTCGTGCCGACAAGCGACAGCAAACAACAAAACGCCGCCGCCGGCGCTCGGCGCCGGCGCCGACTGTCTCTGTCTTTCACTATTGTAGTGTCTAGTGCAATAATAACTCTTATTTCAAACTAGTTGTAGATTGATCTTGCTTGAATTAATAATGCGACGTTGCCGCATTTTCCTAAGCCCGTAGTAGTAAATGCTTTATTCATTCATAATCTTACCTTATCTTGTAGTAAACAAGAACAATGTCTATAATTTTATATTATTGGCGGATAAAATTTAAAAAATATAACCACATGTTTTTTTTATTGATATGAGTCGTCTAGCGTCTACCGAGCTGCCTCTAAAATTTTCCAGTATGATAAAAAAATAACCGTGTATAGCGCTACACACAGCAAGAGCAATCATGGTAGGACCCCAAGTGAAGATCGCAATCATCTTCAACATTATCATGACTACCAGACAACTGGCAAGTGAAATTAAAGTGCTAACTATGGAAATAAGCACAGCTGAATTAATCCCCATCTACATATATTCTTTAACTAGCTGTGCCCGCGACTTCATCCGCGTGAAATAGTAACTTTTGTTGAAGTTGATACAAAGTAGCCTATGTTATACCTTATATGTATAATTAGCTATCTATTAGTGAAAGTCCCCTCAAAATCGGTCTAACCGTTCCGGAGATTAGCGGGAACAAACAGGCAGACAGACAGACAAAAGTTTTTTAAATTGTGTTTTTGTTATATGTACCCGATATACATTCATACCCATTTAGTAAAAACTTGTTATTTTGACATTACAAACAGACACTTCAATTTTATTTATTTGTATAGAATGTATAGAATAGATAATATTAGCATAGCTTACTTTGTCTTCAGATGAACGTTGGCACCATTCTTCAGCATGTACTCAACTATCGCTATGTTTCCTCCAAGGACCGCTTCATGCAGTGGAGTTTTGCCCTCAGAGTTTTGGGAGTTCACATCAGCGCCCATATCTACAACATAATTAATTAACAACATCACTTTGCAGAAGACCGTTACAAGTATGCGAATAAATCAATTTCAGCTGTTTTGAAATCAGTATTCACAGAGATGTTTAAATATAAATTTATCTTCATTACAGAAATGAAGGTAAGTACGTAAAATGAAGGTATAGCATTGGGAGTCTATGCATCGTGGGAAGTGGTGGAATAAAACAACCAACCATCGACCTTGGGACCACCCCAGGAGTATACTTTATCGAATACAAAAAGAATTTTGAAAATCGGTCCACAATTGGCGGCGTAATCACGTAACATACACACAAAAAAAACATACACATAGAATTGAGAACCTCCCCTTTTTTGAAGTCGGTTAAAAAGTTATCAATCGGTCTTTTTTTATATTTTTTTATAGTTTATGGGTAGCCACTTGTCCTCATATTGCCTGATGGTAAGCAAAGGTGGGGACTAAGGTGGAGCGTGCCTACTCATTAGGTGCCGATTCACTCTAGTCCTGAAAAGACCCGGGTTGTAGTGAGGTGGGAACACAGAGGACGGCAAAGAATTCCATTCCCTCGCAGTACGCATTAAAAAAGTGGAAGCGAAACGCTTCGTACGGACAAGTGGAATTTCTACTACGTAGGGGTGGGTCTTTGCCGTTCTCCGGGTGCCTCGGTAATAAAAGGGAGACGGTGGAATAAGATCAAACAGCTCTTGGGAACACTTCCCGAAATGTAACCTGTAAAAAACCGATAAACGGGCCACTGTGCGGCGATGTTCAAGACTCTGAAAATTTGAAATTTTCGGAGTGTCTTCACCGATCAACCTCTTCGCCCGGCGCTGTACCGAGTCAAGGGCAGATAGCTGGTATTTAGCAGAGCCGTCCCAAAGGTGGCTGCAGTATTCCATGCACGACCGGACCTGTGCTTGATATAGTGTAAGAAGCTGCTCCGGCGTAAAATACCGCCTTACCTTCGAGAGTATGCCAAGCTTTTTAGCTGCAGTAGCCGCCTTTGCGTCAATGGAACGCCCAAAGTTGAGGTTCGGTGAGAGGTCAATGCCCAGTAGGCTTAAATGGTCCGTTAAAGGCAAGGGTACATTTCGGAAAGTGGGAACCAAGTTGAACGGGTTCCGCTTGGAGCTGAAAAGACAGGCCTGGGTCTTGGAGGCATTGAACTCGACTCTGTTAGCTTCCCTCCAATCCGAAACTTCTTGCAGGGTCGAGTTCACGCGTTCTATCACGTTGGCTCTGAGCAGCTCGATTTCAGCCTTCCTAGCCCTAGCATCGGACATATCATCATCATCATCATCATTACAGCTCATATACGTCCCCACCGAGGGGCTCGAGGCTACCCTATGTTAGGGTGATTAGGCCTCAGTCAACCACGCTGGCCCAGTGCGGATTGGTCGACTTCACATACACCTTTGAATTTCTTCGCAGATGTATGCAGGTTACCTCACGATGTTTTCCTTCACCGTAGGAGCGTCAGACAAATGTACATATGAAATTCGAAACAAAAAACACAGTGGTACATGGCGGTCTCGAACCCGGACCTCCCGATTGGAAGACAAGTGCCGAGTCCACAGCGCCACCGACGCTCCTCGGACATATATCTCTCTGCAACTGTGCTATCGTCTGCGTACCCAAAGATACCGGGTTTCAACAGATCGTTGATGTGTAGCAAAAAAAGTGTTGCAGAGAGGACCGATCTCTGGGGGACTCCGGCATTGATAGCCAAGGGATCGGACGAGCAGCCATCAATGACTACCCGAATCGATCTGTCCTTCAGGAAATCAGATATCCATGAGCAGAGGTTTGGAGGTAGTCCATATGAGGGAAGCTTGCTAAGTAAACCGTCGTGCCAGACCCTATCAAATGTCTTTGAGATGTCCAATGAAACCGCGAGAGCTTCACCGTATATACCTCTCAATGGCTTCGCTCCAGAGGTGTGTGGCATACACCAGAAGGTCCCCAGTTGATCGTTTTGACCATATAGCAGGAAACAGGGACTACGAAACGTCTATTTCGTCTACAATTTATTCTGTGTATTTTATGTACTTTTCATTGGTATTTTTGAATTCTCTCGCACCTTTGAAAGAAAATTATGCATAAAATGAAACTAGAAACACAACAGTGTAAATTATGTTACGTACATCAATAGATCTTATAATTACACTGCAAAATATTTATAGATTTTCAACGTTGATTTTTGGGTGTTCGCCCAAAATAAAGTCTCAATCATTACGACGTTTGTGACACAGCTTGTGTTATTCCCAAAATAAATCAGTCACTTCGTAAGTACGCCTCTAGCCTTACAAAAACACCGAACTCGCAATAATTCAATTATAATATCAGCAAAACAACCAGCCATCGATTAATCAAATTCTGCAGATAGCGCATTTACTCTAGTCACCAGCGTTTATTCCAAAGACAAGGCCAGGGCCTAATTGATAAGGTTTCTATCAATTGAGCCGTGAAATCATTGGAGTTGTTATGCTGGTCGTTTATCAAATAACCTTAGTTCTGTGGATAGTATTTATGGGTGTCAGAGGTCGGCACGCTCAATAATCATTGGATGAAAACGTTAACAAATGTAATGTACGACTTTTCTTATTATAAGTTCGTCACCGTCAAGCGTCAACCCATGCACATTATCCGGGGGCTGATTCTCACGGATTCGAAAAATGTTCCAATTCGATTTTTTTCTCGAGCGGTAGTCACAGCTCAACCAATCAGAACACTAGACGTGCCGCCATTTATCGAGGGAACGTCGCTTGACTTATCTCGAGTACTAAAATCGAATTTTCACTTATTTATCACTCTTCTAAATAGTTATTTATTATAGAAAATTTACATTCAATGAAATTATTTTTATTGGCATAAATAATAGTTTTGAGTGTTTATTTAGACAAACATAATACCAAGCTAAATTCTATAATAAATGTATAATGTAATTGAAAAAAAATTCAAAAATATATAATAAAATACTTAATCAAAAAATAAAATAAAAAGCACTATGCCATAAATTTACAATTGACGTCTCGACTACTCCCGAGTACTCGAGATAATAAAAGCGAATTTCCATAAATAAAATGACGGAACTCGACATAATCCTGTGTTCTGATTGGCTGAACTGTGATTACCGCTCTCGAAAAATCCCGAATTCGAACTTTTTAACGAATGGTGCAAAAATCAGCCCTGTGATCGATCAATAAAAGCATTCAAACTCAAAAATCTGCATACAACATAGATCTCATTAAGCATTAATTGATGTCAAGTACAAAATCGAGAACATACTGGCTGCTCTACCATTGCCCGGTCCGACAACGGAATCTAAGGAAAGTCTAGTTCTGAAATTTCATCGAAGCTGTTTAGTGCTCGGCGACCCAGTGTTAAGGCGTAAGGTTGCAAGATGGTATCCAAAAGGAGGACATGTCCTGCTTTTTCATGTTTTGTTCTCCCGTCCTCCCTACCTACCTACTGTAAGTTCTCTTTTTTGCTAATCGTCTTGCAATTTTCCCGTACATGCGTGGTCAAAGGTCAGTTAAATCTTCAATTCTTACTTAATACAACTTCAAAAATATGACATGTGAATATTTTCATAATATTTTGTTGAAAAACCAAGAGCTTCTTGCTAAATTTGGCAGCTCAGCTAAATAGGAATGAAATAAATTTTATAATATACTTAATAAAAAATCCTTTAATTGTAAATGTCCTCCTTTTTAGACCCATCTGCCCTCCTTTATTCAGATTATCAGTGGCGTCAACACGGTATGTTGAATACGCAGGTTAGACGAATTTTATTTGTATTGATTTTTTAATCAAGAGCTTCGCTGTTCTGATATAAAACTGTCGTTCCGCGGGAGTCGGAACTGTCGCTGGCGCTTGAAAAAACGTGGCATACCGATAACTCCATTATACAGGATTACTTTTTTAACACTCCGGAGAATTTAAGAGACGTTTCAGGACACGGTAGTGAAACGATTTAAATATTAATAAAAAAATAACTCATCTATTTAATTGAGTTTGAAAAAGCAAAGCTTTTATTTTGCCATTAGAAGGTAGTGCAGTGGAAAAACAGCCATTGTCTGGAGATATTATGAATTTAACCCTGGTACTTTTAATTTAGCATATATGTATGTCATTGTCAACCATAATGTTATCCTGTATGTAATGATGCGATTCAAATACGAATAGGAAAGCCAATGACCTCCATCTGTCAAATGTCACTTGAAAGTACGGTTTGAAAAAAAAACTTATTTTCAACAAGAACGGTATATTTTACTTTGTTTCAAAATATGTCTTAAATATTTTTTTTATTTTTAATTGTTAATTTAATTATCTGAAGTCATAATTAGTTTTTTTAACCATACCATGACCTTTTTTATTTCGATTGTTATTCCCGTTGATTCTAATTAATGTTTTTTCTCACTCAGTCTTAGTAAATAAATATTATTTTACATCTCTCATGTTCGGTAAGTAGGTCCTTATTACCCCCAAATGGGGCTTGGCTTGACCAATAAGCGCTCTAGGGTAATAATGTAGCTAGAAAAGCCCTGAGGCTGTAAGTAATTTATTGCCAGTATGATGGTTAGATGTACGCGAACTTTTTGAAATAGTGAAGTGTTTTTTTATTACTTACCGCCCTAGGGCTTTCCAAGCTACATTATACCCTAGAGCGCTTATTGGTCACCTACAAGCCCCATTTGGGGGTAATAAGGACCTACTTACCTCACAATCGAGATGTAAAGCAGAGTAGTTAGCTCGGGTGTAAGCACCAATTGCACCCTCGAAATATAGGCGCCCTCGCTGCGCTCGTGTGCCTAATTTTCTCGGGCTGCAATTGATACCTTACAGCCTTAAGCTACTAATCTACTATTTAAAAATCTGATGTTTTTATTTCTCTCAATCTTGATAAAAAATATATACACTGACCTTCAAAAGTAAGTACTACACTTTAAAAATTGCAATAACTTTTAAAGTAGGCAAAATAATATTTTCAAAATAAAAAGTATTAAAAAGACTAATGTATAAAAAACTATAACTTCCGAGAAACCTGACGAAATGAGCTGAAAACGTTTTTGTTTGAATCCTTTATCTTTTGTAGTTTAAGAAAAAAATTAATTTTAAAAGTGTAGTACTTTCTTTTGAAGGTCAGTGTATATTAATAAATCTGATGTGTGTTTCTCACTTAATTTTAATAAGTAACTTTTTTTGCTCACTCTACCTAACTAGTTTGATTTAACAGCTAAGACGTCACAATATGGCGCCAAGTCGGTCCTATTCTTAGTTGATCGCATAATAAGTAGGTACTCTGTTTTGTCAAACATGCTACCGAAAGCCAATTTCATCCAAGTCAATGTAGATAACATTGTGTATGTATCATTTATTTGCACAAACTACTCGTACTAATTACCTATTTAACGATGAGCAACACACTCAATAACAGTAACTATTAATTTGCCAATTCCATAGGTAGGAGAGTTCATCGTAGACAATTCATATTAATATTATTAATGACCATGATTGTCTTCATGGCCAATTTAATTTATTGGAAAACTTTGGTGACAGGATTACAAAGAATAAAATATTAACAAACACAATTACATAATGATTGGCAATGGCGCATTTGGAATATTACTGGTTACTTTAATGAATACAAATTGTCAACTTTTATTTAGTCAACATAATAATAATGTTGAAAGCATTCCTCAGTTGTTGAGCAGTGTACGTGAGGCCTACAACCACTTTCGGCCTTATCGTCAGTCGTCACTTACCATCAGGTTCAGGCCAAAGGGCTTCCCTGTCGTTTGTATAAAAATATCTTTCATAATAGACACCGGAGGAGACTATATAGAAACTTGACCCAAAACAACACGGCTAGCACAATCGATTTCCCCCCCCCCCCCCTCACTTTTTCAACATTTCTCAGTATAACCCCCCCTCACTTTTACAACATTTCTCAGTACAACATTTGATTTAAACGTTCATGCAATGAGCTTACCCAACATTTTCTTCACGCCGACTTCATCGTGCCTCTCGATCGCGTACAACAGGAGTGCACTGAACACCTTCTCCGTCACTTCTATCAGCTTCTTTGGCGATTGGATGTTGAGGCTGGTAGCAAGCGCATCTATCAGTGCGCTATCCTGAAACATGGAAAAACTTCAACAATTTTCCGCAATTCCTACTTAGGTCCCTCAAGCAGCAAAAGCTGCTTATTATTGCTCTGTTATGTTGATGTCGAAGTCTTATTAGCTACTAGGTAGACATTCGTATATGTCAATGGGTAGAATTTACCTCTAATAAATCTTTCGCCATATATTATATTATTATTTCCTTGGTGATTAGCAGTTATATGCTTTGGGAAATAAGCGTTTGTTGTTAGAGATAAGGTTTCTGTTCCTCTATGATAGAAAACACCCTTGCTTCCTTTTAGTTTAATGTTAGACTAGATAGAGATTTTAAAACATCCCACTAAACTGCTAATAGATGTAGGAATCCCTTGAAAATTTTTAAAGGAAAAAAGTTTTTAATCTATCGGCTACGCGCAAGTGTTGCAAGCTTCCGTAGGCTGCGGTAACCACTTACCATCAGGTTGGCTGTACTGTACTTGTTTCCCCCCATAGTGATGGTAAAAAAATATTATCATCATCATTATTTCAGTCAAGAGACACCCACTGTTCGATATAGGCCTCCCAAGGGATCTCCATACCGATCGGTCCTACGCCTCCTACATCCAGCGGCATCTTAGTTCTACGGATCTCATTATTTCTGATATAATCGCACAGAGAAACCCCGAGCATAGCCCTTTCCATTGCCCTTTGAGACTTTGAGTGATCTTGAGCTTTCTAATGAGATCCAATTTAAGCGGCCACGGAGCCGGTGTGAAAAACAGTCACCCGTGGAGACCCGGGCCCCTAATCAGGCGGTCTGTACGGACGCCCGCGACTCGCAGCCGCGCCGTTAGGTTTTGCCGCGCTCGGCACCTACGGCTTTTGTTTTTGTTTTTGAAATCAACTTTTTAGGATTAAGGGTATCACAGCTACATTTCTGAGAAGCTATTGAAACAAACTAAAAACTTATCTATGTTTGAAAGCATTCCGATACTTATTTTATTAGTTATCGGAGATCAAAGCGGCCATTGTTACGTTCAAAAAATAGAAATAATAAAATGCTCGTAATTCATTTAATTATGAATCCTTATCTAATTAACTGTTATATGTTTATTCCTTATTAAATAAGCTATCCATACGTAGTTTTTATTTTATTGTAGGCACAATAATTTATTTTTTTGCAATTTTTTAATTGTGGGGTTGCGCGCGCGCCCGGATTGCGTAATGCATTACGTCACAGAAGGAATTTTTTATTTTTTTCTTTTTTCATTAATAATATTTCCCAAAACTATTGTATATCAAAATAATCTTGAAGATTACAACTATAACAATATATATGGTTATTTATTGTTTTATAGTGTTGTATGTTTAAAAAAAATTTTTGAAAAAAAAAATGTTTTCTTTGGGTCTTGCGCAACCTACCGAACATTTTCGCCCTTTATTAATTTAATTATGAATCCTTATCTAATTAACTATTATAAGTTCATTCCTTATTAAATTAGCTATCCATACGTATTTTTTATTTTATTGTAGACACTATAATTTATTTTATGCAATTTTTAAATTCTAAGTGCGCGCGCTTTGAAGGGTTACGCAATTCATTACGTCATTTTTTTTTTTCATTAAAAATATTTCCAAAACTATTGTATATCAAAAAAATCTTTAAACATAGGGCTATAATAATATGTATGGTTATTTATAGTTTTATTGTGTTGTTTTACTTAAATTATATGTTGAAAATAAATTGGCGTCTTGTTCTACCGCGGAGCAATTTACCGCGGATTTATAAACTAAATATACAATGAAATACAATTGTTTATGCTAATTATTACTGGAAATACTGTAAACAAAAGAAATAATATCACTTTACATACCTTTTACGATAAAAAAACAGCGATTTCAACCAATTTATTCCTAACTGACGTTCACTAACGTTGTAACCCAGTGACACAAAATGAGTGAACGCTTTGACGTTTCTAAACTTTTTATTTTCAAAAAGTTAAAGTTATGGTTAACGAGTATTTGGTACCATTTCAAAGAGCATTTAGTAGTCTATATGCCAAAAAAAACAGCAGGCCAAATAAAGCCTTACTTGTGACACAATAACGTAAAAAGTCGGCCGAGAAATTCCGTCATCATATGATGTCGCGGGCGTCAAGGCCTTTTTTTCGTGTCATCATATGAGTACGCCTGGGTCTCGACGGGTTAATTCTTACCTCAACAGCATATGAGCTATGAGTCGTTAACTCTCCTCTAATATTCGTCCCCATCATCTGTGGAAATAGCATTATTTTTATATACTTAGTTATCAACATTTTGCAATTTTCCGTGCGGTGACGTATTTAAAATACCAACATTACAACACAAAAATATTAACTTAATTCAAGGTAGACGAAAGGTAGGGGCCTTTCGTCTAAAGCAAATCGGCACAGATTTTCGCGGTTGAATCCGGGTGATGCGTAGCTCCTACTTCAGCATTATCACTTAAGATCTAGGGTTCCATATTTGAATCACTCGCCCGATTTCTATTGACATAAGAAATTGCCTATTTTTCAAGCGATCTACTGCAACGAACGTTGCCAACCACTCGCCGTCAGCGCGACGTATGCGATTTCAAACGAGCAATAAGGCCTCTGGAGCCTTATTTAATACATTTTTCACATCTCATGCTCTGAAAGTGCTTATTTGTGCAGGATATAGGCTGCACAAAATTGACTTTTGTGCACAAGTGCATTAACGTATCTACTCATACATAAATTTATCTATATTAAGGCAAAGAAAATGAGCCATACAACCAAACACTATTTTGCCTTATATATTTTTATATTTATATTTGCCTTATGTGTTTTTTAAGACATAAAACAATGTCCTTCAGTATTTAAAACTGTACTAATTTTACTTTGAATTTTAATTAAAGAAATGTTATGTTATACTACTGTTTAATTTCCTCGCAATCGAAGTGAAAAGCAGATCAGAAACGAGCAATTCAAAAATAGGGAGCGCCGATGGCGCTGTGGATTCGGTACTGACCTTCTAATCAGGTCCGAGGTCCGGGGTTCGATCAAAAGCCTATGTTTTTTTTAGAATTTCATATAAATATTTGTACGACGCTCCTACAGTGACGGAAAACATCGTGAGCCAATCTGCATACATCTGCGAAGAAGTTCAAAGGTATATGTGAAGTCGACCAATCCGCACTGAGCCAGCGTGGTTGACTAACTAAGGCCTAAACACCCTAACTTAGGGTAGGCTCGAGTCCCTCGGTAGGGACGTATATATGAGCTGTAATGATGAATTCTAAAATAGTTCCCAGGTTTGATGAAGACTCAGATATTGTGTGCCCTTTCATTTTTTTTACAATCTACAGGGGGACTCCTAGCCTTCATCTCACCCGGTGGTAAGAGACGCAGATGAAGGTGGAAACGAGCTTTCACCTAGACACCTCAATAAACGCGAAACATGGCTATCTTATCTCTACTCTCGTAGGAACACAACAATGTAATTTATTACTAACATTGTTATCAAGTCGACCTATATAGGTAAGATGGTGGTAAAGTATGCGACAGGTCGACATAGCAATCAAGATATGAGATTGACTGACCCCGCACATCCCTACAACACTCGTGCCATGTTAGTTTGAGCACAAAATATATAATAGTACTCCATACAGAACGGCCACTCACCTTCCCGCACTCATTTCAAATACCTCATCTCACCCCGCACTTCGTTGTAGACATCACTGACACATAAACAAGGGCGCGCGGGATCGCTCGGGCGAATAGACGCGAGCGCCGGCCGATAACGGAGACAGCGCTATGCGGATAAAAGAGAAGGCGCGTAATTTCAATTGATAACCGCGCACTCAGCTCTACTAGATTCCACGCACACATTGTATTTAGTTGAGTGTCCGGGGTGTGGTATGAGTCAGCACAAGTCAGCATAGATCGCATTTATCAATTTCGACATCGCTCACGTAGTTGCTTATAGT
The DNA here is from genome assembly GCA_963935595.1 of Schoenobius gigantellus. Taxonomy (NCBI): domain Eukaryota; kingdom Metazoa; phylum Arthropoda; class Insecta; order Lepidoptera; family Crambidae; genus Schoenobius; species Schoenobius gigantellus. Next base: position 7,142,152 of record OZ012557.1, read on the forward strand.
TTTGTATTTGAAATCTAAATTGGATTGCCGTGTCACCTGTCACGTGCTGTAGCTAGCCATAGGGACTCAGAAGGCCTACAACCAATCAGACAAGGTGGAAAACCTTATAGTTCCTTTTAAGTTAGCCGAATTAAGTTTAAGTTTCGATATAGATCGAGCACGGCCTATTTGTCGATCGCCTTTTAATCCTGTCTACCAATTCTTACCTCGACCTTCTCCTCGTAGCTGAGTTCGGACTTTGATAGCACATACGACAGCTTAGTCAGCGCCGCTTCCGGCGTCATATCGTAGCCGGACACCACTCCGCATTTCGCTATTAACTGGAATCGAATTCAATCAATAGAAATCGTTTCTATGCTGCGACGACTGTAACTGCGATAACGGTCCTACTTGTATATAGTAATCAATTCTTTATCGAAAACTCATTATTGAAATATCATATACGTAATGTCATTCAATCCGAAATTGACATGTAAATCATCGTCAATTTTGGGTTGAATGACATTAAGTATAAACAGCTAGAGATGGGGCATTTTAATAATGAGTTTTCAATAAAGAATTGATTATTTATTGGTCATTTTGAAACACCGTGTATAAACACATACCTATCTAAATTATTGCTGTGATTAAATAACTTGTGTTGTGTTACTGTTAATGATCTCATTACTAGACTTTTGAATTTTATTTCACGTTAGTTATCACAGTTACTAAAAGTCTAAAAATAAATAATACATAGGATCTGCTATCAGCGATAATAAGATAATATAATCCAATTTACTTAAGAGGAAACGCTAAGGGCGAGACCATAACAAATCAACACAACGAGCATGCTTATAAATATAATTCTTGAATATTTAGGCAAAAAAAATCAACCAAATCTACCCGCGGGCTTATTACGGAAAAAAGCAATCGGTTGCTACTTGTACTCAATCAATTGCAACGGGTGTAACACCGTTTTTCTTAAAATTTCATAAAACACTAATTTTGCAAAAACACTTTGTTTTCACTGTAGTTTTAACACAAATTTCACAACTAAAATCGTAATTACAATAACTTTGTCAATGAATTTCACAATGTCAATGTCAAGTGTCAACGTCAACGTCGTTTCACGTCACGTCATTGACATTTGCAGTTATCTTTGGTCATTATTCGATTTTGGCATAAACAAAATAAATCTCGCGTTTATCCTGGCCTTATTTACAAAGATAGTTTTTTTTCGCCCAAAATCCCGTGCTTCCCTTTAGGTGGGTTGATTTTCTCAAAATTCGGAATTGGACATTTAGACCGTTTGTTTTGATCTTTTTTTGGAGACTAAGAAGAATATTATAATAAAATACACTTAAAGTTATAGATCATATAATTATGGTTTCGTCGAATAGAATTCGGAAAGCATTCACAGTTTGTTTATGGTTAATTTACATTACGTTTTGTTTTCCAACCAAACTTATAACTTTGGCTGGAAATACTTATTGTATATTGTAGAATTTCGAAAGATCCGTATGTTGACCTGACACATCATGACACACATGTTGTGAAATGAATTTGGTTTTAGGGAAGGTTCCGTCGCCAATACGACGCTTAACATTCGGTGAACGGACCTCGATTCTAGTATGTGCGTAAATAGAACGCGCCCATTTTTCACCCTAGTCTTTGAACGCGTCTTTCGTCTATGTTATGATCTCCGAACTGGTTAGTCTGTGAGACATCGACCGAAGAAATTTGTTATTGATTCGAAGATCATAAAGTATTTAAATTCATTTCTGCGAATAAAATCCATAGGTATTTCTCCCGTTTTCCGTGTGAATTTAATTTGAAAAGCTACAGTGAGACTTCAATAGTCAGTTATTTTCGTTTTCAGTTTGGCGAGCAAAAGCTCAGGAAAATCATATTTTTAATCGCCGGCGCGCGATTCATTGAATTAGTTGGATAAATAAATTATATCAATAGATAATACTCCGCCCACACTAAGGTATCTAATTAACTTATTATATTTCATGATTTAAAACAGATTTTGTTAATTTTATTTTTATTAGTGGGTATATTGATTATTAAATATTGACATGTTGACATGTTATTCTAATAAATTTCATATTATTGACATAAACAAGTTGACATGCATTTCTAATAAGTCATACTTGACAAAAGATAGATTAAATCTATCAACATATTCAAAAAAACAATTAGCTGTATCGCTAAGCTTTTATTTTTCTAATTTAGCCAAAAACTTGGCTATTAATTCTCACATTGACAATGCTTCTATTGAGCAACATACTCAATGTAATGTTTTGGAACAAGTTCCAAGTAATTTAAATTAAATAATAAGACAATAGAGGTAGCCTCTTGCCGGGTATTGACCAAAGGAAAGCCTAAGTATTTGCGGATTGTTCATCAAAATATTCAAGGCTTTTCTGGGAAAGATTTAGAAATTAGCCTATATTTAGATTATGAAAAGATTGATGTATTTTGTGTCACTGAGCATTGGCTCAAAAATTATGAATTGTCAACAAGTTTAGATAACTATAAAATTGCGAGTTCATTCACTAGGAAAAGTGCTATTAGAGGCGGATCCCTTATAATTTTACATAATGACATACAGTTTAAGGAACGAAAAGACATAGTTTCTCTTTCAGTCGAACGAATAATTGAGTTATCATGCGTGGAACTTGATAATTTCATTGTAATATGTGTATACAGGCCCCCCTCTGGAAACTATTCAGAGTTTGAGTCTGCTATGGAAGACGCACTAAGAATAGTATCTAGGAAAACTAAAAAAATTGTTGTCTGTGGTGATTTTAATATAAATATTTTAGTGGAATCACAATTATGTAGTAGATTTATTAACTTATTTAAATCATTTAATCTGAATCATGTTTTTCAAGAGCCAACCCGAATTACAGCTACATCCGCTACTTGTTTAGACAACATTTTCTGTAACTGTGATGTACAAGATAAATTTATTATTAATTGTATAAACTCTGACCATAGTGGGCAATTAGCTTCGTTTGAACACCATCATGTTTGTTCTGAACGTGAGATTACTTGTAGACCCATAACAAAACGCGGTATAGAAAAATTTAAAAGAAATGTTGTTAATCAAATTGCAGATTCATCAACCGAGAGGAGCAACGCGAATAATCTTTATAATAATTTATTTAATGTAGTTAAAGATGAATGTAACAACATATTTTAAAAAAAGTAATTAAAATCAAACATGAGAGAAAGAAATTTAGTGATTGGGCGACGCCAGGCATATACAAAAGCCGTAGGAAATTATTTGAACTTTATGCTTTAAAAGTAAACTCCAGTGATCCCGCTTTCATAGATTATGTAAGAAATTATTCTAAAACATTTAAGAAAGTGTGCATGTCTGCAAAAGCGATGTACATAAGTAATAAAATTAGCTTATCTAAAAACAAAGTAAAGACCACCTGGAACATCATTAACCAGGAAACAGGGAAACCCAAAAGCCGTGTAAATTCTTTCTCACTAGAAGTTAATAATAAAGCAATAAAATCGGATATTGCAGTTGCAAATGCGTTTGAAGATTTCTTCTACCACATACCTATAGAAACTACAAGTAGTCTCAACTCGTGCCCCAATGCGGCTGTAGCCCTCTTAGAACAAAGTGTAGAGAAGTGTAGCATAGGCTTCAACTTTGGTCACATTGACGCCGACACTATTCTAAAAACATTCCGCATGATCAGTACCAAAAAAACTGAAGATCTTTGGGGTATTTCGACCCACTTAATCAAATCTATAATAAAAGAACTTGCTCCGCAACTAGCGTTCATTTTCAACAAATGTATTGATGAAGGTATCTTTCCTGATCTAATGAAATATAGCAAGTTAATACCTTTATTTAAATCTGGAAATAAAAATGATCCTGCAAATTATAGACCAATTTCGAGTCTACCAGCACTTAGCAAAATATTTGAAAAAATTATTTCTAATCAGCTGTCAGATTATTTCACAATCAATAAAATCCTACATATGAACCAATTTGGCTTTACTAAGGGTCGTTGCACTACAGAGGCTGGAGTTGCACTTCTCAAACACATTTTTGCCGCCTGGGAGTGTAAACAGGATGTGATCGGTATATTTTGTGACCTGTCAAAGGCTTTTGACTGCGTTGATCATCAGACTCTTCTAAATAAGCTCAAGCATTATGGTGTGTCTGAAGAGGCAATTAAGCTTATTGAGTCTTATTTGTCCAATAGGGTCCAAAAAGTTGTAATTAACAGAACTGAGTCTTCTGGTGCACCTATCATTATGGGTGTGCCTCAAGGATCAATACTGGGACCTCTGCTCTTCTTAATTTATATTAATGACCTCCCACACTTCACCAATAATCTGTGCGATACAGTACTATTTGCAGATGACACTTCTTTAATATTTAAGATTGACAGAGGAAACGGAAATACTGACGTTGTAAATAGTACTCTTTCTAAAGTATTGCATTGGTTCACTGTGAATAATTTATCATTAAACTCGAGTAAAACTAAATGTATTAAGTTTTCATTGCCAAATGTTAGGAAAGTGGACAATATTGTGGAAATGAATAATCATACTATTGAATTCGTCGATTTTACTAAATTTTTGGGTATAACACTAGATTCGACTTTGCAGTGGGATCCACATATTGCGTCTTTAGCAAACAGACTCAGTTCTGCGGCATATGCTGTAAAAAAAATGAGACAACTTACTGATGTTGAAACGGCAAGACTGATTTACTTTAGTTATTTTCACAGTGTCATGTCATATGGGCTATTACTGTGGGGATCAGCCGCTAGTATAGAAAGTATTTTTGTACTTCAAAAAAGAGCCGTGCGGGCTATTTATAATTTACGAACAAGGGATTCTCTACGTGATTTATTTAAAGAAATTAATATATTGACTTTAGCAGGACAGTATATTTATGAAAATTTGATTTATGTTTATAAAAATTATAACACATTCGATACCAATTTTAAATTTCATAACTTAAATACAAGAAATAAAAATAAACATGCCGTTCCAACGTACAGGCTCCAAAAAACTAGAGGCTCATTTATGACTCTAATGAGTAAAGGATATTATAAAGTCAATGATTATCTGAATGATGTCAATGCTTGGTCTTAATTGTAGACTTAATTTATAGATTTAAATGTATAATGTACACTGACACATCTTATCTTGTAATGGAAGTTGAACACAATCTTTACTTTTGAGTTCTGCTTCCAATTGACGACTCTGTAACAATACAGGGAGAAAAAAATAGCCCTTGCTGGTTTTCTTGCTGGTTCTTTCCAGTACAAGGTCTCCCGCCGTAGACTTGTGAACCAATGGCGTAGCTTCTTTGACGTTCAAAAGTGATTGTAAAATCCCAATTGGATAAAGGATATTGAATTTGAATTTGAATTTGAATTTGAATTTGAAATCAAACATATTACATTTCCAAAATTCGCCTTTTTCATCCCCTATTTCATTAAAAAAAACCTGATAGTAAGCGGCATTTTAGTGGGATTAATGCATATATTGAGTAACACTTGTGAATTTCATGTTAAATTCTAGATTTTCACTATATTGAGTTTCACATCATACTTTGGCAAATAACTCACAAATTAAGCTGTTTTCTTTTTAATAATAGCAGTAATTATACACAAAATAGGTGCTCTCCCCTCCATATGTCCTTTTTATTAACTAACCAATAAGAAACTTTGACAATTCATTGAAAATTATGTTTGGAATTAACTTGCAATGTTTATTACATGAAATTCAAATGTTTTGACTGGGATTCCTTCAGAACTCAGTGTTAGACCCACTGACCCTAAGATCATAGGCATATTTAATTATATTTTTTCACCTAACACTGTGCTATGAATCTCCAGGGCAGTTACCGGAGGCCGTAGGGCTCCGCTGCTTGACCTTACAGCTAGAAACCATAACAAAATAAGCTAGTATCAAGGAGGAATTCTGTGGAATTACACAAGTAATATTAGAAACAGAGAATAATCTAAGAAACTGGAATTTTAAATCTCTGACCCGTGATCGCAGAAACTTAGCATCGAAGGTACGCTCTACTAACAACCGCTCCGGGGAAAGCTACTAATTTTAAAAAAAAGAAACCTATAACTATTTGTTGGTGTACTTTATTGCCCCTCATTTTATAGTTTTGTACCCAATTTGTACCTGATTTTTACCTACTGAGATTGATCAAACAAACCTGAACCATCCTGCCCTTGGCTTGTATCAATTAAAGATTTAGTTAAGTGCTTTGCATTGATTTTGCAGGGATTTTGTTTACTTCAGTAACATTATACATAAGTGAATTACAGTTATGTACCTACCAGAATAAAGCTTTTTATTTTGTATCGGACTAAAGGAATAAGTTTGTTTTTTTTCTTTCAACTTTAAGATTTTCCTATATTTCTACAATTTAGCAAGAAAAAGCACTACACGGGATCAACAAAGTATCTCCACGGTAATAGTATACAGGATGTCCCTAAAACAATGGATAAACCCGTAACGATAGATGGACTTCATCATGGCCTCCCTTACCACAAATTTTGACCTTAGTGAAAATATCACGGCTTCAGAGACATTTATTGATTTAAAATATCCAAGTGCGATTAGTTTTTATAGTGCCATTTCAACAAATGGAGAGGTTTTTCGATTTCGTTTTTTTTCGTTTCACAAGCGATAGTTCTGCTATCAAAAACAAAGACTTAAAGTTTTTAAGATGATAGGCACGGTGAGCGTCCTACATTTTTTTAAACACTGTAGCTGATCATACACGAAAGAAAATTAATTTTATTTTTAATTTTCTTTGTGTTTCATTATTTTAAACACTACACTAGTTTGTTAAATTTAAGTCTTTGTTTTTGATAGCCTAAACTATCGCATGTGAAATGAAAAAAGAAACAAAATCGCAAAACCTCTCCATTTATAGAAATGGCACTATAAAATCTAATCGCATTTGCATATTTTCAAAAAATACAAAAACAATAGTTTCGTAGTCCGCTGTTGCTTCTCTAAAACTAGAAAATAAAAGAAAGGCTTTGGATGTGTTTCTGTTTTGCTTGTTTCACATAATCTCGTCTTTGTTTGCTGGGTCATTAAATACAGCGAAAAATCGGAATTTGTAGGTTAATTTTTAGTTTAAATGTTTTTAATAATAAAGAAAAACATCGGTAGGTTTACTAATAGTAGCTTTAAATTGCTTTAAAGGAAAAGGGGACTACTTATATATGGGAAAACGGCCATTATGATATTCTCATTGAAAGTTTTACACTCGTAGAATTGTATAACAGACGCTGCTATAAATAGACCATTACGTAAACTTTAAAACTGATCAAAATTTTATGTACCGTGATAAACGAAGTTACAAGTTTATCGATGCGTACGAAAAATATAAACAAACTTTACATAATTTAACTTAGCACACGTTGAGTAAGACTCTCAAAATCAAAACACTCTCATTATACGAGTGCAGAGGCCTTACCATAATCAGCTATTGCAAGATTAAAACAGAGACATAGCTCTTGCTGTGTTATGATCCTAGGGGACTTAAATAAAAGTGGACTGTATATAGAATGACTGGTTTCATTTTTGCTTAACAATATTTGAATTAATTAAATGTTTGGACGGTCGCCGGTGGAGTCCCAAAAGGAAGAGGCGGTTGGTTGGCTCGCGATTAGGGTTACCATCCGTCCGGATTAGTCCGAACATGTCCGGAGTTTTAGACTCTAGTCCGGACTTTGTCCGGCTTTTTAAAATGTCCGGATTTTTTGTAGCTTATATGGAATAAGTGTAATAAAATTTTACTGAAAATCTATTAGATGATTAGATGATATTGGGGCCCTTATCATTTACGTCATCTGCTAGAAAAAGAAAGAAATGAAAAATTTATGTGAATAGGAGGATGAAAGATATTATTGCTGCAACGCGTTTAACACCTCAGAGTGAGTTAAAAACAACCGAACAGATTCCAAGGTACTGAATGCTCTCCAGTGTTTGTATGTTTGACAAAAATGTCCGGACTTTTATTGAAAAGTCCGACTTTTTGTCAGGATTTTTCAAATTTCTAAATGGTAACCCTACTCGCGATAGTTGCGCTGCCTGCCGCGAAGGCCGCTCGCGGTGACGTCGCACGTCTCCTGCCCCGCACGTCTCTCCCGTGCATAAATGCCTATAAGGCGCGGTCGCAGATGGTAACATGCTGCGTATATCGCCATCCCGCTCTAAGTGCGGTTTTAATATTGTTTTGGGTGATCATGGTTAGGGGGAAGTACAGTCGATTATGACGTACGTACATATGAGATAAGTCTCGTTAAGTATTCTTGACACAAACAATCAAAAGTAAACCAAGATTAAACTTTTGCACAAACGATCCTTCTTTTTTTTACGAGGTGGAATGCTGTTGCATATCCTACCTGACCACGGCTACATGGTATGTTGACACCATTCACGCTGTAGTCTCCGACTATCTCTTTCTCTCTCTGATTTATTTGCTCACTTCCAGCACGAGCGCGAACCTTTTGGACGTTCACTTGTTTTTCCGATGTTCATTTGTATTTCTGATGTTCACTTATTTAAACGACGTTACACAACAATCTCATTAACACTGTTAACTGTAACTCCCGATCACCACCAGTCCCTTAACCATAATCGCACAAAACAATATTAAAACCGCACTGTGAGCGGAATGGCGCTATACGCAGCAAGAGCGGTGTCTCTGTTTCAATATTGTTTTAACCTTGCTATAAGCGATCATGGTAAGGCCCCTGGTTGGTCTCAACCGCTAGACCACGGAGACGGTTTATACTCGCGAAACGAAACACAATCTTTGTGCGTAGTTGGTATTTTACGTAATTACTTTGACTAAAGTCGCAAAAGACCACAAAATCGAGAGTTGGTATTTTGCGTAGGTGGTTTTTTGAGTCTAAAGGAGCGCGAAAACTAAGCCCGGAGTACACTGCGTATTGTTCACATAGATCATACCGTACTCTCAATCTCTCTCTGCTCATAAAATACTCACTCTTCCAGTCTCGTACATCGGCGCGATGACTGAACCCGTAGCGCACTGCGTGATGTTCACAAAAATGACCCCCCGCTTCACCGCCGCTGATATCTCGTCGAATATGTCCTGCCTGTTTGATGGTATGTTGCCGGCACCGTAGCTCTCTAGCACCACGCCTGAGCAAAAGTATTGGTTTATTTTTGAATTGGACCTAAATTATAATGAGGCATGCATTGCATTGTAACAAATAAGCAAGTGCTTATAACAATAACAATTCTTACCTATATATCTTAAAAATGAGTTCTTAGTGAAAAACATCAAGAATGATGAAATATATTGCAAATATATTTTTTATCGATATCAAACAACTATGAATTTCTCGAACGATATTTTTCAAGAGATCTACTTCTAAATGCAACATGCTAGGGATGGCATTATCAAATTTTGAAGGTCTCGATCTTTTTTCAGCTCGAACAGGGGGCTAAGACAAGTGGCATGCGTTTCATAGCGAAACGATAACTAAATTCGTCATCGTTTCTGATATAACGAAAACAAATTCCTAGCCAACATAAGGATTAGCGACCGCTCTGTGTCGAATTGTTTTTTCTGTAAGAAAACAACGTATTGGTTATCTAAGTACTCAAAATTGAGAAATGGAAAAAAAATGGTAAAATAAATGATTATGATTAATATTTTCATTTCATTTTAATGAAAAGTGAGTTATCTTGAGTAGTATATGAAAGTTACGAAAAAATAATTCGCCAATTTATCGATTCGTTGCGAATCAATTATTTATCTACCAATTTACATATTGATGACTTTGGTCGATTCGCCACATTATTTGGCGATGACATATGTCAATGCCATACATTTTGTTCTTATCGAACTTCGTAATCGTTTTTGAACTGTCACTGTCTAAGCCCCTGGATAGTCATTCAGTTAAACGGATTTCACATTCATAATGTAAAAGCCTTATGTTCGCACCAAAGCACACCCCGGACACTCCATACAACGTTCGCAAATCAATTATCTATTACATAAGCAAATTATATTTGTACATGTGCAAATGTGTGCGTGGAATCTAGTAGGGCTGAGTGCGCGGTTATCAATCGAAATGACGCGGGAAGTGCAGCGACTGCCTTCTCTTTTACCTGCATAGCGCTGTCTCTGTTATCGGCCGGCGCGCGCGTCTACTCGCCCGAGCGATCGCGCGCCCTTGTTTAATGTTTATGTGTCAGTGATGTCTACAACGAAGTGCGGGGTTGGTTGAGATAGGTATTTGAAATGAGTGCGCGGAGGTGAGTGGCCGTTCTGTACGTAGTACTATTATATATTCTGTGACCAAAGTATATTTACTCATATAAATTAGCATATCTTCTAACCTTCTATAGGCGGCTGGCAGAATGCTTTGATCACAGACGCACTAATACTGGGGAATATCCTGAGCAGCCCCACGTTCTTGCACATGCTGGCGTGGAGTCTGCATTTGTCTATCACGTTTGGCTTGAAGATCGCCTTCTTGTTCACCTCGAAGTCGAGGCCCACCTCCACTAGAGGCACGCAGTTCGGGGAGTCGAATGCAAAGAGACTGTGAGCTGAGATTTTACGTGATCTGCGAAAAGATTTCTCAAATTGTTTATTAAACACAAAATGTAATTTAAAGCATATGAACATTAACAACTTAACTATCCCCATACAAAAAATTTGCAACAACCCAACGTCCATCATTTTTCTTTTCTTAAAGGCTCAATAACATTCACTTAGACTGCAAAAAATTATTTTAAATAAAAATAAATGTTGCTGTTATTTTACTTAATTTATTTTATTTTATGACTCATATATGACTCATGGGCGTGAGATTAAACCCCTTTAGCCATATTGATAACTGATTGTTTGATAACTGGTTACTTAAAAATAATTTTTCATCCCCCCATCTCGGAAAGAGTATTTTTGCTATTCGATATCAGTAGGTGTATATTGGGCATTCTAAAACAGTTTTCATCAAAACACCGCAAACGAACGCAGTGAGATTTGAGCTACGCTTCGCTGCGCTCTAGCTCCGCAAATCTCACTGCGTTCGTTTACGGTGATTTGATGAAAACAGTTTAAGATTGCCCAATATACATTATATAGGGTTAAATGGAAAAGAAGATTTTTTATTTCATTTCATTTCATAATGTTTCTATTGTGTTGTGTTGTTTGACTGTAAACAGTATACTTTTGATTGATTGCGATTTACTAGACACATTTTCAAGGTTTTCTATCTCAGAATATTAAGGCATTCAACTAGGTAGCAGTGCAATAACAACAGAAATTAAACAGGTTGAGGTTTCGTAGCTTCAGGACTCAACTCTCGGATAAGTACCGTTCTACACTCTGCCTGCCATACAGTTTCAAAGCATTCCCACGAAATTCATTTATCAGCAATAAATTTATAGCACATTATTCATATATCCAGTTACGAGTGCTTACTCAAATAATAAGGCTTCTTTCACACGTTAATACTTTTATTTGTTTATTAAATTACTTCAATTAAATATATTCTTTATTATAAAACAAAGTATAAAATTGTTGATTTTTACAAAATATTTAAAAGGGCGGGCTAATCCCTGAAAGATGTGTTCCAGTCATCACACGAATAAAAAATAGAAAATAAATATTCCAATAATTTAAAAAATGAAAATATAAAAAATATTAAGAACATTTTAACTACCTACCTTGGCTGACTAAGGTCTTAACATCCTAATTAAATAGGGTAGTGCGGTGGGAACGTGTATGAGATGCTGCCGATGAATACCACCTATGTATTATTACAATAATTTTCATAAACTTCTATGGTTCTGTCCTCATGTCGTATCAATATCGTTATGCTATAAATACATTCGGTTCGCCTAATAGAACGATATACCTATTGTTTATCTGTTTTAAATAGTAGTATCGAAAAATGAAAATTAGAAATCGCATCCGTTATTATAAAGAAGACTTTTTAATTTGGAGATAATATTCGTTAGTAATTGTAAATATGTATGTACATGTATAATTTAAATAAATATAATAAACCCGAAATGAAAAAAAATTTGGAGCATGCAGCCTTACACGAGATTTCTGCATCAGCAGAATTAAACGGCTACCAACTATTTTGCTGTATATGCACAGTATTGTATTGCAAGTTTGTGGAAATAAACGACAAACAATTAATTTGCTGATTATTTCCGCGTCATATTGCACATTGGTAGAATTATGGGTAAATATCAAATTTTGCTAAATATCATGAAAGTCAGAGGTGCAAAACGTTATTAAGTTTTATATTTCGAGTATGGAACCGACTTTTTGAAAGTAAACTACCAAACTATAATCTTCTCTTAGATGTTGTGATGCTGAATAACGATCTACTACTACCTCGAAAATAAAAATCCAATACACGTAATTGCGTCAGTTCGTCGTTTTGTTTCTTTCTTGCTACGTAAGTACTTTTTTTTTATATAGCTGACGAAGTTCAGCCGATGATCGGACCGTTTTTGGATCATACGCAACTGCGGATCAAAAATTTTGTTGCAGACCTGAGAACTGCTCCACTCACACGTCCCGGGTACCATAGTACCCAGAGCGCTTCGCGTCTCCTTTGCCTAAAACGCGCGGTGTGATAAAAAAATCACGAAAAAAAAAATATTTTCTCTAAATAAAGTGTCAGTTCTTTAGTGTTTGAAAAACGAACACTGACCATGGAAGTGGAAGTGAATGCATTAGGATTCTCGATAACGTATAGACATCATATCCGTGAATGCATATTTGTTTTCTTATAAATATTTTGTGTGGATATGATTTGGACGGAAATTAATAATTTTATGATTATATATATAATATTTTATAATATTACTTACTTATTTAACAATATAAAAATTAATGAGCATTCTTTTTTAGATTAGTCATGTTAAATAAAAATGATTATAAAGATAAGGTATAGGTTGAGAACCTCAGTAAAATTATTACTTGCATTGCACTTTTCTTATATAAAATCCGGAAAAACTGTAGTCACAGTACACTCCAGTGCTATCTCTGACCACTAACAGTGCTTCAGTACCTCCTCATCAAAAAATCTCAAGACCAAGACAGCTGAAAAATGTTCGTAAGTTTTTATACTTTATTGCTATACTTTATATCTATTCTTTAATTGTCTATAAGTGGTTGATCATCTTCATGCTTCAACAAATTGAGCCGTTGGACCAGGCTGTATATGACGTGACCTCTCCAAGTGCTGTCTTCACGAGGGACCATCAAGCTCAGCAGTGGCATGCTGATTGACTGATGATGATGATATTTTTTTTATCTTATGAATTGAAGACGTGAATCTTCAACTCGTTTTCTTGTAACCACTCTTAATACTAATATGACATTTACTATTTTCAGGTCGGATAGCAAGCAAAACAAAAGGTCAGCCAAGAAGAGCTGTGAATCTGACCTTTTCTTTGATACCGACGACGAAGACATCAGGTACTTTTATTGCTATATTTACATATATCTAAATTTCAAGTGTTTAATGTGTACAATAATCGTGTATCCTTTTTCTATCTCCCTAGTCTAAAGAAGAGAAGCAAGGCGATAAAGTGCCTATCGAAGGCGAAGAGTGCAGAAGTGAAGAATACATCGTCGTCCAATACTTCTGAGTGGTTGTTCGACTCAGAGTCGGACAGCGAGGTTTTGCGGCCGCCAAACCTGCCAAACAAGACCACCAGTATCCTGACACGCCGAGTACCTGGTGGTGTAACGCGTCGGACTGCACAGCTCGACGGCGACTTGCTAGTGGAGCTACGCCTCTACAACCAGAAGGAGGTATCTAATCTCAGCGGCCTTGACCGGTGCGAGCGCGCTATCGTTTGGGTACGCTTGCAAGGCGAAGCAGAATCTCCAGAATTTGACGCATTAAAAAAATTTGTAAAATTAGCTAAGGCAAAGTTTACCACAGAGGGGATATTTTATAAAGATAAAGTTAAAAAATAGGTTCTCTTTTGTTTCTCTCTGCGTAAATTATGTTTTAGCTGGTTTACTTATTGTTTATCGTTAGCAAACTCAAAGATTAGGTACTTACATACTTAAGCCTTTATTACTTTAACTTTGAGAATTTGTACTGTCCAAATCATAATGTCGAGGTCTACTTTCTGTTCAGTTTGTGACGTATCCGTAAATAACAAAGTTTTCTCTGCACATTTGAAAAGTATTTTACATAAGAACAACAGTTCGGTCGTTGATAGTGAGGGGGTTGAAAAAGTTCATAGCGCTTTTCGTAATCGTATAGCATCGTACCGTGTTCGATATCAAGATGAGGGTCATGATAGTGCGCGTGTTCGCCCGCCCGCCGAGTTTTTATGGCACTTGCGCTCTCGCGTACGCCTATTGCTCATAGCGAAAATTCAAGCTCACACTAATGTTAAAGCTAATTTTGAACTTTTCTGTGAATTCTTTCTGCTTAGTAAGTATGATTCGATTTCAATCAAGTCATTTGCAACGGAAAACTTCATCTTGCATCAAAACTTCAATTTTGAAGATATGTTTTCAAAAATTATTCACTTAATTTGTAAAAAAATTGAAGAATTTGAAGAAAGAGATAGTGGGTGGGCCTATTTACAAAGCCTATATCTAGAAGTAAATATAAACAAATATAACCCGTTAAGAGGCTCCAGTTTTATAGAATTACCAAAGTCCATAAAATGTAAACGAGCATGTATCAACATTCAAAATTCTGATAATTATTGTTTTTTATGGTGTGTCATGGCAGCACTATTTCCTATAAACAGAAACGCACATCGAACGTCAGCTTACCCACACTTTAAAAATGTACTCAATATCAAAAATATGATTTTTCCAGTTGGGTTTGCGGACATCAAAGTTTTTGAAAAGAATAATCCTCGCATAAGTATTAATATTTACGGCATTCAAAAGAATGGTAACATTGTTGGACCTTTATACAAAAGCGAGATTCGCAAAGATCATCACATTAATATGCTTTTCCTGGAAAACAGAAAACGCACCCATTACTGTCTTATTAAAGATTTATCTAAATTACTTCGTCTTCAATTAACTAAACATCATTCTAAAATATATTTATGCGAGGATTGTATGATATTCTTTGATAGTAATGATAAACTGAAAGCTCATGTTTGTGGTGGTGTATCGACAATATTACCCGGTGATGGAACACGAATTCAATTTAATCATTACGAGCGAATGCATGACATGCCCTTCGTCTTATACGCAGATTTTGAATCATTATTAAAACCAACTGAACTCGATTCAATTCAATTCAATTCAATTCAATTCTTTATTGCTCTCCATAGTGTATATACAGTACAGATGTTAATATTTTTAAACAGTTCAACTATGGACCCTGTCGGGCACGGCAACTGAAAGAAGAGAGGAGCGGTTGGAATATAATTCTATGGTGTCGACAATACATAAAATATCTATCCTACAATGCAATAATATTAATATTAAATTATTTTCATAGAATAAAGTAAATTAGATTGAATTATATTAAATTAGAATGAATACAATTATAATGAATTAAATTATTATACATATTAAATTAAATTGAATTAATCAAATTAATTTGAATTATTTTAAATAAGATTGAATGAAATTGAATTATAAAATTGGTTCTTGTTTAAATTATTATAAATTGAGTAATATTAAATTATAATAAATAGGTGTTATTTAATTTATTTCATTTGATTCGTTTAATGTAATATATAATTTAAGCTGACAATTTACTACCTATGTAATGATATTTATGGGTACCTTACCTGATAAACGATTTATTATTATTATTTTATTATTATTATTATACCTTAAAACTTCTCCGATAAATACTCATTTATAGTGTAGTAGTGTTTTTGTGATAATAGTTTTTTAACTTGTTTAATAAATTTGCTTTCTTTATTTATATTTTTTATTGCTGTTGGAAGTTTATTGTAAATTTTGACACACATAGTTTGAGGTCCAGTTGAAACCAGTTTAAATTGGGATTCTGGTAGCTGGAGGTTTTTTCCGAATCGTAGTTTGTATTTTGTTATTGTTTCTTCTCTTGTTTTAAATAAATTTGGATGTTTTTTGACGAATTTACATATTTCTAAAATATACAGACATGGAATGGTTAATATTTTATGTTTTGCAAAATAGGGTTTACAACTTTCTGTCTGTTTTATATTAAATATAATACGGATTAATTTTTTCTGTGATATTAATAATGAGGATGCATCGGTACTATTTCCCCACAGAATGATTCCGTAGCTAAACCACGCATGCGCGTAGGCGTAGTAGGCACATAGCGCAGTCTGCATATTGGTACACTTCTTGACTTCATATAGGGCATACACAAAACTTGATATTTTCGATTTTATTTTCTGAATATGCGCTTTCCAATTTACATGAGTATCTATTACAAGTCCTAATAAAGTAAATTCATTAACTGTCTCAAATATTACATTATTAAATGAAACATTTAAGTTTAATCGTCGTTTTTGATAGGGATGAAAAGACATGATTTTGGTTTTATTTAAATTAATTTCTAAGTTGTGGTCCTTCATCCAGTTGTTAATTTTATTCAAAGTTATTTCAATATTGCTATTTATATTAGTATCATTAGCACATGAGGTAAGGAGGGAGATATCGTCGGCAAACATTACGCATGGCTCATCCGTTAGATTGGGTAAGTCGTTAATGTAAATTAAAAATAACAAGCAACCGATAACACTTCCCTGTGGGATGGACGCGTTTGTGATGGTACCGTTGGATCTTATTAATTCAATTTCGTTTGATATATTATTGAAATATTTGATTTCTACAAATTGTTCACGGTTCTTCAAATAAGATCAGGATCTTATCAGGATAATTCTGGATCAGGCTGTACAAAGATATTGCAAAAACACGTACCATCAGCATTTGCTTATTACGTTGTGTGTTCTTATGATAAGTCGCGTAATAAATATGTATCTTATCGAGGTCCAGCCTGTGTAGAAAAGTTTTTAGAAAGTCTATTATTGGATATAACCGATATTTATAACGTTTTGCAGTCGCCAGTGGCTATTTGTTTAACAAATGAAGACAAAGCGAACTTTGCTCGGGCTACAAATTGTTTTCTTTGTGATAAAATATTGTTTGACGATAAAGTTAAAGATCATTGCCATCTTACAGGACGGTATCGTGGTGCAGCTCATTCTTATTGCAATATTAGATATTGTTTGCCTAAGTTTGTTCCTATATTTTTTCATAATTTAGCGGGTTATGACAGTCATCTTTTTATACGACAGTTGGGAAAACTATCAGGAAAAATACAAGTAATAGCAAAAAATAAGGAAAACTACATATCTTTTACAAAATTTTTTCAAATTAATGATAAAGATATCATACCTGTTCGATTTGTTGATTCTTTTAAATTTTTAGGCACAAGTCTAGAGAAACTTGTCGCAAACTTAAAAAATGACGACTTTAAACATCTGCGGCGTTATTTTCCTTCTCGTGAGCATTTTGCTTTAATAAAACGAAAAGGGGTGTATCCATATGAATACATGACTACTTGGAGTTCATACGAAGAAAAAGTACTTCCGCCTCAGGAGTTCTTTTTCAGCAAATTACGCAATAGTAATATATCTAAAGTAGATTATGATCATGCAAAAAAGTCTGGCAAACGTTTGAATTATCGAATCTCGGTGAATACACAGACTTGTATCTTAAGTCAGATGTTCTTTTATTAGCTGACGTTTTTGAAAGTTTTCGCCAGACATGTAAGATGAATTATAAATTAGATCCAGCCTTTTATGTTACAGCACCGAGTCTCAGTTTTGATGCCATGCTATTAAAAACAGATGTTAAATTAGAATTAATACACGACCTGGAAATAATAAGAATGATTCAAAAAGGTATTCGCGGTGGAATATGTTTATGTTCGACAAGGTATTCAAAAGCCAATAACAAGTATTTAAAAACTTACGATCCAAGAAAAAGTAATAACTTTCTAATTTATATCGATTGTAATAATCTCTATGGATATGCAATGTGTGCTTATTTGCCTCATTCCAATTTTAAGTTATTGAATGACTTGGAAATCGCTGGAATAGATTTTATAAATGTGCCAACTAACGGAGACACTGGTTATATACTAGAAGTAGATTTAGAATACCCCGAACATTTGCATAATGATCATAACGATTTTCCATTCTGTGCTCAAAAATTTACTCCGCCAGGTTCTAAAACTTCAAAATTGATTCCAAATTTATACGATAAATATTTCTATGTCATACATTTTGCTCATCTGCAAACATGTATAAAACATGGTTTGTTGTTAAAAAAAATACATAGAGTTATTCAATTTAATCAGAGTCCTTATTTAAAGCAGTATATTGACATGAATACTGAATTACGAAAAAAAGCTAAATCTACATTTGAACAAGATTTCTTCAAACTTCTTAACAACAGTATATTTGGCAAGACGTTAGAAGACACAGAAAAGAGGGTTAATGTGAAATTAGTCAATAAGTGGAATGATGATAGTAACAAAACAAAGAAAAGTTTCTGTGCAGAGCAAATGATAGCTCGACCAAATTTTCACAGTGTTACAATTTTCACTGAAAACTTGGTAGCCATTCAAATGAAGCCTGAAACAATCACTTTGGATAAACCTATATACATTGGTTTTTCCGTTTTGGAAATATCTAAGAGTCACATGTTTGATTTTCATTATTCTATTATGAAGCCTTTTTATAAGGAAAAGTTAAAACTTTGTTATACGGATACTGATAGTTTTTTGTATTCAATAAAAAGTAAAGATTTTTATGCTGATTTAAAATCAAATTTTCTTCCCTATTTCGACACTAGTAATTATTCTGTAAATAACGTATACGACATTCCTAGTTGGAACAAAAAGGTGCCAGGTCTCTTTAAAGATGAGCTAGGAGGAAGTTTGATTTCGAAGTTTGTAGGATTAAGGTCCAAGTTATACTGTATTAAAACGGCAGAAGATGAATTAAAAAAAGCAAAAGGCATACAGAAGCAAGTATTAAAAGATGTACAATATAAAGATTATTACAAGGTATTAAATGAAAATACATTTTTGAAGAAAAAAAATATCATATTTAAATCTCTTAAGCACGAAATATTTACTCAAGAACAGAACAAAATAGCTTTGTCAGGTAATGACGATAAACGTATCATATTAAAAAACAAAATTTCTACTTTATCATGGGGTCACTGGGATAGTTTAGTTTAATATCATTAGTTTTTCTTTAGAAGCACCGTATTGTATAGTTTATTATTATTTTAATGGTAATCATGAATCAAATTGTAAGTTGAGAAATATGTTACCCCATCATCTATTTATTTATTTATTATATGGCTTAAGTAATGAATAAGTTAATAGAATAAAAACATACATGAAATTGTATAGTATGTACCGACACGGCACTTTATATTGTAAAGTTATTTAATTTTAATATTGTTATCCATCAGTTATTTGTTTAATAGTATTATACATTGTTTTTTAATGGTAAATAGGTAAATTAATTACCTAGTTTTAATCAAATACTTAATGTTGTATTGTAACGATGAAAATATATAACGTTATAAACCAGCTACCATGTTTTTTTTTATTTCATAATCCATAAAATATAAAACTATTAATAAAATAGCACACGCAATGAACAATTCGAAACTGGTTGGGACATGTTATTGCTGATTTAGGTATTCCAACTTATAGTTCATTAGTAATTTGTCCAATTGCGATTCCGTGCGAATGCTTTGTTGTTATGTCAGCATTATATTTACACTATAAATAGCTATTAAAGTCGAATGTTTTTAAAATTTGTTTCACACATAATTAATCAAGTGACAACTACGGTCACCCAAATACATCATGGTAAGTCGTATAAATTATTTTTCTTCAAACTCTTTTCTTGTGTAGTGGTTAGATCACTAGTTAATGTTTATTTGTATATTTGATTTAGTTGGAAGATAATGTTGTTGTTAAAACCTTATGGTTGTGATGCTGTTATCGTGATTCTCATATTCTATCGGTTCCGTATAAGATAGTCAGCCTCATTGTGGATCCTAGATATACTCTTCTACCTCCGCCACTATATCAATCATTTCTTCGATGTGAAATTATTTTTGTTGCATAATAAATTAAATTTCAGAATACCCAAGAAATCTCGCAGTCGCTACTCATAAGCAAGGAGGCAACAGAAGATTATCCTCCTTGCTTTGAGCAAAATGCGCAAGATATGTTGGAGAGCTTCTCTGAAGAATTTCCACATTGGAATGCTAAAGATTCACCGCTGCATGCCAAGGTGGTTAAAAGTCTTTTTAATAAAAAGAAGCCCATGAAGAGGAGAAGCAAGTTACTGCAGAATACGAAGGGGAACGAACCTTCTTATTTAATTAAAACAATACCTACTAAAGGGCGGCGATTAATTAAATTAGAAATATTAGATCTGGAATCAACCAGCAATGATCCATTAATAAAAACACAATATGTGGTAACCGAGCATATTGATCCAATAATGGATCAAGCAGAAAATATTATAACTAATATCTCTAAGAAAATATGTGGTTACAGTTATAGTTTTTAAATAACTATTGCTGACCTAAAACATTTGTAGATGTATATTAAAATTCTCTAATGTGCTAGATGCGTACCTACTATCTTTAGTTACGTGTACACTCACGGAGATACATTATTTCAACAACATTATTCTTCTGAAAAATTATAGTAATGCTTATAAATTTTACTAACTAAGACTTATGTTATTTTAAATAGTTATGTTAGTTTAAGTCTTGTATTGTTTTCAATAAATATTATTTAAAAATAAAAAGACTTGTATGAAAATATTTGTTTTTATTTTAACACCTCTATAATGTAATCAAATATTTTGAAAAACATTCATTCAGAATTACCTCTATAAATAAATCTAAGATAAAATTTATTAGAATTCAAATACATAGTTTAAAATAATGGTAATAAAATTAAAAATATAGTTTTATTTATTAAAGAACGCAGTGTATTACTTTGTTAAAGTAGGGATGCAAGTAATTAAACAATGTTTATTTTTAAGCATCGATTCCTTACTCATATCATTTTTTATTGCACGATTCGAGAGGGGTGAGAGCTCTTTCTTCTCTCTCCATTCTTCTCGATGCTTTAACATTGTGTGTTCTAGACACGTCCAATAACTTAATATAATGAGTGGTAACAGTATCCAAATTCTTCTACTCCTTGCTATTGTTACCGCCGTCGAATGCTTAGTCTATATGGTGGAGTGAGTGCACTTACAAGTAAATATACTGCTAGTTCTCTTATTATTACGAACGCAAAGTGTTATATCCATTTTGTTAAAAGCCACGAATCAAAACGGACAAGTTGCTATGAAGTTCCTCAAACAAAAGGAAACGTTAAAATTAGATTATAATATCTGTCCTGCATCATTATGTGAAGCAAAGCGACATGGCAACTTATTGCCGAGCACTATACGATGTATTGTTTGTGGACCATCAAATTGCGGCAAGACAAACTTAGTAATAGGTTTGTTATTACATGAGAATGGTGCACGTTTTCGTAACTTATATGTATATTCTAAATCATTATACCAACCAAAATATGTGTTCTTAGAAAAAGTATTAGATTTAGTTGCAGACATATCTTATAGTAAATATAACCATAATAATGATATCATAAGCCCACACGAAGCTTTGCCAAACTCCATTATAATATTCGACGACGTAGCTTGTGAAAACCAAAATAGCATTCGGGATTATTTTGCTATGGGTCGACATAAGAATATTGATTGTTTTTACATTAACCAAACATACAGTAAAGTACCTAAACAACTTATAAGGGACAATTCTAACCTCATTATTTTATTTAAACAAGACGATGTAAATTTAAAACACGTTTACGATGAGCATGTAGGTTCAGATATGTCGTGGTCTCAGTTCCGTGAAATGTGCTCAACTATTTGGAATAAACCATTTAATTATGTTGTGATCAATAAAGACTGCGAAAGAAATAAAGGATGTTATAGGATGGCATTCGATACTTTTGTAGTAGTAGATTAATATACATAAGTTATTGTTTCATCAATACACAATCACTATTACTCTGGATTTTGCATTGAACGGAATCCTTGTCAAAATGGAAAAGCAACTTAAAAAACAAATTGTAAAAGCTGCAGCTGCTGTAAAAAGAAAGGTTGAAATGATAAAGGATATGAAAAATACAAATGATGCCACTCTGGAATCCATATTCAAACCTATAACCGATCCACTGAAACAAATAGCCATTAAGAACAATGAAATTTCTCATGAAGATGAGGATGAGTTTGAACATTATACAATAAAAAAAAATAAACATAATGACAGCGAGGCAACAAATTTTTCTGATGACGATTTTAATGAAGAAGAGGAACAACAGTTCTATAAAAAATTTAATTCCGAAAAAACCCTTGTCGTATCACCTTCTGACAACAATAATATGAGTGATGCTTCCTTTAAGTCCTTTCAATCATCACCAAATGTTTCACTTAATAGTTTATCGTGGTGTGCTTCACCCGACGCAAATATCCCTTTTGGAATAAAAAATGAACGAGGAAAACTTATGCTCGGCCAAACACGTGTTTTCGACGACGGAAAAATTATAAAAATTGGAAATCGAAGTTTAAACAAAACTCTTGGATTAAAAGAATTACTATTTGAAAAGACACCAAATTTGGATGTTATCACAGATGAAGATTTGCAAAATTATAAAGAGCTTCTAATAGAAACGAATGCACATAGGCGTAATTGTGATCCACGCAAGCCAATTAATAGTAACAAAGGGTTTAAGTACATGCATATTATTAAACCACTGTTTAAGTTCTCTAGAAATAAGTATGACAGCACAGAAAGTCTTACGGTAGGAAAAGGAATAAATCTTTTAAAAAGTGTAAAGAAAGATATAGATTACGTTTATTGGGATGATCCAAATGAATTAGTAGATCGATTGAAATTACTGTTTGCATCTCGTGATGCTGGCAATACCGGCTTAGATAATGAAATTATTGCGATTATAGAAGAGCTGTACGAAGCAGGCATCATTAAAAACACCAAATATAAGGAACCTAATTTTAAAAAACTGATCAGTAGTTATACAGCAAACACCGCATAGATACGGAAATGAATGTAGATAAATTTGGTCATCACGTTCATAAACGTTTACGATTAGAGGAATATATTGGAAATCTCAACGATACATTAGTGAAGTCAGAAACAGGTGAATATGATTTAAAATCATCAAGATTAAAAGGGCTTATATCGCCAGGCAATGATGACGAAGCCGCCAATAAAGCTTACGTGGATGAAAAGACACACGAACTAAGAACTAATATTTTAAGTGATGTAAATATTCGTTTAAATGATTTTGAAAGTTCAATACTTAATAAGCTAGCCACCTTGTTTTACACAAGGACAGAAATTGATCACATGCTTCAAGAGAAACCAGATAATAATGAGCAAACAAGACATAGTGAATGAGCTTCACAAAGCAGCAAGAAGGAATTTTTCCCGGCGATGTACGATCATAAAAGGAATAGATGATTTATGGCAAGCCGACCTCATAGATTTGCAAAAATATTCACAGTTTAATAAAGGGTATAAATATATTCTTATCGTAATTGACACTTTATCAAAATATGTATGGATCAGACCTTTAAAATCAAAAGCGAAAAATTATGTTACAGATGCAATGCAAAGTATTTTAACTACATCATTACGAAAACCTAAAAATTTACAAACTGATTTAGGCACAGAATTCTACAATGATAATTTTAAACAGTTAATGAAAAAGTATAATATTAATCATTATTCAACATATTCTATTAAAAAAGCATCTATAGTAGAAAGAGTTATAAGAACAATTAAATCTCACCTTTACAAACTATTTAGTTTGAACGGAAATTACCAATGGTATAAAAATATTTTAAAGGACGTTGTAGAACACTACAATAACACTTTGCATAGAATAACAAAATTTAAGCCTGTGGAAGTTAACAAAGTAAATGAGCTTATAGTCAAAGGTTATATTATGAATTCTCAAAAGAATAAAACAAGTCGGGGATATACATTTCGTGTTGGTGATTATGTTCGCATAAGTAGATATAAAGCAGATTTTTACAAAGGCTATACGCCAAACTGGTCCACCGAAATATTTCGTATAGTAAAAGTTAATCACACTAACCCAACAACTTATCAAATAGAGGACAGACGCAATCAAAGAATCCTCGGCTCATTTTATGCATACGAGTTACAAAAAACTAAGTTTCCAGACCTATACCTCATTGAAAAGGTTATAAAAAGAAAAGGAAACAAATTGTTTGTAAAATGGTTAGGATTAAGTAATAGCGAAAATAGTTGGGTTGATAAGAATAAATTGGTTTTATGATATAAAATAGCTCAAGATATCTTTATTGATTCACTTTTTGTTTATCAATGAAGAAAGGAAGTGGTATCATAAACAGCTTAATAAATAAGATTCCGTTTGAGTTACATTTACCGGGCTACCAATATTGCGGACCCGGCACAAAGCTTCAGAAACGATTACTTAAGGGTCAGCGAGGAATTAATAAATTGGATAACGCTTGTATGCACCACGATATTGCTTACATAAACAACGACGCTAACGTAAGGCACAAAGCTGATCTAGATCTATTAAATATGGCTCAAAGAAGATTGAAATCAAAAGACGCTGGAAAGAAAGAAAAAATTGCTTCATGGATAGTAAAAAATGCTATGAAGGCCAAATTAAGAGCTGGTGCAGGTGCTCGGTCGTTTATGACGGCTGTGAAAAAACTCAAATCTAAATTAAAAAAAATAAAATCTAAAGACACAAATTCTACTATTAAATATGCGGTCGCCGCTGCAAAAAAACTATTTAGAAATAAAAATAAAATGAGTTTACCTCGTTGTATTCCTATTCCAAAATGTGGAGGACTGTTACCGTAATTCCTATTTTCGCGGGATTATCAGCTTTAGGTTCACTGGCTGGTGGAGCAGCTGGCATAGCAAAAGCGGTTAATGATTCAAAAGCAGCGGTTAATGATTCAAAAGCTCTTCAAGAATCGGAACGACATAATAAGATGATGGAGGCGGTTGCTCTCGGAAAAGGATTATATATTAGACCTTATAAAAAGGGTGCAGGTCTATATTTGAAACCCTCAAAAAACTAATAAAGCGGCTACCTAGGCGGGCATTAACTAATTGGGATATATTAGAACATGCTAGTGATATTCCATTTTTTCGTGGTGTTTTCATGAGGGATACGTTGCCCTCAAAACCTAGGAAGATAGAATGCGGTATTATAAATTTAGATACTTCAAATAACATTGGAACACATTGGGTAGCCTACGTGAAAGAAAATAAGTATGCTGAATATTTTGATAGTTTTGGTAATCTGAAACCTCCGTTAGAACTACTTGATTACTTAAGAAATGTTTCTTTAAACTATAACTATGAGCAATATCAAACATTTGACTCTGTTAATTGCGGCCACCTTTGTATAAAATTTTTAAAGGAGTATTGGAAAACACATTTATATAAAGCTTGAAATAAAATTCTTTATCAGTAGTAAAATGTCTTTCACTGTGTCTATAACTGGAAAAGGATCCTCTCTGATAACAAACTACTCACCTACTTTGGAATTAAGTGGATACTATGAGTGTGGATTGTTGTATTTTTCAACATTTAATTCTATACCCAACATAGATAAAAGAAATAATAAATTCTACTATGACGATAACGAAGTAATCGAAATACCTGAAGGAGCTTATGAACTTCAAGATATCTGTGATTATTTAAAGACATACATTAGAAATGCAATGTTAAAATTAACTTGTAATAATAATACTTTAAAAACTACAATTTTTTGTACTAAAGATGTTCATTTCAACAAAAGTGACTCACTTGGAAGGATTTTAGGTTTTGGTGGAGAAACAATAAAGGCATTAAAAAGGACCGAATCTCTGTATCCTGTCAGTATATTGCCAACAACCATTGTGCGCATCGAATGCGACGTAGTTAGTGGGTCATTCGTGAACGGATCTGCAAGTCATATTATTCACGAGTTTGTTCCTAACGTACCACCTGGTTATCGGATCATTGAAGTGCCGAAAAATCTAATATATTTTCCTGTAAATAAAAGTTCTATAAGTGCAATAACTATACAATTATTAGACGCCGAGAATAAACAAATCAATTTACGAGACGAAGAAGTACAACTGTATCTACATTTTCGTAAAAATGATAAATTTCAATAAAAATCATGACACAGCTTGCATTCAAGTTAGTACTAGAAGATCACCTCATAAAAGCACACCGCTTCACATAAAAAAGAAGCTCACCAAAAATAATAAGGAATTTTTGAAGTTGATTGGCTTGTTAAAATGAATATTTTAAATATATCTCAATCAACATCATACGACAATAGTATTGAAAGTTTCGAATATCATTCTTATAAACCGTACGTAACAAGTTTCAACAAGAATGATGAAATAAGAATACCTATTAATCAACAAGATCTATGTCTGTTACCCTCACTCAGCACTTTGTATATTGAGGGTAAAGCCAATGTTTATAATAGTTCGACTAAAGAAAAAATATCAAATGTGTATTTTATCAACAATCCAATACTATATTTATTTCAAGATATTCGATATGAGTTAAACGGAATAGAAATAGACAAAATAAAAAATGCTGGCATAACTACAACAATAAAATCGTACCTCTCGTTAAATGATAATGAATCTAAATGCTCACGTGTATGGGGATGGTCAACTTCTGGTACAAACAATCTTAACGGAGGAATTTTTTCGGCTTCTGTGCCGTTGAAGAAAATTTTAGGTTTTGCAGAAGATTATGAAAAAGTTATAATTAACTCCAAACATGAATTGGTGCTATTAAGAAGCAATACGAATCTCAATGCTTTGAAATTAAATGTCGGAGAGGTGGTCGAAGATATAACTATTAGCAAAGTTGTTTGGCGAGTTCCGCACGTTAAAGTATCAGATCGTGAAAGAATCAATTTGTTGAAACATCTAGAAAAGGACAGGCCTATTACACTAGCATTTCGAAATTGGGATTTGTATGAATATCCATTATTACCGAAGACACGTAAACACACTTGGTCTATCAAAACTTCGTCACAGATAGAGAAACCAAGATTCGTTATTATAGCCTTGCAAACCAATCGCAAACACAATGCGGAAATGTCAATGGCAGAGTTCGATCACTGCAATGTACGAGATGTAAAAGTATATTTAAATTCATCGTATTACCCTTATGAAGGATTGAATGTCAGTTTCTCAGAGGATAAATTTAATTTATTATACGAACATTATGCAAGATTCCAACAGTCTTATCATGGACGGCGACCAGAGCCGTTGATGAGCTTGAAGGAATTCAGAGACGTTGCCCCATTATTTGTTATTGATTGTTCTCACCAACAAGAAATGATAAAGGGATCAATCGATGTCAGAGTGGAGATTGAAACAGACCAAGAAATCCCGGATCAGACAGCAGCATATTGCTTGATTTTAAATGACTGCATTTTTGAGTACAAACCTCTGAGCAATATTGTGAAGAAAATATCTTAACTAAATAAAGTGCAATCAAAAGGTATTTGAAAGAACAAACTTCAACTTTATGTTAAACAGTGGAATACAACGAAACAATGAGTGCTGATAAGAGTTCGATACTTTTTGTTGATGTTCAAGGATTCAAAGACTGCAAAAATAATTTTATTATTAAGGAATTTGCGTTAGCCACAAAAGAGTTTACGCAAGTCTTTTTAATAAAACCTCCATATTCGTATCTAAAATTATCTGCCGAAGAAAAAAGAGCAGTCAATTGGATTGAACGCAACAGAGGAATATACTGGAGTCAAGGCAATATAGATTTCAGAGAATTTAAGAGATTAATTATTCCAATTTTAAAGGACCAAACCATAATAATGAAAGGTGTTGAAAAGCAAAAATGGATTAAAGATTTGTGTTCTGACTGCTTTTTGATAAATGTTGAAGGCAAAGGTTGTCCTAATTTTGCAACATTGCGCAATAGTTATGCTAAAGGTGGAGCTAACTTCAATTGTATAACTCATAAAAAAGAGTGCGCTCTAAGGAATGTTTTATTCATAAAAAAGTGGTACTTAAGCACATGTAATTTATGACTTCAGTAAATTGTACTTGAATGAAAATTTGTATTTAAAGTATTGTTCTAGTTTAGCTATGATGATATTTGTTACTTGCTTTATAATAAAAAAATATTTTTAACAAAAATTTCTGCGTTTTATTAATGAAAACAAATATGGTGATTCAATATACTCGCATAACTCTTTATTTATCAAAAATTACAATTTAATGGTATGAATAATTTAACCCTGTATAATGTATATTGGGCAATCTCAAACTGTTTTCATCAAATCACCGTAAACGAACGCAGTGAGATTTGCGGAGCGTAGCGGAGCTAGAGCGCAGCGAAGCGTAGCTCAAATCTCACTCCGTTCGTTTGCGGTGTTTTGATGAAAACTGTTTTAGAATGCCCAATATACACCTACTGATATCTGACCGCCAAAGCCGTTTTTATCCGCTTGAGGTTAAAGTAAATTTGAATTTAGAACATCGCGTGCACTAGGTATCTGATTTCAAAACATCATTAAACCTATTTACTTCTATCTTCATGGTGCCGAATTTATCATACAACTTTTTTTAAATTTGTTAAAAACTCAGACTCTGAACCTCCTTAGTGTACTTTTGTTTATTTCCTCGCTGAGGGGAAATGAAAAGTTACGTGTTGCACTCGAGTGCAAAGATTTTTTACCTTGTGCCCTTTTGATTCCTTCGCTTGCTCGGTCATCAAAGTTGAGCACGCGGTTAAAAAGCAAGTTTGCACTCATGTATAACAAATAACTATTTTTCGCTGTTATTAAAGGAGAAAACTTTTCCACATTCTTAACAAATGTAAAATTAGCCAGCTTAGCTAAAATATATTTTTTTCACTGTTTCATAACTGGTTAGCAGAGAAGAAAATTAAAGTTCAATGAATCACATGTCTCCAAGAAATTCTGCGAAATATAAACCATAAATTAATTCGAAAAAGATGCACTGGTTGCTATGACATACTAAAAATCAAGGGCTTTTGGCTCAAAAAGCTAAATAAGTGCACGCAGAGTGCAAATTATGTAAAAAAGCATTTGGTTTGGATTGCTATAATGAGAAACATGTTTGATTTATTTATTACTTTATTATAATAATTTCGCTGATAAAAGGTTGTCTTTATGTTTTATTTGTTTTCTTTATACAAAAATAGACCCCGATTCCGAAGGAATGCTTGTGATTTTATAGGTACTCTATTGCTGATTTTATGCTCATATTCTTTACTATGAAAATTGTTGCAAAATGTTATTTTATTTACTTAAAGGTTGGGTTTTTGCTATACGTTCCCATAATTTTTATTATTATACTAGCTTTCCGCTCGCGGCTTCGCTCGCGATATTATTGTTTTCCCGTGGGAATTTTATATTTTCCCGTAAAATAATTTTGTAGCCTATTTGTATAGAAGACTGTTATTTATATTTAGGAGCTCGAATAATAAATTTCATAGAAATTGGAGCACATTTTAAATATTTTCCATAGAAACTTTCAACCCGTATTTTGCACCCTAAGGGGGTGAATTCCAATAAACCATGAAACGCGTGTTCAATGAAATGTAATATGCATTATTGAGACAAACGATGTAGGTCCTGTGTAACTACCAGTAAAAAAAACTGTAAAACTTAATTCTAAGAAATTATTAGCGGTGGGTCGTCGTCAAATTTTTGGACGACGAAACGCAACCGTTTTTTCAAGAACGAAAACTAGTCCTCGAAACGGTTCTCGTTCGCAACTGGTATGAGTGGTGGCGGACGTGGGCGACGGCGACGACGCCGGAACGTTCGAATTACTTCGAACAAACAAAACGTAACGTAGGCAATCGAAGTCTCGTCGACGTTCGTTTCGACAAGTGAAGTGGTAGCGTGTTTGTTGTTAAATAAATAATTTTGTTGTCATATTATTTAATATTACATTTTTATTGCTAAACCTTGCACTCTATATAAATTATGATAAGATACACAGCATAACCACTTGGTTGTGAACGAGACGAAAATGCGAAATAATAAATTGTCTTATACGATAATCGACTGTAACAGTTCAATAATAAAGATTATTTTATCAATATCATAAATCAGCACGAACGGAACGAACGATTACGTTGCAATGGTCACATTGCGTTCTAGACTGTATTTACATAGGCGTTAAGTTCAAATTCGCGTCAGACAATCAGAGGACTGGTTGTGCGACGAAGACTGCTTTGAAACGAAACATGAAACGGTTCCATCGTCGCGGAACACAAAACGGTCTTTAAAAACAGTTCGTCTTTGCAACGACCACCTCTAGAAATTATACCATTGTTCTTCCCTTACCGATTTCCTCTGTAAAGTTTGCTGCCAAAGAATAGCGTGACTTCAGGAATATTGAGAGCGCCAGCGATCAGTAATGACGACACAAAGTTATTGGCGCCATCGCTTCGGGGTTCAAATATTGGAATCTGAAAGATGGTTTAATTTTATTCTTTGAATTTACATTTTTGAACTCGGAATGGCGATAATCTGCGGAATAAAATTATTATATGATATTACTCCGCTGACAAAAATCACTTGCAACCCAAGAATCACGTCGTCAGCGTACCAATAACAGACAGTGTGCCTTCCGCCTCGAACCTCACTCAACGCGCGCAGTAATTAACGTTATGTTATACTTGCGCATTGATAACCCAACCGAAACTCCACGCCGTCAGCACAAAAACTGATAGCGTGTCTTCCGCCCCTCCCCCTAATGAGCTCGTAACGTTATTTGACTGCGGTATTCAGTCATCATCATCATCGTCACAGCTCATATACGTCCGCACCGAAGGGCTCGAGCTTACCCAATGTTGGGTGTTTAGGCCTTAGTCAACCATGCTGGCCCCGTGCGGATTGGTTGGACATACACATTTTAAATTTCTTTGCAGATGCATGCAGGCTGTTTTCTTTCACCTTAAGAGTGTAGGACAAAATATGTAAAAATGAAATTCAAAAAACGGAAAACACAGTGGTACATGGCAGGATCGAACCCCGGAAATACGAAATGCTTACAATTCCGGGTGCATTGTAGGTATTTCGTATGAGTGCGGTGAGTTTCTTACTGAGAAATTCTTAGGAAATGTGCTTCGTACTTTAGCAGGGTTTCAATTCATTCTTATCGTCCTCTTAAGGTGCAGTTGCAGGTAACAATTGGTTATGGTTGGACTATGACAAGCCTCTATTTTAATATATTGAAATAGTTTGCGTAGACGACCTGTTACTCAAACTTCAGCCCATATATTTCTAACCACGAGTTTCTGCTTCATCATGAACTGTGGTTAGGGTTTTGTGTAGGTATTTGAGTTTCTCATCTTCATCATCAAAGAAGTTTTACTGTAGTTACCTCGCTTATTTAGTTCTTACGATATCCACAGACAAATTAGGGAAAAAATAGAGACAGACCACACACACCACAACGTGGGTCTGCAGACCCACGTTGGGCGCCAATATAATAATTATTCTGAATTGCTTGTTGGTGGAATAAAGAAATCAAAATGAAGCTGTAATATTTAAAGGTTTCAGTCTGTAAAGTAATAGGTTTGCTTTGCACACTGCATTCAGTTCCCGCACTTTTACAAAAAATACTACAATCCCGACCATCGGTGGTGTTCAGGCAATGGTTTATTGAGTACCGAAGACATTTCAAGCAATTGAAACCAACCTTGGTAGCGGCGACGCATCTGCCTAGTTCTACTAGTAGTCGGCTACAGTGTGCGGAGTGCGAGTTTTATCGACCTTCACTCGATCACACGCATCGAACGGGTAAACGCGAATTTGTATGGAATTAGAGCAGTGCCATCTAGTAGTCACTAGATGAAGCTGTCTCATTCCATAGCAGCTACTAGATGGCGCTGCTCTAATTCCATACAAATTCGCGTTAATGCGTTCGATGCGTACGATCGAGTAGAGCTCGATAAAACTCGCACTAGGCACTCAGAACCTTCAATGGCTAGTCTAAAAAGTTATCAACCAACTCACCTGAGCTCCAGTGAGTACGACGCACTTGCCGATATTCTCAAACATGAAGGAGAGCGCCGACGCCGTGTACGACAGCGTGTCCGTCCCGTGCAGCACCACGAATCCGTCATATTGATCGTAATTATTCTGAAATGCAATTGCTGGTTAGTACTTTTTTCTGAAATGCGATTGCTGGTTAGTAATTTGTCTGAAATGCAACTGATGGTAAGTAGAGTGGGATGTTGCATCAGTACCACGCGAATTATGATGAAAGGGTCGGACCCAAATGATGTTATAGTATAGACTAGTTGTGGCCCGCAATATCGTCTGCGTTCTCAAAGAACCCATTAAAATTCGAGATGAAAGTAGCCTATGTTATTTCCAAGAGCTTAAGCTATCTTTATATCAAACTAGCTTTCCGCTCGCGACTTCGCCCGCGTTATTTTTGTTTTCCCGTGGGATTTTTTTCCCGTAGGAAAATTAGGTACCCTATGTCCTTCCCCTGGTCTCGAACTATACCTATACCAACTTTCATCAAAATCGGTTCAGTAGTTTCGAAGCCTATTCAATACAAACAAACAAACAATCAAATTTTCCTCTTTATAATATTAGTATAGATGTTATTAAAATTCCAGTGGTTTAGGAGTGAAAGCGTAACAAACTGCCTACAATCTAACTGAAGAATAATAGACATAATGAAGACACGTAAACACAGTTAGATGTAATCCCTAGAAACCTATTTACTTTTGAATGATAATTATATTAAACACGCAAAAAAGGGCTTTTTGTAACCTTTTTATAGCACAGCCTTTAAGTCGTTTAAGTATATTAATTGCTTATAACTCTCATCGCAGAAACAGACTTTTTTGATACGGGCTAAAGAAAAAACGTACTAAATAAGACGGTTTTCTGTCTTATTACACACGCGCTTTGATATATCTGATACAGGCTGATGTTTAGAATCACTGTGCACGAATTTTCGGGGAGGTTACCCCCCCACCAACTCCCAGGGTGAGGAAGTACATACTTCCAGAGATATGAGCATTTGAAATTAGCAGTAAAAAACAAAAAACTACCCTCAAAATTAGCAGTTTCCACAAGCAATAAGTATGCATTAAGTCGAGAATACACATAAAGTCGTTTCTGGCGCTTCGCCGGCCGCTGTCGCGGCACGCTCGCTTCGCTCGCTCGGCTCGCGCGCTTGCTTCATGTTCAAACCTACGCTCGTCGCTTCGCTCCTCGCTGCCTATTTTTGACCCGCCTACAGTTTCTGCATCGCTAAAATATTCTGTATTGTTATAGTTTTCTTTGTAAGTACGATCCAACCCCTACATTTACTTATATTAAAATAAAACAAAAAAAAAAAATTTTATAAACATGATTTACTGCTTTTATTTGTTGTTATAAATGGATCTTGTTTTTCATTCATCACATTACTCCGCCATAAATCTATAGTCTGTGGTTGTCATTATAAATGTCAATTGTGTTTATGTTAAAATTACGAAAGTTTAAAGACTTAGATATCTCAAAAACTATGTGTTTCCTCACGAAATGAATATATGCATTAGAATCGCAATTTTTTTTACAATACACTAGCAATTTCAGTTTATACGAATTCGTGCACAACAGTGATTCTAAACCCTAGCCCTGATACATTTTTTAAATAGATTATTGGTCGGACATGTAGGTACATACCATTATATCTTCAGCTATTTTTATCCATTCCTTTTCGGAAACGTTCGAGGAATCCAACAGTCGGTCATATTCTATAACTCTGTAGAATATTCTCAGGCCGAAGTCTTTTGTATCTGAAAATATACAAAATCATTATAAAATGTTCACAATGAATCGATCTATACAAAAAAAAAATTGGTAACACCTGTAAACGGTATATTGATTAAGTTCACAATGACATATTGTCATAGTGTCATCATCATGTCACGACAGTTTTAATCGGTGAGTTTTCATATGTGAATATAAGGCATATTACTATGGTGTTTTATGCTGTACGTTACTTAATACTGAACTTTATGCGTGTATTAGCCGCACCTTGTTCAAGACGCCGAGTTATCATAAAACTGTTTTGAACACGCGTTCAATTTAAATGCAGCGCACGTCCATACCGAGCATGGTGACACTGCTCTGCAGCTACAGATTTTTACCCTGAAGAGAAGGAAGGGCAAGGAATAGTTTACGAAAACAAATCTTTAGTCTTGAAAAGGAATTGCATGATGCTAAGAATACCATATCGTCATTAGAGTCAGTGCAGCAAAACATCACTTCCTCCCTGAATCAGAGTTTGTTCGATGAGCTGGTAGCTTGCGCACCAACTTTGGTTTCTGTGGCCCCCAGTAGCAAACCAACAATTACTATAGATCTTACTAAAGATGATAGCTCAAACAGTATAAAGACTATGATTGCTGCTGGGAGTAGCAGAAATAAAATTAAAAAATATATTAAAATTAACAAATATATTAAAAAAACACAGAAATTTGTGAAGCGGCATAGGTTATGTATTAAAAATGCTAGCTTATATAAGGAAAAAAGATTAAATTTAATTAACAAATTGGATATGTATTCATCAAAATTAAATACTGTTGAATCTAAATATAAGTCTGACACAGATATTTTGGAAAATCAAATTGAAAAATTAAAAAATTCATTGTGCTTTATGACTAAACAATATGAAATGTCACAAAAACAAATAAAGGAGCAAATGCTGGCCATTGATGATCTGCTGGAGCTGTGTAACTCGAATAATGAAAAATTTAACTCATTAACAAAAAACCACATATCTGATTGTGGAAAGTTACTGCCAGGTTCAATGGTCACAAGTGACTCCATCACCATAAAGAATGATTTATGTATTTCCGATGGTTCTTATTCACCGACTAAATCAACTAATTTTAAGCATGACTGTACAAGAAATATTATTATGTATAGTGATGACATTGGCAAAGAAATGGGCCAACTCCTGACAAAAATGGGACATTCAATAACCAATTATTGTATGCCTGGTGCTTCTTATAAGGAGATTTTAAATAGATCATTAGAATGTCAGTACAACCAGCATACTACTTTGGTATTTTTTATTGGAAATAGAGGTAATATGAACAAAACAACCCTTGCGCAATATCTTAATAAATTGAATAACTTATTGAATGTACAAAAAATTATTATGTTCACATTACCTTATTACAGCAGTCTGCCACAGGAGGAAAATAACTTAAGATACAAATTGAATATGACATTAAGTACCCTATGTAACAATAATAAATTTCATTGTATTGACATAAATAATTATGTAAAGACATTGCATTTGACAAAAGATAATAGATATTATCTATCAAATTATTATAAGAGACAAATAGCAAAATCGCTATCATATTATTTTTATATATCAGCCAAGAACTTGGCTACTCAAATTGCTCCTATTGAGCAAAACTGTAGTTATAGAATGACGTCAGTAATAGTACTGATGTATTAGTTCATAAGTCTTTAAATTAAGCATTAAGACAACAGAGACATCCTCTTGCATATCATTAAATAGTAAAGAAACTGAAAATTCTGTTCTTAACAATGTATTGGAAAGCCCACTTGGATATACTAAAAATGTAAATTTCATCAATCTGGTGCACCAGAACATACAAGGTATTATGGGCAAAGATCTGGAAGTTGACTTATTCATGAACTGTAGAAAAGTAGAAATTTTTTGTGTAACTGAACATTGGCTTAAAAGCCACCAGTTCATGTTTAATTTCGGCAATCACCAGATTGGTAGTTCGTTCAGCCGAGAAAATGCGATTAGTGGTGGCTCTTTAATAATATTGAATAAAAAGCTTAAATTTAAAGATCGTAAAGACATTGTGAGCCTCTCCGTTGAGCGAGCAATAGAGATAGCCTGCGTGGAGCTGGAGCAGATTGTTGTATTAAGCGTATACAGGCCTCCTTCAGGATTGTATGATCTTTTTGAAAATACAATGGACGAAGTGTTGAAAAAGGTTCATAAGCCAGGAAAACAAATAATAGTATGTGGTGATTTCAATATTAATTTATTAGAAAGTTCTAATTTATGTACAAGAATTAAAAATTTGTTTCAATCATATAACCTTGAAAATTTATTTTTAGAGCCAACAAGGACTACTCAGCTGTCTGCCACATGTATTGATAATATCTATACCAATATTGTGCCTTTAGAAAAAAATATTTTTAATACTATTTAATGGCAATTTGTTACTATACCTTTTAAATTTAAGCATGTGGAGAAAAAGAATATCACTGTTGTACCAAAGACTGCTGGTCGATTGGAACGTTTAAATAATAATCTGGGTATTAAATTAAATTATTTAGACTATGAAGAGAACCCAAATATATTGTATGAAAAGTTTTTTAACATATTTTGTTCAGAATTTAAAAATATATTTGATCCAAAAACCATTTCAGTTAATGGTACTTTAGCTTTTAGTGAATGGGCTACACCAGGTAATTCACAAAAGTAGAATAAAACTTTATGACCTTTATTATGAACGGACATTTAACACTAGTGATGAGTTTAAATTGTATTTAAAAGCTTATTCCAAATTATTTAAAAAAGTTTGTAAGCTTGCTAAATCTAATTATTTAAGTTCAAAAATTCAAAATAGTAGTAATAAAATTAAAACAACATGGAATATTATAAATAATGAAACTGGAAGGGTTAAAAATAATAACGGTGATATTGAAAATAACAAAATTACAGTAGACACTGAAGTAGCTACAGAATTTGAAAAGTTCTTTACTGACATTCCAGTTTCAATCACAAAATCGTTGGATTCATCCCATACCGTTGCTGAACGTTCGCCACGCGAAGCGTGGTGGGTTTCAAAAGCAAAAAGTAGTATATCTCAAATATCAAAGGTGCCGCCATTGCGGAATGACTCACCCCGGCGCGTACGGAGTGTTCAAAAAATTGCGGAGAGTGACATATACTGTCTACAAGAGAACAAAAAATACGTATGGAAAGGTAATTTAATATAGAAGGAACTTATAACAGTTAATTAGTTAAGGATTAATAATTAAATGAATGAAGCGCGAAAATGTTCGGAAGGTCGCGGAAGACCCGATTTTTTAAAAAAAAAAAATTTCACAAAAACTATTTTATAAAACTTTAAATAACCATATATATTATTATAGCCCTATTCTTGAAGATTATTTTGATATATAATAGATTTGGGTAATATTTTTAATGAAAAAAGAAAAAAATAATAAAATCGATTAATTACGTAATTATATACGCGAGATGCGCACGCGCGACCTCAAATTTAAAAAAAATGCAAAAAATAAATTATTGTGTTTAAAATTAAATAAAAAATACGTATGGAAAGCTAATTTAATAAGGAATGAACTTAATAGTTAATTAGATAAGGATTCATAATTGAATGAATAATGACGAGAATAGTAACTAAAGTGCTTAAAATTTCAAAAATACTCACTTTTTGAAAAAAACGTTTAGTGTGGCAATATAACACTATAAACTATCATAAACCATACATAATAATGTAGCCCAATTCTTCTAGTTTATTTTGATATAGAACACTCTACGAAAATACTAATACAGACTAAGTAAGTACGCAATAAATCTCATCGGTCATGGAGTAAGAAACGTATGGATACGGCCAAGTAAGTTAAACCGCAGACTATGACAAATTTATTTCAATCTAAGACTAAAAATAAATTGGACATGACCTGTCAACTTATGAAAGAGACTATTGGCAAAGGAATAAAGCCATAGAGAAAATATTGTATTTTTCGCGATTTTTTTATCACACCGCGCGGTTTTACGCAAAGGGAACTGGGTACCATAGTACCCAGGTCGATCGAGAAGCTTGCGATTTTTGGGGACTATAGTCCCCAGGACGTTCCAGTGGCTACAAGATCATGTAAAAACTTGTAGTGATACATTTAAATTTGATCATATTAGTGCAAACGACTTAATAAAGTCATTTAAAACTCTGAATAAAAAGAAAACCGTGGATCTGTGGGGCAACTCTGTTGATATCTCCAAATCTGTAATTGAGACAATAGCTCCAATACTGGCTAGTATTTTTAATGATTGCATTGACTGTGGTGTATTTCCTGATTTAATGAAACTGAGTAAAATTATTCCATTACATAAATCTGGTAGCACATCAGACCCCAGTAATTTTAGACCTATTTCTGTGCTACCTACTTTTAGTAAAATTTTTGAAAAAATTATGTTGGAGCAAATGCAAAGCTATTTTAACAGGAATAATCTTCTACACTGTAAACAATTTGGTTTCAGGAGGGGTCGCTCAACAACCGATGCTGGTGTTGAGTTAGTACAACATATATATGAGGCCTGGGAGGAGGACTTGCCTAATTATGTTCAAGACAGGCATGAGATAGTATTATTTGCAGACGATACTTCACTTTTATTTAAAATTAAAAGAGGATTGCAAATTAATGACGATGTAAATAATTCTATCTCAAGAATAGTTCACTGGTTTAATATGAATAATTTGTCCCTCAATGAAGGGAAAACTAAATGTATAAAATTTGTCTTACCTAATGTTAGAGAGGTTCAGACCACTGTAAACATAAAGGATAAAAATGTGGGCCTTGTGGACACCGTTGTATTTCTTGGTATTACTTTAGATTCTAAGCTTCAGTGGGGCCCACATATTGATAAATTGTCGAAGAGACTTAGTTCTGCAGCCTACGCTGTATGGAAAATACGTCAGCTGACCGATGTTGATACAGCAAGACTTGTATACTTTGCTTATTTTCATAGTGTAATGTCGTATGGCTTGTTGCTGTGGGGAAATGCTGCCGACATTCAGACTATTTTTGTGCTGCAGAAGAGGGCTATTCGAGCAATTTATAATCTTAAAATGAGAGACTCTTTGAGAGAAAAATTTAAAGAAATTGGTATTATGACTGTTGCGTCGCAATATATTTACGAGAATATATTATATGTCCATAAAAATATACATTTGTTTTGTAAAAACAGTGATATTCATTCAGTAAATACTAGACAAAAGAATATGTTAGCATTACCTAATACTAGACTTAAAAAAATTAATAACTCTTTTAGAGGCTTTTGTGTACGTTTCTACAACAAACTCCCAACCAATATTAAAGAACTTAGCTTAAATAAATTTAAGACTGCAGTCAGGAAAGTACTTATGAAAAAAGCATATTATAAAGTGTCTGACTATCTGACAGATAAAACTGCTTGGGATGGACAAAAAATGACGATATCAATTTGACGTTCATTAAGTACACTTTGTGATTGTTGGATGTATGTATTTGAGTAACTGTTCCAATCACTCCGACAGGCATTTCTATATATATTTTAATAAAACCAAAGTTATGTTTGTGAAATAATATATTATTGTAATGTTGGCAATTTAAAAGAGGAGACAAAAAAAATTGACCTTCCGAGTTTCTTGCCTGTTCTTCTCGAGAAGGCTCTCCCAATTTCCGAACAGGTGTAGAGTCAACTTTTTTTTTTTTTTTTTTCATTTTACTTGTATTTGCATATATCTTAATTATGGTTGAGAATTGAGATGTATGTACATACAAGGTTTAAATAATACATAGCTTATCTTGACTTGTTGCATTTTTAAAATTAATTTATTGATTAAATAGAGTTTTGTAATTTGTTGACGTCAATAAGTGCCTGTAAAGGTCTATGTTGAATAAAGATTTTTGAGTTTGAGTTTGAGTTTTGCCGAGAACACGCACACCAGAGTTTCTTGGCTTTGGAATCAACCAGGTTCTCACTACCCGCCTGATTTAATAAAAAATAATGGAGCCTGTAATATTAGGTATATTATATTACACCAACCAATAGTATCGCTTATAAGGACCAAATTTTGGGAAGTAATGGCATATTGCAAACTAAAGGAAGGATTTAAGGTTGCTCTCATAGCCAAAGTTTTTCAGTGACTCCTGCTTAAAAAGTTGTTGTATACCCAGCGGTATTGGATTTGCATCAATTGATATGATGATCATAACTACGAGTACATGATACCGTCCTGCGTGATTGTCACTGAGAGACAGACATAGCTAAACCTGAATTTCTCATGAAGAACGCAACGCAAATAACGATTACAAAGTCACACATCTTATTGGATGAACATACAGAGATAGCGGGCGATTATATATTTACATACGCGTCAGGATATTTGCGTATCTCATTAGATTCGCTATCTGTGGCGCGGTCATGGGCGGAACCTTGTCTGTACAGTTTCATGCATTAGCGCGAGAGCACACGACGGACAATCCGTGACCAATTTTTTGTTTGGCAGCGTATACATTTACGAACGTTCCATTTTTCACCGATAATTGGGTCGGCCGGGACTCACTAATATTTTTTTTGGTAAATTTTTTATAGTTCGTAATTCAGGTAACCCATTCGTTGGTAACCCAGTGGGCTCGGTAAGCCGTTCAAAAGGTTTCCCAGCAATAACGATAACCCGTAAAATAGGGGTTACCACCCACAACAATAATTTACCGCTTACCTAATGTTGAAGGTTTTCAGGATTTACGCGCTTAACCGCTTACTGTTCGGGTTAGGGTAACCCTTTCCCTCACGCACACTGAGCGATTGAAATAGCACTGCGGGCGCAATTAACGCCGGAGTTCGATCGCGACCTTCGGCATACATATATGCGGTGCAAAAGCAATCTACACGCGATATACGTAAGGTCTAAAATAACTTGCAAAAATTAATCAGCGCATAGAACGGTAACCCATTTGGGGGTTTGTGATATCGGTAAGTGGTAATTCAATCGAAGGGATCCGAATTAATTCAATCGAAGGGATTAATGTGTAAACCGGTAGGCCGTTTGAAAGCTTACTGTAAGGCAAAGGGTTTGAAAACCCAGCGTTATAAAATACCCGATCAAAACCCTAAGGTTACCGGCTTTAACGGTAACCGAGTCCGGTCCCTGCTTTGTATGCGTTGCAACGTAGAACTCCATATCTTTAATTTTCCACCGTGAAAAAAACGGCCACCGATAGTCGATCGTGTGCGTTCACGCTTAAACATTCGGCTCCTTGAAGCCTGCGTCAGCGCATTGGTTAAAGGGGTGAGGGGGATAACAGACAAACGGATCGGCCCCTGGATTGTGTAACTGAAAATCTATCACGATAGCTTTCATATTGACAATCAATTTACTTTCAATCCATCTCTGCTTGATAAAAGACAGTCAGTGAGCACACGGTCTTGGACTGACGCGCTAATGACTGTGAAATTTAAAATAC
The DNA here is from genome assembly GCA_963935595.1 of Schoenobius gigantellus. NCBI lineage: Eukaryota > Metazoa > Arthropoda > Insecta > Lepidoptera > Crambidae > Schoenobius > Schoenobius gigantellus. The sequence goes on from OZ012557.1 coordinate 7,183,602, forward strand.
TTAATTGCGATAGATTTTTTCTTATAAAAATGAAAGTGTAATTATTCCATCAGTTGATAATAAAAAAATAACAGATACGTATTTTTGCTTTATCGAAATAACACAAAACTACTAAGACAATTTAGTTACTTAGTAGTCTGTGGTCTTACCCTTCAAACTGGAACACAGCGATACACAGAATATAAAGGGAGCAGCAAGCATAAGTCCATGGCAAGCACCAAGAAGCTTAAGCTCAGAACAATCACTACTCTTCTGAAAGCTTAAGCACCCACTGCTTGGCAGCAGAAATACGTGTAGACAAGATAGATCTAACTGCGTAGACGAGTATACTGGGTCTCTCTCTAGCAAATTTCGAGATCAGGCGCAAGAACCTCTGCAGATATTTTAAAGCATAGAAAAGCTGAAGTTATAGTTAATAATCGATTCTAAGAGGTTATTAGAGATTGAAGTTATATAACTAACCTGGTAGTACAAGATAGGATGTCTCGAATCCGGACTCGCTCAGTCTCTGCCTCCAGAATGCTGTATCGTGCAACTGCGGGTAGCCTCGTATTAAATTTTCAAACGCCCCTTTCTGTGGCACCAACACTGTGGAGAAAAAAAGAGGGGTTAATGCAAGGTTTCCGAGGAAATCTACTCGTGCACGGTGACTGTTTTATTGCAAGGTAATATAGTCGACAACTGCATAGCTTCTAATGTCGCTTATGCGCTGCGATCGTACAAAAAAAATTTTTATACGTTTTTATAGATTTTTGGAAAACTGGGGTACAAAATGAAATATGTATTTTTGCAACTTTCTACACAATAAAAATGCACGTCTATTTGTAAAACTTTTATGTCATTTACATGGATTTATTATAATAAGTCCATGGTCATTTATTATTGTATTTTCTGTTTGACAGCTGTTTTAAAATACTGAACAGGGGTGACTTTTGGATTTTTTTTCTATCGAGTGAAATATTATATTATTATTAATCGTGTTTCTGTCTTTAAGAATGTCTAGATGCTTCAACAATATGTTTGTTCAACAATAACATATATGAATTTAAGAACTGTATATTTTATATTTGTGGCGGCACAGTAAATTGAAATTGTTCGAAAAAAAGCCTTCAGTAGATGTTGATTCTAATAGTCTGCAGATAAAATTTCCATAATGAGAATAGTCTTCGGTCGTTATCACACTGCCTGCACCAGCTAGTACCGTGATTATGTTATCTCTGCCTATGATTGATACGTAGCTCTAATAGTGAATAAAGTCTATTTTGGCTTAACACGGTATGTTGAAAACACAACTTCCAATCCTGCTTGGGGTTAAAAGGAGGATAGGTTCTCAATTCGACTGTTTTTTAACCGACTTCAAAAAAGGAGGAGGTTCTCAATTCGATGCGTATGTTTTTTTGTGTGTATGTTACGCGATTACGCCGCCAATTGTGAACCGATTTTCAAAATTCTTTTTGTATTCGATAGAGTATACTCCAAGGGTGGTCCCATAGTCACCAAAGTTAGGATCCGATGATGGGATCCCATAAAAATCGAGGAAAACCCCTAAACTTTTAGGTGTGTCCAACGTGTTTTGTGTGTATGTTACGCGATTACTCCGCCAATTCTGGACCGATTTTCAAAATTCTTTTTGTATTCGATAGAGTATAGTTCTGGGGTCGTCCCAAGGTCAAATCAGGATCTGATGATAGGATCCCATGAAAATCGAGCAAAACCTTAATTAGGGTTTCTCAATTCACTTAAAAGATATCATTCACTAAAAAGATTAAAATAAAAATTATTTTACAAAAAATAAAAACCGACTTCAAAAACACTGAAAAGTTAAAAATATAAGAATAGGTACAAACAAAATCACACCTCTATATTGAAGTCGGTGCCAAACGATAATCTCATAAAAGACTTTAAATTTGGCACCGACTTCAATATAGAAGTGTGATGTTGTTTGTACCTATTCTTATATTTTAACTTTTCAGTTTTCAGTTTTCAGTTGAGTGTAGAAGAAGATTATATTTAAGTTAAGTTTTTGAAGTCGGTTCTATTTTTGTAAAAAAAAAATATTTTTAACTTTTTAGTGAATGAAATCTTTTTAGTGAAAGAAAACCCGAATTTAATACTTCGGTGAGCTAGTATTAAATTAGTGTTTTCCTCGATTTTCTATGAGATCCCATCATCCGATCCTGACTTTGGTGACCATGGGACCACCATTGCAGTATACTCTATCAAATACAAAAAGAATTTTGGAAATCGGTTTAAAAATGACGGAGTTATGAGGTAACAAACATAAAAAAAATACAACCGAATTGATAACCTCCTCCTTTTTTGAAGTCTTTTATTTTTTTTTTCTGTGGCCGGCCAGCTATTCAGACATTATTTTTCATTTTCATAATTTAAAAAAATGGAAATATTTATTTAAAAAAAAAAGTTGAACATAAATTATAATAAAGCCATTTAAAAATATATTCTTTAAATGTTTATGATTATTTTATTTCAATTATACACCGCGCTGTAATTGAGTGGCTGTATAGAAAGTCGGAACATGGTTCAATAAATATGTGTTAGAAGAACTAGTTTCTTTTTTAAAATTTGGCAGCAACTGTCAGTTGAAAGTGAGTCTCCCTAGGCCTGAAAAGTATTACTTTCAACCCGCTCCTCAGGCAAGTTCAAACCTACTTTCAGAGTATGAGTAATGAAAAATATTTTACATCTCTCATGTTCGGTAAGTAGGTCCTTATTATCCCCAAATGGGGCTTGTAGGTGACCAATTAGCGCTCTAGGGTAATAATGTAGCTAGAAAAGCCCTGTAAGGCTGTAAGTAATTTATTGCCAGTATGATGGTTAGATGTACGCGAACTTTTTGAAGTGTTTTTTTAAATTACTTACCGCCCTAGGGCTTTCCAAGCTACATTATTACCCTAGAGCGCTTATTGGTCACCTACAAGCCCTATTTAGGGGTTATAAGGACCTACTTACCTCACAATCGAGATGTAAAGCAGAGTAGTTAGCTCGGGTGTTAGCACCAATTGCACCCTCGAAATATAGGCGCCCTCGCTGCGCTCGTGCACCTAATTATCTCGGGCTGCAATTGATGCCTTACAGCCCTTAGCTACTAATCTACTATTACAAATAAATACCGACTTCCAAAATACGAAATGTCCAAAATAATAGAAGAAGACAAACACGATTACTTTTTTATGTTGAAGTCCGTGCCAATTACATTAGTTAGTTCTTACATTTTTAAGGCTTTTCATAATTTTTAAGGATCTGGGAGATCATCGTTTGATACAGACTTAAGAGGACTGCGTGAAGCTTAAAATCTTCATACAAAAAGCGATAACGCTTTTCTTCCTTTTTACATAATCCAATTTTCATAATTTTTTGAAATGTTGTAGATATACTAAATATCTACGAGTACGTACGGTTTGTACGTTTTGATTTTGAAGTAATTTTGCTCAGAATATAAATTATTAGCATCTAAGTAAATATATTTTAGACTTAAAAACTACCTCTCTAAACTACCTGCTTAAAAATTATGATCACGATCAGTAACCACTTGTGCAATTACGAGATAAGACCACCACCACAGCTCATATACGTCCCCACCGAGGGGTTCGAGCCTACCCTATGTTAGGGTGATTAGGCCTTAGTCAACCACGCTGGCCCAGTGCGGATTGGTCGACTTCACATACATCATTGAATTTCTTCGCAGATGTATGCAGGTTGCCTCACGATGTTTTCCTTCACCGTAGGAGCGTCGGATAAATGTACATATGAAATTCGAAACGAAAAACACATTGGTACATGGTGGGTCTCGAACCCTGACCCCCCGATTGGAAGGCAAGTGCCGAGTCCACAGCGCCACCGACGCACCGAGATAAGACAGTTCGTCCAAATAGAAAAAGTTATACCTACATATTTTCAGTGTTTGCTATTGAATGGTATTACCTAATCTATCAAAGAAAAGTTTATATCAAACAATCAACATAAATGAGTCCCTGTTTATTTACCATCGCGATAATAAAGCGCTACAAAAATGAAATATAACAATGGGACATTATTGTGTTCGCGTATCGCGTATTCAAATGCAGTCACTCAAGCGATCCGTTATTTTCTTGACATGGTAATTTTTGTTTTATTAATTTCTATCAGAAAAACGAAAATCAAACATTTTTTCGTTTCTCGTGCTCCGAAATTACGCCTTAAGCTATTTTCCATTTCCACCTATGAGCTGGAAGTTATCTGAGCAATATTTTATTTTTCATCCCCCCATCTCGGAAAGAGTATTTTTGTTATTCGATATCTGACCGCCAAAGCCGTTTTTATCCGCTTGAGGTTAAAGTAAATTTGAATTTAGAATATCGCGTGCACTAGGTATGTGATTTCAAAACATAATTAAACCTATTTACTTCCATCTCCGTGGTGCAGAATTTATCATACAACCTTTTTTAAATTTGTTAAAAACTCAGACTCTAAACCTCCTTGGTGTAGTTTTGTTTTTAATTTGCTTTGTTTCATTTCCTCGCTGAGAAGGGATGAAAAGTTACGTGTTGCACTCGAGTGCAAAAATTTTTCACCTTGTGCTATTTTGATTCCTTCGCTTGCTCGGTCATCAAAGTTGAGCACGCGGTTAAAAAGCGACTTTGCACTCATGTATAACAAATAACTATTCCCTTCTGAGTAAACGATTTTCCCTGCTGACAAATGATTTAAAAAACATGAAAAAAACATTCTATTCTGGCATTTCTATTCGCCATTTCGAAATTTTCTATACTTACCTTAAAAAATACAAAAAATTACTGACTTACAAAAAAAACTGAAAGAAATGATTACTGAATTACTTATTGAAAATAACTTCAAGAAAAATTATCAACAATTTTGTAACATGATTACATGACTTTATATTAATAATTTATTTTTCATCGAAAGAGTATTTTTGCTATTCGATATCTGACCGCCAAAGCCGTTTTTATCCGCTTGAGGATAAAGTAAATTTGAATTAAGAACATCGCGTGCAACTAGGTATGTGATTTCAAAACATCATTAAACCTATTTACTTCCATCTCCATGATGCCGAATTTATCATACAACATTTTTTAAATTTGTTAAAAACTCAGACTCTGAACCTCCTTGGTGTACTTTTGTTTTTGATTTGCTTTGCGCGCGCCATTTTGTTTTCACGTCGTATTATTATATAAATAAGAAACTTGAAAATAAGTAAAAAAAAACGTATTATTTGTTATACATAATATACATTATTTTCTGTAATATATCATAATGTTGTAGTAAATATGTACCTAAACTGAAATAAAAGTAAGTATCTTGTGATTGTAAATGTTTTATTTTGCATTTAGTCATTTTCTCGCTGAGGGGGGATGAAAAGTTACGTGTTGCACTCGAGTGCAAAGATTTTTCACCTTGTGCTCTTTTGATTCCCTCACTAACGCTCAGGATTCAAAATTTAAAAATTTGAGTCGCTTTGGATCTTTTCCAAATGTTTGTAAAGTCCGTGTAAAGTTTTTTTTGAACTATTTGTTTTTTCCACCAATATTAATATCATACAATAATAAACAATAGCAATACGATTCCATTAAATTTCTCGTGATTGTTTGTTTGCAAATGGCGTGATTTATCAAAATGACCACCTGTTATGATTTGTACAGCACTCCTCGGGTACAGATTATTAATATAAGATTACCCTAGGGTCTTAATAGATCCTTCGCCTGAGGGAAAATCTACTTTTTAACCGACTTCAAAAAAGGAGGAGGTTCTCAATTCGTTGCGTTGTTTTATTTGTGTGTATGTTACGCGATTACGCCGCCGATTGTTGACCGATTTTCAAAATTCTTTTTGTATTCGATAGAATATACTCCAAGGGTCGTTCCATTGTCACCAAAGTTAGAATCTGATGATGGGATCCTATAAAATCGAGGAAAACCCTTAAATTTTAAGATGTGTCCAACGTGTTTTGTGTGTATGTTACGCGATTACTCCGCTAATTGCGGACCGATTTACAAAATTCGTTTTGTATTCGATAGAGTATACTCCCTAGGGTGGTCCCAAGGTCACCAAAGTCAGGATCTGATGAAGAGATCCCATGAAAATCGAGGGAAACCCTAATTTAATACCATTAAATTAGGGTTATTAAATTAATATTAGGGTTTCTTTCAATAAAAAGATTTCATTCGCTAAAAAGTAAAAAATAAAAACCGACTTCAAAGACACTGAAAAGTTAAAAATAATATAAGAATAGGTACAGACAACATCGCACTTCTATATTGAAGTCGGTGCCAAACGATGATCTCCTAGAAAGTCTTAAAAGTTGTCATCAGATTCTAACTTGGAGTATATTCTATCGAATACAAAAAGAATTTTGAAAATCGGTCCACAATCGGCGGCGTAATCGCGTAACATACACACAAATAAAACATACGCAACGAATTGAGAACCTCCTCCATTTTTGAAGTCGGTTAAAAAGTAGATTTTCCCTCAGGCGAAGGATCTATTAAGACCCTAGGGTAATCTAATATTAATAATCCGTACCCGAGCAGTGCTGTACAAATCATAACAGTGGGTCATTTTGATAAATCACGCCATTTGCAAACAAACAATCACGAGAAATTTAATGGAATAGTATTGCTATTGTTTATTATTGTATGATACTAATATTGCTGAATAAAATTGGTGGAAAAAACAAATAGTTCAAAAAAAAACTTTACACGGACTCTACAAACATTTGGAAAAGATCCAAAGCGACTCAAACTTTTTGAAATGATGAAATTAAGTATCCTACATAAGTCGATAATTTTTACCAAGATAATTTTAAAATTAAATTATTTCACAATAGGATTGAAAAGACATATACTTTCTCAATAACAAATGTGCAGTATTAAATCAGTAATAAATTTCTATTCATGCCTTTTACTAATTGCAACAATATCATTATACCAGAATCTGATGGCAAATGTAGAGCTGAAACTTTAATAAAAATTATAAGGATTGATAATTAAAAAAAAACTTTAAACCTCTATTGTGATCTCAAGTAGTTATACATTACTAATAAATTAAACAACTTTGTTATTCTTACAATAAATTCAGTTCTACATTTTTCATTAGACTCTGGTGCTGGTGCCCCTATAATTGTCTGAACATAGTGCAGTTGAAATCTCATGACAAGTTAATTATTGCTCCAGTCTCTACAATTTTTTCATTCGCCTTCATTACATCTTCTATGTGAATCATTTCTATAGCTACATTAATTGTTATCTTATTGTTTACAAAATAACATTATTATGAAATCCATTTTAAACAAAACCACTCAAACGTATTCTCTCTTCTTGTCTTATTATTTAAAGTAAAAGAACAACAAAGTAACTTACGTAAGTATTCACTTTTTTTCGAAAGTACCTATATACGTATTGTAAAATCTTTAATTTCATTCAAATATAAATGAAAAGGACTATAAAGGACATTTCAATCATTCTCTACGAAATGGGATAGAATTCTTTTATTATAATAACATACCATTGGGTAGTAAATAGTAAACATACCGCCATCTCTATTCTTCACCATTCCAATCGTGCCGCCAGTGTACAGCACCAAAACCCTTCTCTCGTTCCTCCCAAGACTCTTCACCGAAGATGTGCTGCTCTGGGAGAGCTCCATAAAACTCCTGGTCTTCTTTATGTACGCCACCATCTTCGAATTCCCCTTTTCGGAATCAGCTGATGTCTCTCCGCCATTTTGTAAATTTTCCCGCGCGCATTCCACCTGTGCTGGGACACTGCTTACTCGATGCATTACACACACTACACGGATGTTATTCAACTAGTTATCCTACGCAATTATTATACTTGTATATAATTTTGGGTGATGAGGACGCACGTCTCGCGTGCGATTTGGCCGCAAACTGAAGCCGGCTTGTACTGGCGACCTATAAACACGCTTACGCAAGAAGTTTCGCTGATTAACGCTCTATAAACAAATAATTTAAGTGCACATTGCCGTCCCGTCGTATAATATTTATGTGGGTTGGTAACCAAGGACCGATGTATTGGTCACATTGCGATATCGTGTGACGTCGCGTCGCGACGCGTAAGTATAACTTCCTAGTGCGTATAACTATAAATAATACGACCACGTGCAAATGACATTTTCAAGATAAATCCAGTTTGGCATTGTATCATTAATTCTTGTTGGTGGAATTACAGCATTTTTGTGTCTATAATAATCTTATCAATTGTCTTTGCGGTCGCCAGCAATGATATTGTAAGTAAAAAGGTTTTTACTAATATCATCGGTAAATAATGAGTATAGCGGTATATTGGCAACTCGGTATCTATTGTGAAAATTGCCCGTATAGTCGTTAACCACACATACTTAGATAGTAAACAAATGGTCAGCTATGATAGCTATAAAATAAAATCAAAACAAGAAAAAGTCAATATGCTGTGCTGACGCCATGACAACTAGCGCCTACTAGGCCATAGAGAACTCTATCCAATCCGAGCGAATTTTCACGACTGTATTGATCTTTCTTTACTAAATACTTACTAACATTCCGCTCGCAGCTTCGCCTGTGTATTTTTAGTTTTTCCGGTGGGAATTTTATATTTTCCCATAAAAAAAAAAACATTTCTATAGCTTATGTCTCTCAGTGTAGCATTCCATTTCCAAATATGTCTATTATTCGCCTAACAAACTCGTAATTTATGAAGGGAGAGAAGAAAATTCATTACAGTATGCAATCCCTGTTTCTTAAAGGCTGTAAATGACTTACTTTACTAGACTTTGGGAATACGAAATATGTCATTTTTAAACAGGTGGTGTGAAAACACAATTATTAGCTCTTTTTTTTTATTATTATCATAAATTTACGAAACAAAAACACTTATTAAATTAAATTGCACTGATAAACCCCAAAACGGGTTTGTTCCAGTGCCACTTGTAGTTATGTGGATAGCAAAAAGATTACTTAACACTAAACAGTAAACACACATAAACAGCTCCTATGACTATCTTATACCTATGCATACATACTAGCTACTTGTGCAGCCGCATGCGCCGGCCGGCCGACCGGTATTGATGCGCAAGGAGGGGATCGGACACGATACAGGCTGCTCCACTATTTCATACATAATCTAGTCACGCCTTCATCTCTACAGAGTCGGCAGAGTGTGTATAAATAAACACCTGAATAATAATAAATACAAAATATTAGAGATAATTTAGGAAGAATCGCTTATTTGTTCTTGAAAATATTTTTTTAGTACGCACGATACGACGCTCTAATATGCCTCCGAACAACCAAATGTTCTGTCTAAAAAGTACCTACTGCGAATTTAATAATGGACAAAAACAACGAACAAAGAGTTTGTCTTTAATTTTATTGATGGGGTGCATCAATTTCACCATTTTGACGAATGAAATATAAAAAAAATTCTGAACTTTCTCTAAGTTATTATATAAAACACTCAACTGCATTCTCATAGGGACAGAAATTCAATTGCCAACTGAAGTAAATTCATGCGCCCCACGTTTTACGTTTTTAATAATAAGAGTTGCGAAGGCAATCAATTATTTTCTACTTTTTAAGTGTATTTGTTTTAATGTTTTATAGGTAAAACGTGATTTTTAATTAATTAATTTCTAACAATAGTAGATTATGCACCAAGGGATTAAAGCAGTGTCTAACGTCACGGGCGCCATATTGAACCCCGAGCGTAACGAGGGATTCTAGCTAGAGTTAACTCCCGAGCGTAGCGAGGGAGCTAAAATTTAACTCCTGAGCGAAGCGAGGGAGTTATGTAGAGTCCTAAGTGAAGAGAGGGGTTCAAGTCGCCTAAGACGAAGACTGCTTTATTCCAGAGGTGAATACTCTACTTTTCATACCATCTGCGAGACAATAAAAACTCAGGGCTCTATAACCAATTTCTTGGGTGGTTAAACACTGTCACATTATCATTATCACTATCACTATAACTATGGTTAAAATTATGATATTATCATGAAAACCATAAAATACAAAAAAAGATTTATTTTTCTCAAGCACGAACACGTCACGCAATAATTATATCTTAAGTAAAGCTTAAAACAGTACAAAAACTTAAAACATACGAGTATTTAATAATAATATAACAAGTATGAACTTAATCTACATATCGATTTACAATACGATACGATCAGCTGCTGGACCCTGTCAATGACCTTTAGTAGCACGCAGGACGAATATTAATTTGTTAACAATAAAATGGTATCAAATAAAATTCTTTTATTTTTCAACTTTGTTGTATATTTACTTTTGAAACAGCAATTAATTACTACACACAACTGTCGAAATAAATCTCAAATAGTCGACAACCTATTGACCCCAAATAAAAAAAAGCTGAAGCACCTGGACATTTACCTACTTACGTTTTTTAACTTTATCAATAAAACACTGAATAAACTTCTAAAAAGACTGTATTATTGATGCTACAAAACACATTCCACTAAGCACTTTATTAACGTAAGCAACAAGATATTACAATTTTGAAATACGTAATGGCGTTGGCGGCAAAGTTTTAGCTATGAAAACAATACAACGGAATACTGTTGGTGCAAATTATGGAATAAATTGTAGAAACATTCTTTATTTTTAAATATGCCGCGTAATTTTTCCAAATGCTGTTTATCCGCTGGCAGCGAGTGTTCTTGCTTTACTCTGCTTTTATTCGTTTTTATCGATAGTTAATGGAGGCCATCAAAAGATGGCGCTTTTTGCATAAAACGTATTTTATCAATAAAAAATAAAGTGAAATGTAATTGTTTATTTTAGCTTGCAGTGTAGATAAATAGTGTTATGTAGATAAATATTTTATAATTTTGGTAAAGAAATTATGTATTTAGAGTTTATAAAAACATTATTTACACAGGTAGAATGTCTTTGTCTCTAGTGGATGCACGCTACTGCTGTATGGGCGTAGAACCTTTGCCTTCCTAAGCTAGCATCTATGCTAAATTTTCATACAAATTTTATGTTCCATATTTAAAACACTTTAATCCCTTAGGAGTTTCATACAAAATTATATCCCTTGAGATATAATGTCTTGCTTTACGTTGAAGTTAAGGGGGATCTAATTGAACATTGTCGAGCAGGTGGTATGAAAATTTTATTTTCGTACTTTTTAATCCTGACTATGTATTCTTAATTTAAATTTCAAATATACGTTATAGTAAATAAGTTTCTAATGAGAAACAATTTTTCCGAAATATACAATAAATACTATGCATAGCAGGCAGCTTAGTATTAAGTATTGTTTTGTCATCAGGAGCAAAGCTTCTCCGAAAATATCAGTTCCGAAGTTAATCGCGAAGTGGTCGAAAATTCGATTGCAGGATATGTCTGGACAGAAAGATAAGCAGAGAAGAAAGCGAGCTATAATAAGTAAAACGTGGTAAAATAGGACAATATTAGCAAAAATATTGATTAAAATGTTAGGTTTTTATACAAATAATTATAGTGTATCTTAATTTTATTGATGTTAAAGTTCTTAAAAAAATCGATAGAATCAGTGGTCCAAGGGCAGATTTAATTGTGACTGTTAGTTTTTTTTAATTTAAATTATTGTACTCTACAATAACAGCTTGTTGTTTGTAGGATCGTAAAATTTAATGACATATTACATAGTTAGTTGGTTAGTTAGTTTAGCTGGGCTCTTTCGCACTTAGCCTCATATTGGGCCATTGTGCGTCCTAACGTTACGTCAGCCTCCATCCTACTCCATCCATCCCAGTTCCTCCCAGAATGCCAGCAGCCTCTGTGGGCTACTACATGCTTCTGGCATGGATGCTGGGGAATGGAGAAGTCTCGCCCGTTGATCGGCCACACTTGTGCATTCCATAAGGACGTGCTATGGCGTTTCCTCTGCCTCCATGCATCCTCTGCATAGAGGGCTGTCTGTCACCCCTATTGTGAATAGGTGTTTGTTTAGAAGACAATGTCCGGTTATAGTAGCTATAACTTTTCGGATTTTGTCTCTCCTTAGTCTGATGAGGGAACGGGCAAGCTTTTTGGATGGTACCGGGATTGCGTCTTTTGTTCGCTTGCATCCCTCATTGGCTCTCCACTCTGTTAGATGTTTTTCCTCGGTTTTCTCACGCAGCCAGGTTTTTATTGGGGCCTGTGGAATGGGCATTAAGGGCTCTGGTCCATACACTTTCGTGTTTGAACCTCTCTTAACCAATTCATCTGCTGCGTCGTTGCCAAGTGAGTCACTGTGTCCTTTTATCCACTGCAGAGTTACCCGGTTTGTGTCTGCTATGGCCTGGAGCATGTTATGGCATTCCAGTATAAGGACAGAGTTGATAGTATTGTTTTTTAGGGCCTGCAGGACAGATGCGCTGTCTGAGATAATCTTTATGTTAAGATTGCTAACATTTCTAGCTGCAATCGCCTGTGCCGCTCTGTTGATGCCAATGCATTCTGCTTGGAAGATGGTGTTCTGCCTAGGGTTATTGATAATTTGATATTTAGGTCATTTGAGAAGACGCCGGCCCCAGTTCCACAAGAGGTCTTGGAGCCGTCTGTGTATATCCTAACTTCTTTAATGTCAGAGCAATCTTTTGATTCCGCTGTAAGTTGGATATCGTATCTTCTGCCAAAGACATGGTGGCATGGTATTCTATCGATTGGGGCATCGAGAAGAGGTAATGAATTACATATTGAGGGTTGATTTTTGAATTGAAAGATAACTCTTAACTGTAGAATAAATAGGACAGATTTTCTATACAAAAGCTGTAAAAATATCATATTTTTATTCCTCGGATAAAAGTTAACTGACGATTGCAAAATCGGTCCTTAGTAAAAAAAATATATAAATTGAACGAAAACATAATAAACCCCAAAAACACGGTGTATTGTCTTCTTAGAAAGATTGTCTTGTATTATTTGTAAAACCTACTTCCAAAACACAAAAGTCAAAATAATATAAGAATGCATACAACATCACATACTTTATTTAAGTCGGAAAAATTAATGTAGTTAGTTGAAATTTGGCACCAATCTTAAATTATATAAAATTCTCGTGTCACAGTGTTTGTAACCGAATTCCTCCGAAACGGCTAGACCGATATTTTTTTTGTGTATATTCGGTAGGTCTGACAATAGGTCGTAAACTATTTTTATACCCCTAGGTGATAAGGGTTTCTTTTGACAATTATTATAAAGAAAGGTAGTTCGCGGGCACAGCTAGTTTCAATATAAAAATGTGATTTTATAACGTGTTTCAAGTTTTTGCTAAAAATATTCAGGTATTTGCATCTGATAATCATCATATTATCATGTTACTGAGCTGATGATTGAAGGTTTCGGGTAGGTTAGGAGTTCGGTAATAATCCTTTTACCTAACACTGTTTAGAGCGAAAGATATTTTATTTAAAGTTATTCTGGTGTTAGCCTTGGCTCAAATTCTAATACGCATGTATTAAATTTACTAAAAAAATAAAGAAATATATTTTTTACAAAATTAAAACCTACTTCAAAAACACCAAAAAAGTCTTAAACAATATAAGAATATATTAAACATCACAGTTTTATAATGATGTCGGTGCCAAGCAATGATCACCTGAAAAGATTAAAAAAATATAAGAAAAATTAATATAAGTAGTTAGTTAAAATATGGCACCAACTTCAATATAAAACTGTGATGTCGAATGTTTTTTTTTATATTATTTAAGTATGTCTTTTGGTGTTTTTGTATTTTTTTTATTATTCTTAGATTTGTAAATATTCGTCAGTACTGTAACATATTTAACCGTCGACAACACGTTGAGTCGTAGGTACATTCAACGAGATAAATTATTTTGAAAAACTTTTTTAAATACAAGCTTTTAGTAGGTACCAATCAAACGAGACCAAACTTTGTGTTGTTTTATTGCGGAGTTTCTATGGCCACCTTTCAGCTCCAGCATCAGAACAGCTCCATGTCGTCATAATATTGGATTGTCACGCATTGGATTGTCATATACATATGTGTGTGTGTGTGGGTGGGTGTGTGTGTGAGTGGGCGTGTGTGTTGTGTGTGTATTTACGTGTGTGTGCGTGTAAAAAGGGTAAATGTGTATGTATATCGTGTGTATTGTATGGTGTCGAGGTCAAGTTGGGCACACTGTTTTATATTAACCCCTGGATAATGTTGTGGGTTACAGTATTGTATTGTAAAATATGAAATTTTATATATAACCTGTATACTGTAACTGTTTGTTATCCCTTAATAAATAAAATAAAAATAAAATAAATTAGCTTGAATAAAATAGATTAGCTATTCCAATATCTTGTAATTAGTTACGTGGTTTTCAACCCAATTACCTACGCACGACAACGCAGGTCTCATGCTCATGGTCGATACACTATACTTCTTGATCAATGGCCAAGATACAAGACTTAACCATGTCGCTCGAAATATCAGCGTTTTCAAGTGCAAATGTTAAGGTCGACGTTCTATTGACTGTACATTGAGGAGGCGCAGGTGCTATTGTTGAAACGCCTATCCAATTCGATTAGGCAAACTCGATGTTACGCATATAAGACCCTTATTGCCCAGGTCACCCGGGTGCGCCTTGTTTACGTGCAAGATTATAGAGTGGCCTTCGCACTAATACTTACATACTATACTGGCGAGCAAAAATATTAGTCAATCAGAACAATTGTTTCATCACACCTAAGTAGGTATACAATAAATAGGAATGTAACAAAACTTTATTAAAGTAGGACCTACTTTTTTAGAATTACATTAGAGTTCATTTAAATCCAGACCCAAGTTACCTACTACCACAGATAATATAATACTACAGTACTACTACATACTTATTACTGACGCCAAGCAGAGGTGCTTGCAACGCTGTGTTCTGGTTTGAAGAATATACTAACCTCAGAAATACTAACGCATTTCTGGGTACATGTAGTCTTATGTCAAAAGTTGGTAACGTAATTGAGGTTCTTGTAAGGATAGATTCTCATGTATGACGGTATTATACAGAAGTGAGTAACTATTTTGCTCCCCAGCATATTTGTGTTTCCCTGAACAAACCAATGCCGCAAGCAAAGAAACGCTATTGATAAGGCTTACACAATATTTGAGTTTTTTTTTGTGTTAGTTCAGCTAGTTAGTTTTGAGTTGCTAATATTGATAGCTATATGAAATGAAATGAAATGAAAAATAATTTATTTGGACATTGTAAAAATAATAATACGATAGATTTTGGTCACAGACGCTCATTTTACTCACAAGTGGAAATGTTTAAGCTTATGTATATGCCGTGGCTAGATCGTCAAATTGACTATTTCATAATGTGGCCGACCATTTCATGAAATGGTTGTATTTCACGAAATTATGAATACTCGTCTGACCTTGTCGCGATGTAGTACATGTTCTTTTCCATAGCATAGGTGACATACCAAATTTCAAAGCTGTCTGCCCGCGGCTTAGCTCGTAAACAATTTTCAATTTTCCCTCGGGAACTACTTAAGGAATCGGGATAAAAGGTAGCCTATGTTCTTCTCCATGTCAAAGGCTACATGCATGCCAAATTTCATCCAAATCCGTTCAGCCGGTTGAGTAACAAACATCCAAACATCCACACTTTCACATTTATAATATTAGTAGATTATGTTTCGCAGCTTCATTCTTTGCGATTTAAGTTTTACATGTAGTAGCGCCATCTACTGTATACCTTGCACGATATTTTAAAGAAGATATGGTAAAGTTTTTTTTTGTCGGTATATCTATATTTCTCTCTTCCTTAAAGGAGCTCTCAACTCGACCGTTCAGTCATTCGCGCTTTCGTACTCGTAGCCTTCGCACGTACTTTGGTAGCTCTCACAGAATTTATAATATACCAATCATAATGGGAAACAAGAGAAAACGTGAAAAAGAAGAAGCGAAGATTGCCAAAAAGATCAGAAAGTTAGAAGAGAAACTTCAGCGCCACCGACGGCGTATAATATCTTCCGATAGTAATGGTAAGTAGATTAAGTAATCTACAAGGTGCATATGACGTAGTCGTTGACTATTTTATAAATTTTCCGTTGGATAATTATCTAAAAAGATATAATTATGTAGTCGATGACTATTTGTATAGATTTTTCCGTTGGAAAAATTTTCGTTTGATATTACACTACTGCCGTTGGCGGTAGCTTAATAAAAAATAAAAAATGTTAAGGCAAATTTTTTCCGTTGGAAAATTTTTATGTGAAATAAAACCTTTCAAAAAAAACTCATATTTTTTTTTCTGTTGTCTAACAGATTTGGAAAATGAAGATGCATTGCTGGAAGTTTCGCCAGGCCATCAACAGGAGACCACGGAAGAAACAGCTTACTTAGATATGCCAGTTCTACCGTCAGAAGAACCACCCATTGCACCACCCATGTCAAATACAGTCCCTGCACCTGAAGAAAATATTAAGCAAAACGAGGAAGACGTGCACTTAGACGAGGATATCCTACACATTTTTGGCGAGGCTCCACAACCAGAAATGGTTTTGGGGGCAGATATTCACAAGGATATTGCATCCAGGTGGCAAGATATTCTATTGAAAGGCTTGTCGAAAGATATAAAAGACCCATTGCTCAAGAAATATCTCATACCAGCGAATTGTCACTTACTTATTGCTCCGTTACTAAATCCGGAATCAAAGGCTGCAGTTCCAGATATTATTGCGAAAAGAGATGCCACTTTAATGCAGAAGCAAAATCAAATTGGGTTTGCCTTGGCAGCTTTATCACAGTTGACAGAATTGATTTTTAAAAATGAGTCTTCTAAACAACGATTACTACAGCCTTTGAGTGACGCATGTCGCATCCTTTGTGATAGCCACAATGTTGAAACAAAAACTCGCCGTAATATAATTATGAGCTCAATGAACACAAGTTTGCGTGATGCACTGGGTGGTACGATTCGTGACAAATATCTGTTTGGAGAAGATTTAACCGAGAAACTTAAGGCGGTAAAATCAATCCAGAGAACCAGCGAATCTCTTATTAAACCAAATATGTCCACCACTCATAAAGTTCCAGGTGCTCACAGGAATATGCCAAAGAAAAATTTAAACTCCAGGGGTCCGATTGCCAGAAAGCCGCCGAGAACAGGCGAGATAACAGCATCGCAGATGAAAGGGCGACCCACTCCGGCTCGCCCGCCACGCCCAGTATACTCACGGCCGCAGTCTCACCCACAAACGAGAGTGACGTCACCAATCAGGAGGAGTTATCGGCGATAAATCCAGAGGTAACTGCATACGCTGGACGTTTACAACACTTTTATAATGAATGGTCAAAAATAACTAACGATAGTGTTATTTTGTCATGGATTAGAGGTTATAAGATTCCATTTAAATCAAAACCTATTCAATGTCGACATACTTCCACAGTTTCAAAATCACCGCAAGAACATGGTGAATTTATGTCAGCTATACATAAGTTGCTTAATATTAATGCTATATCATTATGCAGTCATGAAGACGATGAGTTTATTTCAAACATATTTTTAGTGCCCAAGCCAAACGGTGAAAAACGATTCATACTTAACTTAAAATCATTAAATAAATTTATAATAAAAACACATTTCAAAATGGAAGATTATAGGACAGCTTTAAAATTAACAACTCCAGGTTGTTACATGGCGTCAATTGACCTAAAGGACGCATACTTTTTTATTAATATTGCAAAGCAACATAGAAAGTATTTGCTTTTTAGTTATGACGGTACACTTTATGAATTTAATTGTTTACTGTTTGGCCTTAGCACCGCTCCATTCGTTTTCACGAAACTATTAAAGCCCGTAATGGAATACCTTCGCTCTCAAAATATGATTTCTGTTATATATTTAGATGATTTATTATGTATCGGGACCTGCTATAACGAATGCTATTTAAATATTAGAAATACCTGCGCTTTAATGAGATATTTAGTTTTTTTTTATAAACATGGATAAAAGTTGTTTAGTACCAAGTATGCAATGTAAATTCCTAGGATTTAATTTTGATTCACAAAGAATGATAATTGAACTACCCGATACCAAAAAAGAAAAAATAAAAACATTTTTAAAACATTTTATTAATAATCCGAAATGTAAATTGCGAGAATTTGCTAGACTTATTGGACTTTTAGTATCTGCCTGTCCAGCAGTACATTATTCATGGATGTATACAAAATTATTTGAAAGAGTTAAATTTGAGATGTTATTGCATAATGACAGTTATAATCAGATAGTTAATTTGCCTGAATATATTAATGATGATCTTATGTGGTGGATTAATAAAATTGATAATAGTTTCTCACCGATAAAAACTAATATTTTTACTAAAGAAATTTTCTCGGATGCTTCTTCTACCGGGTGGGGAGCATACTGTAACGGTGAAGAGGCATATGGATATTGGAAAGAAGAAGAAATCATGTTACATATAAATGAATTAGAACTTAAAGCCGCCTTTGTTGGTATCAAGGTTTTCGCCAATGATATCTCTGATTGTGAGATCTGGTTGAGGATTGACAATGTCACAGCTATTTCATGCATAAATAGAATGAGCAGTGTTCAGTACCCGCATCTCAATAATATCGCTCGAGAAATTTAGAAATGGTGTGAAAGTCGGCGTATTTGTATATTTGCTTCATATATTAATTCTAAAGAAAATTGGCAAGCAGATAGATTATCTCGGAAAAAATTCATT
This sequence comes from Schoenobius gigantellus, assembly GCA_963935595.1. Classification (NCBI taxonomy): domain Eukaryota; kingdom Metazoa; phylum Arthropoda; class Insecta; order Lepidoptera; family Crambidae; genus Schoenobius; species Schoenobius gigantellus. The sequence continues at coordinate 7,202,302 of OZ012557.1, forward strand.
GAGACTGAATGGGAGTTAGGTGATTATGCATTTAAACAAATAAAACATACACTAGGTAATCCTAGTATAGATTTATTTGCCAGTCGCTGTAATGCTAAGTGTGATAGATTTGTCACTTGGAAGGTTCATCCAGATGCCTGGGCAGTTGACGCATTTACTATTTCTTGGAAAAAATTAAATTTTTACGCTTTCCCACCATTTTCCATTTTTTTAAAAGTTCTCCAAAAATTATATGTGAAAAAGCAGAGGGTATAGTGGTAGTTCCATATTGGCCAACCCAGGCTTGGTTTCCTGTATTTAAAAGAATATGCAAATCGGAAGTTATTTACTTTTCGCCCGATTTAAATTTACTTAAATCTCCTTACAGATCTGCCCACGGTCTACACCACTCCCTGACATTGGTTGCCGCTCAATTATCCGGCAGTCTTTATTGAAGAAATCTTTATCACCTAGATCAGTAGATATAATGCTCTGCTCTTTATCAAATAACACGTATAAACAGTACGATAGTTGTATTAAAGCTTGGATGAGTTATTGCCAAAATTATAATTATGATTACGCTATTATATCCTACAGATTTACTGTATAAAGAGTGTGAGGTATTAAGTGTTAGAAAATTATATATTATCAGGGCTACCACATATACGCACACGCATGTACTAAAATTAAAAGACTATGGGGTTATGTTAAGCAAAAGAGTATTCAAGCTAGCAGTGCCTCCGGTCAAAACATGCTTTGCAAGACGTTTCCCGGCATTTATGTTCCCATACTTGTACAACAAAATACAAATAAATTGTAATATCTGCGAATGCACTAATCGACAAGCTAAGCAAAAGACTAGACAGTGGTTACTGACATTAAACTACAAAGAATCGGAACAACTTCTAAGAAAAGTTTCGTAAACAAACAAAAATAAAACACACATAGTTTAGTTTGCAGAGGCGCGCACACTCACACACACACACACAAACACACACACAGACACACATCTATACACTACCACACATAAAACATAAAACATAAAAAATTAAGAAATTAATGATAAAATAATTTATATAGGTATATTATTTTGTAATGTAGCAATACGATATATACATACGTATTTGATAATACTGCTCATAATTTTTAATTTGTCAACGGCTCGTATAAGTCTCTCACGATACGGGCTAAGCCTAGTGTGGGAGGCTTTGAATACTGTGTGTGACAGCAAGCTGTGGCTTAGAAAGTGGATGGAATCTCTTCTAGTTTTAAATCTAGCAATAAGTAATATTTGTAATACCTCCCCACTTTCTGAATAAACTTTTTTTATCTTTATCTTTATCTCTTATCTTTGTGCTTCGATACCAGTAATTATCCATTACTTAACCGAATTGTTTGATAAAGGTGCCAAGTATGGGACAATTAATTTCCATAGATCTGCCTTATCTTTACTATTCAATTGCAATTTAGATGATGAACGATTAAAACGTTTTATGAAGGGAGTTTTTAAATTACGGCCGTCTAATTCTAAATACGATATCACCTGGGATCCCAATATAGTCTTAGACTATTTAGCTCAAAAATGGCCTAACGAAGTATTGGATTTAAAAACTCTCTCCAAGAAGACTGCAACTTTACTTGCACTTGTGACGGCACATCGTGTAACCGATATGATTGTTAATTCTAATGAAGTATTAATAAAAATTTCGGAAGTAATAAAGACTACAAGATTAAATTCGTCATTGCCAGTTTTAAGACTTCGTTTTAAGATTAAATTCGTCATTGCCAGTTTTAAGAGCTTGGTAACCGTCCCATCGGACTAGGCGAGTGAAGGAACAGAGAGTGCACTTGCGTTTGCGCAGTCACTTATGCACTATAGGAGCGGGGGGCATAATGGAAGGGGAGGGCATAATGGAAATTTGTTTTTTATTTAGATACGTCAAAACAATGACGCTCATTCTTCGCGAGCAACTAGTGCGCGGCCGCCCGAGGTCATCGTCTGAAATTAGTTCTGTTCGAGTCATCGAACCACCGTATTATTACTATTCTCTTTGCATCGAACGAGCCACACGGAAGTGCGATACGTTTCCAGTGATTTGCCTACGAAATTTCATGAATTAAAAAAGATCGAATATTTATTTATTTATTTATTCAACAATAAGTTCACAGCATACAGTCTATACATAATAATTACATGATTTAATAAACAGGTAAGAAGCCAATTACGAACCTACATTACATAATCCATTCAATTATATAACAAAACAAATGTGGGTAGGTAAAAAAATTTATTAAAACTAGGAACTGAATATAATAGCTGATCTAAAGATGATATTACCTTGTCACGCAAGATGTGTAAGTGTTTTTGTGCATGTGTGAGTGTGTGTGCGTAAATGTGAATGCAATGAATGCCTATGAATGACTAGCGCCCGGTATCAAAAATGTAAGTCATCGTACATTGCGGAAGGTTTACATGACGGAAGTATCTGTAGTCAATAATATTATACTATTGGACAAATATTGTCAATAATAAATTACAATCGTTGTTAGTAAATTAGATTGGATTCGGGGAATTTGAAAATATAATTGAAAATCCATTACAATTAATACTTACTAATTGTGATAGCTACTGTGCTCACCATAGACAGCTTCTTATCCCTGAAGATGGCGGCCGCCTAGTTTCTTCTTCGAAGATACGGTTTCAGCACTAAATCCTTAGGCGCTGGGGTTTTTAGCATATCACAAGAGTGAATATTTAAGTCTTTATCAGTTTTGTCACTCGCGACGTATACCTCGAGGAGTTTTTACTGGTTTTTTTTATATATTTTTTGCGGAGCGTTCGTTTTGCGTGTAAGCGGTAGCCACAAGACTGGTCAGGAGGAGGGAGGGGGAAAAGTGTACACAGGCATATAATATATATGTGGTATGTTGAGTCAATGTGTGTGTCTACGCTTATATATTCGTATTATATATTTATTTTATATTATAATTAATCTATTAATTATTTATCTATACGGCGTTAACAACTCCCCGGCCTAGAGGTTTTCCTCTAAACAAACGTAAACTTAAGTAAAAGAGTAGGTATAAAATTTAATTATGTATTTAGTAATTATAAATATTATGCTACTTATATTTTTTTATATTAACTTATATTAAGCTTTATATATTATAGATATTTATTGATGAGGGAGCGGACAAATTCTCACTACTGGACGGATGAAATTACCGCCAGCGTGCAGCGGTTCGAACTTTAACTGTGCGTATGATGTTATCCTTTCCTGGATAAATCTCTTCCACAATCCCTAAAGGCCAGCAACGAGGATGAGCGTTATTGTCTTTTATTACTACCACCGTACCCAACTGGATAGGATTTGATGCTGTATTCCATTTTTCTCTTTGCTGCAGGGACGTCAAATACTCTTGACTCCAGCGCCGCCAAAAGGATTGTGTAAGTTTTGTTAAAAGTTGAAAACGAGATAAGCGGTTATCAGACGTCTTACTGTGATCTTCTGAGGGTAAAAATTTAAGCGGAGTTACGTTTAAAAAATGATTAGGTGTTAATGCGCTAATACATGAAGGGTCAGAGCTAAGTACACATATGGGGCGACTATTAAGAATACCTTCAATTTGAATAAGAATTGTATTGAGTTCTTCGTATGTAAGAATTTGAGTTCCTATAATTTTATTAAGGTGGGTTTTCACACAGCGTACATTAATTTCTGACAGACCATTAAAATGCGGACCGTAGGGTGGACTATGTTTAAACTCGATGCGTTGTTCAGCTAATTGATTACCTATGTAATTTTTATGCGAGTCAGAATGCAATAATGTGTATATTTCATTCAATTTGCGTTGAGCTCCAATAAAATTGGTTCCTCCATCACTATAGATCATAGCGACGGGACCTCTTCTGCTAATAAAGCGCATAAAAGCTGCGAGAAATAAGTCTGAACTAAGGTCAGAAACCAGTTCAATATCAAGCGCCTTTGTAGTTAGGCAGACGAACAGACAGATGTACGCTTTCTGGCTCTTAACTCCACGGCGTCGTATGTGTGTTATAAAATAAGGTCCGGCATAATCAACGGCCGTATAAACGAAAGCTTTAGCTTCTGAGACACGAAATTGAGGTAAATCTCCCATAAAGGGAGTCGGAGATTTAGGATTAGTTCTAAAACAAGTATTGCAAAGGTGAACTCTTTGACGCACTAGATTTCTAGCACCCAGAATCCAAAACCTTTGGCGAAGCAGTGAGAGCAAAAGAGAGGGACCTGTATGAAGGTTTGAATAATGGTAATAATCAACTAGCATTTCTGTAAAACGGTCTTTAGCGGGAAGTATCATGGGATGTTTTTGATTAAAATTTAGCTGAGCATGAGTAAGTCTTCCACCGACGCGTAAGATATTATCGTTGTCAATGAAAGAATTGAGTTTTAAAAGCGGTTTACTTATGCGATTATTCTTTTTTAATGCAGTTATATCCTTTAAGAAATGTTTATTTTGAATATAGCGTACGAGATAACATTCAGCGTAATCATAATCTGCGGCTAATACTAGGCCTTTGGTACGTAAAAGTCTTATAAAACGCAATACATAAACGGTCGCGCGTAACAATTTTTTATAACTGGAAATTCGATCTATCAAATTTTGAAGCGGATATACGTCACATTCGACAGAATGCGTAATTAATGTGATTGTTTTGCTTTCTAATAATTTATCTTGATTTGAGCAAGTTTCAAACGGAATTACCGGCCATGTTTGTATTGGTTGCGAAACCCAGTTTGAGGCCTGAAACCACAGTTTATTTTGCGACAAATTACGAGGCGTGATAGGCCGTGATATTATATCAGCGGGGTTGTCTGAGCTACTAACATGATGCCAATGTTTAGCGGGAACCTTTGCGTTAATAGCAGTAATCCTGTTTGCAACAAAATTGTGAAATTTAAATGCTGGAGAATGAATCCACGTCAGCGTGACGGTGGAATCAGAAAATGCGAAAATTGAATTTATTGTACAGCGTCTACTTAATGTGTCATTAACATTTATAATTAAATTTGCTAGAAGTAATGCGGCGCAAAGTTCGAGGCGTGCGAGTGAGATCTTTTTTAAGGGAGCTAATTTGGATTTAGATGTGAGCAGATGAACTGAGCCTTCGGAGGTCTAATCTGGACTGACGCGGATGTACACAGCGGCGCCATAACATTGTTCACTGGCATCTGCAAAACCTATAATTGAAATATAGGCACCTGTTACAATACCTATATGTCTAGAAAATACTATGTTTGAGAGGTGGGGTAGCTCCTGGTGAAACTGAATATATTTTTTGCGAATAAAATCGGGTACTTCATCATCCCAATCGAGAGATAGTTTCCAGCATAACTGAACGAGAAGTTTCATAAATGCGACAACTGGAGAAATTAAACCTAATGGGTCATATAAGCGAGCGGTTGCGGCGAGAATAATGCGTTTTGTGCACGAATGTACCTCAGTATCTGAGCTTATTTGAAACGAAAATACATCAGTATCAGTCTGCCAAAGCATACCTACAATTTTTGTGTTGGATGGAGTATCATCGAAGTTGACAAGCTTCGGACTTTTATTTGAGTCAGGAATTTTATTTAATAAATCGGAGTTATTAGAGATCCATTTTACTAATTTAAAACCTCCGGCTGAAAACAAATCTACTAATTCCTTATATATTTTCTCCGCGGCATCTAGCCCGTCTATTGAAGATATATAATCATCCATGTACATGGAATTCACGGCTTCGCTCGCAGCAAACGGCCACTTTGAGCGCTCATCTTCAGCGAGCTGTCGCACGACACGCATCGCAAGGTACGGAGAACTAGACAAACCAAAAGCTACTCTATTAAATTCGTATTCACTGATATCTGAATCTGTATCAAATCTAAAAAGAATGCGTTGAAAAGGTCGATGTTGTGGCGTGACTTCCACTTGAAAATATATTTTCTCTATGTCCGCCGACATGGCTATCGAAAACATACGTAAATTAATTAATAAATCGAATATATTTTGCTGAAGGTTAGGTCCTGTGAATAATAAATTATTAAGGGATTTTCCCGAAGTAGTTTTTGCGCTAGCGTCTAAAACCACGCGAGTTTTTGAGGTAGTTTTGTCAGGACGATAAATGGCCCTATGTGGTATATAATATGAGATGTCATTATGAGATGGGAATTCTACTTTAGACAAATATCCTTTATCGATATAGTCTTGTATAGTTGCGTTGTAATCAGCGCGTAGTTCAGGCGTAGTCTCTAATTTCTTTTCTAAGCTAAGGAGGCGTTTTTTAGCGATATTATATGAATTACCGAGTAATGAGGGATCATATTTAAATGGGAGAGACACTATATACCTACCCGTTTCATCGCGGGAGTGCGTGTTTTGAAAGATGCGTTCACATAATTCATCGTCAGGACTTATGTGATTTTTCTCTGGGACGTTTTCTATTTCCCAAAAGCGGTGCGTTAATTCATTCAATCTTTGAATTTGATTAGAACAAAAAAATACTTTATTTTTATGAGTTGAACCTGTGGTGTGACAGCATTCAGCTCTGCCCATAATTATGTAACCGAGAGTGGTTTCCATAGCAACCACTGATGATTTCGGAAATTTAATTTTGTTACTTCCAATTAAATGCGGAAACAGCTCGCTACCTAACAAACAATCGATTTCGGTAGGTATAAAGAAACCATCATCGGCCAAATCCAAATCGCGCAATGATGGAGATAGGTGAGTGATATCAACGCGGGAGTTGGGTAAATAGTCTGTAATAGTGTCTATAACTAAAGCTTTAATAGTGTAGGTACAGCGCGAGTCAAAGCGAGATTGAATTTCAAATATTACAAAACCATACGAATTGCTTTGTGACTGACCTATTCCTCTAATAGTACATGGATTAGGCGAAATCTTTAAATTTAGGCGTTTACAGCACTCTTTTGTAATAAAATTGGACATTGATCCCGAATCTAAGAAAACGCGTAATTTACGTCGTTCACTGGTGTAGTTATACGTATAAACAGTAGCAGTAGGTAAGAGTACGGTGCTATGTATATTTTCATTTTCCGAGTTAGAAGTTGTCGTTAACGAAACATTATTGGCATCTTCACTATTCGACACAAAAGCTTGCGCAAGAGCATGCGCAGGCTGAGGAGTACACATGCGGGCATCAGGAGGCGCGGGACGAACGTCTGTCGTCATGCGATCTCGACACGCTGCCTCAATCCGTTGCGACAACCCGTCACGGTAACCGGTCAAGTTGGAACAATTATTGGCTAGCTGCTGAGATCGATTATTGTTTACATTCGAGTGCAATTGAAAATTATCTATATGTAAAAGCGTATGATGTTTGCGATTACAAATAGCACAACGATTTTGAGACTTGCAAATTTTAATAGAATAGAATCCCAAGCAGTTCAAGCAAAAGTTATTTTTCATTACGATTTGATTACGAGTTTCTGAATTTTTACTTAAAAATTCTGAGCACTTAAACAGAGCGTGAGCAGGATAAGCATGACAAATTAAACAAGTGCGATTAGTACTTTGCGAGTTTATGTGATTTGAGTGATATTGTGGGTGCGAGTGTGAGTGTGTATTTGGTGAGTGAGTTTGAGTTGTGTTGAGAGCGTTGTTATTATTTGAGTGAGTGTGTGCAGTATTTACAATGAATGAATGCGTGTTCTTTGACTGTTTGAGTTAGCGTTAAGATTTTTATTGAAACTAGGTTGTTTATTGTATGAAAGCGTGCGTAAAGTATGAATTTTATTTTGTTCTTTTATGAACTGCTTGAGATGATCGAATGTAGGTATTTTTACGTGTCTGTATGACTGTTCAAATAGTGTGAGATTGTCCTTATCGAGTTTAGAGAGTGCAATATGAGTGATGATGAATCCTGCTAGATCATTAATTTCTAAGCGCCGTAATGCGGCTTCAGCTGAGCAAAATTGGTCAATAAAGGCGTCAGATGATGATGATTTAAAATGTAACATCTGTTCTAAATACATCGAGGCTTGAACCCTAATATCTTCATATTTTTCAATTAGTGAGTTCCATATAATACTATAATTCTCTCCAGTAGGCGGAATGCCAGCGCAAACAGACAGGGCTTTCCCTGATAATTTACCTACGAGGTACTGAACCTTTTCGGCTGCGCTGAGGTAAAGATTATCATTAATGAGGCTTTTAAAATTTTGATAAAACACTGCCCATTTATTAGGATTTCCGTCGAAACATGCTAATTCAAGTGGAGGTAATTTTGGAGTAATATTTGGTTTTAACTCCCGTCTATCTGACTGGGATTGCGTAAGAGATTTCTCAATAACCTTGATATGACAGTATAAATCATCGAATGAATTTATTTCTGAGTAGGTAGGTTTGCTCTCCTTGTCCTGTTCCATACATAATAAATTCAAATTATCAATAGTTTCTTGGAATTCAATTCTAGTTTTATCTAATGACGTGACACGGGCTAAAAATTTAGTTTGCGAAATAGGATCTGAAACCTCTAAGCTGAGATCGTAAAGGTCTTGCAATCTTTGAAACAAAGCTTCTTTTTTCGATTGCAATAATGTTATTTTACGTTGTAATTGAGCAGCCATTATGAGTTCAAGCAATAATTAGCCTGCGTATATATAAAAAAAACTATTAATTTGCGGATTTTTTTACTATGATATTTCTTTATTGTGTACTTGATATATATTTATTATAGATAGATATAGTGTTAAATGAATGCGTTTTATATGTAAAGAAAGTTTAATCTTAATGCGTAATACAAGAATCAAGTTGCCACTTTGGCGGTGGATGAATAATAAATTTACAAAGATGGCGTGCGGAGGAATGCGGAAATATAAATACGAAAATAAATTGTGTATTTGTGTAATTATGGGGGAATTAAAAGGGAATACTGTTCGAAGGACCAAACACTTGTGAAAGCTACTGTGCTCACCATAGACAGCTTCTTATCCCTGAAGATGGCGGCCGCCTAGTTTCTTCTTCGAAGATACGGTTTTAGCACTAAATCCTTCGGCGCTGGGGTTTTTAGCATATCACAAGAGTGAATATTTAAGTCTTTATTAGTTTTGTCACTCGCGACGTATACCTCGAGGAGTTTTTACTGGTTTTTTTTATATATTTTTTGCGGAGCGTTCGTTTTGCGTGTAAGCGGTAGCCACAAGACTGGTCAGGAGGAGGGAGGGGGAAAAGTATACACAGGCATATAATATATATGTGGTATGTTGAGTCAATGTGTGTGTCTACGCTTATATATTCGTATTATATATTTATTTTATATTATAATTAATCTATTAATTATTTATCTATACGGCGTTAACACTAATACAATATAAAAAACAATAAAAATTATGAGAATATCAAATGAAATGAGACAAAATTAATATACAAATATTAAAATTATAATAAAATTAAAATCCAAGTAATTAAAAAATAAATTGTGAAATAAAAATAAATAAATTGAGATATAAATCATGGTCAAATGTCATTATTTTTTGATATTTTGGTTTAAAATAGTTATAAGTTTCCTTTTAAAAGTACTTTTACTGTAGGCCCAAATATCTAAGTCAGAGAACAGTTTATTATGAGTACGAGGCAGACGGTAGACAAGGCAATTCGCAGCATAATTCGTACGTGAAACAGGTGTGTAAAATAGGGCTGTATGTCTGGTACGTTTAGATGGTACGTTGAGTGACAACAATCTAGTAACAAGGTCTGTGCAATCCAGTTTGCCTGAACATGCATCATGTAGAAGCAACATATCAGTTACACGCCTTCGCAAAAACAGCGGTAATAAGCCGTGCTTAGAGCAACTTTGCTCATAATCATCACTGTTGGGGTGTTGATTTATAAAGAAGTGGACTGTATATTTAAAGCTGGTTTAATGACTAAAATACAAAGGTAATATTAATATTCGTTGGTCAGTTAATGTGAAGCGCGAAAAGTCTAGATGCGAAGTGTCGTGGATCGCGCCAAAAATGTATCGTCGCCTCCGCTCGTAGCTGCTCGGGTGGACTCGGTAAAAACGTTTTGTTTCTTCATGATGATATGAAGTGAGTGAAGGAACATGCTCCCCCCTGTTGAAGTAATTCAAGAGATGGGTAAGGGGCAGATGTTGTTGAAACCTCTACGAATAATTCCTCTTCGAGTCATGATTTCTGCAACCCGTGAAACACCGTCTTGTCCGGGAAAAACCTTTGTGACTCGTCCTAATAACCAAAGTAGCGGAGGAAGAGACTTGTCTTTTATTATCACCAACATGTTCTCCTTTAGGTCACTCTTCGAATGATGCCACCGAGTTTTCTGCTGCAGGTAAGTGATGTATTCTTTTCTGAAGCGGTTCCAGAAGTGCTGTCTTGTAGCTTGAACTCTTTGATAACGATCCAATCTTGTAATGTTTTCATTAGTAACTCTAGGCTCAGGAGTAGATAAGAGTGGTCGACCAATAAGAAAATGCGCTGGGGTAAGCGGTGTAAAGTCAACTGGAGACGAACTTAATTCGGTAAGTGGGCGAGAATTTATAACTGCTTCTATAAGATGCAATGCGTTACTAAGTTCACAGAAAGTAAGATGTGAAATGGATAAATTGCGTCGCATAAATCGCTTAAACAAACCTACCATAGCTTCAGTAAGACCGTTAAAATGGGGGCTATAAGGAGGTGCGAATTTAAACTCGATTCCTTGTTGTGCTAAGTCTGCAGTAATATTGGAATCTCGCAAAAATTTGTATATTTCATTACAACTACCAACGAAGCATGTGCCGTTATCAGAGTATATGCTACTTGGTTTCCCTCGTCTAGCCATGAAACTGTTAAGGGCAGCTATGAACGCCTCTTTAGTTAGGTCAGAGACAAGTTCTATATGCACGGCCTTTACCGAGAAGCAAACAAATATGCACACATAAACTTTGACCAGTTTACTGCCTCTACCACGTCGGTCCGATATCAGTAGTGGTCCGGCATAGTCAACGGCACAATTTAAAAATGGAAACTCTATTTGAGTACGACATGATGGCAGCTGTCCCATGACAGGTTGTACAGATATTGGCTTACATCTAAAACACTTCAAGCATGCATGGTACACTCTTTTAGACAGATTTCTACCACCTAATGGCCAGTATGTTTGACGTATGTGCGTTAATAAAAGTTGCGGCCCAGCGTGTAACAGTTTTTTATGTTGATCTTCGAAAATAAGCTTAGTTATGTGATGTTTGCTATCTAAAAGTATCGGATGTTTAACGTCATAATTACAGTCAGAATTCAGCAGTCTTCCGCCAACACGAATAAGACCGTCTGAATCCATAAATGGAGAAAGAGATTTAAAATTATGTTTCTTAGGCAATTTACTTGATTTTATTAAGTTATATTCATCAGGAAACATTTCCATTTGTGCGTATTTTAAAATTATTAATTTAGATAATTGAATTTCTGTAGGAGTTAAGTGGTCAATATTTCTATTTGTCTTGTTACGTATATTATGTATAAATCTAAGAATATAGCTTACCACATTTTGTAAATATGTAAATGAAGAATATTTATGTAATAGTTTTGTAATTAAGTTTTCGACTTGATTTGAATTAAAATATGAACAAATTGTATCAGGAATTTTTATGTTATTTAAGTCATTTGGCATTTTTGGCCAAGTTTCTTTGTCTTGAGACAAAAAAATAGGTCCTCTCCACCACAAAGTAGAGTCGCCGATTGTATCGGCCCTCAGCCCACGCGAAACTAAGTCAGCGGGATTGTCGCGAGAGCTGTCAGCTCTTGTATCGTGCTTACTCTATTCCGCACAAACGGTTTAAGTTGCACAGCTGAAGACGCAAGCCAACATAAGACGATAGTTGAATCGCACCAAAAATATGTTTGGGCGAAAATTAGTTTTATTGAATTTCTTACTTTAGTACACAATCTCGCTCCAAGGAAGGCCCCACACAGTTCGAGACGTGGCATGCTAGTATGGTTGATAGGTGCTACTTTATTTTTAGAAGTTAAAAGATGTACAGAGATGTTACCTGTGTTTGTTACTGTCCGTACATATACACACGCTCCGTATGCGCTCTCTGAGGCATCTGTGAATGTATGAATTTCTACAAAGACGATTGAGTCCGATAAGACCCATCGAGGTATTTTTATTTTATTGAGATAAGGTAAGGTTTGAGCAAACTCTAACCATTTATATTTTATGTTTTCAGGTACCTCTTCGTCCCATGAGCATTTTAGTGACCAAAGTTTTTTTTAAGAGAATTTTGGCTACGACTATACATGGACCAACAAGACCAAGAGGATCAAAAACTTGAGCAATGATACTAAGAATGTTTCGCTTAGTTATTTTTTCCGATAATTCTATAAATCCGATAAGAAGTTAACGTAATTTTCTTTATATTGAAGGTCACGATTAAATTTTCGCTCTAATGATAAGAATCGAACCTTAGCCTTTTGATAAGAGTCACCCAATATGTCTGGAGACTGTTTAAGGGGCATGGTTACTATGTAACGACCTTCTTTATTACGAGACGTGGTGAGATCAAACTTATCCTCACATGCACGTTGCTCTTGAGTAAGTGTATTTTTAATAGGAATGGAGTCTAACTCCCAGAACTTATCAAGACAGTGGGGTAAAGTATCACTTAAAGATAAATGACAAAAAATGGTCGGTTTAGGTTGTGATATACACCCAGATATAAGCCAACCAAGTTTTGTTTCGTACAACTTAGGCTGATGCTTACCTAAATCTATTTTATTTGAACTAAGAATGTTCCAGAAGATTTCAGCACCCACCAAGAGGTCTACCGCCGAAGGTATGTTAAAAGATGGATCGGCAAGGCGCAAACCGGAGGGTATAGGTATATGTTTTATATTTATAAATGATGCTGGTAAGTAATTAGTAATTTGAGGTAATATTAAGCATTGTAAATCTACTCTATAGTCACCTTTGTAAGACTCAACGACGAGTGAGCAAGATTGTGTACTACGAGAAGTAAGATTATTGATACCTGTAATAGTGGAACCAGTGGCGGCTCGCGGCAATCGCAGCTTACCACACAAGCTCTCGGTTATGAAGTTGGAGGTACTACCGTTATCCAGCAACAGCCGAGCATCATGCCGGTTACCGTCGCAATCAAGCACCTTCACCATTGCTGTGGAAAGTAAAATTTGCGAAGAGGTAGAAGGCTGTAACGGAATTGCGTCAGTTGAAAGGGCTACGCTGTTGCTAGGCAACTGCTCCGCTTGTGAAAGATGAAGTCGACTATTGTGCTTATGGTTACAAAATTTACAATGAGATAGCTTACACCTATATGCTGTATGGCCAGGGCGCAAGCAGTTTATGCAAAGATTATATTCTTTAGCTTTGTCAATTCGTGTTTGTACTGGTAAAGCCTCGAATGATTCACAATTAAAAATATAATGATTTTGATTACACAATGGACATTCCCTGTTAACTTTTTTATATGACGAAGGATCCTTTGTTGAAACAATAAATGATTTATTTTTCTGAAAGTCGACCTTTTTTATTGTTTTATTGTCTTCTAATGTTTCTAAAAGATCTCCCCTATTATTTAAAAACAACAAAAATTGCTCCAACGTAGGATAATCAGTTAGTGTACTTTTGTGTTCTTCCCAGTGACGTTTTGCTTGTGAATCTAATTTTGTAGAAATTAAATATATAACTATAGAATCCCAGTACTGTGTAGGTTGCCCTAATATTTTTAATGACCTTAAGTTTTTATTTGTAACGTCTACAATATGCCTTATTTCTTTGCAAGATTCAGTTTTAATACACTCAATGTTAAACAAGGCTTGTATGTGATTGCTAATCAAGAGCCTTGAATTATTAAATCTGTCACAAAGTAGGTCCCATGCTATGTAATAATTATTAGATGTAAACTCAATACTTTTTATTACAAGTGCTGCGCTGCCATGTAATGAAGCACGCAAATAGTGAAACTTGTTTATGTTATCCAAGTCACTATTATCGTGAATAAGTGATTTAAATGTATCTCGGAATTCCAACCAAAACTGATAATCACCGTTAAAATGTGGCAAAGAAATTTGAGGTAATTTTATAATGTTATGTTTTGCATTGCTTGCTTCTAGGTTATATGAAGAATCAGAACTTACCGGTTGATTGACATTTTCACTACGCTTTACTATTATATTGGCCTTTGATAAAATTGAATAGTATTGCGTTTCGAACTGCTCCCGTTCGGCAAATGCTTCGTCAGGAATTTCCGCCTGAACCTCAATTTCCGTCTGTAAAACATCGAAGTTGGAATATAAAATCTCCATTTTACTAATGCGAATTTTTAAGTCACTCAATTGAAGATCACTCAGTTTCTCACACTTGTAAAGTAACGATACACAATTATTAAATTGAGTTAATTTAGCCTTTAAACTCGCACGCTGCTTAATTAGCTTATCCATTTTAAATGATGACACTTTTTTGTACCGTAACAGAATAATAAACAAGATTAGAATAAAACTTAACGAACACAAGATATGTACTTACACTTTATACTTTAATCAACCACTATTTGTTTTACACTTTAATATTTATTATATTTCGTTGTTATAAACGCAAAATATATTGCAAAAACAATATAAGACACGAATTAATAAGTAATAACTTAAGCAAATTAAACTGAAGCTATCGATTGGCCGTTTGACGTTTAAATGCGAGCGCAATGAAAACCGGAGGTAGATTGTTAAAAAATGGAATGTATGAAATATAATACAGTATCGTTTTTATTTTTTCGTTTCGAAAATGAATTATTATGCACTTAAATGAATTTGAAGAATACTTATGTTAAATAATAATGCAACGCATTAAAGAAAATGTAGGAAAGTAAGTATTTACGAAAATATGTTTTAAGATAAAAAAAAATGTAATTTACGAAAATTGCACACGAGAAAATATAAGAGGAGATAAGAAGAAATTATTGGAACGAACTCACTCAAAACAATTTCCTTATGCAGTTATTTGAAGTTACTTTTCAAAATGTCTGTCCGTTATCTTCCAATGACCGTTGACACTCTTGAATTTATTTTGGAATCTTCGTAATTTTGATGATACAAATAACTTCTTCAATTTTTATGCAACATTCGATGTTGAGTACGCCGATGTTTCCAATAATTACCACTCCTTGTTATCTCTGTGTGTATGATATTTTCCTTTTCGCGGTTACTGCCAATACTTAAGACGAATAATTTTTATGATTATTTCTTCGTATTTCAGTCTTGTTCTTCGAGAAGGACCATTTGTTGGGGTGTTGATTTATAAAGAAGTGGACTGTATATTTAAAGCTGGTTTAATGACTAAAATACAAAAATAATATTAATATTCGTTGGTCAGTTAATGTGAAGCGCGAAAAGTCTAGATGCGAAGTGTCGTGGATCGCGCCAAAAATGTATCGTCGCCTCCGCTCGTAGCTGCTCGGGTGGACTCGGTAAAAACGTTTTGTTTCTTCATGATGATATGAAGTGAGTGAAGGAACAATCACA
This sequence comes from Schoenobius gigantellus, assembly GCA_963935595.1. Classification (NCBI taxonomy): domain Eukaryota; kingdom Metazoa; phylum Arthropoda; class Insecta; order Lepidoptera; family Crambidae; genus Schoenobius; species Schoenobius gigantellus. The sequence goes on from OZ012557.1 coordinate 7,217,802, forward strand.
CTTAAAGCGAGCGCGATAATTTAAGTGCTTCACAAACTTTTTCTGTACTTTTTCGATTGCATGATCATATATAATGTATTGCGGGTTCCAAATAACACTGCAACAGTCAAGGATGCTTCGCACATACGCATAATATAAAACCTAATAAAAAAATAAGAATATTATTATGAATGGTGCAGTGATAAGACAGACGTCTTAGGGATCACACGTGTCGTTACTGATCTACGCGAGTGAATTCCTTTCCGCGAGTCTTACGTAAATTATAGTAAAATGAAACCGGTTTTGTTTAAAACTTTAAAGTGAAGTGATTGTGTTATATCGTCAGCGGTGTTATTCTGACTACAGGGTATACGCCATAAAAATCCTACAGAATGAATTCCCAATCGTCTCAGCCCACTCCTAGTTACGCCAATATAGCTCAACAAGATGTGTTTCCCAAAAAGGATCAAGCCATTGTAATTGATGCAAGCGAACAATTACAGGTGAAAGAATACGCTCAAGCTCTGGGCAAACTTATTGATCCTACAAAGATAAGATTCCTGTGTAGGATCTCAAATAATCGCGTCTGTATATTCTTAGCTACTAAAGAACTGGCTGAATATGTGTGTGATAATCATAAGTTCATTACAATTCAGGAGCAAAGATTAGCTGTTCGCCCGCTCATAAGCAAAAACAAACGTATAATATTGTCGAACGTCTGCCCAATAATACCCCATAAGGTGATTGAGGATAAACTTACTGAAATAAACATTAAACCTATGTCAACGGTGTCCTTTCTACGCGCTGGGTTAAATGAACCAGGATACAACCACATATTAAGTTTCCGCCGTCAAGTTTATGTGGCGCCAGAAGACTATAACCAAATGCCAGACAGAATACAAATAGATTTTGATAGTACCACATATTGGGTATATGTATCTTCAGATACACTTACATGTTTCGTTTGTAAACAAGAGGGACATGTGGCAAATAGATGCCCTACAACATACAACAATGACGATACACCGCCAAACTTAACATCTCCACCGAACCCTCCTGGACGTGAACGTGAACTACCCTCATTTAAAAGACCACGGCCCCTAACGGAGTCCACGAAATCCACACTTTCGAATGATGACCAGCCATATGAAAGGAACCAACCTGAAATGACGAAAATGACCTCAGATAGCGACGAAAACTACAGTGAGGACTCCCAAGCTAGTCTGGATGCTGTTATTGAAACAAAGGGATCGAAAAAACAACGAAAATCCCCTGTGTTTAATATTGATAAGTCTGAGTGGTTAGTGATTGAAGCTCACTTGTTAAATTCAAATAAAATATATCCATTAAGTGCACGGCAAATCAAAAGCTATCTTGAAGAAACATTTGGTGAAAGAGATATAAGTGGGATTACTAGTCAATACACTGATGATATCAACTAGTCAAAAATTACTGCTTTTGACATCAACTAATTTATTAGTAACTACCAATCTACTATAGGTATATATATATACATATATAAATATTTATTAACTTACTTTTAAATAATAATTTATAATAAATGTCCATTAAATATACAAATAAGCAATATACATGAATATCATCCAGTGGAATTGCCGGAGTTTGATTCCTAAGCAAAGTGACTTAGAAGCGTACCTTAATAAGGAATGTATATATGTGTATGTTCGGAGACATGGCTGTCAACTGATCAACGGGTAAGTTTGTCTGGTTTTTCTTGTTTTAGGAAAGATAGGCACGATGGCTACGCTGGCCTAGCTGTCTTTGTGCACCGATCTATACCTGCCAGATATATTGATTTATCTTTACCAGATTGCAATATTGATTATATATGTATTGAGCTGTTGAATGATTCCAAACTGCAGTATGTTATTGGTGTATACTCAACTCAAAGTGTTCAAATAAGTAGACAGGATTATGACTCATTATTTGGATATTTTTCAAGTAGAACAATTATAACGGGGGATTTTAATGCCCACCATTCGGCCTGGTCCTACAAAACTGATACCAGGGGTCGTCTTGTTTCGGAAAGCAGTTTGGAGCATAGGTACATGGTTTTGAATGGAAAGGATTTTACGCGCTGCGCGAGATTGGATGATTCCTTAATTTGTTCGTCCCCGGATATAACTTTTGTTAGCTCGGAGTTGGCTCTTGAATTTGAATGGTCTGTTACAAATGAAAGTTTAGGCAGTGATCATCTCCTCGTAAAAATCAAATTTCGTAACTCTTGTGTCATAGCAAATGAGAAAAAACTTAATGTTAAGCGAGCGGATTGGAAAAAATACAAGCAGACTATTGAGCGCTCTAGTGAAAGCTTTTTAATAAGTGATAATTTGCAGGATACCTATGATTCATTTATAACCCTTATTGATGACGCGGTTAGGGAGTCAATTCCTTTTGTTAAGATAAGTCGTTGCCCTCACTCCAAGTTTCAACCAAAACCATGGTGGAACCAGGATATATCGAGAGCGATTGCAGAAAGGAGGTTGGCGTTAAAATTATTGCGCAAATATCGCAATACGGAGATCTACAACACATACGTTGAAAAGATTAAAATTGCTAGAAAATTAATTCGAGATGCTAAGCGTAAATCATGGCAGGAGTTCTGTGATTCGGTTGATTACAGGATGTCCAGCTCTAATGTGTGGCGGAGATTGAGGTGGATGCGAGGCTGCGGCCGGGCTCCGCCCAAGGACGGACCTGATGCGGCTGAGGCGGAAACCTTCCTCCGTCAGCTCACCCCGGACAGTGTACATCTGCCACCATTTTCCCTTGATTTTTCGCTCGCTTCCACAGATTTTTTCACCATGAATGAGCTCACTTCAGTTATTAAAAGAAAGGATACCTCATCGGGCTTAGATGGGATAGTGTATTCGATGATATATAATCTTCCTGAACGAGCTAAACGGATACTATTGGAAATATATAACCTAGTTTACAAGCATGGAAAGATCCCTAGACAGTGGAGAGAGGTTAAAGTTGTTGCAATACCTAAGCGGTCAGATAGTCATACTAAATTTCGTCCAATATCCTTAATTAATTGTATTGTTAAAGTTTTTCATTGTATGATTACAAAAAGATTAGAATATGTGTTTGAAAATAAAAAGCTATTTAATGACTGTACATTAGGATTTCGGCGTGGCTTTTCCTGTTCTGACAATTTGGCGCGGTTTTCAGTTGATTCTGAAATAGCGCTATCTGATAAGAAATATGTGTTGTGTGCTTTTTCAGATATCAAGGATGCATATAACAATGTATGTGTTGTAACTCTCATTAACTGCCTTAAGGGTTATGGTATAGATCCATATATATGTAGGTATATGTATGAATATCTGGGTGAGCGCAGGTTGGTGTACGAATGTCAGCAGGGCTCGAGATTGTCGAGGCTGTCCCGTAAAGGTTTGCCTCAGGGTGACCCCATGTCTCCGATCCTGTTTAATATTGCAACTATTTTTATATCAAACGCTCTTAAAAGTGATATTAACATCTCAATATGCCGATGACTTTGCTTTTTACTATATAGGAAATAATGTTAAAGAATGTGTTCAAGTTATGCAAAAAACATTAACTAATTTTGTTAAATTATTAGAAGAAATAGGTTTAGAAATATCATACAGTAAAACTAAATTATGTTTACTTACTAGAAAGTACCGCATACCCCCCCTTCATTTAACACTGAATAATTTTGAAATTGAATTTGTAAAATGTATTAAATTTTTGGGTGTGTGGGTGGACAGCCGACTTAGATGGTCAAAGCACGTGAATGAAATTGCTGAGAAATGTTAATCATACGTCAACATACTAAGTTTTGTTGGAGGTTCTAAGTTCGGGGTCCACCCTATTCACTTAAGGCGACTGTACCTAGCTTTAGTGAGAAGCAGAATGGACTATGCATCCTTTATCTATGGAAATGCGAGCTTCAATGTTTTGAAAAAACTAGACATGGTACAGAACCAGTCTCTCAAATTATGCGGTGGCTTCCTCAAGTCAACCCCAATTCACGTCATGGAGAGCGAACTTAATGTACATCCGTTGTTTTTAAGACGTCGTTTCTTAGCTCAAAAATTCTATCTTAAGTTAGGCTCTAGAATAGATGATAGTCTTTTGAATAGGATTTCGCTATTTTATGACGGGAATTTGGGTGACAGAAGTCGCTGGAAGGGGGGTAAGTGTCCCATGTTAATTGATTGTTATCCTGGGCTGACTGACAATCCAATGGCTAGGTATCCCATTTGGCCTACGTTCCACATGCCATTCAGGATATCTGACGTGCCTCTAGCTGAGGTGGTTGCCACGGAGGTCTCATCGTTCTCCTGCACCAAGGGACAGGTTGCTGCAGACCTCTTTAGGTCAGAATGCGAGAGAATGATATTAGATAAATTTTGTGGTTTTAGAACTATATACACCGATGGATCAAAGGCTAGAAATGGTCAAAATGGTTGTTCTTTCTTTGATGATTTCTCGAATTTTAAGGCTAGTTTTCAGGTTACGAACATGAATATACCCGTTATGGGTCTTGAACTTACTGCTATAGCGGAGGCTCTCAGTTATGTTACTTCTACGGACTATAAGGCTGTAGTAATACTGACGGATTCGAGAAGTGGCCTACAGCACTTGCTGGCCTGTGCTAGGGGTGCGATGGGTCGGCCGGAGGCTTACCTTATTATTAAACGTATAGGGCAACTGATACATAATAAGGTTAAGATCGCTCTGCAATGGATTCCGTCACATGTAGGTATTCATGGTAATGAGGAGGCTGACTCACTAGCCAGGAATGCGCGGTTTGAGGGTGTACCTATTGACGTGATCCCTTGCCACTTTGATTATCTCCATCTTGTAAAGAGTGGCATTTATCAGGAATGGAAAACTCACTTTGATAAAAGATGTGTAGAAAAGGGCACGTCGTACAAAACGTTGGTGAGTGAACCGCCCCATATACCATGGTTTTCGAATTTAAGACTGAGCAGAAGAGAACTTGTTATTTGTTTTAGACTAAGATCCTATCACTTTCCTTTAAACAGTTTTTATTTCTTAATGAAGAAAGTTGAATCAGACCAATGCGAGACATGTAATCAAAAGGAAGATCTAATTCATTTTTTATTGCATTGTAAAATTAATGTAGCTCCAAGACGAGAATTAATGAAAGATACTCAATGTTGTGAACACGATTTGTTTTTTCTATTACACCGTATTTTTAGTAATTTTACTGAAAAACATAGTGCTAGGGTTCTTAGTTATATAATTCATTAATTGAAGCTACGTAAGGATATTATAGATATATAGATAATTTAAATTAAGATAAAATAACAACTTAAAAAAATGTAAGCCGGCTTGATCTTTTAAGATGTATGGCTTTAATTAAGAATAAAAAAAAAATTATGAATGGTGAGTAATAATTACCTATTCATCTTATTACTCTGAAATCTGTTGTTTCTTGGTTAATTCGATGCTTTTATGGATTAAATTAGTGTTTAGATAATTTTAATAATTAAATGACTAAAATGTTTTTGCCGAAAAGGCAAAGTGGAATATTTTAACAGAGGGCAAAGTGGAAAATATAAATCTTAAAAATCATTACGTTTTCTTTTCAGATGGTTTACCATTATAAAAGGAAGACCAACCAGGGATCATGGACTGAAGACCAAATGAGAAGGGCGATGGAGGAAGCTAAAAATAATACGATTAGCTCGGCATCAAAAACGTATAGTATCCCTATTGGAACTCTTCATCGTTATTTAAAATCTGGTGATCCGTCAAAGAAACTTGGAAGGTTCCGTTCGGTATTTACTCCTCAGCTAGAACAAAAAATATTTGAGCTTGCCGTAGAAAAAGATGGGCTATTTTATGGTCTTACAAAGGAAACCTTGCAAGATTTATGGCCAATTGCAATAACCTTGTCTTAGCTAAGACACTCATAAGAAGAATGCTGTCACTTCTTGTCTTTAATGAAAGAATGTGACAGCTTGTCACTTAAGGGACTAACGTTGGTCTTAAACCAGGACAAGGTTAGTGCAATTTGCCATTAGTTTATCAGTTGGCATTACAGAAAAACATCCCAAATTCTTTCCAAAGTAAGAAAGCAGTTAAAGCTTGAGTGGAGAGTTTTATGAAAAGGTTTCCTCAACTAGCATACAGGTCTCCTAAACCTACTGCTCTTGCTTGCTGTTCGACTTTTAATAAAACACAAGTCAATCGCTTTTATAACAATTTGTAATTTAGTAACTAAATTTTTAATTTAGCTTTCTGCGGGGAACCCTATGAAGATCCTCTTGCAGAAGATTGGGTCATGTGTGAAGAATGTGGAAACTGGGCATACGAACTTTGTGGAGAGATAGAAGATGGACATTTCTTTTGCATAAAATGTAAAAACTAACTAAACCATGTCGATTTGGTTCCTTTTCCGCTTTGCCCAAATTGCTCTTCCACTTTACCCTCATAGTGTGGGCATAGCGGAAAATTTTTGGTTATAAAAAAGTTCCTAATTCCCAAAATGGCTATCCACCGCTTTAAAATTTCGATTGTTATTTTAAAAACAATACTTGTACTAATGATTTAAAAAAAAATTATTGTCATAGTTATTCAGGTTGTTTTTATTTCTTTGTTTTGTTAAGTTAAGTTTTCCATTATGCCCCCTCTTCCCCTAATATCTCCTGCGCAGATGGTTATTCTCTGTGGAGATTGGCCGCCGTGACCGAATATCGGTTAGGAGGACCTTATTATTACATGTAACAAGGGCCATCTGATTTACATTTGTTTTTTCGAGTTATAAAGTTTTGTTTATACTTCCGCATAGCAGAGATTTGTTTGTATTAACACAATGAGTTCATCTGATTCAGATATGGATTTAACACCTGATTTTATAAGAGAAGAGGCTAAAGTAGAAGTTGTTGATTTATGTCGAATAAAATTCACAAATTTTTCTATAGCTAATTCATGTTTTTATTTTTACTTGTATTCATAATGAAGGGTTGAAGACTTCCCCTCAAAGTCCCTCGACTATTATTATTCTATCGAATTATGCTGTTATCTGCATCTTACACGTTCTTAATTTAGTGAGTTTTAATTTATCATAAATAAAGTGAAATAAACCTATAAAAATTGACAGCCCTATTCGCGCGGATCATTTGCGGGTCGCAGACCAAGAAAATCTTATCAAATTTCAAGATAGGATATCCTTGAGGCACAGTTTTCTCTTAGCCCTGAGACAAGACTCGCGTGTTTTTAAATTATTTTTCAGACACGTTGATAAGATATCACACAATGGTAAGTTAGACAATTTTATAATAATAACAAATACCTGTATATTTTTACACTTACAATTATCTCTTTTACTATTGAAGCACCCCACGTTTGACGCTTTAAATAATAAGAATTGCGAAGTCAATCAAATTATTTTATACTTTTTAGTGATTTTTTTTAACTTTAAGGTTTTTAATTTTTTATTTTAAACAAATATCATTTTCGAACTTTTTAGTCCTGTCGTATACGTTATAGTAAATAGGCTAGATGAATTAAAAAAATATATTGCTTTAATAAAATCTCATTCATATAATAAACAGAAAGAAAAAAACGGTTTTCGAATAACTATAAAAACAACCAAGATATAAGGTTTAAAGATTTTTCTCCATCTCTTTCTAGCAAAACGGCAGTTAACATAGAGTTTACATGGCCGTACTAAACAATGACGTCACGGTTCATATCGGATCTCTCTGTCTAATCGCTTCCAAATTAACAGCTTAAAATGCTTGTATTTAATGTTGTATTTCTAAACCGATTTTAAGTCTAATTTCACATGATTGCATCTTTTTCTACGGTATTTTAATATTTTATGACGAGACGTGAAAAATAGAATTCAGTCATCATCCCAATTATGGTTGTTTTTGTTCACTTCAAATTAATTTTTACAGGTTACGAGTATGAATCATACATTGTCATCGAGTTCTGAACTCTCCTGAAATTTTTAACGCTATAGCTGTAAGCTGCGCAAATTTAAAAAACCGGCCAAGTGCGTGTCAGGCCACGCGCAGTGTAGGGTTCCGTAGTTGCAAATGCCAACTTTGAGTTCACACTCATATTCACAAACGTTGCTATTAAATTAGACATTATTATTATTATTAAAGCTGCAATGATTTTATATTTCCTTAACTTCACGTGGTTCGTAAATTTATATTCAGTACTAATTTTCAATGCAATTTTATTTTTCCGAGTACATTTTATAAGTTGGTCGTCTATAACTTTTTAGTTTGTAGTACTCAACTCTGATAGTTTTCCTTTAAACTTCGTTATATACTACTGTTTTAATTTTTTTACGTGTCCATATACATATAACCGTTTAGCAGATAGAGGGGGGGGGGGGGGGCACTTAACTCTCACAAAAATTTGTTAGTCGAAAAAAAAATTACTTCAATATTTTTTTTCTACCACTTATTTGGTATGGTTAATATACATATCCATACCAAATAACAGCTTCGATCGACCAATCGTATCGCGTATATTGCCATGCAACTGTTCGATGACATATGAGTATGTGATAACGTGGCGTTCTGATTGGTCGATCGCAACGGTCTAGTTTCGATTCAGGTAAGTACTTACGTTAATAATATAAAATAAAAAATACCAGACACGTATTTTTCACGACTTCAAAAAGAAGGAGGTTCTCAATTCGGTTAGTTTTTTTATGTATGTAATAATTACGCTGCGATTTCTGATCCGATTTACGTGATTTTTTTTGATGCGGAAAAGTTGACATTTGGGCCCATAAAAATTTAATTCAGTTTGACCCAGTAGTTTTTATTTTATGAGCACTTGTCAATTTTATGAGCACTTTTGTTAGACGATGTAGTTTTTATTTTATGAGCACTTGTCAATTTTATGAGCACTTTTGTTAGACGATGTAGTTTGATTTTGATGATGATAATTAAAATGACGATTTCACGATACTTTGTTTATATGTACACCGACTACTTACATTTGGTCCTGTAAAAATCAACTGTGCCTGCGTCGCACCTCACAGTTGTTACCACAGAACACAGAAAGAGGTGTTACTGTTCTGTTGATCGGGTCACTTCTAATCAAATCAAATCATTTATTTGCTATAAATAGGGTTACATTGTGTTCTTAGTTATATAATGAGTTCTAACCTATTTAGCAGATAACAATATCAGCATGCAAATGTAGGACATTTTATTAAATTAATCAGTGACCCATCGATTATAAAGAATCGCAATTAGCTCTAACAATTTACTTATAATTTCTGTTTCATGTAGGTACCTTAATTTATCTTGTCTTATCAAATTAAATTAAGTCCGTATAAATTGATTAACTTGTTTAGCTCAATCTAGCCTAGTCTCTCTAGTTAGATTAGGATTTATATAACTAAAAAATCTAATTTGTTTCATTAATTTATTTAAAATCTAACCAATGTTATTTTCATTATTTTATTTTAATTCAATTGTATTTATTTTATTTCAAATTTATTTAATTCTAGCCTAATCTCTTTAGTTAGATTAAGATTTATATAACTAATTTAATTTATTTAATATTAATTAATTTAAAATTTAACCAATGTCATTTTAATAATTTTATTTAAATTCGATTTATTTATTTTATTTCAAATTTATTTGATTCACTTCAATTCATATTCTATTTGTGTGCTAAGAATTCCTCAACAGAATAAAATGTTTTCTGTAAGAGCCATTTACGTAAATGTCTGGCAAACATAATAAACGGTTGTTGCTTTAAGTTTTCAGGTATTTTATTAAAAATTTTAATACCCATTGCGTAGCTGTTTTTAAGAAAACGTTTGGTTTTTGGAACTGTGTCAAGTACAAGTTTGTTTGGGTTTCTCAAATTTCTATTAGTAACATTATTTAATTTCGTAAATAAGCCTATGTTTTGTTTGACAAACTTGCTTATCTCAAGTATATAAAGACACGGTAGTGGTAATATATTTAATGTCCTAAAGAAGGGTTTGCATGACACATCTGAGGCAATGTGGACTATAGCCCTGATACACCTTTTTTGAGCAACAAATGCATTATGAATATTTGTGCCATTCCCCCCTTAGATCATTGCTCTAAGATTCCCCCAAATTATTAGGCCATATCTAAGCACTGATTCAACGTATGCAAAGTAGGCAGTAATAGCGGTATTTTTATTTGCTACCTTTGTCAATTTATATAGTCCAAACGAGAATCTATTTATCCTGTCACAAACTGTTTCTATATGTTCTTTCCAATTAAGTTTTGAGTTTATGTCTATACCTAGAAATCTTACTTTTTCTGCATCATTTAAGATATGTCCATCGTAATTTACACTTGTTATATTATTTAAGAAATTATTGAAATTCATTATTTGTGTTTTATTTAGATTTATTTTAAGATTATTTTGATCTAGCCATTTAATTATTTGTCCCAAAGTATGTGCTAAGTCATTATTATGTTGTTCTATATTTTGTTGCTGATCTGAAGTGACAATGACTGAAACGTCATATAACGTCTATTAAGTCGTAAACGTCTATTAAGTATCTTGGCGTAACTATTGATGAAAACCTAAATTAGAAACAGCACATCTCAGATTTATCTGGTAGAGTAAGGCGCCTTATTTATGTAATGAAGTTACTTCGTGACTGCATCCCCGTAGACGTTCTCAAACTTGTTTACACGGCTCTATGCCAGTCGCTGCTACAATACTGTATCTCTATTTGGGGGGGTGCGGCCAAGATTCACTTTATACTGATCGAAAGAGCACAGAGAGCCGTGATTAAAGTTATGCTAAGAAAGCCTTTTCGGTATCCGACTGATGACCTATACGGTGAATTTAGAGCTCTGCGTGTTCGTCAACTTTTCGTGTTGAGTGCCACTCTGAAATTCCACAAAGGCCTAAAATTGCGGTCAGATTACGAGCTCATTATGAGTAAACGTGTGCTCAGAATTCTTGTTCCGTGTGCAAAATCGGGAATCGCCAAACGCAGTCCAAGCTTCTCACTACCCTATATATACAATAAAGTCTGCACCAGAGTCAACATTAAAGACTCCACTCGAAACGCGTGTAAAAAAGCAATTCAGGAATGGTTGTATATCCTCTCCTATAACGCAACAGAAAATTTAATCCCTCTGCGTTTAAATAGTTTGCATATCTCACATACATCCACTCTCTCCCACACATCACACACTCTTACTCACACCTATCATCGTCCATACACAATATACAACATACACAGCCAGCCATATTTGCCGGCTAAAATGATCACACAATGTTTTCAAATTGTATTTTTTATTTTATTCTTTATATCCTGTACCTTTTTATTTTGTAAAGTTTAATTGTCGAGAAACGGAATACGGAACTCAAAATACAGGCTATTGTCTAGTTTGGGTTCCTTCAGTAACATAAAAAAAAAATTATTCAGTTTGGTCCAGTAGTTTTTATTTTAAGTCCGTCTGGTGTTTGCCTTGGCTCAAATTCTAATACGTATGTATTAAATTTACTTCCTTGAAAGATTGGATTTTTTTTACAAAACACCGATTTCAAAAACACTTGAAAGTTATAAATAATATAAGATTACATACAACATCACAGTTTTATATTGAAGTCGGTGCCACTAATAATGTTGTATGTATTCTTTATGACTGTTTAGTGTTCTCGAAGTCGGTTTTATTTTTGGTTTCTTTGTCGAATGTTGGGGTGTTGGTTTATAAAGAAGTGGACTGTATATTTAAAGCTGATTTAATGACTAAAATACAAAAATAATATTAATATTCGTTGGTCAGTTAATGTGAAGCGCGAAAAGTCTAGATGCGAAGTGTCGTGGATCGCGCCAAAAATGTATCGTCGCCTCCGCTCGTAGCTGCTCGGGTGGACTCGGTAAAAACGTTTTGTTTCTTCATGATGATATGAAGTGAGTGAAGGAACATGTTCCCCCCTGTTGAAGTAATTCAAGAGATGGGTAAGGGGCAGATGTTGTTGAAACCTCTACGAATAATTCCTCTTCGAGTCATGATTTCTGCAACCCGTGAAACACCGTCTTGTCCGGGAAAAACCTTTGTGACTCGTCCTAATAACCAAAGTAGCGGAGGAAGAGACTTGTCTTTTATTATCACCAACATGTTCTCCTTTAGGTCACTCTTCGAATGATGCCACCGAGTTTTCTGCTGCAGGTAAGTGATGTATTCTTTTCTGAAGCGGTTCCAGAAGTGCTGTCTTGTAGCTTGAACTCTTTGATAACGATCCAATCTTGTAATGTTTTCATTAGTAACTCTAGGCTCAGGAGTAGATAAGAGTGGTCGACCAATAAGAAAATGCGCTGGGGTAAGCGGTGCAAAGTCAACTGGAGACGAACTTAATTCGTTAAGTGGGCGAGAATTTATAACTGCTTCTATAAGATGCAATGCGTTACTAAGTTCACAGTAAGTAAGGTGTGAAATGGATAAATTGCGTCGCATAAATCGCTTAAACAAATCTACCATAGCTTCAGTAAGACCGTTAAAATGGGGGCTATAAGGAGGTGCGAATTTAAACTCGATTCCTTGTTGTGCTAAGTCTGCAGTAATATTGGAATCTCGCAAAAATTTGTATATTTCATTACAACTACCAACGAAGCATTTGCCGTTATCAGAGTATATGCTACTTGGTTTCCCTCGTCTGGCCATGAAACTGTTAAGGGCAGCCAGTAACGCCTCTTTAGTTAGGTCAGAGACAAGTTCTATATGCACGGCCTTTACCGAGAAGCAAACAAATATGCACACATAAACTTTGATCAGTTTACTGCCTCTACCTCGTCGGTCCGATATCAGTAGTGGTCCGGCATAGTCAACGGCACAATTTAAAAATAGAAACTCTACTTGAGTACGGCATGATGGCAGCTGTCCCATGACAGGTTGTACAGACATTGGCTTACATCTAAAACACTTCAAGCATGCATGGTACACTCTTTTAGACAGATTTCTACCACCTAATGGCCAGTATGTTTGACGTATGTGAGTTAATAAAAGTTGCGGCCCAGCGTGTAACAGTTTTTTATGTTGATCTTAAAATATAAGCTTAGTTATGTGATGTTTGCTATCTAAAAGTATCGGATGTTTAACGTCATAATTGAGATAATTACAGTCAGAATTCAGCAGTCTTCCGCCAACACGAATAAGACCGTCTGGATCCATAATGGAGAAAGAGATTTAAAATTATATTTCTTAGGCAATTTACCTGATTTTATTAAGTTATATTCATCAGGAAACATTTCCATTTGTGCGTATTTTAAAATTATTAATTTAGATAATTGAATTTCTGTAGGAGTTAAGTGGTCAATATTTCTATTTGTCTTGTTACGTATATTATGTATAAATCTAAGAATATAGCTTACCACATTTTGTAAATAATGTAAATGAAGAATATTTATGTAATAGTTTTGTAATTAAGTTTACGACTTGATTTGAATTAAAATATGAACAAATTGTATCAGGAATTTTTATGTTATTTAAGTCATTTGGCATTTTTGGCCAAATTTATTTGTCTTGAGACAAAAAAATAGGTCCTCTCCACCACAAAGTAGAGTCGCCAATTGTATCGGCCCTCAGCCCACGCGAAACTAAGTCAGCGGGATTGTCGCGAGAAGGCACATAGTTCCACGTACTACCAGCTGTCAGCTCTTGTATCGTGCTTACTCTATTCCGCACAAACGGTTTAAGTTGCACAGCTGAAGACGCAAGCCAACATAAGATGATAGTTGAATCGCACCAAAAATATGTTTGGGCGAAAATTAGTTTTAATGAATTTCTTACTTTAGTACACAATCTCGCTCCAAGGAAGGCCCCACACAGTTCGAGACGTGGCATGCTAGTATGCTTTAATAGGTGTTACTTTATTTTTAGAAGTTAAAAGATGTACAGAGATGTTACCTGTGTTTGTTACTGTCCGTACATATACACACGCTCCGTATGCGCCCTCCGAGGCATCTGTGAATGTATGAATTTCTACAAAGACGATTGAGTCCGATAAGACCCATCGAGGTATTTTTATTTTATTAAGATAAGGTAAGGTTTGGGCAAACTCTAACCATTTATATTTTATGTTTTCAGGTACCTCTTCGTCCCATGAGCATTTTAGTGACCAAAGTTTTTGTAAGAGAATTTTGGCTACGACTATACATGGACCAACAAGACCAAGAGGATCAAAAACTTGAGCAATGATACTTCAGAACTTGAGAATGTTTCGCTTAGTTATTTTTTCCGATAATTCTATATGTATGGAAAACTGTAGTGTATCACTTCTAGTATCCCATTTGACACCTAGTGTTTTTGAAGAAATATTTGGGTCATAATTATTAAGATCTATTGTGTTCAAAACGTCTGACTCAGAGTGAAGACTTTGAAGAATTGCACTGCTATTGCTATGAAATTTTCGTAGGTTAAATTGTGCTGATGCTAAAACTGATTTTACTTCCTGACATAATGCTACAGTACTTTCTACACTATCGAGACCGCTTAAAAAGTCATCCACATAAAAATCTTCTCGGATCGCTCGCTTAGCATCTTCAGATGATGCATGATCAGCGAGACGAACCAGACATTTCGTAGCTAAATATGGAGCTGAAGCTGTCCCATAGGTAACGGTATTTAATTCATTTTAATGTTTGAGAGGAGTCAGCACGAAACAGAATTTTTTGTAAGTGACATTGGCTCGGATGAATTTCAATAGCTCGGTACATTTTTTCTATGTCAGCTGATACAACATACTTATGTTGACGGAATCGAAGTAAAATTGAAAACAAATCCTGTTGAACTGTAGGCCCCACCATTTATATGTCGTTCAACGAATAACCTGTAGTTGTAGTAGCGGAAGTATCGAACACTACTCTAAGTTTGGTAGTGGTACTCTGTTCTCTTATTACACCGTGATGCGGTAAGTAATAGTCATTTTTTTCAAATGTAGACTCAGACATGTGCCCTAATTCTAAATATTCCTTTAAGAAGTTAACGTAATTTTCTTTATATTGAAGGTCACGATTAAATTTACCCTCTAATGATAAGAATCGAACCTTAGCCTTTTGATAAGAGTCACCCAATATGTCTGGAGACTGTTTAAGGGGCATGGTTACTATGTAACGACCTTCTTTATTACGAGACGTGGTGAGATCAAACTTATCCTCACATGCACGTTGCTCTTGAGTTAGGAATGGAGTCTAACTCCCAGAACTTATCAAGACAGTGGGGTAAAGTATCACTTAAAGATAAATGACAAAAAATGCTCGGTTTAGGTTGTGATATACACCCAGATATAAGCCAACCAAGTTTTGTTTCGTACAACTTAGGCTGATGCTTACCTAAATCTATTTTATTTGAACTAAGAATGTTCCAGAAGATTGCAGCACCCACCAAGAGGTCTACCGCCGAAGGTATGTTAAAAGATAGATCGGCAAGGCGTAAACCGGAGGGTATAGGTATATGTTTTATATTTATAAATGATGCTGGTAAGTTATTAGTAATTTGAGGTAATATTAAGCATTGTAAATCTACTCTATAGTCACCTTTGTAAGACTCAACGACGAGTGAGCAAGATTGTGTACTACGAGAAGTAAGATTATTGATACCTGTAATAGTGGAACCAGTGGCGGCTCGCGAAAATCGCAGCTTACCACACAAGCTCTCGGTTATGAAGTTGGAGGTGCTGCCGTTATCCAGCAACAGCCGAGCATCATGCCGGTTACCGTCGCAATCAAGCACCTTCACCATTGCTGTGGAAAGTAAAATTTGCGAAGAGGTAGAAGGCTTTAAGGGAATTGCGTCAGTTGAAAGGGCTACGCTGTTGCTAGGCAACTGCTCCGCTTGTGAAAGATGAAGTCGACTATTGTGCTTATGATTACAAAATTTACAATGAGATAGCTTACACTTATATGCTGTATGATCAGGGCGCAAGCAGTTTATGCAAAGATTATATTCTTTAGCTTTGTCAATTCGTGTTTGTACTGGCAAAGCCTCGAATGATTCGCAATTAAAAATATAATGATTTTGATTACACAATGGACATTCCCTGTTAACTTTTTTATATGACGAAGGATCCTTCGTTGAAACAACAAATAATTTATTTTTCTGAAAGTCGACCTTTTTTATTGTTTTATTGTCTTCTAATGTGTCTAAAAGATCTCCCCTATTATTTAAAAACAACAAAAATTGCTCCAACGTAGGATAATTAGTTAGTGTACTTTTGTGTTCTTCTCAGTGACGTTTTGTGTGTGAATCTAATTTTGTAGAAATTAAATATATAATTATAGAATCCCAGTACTGTGTAGGTTGCCCTAATATTTTTAATGACCTTAAGTTTTTATTTGTAACGTCTACAATATGCCTTATGTCTTTGCAAGATTCAGTTTTAATACACTCAATGTTAAACAAGGCTTGTATGTGATTGCTAATCAAGAGCCTTGAATTATTAAATCTGTCACAAAGTACCCAAGTAACATTTTCTTGTTCTGTAGCAGTCCATAGAACGTATCTCAAACACCACCTTTGGCCCTATAAAAGACCAAAGAAGGTTGAGTAACGTCGATTTGGCGCAGTTATATCTCCATTTAGTGACATATTGGAACCGTAGCAGTTTTAGTTGTGACATTTTAGGTCTATAAAGTTCATGTGATGGTGACTCGTTAGACAATTTACTGACATACGGGGCACAGTAACGCTATTATAGTTTCTTTTTATACTGTAGTAGCGTTCATGATTCCATTATAGCGCTATTTAATTCTATAGTAGAGTCCGAGATTCCTATACTACACAATTCTTAATCATTTTCTCGGCAAAGATTGTGATTTTGCTGTGTGAATTACACTCAAAGAAAATAAAAACAAACCTACTTTGTTAAGGAATTGTATCATGATAAGTTTTTTATCTTATTTAGACATTGAATAATTCTGTCAATACTGCAAAAATCACGTGCGATCAAAGTTTTACCGATAGAATGGTATTAGGTTTACTGAGTATTTTTATTGCGCTCTTGATTTATTGAGTTTTGAATAAAATATATTTATAATATAAAATTAAATTCAACGTAGTTTCTACTTTACAGCCAAGAAGTAAATTCGTGGCTCTTATTGGCTAACTATAGCACTCGTGACATAGTTTTTGCCGCCATCATTGTAAAATTAGGGTTCCATAAGACTTTAGCCGGGTTACACAAACCTTTATGTACCTTATTTATCCTTTAAAGGATATAAAAAGTCAGCTACATGCGCTGTGTGTTTTAAAAGAACAACCAAAACCATTATAGAAAGCTTCAGCCATATAAAAGAGTCGTAGTGACGACTGCCGCAATGAGATTATAATAGGGATTCACAAACAATTA
Organism: Schoenobius gigantellus; assembly: GCA_963935595.1. Classification (NCBI taxonomy): domain Eukaryota; kingdom Metazoa; phylum Arthropoda; class Insecta; order Lepidoptera; family Crambidae; genus Schoenobius; species Schoenobius gigantellus. The sequence continues at coordinate 7,235,127 of OZ012557.1, forward strand.
AAACACTTTTTAGTGCTATAAAAATGTCTTGAAAATCCATTATAAAACAAAAACCGCTCTATTTCAGCGTTGTTATAACTATTAAGGTATCAATACTATAGCAGTGATTTGTAGAACCACAATATCATAAAATCCTTGTATTGTTGAGTGTCCATCACTGCTAAAACGCAATATTTATAGTGGTTATCAGGGAAACCTTAAAGCGCAAATTAGATACATAATAGTGTTTTCAAACACTGTTATACAGTAATATTGCTCTGTACTTTCTATATTGGAGATTTTTATAGTACCTGACTATAATGGCTTTATAAAATGGTTATGTAAACCTTTACATCAAGAGCTAATAGGATAATTTGGCTATTTAAACTTATAGAGCAAAAACGTGTCACCAAACGCTTTTATACAACGAGTAGTCACCGCTAAGACCTTTATACGACGTTTACTCAACCCTTTTGTGATGTAATCCTAAGTTATAGGTCCAAAATGTTACTTGGGTAGGTCCCATGCTATGTTATAATTATTAGATGTAAACTCAATACTTTTTATTACAAGTGCTCAGTTGCCATGTAATGAAGCACGCAAATAGTGAAACTTGTTTATGTTATCCAATTCACTATTATCGTGAATAAGTGATTTAAATGTATCTCGGAATTCCAACCAAAACTGATAATCACCGTTAAAATGTGGCAAAGAAATTTGAGGTAATTTTATCATATTATGTTTTGCATTGTTTGCTTCTAGGTTATATGAAGAATCAGAACTTACCGGTTGATTGGAATTTTCACTACGCTTTACTATTATATTGGCCTTTGATAAAATTGAATAGTATTGCGTTTCGAACTGCTCCCGTTCGGCAAATGCTTCGTCAGGAATTTCCGCCTGAACCTCAATTTCTGTCTGTAAAACATCGAAGTTGGAATATAAAATCTCCATTTTACTAATACGAATTTTTAAGTCACTCAATTGAAGATCACTTAGTTTTTCACACTTGTAAAGTAATGATACACAATTATTAAATTGAGTTAATTTAGCCTTTAAACTCGCACGCTGCTTAATTAGCTTATCCATTTTAAATGATGTCACTTTTTTGTACCGTAACAAAATAATAAACAAGATCAGAATAAAACTTAACGAACACAAGATATGTACTTACACTTTATACTTTAATCAACCACTATTTGTTTTACACTTTAATATTTATTATATTTCGTTGTTATAAACGCAAAATATATTGCAAAAACAATATAAGACACGGATTAATAAGTAATAACTTAAGCAAATTAAACTGAAGCTATCGATTGGCCGTTTGACGTTTAAATGCGAGCGCAATGAAAACCGGAGGTAGATTGTAAAAAAATGGAATGTATGAAATATAAGTATCGTTTTTATTTTTCGAAAATGAATTATTATGCACGTAAATTAATTTGAAGAATACTTATGTTAAATAATAATGCAACGCATTAAAGAAAATGTAGGAAAGTAAGTATTTACGAAAATATGTTTTAAGATAAAAAAAAATATGTAATTCATGAAAATTGCACACGAGAAAATATAAGAGGAGATAAGAAGAAATTATTGGAACGAACTCACTCAGATCAATTTCCTTATGCAGTTATTTGAAGTTACTTTTCAAAATGTCTGTCCGTTATCTTCCAATGACCGTTGACACTCTTGAATTTATTTTGGAATCTTTGTAATTTTGATGATATAAATAACTTCTTCAATTTTTAAGCAATATCCAATATTGAGTACGCCGATGTTTCCAATAATTACCACTCTTTGTTATCTCAGTGTGTAAGATTTTTTTCCTTTTCGCGGTAACTGCCAATAGTTAAGACGAATAATTTTTGATTATTTCTTCGTATTTCAGTTTTGTTCTTCGAGAAGGACCATTTGTTGGGGTGTTGGTTTATAAAGAAGTGGACTGTATATTTAAAGCTGGTTTAATGACTAAAATACAAAAATAATATTAATATTCGTTGGTCAGTTAATGTGAAGCGCGAAAAGTCTAGATGCGAAGTGTCGTGGGTCGCGCCAAAAATGTATCGTCGTCTCCGTTCGTAGCTGCTCGGGTGGACTCGGTAAAAACGTTTTGTTTCTTCATGATGATATGAAGTGAGTGAAGGAACATCGAATATACACGGTTATTTTTTTATTACCCTGGAAAAATTAAGGGAAGCTTTACGACATGGTGTTAGAATGTTTTAAATATGAATAAAAAAAATAACTCACTAATTTTATATCAATTTTCTAAAAAATCCCAAAAATGCTGCAGCATTTTTAGTCATTTTTTTATTTTTTTTGATATTTTTTTTATGTAATAATGGATGTGTCCTGAACCGTCCCTAAAATTTATCAGGATGATAAAAAATAACCATGTATAGAGAAACTAATCAAAATATTTTACAAAAAATAAAAACCGACTTTAAAAACACTGAATGTCTCTTAGAAACAATTTGGCGCCTCCATGACTGTCAAATTTATAGCGATTATGATAATTGTTTAAATTAGATAATACAGCTGATATAACTGCTCATCTGATTAATCTGTTTTTGGGATAATTCTGTCTATATTTATAAATCCAACCATGATCCAACCACTCGAATGTTCGGGGTGTCTTTTATCTAAATCGATTAAGTCACAGATAAGATATTATTACAACAACAGATACTACACTCTAAAACTACATTATATTAATTAAATTATGAAATTTATATCTGTAATTAAGTACCTATCTATTCTTCTGACTTCGCATACGCTACATAAAAATCATACTTTGAGACACATAGCAGGGACATCCGTCCCGCCCAAATCATTTAAGTGTAAATGAAAGCAGATGAGGGAAAAGTGCATAAGCTGAAATACTTAAATATAAAAAAATATAGATATGACAAACCTGAAACAAACACCATCTCAAATATTGTTCATTCTGTCAAATGAAAAAAAATACTTGGTGAAAACATTCCCCAACCGCGGGAGGGGAAGTGCCCCGCGCTTAGAATAATTCTAAGGCCCCGCGCTACAAATAGCCCCCAGCCCCAAGGCAGATAGTGTCGGGACGCTTTTCGGGGTGTGAAGCGGCATACAATACCTGCGCCGCTTACAAAGCAGCAGAGCCACGCGCCTTTTGGCGTAGCGCGAGTCCGGCAACGGACCACTCACGGTCATGGGGTCAGCGAGAACAAGACCTCGCTGTTGTCCCCTTCCCCCTGCCCTGTGACGGACGGAGGAGCTGCGGGGGGTTTTTAGTGGGTGGGCCTGGGCCGAATCCGGCCCGGGGAGTCCCACATACCCTCGTGGTTTGGCTCGGCCACGAGGGATGCGTAAAGCATTTACCCAAAAAAAAAAACATTCCCCAAGCGATCTGGTATCATCATCACAGCCCATATACGTACCCACCGAGGGGCTTGAGCCTACCCTATATTAGGGTGATTAGGCCTTAGTCAACCACGCTGGCCCAGTGCGGATTGGTCGACTTCACATACATCATTGAATTTCTTCGCAGATGTATGCAGGTTGCCTCACGATGTTTTCCTTCACCGTAGGAGCGTCAGACAAATGTACATATGAAATTCGAAACGAAAAACACATTGGTACACGGCGGGTCTCGAACCCCGACCCCCCGATTGGAAGGCAAGTGCCGAGTCCACTGCGCCACCGACGCTCTCTGATCTGGTGACGCGATCTGGTATATCGAGCTTTATTTTACTAGGTACTTTATCGACTTGATTAATATATTCCCACCCATGCCTATTACAGCTTTCTAGTACAAAAGTCGTTGAATTAATCCGCGGATAGACACTGTTAGGAGGGGGATACAACAAACAATATAATTTTAATATGCTGGGCTGAACTGTAAGGTTATTCAAGTAGTCAAGTCTGGTACTTTACCGCTATTATTCGACAAGTGTTCGAAACAGACACACAGACCTGCAAATAGACAGACGAACATAGAAACTATAAGGATTCCTTGTTGAGTGCGGAACCCTAAAAAATATCGAGTAAAATACGAGTATTCGCGGCACCTCTACCACAATATAGAGAACGATACAGTAGCCCGACTCAGGCGTGTCTTTGAAATGTATACCTAAAGCTGAACTGGGCGCTAGGGTTGGTATCTACAAAAAAATCGGTGAACGTATACGTACACTACACGCCGCGCGTACACTACAGCCGATTCGTCCCTTTATAAGGAGTCGGGCTACTGTATCGTTCTCTATATTGTGCCTCTACTATGGACAGATGCGGAATGCATAATATGTCGTACTACTAATGCTTCAATGACATCAGTAAACATATTTTGTTGTCTAAAAGTATACGCTTGCAATCAGTAAGAGCAGATATTACGTCAGAGAATCGTGAATATAGCACCCAAGGATATGAATCATGTCGCATACATGCAAAAGCATGCATTGTGTGACCAATTAATTTACCAAGCTATACTCATTAATAATCCTTTTATAATAGTTTCTGTTTAATTACAAAACATGGTCTACACTTAGTCCTGTTTTAAACCAGGACAAAGTTGACGCTGTCTCTATATCTATGTATGTTATCACAAGTGAAAGTGCACTAGGTTAAAGCCAAGACTTACTTTAGACCAGGTTTAGATCAGGAGCCCTACCGCCTATCTCATAGCGATCACTCGCTAGCGATAGGCGGTAGGGCCTCAGGTTTATTTAATAAGACCGTTTATGTTCGTTTTAGGTTAATTTCGCTGTAAGAGGCATCATAGCGCCTGTCTTCACACCGATCGACGAGGATGGCCAGCTCAACCTGTCCGTCATACCAGCTTACGCCAAACATTTGCACGGACAAAGCGTGGACGGAGTACTGAGTTAGTATCTATTTTCGGAAATTGAGCTAAACCCCAGCTAGAGACTCGAAACAAACCCCTATTCATCTTATAACAAAACATGGTTTAAGCTTAGCCTTGGTTTAAGCCTGAAAGAGAATCAGGTTTAAATCAAGACAAAGCTTAGACCACGTTTTATTTTTGTTATAAGACCGTATGTATACCTACTAACCTACATGGCCAGCGTGAAATGGTGATGATGATGAGCGTATAGTTTTCCTCGATAAATAACCTTTTTTTTTTTTTTTTTCTCGGGGGGAAATGCGTAACCGCACCGTACCCGCCGTTGGCTAGACAGCGAGTGTGTGTGGGGCTCTCCCGGCAGGGTGCCTGGCCTACCCACTAAAACCCCCCGGTGTTCTCCCTGCCCTTATGGGCGCGCTAGGTAAGGTCCACACTGCGACTCCACTACCCACGCGCCCGGGCAAGCCCGACCCACCGGTCGGGCTATCGCCAAGGGGGGATTGCCCGAGAACACCAGGGCAATCCCCAGACGGAGGGCCTTACGGCGGCGTGCACGGGGCCAACCGTGCACGCAGGCCTCTACGGCAGGGTCATTAGATGGGTATCGCTTGTGCGAATGCCCGCCTTCGCCTGCCTATCCATCTGCGGCGGATGGGAGCGGCTTGAGGATCTGCCTCCCGCTCCCTCTCCGCGGCCTCCTTCTGCGAGATTACGTCCTCGCAGAAGGAGGCGACAGCCCCCCATTCGCCGCGGAGCATGGCCACGACCATGCTCGGCAGCGAGAGATCTCCGCCTGCCAGTGCAGCGTTAAGCTCGCTGCGCTGGAGTCGCCAGGCCGGGCACATCAATAGGGTGTGCTCGGCAGTGTCGTCGGGAGCGTCGCAGTGGTGACACCGCGGCGTTTCCTCCCGACGCGCGACTCGATGCAGGTAATGACCGAAGCAGCCATGCCCGGTCAGTACCTGCACCATGCGGAACGTGAGGCTGCCCTGCCCTCGATAAATAACTTGACTGAGGTAGTCTTTCTCGTTTTACACAGGATGGCAGCTATTGTTTTATAACTGGAACTTAAAAGTTATACAATGTGCAAGAATACTAAGGAGTCTTGCGAAGACATTTTAATGGCCGTAGCAATACAAACTTAATGTCCTACATGGGAAGACAAGAAGTCATGGTGACAGTTCGTCTATTACTGCATTTGTAAACTTCATATGTGGACCTCTCGGCCACTGTCTTTTCATCACGTAGCGTTAATGGGTCGCTCAGAAAGGAATGGCGTACGCGAAGCTGTTCATGGGCCTTGAATAACTTCAACAAATTCACAACGCAGGCAGAACACAAACTCGACTACTGTTGGGGTCTTTAACTGGCCAATTTGGCACTAATTACATGCTATCAAAAATGGGTCTGAGTAATACAAAGACCTGCAGGGCCTGCAAAGAGAAAGAGGAGAGCATGGAACACATTTTATGCCACTGCGATTCCTTAGCTGGCAGGAGAATGAGTCTCTTCGGGATTGGATATCCAAAACCTGAGGACTTCAAGGATATCCCACCCGGACCAATTGTAAAACTTATGAGTGAATTCGATTCATAAATGGTGATAGCAACTCATAAAAAAGGAGACAGGGGCAGCACAAAATATCCTCAAGGGTCGAAGTGCATGCAGGTCCCGCACCCCCCCCCCCCCCCCAAATAAAAGATAAGATCACGATCACGCGATGGTAATTTCGTATCTGAGAGGCAATCCATAAAAATATCAATAGTAGGTAAGGAAGACATTACTTCCTGGTTTTGCTTAACCCAGAAATAATATAGTGTTGCTTTGTTCCTCCCCAGTAGGTCTTGTGATTGAGCGATAAACAAATGCTGGTCTGATGTAGTTGGTCTGCAAAAGACAAAATATAACGGTATTTTCAGTTGGTGGTACATCTGGAGAATCAATGTGCCTGAATGTGGAAGAAAGAAAAAAGCTTCTCGAAGCCTGGATCCAAGAAGCGCGACCCTTGGGCCTCACGGTCATGACACAAGTCGGCGGTACAGTTCTACCTGACGTATTAACACTTGTAAGTTTAGAAGCCTGTAACACCGTAACTGCCAAAATAGTCCTATGATCTTCAGTCCAGGAGCCAACTTCAAAAGAAAGTTACCAACTGTGCAGAAGATATTGTTGTGCAATAATATTAAATATGGTGTTGATTGGTTATACTTATATCTATCACATTCAAAATTTCGGAACGACACACGATCTAAAACAGAGTGTGACGGAGACTACAACAACAGACTTGACGCGAGATCGTGACCAAGGTGAGCCAATTGGCTTTGTTTTGCCGGGCTTGTAATCTATCAACACCCTTTTAGTTACAATTTCATTGTTATTGTATTTGTGTATCCGTGAAAATATACATAATTGCTTTCTCTTATTGTTCACTCTCATAATCGGAATAGTTTATTATTGAGAGAAGTATTTTTTTAAGTTTTCAATAAATCCATAACTTCTTCTGAGACAACCTGCCCCGACATGCCCTAAACGCCTTTGTCCAACACGTTTTGCTAAGCACAGTCGAAAATCGAGTAACGTGGGGCAAATTGCTTTTTGTTTTGATGCAGTGATTTAACTGATTTTTTTATATGCTCTAAGGCAAAGCACGCCGAGTCAGCAGGCGCAGACGGCATGCTGTGTCTCCCAGAACTGTACTTCAAGCCGAAGACCACTATCCAACTTGCGGAATACTTACTTGAGGTTTCCAACGCTGCTCCAGAAGTACCACTTATCTACTACCACTTTCCTGCTATGACATGCGTCGACAGTAAGTCTACCAGGGAGTCACCGTCATTGTCATTATCGATAATTGAAGTTTGGGATCCAATATTTTTTTTATTTGATACAAAATAGATGGCACTGGCAAACTAGTAAACGGGCCACCTTAATATTAAGTGGTTGCCGCAGCAAATGGATTCTTGCAACCAGCGGCCGTACCGCCTAACTCAAACGGCCTGGGCCAGCGTGGTTGACTAGGGCCTAATCACCCTAACATAGGGTAGGCTCGAGCCCCTCGGTGGGGACGTATAAGAGCAGTGATGATGATGATTATGACAAGACACCGTTGTATAAATAAGTAGGACCCTCTGAAGCATAATGATATGATATCGAAAAGCACTTCTCTTAAAAGTCATCGAAGTTAGTACTATAATGATTAATGATGGTTAACACAATAGTCTCAGAGTCACTTCCTTATAGAGTCATATCCACTTCTATGAATGTGAAAAATATGATTACCAACTTAATGTCACGTTTCTAATTTCAGTGAACATGACCGAGCTCTACCAAGAATTGACATCTACGGTGCCAAATCTCAAAGGATTTAAAGCAGACTTGAATGTTGCTATTCAGCTAGACGATTTGCTGCTACCTGACCATAAGATCTTTATTGCTAATCACGTAAGCTATTTCTGTTTCTGACTAATAGTCTCAAAATAAATAGTTGTGGTGTATGATTGCTTCGCTTTTAATTCGCGTAATTTGAAATTAGTATTGTACTTGTAAAATGAATATCATAATATATTTTTCATCCCCCATCTCGGAAAGAGTATTTTTGCTATTCGATATCTGACCGCCAAAACCGTTTTTATCCGCTTGAGGTTAAAGTAAATTTTAATTTAGAACATCGCGTACACTAGGTATGTGATTTCAAAACATCATTAAACCTATTTACTTCCATCTCCATGGTGCCGAATTTATCATACAACTTTTTTGAAATTTGTTAAAAACTCAGACTCTGAACCTCCTTGGTGTACTTTTGTTTTTGACGTCGTATTGTTATAAATAAGAAACTTGAAAACAAGTAAAAATGAATGAAAACGAAAATGAGTGATTCCAGCGACGAAGAAGTTTATTTTAATGTTGTAGTAAATATGTACCTAAACTGAAATAAAAGTATCTCGTGATTGTTAATGTTTTATATTGCATTTAGTCATTTCCTCGCTGAGGGAGGATGAAAAGTTACGTATTGCACTCGAGTGCAAAGATTTTTCACCTTGTGCTCTTTTGATTCCATCGCTAACGTTCAGGATTCTAATTTTAGAATCCTTCGCTTGCTCGGTCATCAAAATTGAGCACGCGGTTAAAAAGCAACTTTGCACTCATGTATAACAAATAACTATTTCATCCCTCCATCTCGGAAAGAGTATTTTTGCTATTCGATATCTGACCGCCAAAGCCGTTTTTATCCGCTTGAGGTTAAAGTAAATTTGAATTAAGAACATCGCGTGCAACTAGTTATGTGATTTCAAAACATCATTAAACCTATTTACTTCCATCTCCATGGTGCCGAATTTATCATACAACTTTTTTAAATTTGTTAAAAACTCAGACTCTGAACCTCCTTGGTGTACTTTTGTTTTTGATTTGCTTTGCGCGCGCCATTTTCTTTTGACGTCGTATTATTATAAATAAGAAACTTGAAAATAAGTAAAATAAACGTATTATTTGTTATACATAATATAAATATTTTTCTGTAATACTTACCTATCATAATGTTGAAGTGAATATGTACCTAAATTTTGAATCACTGGCTGCGCTCGTGATTCAGTTTTAGAATCCTTCTCTTGCTCGGTCATCAAATCAACTTTGATGACCGAGCACGCGGTTAAAAAGCAACTTTGCACTCATGTATAACAAATAACTATTAATATAGATAAAGATAATAATGATGTAGATAATTAATAATATAGATTAATTGTAAAATTAACTATTTCACTTTTTATGCAGTTACTGGCTCCGTCAGCTGTCTTGGGATATAATTCCAGCATCGCCACGGTGAACAATCTGTTTCCGTCTCTCGTGCGGGACCTCCTCGATTCAGCAAAGAAAGACGCAGCTAGCGGTGTCATGCGTAAGCAGGCCAAACTCAACGCATTAGTTGCTGCCATTACGCAGGAGGGAAAATGTAAGTACATTATTAAGGACGTAAGTGGATCTGGTGGGTTATTGCCTAAGGAAAAATCTATCACGATCGCTAATAATTTGACAGCCATTGCGCTGTAAGCATAAGACTCGGTGCCGGTTTCCTTTTATAAAGGAGTAATGGATGGACTGCGACTGTCAAATTTTAAGCGATCGCGATAGATTTTTTCTTAGACAATAAACCCCCTGAAGATCGGAGGGCTGTCCGGCAAAGTGAGTGTGTCAATCTTGAATACGTGTCAATTAAATTGCGCAAAACATGAATATAGTCTGTTCAAAATTGAGAGTAGAATCGTTTCCACTATTATAAAAGATGCGTCAGATTTTATCCAAATTTATTTTATTAGTGCGCCTTTTTTTTCTGTCGTCTTTACTTCTTATCGACAGCACGACTACGCGGCAATATCGTATACACAGTATACCATCGTATACCATGATCGCTTGTAGCAAATTTAAAACATTATTGAAACAGAGACACCGCTCTTGCTGCATATAGCGCCATCTCGCTCTCAGTGTGGTTTTACTATTGTTTTGAGCGATCATGGCGGGGTCTAGCCTCAGACTAAGGACACCAATGGATTCACAATGTATTAACTATGACACGAATAAATTTGCGTCCAGTCCGCCATTACAAAGCACCGTGTTGTTGTGCTAAAATATCAATCAGTGAGCGTTATTTCTGAGTGCATTTTACAGTTCTATGTTTTTCATTGATTTTTTAATGAATTGTATAAAGAAAGACATAATTAGTGTGGAATCTTGGACGCTGCGTCCCTAGTTTTTTCCGCGATCTAGAGCACCAACACAAGTTTTGGCACGCTTTTTTCGTAGGTATTTCATGTCCTTTGGTATCCTTAGTCTGAGGCAGTGTTGCCAAATGGTCACAAAAGTCACGTTTTTTGTGACTTTTGGCCTCAGAACAATCACTACAGCACTTATGGCCCTCTTCTGTGACATGTCTGTGACTTTCGTGACTTTTTAGGCTTGTCTTTTTTCTAACTTCAAAAATGTGACATTTCTGGCAACAAAACGTAACTTTTGACTCAAGGCCTTGGCGACACTTGGAAAAAAAGTTGAGGTGTTTTACATTATTTAAATAACACATATTTAATCATCCATGGACTGATCACGCTTGAAAGGAATATTTCTACTCTAAAAGCCTGATGTCGTCATGAACAGTCTCAACCCAAACCGCGTCCGGTCTAATAAACCAGACCAGTCTATTTTGGCTCTAATGTTGTATTCGGATTATTTAAAATATGATTTACATGTTTTGGAATTTTGGCTTGCTCCCATTAAATCTAGATAGATGAATAAATAGTGCTTTCTGGTCACAGGTGACTTCGTTCCAAGTATGAAGTTCGCAATGGGGGTGATCACGGGAATCCCCATGGGTCCCCCTAGGAAACCGCTGCGCCAACTTAACTCGAAACAAATGTACCAAATACAATGCTCATTAGAGGAAAAAACAAAGTAACTTATCTATGTGGTTGCATTATTTTCTAGTATTTAGGGATTATTATCTGATTAATAAGTATTATTAGATTTTTATTCCACATACCACAAAAGATATTATGTTATTCAATTAAGTATTTATTTATTATTAACATCGTTAAAATTTATCTGAATAAAATTGTCTGGATAAGTAAGAATGATAAATTTTTTATGTAAAAATTATCTTCATATTAACTTTGATACCTTAATTAGTAAGTATAAGTACTCTTTTTTATATTATGAGTTTGTAAGTTAGGTACCTACACAAAGTGGCTTATCCATTAATGTTACTTTACTATTTTCACATCAATGAACGTGATAGATTCATTTAAAATAAAGCAGAAAATATTTTATTATTTATTAATAGAAATAAAAACAATATTAAAATAGTTAATCTTGCATCTTTTTTATAACTTTCCTAAAGGGCGAGTTCTGTAACGCTCACTTTAGCAATGAAAATACAAGCAATTTTAACGAATTTGTGTAATATGATTACGAATAATTTAATAACCTATAACACAGAAATTGTTACAAAAACTTCATCGTCCTTAGCTTAGCCGCTATTCGAGCCGCAGCTTCCGCCGAGATTGCCTTCTGCGGCAGCGCTGGGGGCCCCACTTTGATGCCGCTCAGAATCCCCATGCCAGCCTTCATTACTGGCACCTTGGCTCCTGAAAGACCAAGTTTAAGAACTAAAAAAGTTTTTGGAGAAATTCGTTCAAAGTTCCACTAAATAGTCCGGAAGGTGCCACACCAATTTAAATAGTCATTTTATTCCGGCTTGCGGACGATTTTAACCGACATCAAAAAAGGAGGAGGTTCTAAGTTCGGCTGTATCTATTTTTTTATGTATGTAAGATATTCAGTTATTTGCATCTGGTAGTCGTCATATCATGTTACTGAGCTGATGATGGAAGGTTTCTGGTAGGCTTGCTGTTCGGGAATAATTCTTTCAATACTGTTTAGAGCGAAAGACCTTTTATTTTAAGATATATTATTCTGCCGTTTGCCTACATAGACTCAAATTGTAATAAATACAAGGGTATAAAATTTAGTTAAAAGACTGAAATAATTTTTTTTACAAAAAAATTTAACCGGCTTCAAAAACACCAAATAGTCATAAATAATATAAGAATACACATGACCATCATAGTTTTATATTAAAGTCGGTGCCAAGCAATGCTCACTTGGAGAGTCCTAAAAATATGAAAACAACTAAAATAAGTTAATAATAAGTAAGTTAGTAATAAGTAGTTAACATTTGGCACCAACTTCAGTATAAAAATGTGATGTTGTATGTGTATTGTTATATTATTTATGATATTTTGGTGTTGGTTTTTTTTTCTAAGTATCTACCTAATGTCCGTTCGGCAGAATTTTAGGTACCGTAAAATGGGGTGAATAGAAAATGCGGGGTGAATAGAAAAAAAACGAGGAAAGTTTTTTCAAGAATAATTACTCGTTGACGGATATAGGAAAACTACTAAATTATTATATTTTTAATATGGTAACATTTTTTTAATATGGTAGCAACGCCGATTTGAAATGAAGTATGTCAAAAGTGATTTTAGTAACGTTTTTCAAAGCACCAGTTGAGCTGTGTGATTTTGAGGTCTACAAACTTTGGGTTTTTAACGAAAACTACGTTTCTTACGGTGTTGAAAACACTTTTAATCGATCTGTGGTTCCTCTGGGATAAATTTTGTGCAAAAGTAAGTACCATTTTTATAATAGATTTTTATTATAAACGTAAATAATGAATTGTGCCAATTTTGGTTTGTATTTGAGGTTAATAGACACGGGGAAAAGGCGAATAGACACGTAGTATGGGGTCAATAGATACGGCATACGGGGCTAATAGAAACGGGAAGGGGTAAATAGAAACGAGAAAGGGGTCACTGGAAAAAATCCATTTAGGGTTGCCACGCATGTTTAGTTCTAGTATATTTAAATTTAACTTCCATACATTCACATCCCGAATCTAATTCGAAGCAAAGTAAGCACTTACATTGCTTAGGCGTCGAGCAAATTGTCTCAGTATGTTTCAACGTAAATATTTTTTTCTTTACCTAGAGTAATATCAGACGAGTGAGTGTAGTGTGCCTACTTAGTGCACCAGGGATCGTGGATTTGATCTTCGCCCAGGACAATCCTTTATGTGATGAACATTTCTGTTTGTTCTGTCTGGGTGTTTATATTTATCTATATATAAAAAATCTCACGTCACAGGGTTTGTCCGAGATAAGCTCCAAAACAACTTAATCGATTTTCGTGTTTGGCTAATTGTCCAATTTAAAAGATAGGATTACTTTTTACCTCGACTATTGATTTTAATATTTATTATTGCGTTAAACTTTATTATGACAAAACGAGGATCGCGGGCACAGCTAGTTTATCTATATTAAAAATAACTTCGTTGGTAAGTGCCTAAGCTACGTATCACGGAATCAGATCAATGTTTGTGATGTTGTCTAACATTTCACTATATTTAACAAGCTTTTATTTAACTTGTTAATTTGAAGTTTATGTTATAAATCATTCATGTATGTACCTGTTTGTTCAAACAATGTGGTTTTGTTCCAGGTACATCATCAACATGCCAAGAATCTATAAAGAAAATTTGCCAACCCTACACAATTTTTCTATTCACCTCGTATACCGTATTTAATCACCCCGGGTTCGAGGCGAATAGAAAATGCGTATATTTTTGAAGTTTTTGCTAAAATAAGAAGGGAAACTTAGTTAAGTTTGCTTTTGACAGACTAAATAGACCTAGACTCATATAGTTATTATTATTCCCTAGCCGTAAGTAAATAAAAACATAGTTTAAATCTTATCTAAAGTTCAGAATTGTGTCTATTCACCCCATTTTACGGTAAACAATATAGCACACGTAAGTATCCTTTCTATTTTACGTCATCGACAACTTGCGACAGTACCTAGTATTGATTTCGGGGACGTTCAAGTATTACGTAACGCAATTTTTTAAGGTTTTTGACCCCCTCTTCCCCGCATGTAACGCGCCGTATCATTATTCTGTTTTTGGCAAGTAAGGTCTTATAGAACATGTTAATTGAAAAAAATGTGAAAACCGCAAATAAGTACATAGTTAGGAAACTTATATACTGAGACGAGTTTGTACGGAAACCATGGTGCGCGAGTCCAACTCGGATGTGGTCGGTTTTTTAAAAATTACTTGGGAAATGAAAAAATATGTGTGCAATATTTTCTAGTAATCTGCCAGACGTACATTCAACTAGATTGCTCGTATCGCACTGTCAGGCGTTTTGCTACTTGAAACATTGGTCAGTGGGCCTCATGGATTTTTGATAAGTCCATGGTGGGCCTAGACCAGCCATACTCTAAGTGTGTTCTGCTTTTTCTGCAGTCTTTTCGCAGAAAAACGTATGAAGATGACATTAGCTGCGGAAAAAATAACGAGAGGCTGTCACATTCTAGTCATCTCCATACATTTTCTCTGCAGAACGACTACGGAAAAATAAGCATGTTACTTTTGTCTAGGCCCACGGGAGGGATATCACGAGTTTAACCGATTTAAATTACTAACATTATACTCGTACAATGTATAATTGGCTAGATGACTAAGATTTTTTTTTGCTTTAATAGAAGCTCATTCATATAATAAACAGAAAGAAAAAATCGGTTTTCGAATAACTATAAAAACAACCGAGATATGAGGTATTAAAGATTTTTCTCCATCTCTTTCTAGCAAAACGGCAATTTACAAGGAGTCAATATGGCCGTACTCAACAATGACGTCACAGTTGATGTCGGATCTCTCTGTCTAATCGCCTTCAAATTAACAACTTAAAATGCTTGTATCTAAGGTATTTCTAAGCCGATTTTAATTCTAATTTCACAGAACTGCGTCTTTTTCTACGGTATTTAAATATTTAATGACGAGACGTAAAAATTTGAATTCAGTCATCATCCCAATTATTGAGTATGGATAGCGCAACATTTTCAGATGGTAAAATATTAGCCTCCTTAGGCATCACTTTTTTGCCTGAAGCGTTCCACAAGAATAACCTTACAGCAAGGAACCTGTGACAACTTCCCGCTTTTCTTTCTGCAACTATCACTAATTTTCATGCATTTTTACTGGGAATCGCCTGCGGGAAAACATGTATGTGGCTTTTATAAGTGGGCTGCAATTAGCGAATTACTGTATTTTTCACCTCTCCAGCGCGATTTTTTGAAATGTTCCAAATATAAACAACTTTGTAGCATTCATTCTGCATTTTGCCGACTTGTAACACAAGATGTGAAGTCACTACCCAGTAATTGCACTGCCTGTCTTACTTTTCAACCGGAACTGCAAGCACCGCTGCTTGAAGGCAGAAATACTAATACTAAATAAAGGGTATACGTGCAGACGGTTCTAGTACTGAGTATCCCTCGGCCATTTTTCTGCTTAAAATCTCACAGCAAAATCGCTTTAAAAGCTATTTTCATATTTTTTTACCTTATTCTTGTTTCTCACAATTGATGATTGATTGATGAAATGTTCCACAATTTTTTGTGTCTGTCAATCACCGTGCGAGGTGATTTGAAGAGGAGACTTAGCTACTTCGCTAGTTCGAGATTGAAAGCACTCGCAGCAATAAAAAATACGCACAACGGACCTAACGGACCTTAGCCCTCATCTTACCCGATGGTAAGTGATGATGAAGCCGAAGGTGGAAGCGAGCTTCACCAGCAATGTTGAAACAATACTGGAACAGAGACACCGCTCTTGTTGCGTATAGCCATCCCGCTCTCAGCGCGGTTTTAATATTGTTTTGGGCGATTATGGTTAGGTAGGGGGCTGGGCTCAGAACAACAACTAAAGCATTAGTTATTGTTGAGGGGCTGGGCCCCTCAACAACTGAGGAAATGACAATTTTACTTTTAATTGTCTATTGTCTACTCCTGTAATTCTCTAATTGAACTATGGCGAAAAACTAAGTTAAGTCGGTCGTAGCTAGCCAGGCGGGCTCAGAGGCCCTACCAATAAGCGAACCAAGTAGAAAAACTCCTGCCCCATTGAGAATTGAACTCTGGACGTCCAGATTAATACTAGGTGGTCTCACTCAATCACTAGACCACGGAGGACTACTTGGTTTTTGAACAAATGAGTATTGAATTACCTTCTTGAGAATGAACTGCCATAGCTAAACTGAGCCTCTCCTGTAGTGCTCTGGCGAGGGGCACATCCCCGTTCTCGACCGCGACCAGGATGCTGCGAGCTAGCCTTGGGAATAGGTTGGTGCCCGTGCCCACACTGGACCTGATGCCTAGGAGGGCAGCTGGCGCTAGCAACTGGATTTGAAAATAAATATTATACCAGGTGTAAGTGACGGTGTCCCATTTTTTTAACAGTGAGTTCAGACCATAATTCTTAATTGAAAATCACTGAAATTTTCTCCCGGAAAATTCATAAATATTACGAATTTTTTATTATTATTTTCAAAATTTTCTGGTGTAGGACCTAATATAAAGTTCGTTTACGAATCATATTCTGTAAAAAAACTACAATAATTACACAAAAAATAAACTTCGCAATATAGATCATATTACATTTCCATCATACTATACTGCACGCAGAATCAGCTGTTTGTGTCATCGAACGTCAGCGCACCGGTGTGAGCGGAACAAAAATTAGAGATGCTGGCGCACCAATACTTTTATTTTATTTTAATATTTTAGGGAAACTTACAGCTAGTTACACATTCTAGGTAGGGCAACTAAATCACTGATGGCCAATTATCAGTTTCCACTTGTAGTTACAAAGATAAATAAAACATGTAAAACAAAACATAAAACAGTAAAACAAACATAAAGTACGGCTACTTATAAATGAAAATATTTAAAGACTAAAATCACACTACTTGATAACATAAAGCAAAACATAGATGTTACCGTGGATGACAATGTTACTTGTTTAAAAAGAAGTCGTTGCTGATTTGACGTTTTAAAATATTGGGAGAAGTATTGAACAGATCTAGGTCATATTGCTTGGATAGTTTGTTGAATGCTTTGCTTACTCTGACAAAAAATGTGTTATGCATATAGTTTGTTTTGGTAAAAGGGATGTAAATTGGGTCATTATAACGGAGTCTTGCAACAGGAACTCTTAAATTAATTTTACCTAAAAGGTCACCGCAGTCGACCACACCGTTTGCTATATTAAGTAGAAACACTACATCAGCTATGCGTCTTCTCTCGTACAATGGAAGGATATGAAATTTACGACAGCGATCCAAATAATCAGAATAATACGTTTTGACTTTATATTGTAAATGACGTAAAAATCGCTTCTGTATCTTTTCAATGCGGGTCTCGTATGTAGCGTAGCACGGGTTCCACACTTGCGATGCATATTCTAAGTGACTTCGCACATAGGCACAATAAAGTATTTTTAGGGTTTTAATAGATTTAAAATCGCATGACAATCGCATTACAAAACCCAGGGCTCTGGATGCTTTCTTTACAATGTTGTCAACATGATCATCAAATAACATCTTGCTGTCAAAAATTAGCCCAAGATCACGTATAGTGGTTACTCTTGTAACAGCAACGCCGTGGAGTTTGTAAGTGAATATGACGGGATCGGGTCTACGTGTGAACGTGCAAATGTTACATTTAGCGACATTGCGTAACATGAATAAAAATTAAAAAAAAGCTCGTTTTTTTCGCTTTAAAAGCTTTTCCGAAAAAAAACATAGGTACACAAATAGTAACATTGGTCTGAACTCACTGTTAAAAGAAATGGGACACCGTCACTTACACCCGGTATATACAGCGTCTGTTCACGCTCGAGGAAGAGCGAGTGGCGGCACTGCATTCTAGTCTGTGCAGTGACAGCCTTTTTGGCGGCCGGCCGCATGTGATATGTCAGTTGAGTCGAGTCGAAATGTCATAATTTGTGGTTAGGATGATGTCCGGGCATCCATAAAATATAATACACAATATTCAAGCAAATAGTGATTTGCGCGGCGCACCTAATATCGGGGTGCGAAAGCCCGCTTTGTGTTTGTGTGTCAAAATCGCGTGTGTGAGTCGTGGTGGCCTAATAGGCCTTTGTAGTGCTCCGGTCTCCACCGGTGGATCCACTGCAGAACTTCGGGAGCCGCGACTTCCTTCGAGCTAGCTCAGGAAGTCCACCGGCTACGGAGGAGACGGACGGAGACAACGGGAATCGGGGTAAGCCACAATGCTTTTTATGAGCGGGTAGTAGGGCATCAGCAATCAACCCAAATTCCTTACTCGGTGAAACGCCGACGTGGTGGAGTCTACTTGGGGCACCACCATCTCTTGGTAGCAGAGCGTGGTTTTTAGATTTGAGTGGTTCTTAGATTTGAGTATTTGATTAGTATTGTACAATTAATATTGTAATTTTGTTGGTTGTCCAAACGGGCAATACATATTAATTGGTTTTGATTGCTGATTTTAAACCGACTACCAGCTCATTTGTGGACCGATCTCCTTAACTAATTGTCATTGTATATGAAAAATTGGGGTTAAATGTCTTTTGTTGTTCTAGTTAAGTTCTAGCATTTACCTATATTTGATTTTGGTTTGTTTTTTCATATCTTTGTTTTGCCCTTGAATATTTTGTTGTTAAGTTGTAAACTTATACTTGAATTTAATTTGTTTAAAAGATTTTGCTGCTAAATGACTTTGCTGTTGTTGTAATACACTATTTTGCTGTGTTAAGTTTTGGCATTTACATTTGATTTTGTTTTGTTTGCCTTTGAATATTATGTTTGTTAAGTTATTGACTTAATAGTTGAATTTAATTTGTTTGAAAAATTCTATTGTTAAATGCCTTTGTTGTTCTAGTTAAGTTCTAGCATTTACACTTGATTTTGGTTTGTTTATATATTTTGTTCTGCCTTTGAAGTTCCTCCCGATCTGTTTTATTGTCTGCGGTTGGCGGTCTGTTTGTCCGTGTATTATTATAGTGTTTATTAATTTTGGTGCAAAATGGTCCCGCCAGTCAGCCCGCTTAGTGGTGCCCGCGCGGGTGCACAAAAGATTTTGAGATGGTTTGCTAGTGCCGTCGCTTTGGTAGACCGACCAGACCGAGAACAGGCTTTGTTAATTCGGCATGAGGGAGTACCTGCTCGCTTGAAGGAATTGGAGCAGCTTTTCGTTCCTCATCAACAATATTTGCTCGACCACCCAGCCGAGGGTGCCGCTGAGTTGCGGGCAGTCGACCAATTTAATGCCGATTATGATCAGTGTTTTGAACAGGCGGATGTGATTATAAACAAGGCTCAGGCAATCCTATCCGCCCGGAGGAGTGAGTCGTGCACGCCCGGGGAGGTCAAGCCTACCCCGGCCGGCTTGCTGGGCAGACTGCCCACTTTAGACATCCCAACCTTTGATGGGAACCTGGCTTCTTGGATGGGGTTCATTAACCTCTTTGATAGCCTGGTTCACTCGAGGGACGACCTGTTCCCTAGCCAGAAATTGGCCTATTTGCTCTCTGCCTTACGTGGAGAGGCCGGTGTACTTGTCCAGCATCTACCTGTCAATGATGACAGTTATGATATTGCAAGGGCGTTGTTGACCGCCCGGTATCAGAATGTTCGCTTGCTAGCGGACACACATGTGGCTGCCATTTTAGGGCTGCCACGAGTATCGCGGGTCTCCTCATTGAGGAAGGAGATTTTGAACCCGCTGCTGAGCGCTATTAACGCGCTCAAACGACTTGATCTACCGGTGGACCAGTGGTCCTTTATTTTGCTCCACCTCATCCTCAATAAGCTTCCCATGGAGATGAAGGGACGCTTCGAACAAAGGTACGGGGGCAATAGTGCCTCGTACCTCCCCCCCTTCTCGGATCTCCTCAGATTTTTGCAGGATGAGTGTCGGATGACCGACCACTTGGATCTGGCTCCTATACCGGGACCGAGTACAGGTCGCTATGAGGCGACCCGGGCAGCGCCACGGAGAGAGCGCCGCCCGTACAAGCAGTATACTGCAGTGCGGCAGAACTCTCCACACAGGGAGAAGCCGATGCCTTGCAAGTGTTGCAAGCGGGATGGCCATCGTTTGCCGGCCTGTCCCAAATTTGTTGGCCTACGCACCGAGGGGCGTAGGAATATGGCCAAGCAGCGGAATTGGTGCTACCGCTGCCTGGGGGCTCATATGGCATCGGCTTGCCCCCACCCACGAGATTGCCACTGTTGTGGAGGGGCCCATCACCCCCTTTTGTGCTTCAACAATAGAAACACTCGTGAGGTGGTGAGAGAGAGGGACTCGCACACGGGCGGGGGCCCTCCTAGGTCACCCACCTCTCCGAGGAGATCGGAGGGGCGTGCCACCCCTCCGCGGAGATTGGACAGGCGCCCCCCCTCCAGTGAGAGGATTGGGCGCCCCACCCCCCCTACGGGCGGGGGGGATCGACGCGCCGCTTATGAGGCGCCACCGCGGGATTGGGCCGCGGTAATTAGGGTGCCACGCCAGGAGCCGATACGCTTCTCTCCCCCTATGATGGAGAGACCTCGTTTGTCACGGGCTCCCCCAACTTTCGCCCATCATGGGCACCGCCCGGCCCCCCGATGCCGCTTTGATCGGGGCCAGTACGTGCCGGATTGGGACCCGCTCGAGCGCCTTGAGCGCCCTATTCCTCCGCCGCGCACGCATTTTTCTTCGGACCCCCCTTCCCCCCCGTTGCGGGGAATGCGGGGGGATTTTCATTAAACCAACTGTCGGCTGCAACCCCCCCACAGGAGCAGGTGCTGTTACCAACAGCCTGCGTACAGGTGTGGGGCCCGAGGGGCACCTTTGTTTTAGTTCGCGCCCTTTTGGATACGGGAGCTCAGGGTTGCATTGCCTCCAGCTGGCTGGTCCGGCAGTTGAGTTTGAACACATCTCCATACCTTAAATCGGTACGAGGAATCGGAGACCTGCGGATCCCGGATCCGATCGGTCAGGTTTTGTTCTCCTTCTCCCCCCACTTCTCTTCAGCGCCCAAAATTGGCGCTACCGCGATTGTTTATGAGAAGGTTGTTGGTCAGCTTCCGCAACAGCACGTTTCGCGCGCTGTCGTTGATGCGACATCAGGATTGACCTTGGCTGACCCTTCCTTCCACCGAACCGGTCCGATTCACTTATTGCTCGGTGCCGATGTTCTAGGCCGCGTGTATTGTGGGAAGAGGAGAGAGTTACAGAAGGGTGGGCTGGTAGCCTTATCTACATCGCTTGGGTTTGTAGTGATGGGACCAGTTAGGCATAACCCACCATCTCCATCGGTGGACAGTTACATAACTGTTAGCTCCACCTTATCGGATGTCCTTCAACGGTTTTGGGAGGTGGAAGAGCCACCTACCGTGAAGCGAGTGAACCCCTTGGACGAGGAGTGTGAGTTGTTCTACCAGAACAATACAGGTCGCCTTCACTCGGGACGGCTGATCACTCGTTTGCCCTTTTTGTCAGTTCGCCCCTCACTTGGCAGCTCCCGGCCGTTGGCCGAGAAGCGGCTGCTGTCCATGGAGCGTCGCATGAGTAGGAACTCCGACTTCAAACAGAAGTATGTCGACTTCATGCGAGAATATGAGCAACTGGGGCACATGTCGGTCTCGCGACTGGACTGGCGAAACGAGGAACATAATTTTCTTCCTCACCACGCGGTTTTGAAACCTTCCACCGGGAAGATACGCGTTGTTTTTGATGGGTCAACTCCCACGTCTACCGGAGTTTCGCTGAATCAATGTCTGCATGCTGGACCGAAGTTGCACCACGAGGTGGGTGATGTATTGACCAACTTCCGTCGCCATGCCGTCGTCTTTGTGACCGATATCCGGATGATGTTTCGGCAGACTGTGATTCACCCGGACGATAGGCGATATCAGCTCATATTATGGAGGGAGGATCCCAGAGATCCCATGCTGGTCTACGAGCTGAACACCAATACATACGGTTTGCGTTCGAGCCCCTTTGTGGCAATTCGCTCACTTGTGGAACTCGCTGAACGTGAGCGGTTACGATACCCTCGCGCATCCTTGGTTCTCAAGGAGGATGCATTTGTGGATGATATTTGTACGGGCTCCTCTAGTGTCGAGGAAGCCTTGATTTTGCGAGATGAACTAATTGCTCTTCTCGGGGCTGGTGGTTATGAACTGAGGAAGTGGATGTCCAACTCACCTCAGCTTTTGTGTGACTTGCCAGACGACCACCAGCAGGAGCCTCATATTTTTGAGAATGCCAACACTCCAGATTTACTGTCTGTTTTGGGAGTGCAATACAGACCTGTCCAGGACACGTTCACCTATCGATTGGAGCTGCCAAGCCCCAAGGTCTGGACGAAACGGTTGGTTTTGTCTACAGTAGCTCGTACCTTTGACCCAAATGGCTGGATTAGTCCCGTAGTGTTTTGGATGAAGTGCTTCCTACAGGAACTTTGGTCAGCCGAAGTGTGGTGGGATGAGCCCCTCTCGGGCCGTTTGCTGCGAGATTGGGAGTCCTTCATGTCGTCTCTCCCCGACATTAACCGTGTTAGTATCCCTAGACATATACTACCTAAGGGACGGTTTACGGCCAGCCTTCATGGATTTTGTGACGCGTCTGAGAGTGGATACGCAGCCGTCGTATATATCCGGACGGTCGATGATAGAGGAGCTGTTAAGCTCCACTTGCTAATTGCTAAGAGTAAGGTTGCTCCACTTCGGACTCGATTAACGATTCCGAAGTTAGAATTGTCTGGAGCTACTCTTCTGGTTCGGTTGATGAACCACGTTGTTGACACCCTGGGACGTAGTGTGGACTTTGAGTCGCTCTTTGCTTGGTCCGACAGTCAGGTTGTCCTGTGTTGGATTAAGAACTCCGTCCACTCCCTGGAAGTATTTGTGGCCAATCGGGTATCCCAAATACAGGCCTCGAAGGCCACGTTGATTTGGCGCCACGTGCCAGGTGAAATAAACCCTGCTGACTGTGCATCACGTGGCAGCGAAGCCCCTCAGCTTATTGACCACACTCTGTGGTGGGGTCCCGAATGGTTGTTACAGCCGTCCTGGCCTTCCACACCAGCTGTGGTGAAGGTACCAAATCCGGGCTTGCGTGTTCACGCTGTCGAGACTATGGCGGCTCCAGAGCGGGAATTTTTATTAGACCGTTACAGTTCTCTGGACAAGTTGCTCGGCGTGACCGCTTGGATAAAAAGATTTATACGAAATTGTCGACGGCCTCAGGACAAAGATTTGTGTCCGGTCGTCTCTCCGCAGGAGCGCCAAGATGCTCTTTTGCATTGGGTGCGTATGACCCAGTCTAGAGCGTTTGAACCGGAACTTAAGATTTTCCGTACCGGGACATCCAAATTAAAGGGACCCTTGGTGCGTTTGACTCCCTTTCTGGATGATAAGGGATTGTTGCGTGTAGGAGGCCGATTGAGGCACGCTAACTTGCCTTTTAGATCACGTCATCCCCTGTTGCTCCCCAAGGACGGACCATTGGTGCGATTGTTGATCATTGATCGCCATGTGAAGAATGCTCATGCCGGATGTAATGCATTGACCGCGCTCCTCCAACGGGAGTTTTGGATTTTGTCAGCGCGAAGAATAATCCGATCTGTTATCTTTCGATGTCTGCCCTGCTATCGTTTACGCCCCGAGACGATGCAGCCCCAAATGGGTGATTTGCCTGCTGATCGTGTGAATGAATCGATGACCTTCTTAGGAGTTGGAACTGATTTCGCGGGACCGTTCACTATAAAAACGTCGCGACTCCGTAATGCTAAGACTGAAAAGGCTTATTTGTGTGTGTTTGTTTGTTTGGCCACTAAAGCCGTTCATTTGGAGGTGGTGAGTGCACTCACCATGGACGCTTTCTTAGCAGCGTTAGGCAGATTTGTCTCCCGCCGGGGACTGCCTTCTCTAATTCGGTCCGATTGTGGGACGAACTTCAAGGGCACTGATAGACATATAAGAGAAGTTTGTGAATTTTTAGATAAAAATAATATTGAGATCGGATCCACACTCTCCCGTAGGGGGGTAACATGGCGATACTCCCCGCCGTCTTGCCCTCACTGGGGAGGGATTTTTGAATCTGTTGTAAAGGCCGCCAAGACTCACCTTCGCCGCGTTATTGGGGAGACTATTCTCACGTTTGAGGAACTCGCGACGGTGTTTCATAAGATTGAGGCGGTTCTCAACTCGCGTCCGTTATGTCCGTTGTCTACCGACGCGAACGATTTGCAAGCCCTCACGCCGGGCCATTTCTTGATAGGCAGACCACTTAACGCCCTGCCCGAGTATCCTTATAGAGATATCAATCCCGGACGCCTTTCGCGGTTTGAGTTGCTCCAGCAGCTTACCCAGAGTTTCTGGCGCCGCTGGCACCTTGAATATTTACACATTTTGCAACAGCGCGTTAAGTGGTCAGATAAGACAAACCCACCGAGGGTTGGAGACCTCGTGTTAGTGAAGGACCCAAACGTGCCACCCTTACGTTGGCGTCGCGGACGCATTGTCCAACTTACTCTAGGGTCTGATGGTGTGACCAGGTTTGCCGAGGTCCTAGTTGGGGATTCTGTTTTGAAGCGCGCGGTCGCTACTCTTTCTCGCCTCCCCTTAGACTGATTTGGCGGACAGTCCGGGACTGTCCGGAGCGGGGGGATGTTCACGCTCGAGGAAGAGCGAGTGGCGGCACTGCATTCTAGTCTGTGCAGTGACAGCCTTTTTGGCGGCCGGCCGCATGTGATATGTCAGTTGAGTCGAGTCGAAATGTCATAATTTGTGGTTAGGATGATGTCCGGGCATCCATAAAATATAATACACAATATTCAAGCAAATAGTGATTTGCGCGGCGCACCTAATATCGGGGTGCGAAAGCCCGCTTTGTGTTTGTGTGTCAAAATCGCGTGTGTGAGTCGTGGTGGCCTAATAGGCCTTTGTAGTGCTCCGGTCTCCACCGGTGGATCCACTGCAGAACTTCGGGAGCCGCGACTTCCTTCGAGCTAGCTCAGGAAGTCCACCGGCTACGGAGGAGACGGACGGAGACAACGGGAATCGGGGTAAGCCACAATGCTTTTTATGAGCGGGTAGTAGGGCATCAGCAATCAACCCAAATTCCTTACTCGGTGAAACGCCGACGTGGTGGAGTCTACTTGGGGCACCACCAGCGTCAATTTTCAAGCAGAAGCCATATTTTCTGTACTTGTGCAGATTAGCAAACTGAACAACTTTAACTATGGGACCGAAGAAATCGTGAAAAAAAATATGTTAGTGGATGTTGAACATTTGTATAAAACAGCAGATTTTTTTCGCCATTTCAAGATTGGTTCCATAATAAAAGTTGTTCAGTTTAAATAAAATTTTCTTTTTGTAGGATTTATACAAAAGCTTGTTTTTGAAAATATTTTTTACCATCATTTTTGTCAATTTATATGCCCAGCCTCTCACGGGTATGCTAAAAAATACTTTTTTGAGACCCTTCTACACTATAATAATGTAAGAAACTGTACAACTGAACGTAAATCTGTCAATTTTGCATAACTGAAAAATAAGAATAATAGGTAAGGTAATAAAAACCGACCAAGCGCGAGTCTGACTCGCCCATGAAGTGTTCCGTAGGATTTATGACGTATTAGAAAACTACTTACTAGATCTTGTTCAAACCAATTTTCGAAATTATTTTTTTTAGTTTTATCATTCTCTTACTTTAGAAGTTACAGGGGGGGACACACATTTTACCACTTTGGACGTGTGTGATCTATAAAATTGTAATGGAAATACTTACATAGCTTCTAAATTAACAAAGAACTTACAGAATCTGCACCCAAAAATATCTCCTGATCCTCGTTCAGGTTTCTCAGCACATCGGCGGCTTCGCTCAGGTCGTTGGATGTGAACTTAATGCCTCTGAAATTTGGTATACTTTTGGTTGCGGCGGAGACGAACGCTGGCATTTTTACTGTAACAATGTGGTTACCCACAGAAGTTAGTGGCGAACTGACCCACTTAGCCGGTTTCAGAAAGCATGCTGACAGATGTTAGTATGTTATTATACTAAATCTATAATCTGAGGTTGTAAAATGTGGGAGATAGATCGATGCCGATACAAATTGTGAACTTCGTCACAAACATTGAAAATATATTACCTGTACCTAATGTACCTAAATCTGATGGGTTTATTAAACGTCCGGCTTTAGGGAGCGCCGACGGAGTGATCACCGTAAACCGAACTAACTTCATGTGCCCTTGATTGATATATTTTAATAACAGGCATCTCTTTAATGAAAAAAAATACCATGAGCCCCAAGATCCTCTGCAGGCTTGCGGCTCCCATGATAATCCATCTTCCGACCTTCAAACAGGGGTCAAGCAATCTTTGGGCTATTTAGTTCACTCAAGTTCCGCGTGATGCGAACGGATCCAGTTTGGCGATAGTATTGCCAGTCATAACCACATACTAGATAAATAATAATGATCTTTCTGTGATCTATGGTCGCGACTCAGGGATACGGAACGTCACAATATCATCATATAACCTCGGAACAAGAACTAAATATAGCGTATATGCATGGACTTTGATTATAGACAAGTATATGACTTTGGGACAAAATGGAGGCTTTTTGACTTGACGGACTTGTCTGACTGACTTTCTTGACGACAGTAAAATAATGTTACTTCCAAGGGCGTAGCTACCGCCGTATCAGTCTTGTCAAAGATACGGGGCCCCCTAGCTACCGGGGCCCCGAACCCGTGTAAGCAAAAATTCGTAAAATGTAGTCCAAAATCTCACCCAAACTCTAATGCCGTACGCTAAATTTCCCGGAAAAAAAGTAACATATTATACACATTTGAAAGAATACACTGAAAAAAATGATCAACCTAACTTGTTGTGTTATTTGTAAGTTTTGTTAAAAGGAAATAAACTTTAGTTAAATTTAAACAGACTTTTCAGTAATCAGTCCACAACTAGTTTTGTAGATTTATATTTGGTATGTAGTAACTTAATTTTTTGTTACTGTTTACTGATTTTACATAGACTAACTAGCGCAGTTGCAGCAACAAAACCAGTTTCTGCACATATCTAAACTTTGTGCTTAATATCAATCAACGTGTCTGATTATTTTTAACAAATTCGTAAATTTAATAGTAATTAATCAACACGTATCAACCAAGTACAAAACTTATGTTAAATATTCAATAACCAGTTTTGTTCACAACAACTAATTGATTTTATCTATTAATAACAATAGTTTTGTTCCTAATTGCCCTCAAGTTTAGCGAAAAAGAACTATGCGAACAGTTTTGCTAAATTAACTAAATTTTCTTTATACGTAACGTAATGATTTTTACAATAGTAACATTTTTTTGCTGTCACCAACAAAAACAGATTGTTTATATTATGTAACCAAACGTCAGGCGGTGCGGGGGAAGGGGAAAGCAAAGCAAACAAGTTCATTTCTGCGCCGGTGTTATTCGTGTGACAGATGGGTATTCACTATAATATAATCGGTGTCCTTTTTATTTATTTGTTAAATGGATCGTGTTCGTTAAAAAAAATTACTTCGCCAAGGTGGTCAAATGTGTGGAAATGAGGTATGAAATCGGGATTTTTATCAGTTGATAGAAGAGCCCTTCCAAGTATACAGGGATATGAGGCAGGCAGGTATTGTTCGTCGGATCAACCATCTAGACGGGAATTGGCAACCATAACGGGTTGTACTCCTGAAAGGCTTGTATGTCAAAGAATAAAAGTCCCTATAGCATACCTTGTGAGAGACAAAAAAATAGTGTTCTCCCAAGCTACGCAAAGGCACCCCCAGATAAGAACATGCGGTTCTAAGAATTTAAGCTGAGTCCACTAAATATTGTTACACCGATGGTATAAGAAACTTCCAGCGTGGGGGCTGACAGAGATAGAACACGCTGACAGAGACAGAACATAATCGGGAATACGATGGAAGTTTCGAGAAGGAAAGACAAACTATCGATGGGGTACGGAATGTTCTAGAATAGAACATTCTCGAATGCCTCGAATGTTCACCAGTGCCACTATATAAGCGCGAGGGCGAATGCGGATGGATAGTAATTCTTTTCAAAAGAGCAAACCGAGCGGATCAAGCGATACAAAGCGACTTGGAAGCGTTTTATAGTGAAGAGTTCTGTATGCATATTGTTCAGTGATTAGTAAAGCGGTTTACAGTGTTAAGTAAAGTGACTTAATTAGTGCTTAATTAAATCTTATCTCATAATTGTCGGTGTTTCGCGATTTCCTATACAACACCCACCCCCGCAAACGTAACAATATTAAACTTTTTGGAAGTCTTTATAGTATAATATTATAATAAAACCGTAATCCACATTTCTCCACGTTCTTTATTATTTCACCTTTTCGTTACATCCTGTATAAGCAGTATAATACAGAGTGTAAGAAATGGCTTGGCAAAAACTTAACACACGTGATTAGGCCATGAAACTGAACTACTTTCGAAAGCTGTTCAGTTTTATGGCCTAATCGCGTCTGTTAAGTTTTTGCCAAGCCATTTCATACATCCTGTATTTTTGTTACTAATTACTTAACTGAGATTGGCTACTAATAACAAAACGGTTTTGTTATACATCGACAAACGGAACCTGTAACATGTAAGCAAACGTAAAGTAAAATTGAATTAACAGTTTGGTTGCCAGCAAGCAAAGAGTACAGATATCGATAACTAAACACTTTGATTAGTTACAGCAAAATCCTTTATTAACTTTTTTATAAATAGCATTGTAATTTTTAGATTAATAGTTAGATTAAAAATGTCAAATTGATAGATTAATTTAAACGAAAAATGTTAGGCTACTGATTACATAACCCAGTTAAACAAACCTAATTCTGTTACTGTTAACAAGTAGTTCGCAAGTCCGTAGATTAGGGCCTACTAGTAACCAAATTTTAGTTACTGTTAACCAATCATTTTTTTCAGTGTAGTTTAACTTGTTGACGGTCGAGGCGCTAAGCTCGCGTTTGTTTACTACATGGCCACCAGAGGTATCGTCAAAATGTTAATCTTTATCTAAAAACCTCCATGGGACAAGAACGGCGATTAAATTTTATCCTTGTTATCTATAGGGACAGAAAATCTCGATCAACTGAAATCGTCTTCTGATATGGATGATTTAATTTAAATAATTGCCGAAAAAAGGCTAGAAAAATGTTCGTTTGATTTCAATTGTTTTGCGAACTAGCTCCTAGGTGCAACTATTACATGTAACAAGTATTTTTGTTTTCATTTTATTTAATACGAGTGCTTTTGTTTCATTGTATAAAAAAATACCTTCCATTAGGTCTTCGCCGCAGTTAGGTAGAAGGGCCCCCCAACAATTTTTGATACAGGGCCCATCAGGGGCAAGCTACGCCCCTGGTTACTTTGATATTTGAGACGAATTATATTAATACACTCGACTTGATACTGGCAGTAATGGTTGTTATCCACAAATTAAAAAAGAAGAAAAATGTATATGTAACAAATTTAAAAATATCCATTATCCTCATCACATTTTGCAACGTCATGGATCGAAGCACTTTGGAATACCCCTCAGTCGAATTAAATCCATCACACAGGGTGTCCCAGAAGCCGACGTCAAGCCGAAAGCAGGTGATAGACTAACTCATATATGTTATCAGAAAAATATAAAAAAAATCAAAGTCAACTATTTAAAAAAAATCTAGCATAAAAAAAATTGATAAATTTACACCCTGTGACGGTTTTTTCACTGTTGTTGCTACAAATCTTGACTTTTCTAAACATTTTCTTTTGTTTTGTAATCCTGAATAATGTTTCTGTATACTCTAATCTAAAATTTAAAGCCAGCTGCTCCAAATTAGAAGGATATGCCATTTTTATCTAAATTATATATTCAAAATTAATTTTTCGCATAGCTTTAACAAGCTGTACTGAAAAAAAATGTACTATGCGAGTTTGGCAAGTAACTGCAAAAGTTGGCGCATTCAATAAGGATTCCAAAATGGTATGATACTTGGTAGATAATTTCTACGATTGCAGACAATATTTTTTTCCAAAAACAGGCAGTTTTGAACAAATTTTTCTTACGTACTTAAAATTTATTCTAATGTACCCATGGTTTGCTTTAAAGCCGTAACTTTAACATTCTAGTTTGGGTGAGACCTGGAGAGTCATTTTACGAAGTGTGAGAGAGACAGATAGTGAAATAAATTAAAAACACAAACATTGTTTAACATAATTTATTTAAATGTCAAGATTTACAACAGGTGTTCAAACTGTCTTCCTTCAGCTCTAATGCAGGTTCGACATCTTAAAAAAGATCGGGCTATCAAGCGGGCGAATCTTCCATTATTAACAAAATCATTTGCTTCTATTATTCTTTGCCGTAGGTCAGTCACAGTTTCGATTGGCTTTGCGTAAACTTTTTCTTTCACCGCTCCCCAGTAAAAGAAATCTAATGGATATAAATCTGGGGAACGGGCTGGCCACGAGATAGTACCAGATCTTCCTATCCATCTGCCTGGGTATTCCTCATCGAGATATTCTCTTACTGAGCTGGCATAGTAAGCTGGGCAACCATCTTGTTGAAATCACATATCTCTTAGAATGTTAAGTGGCACATCTTCCAGTAGATTTGGTAAATTATTTTTTTTAAAAATGTAAATAAACTTCACCGGTCAAGGCGTCTGGCAGCTCAGAAGGACTATTATTTGTCCATTTAAAATTCCGGCCCACATATTCACTTTAAATCGATATTGTGATCTATCTTGCCTCATCAAATGAGGATTTTCGATATGCCACTCGTGTAAGTTGTGTAGGTTCATGTAGCCATCTTTTTTAAATGTCGACTCATCTGACCACAAAATTTTTTCGAAGAATATCGGATCTTCTCTGTATTTTTGTAGCATTGTTTGACAAAAAGCAATACGGGGTCGATGGTCCCGGGGTAGTAGTAGAGTTTGTACTCGCTGTACGTGGTACGGGTGTAGCTGATTTCTTTGCAAAATCCGATGGGCTGTACTTTTGGGTACTCCTGTGCTTCTCTCTATTCCACGTACAGAAATACTCCGATCTTCTTCGACAATGTCAAGTACAACGTCCTCGTAAGGGGGACGAAATCTTCTTTCACTATGTACTTGGTTCGGCAGTCGGCCCTCTGAGAAGTGTAATCGGTGCACATTTGTAAAGACTCGATGATCCGGAAAACGAGCTGCATTTGGGTACCTCTGACGATAAAGTCTAGCTGCAGCGTTGGCATTGCATCTACATTCCCCATAAATTAAATGCATGTTGGCGTATTCTTGTGTCGTGTACGCAGACATGGTGGCACTACACAATTACACAATCAACGATAAGTAGTCCGGAGTAAAGCAAAGGTCGTCGGTAGAGAAACTAAACAGTCCGAATCCAAATCACAAGCAATCAAGTCCAATAAACGAAGCAGAAAGTGGTAAGCACGAAATCAACACGAACGAATACAAAAAGATGCGCAGTAAGCGAAGGAGCGAAACGTACTGATGTGTATTGTTTGTGCGTTAGCGAATAATTGGCGTCACTATCTGTCTCACTGAGATGTGAGACTCGCCGTCTCTGTCACGTTAGCGTCACTATCTGTCTCGCTCATACTTCGAATCTCTCCGTCTCTGTCACGTTAGCGTCACTATCTGTCTCTCTCACATTTCGTTAAATGACTCTCCCTGTCTCACTCAAACTAGAATGTTAAAGTTACAGCCTTAAAGCAAACCATGGGTACATTAGAATAAATTTTAAGTACGTAAGAAAAATTTATTCAAAACTGCCTGTTTTTGGAAAAAAAAAATATTGTCTGCAATCGTAGAAATTATCTACCAAGTATCATACCATTTTGGAATCCTTATTGAATGCGCCAACTTTTGCAGTTACTTGCCAAACTCGCATAGTACATTTTTTTTCAGTACAGCTTGTTAAAGCTATGCGAAAAATTAATTTTGAATATTTAATTTAGATAAAAATGGCATATTCTTCTAATTTGGAGCAGCTGGCTTTAAATTTTAGATTAGAGTATACAGAAACATTATTCAGGATTACAAAACAAAAGAAAATGTTTAGAAAAGTCAAGATTTGTAGCAACAAGAGTGAAAAAACCGTCACAGGGTGTAAATTATATCGATTTTTTGAAATGTTAGATTTTTTTTTAAATAGTGACTTAGATTTTTTTTTTTTTTCTGATAACATATATGAGTTAGTCTACCGCCTGCTTTCGGCTTGACGTCGGCTTCTGTATAGATAAAATTCATATTATGCATAGAAAAGGTAGCTATTCAAATTCATATTCTACTGTTGTTTCGTTTATCTGTTATTTTGGCTTGCATTAATAAGACGTTTTTGGTTTTTTTTTTTGTCAATTGTGTAATAATTTCAATGTCGACAATATTGATTACATTCTCTTTGATGGATCAGTAAAAAGGTAGGTCAATTTCACCATAGTCGAAAATTCATCTTTAATTAGCTTCTATCTTCGGTGTTACCGTTACTTACCATAGCTTTGATAACACTCAAAAGATATTTGTCGTAAGTAAAAAGCACTTACTATCAACCTTGCTCATGGCAGGGTAGTGGTAGTACAGAACGGGTAGCTTGGGCGCGGCTTCGGCCACCAGCGCCACGTACGCCACCAGCTCGTCCACGCTCTGCGGCCTGAAGTACAGCTCCGGCAGCGTCAGCAGCGAGTGGACGCCAGCCTTCGCGCAGTACCGCGCCTGTGCGTTGAAAAACGGCGCCATCAACTTACTTCTGCTACCCTTTTTTTTCTCGGGGGGAAATGCGTAACCGCACCGTACCCGCCGTTGGCTACACGGTGAGCGTGTGTGGGGCTCTCCCGGCAGAGTGCCAGGCCTACCCACTAAACCCCCCCGGTGTTCTCCCTGCCCTTTTGGGCGCGCTAGGTAAGGTCCACACTGCGACTCCACTGCCCACGCTACTTCTAGTGGATTTGCGATTATACGTTTCGTTATCAAAACTGGACCCAAGAACCAATGTGAAATGGTCAAAGTTGACCAAACGGGAATTGGACGAAATACAACTAAGCGATAATGATTGTGAAAGTTAAGCAAAGTTCTCTATATAGAGTCGTTAATTTGACCTAAAACCATCAGAACCCAAAAACGGAAACACTGAAACTGCTCCTTGTTTAGGAAGCACCTTAAAAGGGGCTCTACTGACCCAGTCAGTTATCTTATGCGCTGGGGACTGGGAGCTAGATGAGAGAAAGATTGCAGACAGCGCATTTGTTACGCACAACAATAACGCTCTTGGTTTTCAATAAGCCGAAGACGGCAGCGAGTTCCACTGAAACTGAGGAACTGGCATCTTACCTCTAACTGTCGGAACATATCAATGTAATTAACAATTTTATTTTAGTAACAAACTTAGATAAGACGGTGGTGATTTGTTTGGGGACCTTTCATTAGGCATAATGTTGTTTGTCATAAAGACGCTTGGCATAAATCACTAAGCATAATAATCGAAAAGCATAACGTCATAATTAATGATATCTCTAATATTTTGGGGCATTTATTTATAATTAGAAATGATGTTATTTTAAAGGATATAATGTTTACTCTGTTTTACTTAACTTTTTATAATAACATTTCATATATTATTTTATTCAAATATGATACTCGAATCTTCTATATTTTCATTTGATATAATTTTTGCATAGTATATATATAGATTTTTTTATTTGAAAAGTAATTCATTCATGCTACTAGTGATAGAAACGAATCGCTGCAAAACCGACTCCACGTAGTCTTGTTTGTCCTACCCCTAGAGTGTTATTCAAACCCGCGTAGGCGCGGAGGGGCGAGGCGGCCCGCGAGCTGAGGAGCAGGTGGTTTTAACGCTCGCCGCCGCGGCTGAGGATGGCCGGCGAAGCCGGCCAGCAATCCGAAGCTGCGGTGGTGAGCGAAAACCAATCTGCGACGAAAAGCTCGCGTGGGACCGCCGGAGCCCCGCAGCGTCGGAGCCGTGACAGAAACCATGCATGTGCATGCTTGCTTGCGTGGTACATGCTTGCTTGCATTATGCATACTTGCTTGCATGTTGCATGTTTGCTTGCATGTTGCTTGCTTGCTTGCATGTTGTATGCATGCAATGCATGCTTGCGCGCAAGTTTATGCCTAGAGAAATTCTGCGTAATCGTATTGTTCGTTGTGATTAATATGCTAAACATTATTTATGCTTTGAAAAATTATGCGTCAAGTTGTTCTGTGTTTCGAGTTTATGGGTTTTAATACTTATGACAAATAATTTTCTGCCACACAATATTATGCTTATTACCATTCTGCTTCCTGATTATTATGCGTCTTGACGATTATTTCAATCGAAATTATGGAATATGATTTTATGACAATAATTTTTATGCCTAGAAATAGAGAGCCGATTTATTTACTCCTATTATCTTACTGACGGATTGATTACCTAGATTTTAACTTTTCATACTCAGTCCGCACTCGCAGCCTCTATCTATAAGGTGCCAAAGAAATCAACAATCACGTTTTACTCTCCCGGTTGCAATGCGCCTTTAATTAAATTACAATAAGGTCGCCAGCAGCGCTGCTGGCGACATTGTTGTAATTTATTTGATGTATCAAATCGATACAGTTATGAGTATTGCGTTGGATTACATACGTTGGACACATGTATGCTGCAAGAGCAAATGATGAATTAGATACATTAGTTACGGCATTGAAAATAAGCTCTTAGGTTCATTTACAACATGAGAAGGTTTAATTAAGCTAATCGATCACATCACGCTGGTCAGACGATTAAGATATCCTTTAGGTCTTCTTCTCGTTGGCGGATTCAGGACTTAATTTTTAGCGGCACAAGGCGCGGTTACTTTATTTTGTAAAAATTCAAGTTAAAAACTTTATTAGCTCCGAGTAGGAACCTTCTCAGGATGAAAAAATTACATCCTGAATCCGCCCCTGCTTCTTCTCCATCAGTTGATTCTACACTAGATAAGGGCACTTACAAACAAACCGAACAAGTAACTATGAATCATAATTTGCACGTCGCAAATTGTATCGGTTGACTGCTTGAAGAATTTGTTTCAGCTAAGGGTGCTTATAGACGTACCGGACATTGTCATTTAGGTGTCGGTCGAAGGCTGAAGTTAACCTGTGCCGTTGACAATGTGCCGTCCGTCTGTACCTGCTGTATGACAACTTCAGAGCAATGTATGAAATGAATAGCAGAAGGTAAAATCCACCGTACTTGCTGATAGCGAGCGTGAGGCTGCATGTGATGTGGCAAAACATACCCAGTAAACCATCATCATCACAGCTCCTAGAGGTAACCACCGAGGGGCTCGAGCCTACCCTAAGTTAGGATGTTTAGGCCTTAGTCAACCACGCTGGCCCAGTGCGAATTGGTTGACTTCACCTACATCTTTGATTTTTTTCGCAGATGTATGTAGGTTGCCTCACGGTGTTTTTCTTTACCGTAGGAGCGTCGAATAAATATACATATGAAATTCGAAAACGAAAAAACATTGGTACATGGCAGGATCGAACCCTGACCTCCCGATTAGAAGAATAAATAGAAAGTCACTGCTGAATAGAAAGCCAGTTCCGAATAAACCATGTAAATGTAACCATAGTGCTCAGTAAACCAAGCATAGCAACATCTTGCCCTCAGGCGGGGCGATCCTCCAGTACCTAGTAATTCAACGGATCTAATCACAGAACACAGAAAGTTTTCTGTGTTCTGTGGATTTAATCTAACTAATCTAATATATCTAGTAACGCTCTACGTATTCGGTCAGTAAGTAATAAAATAAATAGATAATATTAATTGCGGTCCCCGACGACTAGATATATCAAAGTTAAAGGGCCAACCAACACATTTTATTTTTTACTTTTTGGAGGTTTTTTTGTAGGGGGTTTTAAATTTTTTTAATTTAATTTAATCGAATATAAGCAGTCAACTTATTATATTTGGCATCAACACAATTTGACCGGATTTCACACTAACTATCTAAACATACAGAAATTACTCTTCTTTATAAAAAAGATATAAATAACACGATACTCGTTAAATGCTTGCCTTCTAATTGTGTGACGCGATTAGCTCGTTCGTGTATACCTAATCGACAGGTAAATGGAAATGCTTTAGAAATAAAAATTCGTGTTACTAATGTGCGTGACCATGTGTAACTAATAATTGAAACAATTACCGAAGGATATATAGAACATTTTGGTTACAACTTATTAAACATCTTTTTGACTGTATCTTGCGGCTCGGCTCGTTGTGATATTATAAAAGCTTGTCGCGACATTTATAAAAATATACTTATTCAATTCTTTTAGAATTACCAATATTAAGATCGAGTTAAATAGGTAGGTATTCTATTATTGTTTATCTCGTTTTAGAGCATAAAATCTTGAAATTGTTTCTACTTTTAATATATTTTTCATTTTGTGAGGGCAGCCATCTTGAATTGGATTTTTTTTGAAAGAATAAAAGAGCTTGACTTGTAGAATACAGTACTTTACATTATATAATGTAAAGTACTGTATTCTACAAGTCAAGCTCTTTCATTTGATACCCATACTGGAGAGGGTTGTACAAAAAAAACATTTAAATGCGCCAATTTGGGATGGCGCCTATCTTAGTTTTTTTATAGTGTAGGTACTGTATTCTACCCATATTGCGAAGGGTTGTACAAAAAGTATGTGATTTGTGATTTTGTAGCCGCGGTCATCTTTGATTTGATATTTTTTTCATAAAGTATTCTACTCTATTCTGCAAGTCAAGCCCTTTCATTTGATAGGTACCCATATTATAGGAAAGCATAAAAACATTAGTCCGCCGCCATATTGAACTTAGAGTTGACGTCACCTTATTTTTCAAGTTATTCTCAGCAAGCCCTTTCATTTGATACTCATATTATAGGAGTGCATTAAAAATAACTAGTCCGTCATCTTGGGTTTGGTGTTCCGCCGTGTTGGAGAAGAATGACATCACACAGCTAACCATGCATTGTTATCCAAACTAAAGGTGTATACAAAATTGCAGCTCGATCGGTTAAAGATAATAACTGCTTCAAAATTGAGTTTCAAGATTCCATCTGAACAAACATACATTGCAAGTTGAAAAAGCATTAATAATTACGAGTAGATTTTCTAAATGAACTATTAGAAAAATGAAATATTAGACCATGGAATTTGTAAGGAACTGAATTAGAAAGTCCGGCCAAGTGCATGTCGGGCCATGCGCAATATAGGGTTCCGTCCGTACTGATTATGAAGGCTGTTGTGGTTTTGTTTTTTCATAATTTTGACAATTACCTGTTTAACCTAACAAACAACTTTATCTAGCAATGGAATTTGTACGAAATTTTCCTTCACAAAGTATACATTGTATAAGTTGGTAGATTTCTACTATAACTCTTTAATTTGTAAGCCCTACTTAGCTGTGATAATTTTCCTTATAATTTCATTACATAAATTACTACCGTATACTTCTGTTTTTCACTTATCCATAAACAACCATTTAACTGGCGGGGGATACTTGTTTTCAACAAAGATTAGCATTTTAAAACTTGATATTGCACAAACGGGTGGCTAAATCGAAAAATTGGACTCGATTCGATTGAATTGGATTGGACAAACTACTTAATGGAAATAGAGATAAATATACTAAAAAGCTTGAAACATGACGCGTCGCTTCGCTGCGACTCTGCATCAGTGTGAGTAAGGACTCACCAAACGCAGTACGTCAGGCAGAGCACCGCCGCCAACCTGGACCTGAACGTGAAGGTCTGTAGCCTTCGACACCTTCACCCACTCGTCCACCAGCTGCATCCTGTCAGCGACGCTGAAGGACATACCCTCACCAGACGTGCCGCCCACTGTAACACGTAGGTAACAGGATCTTTCAGGAAACTGATTTTCACGGATTCGAAAAATGTTCAAATTCGAATATAATTATTCTCGAGCGGTAGGCACAGCTCAGCCAATCAGGGACATATCGAGCTCCGCCATTTTTTAAAGGAAAGTCACTTGACTTATCTCTAGTAATATCGTTTTTTTACATATCTATCTTTCTATGAAATAATTATTTACCTTGGATAAATAAACCTTCAATAAATAAAATTTAAAATATAACATAAACTAAGTCCTGGTCAGGACTAAGTTTATAACCAAGACTAACTTTAGACCAGGCTTAGACCAGGTTTTGAAATAAGACGAGGTGCGATTTCAGACAACCTCCTCGTGGTGCACCCTGGGCAACCCGGCAGATTCTCTGCCGCGGGCTAATAGTCTGAAGAGAGGACCCCCATAAAGGGGGGCGTGGGATGGCCGGGCTTAGCCTGGCGAGCCACTTCGTGTGGCCACCCGCTTCATGCGGGGAAGGGTGAAGTCCCCTCTTCTTATGATAAGAAGAGGTGTGACTCTCGCTAGAAGCCGATACCGGCGGCTACCTCTGATGGTAGGAAGGTTAAGGTGAGTTCCTCGATGTGTTGTGATCTATTGAGGATTTCCCTGAGCTTCGGCTCACCCGCGCGGCGGTGGATCAGCGGGAATGAGGTTTAGCTGTTGTCCTCTCTCCCTGTCTTGTGACCTTAGATCATGTAATGAATGCTCTAAGCTTGTGACGGACGAAGGAGCTGCTGGGGGGGTTTAAGTGAGTAGGCCCGGGCCGAGTACGGTCTGGGGAGTCCCACATATCCTCATGGTTTGGCTCGACCACGAGAAATGCGTAAATGCATTTTCCCCCCTCCCAAAAAAAAAGTTTTGTAATAAGACCGCATCGGCCGAAAAAAAAATGTAAATCCTGTTTATGTGTATTCTCATTGTTTGTGTGTTTTACATTTATTATAATATTTTTTTACCTTTTTACTATAATATCGTTGTACTAACCTAATAGCTTCGTAGGTATACCTTACTATAAGTGTGAGAAATAGTTGTTCACCATGAAATTTATAATACGTATGTTTAACATGCGTACAGTTTACTTGAGTATTGCTTGAACACAAGGAGTACTAAAGATTTTTATCGCGTTATGTGAAAGTAAGGCCAATGTAACACTTCGTCGAGGTGAAGAGGAGGTACGGTTAAAAAACAATGGACTATACATAGAACTATCTACGTACTGTCCTTGATGCTCGGCTTAAAGAATACCAAAGACCTGAGTGGGGCTATTCTTTTTTTACACTTTATATTTTAGATGCTTCTACCTGAACGAATGTCTTAAGAAGCCTTTAAATATACTTTTATTACTACTACGACTGCAGTTCAGGAAAAGGGCTCTTATTTGCTAAAAGAGTTTATGGAGGGTTGTTCATAAACATACCAAGAACCCCCTTGATTCCCGCAGCAGCCAAGTACTTGGCATATGCTGGAATCTCCATGTAGTTGATAGACTGGTCAGCGTTTATCGGCGTGAACACGGGCGCCATGAGCCCGCGGAATGTAAAATTAACCTGTGGAAAGATAACAACATGGAGATAGGATGAATAGCCGTTCACTTCGACTTTCAACCTACATCGTCCAAGTGAAGAATTTTAAAATGGCTTATGTTTAACTTACCACCAGATATAGCAAAATATAACAGTCAAAAATAGTAAATGATCACCAAAATTAAACCGCATTCTAATGTGAAATTATAATATAACCAAAGTTTTTACATCTTGCTATCCTATTAAAGCATTTGTTTGGAGTCATCTCCAAACAAATCATTGTTAACCCAAAAATTGTTAATGATAACCAAACTATTAACCACATTTTAATTTAAAATGACATGCAAATATTTAACATCTCGTTATCCTAATAAAATAAATTACGCTAGGTAAATAATTATTTACCCAAACATAGTAAATAAACTCCTAAAGTTTGACCCATTACTATTGTCAAATTTTTACTCAGTTTCGAGCTTTTTATGTCTCTAAATTAAATAACCACTACCAAAAAAATGGTTTTCCTTGAGCGTTTATTAAACCAAATGCCTATACGTTAAAAAATAAAACTCATAAAATTTCAATAATCCTTTTATTAAAATTAAAACAAACATAAAAAGCAGTCGTAGTTGTTGATGGTTGCGAGTGGGATATCTACACCATCAACGCTGGCGTCCCTCAGGGGTCTGTTTTATCTGCTACGCTATTTTTACTACACATTAATGACCCGGTGTCATTAGTTATGCCGACGACAGCACAATCATAGCAAGATATTTTTTGGTCGAGGAGAAATTCAATCTCTCAGAGAAATGATGGTGGAAAGGGTGAATTCGTCTCTTAAAGCAATATCGGATTGGGAGGTGGCCAATAGAGTCGAATTCAACGCTGACAAAACGCAGGCGTGTCTATTTAGCGCTAAAAGGAGCCCATTTCATCTGACTCCTTCTTTCCCGAATGTATCGGTACCAATAGCAGATAACCTAAATATTCTGGGTCTTGAGTTATCCTCTAATCTGAATTTCGGCAAATTCATAGAGTCCAAGGCATTTAAGGTTAAACAGTACTTCACACGAGAACAACTCTTGAAACTTGACCAAGCTCAAATTCGAACGTGTATGGAGTACTATTCCCACCTTTGGGACGGCTCTGCCAAATATCAGCTGGCTGCTATGAACTCAGTTGAACGTCGTGCCCTGAGATTGGTAAATAATTGTCATCTATTCGAGACCAAACTCTAAAGCCTCGAACATCGGCATAAAGTGGGTTGTCTGTCGGTATTTTATAAGATACATTTTGGAGAGTGCGCTCAAGAGCTACATAGTCTTATACCTCCTGCTCCATTCCTTTTTAGAGATCTAAGACGCACGTCGGGGATTCATCCCTACACTGTGGACATTCCATTTTGCCAAACTAAACGATTCGGCAATTCTTTCCTTATTCGTGTCGCCAAGGAATGGAACTCTTTACCTTTATCGGTGTTCCCAGACCATTATAACTATTTAAAAAAAGGGTGAATGGGCATTTACTAGGTAAGCGCGCTCCATCATAGACCCAGTCTCGCTCACCATCAGGTGATTCTGGGTCAAACGCAAACCTATTTACAATAAAAAAAGTCCTCTTAAAACTAATAATAAACATTTT
Organism: Schoenobius gigantellus; assembly: GCA_963935595.1. Taxonomy (NCBI): domain Eukaryota; kingdom Metazoa; phylum Arthropoda; class Insecta; order Lepidoptera; family Crambidae; genus Schoenobius; species Schoenobius gigantellus. The sequence goes on from OZ012557.1 coordinate 7,276,455, forward strand.
TAAAATCTTAAGAAGAATCAGTCTTCCTTAATAATTGTATGGCAATCATAGTGGTTTATCTAGGCAGAAATAGCACATTAATTTGCTAAAGATTTGGTGATCATTTACTACATTTGATCTTTGAATACAATATGAATTGCAGTCGTGACTAAAACAGCTAGAACTATTGTAATTTTAGACTTTCTTTTTCTTGGTGTTAAGTATATATTTTTGGTAAAAGAGCTTAGGGTATCAAAGTATTTTTTGGTGGTCATTATATTTAATCCCCTTTAAAGTTAAAACGTTTACATTCATAATAACTATCGACATATTTCAAGATTAGAAAGAATTAGAACGGGCCTATTACATAACTCTGAATTTAGGAACTCAAAAGCCACCCTGATGGATTAATAAGGTTTCCTATTATTCGAATTTAGGATAAAGGAATGAGGATTTCCTTTATCCTAAATTCGAATAATAGGATTCCTGAGTTTAAGTGTAGTGTATTCCTTCGCCTTTTATAAAAAAAAACCTGCTATTTGTAATCTATATCTTACATTAACTACAAATTATTACTAAAATGAATACAAGAGAATAACAAAATTAACCAGAACAAAACTTACTTGGTCTTTGCTGCTTTCATTAGTGCAATTTTGGTGGACACCCGCTTTTGAATACGCAACATGCGCATTTAAAAAAAGAAACACAAACAATAATATATTTATCATCATTCCCTTTCTTATGAAACAACTCGCAACTTGATTAACTCGCTTTTGATTTATGTACGAGCTTCAACGTGTGCGCTTGACCAGACAACCGTGGTGAATGGAATTATTGGCCACTCTTAACTTTTAACCATTCACTCGTGGATTAGCAAGTCTGTTATATTATGTTTAAATTGCTTGTAATGTTGCGTTTATATTGTATACAACAATCAACCTACCAACTTTGTGTATAAAATGTTTCTAATATGCAACAAAGTTGATAAACGAGCAGACTGTCTACCTGATGGCAACTGACTTTGATTATAGTATAGTAGTAATATAGACAAGTATATAATCAAAGGCAATTGACTACAGTCGCATGTAATAGGTAGTGCCCTACATACTGGGTATAAGGGACGGTGTCCCATTTCTTTTAACAGTGAGTTCAGACCATGATCTTTATTCGAAAATCACTGAAATTTTCTCCCGAAAATTCATAAATTTTCCGGTTTTTTTTCTATATTTTCTGGTGTGTAACTTAGTTTTCAACACACTTGCTCGTAAAGTGGGTCTTATTACCTCGCATTTAGACCCGTTATTTAGTCTATTAAACACGAGTGCTTTTCACTTTACATAATCGCACAAGTGCGGTAATCTTAACACCACAAATTCTAATTTGTTCAAGATTGCAAAGTAAATGTATGTCCAGTAGGCATTCTTAAATTAGTCGCTTATAACTTTTTTTTAACACGACTTTATGCGGCTGCCAATTGGAAACAAATGAACAGCCTACTACTGGTTACTTAAATATTAAATTAACAACGATATTTAAACACAAACGTTTAAAAACAATAATTAATAACTATAACTAAAATAAATTATAAAAAATTCACACAAACTTGTTTTTTAAAAACTAAAATATTCGGTTTATTTACTTTTGAATTTTGGCTGTTTGGCCCTTTTTTCTTGGCTGTATGAAGAGTTTAGCCATGCCCGGGCAGCGCGCGAAAAAAAAGGCGCGCGGCATTTTCCCGCTATAAATTTTTTTGCCTTTTTGTTGTAATTGATAATTGATTATCTACAAATATGTCGAGTCCAAAAAAGTGCGAGTACCTAATAGTTTGTTGCCGCCAAAGTCAAAGGATAAATACTTGGCGGCATACGATACTTTCATGCAGTGGAAGATTGATAAAAAGCGCAGTCATTTTCAGAAAAATATTAATACCACAAGATCTTTTATTTTCCTCAAAAGTGTGTTGAAAAACGTCGTATGATACATGCGCGCATTGGTCATTACCGGCCCGTTCCAGATAAGCATTTTTAGCCATAAATACCAACATTTTTAGCATCTCTGCGTTTCATTAGCCGGTGATGCTAGTTTTTCTTGCTGGTTGTCATGCGTTTCATTTAAGCATTTTTAACACGAAATGCTAGCATCAAATACCCATGTTAGTAGATGGGTCATCTGATACCACTTTTTGACAGCTTTCAAATTTGACATTTGGAATCTTTTTTTCATGAATCAAAAAGGATTTTCAGCGGATTTAAAAAATTTATTGAAAGATATTTATAGTATTAGCCAATTCTGATTTATATTATAAAAAATTTTAAGTGGCTGGACTAATTAAGTGAGGTGTCAAAATTCAGCACGAAAAATCAGTACCTTGCGTTTCATTTGTAACAATTAGCGCGGCTAAAAATGTCAACATTTCTTAAAAGAAACGCAAAACGAGGCTAACATCAGATGTTAGCCTCAGAAAGTAGCAGTGCTTTATCTGGAACGCAAGGTACGTACTCTGCTTTCTTGTCGCGCTCGCCTACGGCTCGCGCACAATATCGCCTCGTTCGCAATGACCGACATAGCGCGCTCGTATCATAATGTACTATAACGTTTACAAATCATATTCTGTAAAAAAACACAATAATTACACAAAAAATACTTCGCAATGTAAATCGTACTACATTTCCATCATACTGCGCGCGTAATCAGCTGTTTGGGTCATCAAACGTCAGCACCGCACCGGTGTGTAAGCGGAACAAAAATGATGCCGGCGCGCCATACATTGCGTAACATGAATAAAAATTAAAAATTGAAAAAATTTTTGGCTTTTAAAGCATTTCCGGGAAAAATAAACATGAGTAAATAAATTTAATATTAACATTGGTGTGAACTCACTGTTAAAAGAAATGGGACACCGTCACTTATATCCGGTAGGTATAGTTCTTGTGAGATTTTCGAATATGCATGCAACTCCTACAAGGGCCCAATGTTCCTGTAATGTTCCTGTAAGGTTTGCAAATATGCGACACCTTTTTTTGGGGCGGGGGAATCTCTTTAACGATTCCACAAAGGACTGAAAAGCTGACAAGGCCGCCCCTTGGATATGCCATTAGACTCGGGTAAAAACCCCATACCTGCCTAAACCACCCTCCAGTAACTTCCACCCCCATGGAGGCACGTTCGGGATCGGACTAGCCATTCCCCGAACGCAAATATGCAACCCCTACAAGGCCCCAATGTATGCTGTCAAGTTGTGACATGAGATGCCAAATCACAGTTCCCAGTGTTTTCACCTGTTTTCACTGCCCTTCTTACCCTTCAAACCGGAACACGGCTATGGAAGCACCGCTGTTCGGCGGCAGAATTTTAAAAATTACCCGCGCACTACGTTTCGCCAAAATAATTAATAATAATAATAATTTATTTCATATAGCAACATTTTACAGTAAATATAAAACTTTGTTGCCTACACTAGGAAAACCTGTATTGTAGGCAAGTAAACCTTCCATTGTTCTCTATTTTAAATAATTATTGCAGTGAAAACAACAAATAAACAGTTACAATTAGGTACGACAAAAAAAATACAAAGAATACTATATAATACTACATATAGGTACTACTACAACAAACTTTTCTTTTTATAATGATTTACACACACAGAACTTAAGTCTTATTTTAAAATATACCTACATCATTGATTCAGTTTTTACATAATCCAGTGACAGCAAATAATCCGTGACAGAGGATTTGCACTGTTTATTATTTTGTGGATATAATATATTAAGGCACCTATTTATTTTATTATATATAAAGCAAGACAAAAAATCATGCTGGTGACGTGCAAAGGCAGAGTTACATCGTACAGTCGCAATATAGAGAACGATAGTACAGTTGAACAGACAATATCTTTCCGTCGCTTAGAACTGTATAGGGATTCGTCAAAAGGTGTTTTTGTGTGCTTGTTGGTTACTAATTTTAGAACAAAGAGCTGCCTAACAGTTAAAACTTGCAAATTAGAGTACAGCTGAGCGGTGGAAAATCTGAAATGCTTAAATGACATTAAGTAAAGACCTCTGAGCTCTTTCTATCTATCTAAGGCATTCGACCTGGTATCATACGACCAGCTATGGACTAAGTTAACTAATGACACTAGCCTACCAACAGAACTTATAAGGGTCTTTAGATATTGGTATGAAAATCAAACCAATCATGTTAAGTGGTCGGGCTCGCTGTCGGGGGTGTACAGGTTGGAGTGCGGGGTCAGGCAGGGAGGTATAACATCGCCTAAGCTCTTCAATCTGTACATAAACCGGCTTATCGTTGGGCTGAGTGCGACTGGTCTTGGCTGTTCATTGGATGGCTTACCTTTTAATAACATTAGCTACGCAGATGATATGGTCTTGCTCAGCCCTTCGATAAATGCTCTCAGAAAACTACTGCAACTCTGTGAGCAGTATGCGGTGACTCATGGGCTAAGGTACAACGTTAAAAAATCGGAAATCATGGTTTTTAAGACGCGACACAAAGTTCATTATAATATTCCTCCTGTTAAATTAAATAATACACCGCTATCCAGAGTTTCACGTTTTAAGTACCTTGGCCACTGGGTCACTGAAGACTTATCAGATGACGCAGACATGGAAAGAGAGCGCAGAGCATTGGCTGTACGTAGCAATATGTTGGCTCGCAGGTTTGCGCGCTGTACGAGGGAAGTAAAAATGTCTTTATTTAAGGCATACTGCCAATCCTTTTACTCGTGCAGCCTGTGGGTTAACTACACACAAAAATCACACAATGCTCTGCGTATCCAGTACAATAACGCGCTGAGGGTACTGTTGGGGCAGTCGCGGTTTTGTAGTGCGTCTGGTTTGTTTGCAGAAGCTCGCATCAGAGACTTTTATGGGATAATGCGTAGCAGAGTCGCCTCACTGATGCATAGAGTCCGCTGCAGCACCAACAGTCTCCTAAGTGTAATTGGAGACCGCTGTGATGGTCAGATATTGAGACGCTGGGTTCAATTACATGTGACCTTTGTCTCTCTAAAATAAGCAATTAGGTTAAGATATTATACTAACATTTTTTTTTTTTTTTATTACATTTAATTTTATCTACTAACACGCGTATGGACTATGTCTGAATTAAATTATTATTATAAGCGGATAATCGATGACTTACAGGCTCCGCCCCAAATCCTAATACAATAAATTAGCAAAGACTGAACTAAGGCAATGTATACCGTGCATATTATAGCTTTTAATTGCAAAAAAAAAATTTGGAGAGTGCCACTCTTATAACCTAGAAGTATAAAAAATAACCTACGATTATTCTCAGACCTACGAAATATACTACACAAAAAATTTCATATAAAAATATTTTACAAAAAACAAAAACCGACCAAGAACACTGAAAAGTTAAAAATAATATAAGAAACATCACACTTCTATATAACAGTCGGTGCCAAACGATGATCTCCTAGAAAGTTAAAATTTGTCACCGACTACAATATAGAAGTGTGATGTTGTCTGTACCCTTAGAGCAAAGTCCTAATCTTATAAAATTTTTAACTTTTCAGTGTTCTTAAAGCCGGATTTTATTTTTTGTAAAATATTTTTTATTTTTAACTTTTTAGTAAATGAAATCTATTTCGATTTCGATTTTCATGGGATCCCATCATCAGATCCCTTTGGTAACCATGGGACCACCCCAGGAGTATACTCTATCGAATACAAAAATAATTTTGAAAATCGGCCCATAATTGGCGGCGTAATCGCGTAACATACACACAAAAAAACATAGGCATCGGATTGAGAACCTTTTTGAAGTCGGTTAAAAATCGGTCAAACCGTTTTGGAGGAGTTCGGTTACAAGTACTGTGATACGAAAAATTTTGGTTTATTCTACGCCCCCCAAGTGGGGCGCGTCCACAGAACAGAAAAAACACTGTTTTTTCTGTTCTGTGGGAAACCTTGTCCTAAAGCAAATGTCAGCAAAACTCGAGCAACCTGATTCATTACCACAGTGCATCTTATAAAACCGACTTTAAAAACACCAACATACAACATCACAGTTTTATATTGGAGTTGGTGCCAAATTTTAACTAACTACATCAATTACTGTTCTCAATTTGTTTAAGACTTTCCAGGTGATCGTTGCTTAGCACCGACTTCAATAATAAAACTGTGATGTTGTATGTATTCCTATACGAAGTATTTATGAATTTTTGTTTTTTTTTTGAAGTCGGTTTTATTTATTGTAAAAAAATTCATTTCAATCTCAGAATTTGAGTCAAGGCAAACACCAGAATAACTAAAATTACAACGTCTTTCGCTCTAAACAGTATTGAAATAACTATCTCCTTGCTCCCAACTTACCAGAAACCTTCCATTATTAGCTCAGTATCAAAATATGATGACTACTAGATAAAAATACCTGAATATCTTCAACAAAAGCATGAAACGCTTTTGTTGAAGATATTCAGGTATAGTTGCATAGCATCAGTATGGAGTTGGTACTATTATATATTCTGTGGCATCAGGCTGATTTGTATGTTTGCCTTTAGTTAGAGCGATAATCGCATACGCTATGTATGGCCTACTTTTAAAACAATCTATGTTCTGATTCAGATATTTTTTACATACGATAGGGTAGCTCATGGCCCGATACATAAGTAACGATAAGGTAGAAGCTGTAAGGGAGCTTTACCTGGACTCCTCAACAACTTAGGAACTTGCTATCTTACCTCAAATTATCAAAACAAATCATTGTTATATATTAATATATTTCTTTATTATAGTTTAGTTTGGAATAGCTTTTTTAATTGTAATTCATTACGATTTGTGTTAATAGCATATGTATACTTTGGTTATTATAAACATTGTTGTTATAGTGACAAACTTAGGTAAGTCGGTGGTAGCTAAACAGGCAAGCTCAAGGAGAAGAGAAGAAGCTCAGAGAAGTACCACCAACCAAACCGGCCAGAAAAACTTCGGCCACCATGAGGAATTGACCCCTAGACCTCCCTATCAACACCTAGTAGTCTCAACCACTAGACCACGGAAGCGGCTAATACCGTAACTTCCTATGTAACCTAAATCAGATGTAGGTAAATAATAATACTTTTTTTTCGGCTTGACGATTGTAAAATTACAATAATACTGCAGAATACCAATGCACAAATAGAATATAATTATTTCTCCTTTTTTGAAAATATTTTTATTGCGTCAAGTGTAACCCCCTGAAATTGGTTGCCATCCGCGCCCTGGCTTCAGTCGAGATCGGTCGCTCGGGCAGCGAGGGCGGGCCCACCTCGATGCCGGTGCATATCTCCATGCCCGCCTTCATCACCGGCACCCACGATCCTGGATATTAATTAGAGCAAATATTCACTCCAAGGAAAGTTTGTAAAGTACCAGAGGGAGACTAATGACGAATTTCACCAACCTTATCCCAGCTTAGGAAACTCCTAAGCTCCACCGCTCACCGCTGGAAGCGCGGCGAAGCGCATTTCAATTTAACAACTACAGTCTGATATTTAATTCGACGGAATTCTGACATTTCGGAAGTGTTGCCAACATTGAAAAACTTTTCCTAAAAAGGGAGAGCATTTTAGCAAAATAAAAAATAAACCTATATGGAATTTAAGGTATCAATTAGAAAAAACTAAGACTTAAAAAATTACTGATAATTTTAAAATGGTAATTACATTGTTTAATTTCATATTATTGAAGTTGCAATAATTGTCAAGGAAATTATTTTTCTATTACTGGGATCCCTGTTCAATAATCCGTAGGTTGCCAACGATTTTTAGAAAAACCTCTTCTTCTTATTTTTGCTTCTTCTAAGAGCCAATAAAATATAACAAGATCTCAAATCTAAAATTAAGAAAATTATTTACGCCGCGTCATGCACCGCGGTTTATATATAACGTTGTATAAACAATTAATATCAGAAGGCATCAATAATATCACAGCTGAAAATGGCAAGAATGCATAAACCATATTATTAAAGAAAAAAAGAAGAGGATAAAATGTGCCCTCTTAATGATCTGATGGATAGTGAGTGTGATTCTTTTATAATCTGAGTTGATGATGATGACAACAATCATGATGTTAGTGATGATGAATCAAAAATATTTTTATTTGAGAAATATGTTGTTTTACTCTGTTCTTCTATTTAGCACTTAAAAAATTACATTCTAGCTAGTGTGCATTGAGTGCACAAAACAAACACTATTTACAATGTCATTAGATACTTGATCTAATTCTGTTTCATATTTTTTGTAATTAAATATTTTAAAAAATCCTAAGCAGAAAAGGTTATTGCTATCTGATTTGTCTATGGTTGACATCTGTCAGAATTCCGTCGAATTAAAAATCAGACTGTAAATATAATTACAAATTTCTTTGTAATTATATTTAGTTTACTTAAGAGGTAGGAAGAATCAATACCGCTACCGCTATCATATGCAAATATATTATAAGGTCCTGTTTCTTGCGACGGACAAGTAAGGCGGTTATTTCTTGAGACTCTCACTATAACCAGCGAGACTACAACTAAAACCGCATTTATAGATCAGTATGTGCCCTTTTCTGTACACTTTCAATGCTCTTGAACTTGATAGCTATATATGCGAAAGTAACTCTGTCTGTCTGACAGCTAGAACCAAATTTTGTTTTTAAGCAGCTAGAACCAAATTTTCCGAGGTGATAAAAAAGTAACAATGTATACAGGGTTACTTTTTAAGCAGCTGGAACTAAATTTTCTGAGCTTGTTCAGACAACCAAACTGAACAACTTTTACTATGGGACCAATCTTGAAATCGCGAAAAAAATCAGCTGTTCCATACAAATGTTCACCATTGACTGAACCTAATTGTATTGAACGGCTGATTTTTTTCTTCACGATTTCATGATCGAACCCATAGTAAAAGTTGCTCAGTTTGCTTTGGCGCCTGCTTAAAAAATAACCTTGTTGCGTAGACAAAAACGAGCGAGTACCCATGGACCAACGTAGAACGGGCTGCCTAGACTGGACTCGAGTCACGCATTATGTCACAATTTCAGTGATATAATCTCTATATCTTAAAGAGTAGCACGGTGGCTCGTATTTAGTGTGACTGACGTGATATATTTCCTTGACGCTCGTCAAGGGATACGTGTGACTGAGTTTTATCACTGAGTTTTGACACGTAGAACAAAATTGTCCGTAGACAAAAAACACGTGGGACACAATTGTCCGTAGACGAAAAACGGCGGCATTGGCGATAATTGTTGAGCACAGAGTCATATTTGTCCGGCGAACAAAGAATGTCAGTCATCTGCCCAAGCCTCGTCCAAAAAAAAGCCTACTAAAATGCGGTACATACATTGCCGACTGCACCTATGACAGTAATCTGCGGTATGATCCTATGAAATATGTTATTGCGTTCAGTTCATGTACCATACCTTCAGCAGTGATAGCTTCAATCGCCAGGCTCAGCCTCTCCTGTAAAGCCCTGGCGCGGGCAATGTCGTTGTTTTCCACAGCGGCTACTATATCCTGAGCCAGCTTGGGAAACAGGTTGATACTGGTGGCGATACTGGACTTAATTCCAAGAAGAACTGCAGGCGCGATCAACTGAAACGTGAAAACGAAATTTATAATGAAACTAGACGACCTGGCAACGCGTTGCAGTGACTTAGGAGTTACGGTATGTGCTTTGATTAAAATTAAATAAATGTTGAATCAATGTTACACTGGCATACTTTTATTTTCGAGGGGAATACGTGACCGCACTGTACTCGCCGATGGCTGTGCTGAAGTTACACTGACATTCAAGCGAAATAGACTGTACGAAATAGAATAGTTCAAGCATTAAGAATTTCGTCGGTGACACTGTGGACTTGGCATAGACCTTCTAATCGGAAGGTCCAGGGCTCAATCCTGCCATGTACCAATGTGCATTTTGCTTTTCGAATTTTATATGTACCTACATTTATCCGACGCTCTTACAATGAAGATGAATATCGTGAGGCAACCTGCATACATCTGCGAAGAAATTCTAAGGTGTATGTGAAGTTGACCAATCCGCACTTAGCCAGCGTAGTTGAACTGGTTGACTGAAGTCTAAACACCCTACTAATTTAGGGTAGACTTGAGCCCCTCGGTGGGGACGTACCTATATGAGCTATGATGATGATGATATAGAAATTGAAACACAACGCTATCTACTGGATGGTTACTCAACCTAGATAACCAAGTGTTGTGACGGTATACCTCTCTTAATTATACCTAATTACACTGATTATTTTCCAACAGTTCATAGAGACGTTTATCGCTTGTGGAAAACGTATTTCGATAAGAACTCAAAAATGAATGAAATGATGAGTGAGCCCCTTCGTGACCCGTGGTTCTTCAATGTTAGGCTCAGTAAGAGGGAGCTAGTGAACTTTTAGGATGCGATCCTTTTTCGTGGCGGGGGAATCTCTTTACGATTCGACAAGGGGCTGAAAAGCTGACAAGGCCGCCTCTTAGATATGCCATTTGACTCGGGTATAAACCCCATACCTGGCTAAACCACCCTCCAGTAACTTCCACCCCCATGGAGGCACGTTAGGGATCGGACTAGCCATTCCCCGAAAGCGGATGATCTAGTTTCAATTGTAGTTTTATTTTGTCCTTTACGTCTACAAAGGTTAAATGTACTTGTTTACGGCGCGAATCGACCCATTTTTAGGTATTAACATGGTATTAACACTAGAGTGCACGCGCGCTCTGCTATTGTAGATTGTACACGCATTTTTGCCTCCCATTCTCTCGTTTCTCGACCTTTTCCCCCGCACCCCTAGATAAGCCTTGAAAACAAAATTACGCATCAGGTCAGTTTGGTGTCATGTGACTGTGTGGCTGCATACTTCCGCTTTTCCCCGCCAAAGTCGGCATTCTACTATAGTTGTACGTGCGAGTGTCGGTGTAACAAAATCTAATAAAGGTAAATAATTATTTATTTTTAAATGTTTACTATTAATGAAAATAATATTTAATATCTTGATAATGTTAAATACGACTAGTTTATATCTCTATTTTGTTACATATTTAATCACAATAGAAACTAGATTATGGTGCAATTCTTACGTATTTATATTGTTACTTTTACGAAAACGTAGATAGATAGATAGAACTTTATTTGGACTACAGACACACACACATAACAAATATAATACAAAAAGGTGTAAAGCAAAAATGAAGAAAAATACTACTATTATACAAACTCAATCATGACAAAAATGTAGAACATGACAAAGAAAAACAAAGATAACGGAAGGAAGGAAGGAAGAAGAATAACTTACTTTACTGTTCCTACTTCGTTAAAAATATTATCCTCCAATTTTTGGAGTTATGTCAGCTAGGAGTTATCTCATACACTTAGAACAGAATCCTTGCTTAAACTTGTCCTTTGTACTTTGTTTATACTAATTAGGATGTAAGAAAAATGTAATGTTCTGTTCTTTAAAAAGCCGCCTTAAATCTAAGGATGTATGACTAACTAAATATAACAGTAAAAAATCACAAACGATTTAATTTAAATTAATAACGATAAAAACATCTAAAAGTTGTACCAAATTACATACAGTAAGCGGTGAAATAGTTTCGGAGTTTATCCCAGACAAAAGTGACACGCGATTTTTATATTATACGAGTATAATACATATAGATATTCGACTATAAAATCCAAAGCAATCGGTGATTGGCTTTGAGTTATACCATCATCCTTGGTTATACATAAGAAAGAGCTTGTTATTTTGAAATACAAATATACCTACTTACCTACTTATGATGATGAATAAAACTAGGCAAAATAAGGAGCTCGAGGTAAAATGAAATCAATGGAATAGATTATGATAATACGAGCTACTAGATTTTGTCCGCGAATTCGTCCGCACAAAATTAGTAATTTGGGTAACTTATTTTTTATCCAGTCTGCTTATTATCCTTCCTAATAACTCAAACTATCTCCACATCAAATTTCATTTAAATCAGTTCGGCGGTTATTGATTGATTCCTCATACAAACTTCCACCCCCTTTTCACCTCCTTGAAGGATGATTTCTGCGAAAAAAACTATCCTGGGTCCTTTCCTGAGACTTAAGCTGTCTCTATACCACATCGCGTGTAGAGAGTATGGATGTCGCTATCATCATTTTTAACAGATGTTTTCATAAAACATGAAAGTTTGTCACGCCTGTTTAGGATTTTTTATTGATCAAAAATACTTATTTCAACAACTAGAATTAGAAGCAACTTACAGTGTCAGCACCCAAAAATATCTGCTGGTCGCCCTTAAGATTTCTAAGGACCTGTGCGCCTTCGCTCAGGTCGTTGGATGTGAACTTAATGCCTTTAAAATTTGATATACTTTTAGTTGCGCCGGAGACGAACGCCGGCATGTTTACTGGAATATAATGAAAAAGTATAACATTTATAAATGTTGGCGACAAACATGAATTTCCCACCAAAGGAACACACGTTTTTGGTGAGGATGGTCATATTTTCATTTATGGATAGTCATCGTTCTGCTAGTACCAACAATCTCAAGCATTAACCCTTTAACGGGCATTTTTTTTGTGTGATAGTGAATTTTTTACCTGAGGGTTAGTTAAAGACTCTATATAGATCTTAAAAAATGGGGTAAAATTGACTACTTGTGTTTTGCGGCTCTGTCTGTAGGCCGTAGTTACATATTATGTAACCGTGACCGTTTAGTTAGGAGATAAGACAAGTGGCTACATAGGTATGTGAATAGAGTTAGTGCTTTAAAGTAAAATTATGGGTATTTCGAGTCACTACAAAAAATTCAATTATTAGACATGTTTTCAATAAAAAATCTACTTTAAAAGTAGCACGTGCATCTATACATCTATACAAATAAATAAAATTGAAGTGTCTGTTTGTATTGTCAAAATAACAAGTTTTTACTAAATGGGTATGAATGTATATCGGGTATATATAACAAAAACACAATTAAAAATATTGTCTGTCTGTCGGTCTGTCTGTTTGTTCCCGCTAATCTCCGGAACGGCTGGACCGATTTTGACGGGACTTTCACTAATAGCTAATTATATAAGGTATAACATAGGCTACTTTTTGCATTAACATTTGGCATTACATGGCATGTGCGGCAATTATTTTAGTTGAGCCAGAGACGCGCACCTAACAGGGGTATACTATGTGGTCCTTCAGTGCCCCATAAGTTAATATTTTTTCGTTCATTCTTTTTGGTCTAAAGTAAGCATTTTTGGCGTTACGGATTATGGAAGCTTTACTAGTGTGTTTGTGGTTTATCCAGAAATATTTATCTATGCAATTTTAACACTTACTACAAAATGTTTTTTTTTATATGATAAAAAGTTAATGTCTTCAAAACGGGGTAAAAAGTGCCTTACTTTCGGGGTAAATTGTGCCGCGGCACAACAAACCCCCACTAACCATACATAATCTATATTGTATTGAGTGAAAGGATGAGAACACACAAAACAAAAACTCAAAGGGAGAACTACTTTTAGAAGGCTCATATACATAGCTATAAGCTCATATAACTAAGTTAGAGTGTTTAGTCCACAGTCAATCACGCTTGCCCAGTGCGGATTGGTCGACTTCACATACACCTTCGAATTTCATCACAGATGTATACAGGTTTCCTGACGATGTTTTCCTTCATCGCAAGAACGTCGGACAAATTAATATACCTACATATGAAATTCAAAGAAACTAAAAACACATTGGTTAATGGCAGGATCGGATCCCGGACCCCGATTAGAAGGCCTGTGCCGAGTCCATAGCGCTACCGTTGCTCTCGGAATCTTCTAGAGGGTTATTGATGCGGTTATTAGGGACGGGCGCAAATAAAACCGTTACACGTGAATTGGAAATTTAATCATACAGCGGTGTGTGAAGGAATTAATAAAGGACACTTAAAAAGGCTCTAGCAGAGAAAACAGGCTAGTTTAAAGAAGGAAAGTGAAACCACACAGAAGTGTACTTCAAAGAAATGCAAAAGGAAAAGGTGTCAATGAACTAAACAAAAAAGGAAGAAAGCCAAGAAGAACCCTGCTATTACGAAAGTTCTTCAAAAAGATGATGAAAGTACCAACAAACAGAAAAGTTGAAATGCTTTTGCAGCCTATGCTGTGTCTTTAACTTTGCAACTGGAAAGAAACAGATTGCTCTAGGGATGTAGAAAAACGGACAGCTTATTTAAGAATTAGGCACATTTGCACGACGAGACATGACGAGTTACTTAAAAGAAAGGCCCAAAATGGGGATTTCTTTTAAGTAACTCATCAATAGGTAGAGGCAAGATTAGCTTGGATGTCACTTTGACCAAATACAGACATTCCAACTAATACCAGCTGCTAACGACTTTGAGACTCGCCCTTAATAGAATCCACTCGGGCTCACCTACGGACAGCTGCACCGATGATGTGGACCGAGCAAGCCGTTGCAGAAATGGAGACCGGTTTTTTGTTACATGGGCTTCGGTCAACGTAAGTATATAGAACTTTGTTGGATGGAATCACATTGCGCATGCTTACGCCTAAGAATAAACATTTGTAAACCACACTGCTGCCCATGCGGAATAGACGTGGCTTACATTGGGCGCCACCGAGTTGCTTGTTCACAAAGCGCCGGAAATGTCTACCGCCATGGCACTAACCTATTTCGCCGCACACTCGTATCTGCTTCTGTACAGCGACTGTGCAGAGACGATGGGAAAAGACCAGGGTGGTGATTTTGTAACTCATCGATTGATCGGCAATCGTTATCAGACTGCATGACTTAATAAAGAAGAGCGAAATTATGTTCATTAGCTATAAGTATTGGTTGATTTATTCCACAAATATACCAAGACTACTTAGACGACGACATTACAAAACGTTAAACATTTAAAAAATCCGTTTTAATCAAACAGAATTATCAAATCGATGCGATAGTCGATTGCCGATGAGTTACAAAATCACCCACCAGATGGGGTAACCCTGGACCCTGAGCCGTGCAATAATATGGGATGCCACTTATGTTGAGACTTTAGCGCCATCTCACATCAGTAATATGAGTATCAGTAACAGAGAGGGCAGCCCCTCAACAGACACAGCGAAACTATAGGACCGTGGTCTTTGATCTGCAAAACCATAATTAGAACCCTGTTGTCTAGGCGGATCCACGTCTGTGGCGGCTACCTTAGAGCTGGAGCATATTTCGCACAATGCCTCAGCCTAATAATACAACGAAGTAATGCTGCCAATGTCCTGGGTATTATGGTATGCACACAACCTCAAGGGACGAGCCGAACTACCGAACTGTAAGTTATTGTTTTTTTTCTCTTTTTAGACATAATTACTAATAACTCCTAGGACTATTTGCACTACCCAAAAAGCTGGGTTACTCGTCAAACCCGTATTAGGGCTTATGTTATGAAATTAAGAAGATCTGAAGGTCTCTCACCATCGACCTTGGTAATGGCGGGGTAGTGGTAGTAAAGTAAGGGCAGCGTGGGCGCGGCGGCTGCCACCAGCGCCACGTACGCCACCAGCTCGTCCACGCTTTGCGGCTTGAAGTATAGTTCCGGCAGCGTCATCAGCGAGTGGACGCCTGCCTTTTCACAGTACCGGGCCTGTGGGTTATCATGTTTATAAATCTCTTAGAAAACAACTTCTACATACTGCTCTCTGTACACTTACGACCTTTTTCATATAAATTTTGACGTATTTTGCATGAAACTAATGTCAAATACCTATCGCTAGCAACCAAATCCTCAGATAGATAGAATATTGAAATCAGCCGCTATCCGTTATTTATCGCTGTAAAGACCATCTGCCCAGAGCAAAAAAATAATTCGTCACTTTACCACATGTGAAGTAACTAGCCTCCATCGAAGCCCGAAGAGTGTTGTTGCGTCTCGTAGTCTAGGTGAATGGGACCACCCGCTGCTGATCCGAAGGTTCAGTGTTTGATTCCCCCAGGGGGGGGGGAAGATTTTCCTATATAATAACATGACCTTTCTCTCTCTGCAAAAATAAGCATGCCTGCATAATAATAGTAACTGTAATCTTTGTATTAACAGGTGTTATATTTGGCAGTTGTTTTTAAAAAGGTTTTTTAACATACCAGACTTTTCGTCTGTGGAAAATTGTTAAAACAATAAAAAGTACACCTCGGGCATCGTATTATTGTTGTTGTAATATTTTTTCACTTTCAATAACATTTATTTAGCATTGCAAAATAAATGCGTTAATTAATTAAACCGAAACTGACCGACTCATCGAGCACGTCCAAATGGCTGCAGACTCTGTGCAGCAACAGATCCCACTCGCAGAGATCATGCGGGGAGATCTGTTCACGCCTTCGCTCTTGCATATGGCTTGACGCAACTGGTCACTACGCCCACGCGAATTCCCGATGTGGAGAGCCAGGAACCTTCACTGTTGGATCTTCTGCTGACTTCTCATCCTGATGGCTACCTCATATTTGTCGACGCCCCTTTTGGCTCCTCGGACCACTGCCTTATAAGGAGTACGGTGCCACTCACGTGCTTGCAACGATCTCGAGTTGCACGTAGTCGCCGTGTGTGGCACTACAAGTCAGCAGACTGGGATGGGATGCGGTCCTTTTTTGCGTCCTACCCTTGGAGGTAGGTTTGCTTTTCGCCGGATGATCCCAACATCGCCGCTGAATCTGTTGCTGATGTGGTGTTGCAGGGTATGGAAATTTTTATTCCATCCTCAGTAGTCCCCATTGGTGGCAGGTTCCAACCTTGGTTTGGTCAATCCTCCAAAAAGGCTTCTCGCTGGAAACAGGAAACCTACCAAGCCTGGGCAAATACGGTGACGTCTCGGGATGGAAATACCAGCGCCTTAAAAAAGCAGTATAACTATGCCTCCAGATTCTTCAAAAGAGACATTGCAAGAGCGAAGTCGGAGCACATCAGTAGAATTGGCGAGAAACTAGAGCGTCTTCCTTCGGGGACTCGTGCGTTCTGGTCTCTTGCCAAAGCTATTCAGGGAAATTTCTGCACGCCATCCTTTCCACCACTGCACAAGGATAACACATCGTTAGTCCATGATGCAAAAAAGAAAGCCGATCTTTTTGGGAAACTCTATGCCTCCAACTCGACTTTGGATGACGGGGGCCAGGAACCACCGACCATACCGCAGTGCAAGAGCTTTATGCCAGATATTCGGTTCCACCAAAGCTCAGTGCGTCGAGCACTATTCGCCCTGGATATCCATAAGTCTAGTGGGCCCGATGGTATCCCTCCTATCGTGCTAAAGACGTGCGCTCCAGAGTTGGCACCGGTTTTAATGCGTCTATTTCGGCTCTCTTACTCATCTGGCGTAGTCCCAACTTCATGGAAGACAGCTTTAGTGCATCCGATCCCTAAGAAAGGTGACCGCTCGAATCCGTCCAAGTACAGGCCGATCGCTATATCCTCTTTGCTTTCAAAGATAATGGAATCGATTATCAACCGCCAGCTTCTTCAGTACCTAGAGGATCACCAGCTGCTTAGTGACCAACAATACGGTTTTCGTAGGGGTCGCTCTGCTGGTGATCTTCTAGTTTACTTGACACATCATTGGGCAGAGGCAATTGAAGCAAAGGGGGAGGCACTGGCAGAAAGTTTGGACATCGCGAAGGCCTTCGATCGGGTCTGGCACAAAGCGCTTCTTTCTAAACTTCCTTCGTATGGGCTTCCCGAGAAACTATGTGGATGGGTCACCAGTTTTTTATTAGACAGAAGCATAAAGGTCTTAATTGATGGTGAATGCTCAGACTCACTGTCTATAAATGCTGGTGTCCCCCAAGGATGTGTACTATCACCTACACTATTCCTTTTGCATATTAATGATATGCTGCAAATCAGCGGCATTCATTGTTATGCAGATGACAGCACGAAAGATACCTCCTATAACGGCCGTGCGAATATTTCTCGGAAAAACGTCATTGAGTGCCGGAATAAACTTGTGTCTGAAATTGATACATCATTAGAGAAAGTCTCTAACTGGGGTCGACTTAATTTAGTCCGTTTTAACCCTACAAAGACACAGGTTTGCGCGTTCACCGCCAAGAAAATGCCATTTGTCGTATCTCCTCGCTTTCAGAGCATTCCCCTATCTGCCTCAACCAATATTGAGATCCTTGGTGTCGACATATCGAGCGATGTCCAGTTCCGTGGCCACTTGGAGGGTAAGGCTAAATTAGCCTCTAAAAAGCTTGGTGTGCTCAATAGATCGAGAAGGTATTTCAGTCCAGCGCACCGCCTACAGCTTTACAAGGCGCAGGTTCGGCCTCATATGGAATACTGTTCTCATCTTTGGGCAGGGGCAACCCAATACCAGCTTCTCCCACTGGACCGCATTCAGCGGAGAGCGACTCGAATCGTCGACTGCCAGGAAATTTCTAATCGGCTTGATACCTTGGCGCTGCGTAGAGATGTCGCCTCACTATGCATCTTCTATCGCATATATTACGGGGAATGCTCCGAGGAATTGTTCGGTCTCATACCTGCCGCCTCTTTCCGCCATCGTTCCACGCGACAAAAAATCCATGCCCATCACTTAGATGGTTGGCAGTCCACAACTGTGCGTTTTTCTCGCAGTTTCCTGCCTCGTACAGTCAAACTTTGGAATGAATTGTCGCCTTCGGTATTTCCGGACCGATACGACCTTCAAACTTTCAAGAAAAGAGCGTATTCCTACCTTAAAGGCCGGCAACGCACTTGTAACTCCTCTGGGGTTGCGGGTGTCCATGGGCGACGGTAATCACTTACCACCAGGTGATACGTTTGCTCGTTTGCCCCCTATCCCATAAAAAAAATAACATCTGCCTGTAACCTCTCCAGTACGCCTAGACCGGCCTAGTTTAAAAGCCATATGCTTATTTTCCGCAGTCGTTCCGCAGAAAAAAGTATGGAGATGACATGGAGTGAGGTTGTAACATTTTAATGTCATTTCCATACATTTTCTCTGGGGTGCGACTGCGGAAAAATAGGCGTGTGACTTTTGTTTATGCCAATGGTTTTAAAGCTCTCTAAAGACATAGCTCAATTCTCTGTTTTTTCTATATTACAATAGAGTTTGTTCGTGGGTATGCCTTGCATTCTGCCGGGAAAGCCCCCACACACGCTCGCCGTCTAACCAACGGCGGGTATGGTCCAGTAACGCATTCCCCTCGAAAAAAGGAGTGTTAGTGCAAAGCAATCCTGTCACTTACCACATGCACAGAACTAAATATCACCCGCACATCGTGTCCATGTAAAAAATATATTTTGAGAACTCACCAAACGAAGCACATCCGGTAAAGGCGCGCCGCCAACCTGGATCTGGATGTGAAGGCCTGTTGTCTTAGACACCTTCATCCACTCGTCCGCAAGCTTCATCCTGTCTGCGACACAGAGGGACATACCCTCACCAGACGTACCGCCCACTGAAACACGTGATAGATAGAAGCTGTCACAGCTTCCTTTCCAAGTCAGAATTGTGCAACTGATTCCGGCGCCATTAACCTAAAAAATAATAGAGCTCTATGAGTCTGGGGAATGTATAATAAAAGGATCGTAGAAGATGTCTTTACGGAGGTCATCATTTGACAAATGATGATCCCCGTAAAGACTATTTGAAAAGAAGCAATCTTCTTTATGATATTTTCTCTAATATCTTTGGTTACATACAGGGTGTCCCAAAAAATAGTGTCAAGCGTAAGTCCAGAGTTAGAGCATCTCTTGGAGTACCCGAATCACCCCCATGTATGTTCCGCGATTATTCGTAGTTTTCAAGTAATCATTTTTTTTCTGACTTTTTGAAAATTTTGATCTAAAGAACTTAAAAATTTTAAATAAAAAAAAGTAGAACATATCTTAATGTTTTTCTTTTTGCCACTGAATCATCTTTAGTGCTTCTTTTATGTCTAAAATAATCAGCTTCGTAACTTTAGTGGAAATTTAGAAAACAGTAGTGTAAAGTCAAAATTTGAATGTTAGTGAATAATTACTTAAAAATTCATCTTTAAATTAAAAATCTAAACAGGCGAATTCATGGTTTCTAAGTATGTGTAAAAACTTCTCTAGACTCTCTGCTTTCATAATCATTTAAAAAAAGAAGTACTTAATAGGGCTACTTTGGCTTAAATCGGCCATCAAAGACAGCGAGGTGAAAATTTCATAAAATTTACCAAATTCCTATCAGATGATAAAAAAAATATCTGGTCTTTTTATAATTTCTAAGGTTCAGATTAATTACAATTTAGCAAAAATTAACTACATGAAACCCATATTTAAATATTTTTCTCGCGGATCACATCGGTTGTAGTGTTGGATGTAACGCAGTACTTACCTGGTAAAAAATTGCCCGAGTGAGAGGATATGAAAGAGACCGCATTATTGCTATCTCTCTCACTCTCATTGGCGAAATGGATAACTGTAACTGAGGAATGCTATTCTTTGTGACAAGGGGATGAGGCGGGGGGTGTAGTCCGGGCGCCTATTGTGTTCTGGCGCCAGTCGTTTGCCTGCTTTTGTTTGCGCCTTACGTACGATACGCTCATTTGTGATTATTTGACGAACTTTGCTTTCTTTACGGACCTTGAGTGTGATTACGATTTGGTTTTGTGTGAATACGGGATTTTGACAAATTTGGCATTCTTAACGGACTTTTCAAGCTCTTCATTTTGTGATGTCTTTTTCATCGCAAAAATATGCTCTTATGCATTACTTTTATGGATATGCAAGAGGAAATGCTTCTGAAGCAGCCAGGTTGTTCCGGCAGCAAGTACAAAATGGAGGTGGACCTCAGCCTGAAACTTGGCCTGATCATCGCATGATTTTAAGAGTACATAACTCTTACATGGAAGGACGCCTACCAGGTAGAAGATCGGGGCGCCCATCTGAAATGAGTGACCCAGATACTGTCCAATCAGTGGTCGAAGAAGTGGTGAGAGATCCATCAGTTAGTGTAAGAACAATAGAACTTCGAATCGGAATTCCGAAATCACAAGCACATCGAATACTTAATCAAGAGCGTTTTCACCCATATCACATCCAGAAAGTTCAGCAGCTCAAGCCCGCAGACTACCCGAGAAGGGTGGCATTTTGTCAGGAAATGGTACGGAGACAAGCTGAAAACGAAAATTTCTTTAAAAATATTCTATGGACTGATGAATCACATTTTAAGCGATGTGGGGTGTTTAATGCGCATAACTACCATTCGTGGAGTATTGAAAATCCACACCTCACAAGGGAATCTAATTTCCAAGAACAATTTAGTATCAATTTGTGGTCAGGCATCCTAAACGGACAGCTGATTGGTCCGTTCGAACTACCGGACCGACTGAACAGCGAGGCCTACTTGCAATTTCTACGACGTGATCTCGGCGTCTTATTAGAAGATGTAGACCTATTAACGCGGAGAAATATGATTTTTCAAAACGACGGCGCTCCATGCCATTTTGCTAGAAATGTTAGACAACATTTGTCTGAAACATTTCCAGGCAGATGGACCGGTCGTGGAGGGCCCATTGCGTGGCCGCCACGGTCCCCCGACTTGAACCCCATAGATTTTTTCGTCTGGGGATACTACAAGGAATTAGTATACGCCAAGGACATTACAAACGTCACAGTGTTAAGAACAAAATTAAGACAAGCGGAAGAAACAATAAAAAACAACAGAATTGCATTTATAAATTTAAAAGAAAACTTTTTTAGACGATGTAGAATATGTATTGAGCACGAAGGTCGTCATTTTGAAAACTTTCTTTAAGCGATCGAATAATAAATACTTTGAAAATAATGTTTTGTTTCATTTATTAAGTTATAATAAACCTTCAAAGGTTATTAAAGATGGCAGCAGGAACAGTTATTTTTGACCTTCAAATAATAAATTTTTAGCTTTTCTACAATCATTTTTGGTTTATTAATAAATAATTGAAATTTAAAAAAAAAATTATTCAGAAGTCGAGTTTTATGAAATTTTCACCTTGCTGTCTTTGATGGCCGATTTAAGTCAAAGTAGCCCTATTAAGTACTTTTTTTTTAATTATTATGAAAGCAGAGAGTCTAGAGAAGTTTTTACACATACTTAGAAACCATGAATTCGCCTGTTTAGATTTTTAATTTAAAGATGAATTTTTAAGTAATTATTCACTAACATTCAAATTTTGACTTTACACTACTGTTTTCTAAATTTCCACTAAAGTTACGAAGCTGATTATTTTAGACATAAAAGAAGTACTAAAGATAATTCAGTGGCATAAAGAAAAACATTAAAATATGTTCAACTTTTTTTATTAAAAATGTTTGTTCTTTAGATCGAAATTTTCAAAAAGTCAGAAAAAAAATTATTACTCTAAAACTACGAATAATCGCGGAACATACATGGGGGATGATTCGGGTACTCCAAGAGGTGCTCTAACTCTGGACTTTCGCTTGACACTATTTTTTGGGACACCCTGTATAGGCGAAAGTGAACAGTACCTACGGAAAGAATAAAGTTGCTGTCGAACGCTACAAAGGCTCCACAGTGAACACCAGAGATCTAACCATGAGACAGAGTCTGCTTATGAAACTGCAGAAGGATGGTAGAAACCTTAAATCCCGACTATTTATTTATTTAATGCTTTATGTACCTACATAGAGTGTACAAAGGCGGACTTAATGCCATTAGGCATTTTCTGCCAGTCGACCTTAGGGATAGGATGAGATGAAAAACTTTTATAGACAGCTTTAATTGATCTGGCGCCTTGTTCTGCTAGCGTTAACGCGTTTGTAGCGTGTCAATAAAGCATCGCTTTTGAGACAGGTAGATATTGTTGGTTCACCGATTACTAACTAAAACATTTCTTACTATTAACTTATCATGAAATTGTAGTAGGAATAAATTGCACCAGGAAATGCGTATAAAAGCGACAAAAGCAGCCATCAAGACACGATAACCACGTTAAGATTAGCGGAATTCGGCCCCAGGTTTTTATTCTGATAGCCGAATCAACCCAAGCATACTACCGCTGCGCTACTGTAACCTACATGCCCGCCTCCATTCATTTAGATAAATAATTCAGAATTATTACATACATAGATTCCCATATTTTATTTTTTATTTTTATTATTTAAATGAATCGCATGAAATCTACGTTATTGAACTAATGTTCCTAATGTTTTGTTTGATGATGTTGTTTTATTTATTATATTTATGTGAATGAATTGTTGTGACGTGTTAAATGATATTGATTATTTCGAATTATTAGATTTAATTTTATTGCAAACTTGCATCATCATCATCACAGCTCATATACGTCCCCACCGAGGGGCTCGAGCCTACCCTATGTTAGGGTGATTAGGCCTTAGTCAACCACGCTGGCCCAGTGCGGATTGGTCGACTTCACATACACCATTGAATTTCTTCGCTGATGTATGCAGGTTTCCTCACGATGTTTTCCTTCGCCGTAGGAGCGTCAGACAAATGTACATATGAAATTCGAAAACGAAAAACACAGTGGTACATGGCGGTCTCGAACCCGGACCTCCCGATTGGAAGGCAAGTGCCGAGGCCACAGCGCCACCGACGCTCTTTTAAACTTGCATACCTACCACATGTAAAATTTGAGAAATTCGACCTTGAGACATGATTTGTACTGGATTACGGGCGCGGTGCGTCATTGAAATTGAGCGAAAAAATCAAAATATTTTTTTTAAAGAAACTAGTAACTTATTTGAAGATATGAAACATCAATATTATCAAATTAAGTGTCACGAGTTAATTCTCTGAAAATCATTAAATAACCTTTGTTAAATAACTCGGATTTTCTTCTGGAAGATGTTTTTGATGGGTGTCTTTGGCATTTTTTTTAACGAGAAATTTTATTAAAATTTGTTTTTTGGGGACATGGATATTCTCAAAAATTGTAATCGCCAACCTATTTTGTGGATCTTGGGGCGTATTTCCTTCTGCCGGGTCTTTTTTTTTGCCCGTGTAACTCTGCGGTGTGTGCTAGTCGAATGTCTTGGTCATGTTTTCTGTGTAAACAAATGAAACAACAAGCTGGAAAAGGTGGCAGAAAAGAGAGAAGTAAAAGAAAATTGGAGAATGAATGTGAAAGACGGCAGATGAAAAAGGTAAATAAACAAAAATTAAAACGTCTGTTTAAATTAACGTTGTTGCATGACATACCAAGAACACCTTTGATGCCCGCATCAGCGAGGTACTTGGCATAAGTCGGAATGAGGCTGTAGTTGACAGACTGGTCAGCGTTTACCGGCGTGAATACAGGTGCCATGAGCCCGCGAAAGGTGAATGAAACCTGGAATGAGATTAAATACAATAATATCGCAAATGCGCAAACCCCCGTTTTTGGGTAGCCCATACCTAAATATCCCAGCAGCAATACACCCAGTATTTTAGCTGCCCCCCTAGCATGACCACGCGAAACACGATATGATAAAACGATATAAACTGTTAAGAAAGTTTTGAGTATGTTTTGGACATCTGTATTGTTATTTTGGGCATTGTTAGTAATGTCGATAAAATTTCAAGGTTGCCATTATATCCAGTCAGTTCATATCGATTATCAGTTAATCATATCGTGTTCATACTATGGGGGCTGGGATATTTTGGTACGAAAAAATTCAAAAAATCATAAAACTTACTTGGTCATTGCGGGTTCCATTGTGGACTTGACTTGCAACCGCTGTCGCAACTATTTTGTGCGCATAAATAACTACAAAAATTAAGACTATATTTTTCATTTTCAACGTTTGCGCTCGACTAGACGTACGTGATTAAGTGGGGTTAATGAAACACACGATTGTGTTAACAAAGCCCGTTATATACATTTGAATTGTTTGACAAACAAGAAATTAACATGCATATTTAATTTTAGCTAGACACGGATAATACACCGAAAATAACAAAACGGAATTTTTGGTGATTCATTTTTAGAATTTTTGTATAGATTATGAAATGGTCATGTATACATATAGGTGTATGTTTCCCAAATATAAACAATATTTGGGAAACATACACCTATATGTATACATGTTTATTTTTTAATTAGGTACTAAAAATTTTTTTTGTGCTTGTTCAGACAAGCAAACTGAACAACTTTCACTAAGAGAGCAACTTTGAAATCGCAAAAAAAATATCAGCTCTTCCATACAAAACTAAGTTCAGTGAGTATTTGTATGGAACAAACAACATAAAGCTATATTTTTTTTTGCGATTTCAAAGTTGGTCCCATAATGAAAGTTGTTCAGTTTGCTTGTCGGAACAAGCACTCAAATTTTTTTAGTAACTAAAAAATAAACTTGTATACTTACTAGCTGTGCCCGCGAACTACGTTTCGCCCTAAAAGACTTTTCTATAGCAACATTTTCTCCTCTCCTATTGGTCGTAACGTGATATTACATAGCCTAAAGCCTTTCTCGATAAATGGACTATCCGAAAGAAAAAAAATTTTTCAATTCGACACAGTAGTTCCAGAGATTACCGCGCTCAACCAACAAACAATCAAACAACCTCTTCAGCATTATAATATTAGTAAAGTAAGTAAGTATAGATATAGGAATACTTTTTTATCACCCCGGAAAATATAAGGGACGCTTCAGGAGGTTACGGTAGTAGAATGGTTTAAATATTAATAAAAGAATAACTCACCTATTTATATTTATATCAATTTTCTAAAATAAAAAAAAATACTGCACTAGTTTAGTGCAGTATTTTTTTAAGATTTTTTTATATAATAATGGAAGTGTCCTGAAGCGTCCCTTGTATTTTAAAGTAGCTTGTATAAAATAAACGGTAAATAAAATAAAATTTGTTTCAAAGCGTTTTGTTTTAAAGAAACGTTCATGAGAGCAATTTATAATCTAAGTTCACGCACTTCTCTCAGAGATAGCTTATAATAATGTGAATTAACACATCTATTCCTGGAATGGAAATTGAGCTCAAACTTTTGCTTTGAGGTCAGCTTCCAATTGACGACTCTGTAACAAACCAAAATTGTAAATGGCGATTTAAAAGAGGAGATAAAAAATTTAGACCTTTCGCGTTTCTTGCCTGTTCTTCTCGAGAAGGCTCTCCCAATTTCCGAACAGGTGTAGAGTCAACTTTTTTTTTTCATTCCTACTTGTATTTGCAGACATCTTGAGTATATTCAGGATGTATGCACATACAAGGTTTATACAATTTCTTTAAATTAGATTGTTTTGCTTTGTTTTGACGTCAATAAGTGCCTGTAAAGGCCTATGTTGAATAAAGATTAATATGCTAAAAAGAAAAATATACTCTATCTTGATTGTTTAATATACTTACTTAGATAAAAATTAGGCCCAACTGCAATGGCCAAATGAAGATAGCGCAATTTAATTTCAACAGACTTGCGACTTGCTTTGTAAACGCACCTAAGTAAGTAATAAACATAAAAGATTTTCGTATTAAAATAAAGTATTTTCAATATCATATTCAAATACCATATACTTAACTTATCTTTTAATAACTTGTTTCTACACTTTAGTTTATATTTAATACAGTTAATCAAATAATTATTCCTAGGATTAATATGTCTAGATAACCTTGAAATACACGTGTATCATTCATTAGTGTTGTATAATAAATATGTAGATTATATCTTAAACAAATACTGTTATCGATTGTTGAAAAAAGAACTCAGAACTATTTACCATTCCAATGGCTAGTTGCTGCCTCATTTTTCTCTTGGAATGACAATAAACTATGTGTATACATAAGATATTTACAGTATTTTATAAAATATTTACTAGATATAATTAAAGGTGATAGTACTGATCATGGTATCTCTACAATCTCTCATTCACCGAGCACACAACGCTCGGTGCTGTCATTTAACAAAATGTCATGCCAGTAGCACACTGCCAAATTCCATTTTGCCGCCGCAAAAATAACAAGGCAAAAAATACGAAAAAGTCATACATAATATAGGAATACATACAACATCACAGTTTTATATTGAAGTTTGTGTCAAGCTATGATCACCTTGAAAGTCTTTAAAAAATATAAGAACAGATATTAATGTAGTAACTTAAAATTTAGCACCGACTTCAATATAAAACTGTGATGTTGTACTTATGTATTCTTATATAATATATGACTTTTTGGTGTTTTTGAAGTCGGTTTTATGTTTCTCTAAAAATTAATTTTTGTAAAAATGTTTTATGACCCTGATCGATAAAGGCGATCTCAGGGAGTGAATCTAGAGAGATTTACTCCCTGAGATCGACTTTATCGATCAGGGTCATAAACAATTTTAAACATTACCTCTAAAACTTGAAGATGAGAAAAATCAAACTAATTAATTCATAGTGGGACAAGGCGAACTACTTACGCTCATGTAGGCAAGCAAGCATGCAATCAACATGTATTTTATGTATGAATACCTATTCATACATCAAATTAACCAATCAATCAAGCTATATTGTTAGTCTTTGGAGCTCCCTTATATTTCGCAGCGGTTTTCATTATGCAAATGTAAAGCTAGTGTACCTTAACTAAACCCTCGCTACGCTTAGGATTCAATATAATTATTCGCGCCAAAAAACTTTGCACACTTGAATAATAAATAACTATTACTCACTCACTCGGTCACTCGCTTAGTGAGTTTCTCTTTTCAATCAGTCTACCGGTAAAATGATGCCTGTAAGGTCCCTACGCCAGAGACTCTAGCATAGCTCTAGCCAATAAAATACGTTCCTATTTCTGTTAAGTTAAGCGGTTTTATTGAAATGGAAGATAATAATGATGTAGAACTAGAAGGTCCCAGTCATTAAACAACTCTCCTCATCAATCTAGAATCTAGATTCAAGCATCTAGAGCATTGCTCAGACGCTAAAATAAAAACGTGGGGCGCATAAAATTTCTATCAACAATCAACCGCTCATACCATTTACATATGAACGAAACGAAAGAGACGCTAGGTACGGCTTAGGTTTTGGATTTGATTATCCACTCCCATTTGACAATCCATCCTGTATATGGGGGCTGTCAATTTAACCATAATTGCGGCGTCATTACATTACCTTACGCGCACGCTCAATTTGAGAAAGGAACTCCTACCAAGGTTTTCATGAATGTTAAGTAGACTTTTGTAGGAGAAAGGATGCGGACAATGAAACAGCGTGATATATGAAATAGATTTTATCACCGACATCTAATTTAGTTAAGTTTTTTGTGTTTTGATTAAAACGTGATTTTGACTTATGATTTTGTGTTTCATTATATACCTTTATTTTCTTATAATTACAAACTTTAGGTTTTAACAGTTTATCTATTATGGGAATGTTTGTTCTAAGAGACCTTGATATTAGTAATTGAGCAGGAGAACACATAGACTCTTTTGGTGTGTTTCTGTAATGCAAGATTGCCAAATAGGGATCAGACTTATCCGCTGCACATTTTTTCAAAATGTTTTTTATAGTGCCTATGGTTCTCTCCACCATACCATTAGATTGACTGTGGTATGGGCTTGATGTAATGTGGTCTATTTGCCATTTGTATGTAAATTCTTTAAACATTCTAAACCCATCCTTATTGAAAATATGTCCTAAATACCTGACCTCAGTTTTACCAATATTCGATTTTTCTTTGTTGAATTTGAGATTTATTTCTCTAGCCCTATCGAACACTTTTTTGAGAATTTTATCATGATCCTTTTTGGTTGGTGCAAAAATGAGTAAGTCGTCACTCATGACTTTCACCCCGTCTATGTCGCTAAATCGTTTGGACATCTCTGAATGGAATATTTCTGGTGCAGCATTGACACCAAAGGGGAGTCTAAGGAATTTATATCGCCCTTGGGGCGTAATAAATGTACACAACTTAGAGGAACTTTCATCCAACTTAAGCATCCAAAATCCTTTGTTAGCATCAAGGGTAGAGAAGTATTTTGATCCTGCCAAACTGGATTTCATCTCGTCTATAGTAGGAAATTGATAGTGCGGCCTCATAATAGCTTTATTTAATTTACGGGGATCAATGCACAGCCTCAAGGAACCATTTTTTTTCGATGTAAGTACAATTGCGCTGACCCATTCAGTTGGCTCATCTACTTTGACTATAATGTTTTCTTTTTCTAACATTTTTAATTCTTTTTTTAGGTCATCCATTAACCGAAAAGGAATTCTGCGACAAGCATCAACAGATGGAGAAGCATCAGGCTTTAAAGTTAAGTGACACTCAAAATTTTTTATACATCCTATACCTTGAAATAAATCAATATTGTCATTTATTAATTTACTGTACTCATTTAAATCAAAATTTACACTATTTATTCTTTTTATCAGTTTCAGATCTTCACAACTTTTACGACCAATTATACTTTTGCAAGGTAAGTCTACAATATGAAATAGTAGAAAATGTGTTTGATTATTATGCAAAATGTTTAAAGTACACTGACCTATACTTGGTAAGATTTCACCACTAAATGTGGATAGTTGCTGTTGACTTTTTTGTAAAGTGTCTAAAGGCAAGTTTAAATTTTGAAATATTTTGAATGGAAGTATATTCGTGTCAGCCCCAGTATCTAATAGAAATAGAATGGGTTGGTTGTTTACAAGAAGTTCAGTTTTAAAGTTATTGCTACTTACAGAATTGACATTATTTGTAGACAAAAATACTGGACCAACAAACAGCTGATCAGAAATAATCTCACTTTCATTTGACTGGATGTTGTTGACTCTTCGACCACTGGAACGTGAACGGCATACTGAAGCGAAGTGATTGGGCTTCTTGCAGATGTTGCATACTGCTCCTATTGCTGGACAACGAACTCTGTGCACTTGACCACATCGATGACATTTCTGGCCTGAAATTTGTGGACGTTTTAGGTCATTTTTGGAAAAAGCTGGTCTGTGTTGTGATTTTGATCTGGCTCGGCTGTGACGAAATCTGACCTGGTTGATGCTCTCTTCCTGAGTAATTTTCTGAATGTCTTGTCTAGTGTTTCTGACTGTTTTTGCTATTGAAACAGCCTCTTCAAAAGTATCCGGTTTTTCAAGAAGCAGTCTTTCTTTGACGAAATTATAATCTGTGTGAATATTCCAGGAGAAAATATCTTTGAGGAGTGAGTCAAACAAACTTCCAAATTCACACTGCAGGGCGATATTTTTCAAATCTGTGGCATACGCTTCGATGTCTTCCGACTGACCTTGACGCCGGTTGAATAGTTTGTGCCTCTCGACAGTTATATTAGTTTTAGGCATGAAATAGCTATCGAATTTTTCAAGTAGCTCCTTGTAGGTAATTTCTTCGTAACTGACATTGAAAGAGTTAAATATCTCCATAGCGTCTGGTGAAAGGTTATGCAATAGTATGGCGACTTTTCGTTCATCACTTTCTTTTTTTAGATTATTCGCTGTTAGATAAATGTCGATTGAAGTGCGAAAGTCTCGCCATGACTTGCCGATATTGTTACAGTCTTTTACCTGCAATTTAGTTAGACTGCCCGAAAGTAGACCAATATTTGAAGACAAATTAGAAGATGGGCCGGCAGCCATTTTGACATCGCTTGCTGCTCGCCGACCTCGCCGTGTGCTGCTACCTATTTCACCCGTGCGCGACTTTATATATCCGCAATTTACTGTTTTGATAGAATTAGGTACCTCGGATGACTATTATTTGTCGTTTTCAGGACTTCTGACACCATGTTAAGTAGACTTTTGTAGGAGAAAGGATGCGGACAATGAAACAGCGTGATGTCGGAAATCAGAGAGAGCGAGTCTCTTTTTTTATTTATTTTATATAGGCACGTAACGAGGGATAATGCTCATACAGCCATGTAACAATGAACACGGAGTTCTTTTCAAGAAGGCTATGAAATGTGGTTAAAACAACACGCAAGCGATACCCCACAGAGTTTCTTCAAGTGTCTCTAGGTGGCGGTAACCACTTACTGTCAGGTGGGCCATACCTTTGTAGCTTGCTTCATCATTTCAACCAAGAGACGCCCACTGTTGGTCACAGGCCTCCCCCAGGGATCTCCAAACCTCCTGTGCCTTCCGAATTCAGCGGTTTGCCGCGCCCTTCTGCAGGTCGTCGGTCATCTTGTAGGGGCCTACCAATGCTGCATCTCCTAGACCACCCCGCTTCATCAGCCGTCAGTCCTGAGAGCTATGTGACCTACTCACTGCCCCTTAAGGATTGTTATGGATTGTCCGTAGACTCAATATGGCGGCACCGTTTCACTGCAGGCTACTGGTGAACCCGAAAGAAAGCACTTGAAAATTGATTGTAAGACGAAGGTGGATCGAAGCACACTGCTACCAGTGCAGCGGGACAGAGCAGAGCATTGCCATATTCGTCCAAAAGCTCGCTATACACATCGACTGGAAAACCAGAGGACAATTAGCTGGAAAACTTGCTCTGCCCCAAAAAGCCAACTAACCAATGGAGTCACTCCTTGAATGAAGAAGTGGTGACGGCTCTGCTCTAAAAAGTTAACTAACCAACGGAATCACTCATTGAGGGGAGAAGTGGCGACGTAGGTTACTGAGAACATGGTGCCCAGTGAAACAAACACACCTCAAACCGCAGTTTACACAACTGGCTTCTTAGATCATTTAGCCTAAGACTAGCTTAGTTCTGGCGTGAAAATTCAAAATGCCACAAACAATGTACGTGAAATATTTGGAATCATTCCCATACATTGTCGTTCTTTAATGGGTATTATACTTTGGCTACAGGCTCTGCGCCGTTTAACACCTCTTTGCAGGCGCAGCCATAGATTTTGTGGCGCAGCGTAGCGTCCGGCAATAGACAACATTTAGTCAACGAGAGTAAAGATATATGTTTTCCCCTTGCCCTTGTTTCGTATTTGAAGGTGGAGCGGCTAGAGATATTTAGTGGGTGAGGTGAGATTGGCCCAGCCAGTCTCAAATACCGTCTTCTGCTATGGATAGGTGTAAATAGTTCAATCCTTTGTGCCCACCAGCGGCACTACCACCCAACTCATAGCGATGCGCAATGACAATAGAGAGGCACTCGCTATTGTTTTAATTACACGAGTATAATATGATAGGTTTGCAGATTACATACACCCACGTGTATGTAATGCCCGGTAGTATGGTAGACGGTGTTGACGGTGTAAGCACCGATTTCAACCCACCGAACTACTGACACTCTTTTCGTGTCAGTAATCTGGTACCGGACTCAACCACCGTACTACAGACCCCTGGAGACAACATAGGGCCTAGTCAATGTCAATTAACATGATCGTGGTGTGGCGTACTCAACTCAACAGTGGCGGCAAAGCGAATTCAACATTACATTTACATTCCTGAGAATGACATGTCTAGTCCATGACATGATTTATGTATTTCGTTCCCATACATTGCTATTCTATCGTTAAGATTTAAGAGTATCCACATCCACAACCCCTCTTCCGGGCATTAGCATTTTCCATAAAAGGGAAATTCCACGGGGAATTGGGTATTAATAATAGTTCGAAACTCTCAGTGCATAAATATATTTTTTGTATTTTCTTTATATGTGTTTTAACGTCAGCGGGCAGTCTTGATCAGTCTTGGTCTATTGCAGCAACTGCAACACCTTCAGCTTGGCAGTGATTCTCGCTTTGGCATCTGTCGAGAGCGGCCGCTGCGGCAGCGAGGGCGGGCCCACCTTGATGCCGGTCACTATCTCCATGCCGGCCTTCATTATGGGCACCCATGCTCCTGGAAATTGCATAGGAATCAGAATGAAACAAAGTCCTTAAATCCTTAAATTTTAATGTTCAGCACAGTCATCCTGGATGGACAATCAGGTTCTGCTTGATAGAAGGCACACAACCCACAATTCAATGTGCCTTCCGAAGAATAGAAGCTCAAAACATCACAGGCTTATGTACTCATCATGGAAATGACCAACACGTCAAGCGTACAGTGACTGCGCGACCATGCTCCTCGAAAAATCATTCGATAGTTGGTAGTAAAGGCATCGTCTTTACTACCAACTATCGACTTTTTTCGCCTTTACTATTACTACAACATCGACAGTTTCGAAGTAATCCAATTACATTATTATTAATAGTAGGCATACCATACCTTCACAAGTATGGGCTTCAACCGCCTGGCTGAGTTGCTCCTGCAAAGCTTTTGCGCGGGCTATGTCCTTGCTATCCACAGCGTCCAGGATATCGTGAGCCAGTTTCGGGAATAAGTTTGCAGTTGTGCCGATGCTAGATTTGATGCCTAGAAGAGCGGCGGGCGCTAGCAACTGAAAAGTGATGATTGAAAATTGTTATTCATTGCTGGCATTGGCATTGATACCTAATACAATTAATCAAACAATTACCAAAAGCATATTCTACACGAGTAGTCATTTACAATTTTTACTTTTTTTCTACACAACAAAACAAGTAGACTGTCCACAGTACAATTGAAAAAAAGTGGTTTACCACCCTCATCATCATCGAACTACACTCATCCACTGCTGGAAAGGTTTCCCCCTTAATGCACGGCAATGCAATGATGTATAATAACAGAGCCCGGTTATTCCACAACCTGTCTTCCTTCTCATGCTAGAACGGAACACAACAATGCACGGACTGCTGCTTTACAGCAGAAATAGGTAAGACAGAGGTACTCATGCAGAAAGTCTACCTCTGATAAACTCGTTTGTGATTCTGCAGACAGCTGACCAGTAGGCCTAGCATGGCCTGTCGACAAAAAGGACAAGAGAGAAAGACCAATAACACCTTTCTCCCTCTATATATAACAATAAAATAAAGCGAGATGCAACGTCTGTATTAGTTTCCCCTCTATTCTGTCCACTGCCCGTGCTAGGCTTACTGGCCATGGTCATATCCCCCAGCCGGTAGTCCGACTGAGCTTACCCCTTCCCAGCCACTTAGGGAAGTTGGAGATCACCACCACGTCTCCTTCTACCCTACCGCCTGCGTCGAAACGGGGTGGATCTATGGTTCAACTGCACGGTGACTCCTGAAAAGCCTGGAAAGCTCGTTCGGCGAATCGAGTCTTTCATCCCGAATGAGCCCACTAAATATTACGAAGAGGTTCCAGAGGAAGTTATATGTGACGATAGAAGATAAAGTGCTTGATCTAACAATCCCAAAGGTAAGGCGCGCTAAGGTGACTTTCCTAATGTGAGCAATTATCAACCCGGCGTTAAAACCCGGTGATCTGGATAATTAGGTTTCCCAGGCAACAGAGCACCCTTACTTTGGACAAGATACGAAACTTGGTGTCTTAGTGGGTACACCCCATAACTGAAACGCATTCTTAATTCTAAACTCAAAGAACAACTCACAGTGTCGGCACCCAAGAACATCTCCTGTCCATCCTTTAGACTTCGGAGAACCTGCGCGCCTTCGCTCAGGTCGTTGGATGTGAACTTTATGCCCTTGAAATTTGGAATACTTTTGGTTGCAGCAGTGACGAATGCTGGCATGTTAACTGGAACAGAGAGTACAATAATTTCTAACGGTTTATTTAGAAAGAAAACTTACAGCACCATAGAGCATATTATCATAACCAGTCCCTGACTGCAATCAAAAAATGATGGTAATGAAATATGAAAAAAAAAATGTTTAAATTATGAGTTAACGGTGCTTGTGTTTGAAATATCTGTCACCACCAAAAAAGAAAAAACACCTCCGTATCTTACGGTTGAGACCACTTGGTATTGGTGGTAGGGCTCCTCAGTTCCTGAGGCCGCCTGACGTATTACCGCCGTCTTACATGAGTTTGTCGCACTAATAACAATATTTTCAACATTCTTGTTCTGACATTTAGAGATAAGATTGCCAGCTGTTGAGGTGTCCAGATGAAGCTCGCTCCCTCTGCGAACTCATCTTCACTTACCTATCATCAGGTGATATGAAGGCTATAAGCTTCCCTAGTTGTGTGTAAAAAACGTTTATATTAGGTCCATCTTCCTTTAGTTATAGTAACAGTCTACATTTCAGAGCTCTTTGTTAACCCAAGGACTTGGATTTTGGACCTTCCTTGTAGCTTATGAGAATGTTGCCACCAATTGACTGTGACTTGCCTGACATATATATCGCAAAGAGACAACGTAGTTTTGGAGTCCTTGTAGGAGTTGTAGGTTTGCAAGTCCTACAGGAACCTCATGTACTATAGTCGCATGAAGCCACTTTGCCGACTTAGATTTATACAAAAAAAAATTGGATTTACTTGAATCGTTGAGCCTTTACCGAAATCCAGTGAATAATGAGGTGGACCACTTACCTTCAACTTTGCTCATGCCAGCAAAGTGGTAGTACAGAACGGGCAGCTTGGGCGCGGCTTCGGCCACCAGCGCCACGTACGCCACCAGCTCGTCCACGCTCTGCGGCCTGAAGTACAGCTCCGGCAGCGTCAGCAGCGAGTGGACACCAGCCTTCTCGCAGTACTGGGCCTGGGTGCCATAACTTATAATTTAGCTATTTCTTATTATAGTATATGCTACATTTCTTGAAAAAGTGAACTCCAGATATTGTTAAGAGGAAACACTAAAGTCGAGTGAATTTAATGTCAGCTGAGACAACTGCAATTCGAACTGAAGATACCTAGAAAAAGAACACAAAATAGACGTCTCGTAGTCCCCTGCTTTCTCCTCTAAAACTAGACCGATTTGATTAGGTACTTTTTGCATTTAAAATTTAAAAAGGGCTCTGGCTGTGTTTCTATGTTTTGCTTTCTTTGTATAATGTCGTCTTTGTTTGCTGGATGATTGAATACAGCAGAACATCCTGCCAGTTTTTTAGGGCTTTTCCGTTATCCAGGAAGGAATCAGGGGACTACATTTGTATGGAAAAACGGTCCGTATCATCAATATTATATAAAAAAAGGAGAAGCTCCCATCTATAGACGCACACACAGCCGTAACCGCTAATGGTAGAAAAGTGAAATTTGGAGTTGTTTTAATTCAAAATGCTGACGCACACTAAGAAGGGATTTAAAAAAAATAATCCTGAACGGATGAAACAGGGGTTGCAAGTTTGTATAGAAAAATCTTTAAATTAGCAACGATTTAAAAAAAAACATTTTATTGAATACGTGTTTCATGGTTCATTGGAATTCAGCCCCTTAGGGTGCAAAATAGGGGTTGAATGTTTCTATGGACAAAAAAATTAAAATCTGCTCCAATTTCTATGAAATTTATTATTCTAGCTTCTAAATATAAATAAAAGTCTTCTATATACTTAATAGGTTACAAAACTATTTTACAGGAAAATATAAATTCCTACGGGAAAACAATATTAACGCATGCGAAGCCGCGAGCGAAACGCTAGTTTCTTCATAAAGCTCAATTGAAATGCTTTGATGACAAGGCCGCAGTAGGTAACATTAGGGATTGTGACAGAAGTGGTATGACCCATATCTCGTTTGTGGCGAGTTGCCCTCCATTTTGGGGATGAATCATGTTAATTTTCGACCCGTTTCCCAACTGTTCGACCCGCTTCCCGGCTGGTGCATTTATTTATTTAACATGAAATTAACACACAAAACTGTACCGTGTAACCATGGTGGACTCAATGCTTTTGGGCAATTCCTTATAAGTCAGCCATTAAAGATAGGGCAGACAATTTTTAAATTTCAAGACGACAAGCAAGGGTTACGTGAAACGAAAATAAAAGTATATACAATATACCTAAGACTTATTTAGAAAATAAAAAAGGACATATTCGTGTCACGGACAAAGTTTGACTCGTATATAGAAAAAAACACTAGAAATAATTGATAAAATAAATTACGTCACTATAAAAACATTCCTCCTAACCGAGCTATCGGTTTTATGTATAAGCCTTACTGTGTTTTCATTGAGTTGAGCCAAATTACTTTAACAATGACTTACAAACTTTTACATGAATTTCTCATCATATTTAGCCTATTTTTAACCAACTCTGTAGCAGGGCAGGGCGCAATGTCTTGTACAACACTGCAATTACAGGGGTGTAGCTTGACGGTCCACCCGAAATTTTTTGAAATTTTTAACGCTCACACGAGGCCACACAAAATATAAATTTTAAAGACATCATCAACGAATGTGCAGCTGTTAAAACTAGGAAGAACAGAGGGCCTATTACCGATCTCGTGGTTTTTGCAAATGATATCATATGATATCATAGTGCAAAACGAAAAATACGATTTCCGGTCAGATTTTTGATCATTTATTCATTATTAAATGATGACATCATTGAAATTATGCCATAGTATGATATCATTGGAGATCGGTACGAAATGCAGCATTTCATGACTTCTTTTTCTCAAATTTATACCATGTCATACGATGAAAGATCCATAATTGGCCTAAAGATTTTGAGCTCAAATGTGTACGTTTGTATATGCTTTAATATACGACACTCAGTTATATTTCAATTAATAAATCGAACTTTATGTAATACCGAATTTTTATTATTTTAACCATTTTCCATCTTGGGGTGACGTGACACCACAATGTCCACCCCGGGTGCCACCCATGCTAGCTACTGACAATTAAGTTAAGTACATTACTGTATTCTGTCTGGTCGCGAATTTTATCAAATAAATTTTTATGTATGTTTAACAATCTTGCATTGTATCCTGGTTGCGATTTTTATCAAAAAATGTTTTGTTTGTTTAACAATGTTTTTAATTGCTTAATTTATCGCATGCCAACACTTGTTTACCAAAGCAGTTGATAAATTTATTAGTTATCATTATTTATTATGTACAGAGATGGTTAGGTACTGTTTCTTTATATTACTTTCATGTGAAGACTATTATTGACAATATGATTGTAATATTACTTTCGTAATTCAGGGCTGCACCAAGGCTTTATTTCTCATTTTTCATTTAATACGAAATTGGTTCGTAATGAGACACCTCATTTGCTACCTCATTTTTTGACCAACGAACGTATATAATTAGTAGTTAGTGAAATTAATCTGGGGTATGAAAGTCGAACATATGAATAGCTGCATTTACTTTTACAGCTCTTAGCATCAAACTGGAAACTAGCATGATCGAGGAGCATAGAAAGAACAGAATAACAGGACTTTGAGCCGTATTTTGATAAAATCTCTAAAATTAATGTTATTAAACTTCGTAAAATTATTTATTTAACATCAGCAATAACCCTATCGCTCGAGCTCGTAGCAACATAAGACTTCCGAATTACTAATAACATACGCTTACGCATTTTCAAGTATTTGGTGTTCATTATTAACTTCTGTACAAATATTTCACTAAATCAAAATGAAATGAGTCCCTGTACTGTATAATTGCGAAATCCCATGAATTTCAATCAGAAAAATTTAAGAAGAAAACGTAACTCACAAGGAGTTAGTAACATATTGGGTGACATATCCAGACGTGATTCAGCTAGGACGCTCAAAGCTTAGTCATTTAAAATTTCAGCTTTTTTCAAGTTCTAAAGAGTGCAACTTCCGTACATAGTACTATTATCAAGTCTGTGGCTTAAGAGGATTGTGAAGCTGTCAATTTTCATAGAAAAAGCGATAACGCTTTTCTCCCTCTTTACATAGTCCAATTTTCATAATTTTTGGAAATGTTGTAGACATAATGAAGATCTAGGTTTGTACTTTTTTGACTAAATTAGATACTGAATTACAAAAAGGCAAAACGTACAAACATAGACTAAGGTATACTGAATCTAATGAGACCAAAAGTGTCTAATTTCGTAAAGGTAACGGTAAAACCGTTATCGCCCGAAACAATATTTCAATAAGAAATGTAGGCGCTTGTCTCGGACTTTCAACTTTAAGCGGTGTGCAACAAACTGCATTTTTGAAAGTGCATACTCAAGCCATAAATTGGCACTTCACAGTCCTCTTAATGCAAAATGCGCCTCTGCGGAGATGGGAAACTCGCTATCCCGCTCAGCATGCTAGCAGCTACTCCCCGCGTTCGGGGAATGGCTAGTCCGATCCCGAGCGTGTCTCTACCGGGGCGGTGAGGTTACTGGAGGGTGATTTAGCCGCGTATGGGGTTTTTACCCGAGTCCAACGGCATATCCAAGGGGCGGCCTTGTCAGCTTTTAGTCCCTTGTAGAATCATAAAGAGATTCCCCCGCCCTAAAAAAAGGCCAGCTACTCCCCGTGCGAGAAGAGCCTCGTGCCCAACAGCGGGACAATCATCGTTTCAACCCGATGATTGATGAGCACAAAACTAATTCAGCCAGACTAAAACAGCGATCCCACTAAGCAAAGATTACTCTGGTCTTTTATAAACTTAATAATTACATTTTGTAAGCTCTGTTAAAAGTGCGAACCGTGGAAGAGGACCTTATAGGTGGCGGAGTAGTTGAAACTTCCACGAAAAGCAAAGGCTTTAAACGACTTATTTAATACTAGCGGTCCGCCCGCGGCTTTGCCAGCGTGTATAATTTATATTTAACTATTACCCGTGTGAAGCCAAGACGGGTAGCTACTTATACATTATAAACCTCCCTCTTGAATCTCTATCTATTGATGAAAACTGATTTAAAATCCGTTGCGTAGTTTTAAAGATCTAAGCGAACAGACAGCGGGAGCGACTTTGTTTTATACTATGTAACGAAGATGAGGCGGATAGCAAGATGACTAAACCCATTTTTGGACTATTTGGGGCTTTTAAATCTCTTTATTTGTTGAATAATAATATCTTTAAAAATTTTGCATTCACGATGACCAAAACCACTAAATGGTTGCGTAATTTTCATACAAATGTTGAAGAGAACTTTATAAAAATGGTACATACTGTAAAGCTAAGAAAAATAACAAAACTGAACAGTTTGCCTAATAACACTTCGGTGGTATTATTGTAGATGTTAATAGGTGGCATTATATTCACCTATCTTAGGAGCTGTTGGTAGGTGGTATTATATCTACCTATCTTCAGATTGTCTGCTTCACAAACAACGTCAAGTGTCGCGACATTTTAACAAACATCGAGTTCATAATGTGATGATGTGAAAATTCCAGAAGCTTCATAAACAGAGAACTATTTTTAGCATAATAACTCGTCACTCACCAGATTCAAGACGTCCGCTAGAGGAGCACCGCCAACCTGGACCATGATATGAAGGCCGGTGGTCTTGGACGCCTTCACCCACTCATCCACAATCTTCTTCCTGTCGGCGACGCTGAGGGACATGTTCTCCCCCGTCGTACCACCAACTGGAACGTGACGTGATGGACAATTCATAACAATTATTGCCGTATTACCACTACGTATACGTTATTGATAACATTATTTAAATAGAGACACTGCTATTGCAGCGTATATTGCCATCTAGCTCTCACAGCGGTTTTAATGCTGTTAAAGGCGGCCGGCTTTTTTTTTGTTAATTTTTTTAATTGCTGTTCGACCTTCACTATTGCAATCAGTACGTTCCATATTTCCCCTACAAAAATCGATCAACGTTTGTGTTTCGTAGGGCGTAGCCTTAAGTCTACACGAGCAAGGGGGCCTTAATTCAATGCATGAATTTATATATTTTACAGAATTAACAGCTCTATAATAACCGGGTTTTCATCTCCAAAATGTATGTGACAAGAAATTAAACTTAGAATGCTACGGACAAATTCTATTGGCTTGTTTTCACTGCAACGGCACAGGGCGCCGGCGCCCGGCGACAATGTCACGGCTGCCATCCGTGAAATTTAAAAAGTTATAATACAGAGTTATTTGTAAAACACCTGCAACCTCGCAGGATTAGATGACTAACGTTATAAACAACATAATTGGTTAGATTTTACTTCATACAAAAAAAATTTAATTATTTTACTAATTACTTAGTGTATAATCTTAAAATTAATCTAAATTAAAAACTAACTTAATTATTTAATATACCTCTAGAATGTTTGTAACTCTAGGCCATCTCTAGGCGCATCACCAGTAGGGTTACTCTTGAACCGAATCCGATCAATCGGCATTGAAATTGTGATTTTTCGTACGCTGATTTTTGCGTATTGGCTCCAAATTAACCCCGTATTGTGCGGATTTTGGGTAAACCCAACTTAGTATTATTCAATTTTCTCAAAATACGGATCCAATTTGGCGCTTGTGTTGTTACTTAAGCGTATGAAAAATGACAATCCCAATGACGATCCATCGGAAATGGTTTAACAGTACTGAACTACGTAAACGAACTTATGAGAATTACGGTGTGCGGGGGCGGGGCGGGGCGTCGCCAGCACTTGATTGATCCACTTTTCTACGGTCGGCGGCTATGATGCGCGCGCGCGTAGCGTTGTCTTTCGTCGTCGTTTATAAATGAAACATAGACTTATCAATGTCACGACAGTGCAATAAAAACTTGAAAATTGATTTTTGATCAATTTATTGACTTATCTTAAAACTCGTAAAACAAACGTTGTAATTAATGATATTAGCCATCTAATCCTGCGAGGTTGCAGGTGTTTCACAATTAACCCTGTATATCACGTTCCTTTACTTGCCGGTGCCAGCAACGGCACAACATTTATATACATATTTTTACCGTTAGCGGGCCCAGCCGGCAAGTGGAATAACCAGCCACTGAGTAAACACTCTAGCCGAGTCACGGTAATACTATTACCGTGGCTGAGTGCTGTGAGACAAACCAACCCATGAGAACTTACTTCCGTTCTGTGACAACTTACCAAGAACGGATTTAATGTTTGCATCAGCGAGGTACTTGGCGTACGCTGGAATAGCACCGTAGTTTATGGACAGGTCATCGTTCAGGGGGGTGAAAACTGGGGGCAGGACCCCGCGAGCCGTAAAGTTAACCTGTAACCAAAGTTGATAATCTATACACGGTTATTTTTTATCAGCCTGGAAAATTTTAGGGACGCTTCAGGACACATTCATTATTATATAAAAATTTTAAAAAATGAAATAAAAAATTTAATAAAGAATTAAAAAAATCTTTAAAAGTGCTGCTCTCAATCAGGGCAGCATTTTTTTTTTAAATTATATAAAATTAAGTGAATTATTTTTTCATTTTTATTTAAATCATTCTAATACCATATCGTGTAGCGTCCCTTAAATTTCCCAGGGTGATAAAAAAAACCGTGTATATAAAAGGAGAAGAAGTTCCCATCTATAGACGCACGCACAGCCGTAACCGCTAATGGTAGAAACGTGAAATTTGGACAGTTGTTTTAATTCAAAATGCGGACGCACACTTAGAAGGTATTTAAAAAAAGTTTACCCTGAAAGGATAAATCGGAGCTCTGTCACACTAAATATGTTGCTCAGATTACGTCACTGAAATTTTGAGATAATGCGTGACTTGAGTCTAGTCTTGGCAGCCCGTGCTCCGCCTGCTAAATGTTCCCAGCAGCGTGCAGGATTGCGTTGCATTTTTTTACTTATGGCAGGGAAGCCTTCATTTCACCTGATGCTAAGTGACGATAAAGCCAAAATTAAAATCGAGCTTCACTTGACCTCCTCATCAACTGTGGAACTGCCTATATGTCGGAACACAACAATGCTATATACGTTTTAATAAAACACATTTCGGATTTACTAGCGTATATTTGGTTTTAAACATTTTATTTAATCATTTAGCCCGAGACGTTTCGAACGCTGCAACATTCGTGGTGACGGGATGACTGAAGCTGGTGGGTGTCATAATTACTCGCCGTCTAGCCAACGGCGGGTACGGTGCGGTTACGCATTTCCACCCGAGAAAAAAAAAAGGGTGTCATAATTAATCTGATGTTACTCACATCAATGGGGCTAGCACGCAGGAGAATCGAAAATCGAATTCTCCTGCGTGCTAGCCCCACTGATTAATTATTATTTCACTACAGTCACCTCATTTTATGTGTTCTTTTTCATGCAAAGAGAGCTCACGGTATCTATTGTTTTAGTAGTCTGTGGACGGGCTTGAATTATATTATTTTTTTATGATAGGTCCCAAGCAGTTGGAATACTCCCAACTATTATCCCTATTGAAATTTAGGTGTTTTTGAATCTCAATAGCCTCGCGTAGGTATCATTATTGGGATGAATCGGTGTTCTTTGGCGAGGATCTGTGGATTATCAAATCTTAAATTATGTCTGGGTCCGTTGAAAACGTGTTCACAAACTGCAGATTTTGTTTTGCGTTTTGGAATACGTCAAGCTATCCTTACCAGCATATATACGTATGTTCTTTAATCCGTTTCGCGACGCTTCTCTTTGTTTGATTACGTCTGTTGGCAACCCAACAAACCGTTTTTATTTTCAATCATTTTTATATAATTGCAACACTGTCGGATGTACACGTACTATGTCTGTTCGTCACGTTCGTTCATTACATTCGCACCTCTGTTCCTATTGTTCAAACTTATAAAATTAAATTTGCTGTTATATCGGGCCATCCTCGTTTTATTTACCAAGCCAGCTACAGAAGTGGTCCTTCGAGAGGAAAAACGAGAGATCGAGGATAGTCAGAAGAAAGAATACGCCAAGCAATCGGGACAGCGAAAATTTCATCGTGCCGCAAGATTAAATTCTAGTTGCGCAAATTCTCACTTCGCAATTAGAAACGGCTCCGTGAATAAAATAAGGGTGCGCAAACAAGAAGAATTCAAGATTCAGCAGAACCGTGAGTCATACATCACGCAAAACATAATAATTGCTGCAATATTTGATCGCCATTATTTTCTTCCTACCGCACAAAAAATCAGTCTCAAGTTCGAATTCGCTCAGTCTTCCGGTTTTGAGAAAGGATCGACAGGCGGCGCTGCGCGACAAGGCCGGCGACCCAATCTAGCGGATTTCGTGCTGCCAACATCAAAAACTTACACACGCAGGAGAGAGTGAGTGAAGTAGCACCTTTATTCTCAAGCATTCGGGAGTGAAGTTTGGTGCGGCGACTCGCATTTCGTCTCACTCCAATACGCTGCAATAGAGGGGGACAGCTAAACAGCCATCGCGGGTCATCGCTCATCGGCTCATCTCTCATCGTTCGTTCGTTTCCGGCGGACATTTTACCTTAGCATTTTGCGGTGTGCATGTTTTGTGGTTATAATTATTTTTTCTATTTGTTGTACTTTACTACTAAAGCTCAGTGTATAATTATTTGTGTAATTACAATTAGTTTAGTGCTGGTTTGTAACAAACTAGGGATATAAAATGTCTGACGAAATGGATTTAAAAAAGCTAGTGGCTGCACGTGGTTACGAAAAAGCGAGTTTAACTCGCATTTACAATGCAGTTACTACTGATTCTTTTAAAAATAATGCTACAGAAACCATTTTGACCATGCGGGATCGCACTATAAAGGCATTTGAACAATATGAGTTATACAATAAGCAAATTAGTTACACAAATGAGGATTCCGAGGATGTACTTTCGGTTGAAAGCAAGTATTATTCAATCTTAAACTTGATTGATCAGGAGTTAGCATCTTCCGATAGAAAATCTACTCCTCAAGTAAAGTCAACCAAATTGCCCACAATTAACATCGACATTTTCACTGGTAAGTTGCAAGAATATTTCAATTTCATCGAATTATTCAAATCATTGATTGATAACGATGCAAGTCTCGATAACCTCCAAAAATTGCACTACTTGAGGTCATTTTTAAAGGGGGAGCCCTTCGATATAATAAAAAATTTACCATTTTCAAGTGATAGTTATAGGGATGCCTTAAAATTGCTGAATGATAGATATTTTAACAAGTACAAAATAATAAATGAACATATAAGTACACTTTTAG
Organism: Schoenobius gigantellus; assembly: GCA_963935595.1. Classification (NCBI taxonomy): domain Eukaryota; kingdom Metazoa; phylum Arthropoda; class Insecta; order Lepidoptera; family Crambidae; genus Schoenobius; species Schoenobius gigantellus. The sequence continues at coordinate 7,321,105 of OZ012557.1, forward strand.
ATTTAAATACCATTCTTAAACCTACTCCTTTCCACATTAGAGACTTTATATCTTCTATTAAGCAAAATATAGCTGCTCTTAAAAATTTAGATGCAAAGGTAGATAGCTGGGATGCCATTTTAATATGTATTCTCAATCGCAAATTAGATATAATGACCGCTCGAGCTTATCAGCTTGAGCGCGACATGGAAAAGGAGCCGAGTATTAAACAATTCATTGAATTCCTGGAGAAACGTGCTCTGGCATTGGAGAATGCAGAAGTAGCTTCAACAAGGCCAAGCAGATTGGTAGCTGTTAACGCTGCTGCAAAGGAGACTGTACGGAAACCAGGATGCCAATACTGTAAGTGTACAGATCATAAAATATTTGCTTGTAAAAATTTTAAATTAATGGCACCGTCAGAAAGACTAAAGTTTGTAAACAATAAAAGTTTATGTCACATTTGCTTGAACACTCATTCAGGCAAATGCAAGTTTCACTTCAGATGTACTCAGTGCAAAAACAGTCATAACACATTGATACATCAGCAAGAAACTCCTGAGCCAGTTGTCATGCTATCAGGAAAGAACAACAATAATATTTTGCTTCCTACAGCACGAATTAAGCTATATGCCCGTGACAACAGGGAGGTGCATATAAAGGCCATTTTGGACTCCGCATCGCAAGCATCTTTAGTCACCAGCAAGGTGATTGACGTGCTGGGGTTGACACCTATACCAGATTCTGCTCACATATTAGGTGTTAGAAATAATATAAATAATGTACAATATTCAATTCCATTAGAAATTCACTCATTAAAGTTGCCATTTAGTACAAGCATTAGTTGTCATGTAGTTGACAACATAACATGCAGATTACCTCAATCTCCAGTAGATCCTTCGAGTATCATCATTCCACCCAACATAAAATTAGCCGATGAGGAATATTATCTCCCATCTGATATTAATATGCTAATTGGGGCTGACATATTTTTCCAGGTGCTCCTGCCGAATACAGATGTGCAGCCATACAGTCAGCAGTATGCTCGGAGCAATGCGCAGCTGCCTGAGGGGGCAGGGCCGCGTATCATCAACACCAAGTTTGGCCATATAATTGCTGGAGGTTTGCCTTCTCCAAATGAGGTAACCAAACTTGCATCGCTTTTATGTACTAAGTGTGATTTCAATACCAACAATATTCTTACAAAGTTTTGGGAAACAGAATCTGTTCCAGAGGTATTTAAAGAGCAAAATGTAGAAAAGGATATTGTAGAAAATATTTTCAAATCTACTACAAAATTAGAACAAAAAAGATTTCAAGTAGATTTACCATTAAAATTGCCTCTTGAAAAGGTAAATGAAACACTGGGTGATTCCTTTGACTTAGCTTATTATAGATTTCTTAATCTCGAGAAAAAATTGCAGAAAAATAAAAATATGCTAACAGAATACAGCAATTTTATTAATGAATATGTAGAATTAAAACATGCTCATTTTATCAACTTTGAGTCATATAATTTGAATAAAGACCCTGTATATTTTCTGCCCCACCATGCAGTGGTAAATGAAGGCAGCAAAACAACACGTACTCGTGTTGTATTTGATGGCTCCATGAAAACAAAGAACAAAATTTCATTAAATGACATTTTATTGAATGGGCCTCCAGTTCAAAGAGACATATTCGATATTTTATTGCTTTATAGGTTAGGGGACTATACACTTAATGCTGATATTAAAAAGATGTTTAGAAATATATTAGTTAACCCTGAACAGACCTCTTTGCAAAATATTTTATGGCGTGAAAATCCTTCGCTTCCTATTAAGTGTTTGCGCTTAGATACCGTTACCTATGGTTTGAAAAGCTCCAGCTACTTAGCAACTCGGTGTCTGCTTGAACTTGCAATTACGAATGAGAATACATTGCCTTTGGCATCGCATATCATTAAAAATTATACATATGTCGATGATATCTTGCACTCACATTCTGACATCAATCTATTGCACCAAGCTAAAAATCAGCTAAGAACCTTGCTTAATTTGGGGGGTTTTGAATTGCACAAATGGTCATCTAACTGTGATGAGATATTGGCTGATGTTCCAGTGGATTTTCTCCAGTTGGGCCATTTAGACATTGACAGACAAAATCATACCATAAAAACATTAGGTTTGACTATTGATACTAAAGGTGATTACTTTATTATAAAGTCACCCGAAATATCCTGTAAAGTAATAACCAAGAGAGAAATATTAAGCCAAATAGCTAAATTTTACGATCCATTGGGTTTTATTAGTCCAATTATAGTAAAGGCAAAGGTCATCATGCAAAAATTATGGCATGAAAAGGTAAGTTGGGATGCTACTCCATCTCAAGCAGTAAAAGATGAATGGTCACAGTTTGCCAACAGCTTGACTGCTATGCAACCTATACACCTCAACAGGAATATTCCTGTAACTGGAGAGGCAGGAGCAGTGCAGCTTATTGGATTTGCAGATGCATCAAGCTCCATTGGCTACGGCTGTTGCATATACCTAAGGATAATAAACAAAACAGGTAATGTCAGATTATTTTTGCTTTGTTCAAAATCTCGTATTAATCCATGCACAAAACCATTAACTATTCCAAAATTAGAGCTGAATGCTAGTCTATTACTAGCCAAACTAGTAAACAAAGTTTATGAGACATTACTTATTAAATTAATAATAGATGGAGTTTATTTATTTTCGGACTCTAAGATAATATTGGCTTGGATTAATACAGATCCTCACAGGTTGCAAGCATATGTATCCAACAGAGTAAGGGTAATTCAGCAATTAACTAGCGGATGGCGCTGGTTGCATGTAAAAGGTCAACAAAATCCTGCAGACTATATTAGCAGAGGATTGGACCCGCAAGAATTAGCTTCCAACACAATGTGGTGGAACGGGCCTGACTTTCTGCACAACAGGGAGTATAATTTTGATTTTACAATCGAGTTGCCTGATAACCTGCCTGAATTAAAAAATATTTTGCCACAGTCAATCGAAACTATTCTTATTACCATTAAGCAAAATGACTTATTTAAAATTTTACAAAAATATTCTAATATAAGCCAAATGGTTCGTATTTTAGCATATGTTCGTAGGTTTGCTAATAATCTTAATAAGAAAAACATTAAATGTTCAACAAAATTTTTATCTAGTTCAGAGTTGCAAGAGTCTTTATTATTGATTATTAAACATGAACAAAATATACATTTTAAGGAAGAGATTCAAGCACTATCCAAGGGAGCAAATGTCAAAGGCTCACTAAAACCATTACATCCATTTCTAGACCAGAAACAGTTATTGAGAGTAACTGGGCGTCTACAGAATTCTGAGCTACCTTACTCTCAGAAGCATCCAATAATTTTACCTAAAAATTCTCATATCACTGCACTTATTATAAAAAATGAGCATCTGAGAATGCTTCATGCAGGCCCTAAATTATTACTATCACAATTAAATCAAAAATATTGGCTTATTAATGGCATTCGTCTTATAAAGAAAATAATTTACAAATGCTTAATATGTTTTAAAATTAAAGCTAATACAGCTAAGCAGTTGATGGGCTCTCTTCCAAGTCAGCGTGTGACAGCATCTCGAGCTTTTCAAGTTGTCGGGGTTGATTTCGCTGGACCAGTGCAGGTCAAAAATTGTGGTATAAGACGTAGCTTAATTGGTAAAGGCTATATCTGTGTATTTGTCTGCTTCACTACCAAGGCTATTCATTTAGAACTGGCCTCAGATTTATCCACAGAAACCTTTTTAGCGTGCTTCAAAAGATTTATATCACGTAGATCACTGCCCACTGAGATCTTCTGTGACAATGGGGGTGCGTTTCGCGGGGCACAAGGCCACTTAGCTGATTTATATAAGCTTAATAAGTCTAAAGAGCATCAAAATAGTGTTTTTAATTTTGCAAGCGAGCAAGGTATAAAGTTTCATTTTATCCCAAGTTATTCTCCTGTGTTTGCCGGTCTCGCAGAGGCTGCTGTTAAGAGCACCAAATTTCATTTAAAAAGAACTATAAATAAAAGTGTACTTACATATGAACAATTAATTACAGTATTATATCAAATCGAAGGAATTCTCAATTCCAGACCCTTAATGGCAATCAATGCATCTGACATTAAAGACTTTTCTTATTTGACTCCTGGACATTTCCTTGTTGGTGGTCCAATAACTTCATATCCAGAACCTGATATCACGGATATACCTACCAATAGACTTAAATTTTGGAAGTTGGTAGAAAGTATGAAACAGTCATTTTGGAAGGTATGGCACAAGCAGTACCTCAATGCCTTACAGTGCCGACCTAAGTGGCAAAATGAGCTGCCAAATGTTACTGTAGGTTCATTAGTCATAATGCGAATTCCAAACTCTCCTACCATGCACTGGCCAATGGCAAGGGTAGAAAAGGTTTTCCCCGGTGTCGATGGTAAGGTGAGAGCCTTAGAGGTAGTAACTGCAAGTGGTAAAAAGTACGCACGTTCTTTGTCAGGCATATGTCTATTGCCTATTCAATAAAAAATATAATTAATGTAAGGTTATATATTATATAGATATAGTATTATAATTATGATACTTTGGCTACTCCTGCCTTATGTAGTATAAATAAGTTTTAGGTAAGCAAATAGATAAGATTTATAATAATAATAAAAAAAAAATGTTAACATATTTGTGAAAATAAAAAAGGCTTATTTTCTTTTGTATCTTTATCCAGCCTTACATATTATAGATATAGATAGATATAAATTAAACAAATTGAAGTGTTTTTTAAAAAGGTAATATTTATGTTACTTACCTAACTATAATGTCAAATAAAGACAATATTATATAGCATAGCATAGTAATAGCAGTATAAACATGTTCTTTGTATAAAAAAGTTTATTTGAATAGTTAATTACATTGAATACCTATGTATAAAAAAAAAAAAAAAACCTTTAGGTTACTTAAATAATATTGTTTGAAATTTAAGAGTTGATTATAAAAATTGTAAGTCCAAGGCATGCGGGCTATCAGAACTACCTATACCTTGAGTTTAATTTTGTTGCTTAAAGTTTGATTTTGTGAGGCCGCAGCATGTTGGCAACCCAACAAACCGTTTTTATTTTCAATCATTTTTATATAATTGCAACACTGTCGGATGTACACGTACTATGTCTGTTCGTCACGTTCGTTCATTACATTCGCACCTCTGTTCCTATTGTTCAAACTTATAAAATTAAATTTGCTGTTATATCGGGCCATCCTCGTTTTATTTACCAAGCCAGCTACAACGTCAACTATAATTATTTTCTTTAATCCGTATCGCAACGTTTCTCTTTGTTTCACCTTAAAAATACACGAGTAAATGCGAAAAATGTAGTTTTATTGAATTGTGTAGTACTCGTGCAAACAAAAGACAGTATTAATATTACGTAAGACTGGCCAGGCGGGCACAGCTCAGAAGCCCCCATGAGGACTCAAACTCCGGATCTTTAGATCAGGGGCCTTATTCTGCTAGCGTTAACGCATTTGAGGCGTGTCAATAACGCTTCAATAGCATCGCTTTTGAGACAGTTATTCTTAGTTAACCGATTACTGACTGAAACATTTGCCACTATTGACTTATCAAGAAACTGTAGTAAGAATAAATTGCACAAGAAAATGCGTATAAAATGGACAAAAGCAGTTGTATTGAAACGCTATCACGACGCGACAACGACGTTAAGATTAGCGGAATTCGGCCCCAGAAGATGGTACCCCTTGCACCCTTCAGCAATGATAGCCGAACTGGAGAATTACCCCCACCGCAAAGAAGACCGATATCAGTGAACTATAAGAAAAATAAAATAAAACTTATACTGGCAGTGGGGCTTTGCGGTAGGCCACGCGAAAATGGTTGCTTCAAGAACCTATTACCTCAATGAGACAATAATTGAGATACAGGCGGATTTCCGCCTACTTTTCAGACACAGTCTCTCACCTACACTTTAGTTATGTAGTAACTAAAGTGTAGGTACTTGTAAGGTCATTAGTTATTATAATTGCAACATGAAAATGCTGCAACTGGCAGGCGTGTGCGTAGACAACCGGAGGTAGACTCTGTACCAGGGTCGTCTGCATGGGTATTGGGTACCTCCGTCCGTCTTACCTATTTCTGCGGCAAAGCAGCAGTGCTTGCATTGCTGTGTTCCGGTTTGAAGGGTAATAAGATATGGCAGTGAAATTACTGGGTACCGTAACTTTACATCATTCTATGATGTCACAAGTTCGCAGCAAATCTGCAACCCTCACAACAAACATATATTATGGGTGACTGTTACCGCTTACCATCAGGTGGGCAGTTTGCTTGTTTGCCAACTTAGTAGCAATAAAAATATATATTTTACAAAAAATAAAAAGCGACTTCAAAAACACCAAAAACCGGCCAAGCGCGAGTCGGACTCGCCAATGAAGGGTTCCGTAGGATTTATGGCGTATTAAAGAAACTACTTACTAGATCTCGTTCAAACCAATTTTCGGTGGAAGTTTGCATGGTAATGTATATCATATATTTTTTTTAGTTTTATCATTCTCTTATCTTAGAATCTCTTATCTTATCTCTACACACACATTTTACCACTTTGGACGTGTCTCTCGCGCAAACTATTCAGTTTAGAAAAAAATGATATTAGAAACCTCAATATTATTTTTGAAGACCTATCCATAGATACCCCACACGTACGGGATTGATGAAAAAAAAATTTGAGTTTCAGTTCTATGTATGGGGAACCCCCAAAATTTATTGCTTTTTTCTATTTTTGTGTGAAAATCTTAATGCGGTTCACAGAATACATCTAGTTACTTTTACTTCTCTTCAAGGCAAAGACTGTTGCTGTATAAATCACAGGTCAGGCCTCATATGGAGTACTGAATTGCACTCAATTCATAATATGAATCATAATATGATTCGTATTATGATTCTGCGATGCGGCCTTTTTAGGTCCGCAGATCTGCAAATACCTAATAGGTATCTTCAGAAAAAAACATAAAACACGACGGATGTGCCTATGAAATTTACGGGTCTTCCTCGATTTTCCTGGGATTTCATCATCAGTGATTTGGTGACAAGGGACCACCCAGGGACTCTTTCGATTACAAAAAGATTTTTTAACATCGGTTAACAACTAGTGGAGCAGTCGGTGAATATACATAAAAAAACTAGAACTAAGTAGGTATTCAAAATAGTCGAACAAATATTTAAAGTAGATGCTTCTCCTACACGCGCGCGTTACACTCTGTACCTACACGTTACACACTGTACCTAGTAACTATTATCTAATCTGTGACTCTTAGAATAATTTCTAGGTGATCATCGTTTAGCACCGACTTCAATATAGAAGTGTGATGTTGTCTGTACCTATTCTTATATTATTTTTAACTTTTCAGTGTTTTTGAAGTCGGTTTTTATTTTTTAATTAGGATTTACAGTCCTAGCAAATTATCAACCTCACAGAAAGTGATTGTACAAGATGGCAGTAGGTACCTATTAGTTCCGATTTCGGCCGGTACCTACCACAAAATCTTGTTTGTACAGCACTGTACGTCTTTCTGTTTTAATTACGAATTGTGACATAATAATTGATAACGCGGTTAAAGTTATTAATAACTGAGTTATACAAAGATAGGTCACCTCTAAAGATAACTATGCTATCTGTAAACAATTAGTAATTAAAAACTATCAAAACTTGCTTCAAATATTATCAATTATTTTCTTATGACAAGTATTATATTATGTAATTTTCGCTATCATTCTAATCCTTACTAATATTGTAAACGCGAAAGTTTGTAAGTATGGATATTTGTTTCTCTTTCACGCAAAATCTACCGAATGGATTTGGATGAAATTTTGTAGGTAGACGGATTACGACAGGGATTAACATATAGGCTACTTATTATCCCGAAAAAGTAATTAGTTCCCGCGAGAAAGTAGATTTACAGTTTTCTTTGCACTTCAGCGAAACATAGTTCGCGGGCACAGCTAGTCCATACTTCCATACTAATATTATAAATGCGAAAGTAACTCTTACTGTCTGTCTGTCGCGCTTTCACGCCAATACTACTAAATCGATTTAGAGGAAATTTGGTATAGACATAGTTTAAGTCCCAGGAAAGGACATAGGAGAGCTTTTATCGCAGTAATCACCCCTTAAGGAGGAGAAAAGGGGGGTGGAAGTTTCTATGGGGAAACAATAACCGCTAAACCGATTTAGATGAAATTTGGTATAGACATAGTTTGAGTCCCAAGAAAGGACATAGGATAGCTTTTAGCGCTGAAATCACCTCTTAAGGGGGAGAAAAGGGGGGTGGATGGAAGTTTGTATGGGGAATCAATAATCGTTGAACCGATTTAGATGAAATTTGGTATGGAGTTAGTTTGATTTATGGGGGAGGATAAAGAATAGTTTTTATCCCCTAAATCAATCCTCAATGGTGTAAAAGGGGGGGGAGTGTAAAAGGAATCAATAAAAAAGGATTTCTACGCGGACGAAGTCGCGGGCAAAAGCTAGTAATAACATAAATGCGAAACTGAGTTTGTTACGCTTTCACACCTAAAGCACTGAACTAATTTTAATGATATTTTGTATAGGGATAGCTGAACCCCTTGGGAATAACTTAGGCTACTTTTTATCTCGAATTTTAGTGAGTTCCCTAGGGACGCAGACGAAGTCGCGAAGTAATTTGAAACAACAAAATTTTGATTAGGTATGCAAATATTTTGATTTCTAGCCGTACCACGAATTGCGGATAGATCTAATATATACCGGGTTATTTTTCCAGCAGGAGCCAAATTTTGTGTGCTTGTTCAGACAAGCAAAATGAAGATATTTTACTATGGGACCAATCTCAAAATCGCAAAAAAAATTAGCTGTTCCATACAAACGTTCAACATCCACTGAACCTAAATGTATGGAACAACTGATTTTTTTTCGCGATTTCGAGTTTGGTCCCATAGTAAAAGTTGTTCATTTTGCTTGTCTAAACAAGCACACAAAATTTGGCTCCTGTTGGAAAAGTAACCCAGTATGAAAATCTCGTGACACAGTGTTTGTTATTGAACTCCTCCTCCGGGCTTCACCGATTTTTATGAATTTTTTGTGTATATTTGGTAGGTCTGAGAATAGGTCGTGGGCTGTTTTTTATACTCCTAGGTTATAAGGGTGGCCACCTCCAGTTTTTTTGACAATTATTGTGGCGAAACGTAGTTCGCGGTTACATCTAGTATTTTATAGAATTCTTATTTGACATGTCAGTATTTTATAGAATTCTTATTTGACATGTCAGTCTTATGGCGAGGTCAACTTTTCAGTCATTTCCATAATGAACTTTCAACTTTGCTCCGTCACCGGTCTGGAACGGTATCACGTGACCACAGATAATATACTCGTAATACTACAGACGTGACTTAATAAAATTTCAATAGGAGCCTCCTCAGACATAGGTCCATGGAACACTGATGTCGCGATATATATGTATATCACTAGCTTTTCGCTCGCGGCTTCGCCCGCATTATAATTGTTTTCCCATGGGAAAAATAATTTTGTAGCCTATTTAAGCCCAGATAATAAATTTCATAGAAATTGGAGCAAATTTAAAATATTTTCCATAGAAACTTTCAACCCCTATTTTGCACCCTAATGGGGTGAATTCCAATAAACCATGAAACACGTGTTCAATGAAATGTTTTTAAAAGCACGAATCACAAGTTTTATCAAAATCGTTGCTAATTTAAAAAAAAACCATACAAACTTGCAACGCCTATTGCATCCCTTCAGGGTTCAAATTTTTTCTAATCCCTTCTTAGAGTGCGTCCCTATTTTGAATTAAAACAACTGTCCAAATTTCACGTTTCTACCATTAGCGGTTACGGCTGTGCGTGCGTCTATAGATGGAAACTTCTCCTTTTTATTTTTTATTATATTATATAGATAGATGATACAGTAACGGTACAAAAGTGTCGTGCTTAAAAAAAAGCATTTATTTATAAAGTATATAGATGTCTATTACCTCCTACAACATTAATTGACAAATATAAAAAATAAAGGTAAGTACGTAGGTGGGTAGATATTTTTTTCATATTTTGAATTTGAACGAAACTAACAGCTGTACAATAATAGTACTACAAACAACTAATTTTGTTAATTGTAAAGCCAGCACTGTTATCCACATTATACTTAAAAAAAATGTTGATAGAAAAGACAAACAACAATCAATTGACAATGAACAAACAAATTGACGCAACTCAACTATACGTTACTAGAAAGTATTAAAACTCGATTCTTGCGTCTTATACGTGTAAATTAATAAACTAATTAATAGACAGAAACTGAATAAGTAGTTTTCATCTTACCATTGTTTATTTGTAGATAGGTTGGACCGGTTGACGATACGTCCAGATGGAACACGTCTATTCGACAAACAAACGCGACAACATCTGAAACAAGCAAAGCATACTATGCTTATCAGTTAACTGTTAGCGCCTTTTTAAGCGCTGGGGTTGTAATTCTGATAATAATCTTGACTAGAGTCTAGTCTAGTCTAGGTCTAGTCACTAGACCCCTTGATCAAAATCTACACTTACCTGCAATGAAATCGGCCCACCTTTCAACAAATCAAAATCTGCCAATAAATAATATATTTAACCCTGATTGTTAAACAATAGCCTAAGCTTATATTACACCAGTTTTTACAGTGACAGATTTAGGTTTATTGATTTTACAAACTGAAAACTAATATTTTTTTTAAAATAAGTACTTACAATTTTTTTTTGGGAAAATCAGCTCAATTTAAAGGGTCAATAAATCTGTAGGAGTAATCAATTTTTAAATAAACATGGAATCAATTAACTTTTAATACCTGTACAGTGACAGAGATTGGGTATAACGGAAAAATGAAAAACAGGGTTTTCCGAAGAAATAAGTCTATTGTAGCAATATTTCTTTTTAACCACGTTCAGAGTATGTTACAATAAAGCTCATGAAGTGTGCTTTCAAATTGTATTTACAGTTTTTGTTTGTCAAATCAAATTTTTTATTTATAGGTAACGATATTTTCAAATCGACACGAGGTGGGTCGATTTCATTGCAGGTAAGTGTATTTTCCGTGATCCCAGTAAGTTAAGACCACAAAGTATGGTTCTGGAAGCCCAGGGTTCGATTCCCAGTAGGGGCAGAAGTTTAACGTTTTTTTAAGCACTTAGGTACTTGCTAGCAGGCTTTTCCTTATAACAACAATGCTAATAACATTGTTGTGTTCCGATAATTATAAGAAAGATAGCCAGTTCTTCAAGTGTTGAGGAGTCCAGGTGAAGCTTGGAAGTGAGCTTTGGCCTTATCTTCACTTACCATCAGGTGAGATGAAAACAGGAGCTCTGCCCTGTTAAGTATGTGTAAAAAAATACTATCGCTATCAAACATGACAGTCAAAGTGTAAGTGTATCCATTACTGCTTCATAAAAGGCTGTCGGCACAGAGCATTGTATCAGGGGCGGATCATGAATTTGTGAGGCCCTGGGCTAATACTACTCGGGGGTCTATTAATTATTCAACTAATTGCCACTTTGTCAAAAAAGTTTGCTATAATGATATACATAGATGTACGGTATAAGAAAAAAAGAAGAATTAAAAAAATATTTATGTAATAAGAGTTCGTATTTATGTACAGTACAAACAAATTTTACGACATTATTATAAATCAACTTTTCAAATAGACAAGCGACAGGGCAATTCCCTGTTTCGTTTGATAGTCGCGCACACGGGTTGAGGTTGCCAAAATTATGATTGTTTTTTCAAATTTTACATATTTTTCTTTACTTAAAAACAAGTATCGTCTATTGTTTTTAATGGGGGCTGGGGTTCCTTTGTATCCACGGGGCCCTGGGCTGAAGCCCAAAAAGCCCTCAGGTAGATCCGCCCCTGCATTGTATTAACGCCGCAAGTATTGCAAATTTGAAAGCAAAAATCGTAATAGATTTTTTCTTACACAATTGACTCTCTTATCACTGCCAAGATACTCCAGGGAAAGTCCCTTAAGTATCACCGGCAGAATCAAAACCGCAAAAACCGTTAAGTACTTAAACCGGTTAAAATATTATAACCAAAGTAGAGCGAGATGCCGAGAATAAGTACTTAGTTCAACATATTCTTCAACCACCCAACCAACACCACTGTATCATTTCGACACATCCTACGTAAAGTATCGTAACCAACAAAATATAAAAATATGTACTATTAATTTTTTCAACATAAATAATGGTACCTATAATATTGCGTGCACTAATAAAAAAATGTGTATGTACAATAAATCCTCAGATATTAACCCCCAGTTTCTGAAAGGCTAATCAAAATATTGTTCAACTAACATCCATGTTATCTTAACAGCAGTGTCAAATCAATTTGAGTTTCCGAAACGTCGGTTAGACAAAATTTACTTATCTTTAATAATTTGATTTCTCGTGAGAAATATTTTTAGACACGGTCACATTGCTGAAATCCTTTATTTTGTTTTATTCATATGTATTTTGGAAAGCCAAAACGAGTTTTTCCTTAATAATTTTGAAATAAATTTGACAGCTGTGTCAACTAACACAGCGATAAGTTGATTTAGCTTTCAGCAACTCAATTCATAGTTAACATTAGATTGACAGCTTGTTAGTTAATTTTATTGATGAACAGCCTTTCAGAAACTGGGTGTAAATCTGCTAACTATCGTAGGTATGTTAAACTTAATCCTATAATATACAGGGTGTCCCAAAAAATAGTGTCAAGCGAAAGTCCAGAGTTAGAGCACCTCTTGGAGTACCCGAATCACCCCCATGTATGTTCCGCGATTATTCGTAGTTTTAGAGTAATAATTTTTTTTTGACTTTTTGAAAATTTCGATCTAAAGAACTTAAAAATTTTTAATAAAAAAAGTTGAACATATTTTAATGTTTTTCTTTATGCCACTGAATTATCTTTAGTGCTTCTTTTATGTCTAAAATAATCAGCTTCGTAACTTTAGTGGAAATTTAGAAAACAGTAGTGTAAAGTCAAAATTTGAATGTTAGTGAATAATTACTTAAAAATTCATCTTTACATTAAAAATCTAAACAGGCGAATTCATGGTTTCTAAGTATGTGTAAAAACTTCTCTAGACTCTCTGCTTTCATAATAATTAAAAAAGAAAGTACTTAATAGGGCTACTTTGGCTTAAATCGGCCATCAAAGACAGCAAGGTGAAAATTTCATAAAACTCGACTTCTGAATAATTTTTTTTTTAAATTCCAATTATTTATTAATAAACCAAAAATGATTGTAGAAAAGCTAAAAATATTTTATTTGAAGGTCAAAAATAACTGTTCCTGCTGCCATCTTTAATAACCTTTGAAGGTTAGTTATAACTTAATAAATGAAACAAAACATTATTTTCAAAGTATTTATTATTCGATCGCATAAAGAAAGTTTTCAAAATGACGACCTTCGTGCTCAATACATATTCTACATCGTCTAAAAAAGTTTTCTTTTAAATTTATAAATGCAATTCTGTTGTTTTTTATTGTTTCTTCCGCTTGTCTTAATTTTGTTCTTAACACTGTGACGTTTGTAATGTCCTTGGCGTATACTAATTCCTTGTAGTATCCCCAGACGAAAAAATCTATGGGGTTCAAGTCGGGGGACCGTGGCGGCCACGCAATGGGCCCTCCACGACCGAACCATCTGCCTGGAAATGTTTCAGACAAATGTTGTCTAACATTTCTAGCAAAATGGCATGGAACGCCGTCGTTTTGAAAAATCATATCTCTCCGCGTCAATAGGTCTACATCTTCTAATAAGACGCCGAGATCACGTCGTAGAAATTGCAAGTAGGCCTCGCTGTTCAGTCGGTCCGGTAGTTCGAATGGACTAATCAGCTGTCCGTTTAGGATGCCTGACCACAAATTGATACTAAATTGTTCTTGGAAATTAGATTCCCTTGTGAGGTGTGGATTTTCAATACTCCACGAATGGTAGTTATGCGCATTAAACACCCCACATCGCTTAAAATGTGATTTATCAATCCATAGAATATTTTTAAAGAAATTTTCGTTTTCAGCTTGTCTCCGTAACATTTCCTGACAAAATGCCGCCCTTCTCGGGTAGTCTGCGGGCTTGAGCTGCTGAACTTTCTGGATGTGATATGGGTGAAAACGCTCTTGATGAAGTATTCGATGGGCTTGTGATTTCGGAATTCCGATTCGACGTTCTATTATTCTTACACTAACTGATGGATCTCTCACCACTTCTTCGACCACTGATTGGACAGTATCTGGGTCACTCATTTCAGATGGGCGCCCCGATCTTCTACCTGGTAGGCGTCCTTCCATGTAAGAGTTATGTACTCTTAAAATCATGCGAAGATCAGGCCAAGTTTCAGGCTGAGGTCCACCTCCATTTTGTACTTGCTGCCGGAACAACCTGGCTGCTTCAGAAGCATTTCCTCTTGCATATCCATAAAAGTAATGCATAAGAGCATATTCTTGCGATGAAAAAGACATCACAAAATGAAGAGCTTGAAAAGTCCGTTAAGGATGCCAAATTTGTCAAAATCCCGTATTCACACAAAACCAAATCGTAATCGCACTCAAGGTCCGTAAAGAAAGCAAAGTTCGTCAAATAATCACAAATGAGCGTATCGTACGTAAGGCGCAAACAAAAGCAGGCAAACGACTGGCGCCAGAACACAATAGGCGCTCGGACTACACCCCCCGCCTCATCCCCTTGTCACAAAGAATAGCATTCCTCAGTTACACTTATCCATTTCGCCAATGAGAGTGAGAGAGATAGCAATAATGCGGACACTTTCATATCCTCTCACTCGGGCAATGTTTTAGCAGGTACATAAGTACTGCGTTACATCCAACACTACAACCGATGTGATCCGCGAGAAAAATATTTAAATATGGGTTTCATGTAGTTAATTTTTGCTAAATTGTAATTAATCTGAACCTTAGAAATTATAAAAAGACCAGATATTTTTTTTATCATGTGATAGGAATTTGGTAAATTTTATGAAATTTTCACCTCGCTGTCTTTGATGGCCGATTTAAGCCAAAGTAGCCCTATTAAGTACTTCTTTTTTTAAATGATTATGAAAGCAGAGAGTCTAGAGAAGTTTTTACACATACTTAGAAACCATGAATTTGCCTGTTTAGATTTTTAATTTAAAGATAAATTTTTAAGTAATTATTCACTAACATTCAAATTTTGACTTTACACTACTGTTTTCTAAATTTCCACTAAAGTTACGAAGCTGATTATTTTAGACATAAAAGAAGCACTAAAGATGATTCAGTGGCAAAAAGAAAAACATTAAAATATGTTCTACTTTTTTTTATTTAAAATTTTTAAGTTCTTTGGATCAAAATTTTCAAAAAGTCAGAAAAAAAATTATTACTCGAAAACTACGAATAATCGCGGAACATACATGGGGGTGATTCGGGTACTCCAAGAGGTGCTCTAACTCTGGACTTACGCTTGACACTATTTTTTGGGACATTCTGTATAAAGGTATAGTAACTGTTAAGCCCTTCACACACAATGAAGATACTATAAAATATATCTTATCTGCGACGTATCGCTAACCCTACATTTCAACACGCGGGGGTGACCGCCCGGAAGCCGCCCGGTCATGGTGCCTCGCGCGATCGAATCGTACATTACGCTACGATTCGATCGCGCGAGGCACGTAACCTAACTAAACGATCGTTTTCGCAGGAGAGAAGTAAGCGCGCAGACGCGCGCTTAGTGTTAGCATAGACGAAGAATAATATCATCCTTGCACCATAGACGAAGAATAATATCATCCTTGCACTTAGCAACCGTATTTTTTACTTTTGCACCGATTTGATATGTTATTAAAGTTTTGGAGTATTAAATTAACTATTTGAGAATGTCGTCGAGGTCGAAACGAATGATCAAAGCCGTCATTAAAAACAACGAATTCAATTCGCAAAGACACATGGCGGTTAATAATTTAAATTTGTGATCATTTGTGTGCACCTAGGCTACGAGTACGAACCTATTGTTGAGAATACTGAGAGATATGAAGGTAAATGATTGTGTTTTGCTAATTTTCATCAAGTAATATATATAAACTATAAGCAATTAAAGCGTATAATATCCGTATTAAAATATCGAAAGTGTGCCATATTATACTTACAGGAACAGCTGATTTTTTTTTGCGATTTCAAAGTTGGTCCCATAGTGAAAGTTATTCAGTTTGCTTGTCTGAACAAGCACCCAATTTTTTTGTGATAATTAAAAAATAACCTTGTATTTTCCCGTAGGAAAAATAATTTCGTAGCCTATTTAAGTAAGCCCTGATAATAAATTTCAAGGAAATTGGAGCAGATTTTAAATATTTTCCATAGAAACTCTCAACCCCTATTTTGTACTCTAAGGGGGTGAATTCCAATAAACCATGAAACACAAGTTTTATCAAAATCGTTGCTAATTTAAAGATTTTTCCATACAAACTTGCAACTCCTATTTCATCCCTTTAGGGTTAAATTTATTTAAAATCCCTTCTAAGTGTGTATCCGCATTTTGAATTAAAACAACGTTTCTACCATTAGCGGTTACGGCTGTGCGTGCGTCTATAGATGGGAACATCTCCTTTTATATATAGATAGATGTTGTACCTACTTAAAATACTGTACTATGCTAAAATATACATATTTTTGTCTACAAATCTTTATTAAAAGAAATTACACATGTTTTTTTACAAAATCCCCGCTCCCTTTCGACGCAAATATTGACAAGATAAACCAAATAGTGGGCACGAATAGTGGGTTTATTATCCGATTCCGAGGTAAGTAACTAGTAGTGACAGCAAAAGGATTGCAATGGTATAAGTATATAATGTAGGTTTTATCATGTCGTTTTTTTTTTCAAAATATGTGATATAAAGTAAATAAAAAGGTAACTATATTTTTTGTTCTTGACGTTAGGTCCCAACAATTTTTCAGTTGTTATTGAGAATATTACACAAAGACTTTCTCCAGACTACTCACGACGAAGAATCTTCGGCTGTTACCGAAAATATTACTACAAAGCGCCTTTCTCTAGACTAGACTACGCCTCCAATCCCCATGAAGAATCTACTGTTACTGGTAAATCTGGTAATAAATACTATTTCACAAAATATACCAATTACATCTTGTTTAGGTACACTCTCAAGCAGCAAAATATGTTTAAAAGTGCAACTCCGGCCTGTAGTGAAACGACTTTTGGTAATAGCAAATTGGTTCACATGTTAAATCTTGTTACTTACATGAAATGATCAGTTAACTGGTTAGATATAATTTTTTGGGATATTTTACTGAGAATAAGAATAAAAATTAGTCGATAATGTGAAGGATCTTTTAATTTTGTTCCCAGATTTCAATAGAGGTAGTATTAACTTGCTATTCTTCATATGAATATCAACGCAAGTTAATGCGGGAAAGTTCTTTCGCGTCAGACAGATCACGGCAAGCGTCGGCGCACTGGGCGCAGCACTCAAGCACTGAAGATGAAGATCAGACACAGAGTGCCTAGCCTAGTGCGAGTTTTATCGAGCTCTACTCGAGCGTACGTATCGAACGCATTAAGGCGAATTTGTATGGAATTGGAGCAGCGCCATCTAGTAGCTGGGCATTTTTCAAAAAAATTGTTCACTAGTAAATCACCTTGTCCGGTGGAATGGTGACTAGATGATAAATCGAGAGATGATTTACTTTTTCCCATTTTTATTTTTTTTATTTAATAAAATCTTTAAGTGTGACATGGTTATATTATAAACATGAAAAATTGCATATATTACAAAATACAGTTCCATAAAGGAATATTGACCCTTAAAATTCTTAGCGTCCAACCCCATCGCGTAAAATTTATGGTTTAATTACTCTACTTTCTATATTCAGATGGCAATGTTTTTTATTTTAAAGATAAATTTTATGTTGAAGTATCCAATTTATCATTTTAAATGAATTGATTAGTATCAAACATAACATAATAACCCTGAATAAATTGTGTCCACAAAAAATACATATAGTGGAAAATCCTAATAGTCACGATGATTATACGCCGTGCGAAATAAATAATTACTAAACAAAGATTGTTTTTATATCATGGCAACATTATTAGTCTGTGGCCAACTTCACTCATCGTTCGTATTCATTCGGTTAAATCAACAGGACGTCAAATAGTTTGTGAGCGTCACGTTCATCGTTGCAGTGCTCCTAATAGTGACGGCGTACTTAAGGTAATTACTGTATATTAGATTGTATTACTGTTAAAATTTTCTTAATCAACTAATAAGTAACAGAATAGAAGATTAGTCTTGAAAATATTTATTTACAAACGATTTAAATTGTATGTTATATTATTGGAATCGGGAAATCGTCACATCCATTTCGTCACGTGATGTATGCGTGGAATTTTTTCGTGACGAAATCGAATTCTTAAGCTGAGTGTATACTGAGTGTATGCTAAGTAAAAAGTAATATTAATGAACAAGTTACACTATAAAATGCCATTATTATTTGTTCTTATTAAGATAGAATTCTTTAAATTAGTATTAGGCTTATGTTTTTCGAAATCAACTTAAGTTATTGAATGGTTGTTACAGAATTCATAAAAAAGTAATTATTTGTTATTACTTTTGATATTATGTTTTTTAAAAATTGCGATATCAAATACTAAATAACCTACACTATTACTTTATTTTGTGCCACCTGGTGTTATTATAAATAAAATTACCAAATCACATTAACGTACGTAACCTAGACACGCTGTTCGGTACAGAGAAATTTGCTCACAACGTTGGTGCCAATTGGCACCACGCCGCTTAGTCGATCGCGGGCGGTCGTGCTTGTGAGACGTAGCCGATGTGCTGTAAAGATTGCGTCGCTAATTTTGCGTAAAATATGTCTTATAACTTTAGTGTGACAATTGAAAACACTGTTGTTGTGTACGTGTGAATATTGGTTTTGTATTTAAGGTGTGTATTATTGAGTAATTACATATAATATCTTGATTAAAACAAATGAAAATTTTCCGAATTATACGTTAGAGCGAGTACGCTACATGTCCACGCCTCACCTAGCGGCGTCCCGTGTCGTGACACAATTTTTCTTCGCGTCAGCTTGTCTAGGTTTCGTAAACGTCAATACTAAATCATAATCGCTTAAATCACAAAATATGCTTTTGTGATTTTATGTTTTAAAAACAAAGTATATTTTGTAAGAGCAGCTTTAAAAATCGTTCTTTCTTTTATTTATTTTTAAAGAGAGCTTAGAGTTATAGTTACTTAGTAAAAACTGCCTACCAAAATCAATACCAATAGTGTTTACGCTCGAGGAAGAGCGAGTGGCAACACTGCATTATAGTCTGTGGCGGCCGGCCGCATGTAACATGTCAGTTGAGTCAGTCGAGTCGAGTCGAAACGGAATGACATTGATATAGGTTATGTCCGGGCCGGAATAAAATGTAATATAAGTTAACTAACAAATTGTGTTTTGCGCGGCGCACCTGATATCGGGGTGCGAAAGCCCGCTTGGTGTTGTGCAAAAGTATTATCGTCGCGTGTGTGAGCCGTGGTGGCCTAATAGGCATTTGTAGTACTCCGGTCTCCACCGGTGGATCCACCGCAGAACTTCAGGAGCCGCGACTTCCTTCGAGCTAGCTCAGGAAGTCCACCGGCTACATACGCAGACTGAACGGAGACAAGGTAAACATTATCTGTATCGGTTTTTGGATTCAGCAATCAAAGCATCATTTGGCGAAACGCCGACGTGGTGGAGTCTACTTGGGGCACCATCTTTTTGGTAGCAGAGCGTGGTTTTTAGATTTGAGTGGTTGATTAGTATTGTACAATTAATATTGTAATCTTGTTGGTTGTCCAAACGGGCAATACATATTAATTGTTTTTTGATTGCTGATTTTAAACCGACTACCATCTCATTTGTGGACCGATCTCCCTAACTAGTTGTCATTGTCATTGTATATGAAAAATTGGGGTTAAATGCCTTTGTTGTTCTAGTTAAGTTCTAGCATTTACCTATATTTGATTTTGGTTTGTTTTTTCATATCTTTGTTTTGCCCTTGAATATTTTGTTTGTTAAGTTGTAAACTTATATTTGAATTTAATTTGTTTGAAAATTTTGCTGCTAAATGACTTTGCTGTTGTTGTAATACACTATCTTGCTGTGTTAAGTTTTAGCATTTACATTTGATTTTGTTTTGTTTGACTTTGAATATTATGTTTGTTAAGTTATTGACTTAATACTTGAATTTAATTTTTTTGACAATTCTGTTGTTAAATGCCTTGTTGTTCTAGTTAAGTTCTAGCATTTACACTTGATTTTGGTTTGTTTATATATTTTGTTCTGCCTTTGAAGTTCCTCCCGATCTGTTTTATTGTCTGCGGTTGTCGGTCTGTTTGTCCGTGTATTATTATAGTGTTTATTAATTTTGGTGCAAAATGGTCCCGCCAGTCAGCCCGCTTAGTGGTGCCCGCGCGGGTGCACAAAAGATTTTGAGATGGTTTGCTAGTGCCGTCGCTTTGGTAGACCGACCAGACCGAGAACAGGCCTTGTTAATTCGGCATGAGGGAGTACCTGCTCGCTTGAAGGAATTGGAGCAGCTTTTCGTTGCTCATCAACAATATCTGCTCGACCACCCAGCCGAGGGTGCCGCTGAGTTGCAGGCAGTCGAGCAATTTAATGCCGATTATGATCAATGTTTTGAACAGGCGGATGTGATCATAAACAAGGCTCAGGCTATCCTATTCGCCCGGAGGGGTGAGTCGTGCACGACCGGGGAGGTCAAGCCTACCCCGGCCGGCTTGCTGGGCAGACTGCCCACTTTGGACATCCCAACCTTTGATGGGAACTTGGCTGCTTGGATGGGGTTCATTAACCTCTTTGATAGCCTGGTCCACTCGAGGGACGACCTGTTCCCTAGCCAGAAATTGGCTCTCTATTTGCTCTCTGCCTTACGTGGAGAGGCTGGTGTGCTTGTCCAGCATCTACCTGTCAACGATGACAGTTATGATATTGCAAGGGCGTTGTTGACCGCCCGGTATCAGAATGTTCGCTTGCTAGCGGACACACATGTGGCTGCCATTTTAGGGTTGCCACGAGTATCGCGGGTCTCCTCATTGAGGAAGGAGATTTTAAACCCGCTGCTAAGCGCTATTAATGCGCTCAAACGACTTGACCTACCGGTGGACCAGTGGTCCTTCATATTGCTCCACCTCATCCTCAATAAGCTTCCCATGGAGATGAAGGGGCGCTTTGAACAAAGATTCGGAGGCAATAGTGCCTCCTACCTCCCCCCTTCTCGGATCTCCTCAGATTTTTGGAGGATGAGTGTCGGATGACCGACCACTTGGATCTGGCTCCTATACCGGGACCGAGTACAGGCCGCTATGAGGCGACCCGGGCAGCGCCACGGAGAGAGCGCCGCCCGTACAAGCAATATACTGCAGTGCGGCAGAACTCTCCACATGGGGAGAGGCCGATGCCTTGCAAGTGTTGCAAGCGGGATGGCCATCGTTTGCCGGCCTGTCCCAAATTTGTTGGCCTACGCACCGAGGGGCGTAGGAATATGGCCAAGCAGCGGAATTGGTGCTACCGCTGCCTGGGGGCTCATATGGCATCGGCTTGCCCCCACCCACGAGATTGCCACTGTTGTGGAGGGGCCCATCACCCCCTCTTGTGCTTTAATAATAGAGACACTCGTGAGGTGGTGAGAGAGAGGGACTCGCACACGGGCGGGGGCCCTCGTAGGTCCCCCGCGGAGATTGGACAGGCGCCCCCCCTCCAGTGAGAGGATTGGGCGCCCCACCCCCCCCCCTACGGGCGGGGGGGATCGACGCGCCGCTTATGAGGCGCCACCGCGGGATTGGGCCGCGGTTATTAGGGAGCCACGTCGGGAGCCGATACGCTTCTCTCCCCCTCTGATGGAGAGACCCCGGTTGTCACGGGCTCCCCCAACTTTCGCCCATCATGGGCACCGCCCGGCCCCCCGATGCAGCTTTGGTCGGGGTGTGCACGTGCCGGATTGGGACCCGCTCGAGCGCCTTGAGCGCCCTATTCCTCCGCCGCGCACGCATTTTTCTTTGGACCCCCCTTCCCCCCCGTTGCGGGGAATGCGGGAGGATTTTCATTAAACCAACTGTCGGCTGCAACCCCCCCACAGGAGCAGGTGCTGTTACCAACAGCCTCCGTACAGGTGTGGGGCCCGAGGGGCACCTTTGTTTTAGTTCGCGCCCTTTTGGATACGGGAGCTCAGGGTTGCATTGCCTCCAGCTGGCTTTATATTTTTGAGAATGCCAACACTCCAGACTTACTGTCTGTTTTGGGAGTGCAATACAGACCTGTCCAGGACACGTTCACCTATCGATTGGAGCTGCCAAGCCCCAAGGTCTGGACGAAACGGTTGGTTTTATCTACAGTAGCTCGTACCTTTGACCCAAATGGCTGGATTAGTCCCGTAGTGTTTTGGATGAAGTGCTTCCTACAGGAACTTTGGTCAGCCGAAGTGTCGTGGGATGAGCCCCTCTCGGGCCGTTTGCTGCGAGATTGGGAGTCCTTCATGTCGTCTCTCCCCGACATTAACCGTGTTAGTATCCCTAGACATATACTGCCTAAGGGACGGTTTACGGCCAGCCTTCATGGCTTTTGTGACGCGTCTGAGAGTGGATACGCAGCCGTCGTATATATCCGGACGGTCGATGATAGAGGAGCTGTTAAGCTCCACTTGCTAATTGCTAAGAGTAAGGTTGCTCCACTTCGGACTCGATTAACGATTCCGAAGTTAGAATTGTCTGGAGCTACTCTTCTGGTTCGCTTGATGAACCACGTTGTTGACACCCTGGGACGTAGTGTGGACTTTGAGTCGCTCTTTGCTTGGTCCGACAGTCAGGTTGTCCTGTGTTGGATTAAGAACTCCGTCCACTCCCTGGAAGTATTTGTGGCCAATCGGGTATCCCAAATACAGGCCTCGAAGGCCACGTTGATTTGGCGCCACGTGCCAGGTGAAATAAACCCTGCTGACTGTGCATCACGTGGCAGCGAAGCCCCTCAGCTTATTGACCACACTTTGTGGTGGGGTCCCGAATGGTTGTTACAGCCGTCTTGGCCTTCCACACCAGCTGTGGTGAAGGTACCAAATCCGGGCTTGCGTGTTCACGCTGTCGAGACTATGGCGGCTCCAGAGCGGGAAATTTTATTAGACCGCTACAGTTCTCTGGACAAGTTGCTCGGCGTGACCGCTTGGATAAGAAGATTTATACGAAATTGTCGCCGGCCTCAGGACAAAGATTTGTGTCCGGTCCTCTCACCGCAGGAGCGCCAAGATGCTCTCTTGCATTGGGTGCGTATGACCCAGTCTAGAGCGTTTGAACCGGAACTTAAGATTTTCCGTACCGGGACGTCCAAATTGAAGGGACCCTTGGTGCGTTTGACTCCCTTTCTGGATGATAAAGGATTGTTGCGTGTAGGAGGCCGATTGAGGCACGCTAACTTGCCTTATAGATCACGTCATCCCCTGTTGCTCCCCAAGGACGGACCATTGGTGCGATTGTTGATCATTGATCGCCATGTGAAGAATGCTCATGCCGGATGTAATGCATTGACCGCGCTCCTCCAACGGGAGTTTTGGATTTTGTCAGCGCGAAGAATTATCCGATCTGTTATCTTTCGATGTCTGCCCTGCTATCGTTTACGCCCCGAGACGATGCAGCCCCAAATGGGTGATTTGCCTGCTGATCGTGTGAATGAATCGATGACCTTCTTAGGAGTTGGAACTGATTTCGCGGGACCATTCACTATAAAAACGTCGCGACTCCGTAATGCTAAGACTGAAAAGGCTTACTTGTGTGTGTTTGTTTGTTTGGCCACTAAAGCCGTTCATTTGGAGGTGGTGAGTGCACTCACCATGGACGCTTTCTTAGCAGCGTTAGGCAGATTTGTCTCCCGCCGGGGACTGCCTTCTCTAATTCGGTCCGATTGTGGGACGAACTTCAAGGGCACTGATAGACATATAAGAGAAGTTTGTGAATTTTTAGATAATAATAATATTGAGACCACACTCTCCCGTAGGGGGGTAACATGGCGATACTCCCCGCCGTCTTGCCCTCACTGGGGAGGGATTTTTGAATCTGTTGTAAAGGCCGCCAAGACTCACCTTCGCCGCGTTATTGGGGAGACTATTCTCACGTTCGAGGAACTCGCGACGGTGTTTCATAAGATTGAGGCGGTTCTCAACTCGAGTCCGTTATGTCCGTTGTCTACCGACGCGAACGATTTGCAGGCCCTCGCGCCGGGCCATTTCTTGATAGGTAGACCACTTAACGCCCTGCCCGAGTATCCTTATAGAGATGTCAATCCAGGACGCCTTTCGCGGTTTGAGTTGCTCCAGCAGCTTACCCAGAGCTTCTGGCGCCGCTGGCACCTTGAATATTTACACATTTTGCAACAGCGCGTTAAGTGGTTAGATAAGACAAACCCACCGAGGGTTGGAGACCTCGTGTTAGTGAAGGACCCAAACCTGCCACCCTTACGTTGGCGTCGCGGACGCATTGTCCAACTTACTCTAGGGTCTGATGGTGTGCCCAGGTTTGCCGAGGTCCTAGTTGGGGATTCTGTTTTGAAGCGCGCGGTCGCTACTCTTTCTCGCCTCCCCTTAGACTGATTTGGCGGACAGTCCGGGACTGTCCGGAGCGGGGGGATGTTTACGCTCGAGGAAGAGCGAGTGGCAACACTGCATTATAGTCTGTGGCGGCCGGCCGCATGTAACATGTCAGTTGAGTCAGTCGAGTCGAGTCGAAACGGAATGACATTGATATAGGTTATGTCCGGGCATCGAAAAAATATATAAGCATCTAACAAATAGTATTGCGCGGCGCACCAAGTGATTGTTGGTGCGAGATTCCGCCAAGTTTTAGTGTCGGGGAATAGTGTATCAAGCTTTGTGTTCGTTAATGAGTTCGGGTATTGGTGGTCTAATAGGCAAGTGTACCATCCGGTTCGGTCAGACAGCAGAACTTCAGGAGCCGCGACTTCCATCGAGCTAGCTCAGGAAGTCCACCGGCTACATACGGAGACCAATCGGATCCAAGGTAAGTAATACCAATTTTCTAAGAGCTGGTATTCGGTGAATAAAAATCAGCAACCCAGAAGTCGGTGAATCGCCGACGTGGTGGTGTCTACCTTGGGCATCACCAAATAGAAAACACTGACTCGCAAACCTTTTTTTCCAGAAAGAATACATGTCATTGCTGCGATGCCAGATTTTATAGATCTCGACTGTTTTTTGACAAGAAACGATTTCGCACTTTCGCACTTTTAGACCGAAGACCGAGTGGCCGTGGCTGATAACCCATTTCATTCTTTCAAGAAGGTGTTTTCATTGTAAGCGCTAACCAAATTTCAGCCTGCCACGCCACTTTAAAATTCATAAATCAAATATACCACTTTTATTACATCTCCGTTTCTTTTGTTACATAAGTAAGGTAATTGATAATAATAGTCTTTTATAAATCCTTCGAATTATTGTTCTGTGTATACTATGACTTACTAAGTCCTAATAGTCACGCCACATTCCATAAGTGTCACTGTCCGATTTTGGCTAAGTGTTTAATTTTAAGATTTTGAAAATATAAGTAAAGGTACCTAAATGTTATTTATTTTATAATATTTTATTAAAACACAGTTACCATTTTTAAGTATCACTTTTGAGACTTCTTGTAAATGATATGTAGGGAGATAGTTTTTGTCAGTACTTTATGGCCCAATAGTGACGATTATGAGCATTTTTCTTGATTATCTTTTTGATTTTAATAAACTTGTTGAATATGATTTTGACTTTTCATAGTTACCATTCATTAAAGTTCTCTTCAAACCTTTGTTTCACGTAAAATCAAATGTTTATTTCTTTATTAATTATTAATCAAGTGACGAAATGGAACATTCTTTTTTGACACTAACTGACTGTAATTTAAACAACAATCAAAGCAATTTTTAAACAAATTATATATTTTTAATATAGTTGTATATACCATCTTTCTTACTATTTACTTTTCAAGTTAAATAAAGAAAACTGAAAAAGTGGAACTCCCATTTCGTCACGAACAATTTTTTTGAAAAATGCCCAGCTTCGATGCGTAACTCGCACTCCGCACACAGATCACTGAACTGAACGTCACTGACACTGACGAGTACGGATGGCGTCATAAAATATGTATGCTACAATATTATTATCATTTTCACTGACACTGATGGATACGTTACTGATCGTCACTGATGATTGTGTGCGGGTAGACCTTAAAGGTGCGTTTAAACCAAGCGAACAAAGAGCTAGAACAAGAGCATTCTTTCTTGATCTTTTAGTGTAAATATAAGCTCGTTTTGAGCGTTTACCTACACAAGATCAACGACTACGAATGAGAACCAAAAACTTGAATTCTTGCACAATAAATGTTTACATCAGCCGAATCGCTAAAACACAGAATGCTCTGAGGAGCGAGCGCATCCGAACACGCAAGAACGCTTTTTCGCACGCTGTAGTGCTGTTTACAATTACATCAAGCGAGCGAGCATTCCTAAAATATTCCATACTAGCTTTCCGCTTGGGGCTTCGCCCACGTTATTATTGTTTTCCTGTGGGAATTCTATATTTTCCCGTATGAATAATATTGAAGACTGTTATTTATATTTAGTAGCTCGGATAATAAATTTCATAGAAATTGGAGCAGATTTTAAATATTTTCCATAGAAACATTCAACCCCTATTTTGCACCCTAAGGGGGTGAATTCCAATAGGTAAACCATGAAACAGGTATTCAATGAAATGTTTTTAAGAGCATGAATCTCAAGTTTTATAAAAATTGTTGCTAATTTTAAAAAAATCCATACAAACTTGCAACCCCTATTTGATCCCATCAGGGTTGAAATTTTTTAAAATCCCTTAGTGTGCGTCCCCATTTTGAATTAAAACAACTGTCCAAATTTTACGTTTTTATCATTAGCGGTTACGGCTGTGCGTGCGTCTATAGACGGGAACATCTCCTTTTATATAGATAATCTTTAAGAACACCGATAGAACAACGAAAGATGTGTCGTCTGATGCGTAGCATGAAACTGCATGTTTTCATGCCCCGGGTCCGAAAAACAATCGATTTCTATAGGGACCCGGGTCCAAATAGATACAGCCCCTTTAAGAATTTACTCGTTTTCGAACGTCCCTGGAGGTGACAGCACTAACCTTAGAGCATTTACCTTATGGAGATGACAAGGCTGAGCGAATCCCCTCTGCCAAAGTGCGTTGGTCATAATTATGACCATGTATGTACACGTTATAAATATACATTAACGTGTTTTATTTAACTACAATTTTGAAAAATACAATGGTACGCTCAACACTCAACACAGTACACAGGCATGATTGTCAATGTGTATGTGTTTCTTTATTGTAAGGTAATATTTTCACAGTTTGCGTATTTGTAATTGAATTCTAAATTTTCGTAGTTTGCTAGCGTGTTTACCTCGCCTCCCGCAAAATGTGTCAGAAAAATGACTGCGATTTGTTTGTTGCGTACCATTTCCATAAGCTAAATGCTCTAAGGCACTAACTGACAGATACAAACAAGGGACAACAAAAGATCAACAGAAAAGCGCGGGAAACGTCAAAATAGGCGGGTGATTTTTCTGGCGATCTTGATTAATATAATTAATTTTATGTAATTAGGGTCAGATAAGTGATCATTTTATAGTTGTATTTTAGTTATATATTCATATTTATTTATTTTAATTGTAAAGTGTACATTTTTTCTTCGGTTATTTGGTAAGTCCTCTTTCATTGACTAAGTTTATGTTTGACCCAGAAGACCCTGGGGGCACGGGCCCCCAGGTGTCTAATACTGTGACCATCGATTGCTCGGGAATGGAGACAGAAGGTTCTTTTTTAGAAACCGACTGTTCAGAAAATGCCTCAATAAGCAATAAGCGTAAACGAACTTCAGCTCGCAGAGTGTGTAAGCAATGTAACAAGCGTAAAAGGAGACATCGACATTCCTCAGCGAACCAGGATTTAGATTGTTTTTGCGAAATCAATCAGGATAATTCCAATTTCACAACCTGCAAAGATGTAGAAATTGAACTTAAGTCCCCTACATCACAACCACCTTCACAAAACTTCATTAGTAATAATGATAAACGACCCTCTATTGGCAGAAACTGTTATGAACAAAGTGATGCTTCTCCTTTTATTATACATGTTCAAAAAATACAAGCACTACCGAATGACAATATTACAATTCATCCAGTGTCTTTTGGCCAGTTTTTGAAAAAGCACTCTTTTAAAAACATAGTTAATGGTAGCTTAAAAAGAATAGGTAGAAATAGAATAACATTGTCATTTTGTACATATGAAGATGCCAACTCATTTCTCAACAATGAAACATTAAAAAATAACAATTATAAAGCTTTTATTCCTATATCAAATGTAACCAGAATGGGGGTTGTGCGAGGAGTCCCTGTTGACTGGTCTGAAGAAGACCTTTTAAATAACATTACTGTACCAATGGGATGTGGTAACATTTTAAAAGTGAGAAGGATAAATAAAAAAAATATTGTAGATGGAAAGAGTAATTTTATTCCAGTTGAAACCGTTGTGATTACATTTGATGGACAAATTTTACCTAAGAGAGTCTTTTTGTGTTTTAATTCTCTACCAGTCGACTTATATATTTACCCAACTATACAGTGCTTCAACTGTTGCAGGTATGGACATATAAAAGGTCAGTGTAGGTCTACCCCTCGCTGCTTCAAATGTGGAAATGGTCACTCAGGCGATAGTTGTAGTCTTGATGATGATGATGTTGTATGCTGTCTGTGTTCAGGGTCACACTATGCAACTAGTCGAAAATGTCCGGAATATTCTCGCCAAAAATGTATAAAAGAAACAATGGCAAAAAGCTGTGTTTCATATGCAGAAGCCCTAAAAATGCATCCTCCCGTCACTAAGTCTTATGCTGATGTTCTATCTTCTATGCCAGTTTCTTCTCAAGATATGACTGAAAAAAATAAAAATGATATGTTAAATCATTCATATAAAAAAACTGTATTTAAGACTAGATCACCCAGAAGGCTTGACAAGGGATATGATAAATTAGTTCATAATTCTTTAATTAAAGATTATGATATCCCACTATCTTCAACAGGTGGTGGATATTGTAATAATAGTTCACTTGCTAACTTATCTACACGAGATTTAATTGTAGCCTTATTAAATGTTCTGTCACAAACAAAAATTTCTGAACCGTCCAACGTTGCCTCTAATTTATTGCTTGAACATAACTTTATTAATTCTAATTATGGATCAACAGTCCATAATAATACAGTGGAATTGTCGAAGCATTAACAATAAGAAAACTGATTTATATTATTTGATAAATAAATATAATCCTTTTGTAATATCATTACAAGAAACTTGGCTGCGGCCCGGTTTCAATTTTAAAATAAATAATTATGCCTGTATTAGAGAAGATCGATCTGATAGTTACGGTGGTGTTGCCATTTTAATAAAAAATCCATTATATTTTTCACACATTCCTGTCCCAGAACACAGCCCTGATTTTTCTATCATTGCTATCAAAATTAAGAATATTTGTTTTGTATCAATATATATTCCTCATCCCTCCTCTTCTATTTTTGATGAAGTACAGGCTATTATCTCTCAGCTTCCTAAGCCTATTATTTTGATGGGAGATTTTAATGCTCAACATCAAACATGGGGTAGTGGAAATTCCAATCATTATGGTGGTAGAATTTTGCAAATTATTGATGACAATAATTTGTGTATCATGAATACAGGTGAACCCACACGCCGTACTCCCCCTCATGAAAGTGTAAGTGTCCCAGATCTTTCCATATGCTCACCTTCTTTATCATCCTATCTCACGTGGGACATTCTGTCATCTTCATATGGTAGTGATCATTTTCCCATTTTAATTAACTTTCCTTTTTTTAATAATAAGCCATATAAGAAAAGGGCACCTAGATTAAAATATAGACTCACTAATGCTAATTGGGATACATACAAAGAACAAGTAGAAAAACTTATCACTGAACATTCTTCCAATCATTCTTTGACTGCTGACTCTTTTGCTTCTTTATTATTAAAAGCAGCTGATAAAGTGTTTCCTTTAAAAAATAACTTTTCACATCGAATCCCTGCAGCTCCTTGGTGGGATGAAGAATGCTCCCAGGCTGTGAAAAAAAGAAAAAATGCTGAGAAAGAATATAAAGAAAATTCAACAGATGAAAATTTTGATATTCTTACTAATATAATGAAAGAAACACGGAAATTATTAAAGCTGAAAAAGTGGGAAGGTTGGAAAAAATTCTGTCTCTCACTATCTCCGGATACACCACCATCAGTTGTCTGGCGTAATATACGCCGATTTAGATCAGCTTTTAATGAATCAACGCCCCGATGCATTGATAATAGTATTGCAGATGAATTTCTTGACAAGTTAGCTCCGCCTTATGTTCCATTACAACTTCCCTCATTGCCAAAGCATACCACTCATGATTCTGAGACTAGTGACATAAATTGTCCTTTCAGCCTTTATGAACTGAAAGGTGTCCTTTCTTATGTTAAAGACTCTGCCCCAGGCGATGATGGTATACCTTATTCTTTCTTCTCACATTTAAGTGACAGTTCCTTACTTCATTATTTACAGATTATTAACTCCGTCATGGTATCTGGTAATATTCCTTCTTCATGGAAATGTTACGAAATAATTCCGATTTTGAAACCTCAAAAACCTCCATCTGAAGCTAGTTCATATAGACCCATCGCTCTTGCATCTGTTGTTGCCAAAATTGCTGAACATTTGGTTAAAAACAGACTTGAATGGTTTCTTGAAAGTAAGGGCCTGTTATCTTCTACACAGTTTGGTTTTAGAAAAGGCAGAAGCACCATGGATAGTTTAGCAATTTTCACAACAGATATCAGACTATCTTTTACTTGCAATGAATCTTTATTAGCAGCTTTCCTGGATATAAATGCTGCATACGATAATGTAAATATAGGTATTCTTCACCGTAAACTTATGCTTTTAGATGTACCTCCAATGTTATGTAATTTTATAATAAAATTTCTTTTCGAAAGACAGATTAAAATAAGTTTGACAGATAATAATCAGAAATCTAGAGTAGTATTTAAGGGTCTCCCACAAGGTTCTGTTTTAAGCCCATTGTTATACAACATTTATACTTTTGACCTACAAAATTCTATTTCTTGTGCAAATATTCTCCAATACGCTGATGACTTAGTGCTATATGTTGCAGGTCGATCATTTGAGTCGTTAGCTATTGCACTAACCAATGCATTAACGCACCTTAACATATGGTTAGACAACAATTGTCTTGAGTTATCAGTATCTAAGAGTTCTGTGGTTTTGTTCTCCAGAGCTCGTCTTCCTCCTCCGATATCTGTTTACTATAATCATCAACCCATGCCTGTTAAAAATGAAATAAAATTCTTAGGTGTAACCTTAGATGCTAAACTCTCTGGCCTAGCACATTGTTATAGTATTGCAGCTAAATGTGAACGCTCTCTAAATATTCTCCGATGTCTCTCAGGAGTTTGGTGGGGATCTCATCCATTAACATTAAAACTTTTGTATAACGCTCTTATTAGATCAGTCTTTGATTACGGAAGCTTTCTGCTAGAACCATGTAGTACAGTTGGCTTAAATAAACTAGATGGAATTCAATCTAAAGCTCTTCGCATAGTTACCGGCGCAATGAAATCAAGTCCAATAAATGCATTGCAAGTGGAATGCGTAGAACCACCTTTATATTTACGACGGCAGTTTTTGAGTGATCGATTTCTCTATCGGTCTTTACAATTTTCTAAGCATCCCTTATATTTAAAATTACAGACTTTGTTAAAAAAGATTGAAAAATCTTCATATTGGACACATAAATCACATCCTTGTTTAATTGTTAGTTTTAAAAAATTTCTTTCTCTTCATGCTCCTACACATAGGTCACAGTACTTGCCACTGTTTTGTACTAATTACAATGCATTGACAATTTCTCCGAAAATATTTCTTGATTTAAATATATCCAAAAATGACTTGGCATCTAAAAATGACCTTTATTTTATTATTGATCTGCATTGGCCTGACTACCATTATATTTATTGTGATGCATCTAAGCATACACCAGTGAGCACGGTAGGAGTAGGAGTATATCATCAACAATTTAAAATTGTTCAAAAAATTAAATTGCCACCTGAAACTTCCGTATTCACCGGGGAATGTTTCGGTTTGTTGAAATCCCTCGAATATATAGTTTTGATGAAACTTAAAAAGAGTGTTATTTTTTCTGACTCGAAAAGTGCTTTACAAGCTTTACAGAAATTTCCTTTTAAATCATGCATGAGTACTCCAATTATCATTGAATGCAGATCATTGTTAAAAAAATGTCAGGATCTAGACTTGGAAGTCATGCTGGCTTGGATCCCAAGTCATAAGAATATTCCTGGGAACGAGATTGCGGACAGACTGGCCAAGGAAGCTGTGAGTTGTGGTGATATGTTCCCATATAAGAACTTTGTTCATGATCTCCTCTCTTTGCCCAAAACTCAATTAGATAACGCATGGCAGGATTTGTGGCAGAACAGTAATAAGTGTCAATCTTATAAACGTATACAATCTTGTATACCATCTAAGCCTTGGTTTCATAAATTTAAATTTTGTAAAAAAGTTACTTCAATCATTATAAGAATGCGATTGGGACATGTTTGTACTCCGCAACATCTTTTTAGATTAGGTATTGTTAATGATAACTTGTGTGATTGTGGGAATGATGTAGGGGATTTAAACCATATGTTTTTTTCCTGCCCATCTCTCGATTGCTCCTCTTTCCTGTCTGCTCTTTTATCCTCACGTGTTCCTCTCCCGATAAATATATCCACCTTATTACAGTCTTTGAAATATGACATATACCAAGCTATAGCAAATCATTTATTGAACAACAATATCAACATTTAAATTATATGTTTACAACCTAATTTTGTTTGTTAATGTGATGTATACTTTTAAATAATATTTATTACTTTAATAATTTTTTACATAAAACATATATCTGATCCTAATTTTCCTCGAAATTTCCGAATCCTCATAACCTTTTATCCCACGAAACGTTTCCCTACCTTTTAAACACATGTAGTGGCAAATGCACAAATCGTGCGAGCCAATATACAACCAAAAAAAAAAAAAAGATCAACAAAAATTGCTTTCCATCAAGCCCGTGCCATTTATTTTAAATTGCACTATATAAAATCAATATTCATGTTTTCTATTTGACCTTTTAAGCAATCAATATCTATCGTTCCTGAATGAATAATGAATAAAACGATATCAAGCGAACTCAGCATGAGTGATCTAAATACAAAATTCTTTGAAATAATGCAAAGCGAGGCTAGTGCAGAGGATGCCTCTAATTTTATATACGAAAATCTTTTCGACGATGTAACAGTGGGGTTTGTGTTTGATTTCCACCATGGAATGAAGACAGGGTTGACAGATCTACTAGAAGGGGAGCAAGAAGACGATGATATGTTTAAAATAGTAAACTCGCCGGAGTGTGATGTTTTCGGTTTTTCCCTTTTGAAAAAGACCCCGGACAGTAATTGTTCCTGTCCTAACTGCGAACGACCAGTTTCGGCAACGAGGTTTGCACCCCACCTTGAGAAATGTATGGGTGAGTGAAAATCGTTTGGCTAACAAGGAATCCTTAATTTTTTTTCTGCCTTTTGATTATGGAAGCTGCTTTTTAAATAAGAATACCAAAAAGTTACTAATTATAGATTATAGGTATTTCAGTAGTAATTTCATACTCCTTGCAATTCTTGAGTACCTACCTAATACACAAATATATGGGGCTGGTGTCAGCTCACTGATTGCTTTTTCACATAATGCATGACTTTTCGATTGAATGTCTTCAGAATGATTGTCAATTGTGATTTTTGAATTAAAGCAGGAAAAATAAGGTTTAATATTATGTTTAGTTTTACCAAAATACCAAAGCGCCTTAAACAAAAATTTTATGAAGACAGACTAACGACATTGGATTTAAGCACACTGGAAGTGCATAGAGAAAAAGGTGACCTTATTGAGACATTTAAAATTCTAAATGCAATTGTAATAAATAAATCTGCAATTTCGACTCACAATTTAAACAAGACCCAAACACATGTCTCAGAGGCCGCACCTGCAAGGTGCAGCCTCTGAGATATGTGTTTGCAGCTTAAGCAACAAGCATCTAGCCTTACTCCTCACAAACATTTTCTGTCAAATAGAGTGGTTGCAGCATGGAACAAACTTCCAGAACAGATATACAGTCTCTGCTTATGCTTACAGTATCAACTCCTTCAAAAACAAGTTGGATGAGCATCTAAAAAAATGATATGAGAATATAAATTATGTAAATTGGATACAGGCCATTATCAGTTGAAGGCAGTTATGCCTGCCTGATTAATTAATAATAATAACAATAATAATAATATTGGGAATAGAACAATCAAATCTAATGATTTTGTTTTACCAATGCTTTCACTTTCTTAATAATTAGCAAGAAACAATTATAACTGCAGGGATGAAAAACCATAGGAGTTAGCTACCCATATATGAGCAATGTCCTACCACGGCCGCGTAAATGCAAGGGATGGCGACCGGCGCATAGCATCTAGAGAAAGGGACCTTGAGACCTGACCCGAGGAGCCTTTGAGGAGGCTACAGTGGACTGGCCAAGTTTAGCTCTTGGTTTCGAAAGCTTGAGTCATATTCCATTAAATAAATATTTACATGTGATGCGCTTTAAGCCATCACCACTTTGTACCGAATGCCGTAAGGATGAAGACCTTCACTTTTTGATGGAATGTGATCTGACAAAGGAGAGCAGAGATAATTATTTGTCAAATTTAGATCTGAGAAATGGTGGGATAAATATAATGCTGCGGGATTGTATAGGTGGTGCAGCGGGGCCAGATATACAGGGTGTAAAAGAACCGATACCGAAGCCGAAACCCACATATTGCTCCCATCATCACTATAGTTTTTATCTTCTAGACCATGGTTGTGAAACTAATAGTTGCCAAGATATTCAAGGATAAAGTTTCATTTTTTTTTGGGATTTTTATACAAATCTTTGCGAAATGTATTTTGATAATTTTCGTCTAAAGAAGCATCTATGAAAAAATCAGTATTTCTTAACAAAATTTATTACTGAAAAGGAATCTCTTGCACGGGAAACTCGTCTTGCTTTACACGCATTCACACTGACTCACTAACACCGACACGATATCTGGACGCGCAAGCCAGGTGCGGGCACGCGTTACATTGCATAGTATATATTGTCGTTGTTTTTAAGCCTAAAAATTAATTTTGTTTCACATCATTGACTTTTCGTTATATTGCTTTATTTAATGGTCTGAATGTGTAGACGTGGGCTTCGGTATACGTCTTTTTATACCCTGTATAGGTTTATAAGACAATCCATCAAGGAGCGCAATTGTGAATTATGAGTAACTTATCGATCATTGGGTCGAATAACGTATTGGAGAGCCCCTATGAGGCTGACATGGTTACCTGAGCAAGGCTCGAGAAGCCCAGGCCTTGCTATGTACAAGTTGCTGCCAGTCATTGACCCTTCCTTTGAATACGCACTCTATCACGTCGACCACAGCTAGTGTTCTGAAGGGCACTGTCACTGCCTTAGTAGGACTATCAATCCAACACAAACAAAGTCATTTGGCATTTCATTTCTATGTCGCTTAATCGAAAACTGGACCACTACTGGCACATATGTTCTGTCCATCTAATAATCCTGCTTGCTTCTAAAAGAGGCGCAAAGGTCGGCAAGGTGAATGTGGCTAGTGCAGCGTGTATTCTCTCTCCTGCAGTAGCCACCTTCGCATTTGGAGTCCACTTCCACTTCCCATCAGGTGGTAGAATAAAGCCATGTGATAGGCGCACTATAAAACAGTGAATATTGCGACTAAACTATACATATATCGTATGCAGGCATGGGCCGCAACAGCTCGAG
The DNA here is from genome assembly GCA_963935595.1 of Schoenobius gigantellus. Taxonomy (NCBI): domain Eukaryota; kingdom Metazoa; phylum Arthropoda; class Insecta; order Lepidoptera; family Crambidae; genus Schoenobius; species Schoenobius gigantellus. Next base: position 7,357,255 of record OZ012557.1, read on the forward strand.
AATCGCGTCGCGTCGCATCGCCTCCAACAGCCGCGAGCCGACGTCGTACGCCGGGCTGCTGAGCGACGACGACGATGACGCCGACTGGGCGGGAGGCTCGATGCAGAGTGAGCGACGCAAGCGCCGCCTCAAGAACAACAACAATCGGAAGCCGAACAAGCTCCATAAGTATGCATCTATTTTATGATATTTTAGGTTTTTTTTTATACATTCAACAGGGAAGCTCTTGGCCTTCATTACAACTGATGGTGAGTGTCGGTAAGACTGAAGGTGGAAGCGAGCTGGTTTTCTTACCTCTAATTGGTCGGAACATAGCAATGCTATTAACATTGTTATTATGGGGGACTCAGAGTCCTACCTTCTGCCACCATGGGGAATCAAACCCCGGACCTCCCAATCAACACCCAGTGGTCTCAACCACTAGACCATGGAGATGGTTGATTTAAGCTAAAAATGTCTTCAAAATAGAGGAGTTTCTGTGTTCGATTGCATTTATCATTTTTTTAATGTATCCTCACCAATTTCTCTGTCAATTGTGGATTGGCTTTAAATACTATTTAGAGCATTAGTTGAATTATTTCAAGCTATTCTGGTGTTTACTTCTTTCTGGCCAAGTTCCATAACACATGTTTTAAATTCACTTAAAAATATCGAAATAAAAATATTCTACAAAAAAAATACTGCTTGATCTACTGTAAAATTTTATTAATTACAAAATGATTTAAGTTAAAAATTTGGCACCAACTTCAATATTTTTTTATGTAAATACAAGCAATCATTGCTTGTATTTTAATATTAATTTTGACTTTTTGATGTTGTTTTAAAACTTTAAAATGAGGAAAGGGACTTGTATGTGTGTGTGAGTAAATATATGTTTGTATATTATTTACTCCGTTATCTCACCAAATTGTTACCTTTCCCGGGATTCATCTGTGGCCGTCTTACCCTTCATTGTCTCTTCATTGCCCTTCAGGGCCCTTAATAATAAACTTTTTCAACTCTGGTGTAACTATCTAATGCTTTTTTTTGCTAATCTCATAAAATTGAACTTATGTTAGAGAATGGAAAAGCATAAATTAACTAAACCAGGCTTTAAAAAATTTATTAACAATGGCCGTATTAAATTCGTCTGTGGGACAGCACGAAGTATCAGCGAAGTTAGGCGAATCCTTTGCTTTTGCGAGTTTTTGTTTAATCTTTTGTGTGTGCGACCTGCAGGTCTATTATGGATCTTTCATCGTATGACATGGTATAAATTTTGAGATAAAGAAGTCATAAAATGCTTCATTTAGTATTACCGATCTCCAATGATATCATCGCTATGGCATAATTTCAACAATGTCACGATGATGTAATGATTGAATGATCAAAAATCTCACGGAAAATCTTATTTTTCGTTTTGTACTATGATATCATGATAAAATCATAGTGCAAAACATGTCATAAGATTTTCGGTCAGATTTTTGATCATTCGTTCATTATATCATGATGACATCATTGAAATCAAGCTAGTGATGAAATAATTGGAGATCGGTAATACCAAATGAAGCATTTCATGACTTCCTTATCTCAAAATTTATACCATGCCATACGATGAAAGATCCATAATAGGCCTGCTGGTCCCTCCCCTCGTGTTCGTGGCAGAATTTCGTTCTTTTTTCCGTGGTTCACACCTGCCTTGTCTGCCTATGTGAACCACAGATAATAATATCTTGCCCCTAGTGGTGCGTCCTGATAATGTTTATTCTTAAGATTATTCCGATCAATTATAGAATAATGTTGAATGTTCTGTTCTTCTTGCACTCTCGCGAATATATACACAGAACATTGTGTACATACTTTATTTGCACTATTTACAAATACGTTTTAATTCAGATGGAGGAAAATTATTAACAAATAATAAAATTCGTAATTAATACGTGTGCCGAAAAACATCATTAATAATCGAGAAAAAAATTTCACTTGTCAACTGTCATTTGTTTTTCATTTATATAATGTAGTGGTCAGAGGGTCTTATGGTTTTGCAAATGATATCATATTGCAAAACGAAAAATACGATTTCCGGTCAGCGGGCCTATTATGGATCTTTAATCTTATGATATGGTATGATTTTGAGATAAAGAAGTCATGAAATGTTTCATTTGGTATTACCGATCTCCAATGATATCATCACTATGTCATAATTTCAATGATGTCATTATGATGTAATGAACGAATGATTAAAAATTTGACCGAAAATCTTATTTTTCGTTAAGCACTAAGATATCATAATGATATCATTTGAAAACCTTGAGATCGGTAATAGGCCCGCTCTGGTTTTTGATTATTTGTTCATTATTTAATGATGACATCATTGAAATTATGCCATAGGAATGATGTCATTGGAGATCGGTAATACGAAATGCAGCATTTCATGACTTCTTCTCAAATTTATACCATGTCATACGATGAAAGATCCATAATTGGCCTGCAGGTCTCGACTGAGGTTGGTTTCACTATGATAGTGCAATATGACAGTAGGTTAGTTAGGAACTTAATAATTTATACAATGCATATTTATTTATGTTTTAAATCTATTTTGTAAATATTTTATGTACATAGTTTAGGTGATATTAGTTTTTAAGATAACTAGAATTTTAGATGTTTACAATGCAACTATAAACTATGCATTGACAATTAATAATACACAATATCAACATATTTAATGTGTTATGTACAAGGTGGCGCATGCCACACAATAAAATAATCAACATGCATCTGCAATACCCCGGCATTCCAGCGGCAACAGCCGCAGTAATGGCGGCCAGCACGCGGACGCTGACGGCGGCGCCACCTACGAGACGATGTCCGCCAACGAGAAGAAGAACCTGCTGCTGCAGATCTGTGGCGTCGTCTCCGAGCACACCAAGAAGCTGTGCACCAGGTGATGTTTCTTTTTTGTTTTGATGGTAGACCAACCGTAATTATAACTAACTAGCTGACCGTGTGCAACTTTGTTTGCATTATAACTAACTTTTCCCGTTGGAAAATTAGGTAGGTAAAGGTAGGTAGGTCCTTTCCCTGGTCTCGAACTATCCCTATACCATCTTTCATCAAAATCGGTTTAGTAGTTCCAAGCGTATTCAATACAAACAAACAAACAATCAAATCTTTCCTCTTTATAATATTAGTAATAGATAATCTTCGTTCTACTTCTTCTTTTTATTTATAGTATACTAGCTGTGCCCGCGAACTACGTTTCGCCTTAATATATTTTTTCCCGACATCTTCAACAAAAATCGTTAATGTACACAGAAATAAATACAAAATCTTAACAAATTATATACTAAAAGCTTCCACGAGAATCACGCTATCGAGTGGTGAAAACCGCTTGAAAATCGGTGCAGTAGTTTTTAAGTTTATCGCGAACAGACAGACAGACAGACGCGGCGGGGGACTTTGTTTTATATTTTATAATATGTAAGTATAAAAATGAATCGCCGTTGGTCATTCTCGCTAAAAGTCAAAATAGGCTTGACCGATTTGAATATTTATTTTTTCATTTTGTATTTTGTATTCTTATAATTATGTAGGAAGAGCGAGGCTTACCCAACACAAGTATCTTCTGATTACTTTCTGGGAAGCCCCGGCAACTTATTTGTAAAAGATTTACTGAAATAAAACAGATTTTGTTCATTTTAATACAGGTGTGGTTTAAAAAGCAAAATAATAGGGATAATCCCAAAAGAAAAGCTAAAAATAATATAAAGAAATAATAATTAACCGGAGTTAGAGTCTGTATCAGATTCGCCTGCTTGGGTACCTCCGTCTTGCCTATTTCTGCCGCAAAGCAGCATTGCTTGCATTTCAGTCTTCTAGCTGCCCCCACCATCGCATCGCAAGGGTCGAGTGCAATGCAGGCGACACGATTGGGTACCGCGACCCCCACTAGGACGGCAGAATTAAGAGGACTGTGAAGTGCCAATTCATGGCTCGAGTATGCACTTTCAAAAATGCAGTTTGTTGCACACCGCTTAGAGTTGAAAGTCCGAGGCAAGTGCCTACATTTCCTATTGAAATATTGTTTCGGGCGATAACTGTTTTACCCCCCTAAACCTTTACGAAATTAGACACTTTTGGTCTCATCAGATTCAGTGTACCTTAATCTATGTTTGTTCGTTTTGCTTTTTTTGTACTTCAGAATAATTTAGTCAAAAAAGATAAAAATGGTCGAGGTAGTTGGAAGTCAAGGTTGGTTGGTCAAGTCTAAAATATGGATATTTAGATGCTAATAATTTATATTCTGAGCAATATTACTTCAAAATCAAAACGTACAAACCTAGATCTTCATTATATCTACAACATTTACAAGAATTATAAATATTGGACTATGTAAAGAGGGAGAAAAGCGCTATCGCTTTTTGTATGAAAATTTACAGCTTCACAATCCTCTTAAGGCATTGTAGGGCGTCGCCGACCTGCCCTCCGACGCCTCCTCGCACTAGCAAGGAAGTCGAGCTCACGCTCTCGCTCGTGACGCTCCTTCGCTTCCATCACTTCTTTGCAGAAGTGGGAAGCGGCATCCAAAGCTGTCCGCCCCGCCCGGCGAGCATTGCTCTAACCAGGGAGGGCAGTGTGAGGTCACCTCCGCCAACAACGGCTACAAAGTCACCACGCTGAACTGTCCACGCTACTCAGGGCAGTATGCCAATGTGTGCTGGTTTTCGTCCGCCCCGCCGTGGCTACTCTATCAATACCCACAATTTGATACCCCCAATCAACATTTAGAATTTCCAGTAAACTTTTGCCAATTTAAATTTACACACGTCTTTTGTATTTGAAGCATAAAAAGGTAAACTTTTTTAAAACACACTTTTGGTTACATTTAGGTACAAGTGTTTTTATCACGTTTTATTGTTCAATAGTCTAAACTAAATTGTAACACCTTAATTGAAATTGATCTTTTATTATTCTGCTAAGCCACTTTCGAATTTCTACTTATAAAAATAACGAAACTGAGTTCTTAAAAGTTAAATCATATTTTAGCTTACTCGCCTACTACAGTTGATGTAATCATGCGTAAGAAATTTTAATAAACATTGAATATAGTATTCCTCTAAAGATCAAACAGTTGAAATTCAAACAGCAAATTATATTTAGATGCACGATATTAAACTGGGTTATGGTGACTCACCGCAATAACTCCTTCCATCGTCACGTTCCGAGCAGTAGGGATCTAGAAACCCCTGATATAGATTAAGCCGATTGTTGGGGAAATTTTAAAGCTTCCTCAAAGATAGAGTTTTTCTATTGATAGGCTATCGATTCGATAGTGTCAGCCTTTCGTTGTAAAAACCTTTTTGAATGAAGGAAACTGCTTTCATTGGGCTTATCGAATTAAATAGGGTAATATAATAAATAATAATTTAGCACTTTCTGGTGATTTCTATATTAACCTGTCTAAGGCATTGAGGTTTAAATTTCTTGAGCATTTTTAAAGCCTTTCATTGGGTAAGCCTCGTTAGATTTAATAAGTGTTTATCCGAATTAACTGTATCCCATCAAAACATAAATGTGAAAGTAATTGATTTGGTTTTGGAAATAAGAAAATACCCAATCAAACACCCCCTTAATGGTAAGCGGTTCCAGTCCCTAGTGCCAAAAGCTAAGCAAAAGTTTTCAGATTAGTAACATGGACATATTGAAATCTGTAGCTAGCAAATATAGATTTAGCGTATTTTCCTAATTTGTCAGTTTCCCTAATTTGCGACTTTACTTATTCGTCAGTTTCGATAGGTTGTCATTTTCTCTAGTTTGTCATTTTCCTGATTCGTCAGTTTCCTCATTCGCTAGTTTCTTTTTACAAGCTTTTATTTAACTTGCAATGTAAGTAAATATGTAAGTATGTATGTTCGGGTGGAATCTTGCAACTCAATTTTGAAGCAGATATCTTTAACCGATTGAGCTGAAATTTTGTATACACGTTCAGTTTGGATGACAATGCATGGTTGACTGTGTGACGTCATTCTAAATCCAAGATGGCGGACCAATTATTTTTAATGCACCCCTACAATATGGGTATCAAATAAAAGGTCTTGCTAAGAGTAACTCTAAAAGTAATGTGACGTCACTATTAATCCAATATGGCGGACTTTTAAAGCTTGAAAATCAATTTTGAAGTAGATATCTTTAACCGATTGAGCTGAAATTTTGTATACACCCACAGTTTGGATGACAATGCATGGTTAACTGTGTGACGTCATTCTAAATCTAAGATGGCGGCATACGCAAGATGTAGGACCAATTATTTTTAATGCACTCCTACAATATGGGTATCAAATAAAATGTCTGGCCAAGAATAACTTGAAAAATAAAGTGATATCATTATTAATCCAATATAGCGTACTTCTAAAGTTAAAAAATCAATTTTGAAGTAGATATCTTTAACCGATTGAGCTGAAATTCTGTATAGACGTCCCGGCAAACGACCTTGCAACAATGATGCGTTGAATGAGATGAACAGAGTGAGAAACGTGTCCAGTGATAACTAAAAAGTAAAAAATAAATTAAATGTAAAAAAACCTTTTTAAAAACAAGCTTTTATTTAAATGCGCTAAAAAGAAAAAATAAACTTATACACTAAAACTTTTACTTACTTATAACGTTATTTCACATTTGACACAATTTATATGACATAAAAGCTTGTCGCGAGATTTAGTTTTGTAGATAAACAAGTAAATTAAATAATTTGATGTAAATAATTTTATACATTACAATTTTCAAAGTAAGTAAATACAAGTAGGTACTTAAAAAAACTCTTTTAAGTACTTTTAAGTTACTAAACACAAGTAAATCTCGCGATAAGCTTTTATGTCATATAAATTGCAAGGGTCGAAACTGGTCAGTAAAATCAGTAAAAGTCAGTTTTTTTGAGCATGGTCAGTAAATGTCAGTTTTTTGAGAAAATGGTCAGTTTTTTCAATTTTTTGAGATCAACACACATATTGCCCCATAAATTTTTTTGGAACCTTATTAATATTTTACTGATGATCCCTCTAGCATTAACCTGGGCTAAGCCATAAGTTAAAAAAAAAAATGCTACAAACATATGGACATAGTTAAGAACACGTATAAAAATATCGAATATGTACAGCCGGCTCCGAGAGTGGATAGCAATCTTTTAGCAAATTTGGTGCCATGTCACACCAACTATTCATTTATTTAGTATGGTTACACCTATATTTCATTGTTAATGGTTGGTGTGACATGGAACTAAAATTTTTTTCTACTTTTTGAGCCGGCTGTACAAACAAAATTAATAATAATAAAAATACAACATATATAATATATTTTAATGTTAAAATATAATGTAATATATAATTAATGTATGTTAAAACATAATATAAATAATAACAAAAATCTGTAATATGTAAAGTATACAATGTAATAGGAATATAATAGGTATGTATGAGCATAAATATATATATGATGTATAAGCGTGTGTGTATTATATATAAACATGTAGGATAGTTACACTTTAGGTGATGCGCAACTCACCCTAGATATAGAGTAGAGTAGTCGGACTTATTAAGTTTAAAAAAAAAAAAAAAAAAGATCAAACCAAAATACAGCCTTAAAAGGGCACGGACCACGAGTCTGTGGTGATATAATTATATTAATAAAAAAAAATATTTTACTGATACAATTTTGTCTGTCTGTGTGTACCTGTGTCGTTCCTATATCCGCCTACCTTCTTCAATCTAGATTTTGCTTAAGTAATATCTCATAATATATTCAAATCAAATCAAATCAAATGCTTTATTTGCAAAATACAGTGATATTAAGGTGTTATACATTGTCTGGTACAGTATTCTACCCTCAAGGGGATGCAAATGTCTTGTTTTTTTACAATTACATACAAATCATTACAATTAATATGGTAAGTCAATGAGATATAAAAATAATTATTGTCAAATATACATGTCAATGAAATTAGATTAAGAATAGTAAGTACATTTATTAATATATTATTTGAAAGTATCATTGAGATATTCCTTGACACTATAGTATGCTTTGCTTATAAGAAACTGCTTTAATCTGAATTTAAATACGTCTATGTTAGAATAATCTAGTAAGTGTTTAGGGAGATGGTTATAAAGACGTGGAGCCATACAGAATACACTTTTTCCATATTGTGCAGTAAAACTCGGTGGGAAACAAATTTTATGGTTATTACGTTTTGATCTTAACTGCTCAAACATAGACCTATTCGTTGCTACAAATATTACAATCTCATATATGTAAATACAAGAGAGGGTTAATAGCTTAAGATCAATAAAAAAGGACTTACAACTGTCTGTATATTTAAGTTTACAAATTGCCCTTATACATCTTTTTTGAGCCTTGAATACAATTTCATTGTTTACCGAGTTTCCCCAAAAAATAACGCCATATCTTAATACAGATTCGACATAACCATGGTAGGCAGTGAGCACAGCATTCTGATTCACAATTTTTTGGAGCATGTGCAGAGCATAGGAAAACTGACTCAGTTTGGTCGTAACACTATCTATATGAGATTTCCAATTTAAGTGACAATCAAGATTCATACCCAAAAATTTTGTATCAGTTACTTCATTAATTATATGTCCATCAAAATTAATGCTCATGTCGGTCATTTTGTCATTAGTTCTGTTTTTAAATGTCATAATATTTGTTTTATCAAGATTTAAAATTAAATTGTTATATGTCAGCCAATTAATAATAATGTCCAATGTGATAATAATTTTCCTTTCAATGTCAGGTTTGTTCTTACCACTAAAAATCACTGTACTGTCATCGGCAAATAAAACCATGTCATCTTTAACTACTTTAGGTAAATCATTTATGTAAATATTAAAAAGCAAGGGAGCTAGTACGCTACCTTGTGGTACTCCTTGGGTCACTTTTTGATATTGAGATGAGAAAATAATCTCTTTTTTTGTTTTTGGGCATATTCGAGTTATTTGAGTACATTGGACTCTGTCACTCAGATACGATTTCAAAAGATTGAGAACGTTACCTCTTGCCCCACAGGCCTCCAATTTATAAAGCAATAGTTCATGATTTACATAGTCAAAAGCTTTAGTTAGATCCATATATAATGCTACAACGGGCTCTTTATTGTTTAAATATTTCATTACAGTTTGTAAAAATTTGTATGTAGCTAGATTTGTGGTTTTATTCTTTCTAAAACCAACCTGTGCGTCATCGAAGATGCTGTTATTTTCAAAAAATGTGTACAGACTGGTTTTTATAACTTTTTCGAACAATTTAGAAAATATTGGTATTAGAGCTATTGGTCTGTAACAGCTGATATCTTGTTTGTCTCTTTTCTTAAATAGTGGTTTAATTATTGTTATTTTGAGACTTTCAGGAAATATACCCGATGAAATGCATAGATTGATAATGTGACTTAATACAGGAGATATAACACTTGATACTCATTTCAAAACTGTCGAGTTAATGTTATCATAGCCGGTGCTATTTGTATTTTTTAATGATTTAATAAATTTATCAATTTCATAAGGCGTTGTCGGTGGCATGAATACAGACTTTGCACAAGCATTTTTTATTTTATAACTATTTATAACTGCAGCTTTTCCGCCACTATTATTTGTAAAAAAATCATTAAACGCCTCAGCAATGCTGTATGGATCTGTAACGGTTTCCCCCTTGAAAACAATTTGTTTGATGCCTTCTTTTATTTATTTTGAGACGTGTTGCTAATTACACATAGATTTCTAACAATTTTCGTTGTTTGTAAATATTTTTTATCCGCTTCCTTCTCGTCGTGTGTTTTTGTAAAACTCAATGTTAACGTGTTTTCGTTATTCGCAAATTGTGTCGTATTTTGTAAGCTCCCGATACCTTTATCGTTGGTTATATTAGAGTTATATAATTTGTTCTTTTTTATAATCCTCTGTGGTGTGGATGTTCTTACGGAGCGTTTGAGCGGAGAATTAGTACGTTCACCTAAAGTGCCAGCTAACTTTTCGTAAATATTTCGTGTTTTAGTTAGTTTTTCTATTGTTCTTTTTAATTCTGTATTTTCAAGTGATAGCTTATTTACTTCTTCATGAGCAGATTTTAGATCGGTAGATATTTTTTCTATTTGAGTTTTCAATTCTAGAATATGTGCCTTGTCACCGCTGTGGTCACTTAAGTTTGGTAAACTGTTGTATGTATCATCTAAAGTTTTATCATCTAGACAATCCGATTCCATATCCTCCATTGTGTCAGAGTAGGATCGTGGTCTTCCCTTACGGAATGTAATATTCTCAGAAAAATCCATTGACAGATAGAAATTTTTAAAACACAAAAACCAGTATATTAAAGAAATTGTACTCGTCAGGGTTTGAACCACGATTTCATTGACTAATATTAGTCGATGAGACTCGCATCAGAAAATTGCAATAAAAAGAGAGACAAAAGCAAAAGCTGTAAGTATTTTACTCCCTTTGCTCTCAAATATTGTATTGGCACCAAAGTGAAGTTTGTCCGATTCGTCAGCGTAATGTTGGTAACATGATGCTGTCAAGAAACACGTACCAATCAGCTGTGTGTAGATCCAGCGCGTCACAGTTCCATGGGGCGAATTAAAGCAGTGTAAAATATCTTGAGTACATATAAAGCACAATTTTAAAAGTAACAGATAATTACTGTGTCTTCTAGGCCGAAAATATCCTGTTGTGCACCAATAATAAATCGATTTTTATGCTGCCATCTCAATAATTCGCTGCGATGTTGATACTTGGTAACAATTGAACTGGTGAAAAATCACTAATTTAATCGGAATGTTTTATTGTGTTTAAGAGCAATTCACGGTGAGTGTTTACTTTTTAGCGGACGTGACGCTATATTGTGTCAACAAAAACCAAATTTTAGTCATTTCTCATTTTCTTAGCCGGGCCCAGTGATCGTTTGAGGGCAACAAACAACTGATGCTCTATTATGATGTCTTGTGGCAACTTAATATTGTAGCATCATTATTTCGAGGAAAAATAGTCAAATCCTACTATTTTTTCTCGAAATAAACACATATTAATAATTAAAAAAAAACTTAATTATTTGTAAACTTTTTAACAATAAAAAGGTGGTGATGGTTGGCTATGGGGATGGTGGAGGCCAATAATTGTAAAAGTATTTTTTCAATTCCACATGAATCTTTTATTTTAAGAGGATTGTGAAGCTGTAAATTTTCATACATAAAGCGATAACGCTTTTCTCCCTCTTTAAATAGTCAAATTTTCATAATTTTTGGAAATGTTGTAGATATAATGAAGATATAGGTATGTACGTTTCGATTTTGAAAATATGTTGCTCAGAATATAAATTATTAGCATCTAAATATCCATATTTTACACTTAAAAACTACCTCGAGCATTTTTATCTTTTTTGACTAAATTATACTGAATTACAAAAAAAGCAATACGTACAAACATAGATTAAGGTATACTGAATCTAATGAGATCAAAAGTGTCTAATTTCGGAAAGGTTTAGGGAGGTAAAACAGTTATCGCCCTAAACAATATTTCAATAAGAAATGTAGGCACTTGCCTTGGACTTTCAACTCTAAGCGGTGTGCAACAAACTGCATTTTTGCAAGTGCATACTCGAGCCATGAATTGGCTCTTCACAGTCCTCTTAAGTTAGTTCAGATGGTCAGTAAAAGTCAGTTTTTTTAGATTTCTGGTCAGTAAAATCAGTATTTTTGAACACTGAACCTGTTTCGACCCCTGAAATTGTGTCAAATGTGAAATAACGTTATAAGTAAGTAAAAGTTTTAGTGTTTAAGTTTATTTTTTCTTTTTAGCGCATTTAAATAAAAGTTTTTGTAGACCTTTCCTAGCGCGCCCATAAGGGCAGGGAGAACACCGGGGGGTTTTAGTGGGTAAGCTGGCAATTTCATATACCTATTCGTCAGTTTCCTTTGGTGCCAGTTTACTTATTCTCTAATTTGTCTAGGCTATCCTCATTACTAGTTTGTTGGTTTCGAAATTCGCCTGCTTGGAGACCTTGACCTAGGTCAATATTTTTTCTGGTAATAGTACAAAATATCGTACTTATCCATAATCAAAAAGACTGTCTTCCCAATATATTACTGGACTCAAGAGTGGTTGAAAATTATCAAATTGACTAACTAAAGTACCTATACGGACAACGAAACTAACGTGTTGAGGAAATAACAAAACACCAAAAATTGGCAACATTAAATAATTGATGAATAAGGCAACTAAAGAACAAGGAAATTAACTTACTAAAGGAACAGACAACTTGGTGGAAGTGGCAAGTAAGGGAATTGGTGAATCAAGAAATTGTCGAATAAGTAAACTAGCAAAATAGCGAAACTGACAAATAAGGAAAATATACCGCTTATAAGATTGCTTTATATTGTCCGTCTGTCTGTCAAGGCCCTTTTTCTCGGGAACGCGTAGAGGCATAAAACTGTAATATGTATATATTACGAGTATATAAGACCGCTTATATCTCGTATTTTCACAAACACAATATATTATTGATTTGGCAAGAAGCTAGGTATTAGCACATATTGGGGGAATATCTGAAAAGCGTAAATATTATACATACATAGTTAGGAACTTGTATACTTAGATAAGTTTGTATGGAACCCTCGGTGCGCAAATTCAGCTCGCACTTGACCTGTTTTTACAATATCGTTATTAAAACGTGACTATATACAAAAACGTCTTGCTTCTCCCTCTTTCATGTGAAGCGAAATGCGATATGTACGTCCGTCTTCCCTTTGTTGTCCACGACCCATGCTAGGCAAGCTGGACTCTTCGACTGCTTTCTATACTTGCTAATATTATAAATGCGAAAGTGTGTCTGTCTGTTACCTTTTCACGCTTTAACCGCTCAATCGCTATTGATGAAATTTGGTATAGACATAGTTTGAGTTGTGAAAAATAAGCAACGCAAATTACTACTTCCACGCGGACGAAGTCGCGGGCGAAAGCTAGTTTGTTATGTTAAAATCTCAACAAGAACGCGCGGTGCACTTGTTTTACTTTTTTAAAAAATATGTCAAATATTTTTTTATTTTTTACTTTGTTTAAAAATGTCTTAAATATTTCTTTATTATTAATTTAATTATCTAAAGTCATAATTTGTTTTTTAAAACCATGCCATACCTTTTTTTCCATTGTTATTTCCATTGATTCTGATTAATGTTTTTTCTTATTCAGTCTTAATAAATAAATATTAAGTATAAAAAATCTGATGTTTTTGTTTTTCTCGCTTAATCTTAGTAAATAAATTTTATTAAAGAAAAACTTTTTTGTTCATCCTACCTTACTGGTTCGTATTGACAGCTATGACGTTACAATATGGCGCCAAGTCGGTCCTATTCTTAATTGAATCCCATAGTATGTATGATGTTTTCTTTATACAGTTTATTTAAAAAATCAATGAAAAACATGGAACTGTAAAAGCCACTCACAAACAACGCTCACTGACTGATATTTTAGCGAAACAGCACGGTGCTTTGTAACGGCGGACGGACTGAACGCAAATTTGTTCTTGCCATAGTGAATACCAGGTTATTTTTCCAGCAGGAGCCAAATTTTGTGTACTTGTTCAGACAAGCAAAATGAAGATCTTTTACTATGGGACCAATCTCGAAATCGCGAAAAAAAAATCAGCTGTTCCATACACACACATGTTCAACATCCACTGAACCTAAATGTATGGAACAGTAATTTCAAGTTTGATCCCATAGTAAAAGTTGTTCATTTTGCTTCTCTAAACAAGCATACAAAAGGAGATTAGCGAAATTGAGCCCAGCAGGTACAGGATTAAAACTTTGTCCAAAATTAATAACTTAATTTTTAATGTTTAGGCCAAAATTACCAGTCACTGGTTCTTCGGGAAGACAATTATTTATATTATATACAAGAATACTGATTTTCTTCCAAAGAAAACAAGGGCCAAAACAGCCGACACAAGAAATTATTGCCAGTCGTAAAAATGTATCATCGATAAGATTAATCGATTTCTTCGATCGATTTTTTTTGTGAAATGATAATGATTTGAAATAATTTAGTTCGGCTAGATGAAATTTAATATACGAGTAAGCTGGCTACTAGTAAGGCATCTTGTAAAAATAATATACGAAGTTTCTTTCATAATATTTAATATATGAATCTGTCTAGACTGTGGTTATTGTTGTCATATTATAGTACTGTAGGTTCCTGTTGTCATATTATGTCCATAATATGGTACCTTGGCTGGCCACGGTATCAATCAGATTAAGTGCCACCTGCACAGTTCTTAGATGACATTTTAATTGTATATGATGATAATGGTGAACAAATAAATTATAAAAATATTTGATGTTTACGTACACGACTACTTTTATGCTACCCACAAAATAACTCGATATTAAGATGTTTAATGGTAGATTACCGACAGAGTTAATCGAAGAAACCTCACTTTAGATGTTTTTAGATCGCCTTTGATAGGACAAAACAAGTAGACATAACGCTAACTTTTAGTTCAATGATTTCGAATATCTCCGGTCTCCCATAAAATAAAACAAGTCTATAATTTAGTACCCCTAGAATCTGTATATTTCGATCTACATAAAGACTGACTAGAAATCATCAGTGTACGGCTTAGGCCCAAGTTCCTAAGGAATCTCGCCGATCTCCTTTGGCTCCTGATGGAAAAATAACCCGGTATACTGCGAGTCCGTTCGTTTGATTAGTCTGAGTAGTTTTACACACAGGTAGATATGTAAAATTTCACGTTCCGTTTGTCAGATCCACTCGCTGTCCGCAACACACTGAGGAGCAGCGGCGCGCCCTCCGCCACAGCGTCCTGGAGCCGACCACCCCCGAGGGGGGGGCTGATGACGCGGGCTCCCCCCCCGACTCCAGCCCCTCCTCCTCGTGCTCCTCGTCCAGCCGCAAGCGGGACCGCCACCGCGCACCCCCCAAAATGAAGGCCAAACGCGAACGACTGTCGCCGAACGCGCGAGACTAGATCTCTATTTAGCCGTATTGTAGCGAGGTCAAAGCTCGTTCAGGAGACGCATTTTTGAAACGATAGAATTCAAAATCGCATTCAAAATCGTTAGGTTCGCATACGTATTTTCAATTCACTATTTTTGAATGTTCATTCCGTGAATTCCGCAACGAGCGGTCCTACCCACTCGTTTCTGATTTCTACTAGTAGAATATACGCAATGTGTATACGTTCCGTTTTACATGCGATTCATCGCTGGTTTTTGTAATTTAATGAGTTATTACCATGTTATTGCGTATCGAATTTTATTTTTTCTGCATGTAATGATTTTTAATAAAGAATTTGTTTTAATGACAACACTGAATACGAGTGATTCGAAAATCTTTAAAATTGGAAACAGTAGAAAATAATTTCGCACGTGATTTGTATTCGTGTTCGAATTCAAGATTTATTTCTAATGATTCAAAAATGCGTCTCCAGGCTACGCTATACTATCCGCTTTTAAGCCTGCTGTACACGGGTAGAGTAAACGGCATAATAGCACAGTAGAGTACTAACTGTCTTACTAACTATACCAATGTAAACATTATTGGTAGAGTGGAGTATGAGCAGAGTTCTAAAATATGGAAGAGTAGAGTAACTAGCACCGCGGGCAAGTTACTCTACCACTTGCCTTCCCCCACCCCGGCGCCCACTCTACTCTACCGGATACTTGGGCTACTCGACCAATGTAAACGCGAAGTAGAGTAAAACTTGTTAAGAATTGTTTGCGTGTGTTAAGAATTGTTGGTTTTATCAAGTTTGGTTATTTATTTACTAATTACTCTACTAAAAAATATGAATTTACGTGTAAACGGTTGCTCTTCTAAAACGGATAGAGTACTTGGAATTAGTAGAGTAGTACGCTAGTTCAATCTACCCTTTACTCTACTCGTGTACACTAGGCTTTATTATACTCTTAATAAAGCTATACTGTACAGGATGTCGCATTTTGATCGGTCAGTATGGGCAAGTCTGTATAGTCACAGACTTGTCCATACTGAGAGATTTACAGACTTGCCCATACTGAGAGATACAAAGATCTGTTCTTGGGAACCGCATGTGATCGATTTTAGTGACAAGAAAACTGCATACACGCACAACTGCATGTATTGAAAAAAAACTTACATTGTTTCTATTTGGACATGGATTGTGTAGGTCACAAGCAGTAAATGTTATTGTGAAACATTATATCTAAAATGAATAAAATGCAGTGTATTTCATATCCTTTATTTGGGATGATGACTGAATTGTAATTTTTAAGTCTCGTCATTAAATATTAAAATACCGTGGAAAAAGATACAGTCCTGTGAAATTAGAATTAAAATCTGCTTAGAAATTCATTAGATACAAGCATTTTAATTTGTTAATTTGAAGGCGATTAGACAGAGAGATCCTACATCAACCGTGACGTCATTGTTGAGTACGGCCATATAAACTCCTTGTAAATTGCCGTTTTGCTAGAAAGAGATGGAGAAAAATCTTTAATATCTTAGTTGTTTTTATAGTTATTCGAAAACCGATTTTTTCTTTTTGTTTATTATATGAATGAGCTTCTATTAAAGCAAAAAAAAAATTGTCATCTAGCCAAACGATACTTGCGTTTTGTATCTTTAAGTGGTGAATTTACATTGAAATTTATTTGCGTTATTTCATAGTAAATAAAATGTATTCATTTAATTTAAAAAAAAACCTTTTAAATATCATGTTTCGTGGTAACATTTACTGCATATGACCTACACAATCAATATCCCAATAGAAATAATGTAAGTTTTATTTTTCAATACGACCGGCCTCTCATCCCGAACTGAGTACAATTTTTTTTTAAATTTATATATGCAGTTTTTCTTGTCACTAAAGTCGATGACGTGGTTCCTAAGATCAGATCTTTGTGTGCCTTACAGTTACAGACTTGCCCATACTGACCGATCTAAACCATTCTGTATGCTATAGTATTAAGTATAGCGTAGTCTGAACGGATCTTAAAACAATATTGAAACAGAGACACCGCTCCTGCTGCGCACCTATAGCGCCATCCCGCTGATATTTCGGTTTTAATATTGTTTTGCGCGGTCATGGCATGGTAAGGGAGCTGATCGTGCCACCACATCGCAGGGTGGTCACCAACTTGTAGATTTGTCAAAATAAGGGGGGACAGCAGAGGCCCTATTGCACTATTTAAGAACGTTTCAAACAAAAGTATATCGTTATCGTTAGATGCAGATACCTGAATATCTTCAGCAAAAAACATGAAACACGTTGAGCGTGCCTATAAAATTTAGGGGTTTCCCTCAACTTTCACAGGATCCCATTATCAGATCATGACATGGTGACAATGGGACCACCTCGGAAGTATACTCTTTCGACATTGATTTACTACCAAACGTAGATAACGCATGAACGATCGAAAAGTGGGCCGGTGAAGAACTGCTCAATCGCGACTCGTGCAGTTCCTTTCCATAGTGAGTGATTAGCTGTCGGCACGTAAACATGCCGAAGTGCGCATATAAAAGTTAGTCAGAAACGGCAGAAAAAAGACGGGATTTCATATTTTGCGTTAGTAAACTCATTACGCATCTTATCATGTATTCAAATATTCGATTTATACGTAAAAATCAATCAAAAACATTTATTTTTATCATAAACATGTCGCTTCGCGTCAGTGTCAGTACATCACAATCGTCTCGCTCGCACGGGCGTCCTATCACGATGTGTTATCTCATTCATGCGTTGGAGCGACAACGCGATAAGCAATTTCAAGCATTATATTTGAGAGTATAAAGTTGATATTTTCTTGTAGCAATTACTAAAACGTCGATTGATCTGTGGCTAGGTATGAAATGATGTAACTTTCCAAGGTTGTACTTTAAATAGTTGCCGTAATAATGCAGAATAAGGTTGAATTCGCTAAATACGGTACTTTCTTTATGGTAATTTACATTCGGGCGTGCATATTCAAGTATATATCAGCGAGTACAAATGTATAGTCGATTAGGTGACAGATTTCAAGCGCGTTTTTGTATGAAGCGCTCTATCTACGTTTGGTAGTAAATCAATGTCTTTCGATTACAAAAGAAATTTTGAAAATCGGTCCACAAATGGCGGAGTAATCGGTGAACATAATTATATAAAAAATAAATACATTCGAACATGAACCTACTCCATTTTCGAAGTCAGTTAAAAATGTATGGGAACGGAAACGTTTCTGATTTGGCAAAAACATTGTGTGATTGCCCTTTTTATCTACGAAGATATTTCCTCATACAAAATACGAAGTCATATGAATGGTGTGTAAATAGAAAAAGTAGAATAAGGATAAAGGAGTTGTACACTCTATAGATAAAACAAAATTACTCTCTGTAGATAAATATGGTCAGTGAATCTATAAGTATAATGTTGAATATAGATATGAAAATGTTACACTTATGAGGAATAAAAATAGAACTATGAACAATGGAATAAAAAAAGAACAAATCAGTGCTATCCCATGATATGGTCAAGTAGTCAATATATTGTTATGGTATAGTAAATGTTGTAATTGCTGTATGTTGCTCTTGTGTAATTATTAGAACCAAACTTTTGCTGTTAATGTATTATGTATACTGTGTAGTATGACTGTATGATGTTGCCATTATTAAATGTCTAAATAAACACTGATATAAAATAAACAATTGAAAAATGCATTTTCTTTTTGTAGTCATCCATCCGAGTAATTTGCAAAGACCTCCTCAGTGCTGCGTTAGCATTGTTAATTAGTTTCATTATTCTAGACTAGATAAAACTCAATAATGTACACTCGGCGTCACAAAAATCGCACCTCTTCAAAAATCTCATTTAAGCTTATCCATCCATCAACGCATGCATTTAGCTATGTTATCTTATCTTATAACGGGGGGGGGGGGGGCTGCACTTCGACCCTTAGGGATCCTTTGTACTTCCCCAATTTCTTCATTCATTGATTGCTATCACCATTTATGGACCAATTGAGTGCACTCATGAGTCTCACAATTGGTCCAGGGGGGATAGCCTTGAAGTCTTCGGGTTTGGGATATCCAGTCCCAAAGAGACTCATTCTCCTACGAGAAAGGGAATCACAGTCGCACAATATGTGTTCCATGCTCTCCTCTCCCTCATTGCAGGCCCTACAGGTCTGTGTGTTGCTCAGACCCATTTTTGCTAGCATACGATTAATGCCAAAGTGTCCAGTCAGAGCACCCAACAGGAGTCGGATTTGCATTCTGCCTGAATTCATTGAGAATTTGTTGTAATTATTCAGGCCCATGAACCGCTTGGTGTGCGCCATTCCTTTCTGAGCGACCCATTCATTTTGGTGTCTTCTCTTTGCTTGATCTCTGATGACAGAGTTGACTGCACAGTGTGCCAGACTCACAAAAGGTTCCGGACCCACAAAGTTGGTTTCCGATCCTTGTCTTGCGAGACTGTCTGCCTTCTCGTTTCCGTAGAAACCCTCATGTCCTGGAATCCATATCAGCTGTACTGTATTTTTCTTCGCAAGCTTGTTTAGGGCATTGATGGTATTCAGAACCAGTTTAGAGTGCACTTTATGTGACATTAGTGCTTTTAGCGCAGCTTGACTATCGCTTAAGATGTATATGTTGAGTCCATTGCGCCTTTTATCAATGTTTTCTTGCGCACAGGCAAGGATTGCAAACATTTTTGCTTGAAAAACTGTAGCAAGCTTGCCCATGCTAATACTAGCTTCAAAGCCTTTGGAATAAATTCCTGCACCTGTACCAGTGTCCATTTTGGAACCGTCTGTGTACCAAATCATGCTATTCCTACCAGGAGGCGCTAGTCCTTTGTTCCAGTCCTCCCTTGTTGGGATTTGTATACTAAATGACCTCCTAAAGATGTACCTGGGTATCATCCTGTCTCCGATCATTTCCAGTAGCCAATCCCCTTCTTCTTTGCCAAGTGCTGTGTGTCTCGTGTGGGGCTTAGTTGCATTCCACAGATCTACAGTCTGTAATCTGAGGAGCGCTTTCTTTGCTTCACTACGTATGACAGTATGCAGCGGAGTGAGATCCAAAAATCTTTCCATAGCTGCCGTTGGAGTGGTTCTGAATGCACCAGTGATTGCCATGCAGGCAAGTCTCTGAATCTTATTTAGTGCCGTTTTACATGTGGTTAGGTTTGTCCTTGGCCACCAGACAATACTTCCATATGTAATAATGGGGAGTACCATGATGTTATATATCCAGTAAAGTATCCTCGGTTTAAGACCCCAGGTTATCGCAAAGGTAGATCGACACATATTAAAGACTCTTTGTGCCTTTATTAGAGTATCATCTACATGCTTTCTCCACGTAAGTTCTTTATCGAGTACTACTCCCAGATATTTAACCTCCGTGGACCATGGTAGTTCTTCACCGTACAGGATGAGGTTCCTCATTTCACTGAGTTTCCTTTTCCTCGTAAATGGTATAACCATCGTTTTGTTGGGATTAATGGTTAGATATGTTTCGTCACACCATCTCTCTACCTTGCGCAGTGCTTCTTGCATTAAGCTGGATACTACACTCGGTACTTTTCCATTAATCAAGATGGCCAAGTCATCCGCATAGCCTATTGTGCGAAATGGCCCTTCATTCAGTTGTGAGATCAATGAGTCCACCACTAGGCTCCACAATAGTGGTGAGAGCACGCCTCCTTGCGGGCATCCTCTTCTTACCCTGGCACTCATAGACTCACCCATGATGTCAGCAGTGATAGTTCTGCCTTTAAGCATATAGTCTACCAATCTAGTGATGGTTTTGCTGATGCCATGTTTTTCTGCTGCCTTTTTAATAGATTCAAAGGTGGTCTTGTCAAAGGCGCCCTCTACATCAAGAAAGGCTCCCAGACATAACTCCTTTGAGTCTAAGGCATTCTCGATTCTGTCTGCAACCAGATGCAAAGCAGTATCCGTTGACTTACCTGCCTGATAAGCACATTGCATATGATGCAGAGGTCGCTTCCTGAGTGGCCCATCACGTATGTGCCTGTCAACTAGTTTTTCTAGTGTTTTCAATAGGAAGGACGACAAACTTATGGGTCTATACGATTTAGCTAGTTCATAGTCAGCCTTCCCCGGTTTTGGTATAAAGCTGACTCTGACTTGCCTCCATGATTCCGGTATGTATCCGAATGCTAAGCAGGCCCTGAAAAGTCGGCATAGTATCGCCACCAGCGTTTCTTTACCAT
The DNA here is from genome assembly GCA_963935595.1 of Schoenobius gigantellus. NCBI lineage: Eukaryota > Metazoa > Arthropoda > Insecta > Lepidoptera > Crambidae > Schoenobius > Schoenobius gigantellus. Next base: position 7,378,501 of record OZ012557.1, read on the forward strand.
GCTGTAGTAAGGCTGGATAAATTCCGTCAGGTCCAGGGGACTCGAAGGGCTGGAAACTTTCCAACGCCCACCGAATCTTTTCTTCCGTTACTACCTTTTTAGCAGATGTCCAGTTCTCCCTCGTGGTAAGAGCGTTTGGCTCATCGTTCGAGGTTCTGTCGTCGGCTTCTGAACCTATGATAACAGAACCAGGGAAGTGGGCCTCAAACATTGTGACCAGTGTGTCCTTCCCCGTTTCTATCAGTTTGCCATTCGCATCTTTCACTACTGTGAGTACTTTCGACTTTGTGTTCGCCATTGCTTTACAAAGTCGTAAACGCGCAGGCATGGATTCGCAGAGGCCACGCCATGCCTTACGCTTAGCTTTCCTAACCTCGCCGCTATACTTGGTCAGTTGTTTAGCATATTGTGAGAAATCTTTCGTTGCCTTCGCCAGATTAAAAGCCTTTCGCGTTTCCCGTTTGAGCTTACTCAATTCGTGCGTAGCCCTGCGGACCATGTCGGTGTCATTTTTGATATTTCCGCACATTGGACGATTGGCGATCGTGAAGTTCGGCCTCCGTATTAACGGTAGTACTGTACACCCATTGTTTCATCACATCTCATAAAAAGTAATCCAGTGTGTTTTTTAGATTTTTTGTAATAAATACTTATTATGATTTGTTTATCTCGTTTTAATCAATTTCATTTACACAGAAAAAGCTTAGCTTAATTTAAAAAAATGCTTAAATGTGTTTAACTAAATTCCAATTTAAGAAAAGCTACCTCAGCGGTTGACAAAAAGGCAGCGGCGCGGGCGCCAGGGGACGGCGCGTAAGCAGGCCCCTCAATTAAAGCCTCGTAGCTAAGCATGCATTAGAGACAGAATGTTAATTTTCTTTTTGTTGAAAAGGTTATAAGATCAGGAGACCTATTTTTGAATTACGTATGCGATTTAGAAATCACCGCTGACTAAATAGTCAGCGATGACTTTGAAGTCACGAATTCCTAAACATCCTATTTTTGAAAGTCGAACGCAGAGCTGCCAACATAGATAAAGTACACACATACGTAAGGGTTCGGTTCCACGCAGAATGTAGCTGTTTTCGGTATATACCGGTTATTATACGGCTAGAAATTCATTGCAACTAGACCAAAATATAAAAAATACTGGGTCTAAGTTTGTTTGTGACACAAATTTAAAAGATTTTAAACTTATACACGGTTATTTTTTTATCACCTGGAAAATGTTAGGGACGCTTCAGAACACATCCAATATTATATAAAAAAAAATAAAAAATATAGGTATAAAAAAACTAAAAAAATCTCTAAAAATGCTGCTCTCAACTAGTGCAATATTTTTTGTATTTTTTTTTTAAATAAAAAAATTAAGTGAGTTGTTTTTTTTATGTATATTTAAATCATTCTAATACCATGTCGTGAAGCGTCCCTTAAATTTTCTAGGGTGATAAAAAATAACCGTTAATTATTATTACCGTTAAAATAATATTTAATTATTTGACAAATTTTAAAAATTTTAAATCCAACTCAAAATCAACACACATCAACTTCAAACTTGTCAGTATGTTCTCTAAACAAAACACAGATAACGTTTCCACAGTTATGTATGACTTGTTTACGAGTGGGTGAGGGCACTCGTAATGAAATCACTAGGCATGGGTAATATCGGATTTTCGCTGTATTGTATCGTATCTATATATCGGTTTTGAATATCAGATATTGAAACTATATATTTCAATATCTATATATTGGTCGGAATCTACGGTACTCTGAAACCTAGATATACCACACAATGTCACATCGTACACATATTTTTAAATATTTCGGTTTTGTGAATAAATTTTGAATGATATCTATTAAATTCGACCGTCGACACTGAGAATTTACGTTGCAAAACATAAGGTCTAAAACTAATTTTACATTCCTTGAAAGATTACTTATAGGTAATAAATAAATAGTTTCAGAACACTTGAGTCAAAGTAATACCATACTTTTTGCTAATAATTAACTTTAGATTAAAACTTATTTTGTTGCTAATAACGTTCAAACTAAAAAGATATGCCAACATAACAATATTTCTCGCTCGCTCATGTATATATTGTTAAACTGTGGCTCAGTCGTATCTATGTTTTTAGTCAGATTTCCGAGTATCATAGATTTTTTGGGTATATGCGTATTGTTTATTACTTGGTTATGGCCGGTCGGTGAAGTCGTGCGATATCCAATATATAGTTTGTTCGCCGAGCGATATATAGATATTGGATATTGTGCCGGTACATAGATATTGTATCTGTATACGATTTGTATCGCCCACTCCTAGAAATCACATCCGTGACTAAGGTAGTCACATAAGTGATATTCAAAAATAAGAATTATCGAAAATCGGTGATTATTAGTCACATCGGTGATTTCGAAGTCGCATACGTAATTCAAAAATAGCTCTCCTGGGTTAATAAGAGGTAATAAAAACAAATTGTTATAGGGGGCATTATTTGATAAAAATAAACATTTACTCTGTAGTATTCTTATAGAACTCATATAATCCAATAAAACAATTATATTGGTTACAGTGGTGTTATTTATTAATAGCCATATTAATTTTAATTATGTAAAGATGGTACAAATCAACAGGTTAGGATCATAATATAAACACACAGAACAGTAATAGACACACACTAGCCTAGACTATTTACAGATACATAAAAACCACAGATTATAGATTGTTTCACAACATCTTCCCCCTAAGCTAGGTCTTTCCCTTGAGCTAGGTATATTTATATAGACCCATGCAATATTCTACACTTGCTTATAATTAAATATATTCTAAGATTCTAGATAAGTAGGTAATAAACATGCATCTAAAATTAATCATACAATGCCAATTAATATTATGTTTCATAATCAAAATATTTGCTGGGTTGTTTAATCAATCTCCCAGCTCTAGATGTCTTTTCCTTTGGGCTTAGAAACTCTCTCTTTTTCAATGGTTCCTGTTCATTATCAGTGGAGTTATTTTCCTCAACACAATCCCTGCATGTGACCAATTGATGAGCCTGATCAGATATTCTGTTCTGTTTATTGTGTTCATCCACCTTCGTTTCACTTGGCCTTATATAAAGTTCATTTCTCCAGTACCTCTTTCCTTCCTTATTTTCAACTATGTAAGATCTTGGTTGGTCGGTCCTTATAATTTTTCCTTTTATCCATGTCTTGTCTGTAGGATTTTTCTTGTAGGTAATTCTCTCATTTACCACAAAGCCTTGCCTTCTAGTCGCAGTTTTATCATAATATACTTTTGAATGTTTCTTCTGTTTATTTAATAATATTCTGTCCTTGTCATAAGTAATTTTTGGCATAAGGGTTACAAAAGGGCAAGGAATATTGGTGCGCAACTGTCTTCCCATTAATATTGTTGCTGGTGAATGAATTTTACCTCTTGGTGTGTTTCTCTGGTTAAGAAGAGCAAGTAATGGATCTTCATTACTGTCCTCTGTTTTCTTGAATATTTTCTTAACTGTTTTCACCGCGCTTTCAGCCAATCCATTAGATTTTGGGTAGTGTGGACTAGATTTAATATGCACAAAGCACCATTCCTTTTCAAATGTCCTGAACAGTTCTGAATCAAAACAAAGACCCCCATCAGAATATAAAACTAAAGGAATTCCATGTCTAGAAAATATATTCTTTAATTGATTAATAACTGTGGCACTTCTCAAATCTTTTAAGCCAGTCACTTCAATATAATTGGAAAGAGCATCAACAACAACTAAATACTGTTTCTGATTAAACTCAAAAATATCACATCCAACTTCTTGCCATGGCAATTTAGGGACTTTTTTAAATTTCATGACCATTTTTTGTTTGTTGTTCTGAAATTTTTGACATGTATAACAGCTTTTCACAAATTTCTTAATATCAGACATTATTCCCGGCCAGTACAATGACAGCTCTGCTCTACTAATCATCCTTGAAATTCCGGGATGACCTGAATGTAAACTTTTCAACATATCCTGTCGTAAAGAATTTGGTACAATAATTCTATTGCCTTGAAATACTATATTTTTTATTATTGTGATTTCATCCTTAAATTGGTAGTAGGGTTTTAAATCATCATCCACATCTTTATAATATTTTGGCCAACCATTAAGACAGACATTCCTAAGTTTACCCATAACACTGTCAAATTCTGCTGCTTTTAGTACTTTATCCCAACAGTCTGCTGTGACGGGTAAATTTCTGAGTAATAAACAAATTTGTACTTCTATATCATCCTCAAGATATATTTCCTTATCACAACTATTAATTGAAAAATCTCTTGATAAGGTGTCTGCTATATATAAATATTTACCAGGTGTATACACCACATTTAGACGAAATGGTTGGAGTCTCATCATCATTTTTTGCAATCTCACCGGAACCTTGCACAAAGGTTTTTTCATTACTCCTAAGATGGGTTTATGGTCCGTTTCTACTTTAACTGTATCTCTTCCTATCAAATATTGTTTGAATTTTTCAACTCCAAAACAGATTGCTAACATTTCTTTTTCTATTTGAGAGTATCGCATTTGAACCTCTGTTAATGCCTTTGAAGCATATGCAACAGGACAACCTTTCTGAATTAATACTGCACCCAATCCAATCGAACTGGCATCTACACTAAGTGTCAATTCTTTTTCTGGCTGATAAAAAGCAAGTACTGGAGCGCTAGTTACAAGTTTTTTAAGTTGTTCAAAACAAATTTCATGATTCTTTTCCCATCTAAATTCTGCTTCATTTTTTAAAAGGTTTCTTAAAGGTGCTGTGATGTTGGCATATCCTGGAATAAATTTGGAAAGATAATTAAACATTCCAAGTAAACGTTGCAAACCCTTTTTATTATCTGGTGCAGATAGCTCAGTTACAGCCCTAACTTTGTCTTTATCAATACCGACACCATTTTTGCTAATAATATGACCCAGAAAATTTACTTGGTCTACAAAAAACTGACACTTTTTTGGATTAAATTTGATTTGATTTTCTTTAGCTCTATTTAATACTTTTAACAAAACCTCCTTTAATTCTGCTTTCGATTCAGCCCAACATAAAACATCATCTTGAAATGTAGCTACGTTATTAATATCTTGAAATGTATCATAAACAATTTTATGAAAGATTTCCGGGGCTGGTGAGATTCCAAATGGTAAACGTAAAAATCTATATCTTCCCCAGGCCGTCTGGAAAGTACACAATCGAGAGCTACTTTCGTCAAGAGGACACATCCAAAATGCTGACTGAGCATCTAGTTTGCAATATACCTTTGCATTAGCTAAACGTACAGCGATATCATCAATTTTAGGGAAAGGAAAATGTGCCCTTTTCAATGCTCTATTCAGAGGCCTAGGATCTAAACATATTCTGAGTGAGCCATCTTTCTTTTGAATAACCACCATCTGACTTACCCAATCTGTCGGTTCAGAAACTTGAGTGATAATTCCTTTTTTCACCAAATTCTCCAATTCTTGTTTTACTTTAGGTACTAAACTATAAGGCAATCTTCTGGCAGGAGAGACCACTGGTTTGATGTCCTTGTTGACTTCTAATTTCACCACATGAGGCACACATCCTATGTTACCATCAAATAATTCAGAAAACTTCTCTGGTATTTCCGATTCAAAAGTATTCAACTCATTTATTCTCTTGATAAGACCAAGCTTTTCAGAAGTTTCTAAACCCAATAGGCTAAAACAATCTAGTTTGACAATATATAATTCAATTGGAAAGCTTACTGATTTATATTTACAATTGAGTGTACATTTACCAACAATGGGAACTCTACCATCAGTAAAAGATGTAATTTTAACACTCGTATGTTGCAATATATTTTTACAACAACCTAATTTCAGAAACTGTTTTTCACTCATAACATTACATTGTGCCCCAGAATCTACTTTAAACTCAATGATTCTTCCATTTATTTCCAAATTAGTACTATACCATGATGTGTTTTTATTTTCACTTAAAGAAAGAATCGCCACTTTATACTCGGAATCACTCATATCATCACCATCGACTTCTTGCAAAACATTTACTTTTTTATTTTTGCATTTTCTAGCAAAATGATTTTTCTTATGACAGATCGAACAAGTCTTGCCATATGCTGGACACCGTCCATAGTCATGCAGAAAACCACAATATTTGCAATCAATTTTCTTATCTCTCTCAGGTTTTTTAATCTTCTTGATCATATCTATTTCCACTTCTCTTTTAATTTGAACGTCAGTTGCTTTCTCAATTTGCACTACTTGACCCTCAACCACAGCAAAATTCCTACAAACAGATATCGACTTCTCCAAGGTAAGATCAGTCATACTCAGTAATTGGCGTTGAAGACTAGAGTTTTTAATGCCACAAATAAATAAATCTCTGACCAACTCATCTTGAAGCTCACCAAAATTGCACGATTGACTTAGTAACTTTAATGCAGTCAAATATTCTTCAAAAGACTCTTCAGTTTGTTGTTTCCTCGAAAATATTCTATACCTCTCATAGGTTACATTAATCTTAGGAATAAAATGGTTATCAAACTTCTCTAATAATGTATCCAAAGTTTCCTTTTCAGTGTGTTCAAATGTTTCGTAAACATCCTGACAATAATCGCCCCCATGATGTAATAGCATCCCGATTTTTTGCTTTTCTTTCGCTTCCGCAAAATATGCATCAATGTAGAAAATAAATTTTCTTTTGAATAATTTCCAGTTTGCATTGATATCGCCATCACAAGAAAATGTCGGCAATCCTTTGGGCTCCATATTATCAAATTTTATTTTCCGCTGTCACCATGTAGTATTCTTATAGAACTCATATAATCCAATAAAACAATTATATTGGTTACAGTGGTGTTATTTATTAATAGCCATATTAATTTTAATTATGTAAAGATGGTACAAATCAACAGGTTAGGATCATAATATAAACACACAGAACAGTAATAGACACACACTAGCCTAGACTATTTACAGATACATAAAAACCACAGATTATAGATTGTTTCACAACATACTCAAAATTTAACACTTTTATGTTCAAAATTAGTGAAAAAAAATGTTTTTCTCCCTATTGACTGCTTTTATGTACTTTTTTTTATTTACCATACAGTGTTAATCTTTTGGCATCATTATTGTTTTTATTTGAGCAAAATCCACGCAGTGGTTACAATGTTACAATTTTACAAACACAAAAGGTCTTAAAAAGAGAATAAAAAAATAAAAATCAATATTAAATACAATTTAATTTAAAAAAAATCTCTTTTATCGATAAATTGTAGTCTAGTTTCACCCATTTTCGTTTGTGCACCTTATCCAGGGACACTGTATGTAGAGATTATTACTAACTTGTGAACAACAGACAACACGAGACGCCGGTGAACGAACAATGAACAATATAGCACAAAGCAAATAGACACAGACAAACAGCCGGCTCAAGTCAACCTTGATCGCCCTTGATATTGATGAGTAAGTGACTTATGTTTTAAAGCAGCGCAAGGGTTATCGCTTGGTATGAGCAGAAATATGCTGTTGAAATGGGGTAGAACTCTGTCTCGAGTCTGTCCCACCACAAACTAGGGTTCCCAACCCTCCCGGAATGCCCGGGAGACTCCGGTAATAATTATTAACCTCCCGAGCTCCCGGGACGCAACAATTTCTGCCCGTTTTCTCTAAAATTAAACTTATTTTCAAAATTAACAAAATTGATCGCCTTCTCTCTGTGTTGTTGCTCGTGCCTCGCGCGATATGCACTAAAAGTAGGTAGGTACCTAGCTGGCGCGCCCGCGCCCCTGCCGGTTTAAAAGCCGTAACAGTGGGGCTAGCACGCAGGAGAATCGAAAATCGAATCGAAATCCGAATCGAGGAGTTTGTATGGCAATTTTATTAGCGCCACGGCGGTGAGTAGCAGAACTAATAAAATTGCCATATTGCTTGCCTTTGATGCGTCCCCTCGCCTTAAGCCCATTTCAGACTACGCTATACTATTCCGCTATATAGTACAGTACAGAATTAAACGCAATAAAACTATACTATAAAGCATAACGTTTACATTACGCGATATACCTTATCGTAGGAAATATAATATTGCTTGTCGTTTTCTTCGTCTGCTTGCGGGGCGGGCGGGGAGGAGAAAGAAAGCAGTGCGCGATTTATAGCACAGCGTAGCTGTACCTATATCGCTCAATTTCATAGCTTATAGCGGTTCCCAAAGTAAGTGCCACGGCCATGGAGAAGGATCAGGTGTGCCGCGAGGCGCCACTGATATCTGTGCTAAAAAGCAAAATTCCAAAAAAGGTCCAACATAAATAATAAAAAGAAATAGAAAAAAATTTCTAGGGTGCCGTAAGAAAAAAACAAGTTTTCTAAGTGTGCCATGACTTTGAAAACTTGGGAAATCCCTGGCCTATAGCAAGTCAATATGTATATGTATACAAGTTTATTTTTTAGTTACTAAAAAAATTTTGTGTGCTTATTCAGACAAGCAAACTGAACAACTTTCACTATGGGACCGACTTTGTAAGATCGCAAAAAAAATCTGCTGTTCCATACAAATGTTCAACATTCACTGAACCTAGATGTATGGAACAGCTGATGTTTTTTTTTTGCGATTCAAAGTTGGTCCCATAGTGAAAGTTGTTCACTCTGCTTGTCTAAACAAGCACACAAAATTTTTTTAGTAACTAAAAAATAACCTTGTAGGATATATTATAGCCTCCAAGTTCGCCTCCAAGCTTACCAGTTCCGCAAATTAAACAGGTCCTTCCTTTTCGCGACGTATCCCACCCGTCATTCCTGCACGTAGGTCCACTATCTATTCCTAAATGGCGCGCTTCCTTGTAGACCTACACGCTTCATCCCCAAAACAGCGGGTATGACTCCCATTGGCGTAGGTAAGGGGGAGGGGCTTGGGGTCCGGACACACCCCATACAAAAATCAACTTTTACGAGATAGAATTTTCTCCAAATAAAAGTTTTGTATCAGTATACACGGTGTAAATATAAAGAATCACAAAACCCTGCGTCTATATACACATTCAATTTCAGGCCATTAAAATTAACTTATATAAAAAAAATGATGGGAAAGGAAATTAATTTTTAGATTTTAAAAAACAACTGCTAAAAGTACTACGCAATGTAACGCGCGGTCGCGCGCGGCTACGGATATCGTCTCTGCGAGAGTCAGCCCCCGTAGCACATCCACCAAAACACGATATGATAAAGCAATTTATTGCGGTGAACTGTCAAAATACGACGAAACCCTATTGTATTTTGACATTTCACCACGGTAAACCTCTTTATCATATCGGGTTTTGATGAACGTGCTAGGGGGGCTGCGGCTCGCGGCAACAATAGCACATGAGTAGAGTCCATTTCTCTACTCATGTGACAATAGACAGCGTCTGTTGTAAATACATTGCGCGTTGTAAATTAAAAACTTTTATTTGTTTATAAATACTGTTTTTTAAACGACTTCAAAAAAGGAGGAGGTTATCAATTCGGTTGTATTTTTTTTTATGTTTGTTACCTCATAACTCCGTCATTTTTAAACCGATTTCCAACATTATTTTTGTATTCGATAGAGCAGCGGTCAGCAACAGGCGGACCGCGGTCCGTCTCCGGACCGCGGAAGGTCGAACCTCGGACCGCCAAATATTGTAAAATATACCTACATAATTCGTATAAAATAGTACTTAATCATGCATGATCGGTTTATTTTCTAGACCTCGATAATTTTTAAAAACACTGTCCGGACCCTACTTCAAACTACTTGCCGACCCCTGCGATAGAGAATACTGCAAGTGTGGTTTCTTTCACTAAAAAGATTTCATTCACTAAAAGTTAAAAATTAAAATTATTTACAAAAAATAAAAACCGACTTCAAAAACACTGAAAACTTAAAAATAATATAAGCCGGTGACAAATTTTAACACTTTCTAGGCGATCATCGTTTGGCGTCGAGTTCAATATAGAAATGTGATGTTGTCTGTACCTATTCTTATATTATTTTTAAGATTTCAGTGTTTTTTTTTATTTTTTGTAAAAAAAATTTTCTTTCATTTTTCTTTGGATGAAAATTAACAAATAATGATCCAAACACTTTGGTATAAAAACTAAAAAAATAATTGTCACTTTGTACTTAAATATCTCGGTAACTATTAATTTCCCAGGTACATATGGGTCTAGAAGACAAAATTGATATTGACGATTGAGCGGCCCTGTTCGCGGGTCGCTGTGTCCTAAGTACTGCGTTGCGGCAGCAGTATAACCCAATCCAATAGTTCCAGACGGCGGCAACGTAGTAGGTAGGAAGAGTCGTGACAATCGTGCCCCCTTGTAGTATGAGCAAGCCGGGGTATCTGAGCCCGCAAGGGGAAGCAGACACCCGAGCCAATAGCCATCCTACCGAAACACCTCGCAGCTTTTTGCCCAATATTCCGGTAAAGTACGAGCACAGTAGAAGCCGTGACGTTCTAAATCGATGCCTCACGTAATTTGATGACCGGGGTTCGCTTGATTTTTCCCTTCAACATCATGGCAATCGATTTATAGGGAGGAAATTCAAGCCGGTGTGTTTTATAAAGCACTCATAGTTTTTAGACGCAATCAAGGAGCTGGGACACGTTAGAGCTTCGCGATAGGTACAACTTTTCACTCTAACCACGTTCAATACCTTACTTAGAGCGTGACATTTGGGTCAAACAAGCCCGTTCAAGACTTTATTAGACTGTCAAAGCAAGTTACAACCGAACAACCATCGCATTTGGTGGTTGCAAACGCTCTGACGGTTATTACCACAGAACACAGAAAGAAGTCTCTCTATGTCTTACATGATTGGATGATTATGGAGCGGTTCTTAATTACGTCATTTGCTAGAAAGAGAGGGAAACGAAAAATTCATATGAATGAGGGACAGCATTCTCATACCAAGCGACAACCCTCGCACTGCTTTATAGCGTAGGCCAACATACTCATCGATGTCAAGGGTGATCAAGGTTGTCTGGAGCCGGTCTTCAATCTGTGTCTATTTACTTTGTGCTACACTGTTTGTGTACGTGTTGTGCATTGTTTGTTCATCGTCGTGATGTCTGTTCGCAGGTTACCAATAAATAATGGCATCGACTACAGATTTGAGGCATACCGAATTAAACGGAGAGCTAACGTCCAGTGCGTGTCCGTGTAAAAAAATCAAAATGGAAAATAAAGTGACTGTTGTTTTGGGTGCTCAGTGGGGCGATGAGGGCAAGGGGAAATTGGTGGATTTACTAGCCGTCAACTCCGACATCGTGTGCCGCTGTCAGGTTAGTAATTTTTGCTTATATTTACATCATAATATTTATTTATTATCCTACTTTTTGATTTATTACTGCTTATCTTTTTAATGAGATCTCCCAACACGAAATAATAAAGCCAAATCTTTGAAATATTAATTAAAATATACCTAATAAGCTATCAATAACAAATTTATATTTTTGCATGCGATTTAAAAATGCTAAATAAATTGAAAAATTTATAAACCAATACAAGACAGAAAATTCGTCTCGGGCGGGAATCGAACTCGTGTCTTCAACATGCCGTGTTGACTGTTAACTCCTTGACCACTCTGCCACCGAGCTCTTACCAGACCCGACAAAATGTCAACTGTATTGATCTCTTTTGAACTATGATAAGCCAAAATAGACTTTATTTACTTTTAATAACTACGTATCAATATACTTCTTTTTTGACCCGACAAAATGTCAACTGTATTGATCTCTTTTGAACTATGATAAGCCAAAATAGACTTTATTTACTTTTAATAACTACGTATCAATATACTTCTTTTTTGTCCTCTTCCTTCTCCCATTTTCATTTGGGGTCGGCTCTCCTTATTCTAAATCTCCACGATGTCCTATTCTGGGCCATAGCTTTGTCCAATTGGGCGTCTTTCAACTCCTTTTCCACGCTATTCCACCAGGTGGCGCTGGGTCGATCTCTTTCTCTCCTGCAGATGGAGTACTGTGTGAACTGCGTACTTGTATTTGTGATAAGACTCAGATACACGTGTCCCTTGACGAGTGTCAAGAAATTTTTATCACGTCAGTCACACTAAATACGCGCCGTCGTGCTACTCTTTAAGTCATAGTGATTATGTCACTGGAATTGTGAGATAATGCGTGTTTGTGCCTGCAGGGATCTCAAAACCGATCGGTCCTGCCTGCGCCTCTCGCATCCATCGGCTTCCCGCGACCTTCACCAGATCGTCGTTCCACCTTGTGGAGGGCCTACCAACGCTGCGTCTCCCGGTACGTGGCCGCCACTCAAGGACCTTTCCACCCCAACGGTCGTCAGTCTTGCGAGCCCACTGCCACTTAAGGTTTGCAATTCTTTGGGCTATGTCGGTGATTCTAGTTCTTCTACGGATCTCTTCATTTCTGATGCGATCGCGTAGAGAAACCCCGAGCATAGCCTTCTCCATTTCCCTTTGAGTGACATTGAGCCTTCTGATGAGACCCATTGTAAACGGCGACGTCTCACTTCTCTACGTCATCACTGGCAACATACGCACGAATTGAAGACTTTCGTCTTAAGACACTGCGGTAGATTGGCCGAGAATATGCTGCATACCGTCGATTTACCTCTTTCTGGAAGTTGGACTTACCGAGTTGGATTATTTACCCCAGTGTAGAGCCTCCAACCTTCACAGGAGTGGGGTACTACATGGGAATTCACCATGATGTCAAATGTCAAAAAAATGTCCTCATACATAGCCTCCACTTACTCAGCGGGGTGTGTCGAGGTCGGGGCGTATACCTGTATGACCTTCAGCGAATACCGTTTGGTAATTCTGAGTATAAGAAACGCCACCGTGTTCGACACACTTCCGATCTGAACCACGTTGTTCACGAGAGACCTGCGGACGACAATTCCGACACCACCTTGGGACAGGGTCTTCATCCTCCCGGAAATAGAGCAGGTTGCCGGATTTAAGGACCATCATGTCCTCGCCCTCTCTTCGGACTTCGGATCTTCTTTCTCTAGTTCCGACAGCTTCGCCTTAGTCCAGTGTGCGCGCGTTATATGTTGCCAGGGCCAAGGTCGTTAATTTGACGGGGGATCTTCGCTGCCCGAGGCCTTTGTTTAAGATTCGTCATTTTAGGGGGGCGGGGTTGGGCCGTCTCCCACCACGCTGGCCCAGTGCGGGTTGGTGGGGAGCGCCAGAGCCTCGTCCGTTAGATAGCAAGGTGCACCGCGTGCAGGTGAGATTGGCTTGGGTCCCGTCAGATTGTATTTGGAACCCCTTACACCCTTTACGTTATTTAATTACGTTACGTTGCGTTATTTAATAGTAGATTATGCACCAAGGGATTAAAGCAGTGTCCAACGTCACGGGCGCCATATTGCACCCCGAGCGTAACGAGGGACTCTAGAGTTAACTCCCGAGCGTAACGAGGGAGTTATGTAGAGTCCTAAGTGAAGCAAGGGTTTCAAGTTGCCTAAGACGCAGACACTGCTTTATTCCAGAGGTGAATACTCTACTTTTCATACCATCTGCGAGACAATAAAAACTCGGGCTCTATAACCAATTACTTAGGTGGTAATTTTCATCATAAACACTGTCACATTATCATTATCACTATAACTATGGTTAAAATTATGATATTATCATGAAAACCATAAAATACAAAAAAAAAAGATTTATTTTTCTCAAGCACGAACACGTCACGCAGTAATTATATCTTAAGTAAAGCTTAAAACATTACAAAAACTTAAAACATATTTAATAATAATATAACAAGTATGAACTTAGTCTACATATCGATTTACAATACGATACGGTCAGCTGCTGGACCCTGTCAATACCCTTTAGTAGCACGCAGTACGAATATAATTTGTTAACAATAAAATAGTATCAAATAAAATTATTTTATTTTTCAACTTTGTTGTAAGTATATTTACTTTTGAAACAGCAATTAATTACTACACACAACTGTCGAAATAAATCTCAAATAGACGACAACCTATTGACCCCAAATAAAAAAAAAGCTGAAGCACCTGGACATTTACTTACGTTTTTTAACTTTATCATAAAACACTGAATAAACTTCTAAAAAGACTGTATTATTGATGTCACAAAACACATTCCACTAAGCACTTTATTAACGTAAGCAACAAGATATTAGAATTTTGAAATACGTAATGGCGTTGGCGGCAAAGTTTTAGCTAGGTATGAAAAACAATACAATGGAATACTGTTGGTGCAAATTATGGAACAAATTGTAGAAACATTCTTTATTTTTAAATATGCCGCGTATTTTTTCCAAATGCTGTTTATCCGCTGGCAGCATTGATTTACTAGTAAATCAATGGGTGGGTGGCACTGAGGGCTGGCAGCCTTAGTGTTCTTGCTCTAATCTGCTTTTATTCGTTTTTATCGATAGTTAATGGTGGCCGTCAAAAGATGGCGCTTTTTGCATAAAATGTATTTTATCAATAAAAAATAAAGTGAAATGTAATTGTTTATTTTAGCTTGCAGTGTTATGTAGATATCTTATAATTTTGGTAAAGAAATTATGCATTTAGATTTTATAAAAACATTATTTACACAGGTAGAATGTCTTTGTCTCTAGTGGATGCACGCTACTGCTGTATGGGCGTAGAACCTTTGCCTTCCTAAGCTAGTATCTATGCTAAATTTTCATACTTTTATGTTCCATATTTAAAACACTTTAATCCCTTGGGAGTTTCATACAAAATTATATCCCTTGGGATATAATGTCTTGCTTTACGTTGAAGTTAAGGGGGATCTAATTGAACGAGCAGGTGGTATGAAAATACAATTTAAATATGCGATTGGGATGTTGAGTGTATGGAGTCAGGAATATTTGGGAAGTGTCTACGTCACCAAATCACTTCACTTACAATATATCACTTTTTATTTATTATTGAATATAGTTTATTGATGTGCGAGGTGTGATGATGACCCGACAGCGAAAGGATACAATAACAGACAGCAATTTTACTTTATCTCTCTTTCTTGAAACTAACAATAAAAGCTATATAAAATGTATTTTTTTCAGTTGGTACCTAACTACTAACTAGGTAAATGCTTTAAATCTTCTTACAGAACTGCTTTTTGGGAGTGTAAAGGCCCAGTTATATTTTTTTCATTACTCATACTCGGAAAGTAGGTCCGAAGTTGCCTGAGGAGCGGAGTGAAAGTAATACTTTTCAGCGCTAGGGAGAATCCTTTTCGACTGACTGCTGTCAAATTATAAAAAAAAATAGTTCTATTTTCACATTTTTGTTGAATCATGTTCCAACTTTCTAGACAGCCACTCAATTATAGCGCGTTGTAAAATTGAAATAACATCAAGTTAAGTAATTAAAGAATATAATAATTTTTAAATTACTATTATTATAATTTACTTCAACTATTTTTGGCCGGCCACAGAAAAAAAACAAAATAAGCAACAAAGCGGTAATCCGATCTTCATTTGTTTTTTAACCGACCTCAAAAAAGGAGGAGGTTATCAATTCGATTGTATTTCTTTTTTATGTTTGTTACCTCATAACTCTGTCATTTTTAAACTGATTTCCAAAATTATTTTTGTATTTGATAGAGAATACTGCAAGGGTGGTCCATGGTCACCAAAAGTCGGGATCGGATGATGGGATCCCATAGAAAATCGAGGAAAACACTAATTTAATACCAGCTTACCTTGGTGAGCTGGTATTAAATTAGGGTTTCTTTCACTAAAAAGATTTCATTCACTAAAAAGTTAAAAATATTTTTTTTTTACAATAAATAGAACCGACTTCAAAAACACTGAAAACTTAAAAATAATCTTCTACTATATTGAAGTCGGTGACAAATTTTAACACTTTCTAGGAGATCATCGTTTGGCGCCGACTACAATATAGAAGAAGATTATTTTTAAGTTTTCAGTGTTTTTGAAGTCGGTTCTATTTTTTGTAAAAAAAATTTTTTCGAGTTGAAGAGTTTTGTTTATACTTCTGTATAGTAGAAATGTGTATTATATACATTATACATTTGTATTAACACAATGAGTTCATCTGATTCAGATATGGATTTAACGGCTGATTTCATAAGAGAAAGAAAGAAGCAGAAGTTGTTGATTTATTCAAATAAAATTCACTCATTTTTCTTTAGCTAACTAAGGCGCATAACACATTGCACCGGATACCGCTCCAGTGTGCGGCGCTGCGGTTTTTAATTTTGACTGAAGAATGTTAATTTGTATACAAAAACCGCAGGGTATAACACACTCACACCGCATGCGGTTGTGCGGCGCGCGCGACGGCACCGCACTCCCGGACGGTGATACGGTGCGGTCCGCGGGGTATGCCACACTGCGCCGCAGTATCGTAGGGATTTTTGCGTAGAAAGGACGTGCATACGCGTAATACACTTCGACATAGATAATGCGGTGATGCGGTGCGTCGTGCATCGCAGCACCGGACGGTGATACGGAGCAAACCGTACGATGGCACGGTTCCGTGCCGCCGCAGCCGCATGCGGTTTTCGTTCCTCCGTACACCGCAGCGGGATGCGGCGGCAGTGTGTTAAGCGCCTAATTCATGTTTTTATTTTCACTGTCCTTATATTTTTAATGAAAAGCACAGTGTTTACCTCAGGTTAAGAAGACTTATTTAGTCCCTCGAACTATAGGCGCCCTCGCTACGTTCGGGCGCCAAATCCCGTAACGGGACCAAATAAGTAACTTTCACCCCTAGGGTAACAATGTACTATTTTATGCCGCAATGGCATAATTTCAAGTAATTTCGGCATAGTGGTTTAAAATAGAGTTCCTAATTCTATTTATAGGTATCCATGTAATATTTTTTTACATATAACACAATGCAACAAAGTAAAAACTTTTTCATTTCCCTTGGGTTAAAATTGTTATATTATAACAATTTTATTTCAATATTTCAAATAGTTTTAAGGTGGCGAATTATAATTACATACTGTGAACCCAGTGAGATAAAAAAGTTTTTACTTTGTTGCATAGGATATTGTCACGTCAAGTTTAGTAGTGAAAAGCATTTATTGATTTTACTTAAAATTCTACGAAGTAGTGATATAAATTGTTATTCTACATTTAAAAACTTTTTTCTTGGAACAATTAGCTTTTGACATATATACTTACAGTAGTGGCAGTATCCCTCTGAAGGCTCACACAGTAGTCTGCAAGTGGTCTGCAAACATGGCTGGCTCCCATATCCCTGGTAACGCTTCTCATACTCTGCAATTTCTTGATGAAATTGTGCATCACATACTGAACCCACTCTTTCCGCAAAAAAAAAACTTAAATAGAAGTGTAACATACGAATTTTCAACAACATATTGCATCGTAGTTAGTGATACGCATCCAGCATCCGATTTTCTCATGTAAATCCGATGATTTGTTATTGCCGAGTCATTTTTTGTGACGTCCACTAAAGTCAACCATGCATTTTTAATAGGACCGAGGTTCGATAAAAAAATAAAAGTTTTAAAAAACTCCCGACCCAAAAAATCACTCCAAAAGGTATAAAAATAATCTTTTTTTAGCTCCTTTTATAACTTGATTAAAAGTAGGTACCTATTTATATTTTTAAGACGAGAATCGCCGCGACGGGGACCGCTAAATTCCTACCTCAATCAAGTTTAATATGACGAAAGTATAGCTACCTCGTCTTGGCAAAGTGCTTGTAGCTCTTAACCTGCTAATCCGATTTCATAAAACATACCTAAGAACCACCGCGATGAACAAGACTTTCGATAAAAAAAACTGCACTCAAATCGGTTCATTAATTCAGGAGCTACGGTGCCACAGACAGACACACACACACACAAACACACAGACAGACACACACACACACAGACAGACTGGTCAAACTTCTAACACCCCTCGTTTTGCGTCGGGGGTTAAAAAGAAAGATCATTGACAAATTTTCTTATGACAGGACCGATGAAAATCCCTTTAATTTTCACCATCTTAGCCTAGGAAATATTGTTATAAGCAACAAAAATCCAGGTCCGTCTTTGGAGAGTGCTTATACAAAGTTCTTTATCAAACCAAGTGTAATGGCAGTAAAATGATTTTCTCCGATGGTACTAATGGTTTTTTAATTCTTCAAGAGCCATACACCACATATGGTTACGTCGGCTAGGTACTAATGGTTCGTTTTTTAAGTGCCTGTAAAGGCCTAAGTTGAATAAAGGTTTTTGGATTTGAATTTTTTCTGACCGAGCAGGAAACCGGATTTTAAAGGCCAGTTTTGTTTTATGAAGTGATCTGAACTACCTCTAAGTTTTTGTATAACTTGTACTATGTTATGTAACCTGTCATGATTTATGACACGTCATGCTGTTGATACAATGTATACTCGTACCACAGATAACATAATACTACCTATACGTGGAGCTTTATGTATGTGCATTGATTTGTATATTTTTATTACTCCATATATTCCATATGTTGAGTATATTACGTAGATATTAAGATTTTTTATTATTGTTGTTGTTTATAGCTTAGTGTGTGCCATAGTAGTGCCTCTTAGAGCGTCTTCAGGGTGTCTACGGAAGACCAGCGCCGGGGAGTCTGCGACGCCTCGGCATTAGGCTGAGTAGATACCCTTTCCGTGGCACATCTATGATCTATTTGTGTTTTCTCTTTTTTATGTATGTTATTCTGTGCTAGCTAGTGCCATTGAATAAACCATTTTCTTTCTTTCTTTCTTTCTGAACGCGCTCTGCTATCCCATTCACAGAGAAAACAACAATATTTCTAGTAGCCAGTTTGCAACCTTAAAATTAAAGCCACTACCATTCAATTTGCACGTACTACATACATGCCATTTGTGCTCTCCATGATCGATCTTTGCCAGAATTATAATGGTAGTTTTATTTATTTATTTATTTATGATTTGGTACATAAACAGCTCACATCCATAACATAGGAAAGTTTTAAAATAAGCTTCATAAACTTCAGAGTTTTAAAATAAGCTTCATAAACTTTATGAAACACAGGCAAAATATTGGCTTTTTTCCACTTTTTTAGGAGTGAATTAACCATAAAAATTACAAAATAAGTTAGAAAAGTTAACACAAACACAAACACGCTGCATTTTTATGATTTATGAATAATTTAAATGTTTTGAAGACTTTTGTACACATCAATGCTACTACGTAATGCATCATCAATGCAATGTATAATTTTATAGCTACCCTCAACCAAGTATTGCGGAAAGTAAATACAGTAAGATTTTCGTTATTTATGTTTTGGGACGCGATACTTATCTAAATAAAAAATTATTTTCGGTTGTTTACGAAGTATATCAAATAAGAATCACCACTCGGGATATCGGTGATTTTTTGGTGTTGCATAGTGCAGTATAGTGTAATAGAATAATTTAAAAAAGTTTTGTCGCAAAAACATTTTTTCTTTTGTTTTTTTGGTTCTCTTACACAGTGATATTTTGGTATCGATCGTGTATCAACCTTAGTAAATGTTTTCAGATATTAATGCGTTACAGCGCAGGTGGAGCCCAAGCGTTAGAAATAAAACACGATAGTTTGACAAGGTATATTTTACTTGCAGTGTTTGTCCACAGGGCGGCAACAACGCCGGCCACACGGTCGTGGTAGACGGCAAGGAGTTCGACTTCCATCTGCTGCCCAGTGGCATCATCAACCAGAAATGCAAGTCCGTCATAGGTCAGTACCTCCTTAAAAATTAAACCATTCCTTTCGATACCACCCACCACCTTCCATTTTTCTGGGTAATCAGGTACCCTAATTCACTAACTATGGCCAACAAATCAGAACATCGTTTTAATATACGGGATTGCTTTTTTATCACCCCTGAAAATTTAAGGGACGCCTCAGGACATTATCCATTATTAAATTTAAAAAAAAAAAAATCTGCACTAAACTAGTGCAGTATTATTTGAATATTTTAGAAAATTAATATATAATTGAATAGGTGAGTTATTTTTTTATTAATATTTAATTCATTCTAGTACAGTGTCCTGAAGCGTCCCTTAAATTTTCCTGGGTGATAAAAAAGTAGACCCTGTATACTCATACTTTACTTACATACGTAATGAAGGCCGCCATCACAACTTCAGAACAATAACTAATGCTTTAGTTGTTTTTCTGAGATAACAACACCTCTCATTTCCGAATGACGGTTCTAATTTGGCGTTGAATCTGCCTGCGTACAATTTCTCAAATTAATACTTATTATTATTTGCGCCAGTACAAAACTAACAAAATAACGTGCTAGCACGAACCAGGAGCCCTCTACCTTATTATTAAGTAAGCCGCTCGCGTAGGAGGGTAGAGTCATTTACACGTATGTCTGGAGTCTGGAATCGCTGGCAGGCTGGTAAGTGCGTATGTACCATAAATAAGACCTTCGCAAAGAAATGCTGCGTTACGTAATATAAAGAAACCCCGAGCAAATATATCAACTCGCGCGGACTAATCGAAATTCCCTGTATTATATACTAGCTTTTGCCCGCGGCTTCGCTCGCGTTAAATTCGGGGTAACACCGAAGATTAAAAAAAAAATAAGGCAGGTATTTTTCGTTGGCAACAAAGAGTCTGTGTACCGATTTTTAGCTTTTAAGGGGTTGGGGGCAGATTTCAAAAAAAAATATGCACGATTTTTTTGTTAGTCACAAATAGTTCGCATACCAATTTTTAGCTTTCTACCTTGAAAATTGCGGAATACCCCCCATTTTAGGGAAGTGGGAGGTTAGAAAGAGACAAAAGTAGCCTATGTCACTCTCCATCCGTTCAACTATCTCCACTTAAAAAATCACTTCAATTCGTTGCTCCGTTTTGCCGTGAAAGACGGACAAACAAACACACACACACACTTTCCCATTTATTTCCCATTTTAGTATGGATTTAGTCCTTACATTTCTATTGTTCATCGGCACATAATAAATACGAGACAGTAAAATGTTGTATAGATCATAGGCGTAGGTATAACTTTTCGATGGGAGGGTCCAGATTAAAACTTCAATTTGTATAGTGTATATACTGATATAAAACCTACTTGGGAGGAAAAGTTCATTTTCATTACTCATACTCTGAAAGTAGGTCTGGAGTTGCCTGAGGAGCGGGTTGAAAGTAATACTTTTCAGCCCTAGGGAGAATCACTTTCAACTGACGGCTGCTGTCAAATATTAAAAGAAACTAGTTCTTTTTTTACATTTTTATTGAACCATATCCCGACTTTCTATACAGCCACTCAATTACAGCGCGGTGTAAAATTTAAATAACATAATGTTAAGTATTTAAAGAATATATTTTTTAAACGACTTTAGTATAATTTATTTTTAACTATTTCTTTAAAATGACATAGATTTGGGCAAAATATTTACCATTTTTAAATTATGAAAATTAAAAAATAATGGCTGAATAGCTGGCCGGCCACAGAAAAAAAAACAAAATAAGCGGGAAAGCGGCAAAGCGATCTTCATTTGTTTTTTCCATTTGTAGATTTGTATTAACTCTTAATTATATTTCTATAACCTTGTGTTAATAATTAACACAATGAGTTCATCTGATTCAGATATGGAGTTAACGCCTGATTCTATAAGAGCAACCGGGCGAAAGCAGAAGTTGTTGATTTGTGTAAAATAAAATTTACACGTTTTTTCTTTAGCTAATTCATTGTTTTATTTTTACTTTCCTTGTATTCGTAATGAAAAGCACAGTGTTTACCTCGGGTTAAAGACTTATTTAGTCCCTCGAACTATTGTCGCCACGCACCGTCTCGGGACTAAATAAGTTTCTTTCACCCCTGGGGTAACAATGTACTATTTATCTAGTATATGTTGATTTTCAATGGGGGTTGTCCGGACCCCAAGCCGACAGAACCCTTCGTTCGCAAGTCCTACTCGCATTTGACAGGTTTTTTTTTCATTAAGACAGGAGGTGAAAGCATACTACTTACGGTTGTCCTAAACTAAGACAAGGTTAGTGTAGTTGGCCTTAAGAACGACTACCATTTTACGCTATAAACTTGGCAGATAGATAGCTAATCAATACATCAATTTTTAACACAGGACATAACAATATTTTGTTATTTTATATATAACACGTTCATTTTGATTGCCAGGTAACGGCGTTGTGATACACCTAGCCGATCTGTTAGCGGAACTGAAGAAGAACGAACTGAAAGGAATACTGGGCTGGCAGGAGCGGCTGATCATTTCTGACAGGGCGCATCTCGTATTGGATCTTCATCAGCAGGTCAATATCATCATCACAGCTCATATACGTCCTGTCCCTACCGAGGGGCCTACCTTAGGCTTAGGCTATCGAGCCTACCCTAAGTTAAGATGTTTAGGCTTTAGTCAACCACGCCAGCCCGTACGGATTGATCGACTTTCACATCTTACACCTTTAAATTTCTTCGGTGATGTATCAAAAACCTCGAACGTCGAAGGACGTCGAAGTTATTTATTTAGGTCGTTATACTTAGGTCGTTGTAAGTTCTCATACACCCTTTTAACAACGAGAATCTTAAAAAAATATTATGGGATATCTGATCTGGGTATACGACGACTTCATACAATTTTCATATGCCGGCGGCGCGGCGCCGCGTGCCGTAACAGTGGCAAATCGGCCAATAGCTTTGTTTCAAGCGATGGGAATAACATTTTTCATAATATCACAATATTTTCCCATCAAATTATGAAAACATCTAGCTTTTTTATTTTGCAATTGATGATTGTTTAGTTTAAATGTAGGAAAAATAGAAAATTTGTCCGAATTTACCTAATTTATATGTACCTATTGTTTAATTGCCACCAGGTCGATAGACTTCAAGAAGCGGAAAAGGGCAAGAACTCATTGGGCACAACGAAAAAAGGCATCGGACCAACGTATTCCTCCAAGGCGTCCAGGGATGGCATTCGGATAGGCGATCTACTGGGCGACTTCAGTTTGTTTGAAGAAAAGTTTGTGGCCATAATTTTCAATCACTTAAACGATTTTGAGATAATTAGGTAACTAAGAAAAATGTATACAGGGCGTCCCACGGTAGTGCCAGGTGGCAATACCAAGCATTCAAAAACACCCGAATTTCAATAGAGATAATGGTTGGAGTATGCCAACTACTTGCTGCTTGAGACCCTATCATGAAATGAATCAAATCCATTCAATCCATCCAATCCCAAGCCCGTCCACAGACTGCTAAAACAATATAGATACCGTGGGCACATTAATAATAGTAAGTATACTGCCGAGAGCTCTGTTTGCGCGAAACGGACCTCGTAAATATTATCTGAGGTAACGGTGTATAGTAACATAATAAATCTAAAGTTACTCTATGACACCCACCAGCTTCAGTCATCTCGTGACCACGAATGCTGCAACGCGTGTCGAAAAACATCGGGCTAAATCAGGGTTTACCAACCAGTGAGGCAGTAGAGTGAACCAAGGGGGGCGCAGAGTGGACCAAGGGGGGCGCAGCGAGCGGCTCCAGAATTAAACTGTTTACAAAATATTTATTAAACTGTTCATATAAACTCGCGCGACGCGGACGGTGCCACCTATGCGAAGTCAGCGACACGTTGCAACCATCTTTTGAATAAAACTAAACACGCTAAAATTTTCATCGTTTGCTTAATTTTCTTGACTACCCATTTCGGCCCCTAGGGGGCGTATTATTTTAGCATAATTTGGGTGAGGTGCATAGGGTAAAAGGTTGGGAACCCCTGGGCTAAATAATTAAAACGCTTAAATCCAAGATAATGTAATATAAGCGAGTACATTCGAAAAGCATAGTTTTATTTAAATGTGGGGCAAATTAGCCTGCGCTCTTCTGTGGAGAGAGAGTATTTATCCAGGCTATCGGGCTGCTCAGTTAACATTTTGTTGATATTCAATTCTAGGTTTCGTACTCTAGTCGAAAGCTACAAGCGCACGTTCCCGTCCCTGGAGGTGGACGTGGAGGGGGAGCTGGCCAGGTATCGGGAGTACGCCGCCAAGATCCGGCCGCTGGTCAAAGACACGGTCTCGTACCTGCACAAGCAGATCCGCAGCGGCAAGAAGGTGCTGGTGGAGGGCGCCAACGCCGCCATGTTGGACATTGACTTTGGTAAGTGCGTAGTTTCGTCATGTTTTTGTTGAAACTATCAGCCAACTTCTGTAGGAACAGCAGCCTAGACAAATGCCACACGCTAAATTATCGGCAGTCGTTCCGCAGAAAAAATGTATGGAAATGACATTAGCTTGCGACAACCTCACGCTATTTTTTCCGCAGCTAATGTCATCTTCATACATTTTTTCTGCGGAACGACTGCAGAAAAGTTAGCGTGTGGCATTTGTCTAGCTGTAGCTGTTTTATGAGACCAATCAGCAAACCATGGGAAAATAATATCCTCAAAGATTACGTAGTTAAAATAAACAGATACTTTTTCAAAATATATTTTTATAAATTATGTTACCAACGAGATAACAAAAATAAATGTGTTCATTTGTATGCAGTAGAAGTAGTTGTGAGAGTAATTCCGGCAAAATTCTTATCTAGGTTAATTTATTATTTACTTACGTAAAGATCTAGGCTTACCGAGAACTTCCGTAAGTTTACTACCAAAGCATAACAAAACGGCACTTGCGAAATTGTATCAAATATGATAGACAGTATCGTACCAAATATGGGACTGGTGGCGCTGTGGGCTCAGCACTGGCCTTCGAATCGGGAGGTCCGTGGTTCGATCCTGCTACGTACCAATGTGTTTTTCGTTTTTCGAATTTCATATGTACATTTGCCGACGCTCCTACGGTGAAGGAAAATATCGTGAGGCAACCTGCATACATCTGTGAAGAAATTCAAAGGTGTAGGTATGTGAAGTCGACCAAGACGCACTGAGACAGCGTGGTTGACTAAGGCCTAATCATCCCAATATAGGGTATGCTCGAGCCCCTCGGTGGGGACGTAGATATATGCTGCTCTAAGATGGCGGAAAGAACTAGGAACGCCGCATCCATTAATCCACACTTATAATGTTTTTCTTAATACAGTTTATTTAAAAAAATCAAAGAAAAATATAGAACTGTAAAATGTACTCACAAACAACGCTCATTGACAGATTACATACCACTGCAACATGGTGCTTTGTAATGCCGAATCGAACCATATACCTATATTAAAAAAAAACGCCGAATCGAACCATATATAGTTAATATATTGCGAGTCCATTTGTTTCTTTGGTCTGAGCACGCTACGGCGTGTGAATGTGCGGATCGCTTAGGGCGCTTGCGCACTTATACGTATTCGGTTCGTATTCGATTCGTGTTCGGTTTTGATCCGGTTTAGCCGTCCTAATAATTGTATGGACGATTGCGCACTCATACGTAGACGGTTCGTGTTCGATCCGTTAATTCTCACTTCGAGTCGTTTTTAGGTGTGCATCAGGATGGCGGGTCTTCATCATTTATTTATATTATTTGATGAAGTTGTTAATAACGTTTATATATGTATTATATTAATAATGATTGCTTAATCGTTTTTTTTTATATAAAATGTCAATTTATACTGGAAACCATATGTTAAACGTGGAATGTTAAAACGCCTAGACCTTATTCAAATATCAATTAATTAAGCTGGAAGTTTTACTCGTAATTCCTTTCCCATATAACAAACAAAATCTTTAGTACTAGTTCTGTACCCTTTCCCCTATTGAATATATGCTGTCTCATTCTTTCGTCCCAAGGTTGCCTGGGAGATATTGCTTTTTAGCAATAAGGCCGCACATTTGTATTGATCTGTTTTTTGCAAAATATTTTACACAGTTTTTGTTCTTTTTTCTTAATTTTTTTGCGCCATTAGAATTTAAATATTCGATTTTAAAAGAAACTGCTTTTAATTTCTAGAGGAAGATACTACATTGTGGTTTAATCTGTTAAATCAAATAGTTTTAATGTTAGAGTATGATCCCGCCATTTTGATAATGAAAGCCGGATTTTGTCTAAACTAAGTCACTGGTCACTGGAGGGAGACTCTGTACCAGGGTCGTCTGCTTAGGTATCTCCGTCTTACCTATTTCTGCCGCAAAGCAGCAGTGCTTGCATTGCTGTGTTCCGGTTTGAAGGGCAGTGAAATTACTGGGTACTGTGACTTTACATCTGGTGTCACAAGTTGGCAAAGTTCTTGTGGGGGTTGCAGTTTGCTGTGAATCTCATAAGAGCCACATGTATTATAGGTGACTGTTACCACTTACCATCAGGTGGGCAGTTTGCTTGTTTGCCAACTTTCTGCAATAAAAAAAAAGTAGGTATCAAAATTATAATGTTTATATATCAAATAGTGCCAAATAAGTACTAAATTGCAGTGGGTTTTTCAAAACAGGAAGTGATCCTGCCATCTTGACGTTTATCGCACAACCCTCTCAAACACGAATCGAATACGGATAAGTACGCAAACGCTAGGACACAAACCGAATACGTATAATTGCGCAAGCGCCCTTATTAAAGATGTTAATGCAGCTTACATTTCAAAATCGCCTATGACTTGGACTTCATCCTTGTATTATAATGTTTAGATCATTACAACCGAGTTCACCGTAAATGAAGTCCACTGTAATAACTTCTTTCAGGCACATATCCATACGTGACCTCGTCAAACTGCAGTATAGGCGGGGTGTGCACCGGTCTTGGCCTGCCGCCGTCGGTCATCGGCGAGGTGCTGGGCATGATGAAAGCTTACAGCACGCGCGTCGGCGACGGACCCTTCCCCACCGAGCTGAACGACGTGAGCATAGGCATAGGCAATCGGCTTAAGCCGCCTTCATGAGTATGCCAGAAAAATACTGGGACACCTAAATCGAGCCACCTTGCACTTTTAGATTATATCGATTATCGTCCATAACTTTAAAAAATGTTTGGTCGACCAAAAAGTTTTATGCAATTTTATAGCTGGTATATTAATAATCAGCAAATCACATTGAACATGAATATGTCAGCTACAAAATTGCATAAAGTCTTTTTGGCTGTCTAAATATTATTTGTTTTTTTTTTTAATATAAGAATTTTTTTTTAATTATTATTATAAAAGACACAAAACAGAATACAGTCATAACAAAAAAGAAAATAAATTTCTAAAGGCTTAAAACTAGACCGTATTCCAAAAACTTGTGTCCTAATCGAGTTAATTATGTTTATTTTAAAAGGTAGTTTTGTAACTTATAATAATTATACTATGGATAAGATGCATAAGATTTTAAGGTTTTATACAAAACAACACACATGAAACGAAACTCCATACGCAATACTTCAACAATATGCGTGGGGTCAGCTAGCACAAAATAAGATTTCCCTTAAGCAATTCTTAAAAAAGTTAGGTTTAGAGATCATAATATCTAAATTGTCGTTATTTGCTGCAAGCTCATTATACAGGCGACACATTCTTATAATAGGATTATAAAATGATGTGTTGTTCTTATATACCTGAAGCGAGAAGATGCTTGAATTACGTGTTCTATGCTTAATGTTAAAAGTCAATAATGAAAGCAAATCCGGAGAATCTACGAGATAATGTAGAATCTTATGTAAAGTCACTAGGTCAATAAATTTACGCCGTGATTCAAGTTTTAGCATTTTGAATTTTTGTAGCCTGTCGTCATAACATGCGATACTCCTACCATAACCACAGCGATAACATAATGCCCTCAAAATTTTTTTCTGGATGCTTTCAATCCTATTAGTATGTACAGCATAATAAGGAGACCATATAACAGCCCCATATTCTAATATAGATCTTACTAAGCTGTTGAACAGTAAAATTAAAGAAATTGGATTTTTAAATGACTTGGTATTTCTCATGACGAAACCAAGCATCCGATTAGCCCTCCCAGATATAAAATCATAATGGTCACAAAATGTCAACTCTTCGTCAAATATGACTCCAAGATCTTTTACTTTAGTCTTATGTTCCAGAGTATGACCGTTCAAGTTATATTGTTTTATAATTTTTTTGTAGTTACGAGTAAACGAGATGGAAAAGCACTTTTTAACATTAAGTGACATCCCATTGGTGAAACACCAAGCTGCCACTTTATCGATATCACTTTGAAGCCGAATACAATCGTTTGGACTATTGACAATTGTAAATATTTTTAAGTCGTCGGCATACATTAAATTTGGACATGATAGGTTACTAACCAAATCATTGATGAATATTATAAACAGCAGTGTACCCAAGTGGGAGCCCTGCGGAACACCCGACGCAACCTCTACTGCCGATGACATAGAGCCTTTCAGGGCCACAAGCTGACTTCTTCGCGACAAATATGAGCGCATCCATCGCAACAAATCACCGTTTATCCCGTAGGCGCTCAGTTTCCTAATAAGAATTAGATGATTAACCCTATCGAAGGCCTTGCAAAAGTCCGTTTAAATTGTATCAACCTGTTGGCGTTTCGCAAAAGCAGAGCACAGATAATTTTTGTAGATTAATAAATTGCTAATTGTTGACCTACCCCTAACGAACCCATGTTGCTTCACTGATATCATTGGAGCAACGTGACTATATACAACATCGTACACAAGAGACTCAAAAAGCTTAGCAACTGATGACAGAATGCTAATAGGTCTATAGTTTTCACAGAGTGATCTGTCACCTGTCTTATGTATTGGAATTATGTAAGCCTTTTTCCACTGAGCCGGGAAAACCCCAGAACTCAGTGATTTGTTAAAAATTATAAGTAGAGGCTTACAGAGTTCACGAGAACACGATTTTAAGAAAATCGGTGGGATACCATCCGGGCCCGCACTTTTTCCCGGATCGAGAGTTTTAAGTTTGTTCAATAAATCCTTCTCCTCAATGCGTATTCCAGATAAAGTATGACAGATGTTAATGTCGGGCATTTCAAAATCATCAACAGAATTATCATTGTTGTGAAAAACAGAGCTGAAGAATTCAGAAAAAAGTTCGCAGACTCCTTCCAGATTAGTCGCTTGAGTGTTTCCTAATTTCATAGTCTGAGGGATGGAGCACCTGCTACGTTTTGTATTGATGAAATTCCAAAACGACTTTAAATTCCGTGATAATCCGTCCTCAACAGAAGAAGCAAAAGATTTATAACATGACTTAATTAGATGTTTGCTGCGAGCTCTCAATAGTTTAAATGTGTCGTAATCTCTTGGATTTTGATTCCTTCTGAATTAATATTTCTGAGTCACGTCCCCTGTAGTCTGATATGAATAAGTCATAAGTAGCTGGGGATCTCGTCCATTCTATATTGGGTGTGTTAAAATCTCCAAGTAACAAAAAATCATTATTAACATTAGACTCAAGAATTATACGTTGACAATGATTATAAAAATCGGATCTAGTCGTTAAGGGCGTGTTGGGCGGTATATAACAGACACATATATTTAGTATTGGACATCCACTTGTTGATGGAATGACACTAATCCAAACATCCTCCGCATCATTTTCCCATGATTGTTGCCGTATAACGTTATATGTCTTTTTAATTGCAATTAGTACTCCGCCGCCGTCATGTTTTTGGGAACCTGTACTAGAACGATCTCTACGAAATACATCATATCTGTTATCAAATATCTCACTATCATATACACTATCAATCAGATTAGATTCTGTAAAACAAATAACATCATAATTACAATCAAGAACAATAAGATAAACTTCATCAACTTTTGAGCGGATTCCATTAACATTTTGGTAATACACTAACAACATAAGCCTATACTCAGTACCATTCATTAAACTAATATATTAATAATATAATATTACAAATTATCTAAATTAGTTTTACTTTTTATATTTATTGCATTACTGTCTTCATTCTTACGTATATATAATCGTCCATATTTTATCCACACATATTTATATCCTTTCTCTTTACAAATTTTACGGGCTTCGGAATGCAACAGTTTCATTTCTGGTGGAAGATGTTCACATACATATATGTTCCCTCCCGTTAACCCAAGTTGTGTTGCATTTAAATGTTCATCACGATGTGCTTTGTTATACCGATGACATCCAGACAGTATAGTATCTCTCATAATAGTCGAAGAGAAAGTAACTAATATATTTCGAGGACGATCTGTACTCTTCTGTAACCTGGAAATTCTACGACAGCTCCGAATATCAGAGTCTTTTATTGGCACTTGAATGACTTCACACAATTTTTTGAATAGATCAAGTGTACTTTCATTCTGCTTTTCTGGAACCAATTGTATTTCTAAATTCATACTGCGCGAGGTATATTCCAATACTGACAAACGGTGATTAATATTTGTAATATCGTTTCGCAACTTTGCGTTTTCAATTTCAAGCTCTTTTATTATCTTATTCTTTGATACTAATTCCGACTTTATATCCTTCTGTTCAGCAGAAATGAAGTCAGTGGTGGCCGTGAATTCAACTTTTACATTTTCAATCAATGACTTAAACTCTCTGTTAACTAATAATTTAACCTCTTCTCTCAGTGTCAACTTGAATGCATTGGAAAACTCTAACAATGAGGCCTTCAACTTTACATCTAGTAGTGTACTTATTTTATTCATAGTCACTTCCCCATCATATGTAGAAGTGTCGATCATAACAGATTGTTCAAGATTCTCGCAGGACATATCCATGAATTCCTCTCTCTGAAGCAACTGAGTACTCTGCACTGGAGTATTAACATTTGATCTTTTACGATTAGTGACGTTGCTACACAATGGACATTTCCAATTAGCAAGTTTTTCAGGCCCTAAGCTCAAATATTGTTCTCTTTTTATGTTGAGACATTCTGAATGGTAAGTGCCCTTGCAAGTATTACATTTTAAAAATTCTTTATTTGTAATAATTTCATTACAAGCACTACACTTCATCTTGATATTTGAAAGTTATGGGTGATATTATAATCCAAAAATGCAAGATGGCTCGATTTAGGTGTCCTGGAGTGTAGTAGCCAGACATAGATTCATATTTTGACTAATATACACGTATCATACAAAAAAATAGGTCAGTCTTTTCTGGCGGGGAGCTTGGCAGAAACTAAAATCATGGCTTTAGGTTGCAATGATCTATAAGTTAGAGGCCCTACCACAGTTAGGCTGCTTCTTTTTTTTTCTTTATTATTTTACTTGTTACTTTTTGACGAGGCCAAAAATTTGTTCTGTCCGTCTATGTGTCTATCTGTCTGTTCAGAGCTAAAGGCAGCCCGCCTTTAAAATATGATAGGCTATGAACTCTAGTTTTGCCCATTTTGGTATTTTTTTAGGTCCGACCCTTCCGGTCATGCCACCTAGTGCCAAAAATAAAAAAATAAGACTTGTATGTAGTACATTATTGAACTCATCTTTTAATGCTGAACGTCGGAGCACAAATCAAGCACCCATCCTAGACGCATGCCTCTGAGGCTGCTTTTCAACTTCTTCAAAGTTTCCTTGTTAAACTGTCCCTTAGACATAAGCCACACGCTTATTATTCCGCAGTTGTTCCGCACAAAAAATATATGGAAATAACATTTTGCTGGGGAAAAAATGGCGCGAGGTTGTCACAGGCTAATGTCATTTCCATACATTTTTCTACGGAACGACTTCGAATAAATGTATGGAGATGGCAATGGCTGCGGAAAAAATAGCGTGAGGTTGTCACGTATACTAATGTCATTTCCATTTTTTTTGCGGAACGACTGCAGAGAAATCTGCATTTGGCTTTTCATCATCATCATATCAGCCAATAGACGCCCACTGTTGGACATAGGCCTGTGGCTTTTATGTAAGACAAATGCCACACGCTAACTTTTCCACAGTCCGCAGAAAACATGTAATATGGAAGTGACATTAGCTGCGGAAAAAATAGCGTGAGGTTGTCCCAGGTTAATGTCATTTCCATACATTTTTTTCTGCGGAACGACTGCGGGAATGTTAGCATGTGGCATTTGTCTAGGGGGGCTGATCCGTAAATATAACTCCCACGGCAACATCCATGTAAGGGTTTTTAAGGTTGCATAAGACTTAGTGAACCCTCGTCAAGGATGTAAGGGTTTTTAAGGTTGCACAAGACTTAGTGAACCATTTGGGCTGTGACAGCTTGCACTGATAGACCGACACGCGTCGCAGGACATCACATAGCTTGTACTGATAGACGTCACTTGTGATTGTGACAGGAGACGGGACAGCTGCTCCAGAGCCGCGGCCACGAGGTCGGGGTCACCACGAGGCGGGTGCGCCGCTGCGGCTGGCTCGACCTCATAGTGGTGAGGTACACCGCGCTATACAACGGGTACACTGCGTGAGTAATTCGTTTCATTGTTTTTTCACAATCTGTGGATCTACCATAGGACGTTTTTTTCACCGACTTAACAAAGGAGGATAGTTCCCAATTCGACTGTATGTTTTTTCATGTGTAACATCCCTCTTCTCGCTTTCTTGCTATCTGTGGGAGTATTTCGTGAAAAGGGATGGAAGTGTGTAACATGAAACCAGGGGCGGATCCAGGATGCCATAGCATTTGACGAATCTAACGGAAAGGATATGAACCCGGGACGAATCGATTCGGTTCAGAGGCCCTAGACAAATGCCACACGCTAACTTTTTCGCAGTCGAAAAAATGTATGGAAATGACATTAACTTACGACAACCTCACGCTATTTTTTCCGCAGATAATGTCATACATTTTTTCTGAGGAACGACTGCGGAAAAGTTAGCGTGTGGCATTTGTCTAGGGGAGCGGTTCCGAAGGTTTGTGAATAAGGCTGCGCACGATGATCATGGCGATCATCGCCTATTACTCTGCGATCGCCGGCAATCGGCGATTATGACTATAGGCGCCATAATTATTTATATGTATGCATATCTCTATAAAGTTTTTGTTGACATGTGATCAATTCATTGACTGCATAGATATAGTTTGTTTTTGATTTAAAAGTTGTTTAGATAAAAGTGAAATTCTTTGTAGTTAGTTATATTTTCATGTATTTTTGTTTCTTCTTTATTATTTGTTCTGTCTAATAAAGAATGTCTAATTGATAGCATAGAAGCTGGTACGGACCATCTTTTCAATAAAAACGTTCGCTTCTATGGAAATTGGTATAGGAACTTGTCCCTTATACTACTAACAACATTGAAAGAACAAAAAATATTATTATTGAAATGTGCGTATTTTTTCCATTTCAGGATGTGCTTAACAAAGATAGACATATTGGACACGATGAGAGAAATTAAAATAGGAGTAGGCTACAAATTGAACGGAAAGAAAATTGATTACTTCCCGTCGTCGATAACGGAACTCAGCAACGTGGAGGTGAAAGTTTTTAATTTATCATTTGAGCAACTTTCGGCCAATTATTTAGCTGATTTTTAGGGTACTTAACAAAATACGGGACCATTACAGGTGGAATACATAACACTAGAAGGGTGGGCGTGTAACACGGAGGGCGTGCGTGAGATGGACAAATTGCCTAAGCAGGCGATCAACTACGTCAGGGCGATAGAGAACTTCCTGCAAATACCGGGTGAGCCAATAAATAAAGCTCAATAGGGATGTTGACAAATTTTTTAGACTTCTTTTATTTAATAGATAGACCACGTAAGTAATTATTACGAAAAAGTATATTAAAAAATTTTATTCATTAATTTCAAATAAAAAATCAGGTTTAAACAGTTTTTTCTTATAATTTCGCGCCTAAACGCTCCAAGCTGTCACCTGATCATAGAAATGTGACGTTATCTGTACCTATTTCTTGTAAAAAAAATTTAAGCGTAACGCCTTTTTGTAACCTACAGTTTTTGCCAGCTAGCCCCCCTCTCTACAACGTCCCAAAAATGGCATAACTATAGCACATGAAGTGTTTTAAGGGGGCGGCGCAGTTAGAAAATAGTGCCTAAGGGCGAAAAATGTATAAATCCGTCCCTGGTTTTCAGCATTCTACTCGTAATATTCACTTCTGTGTTATGTAACTTTTTTATATATTTGCGATATATTATCAACATCCCTATTGATAAAGTCCTAAGGAATAACTAATTTCCTCAGCCGATCTTCGATCACAATAACTGATCTCTGCGGAGACTAACCCTCAGCGCAGAGGATACTATAGACTTAGAGCAATAGGACGGTGTACCAACATGACCTGAAAAAGATTTAGCCCACTGCTTTACCTTTCTCTAAGTTTAGGAGCTTGGGATTCTTAACAATGTTAGGTCACCCATCGGAGTCTAGGCCACCGCTTTTGTTGCTTTACATCACAACCTTTATACGTCTTACTGTTGGGCACAGGCCTTGAAGGAAAGAAATGAGGAGTATGAGCCATAACATCACCATGCTGACCCAATGCGGATTGGTGCGTAGACACTGTAGGAATAGCAACCGGAACCAACGACTTTAACGTGTCTTTCGAAGCACGGAAAAACTCGAGCGCACAAAGATTTGGTCATCCATCCAGGGTTCAGTCATGGCGCACGTTGCTTTGTTTTCAATATCGAAAGCAAAGCGTCCAAAACACTACGAAACCGAGAGCTTCTCCTCATTTGTTGTATGTTTCTCTTTATTAAATTTATTTCTTTTTGTTCACAGTGAAATACATAGGCGTTGGTCCCGGACGAGACAGCATCATCAACGCGGTATAATGATTGTAATCCTTTTTATCACTATTCATTACTTTAGGCACAGATATATATTGTAATAGCTTAAGGCGAGGTTTTCCTGAAAATCTACTCGTGCACGGCGACTGCTTTATTGCCAGGAAATTTAAGGTTGATAATTGCATAGCTTCTAATGTCGCTTACGCGCTGCGACCGAACTGAAACGTTATTTTTTACATGTTTTAATCGATTTTTGGAAAAGTGTGGTACAAAATAAAAAATGTATTGTTGATTTTTTTTACAGAATAAAACTGCACGTCTATTAGTAATTTTTTATGTCATTTATTATTGTATTAGGTATCTGATTCACAGCTGTTTAAAATATTGAGCAGTGATTTTTAATTTTTTTTCTATCGAGCGAAATATTATAAATCGTGTTTTTGTCTATAAGATATTTAGATGAAATGTTCAATCATATCATAATATATGAATTTTAGAACAGTATGTTTTATATTTTTGGCATTACAGTCAATCGAAATTGTTCGAAAATGGGACACTTAGTTCGCCGCCAAACTTGTATGCGGCCCGCATGTAACTGGACCATATGTAGGTATGTTTTTAAACAAGCTACTGATAAAATGCGGTAGCAAAATAGCCGTAACAGACGATCCGATTTGGTTGGAGCCAACCGCCCGACCCCGACCAAATTGGAACGTGTGTACGGCTGTCGGCCCGACATAATTATTATTTGCTTGTTGGGTGCTTGACGGCCCGATCGCTCATCCGACAAGTAGGGACACGACAAAATACAAAAGTATCGATACTTTGTGGTTTAATTTAATAATGTAATAAATTAATAATTTTGTAAACTAATATGACTCGACTGCTGTCCTGACAAACCACAAAGTGGAGAAAAAAATGTATTGCAAAAATTTTGTTTTGAAGTGACGGCTTATGACGGCTTTACAGCCGACAGTGAGGGCTGGGCAGTCGACAGTGAGGGCTGCGCAGTTGACAGTGTGGGCTGCGCAGTTGACAGTGAGGGCCGCGCAGCTGACAGTGAGGGCTGCGCAGCCGACAGTGAGGGCTGCGCAGCCGACAGTGAGGGCTGCGCAGCCGACAGTGAGGGCCGCGCAGCTGACAGTGAGAGCTGCGCAGCCGACACTATTACATGAAACGCATGCTAGAATGGTGAAGTTGTTCGACCATTCAAGTGTAGATTCGCAAGTTTGCCATCCAGAGAGTGACCATTCGTGAGAACAAAGCAATTTGTGATACGAGTGCTAGTTTCTAAAACATGATACGTATGCTGGGATGGCGAAGTTGATTCTCCATTCATGTGTGGAGTAGCGCATCTGCCGTCCGGAGAGCGGGCATTCGCAAGAGTAAAGCACTTTGTGATACAAGTGCTAGTTCCTAAAGCATGATACGCATGCTAGGATGATGAAGTTGTTCCTCCATTCATGTGTGGAGTAGCGAGTCTGCCGTCCGGAGAGCGGGCATTCGCAAGAGGAAAGCACTTTGTGATACAAGTGCTAGTTCCTAAAACATGATACGCATGCTAGGATGATGAATTTATTCCTCCATTCATATGTAGAGTAGCGAGTCTGCCGTCCGGAGAGCGGGCATTCGCAAGAGGAAAGCACATTTTAATACAAGTGCTAGTTCCTAAAACATGACACGCATGCTAGGATGATGAAGTTGTTCCTCCATTCATATGTGGAGTAGCGAGTCTGCCGTCCGGAGAGCGGGCATTCGCAAGAACAAAGCACTTTTTTAACTTGTACACTAAATAAAGGAAGGATCTTACCTCAAAATCTTCAACAGCTATTCTTAAATAATTTTCAAATATATATATTTCTTATATCAGCAAATAGCGCACAAAAAAAAACCTACTTTTTATTGAAATTAATTGTGTTACTTAATTTAAACAATATAGTTTTAACAATTTTGCACACTGCTCACGACAAAATTCAAAAACGTACTGAAGAGAAAAGCTAGTCGGCGATGGCACCCGCACTTACTTACATACCCTCATTGAAAATGTTAGGTGAATAATTGTATATAGGGTAGATGCACACTGCAAACAGGTAAAATTCAAAGCGTTAATCTCACAGTGGGTCGAGCGAAGGCTCGAACACCTAAATAATACGTTTTTTTACTTGTTTTCAAGTAAAAAAACGTATTATTGACGTATTGCATGGTATGGCATGAAAAATATTTTTCAGCTCCCCATCTCGGAAAGAGTATTTTTGCTATTCGATATCTGACCGCCAAAGCCGTTTTTATCCGCTTGAGGTTAAAGTAAATTAGAATTTAGAACATCGCGTGCACTAGGTATGTGATTTCAAAACATAATTAAACCTATTTACTTCCATCTCCATGGTGCCGAATTTATCGTACACCTTTTTTAAATTTGTTAAAAACTCAGAATCTGAACCTCCTTGGTGTACTTTTGTTTTTAATTTGCTTAGCGCGCGCCATTTTGTTTTGACGTCGTATTGTTATAAATAAGAAACTTGAAAACAAGTAAAAAAACGTATTATTTGTTATACATTGTGAAATTGTTATTAAAGAACGGTCGGCGGTGGCCGCGCGATTGTGGTGGCCCGATAAAAAAAAAAATCATGTACCCTATTTATATTTGTTAGCGTATCTATACAAATACTAAAGATATTTTTGTGTCACAGATCTAAAAGTGTGATATGTTGGAGATATGTCTTGTTGTTAATATGTATGTATAATAATGTAATAATAATATTATTGTAAATGAGTGTGAGAACTGAATGAATGCAGTGTCCAGAAAAACCAAATTTGGTTTATAGGATGCTGAAAAAAAAAGTTAAAATGTATTACTTGTTTTGTGAAATAAATAAATAAATATATAATATACTTAAATATTTTTCCCCCATAGGACAGGTTTCGACCTAGTGTGGGGGCTTGTCAAATATGTACGATCTGTGTTCTTTTTGGTAATAAACAAATTTTTATTTATTTATTTATTTATTTTATTTTTCTGTAATACTTACCTTTCATAATGTTGTAGTAAATATGTACCTAAACTGAAATAATAGTATCTTGTGATTGTAAATGTTTTATTTTGCATTTAGTCATTTCCTCGCTGAGGGGGGATGAAAAATTACGTGTTGCACACGAGTGCAAAGATTTTTCACCTTGTGCTCTTTTGATTTCCTCGCCAACGCTCAGGATTCTAATTTTTGAATCACTCGCTGCGCTCGTGATTCAATTTTAGAATCCTTCGCTTGCTCGGTCATCAAAGTTGAGCACGCGGTTAAAAAGCAACTTTGCACTCATGTATAACAAATAACTTCATTGATTTTCTGATGAGTATGTCTGTAGTTTGGGTTGTTGTTCACCTAGTTCTACTGATAGAACTGCGTTACAAAGTAGTAGGTGTAGTACTGAACGGAAAATATATTCTGTAGGAATGGTTGCTAGGTGTCCGACTTTGCATGCCAGCCACATTTATATATGCGAAATGGTCATAGAAAATGTAAATAAAAGAATGCGTAACTACTTGCCAGCAAAGTCATCGTGACCATTTATCCGACTTGCTATTCCATACATAACCCCAATCTGTATACCTACTCTATGAAGTAATAAAAATTATGCTACCTAATAAAAAATCTGTATTTTCTATTAAAATTACATTTCGCGTAAATTATGGCACATCCTTCATTATTAATTAACTACTTATTAATTAAACATTATAAAGCTAAAGAGTTTGTTTGTTTGGTTGGTTGAAAGCACTAATCTCAGGAACTACTGATTCAGATTGAAAAATTCTTTTTGTGTTGGATAGTCCATTTATCGAGGAAGGCTATGATTATAACATTATTTTCCGACATCCACGCGATGATCGAAGTCGCGGGCACAGTTAGTATTATTTCAATACCGTTACGCTAATAAAGGACGTTTTATATTTATTTGTGTTGGTTTTATTTATATCGCCATATTAAAGGACAAGTTGGGCATTTTCTTTTTACAATAAAGTTGGCAAACAATCCCCTAGGGCCTAGGGGATCAGGCTAGGGGATCCTGGTGGACTAAATCGACTGGGCAGTCAAATAGTAAGTGGCCACAGTTACCTATAGTACTAGTAGGTACCACAGAACACAGAATTCTGTGATTCTGTGTTCTGTGTATAGTACGTACTTGTGGATATGAGTAATCCCTTCAATGCCCACCCCCTCGGCCACATCATTATCGAAAATTGATTTTTTTCCACTGGTTTGTAACCAGTTATCAAACAACACGTTATTTTTTCATTTTTATAAGTTTGATTTTTTTTAGTTATGAAACTACACTTTTTTCCGTTTTAACACAAATAATACAATAGGTTTTAGTATCTTTTCGTTACGACCATGAGAAAGTTTAATCCTCTGTCAAATATAAATTAAAGGAACATGACATACTGACATACTTATGTCTAATATAGTCGTTACGTTGCCAACCTGTGATATAAGCAGCTGTATCACGTATTTTACTACCCTTATCACGTATTAGCAAGTAGCTAGGTATATCACCTACAGTATAGTGACAGTATTTTACTACCTTTCAAACCAGTCAGCAGCAATGCAAGCAGGAAGCGCTGCTTTGCGGCAGAATGAGGTGTGATGTAGGTAACCTCACAGACGAGTAGGTACAGTATCTCGCCGGTGTCAGGTGATAATGTGGATAGGCCGCACCAGCGTTGCCAGATTTTTTTTGGCAAGTCGCTATTTTGAAACTTTTTGATGTAAAAAAGCAGGATTCTTTCGTCGAAAGCGAGACGTAGTAAAGAGGAAATCGTACAGTCGTTTTTCCATACAAACGTAGTCCCCTGTTTCCTTCCTGGATAATGGCACTAGTTGCTTCATTTTTTCCACGGAGTACATTTTTCCAATAAAATCAATGGCCACTATAAGCATGTTCCTATGTTTTCCTTTTTTTATTAAGTTAATTGGCGCTACAATGGCGCCCAACGTGGGGCCATTGTAGCGGTGTGCATTGGTAGGGTCAGGCGTGTGAGATAAATAATGTAGAACACCTCAGTCTCGTATCACTGTTTTATTTCAAAAAAACAACAAATTGTGGCCTATGTTATTTAGTTTTAACTAATAAAAAGGTTTTCACAACACAAACTAAACATAAACATTCACAAATTGCAAGCTATCAATCACACAGATTAGAGAGAATATGATCAATCAACCACAACGCAACGCAGACGAGTAATGTCCAAATCATCACAGACTGTTTTAGCGGTAGTCGTACGATCAGGGTGGTGATTTTGTAACTCATCGATTGATCGGCAATCGTTATCAGACTGCATGATTTAATAAAGAAGAGCGAAATTATCTTCATTAGCTATAAGTATTGGTTGATTTATTCAACAAATATACCATGACTACTTAAACGACGACATTACAAAACGTTAAACATTTTAAAAATCAGTTTTAATCAAACGGAATTATCAAATCGATGCGATATTCGATTGCCGATGAGTTACAAAATCACCCACCTGATATGCTAACTTAACAGATAGCATATCTTTACATTAGAATTATTTATGGCTCATAGTCAATGTATTTGGCCGGCACACGGCGCAATCTTATAGGACGTGCTATAATTGACTTTTATACTGCTACTTTTTACGAAATCTAAAACGTAAAATTTGGTAAAACCGGGCGTTAGCGTATAATGACGAATACGTGTCTATGAAGCCACACCTCCGTCACCCTCCGTAGACAGGCCTTGTAACATCAGGCTGGAGCTCTTCGTCAGGCGGCAATGTTTCTACCTGTCGCTTTTGCTACCTAGAATAACTAATTATCAGTCATCTTTTGCCTTTGATGACGAGCAAATATCATAAAATTTAAAACTATAAATATCACTTGAAAATATACATCATAAGCTTTATTTTAACATACTCTAAACATGGATAAAAGAAGTGTTGCTGACAATAGACTTATATTTGTTCGAAAAACCCTGTTTTTCATTTTTACGTGATACGCAATCTTTGTGACTGCAAGTATTAAAAGTTTATTGAATCAATGTTAATTAAAAAATTGATTATTCCTACAGACTTATTAATTTTTTAAATTTTCCCAAAAAATTTTAGTTTTCAGTTTGCAATATCAATGAACTTAAATCTGTCACAGTAAAAACTGGTCTAATGTAAGCTTAGGCTCAATATATAAGTTAGTTATGTATTGATGGTAGATTTTGATTTGTCGACCTCTGAACCAAAGCGTTTTTTTTTATGTAAGGCCCGGCAAATGACCTCCTCCCGCCTGATGTTAAGCGGTGAAAGAGGCCCAAATGAGTTGACAGATAGAGTAGGGACGACATCCACTATCCTACCTGCCCGCCCCTTGCCGGCCTAAAAGATGCTTTTTCACACCTCTTTTGAAGGAACCCATGTTGTAGGATGAAGGAAACACGTGCGCAGGTAGAGAATTCCAAGTGTGGGATGAACGACAGAAGAAGGAATCTTGGAATTTCTTGGTACGGTGTGAAAAGGAAGATACAGTGTAAGGATGACTCCGAAGGCCCTTATGCGTGTTTCTGTTAAGGAATGGAGAGGGAGGGATAAGGTTAAAGAGCTCCTCAGAGCATTCCCCATGGAACATTCGGTAAAAGGCGCTAAGAGAGGCGATGTCACGACGAAGTTGTAGAGGCTAGAGGGTGTTAGTTGCCTCTACATCGCCAATTATTCGAATAGCGCGACGCTGCAATCTGTCCAGAGCATCGAGGAGGTACTGAGCGGAGCCGTCCCAAAGGTGCGTGCAATATTCCACGCAAGACCTTACCTGAGTTTTATACAACAGGCATAGTTGGTCCGGCGCAAAATACCTACGCACCTTGTTTAGGACACCGAGTTTCCGTGAGGCAGCAGTTATAACGGATTCGATGTAGTCTCTGGGGTTCAGATCGCAGCGAATGTTCATTCCGAGCAAGGTGATCTTACTCTGTGTGTGAAGGGTTGTGCCCTGAAGAGAAGGAGGGGGGAGGAAAGGTGACCTTTTTGCCGACAACGCGCACACCTGTGTTTTCTTAGCATTGAACTCGACAAGATTGTTGGAACCCCATTCGGAGATGAGGTCCAGCGTCTTGTTGAGCTCAATGATAAGATTCTGCCTCTCCCTATCAATATTGCCACGAGCAGCCCCTGAGCTTCCGTGATATCCCCCATGCACTGTACTGTCGTCTGCATAGCAATGTATACTTCCCAAGGAAAGCATGTCATTGATATGCAGAAGAAACAATGTTGGGGATAGAACGGAGCCTTGTGGAACACCAGCATTCACTGCCACGAACCGCGAAGCGTTAGCCGTTAATTGTGGGTCAATTTCATTTTAGGTAAGTGTATATCAGCAAACAGATTTTCGCTAAGTCGTTTAGTTTTCGTGATCCGTGTGACTCAGCTGGAGTAACGTTACCTTAGTTCGGCCACACAACCCCCTTAAACGTGAGCCACTGAAACTTGTTCGACAAACTTCGACGAACTGCCACCTATCTAAGTATATCAGCAAACAGATTTTCACCATGTCTTTTCGTTTTCGAGATCTGTGTGGCTCAGTTGGGGTAACGTTACCCCAGCTGAGCCACACATATCTCTGAAAAGCGCAAGCGACAACCTCCGAAATACTCTGGACATTAAAGCGGCATTCTCAAACAATCTATTTTCTACAATTATTTTTTGTGACTAAGCTGGGGTCAGCTACACCCTGGAATCCTATGACTAGCCGAAACATTGGTGCTTATTTATCCGGCAATACCACGTTATACTGGCGCCCAACATGGGGCGCCAGTGCAACGTGGTGGGTGATTCAATTGGGATGATGAATGAAGTCTTATTTTCACGTCACGTCATACAGTATTGAAATATCGTAGATTATAGTTATTCGAAAACCGTTTTTTTTTCATTCATCTAGCCATCAAGCCGGCAAAAGTGACGAGAGAAAAAGAATGAGAAGTGACAAACATAAAAAAATATTTAACAAAAAATAAAAACCGACTTCTAAAACACTGAAGAGTTAAAAATTATATAAGAATAAGTACAGACAACATCACACTTCTATATTGAAGTCGGTGGCAAACGATGATCTCCTATAAAGTCTTAAAAAAATAATATTATTTTTAACTTTTCAGTGTTTTTGAAGTAGGTTTTAATTTTTTGTAAAATATTTTAACTTTTACAATTTAGTACATTTTAACTTTTTAGTGAAGGAATCGTTTTAGTGAAAGAAACCCTAATTTAATACCTAATTAGCGTTTCCCTCGATTTTCATAGGATCCCATTGTCAGCTCCTGACTTAAGTGACCTTGGGACCACCCAAAGAGTATACTCTATCAAATACAAAAATTATTTTGAAAATCGGTCCAAATTTGGCGGAGTAATCGCGTAACATACACACAAAACACGTTGGACACACCTTAAAATTTAAGGGTTCTCCTCGATTTTCATGGGATCCCATAATCAGATCCTAACTTTGGTGACCATGGTACCACCCTTGGAGTATACTCTATCAAATACGAAAATAATTTTGAAAATCGGTCCACAATTGGCGGCGTAATCGCGTAACATATACACAAAAAAAACGCATCGAATTGAGAACCTCCTCCTTTTTTGAAGTCGGTAAAAAAAAATAAATGCAACCAGTAGGGTTACTCTTGAACCGAATCCGATCGATCGGCATTGAGATTGTGATTTTTCGTACGCTTATTTTTACGCATTGGCTCTAAATTAACCTCGTATTGTGCGGATTTTGGGAAAACCAAACTTAGTATTATTAATTTTTATCAAAATACGGATCCAATTTGGCGCTAGTGTTGTTACTCAAGCGTTATGAAAAGTCACAATCTAAGGACGATCCATCGAAATTGGTTCAAGAGTAACCCTACTGGTTAGACCGGAATGCAACGTGTTGCTTTATCTAGAAAAATATAGCCGTCGTTACAGCTATAGCATAATTTTTAATCACGAGTTAAAAAGAGCCAGTGGAGTAAGAAAGAGTGAATTGTAATTTGGCCTGTGTATATTGACTTAAATTTTCATGAGTTCAGTCATAGTCTTTTTCATTCCGATTTATAAGCAAATTATGATAGCAAGAGCAAATGCATACCTACATAAACAAGTAACTGTCATTTTTTTTACATAATATTATCTGTGATAATAGGGAAGCTCTTGAGTCTTCATCTTCGGCCAATGAAGGAAGTGAACCTCACCTGATCTTCTCACCAACTGTGGAATGGACATCTTACCTCTAACTCTCAGAACACATGAAATTATTAACATTGTTATCTATCTATACTTATATATGTATAAAAGGAGATGTTCCCATCTATACACGCACGCACAACCGTAACCGCTAATGGTGGAAACGTGAAAT
Organism: Schoenobius gigantellus; assembly: GCA_963935595.1. Lineage (NCBI taxonomy): Eukaryota > Metazoa > Arthropoda > Insecta > Lepidoptera > Crambidae > Schoenobius > Schoenobius gigantellus. Next base: position 7,422,471 of record OZ012557.1, read on the forward strand.
TTGGACAGTTGTTTTAATTCAAAATGCATACTAAGAAGGGATTTAAAAAAAATAACCCTAAAGGGATGAAATATGGGTTGAAATGAAAGTTTGTATGGATTTTTTTTAAGTTAGCAACGATTTTGATAAAACTTGAGATTCGTGCTCTTAAAAATATTTCATTGGACACGTGTTTCATGGTTTATTGGAATTCACTCCCTTAGGGTGCAAAATAGGGGTTGAAAGTTTCTATGGAAAATATTAAAAATCTGCTCCAATTTCTATGAAGTTTATTATCCGAGCTCCTAAATATAAAAAACAGAAAGCTAGTTAAGTATAGGTACCGGACTTATATGTTAAAGCAGTTGAATAATATCATCATCACAGCTCATATACGTCCCCACCGAGAAGCATGAGACTACCCTAACTAGTTATCTTAGAGCGATTTGGCCTTAGTCAAATCACGCTGGCCCAGTGTGGATTGGTTGACTTCACATAAAACTTTTGAATTACTTCGCTGGTGTTTGCAGGTTTCCTCACGATGATTTCCTTCACTGTAGGAGAGTCAGATAAATATACAGTTGACAAAGTTCGCGGTCTACCAGTAGTTTTTTTGGGAAACATTATTTCAAAAAAAAAGAAAATTCTGACCCGTGGTCACACTGTTTAGTAGTTACACTGGTGTAACCACTGAGCACACTTATGACCGATAGTTACACTAATGTAACAATCGGGCATATCTATGACCGGTGGTTACATTCAAACATCACATTGGTACATGACTGGATCGATCGCGGGCCTCCCTACTCGAGGCATAGGCCAGTGCCGAGACCACAGCGCCACCGACGCTCGTTGAATAATATATATATACACGGTTATTTTTTTATCACCCTGGAAAATTTTAGGGACGCTTCAGGACACATCCATAAATATATATAAAAAAAATGAAATAAAATTTTTTTAAAAAATACAAAAATAATAAAAAAATCTCATAAAATGCTGCTCTCAGATAGTGCAACATTTTTTGGATTTTTAAAAAAAATTATATTGATGGCGCCTAAAGTAGACGCCACCACGTCGGCGAGTCGCTGATTGTTCTATGCTGAATTTAAAACCGAATACAAGATAATAATCCTTACCCCTAATCCGGTCCGGTCTCCGTATGTAGCCGGTGGACTTCCTGAGCTAGCTCGAAGGAAGTCGCGGCCCTGAAGGGCTGCTGTCAATCCATCGAACCACGACCGGAACACATAGGCCTATTAGGCCACCAACACTCCCGAACTCAATTAACGGACACAATTATTTGGTGCGCCGCGCAAAACACAATCTATTATATATTTCTCGAAAACGCGCCGCCCGGTAACCTATTTGAATGTCATTACATTCGACACGACTGACATGTCACATGCGGCCGGCCGCCACAGGCTCTCACATGCACAGACTATATGCAGTGTTGCCACTCGCTCTTCGGTCGCGGCTTAGCTGTCATAGTGAGCGCGCGCATCCCCGATTTGTTTTCGTTGTTTCGATATCGTTTCCAATTGAATTGGCTTCAGTTTTTATTATTGAGTTTTGTTTCGTAATTTCTGTTATTGTGTCGTATATAGAATAATATAATTTGTATGTTTGAAGTCAAACACACAAATTATTCCGTTGTTAACGTCTTGTTTTTTGGGTGTCTTTTGTTCTTTTTTTGGTATAGATTTCATTCTTTTCCTTATTTAATTTTTGTTGTTGATCGATATTGGTGTGCGGGGCGTTGCCCCGGCATCAGTAGTAGTTTATCTATTTGTCTATTTCGTTGTTTGTTGTTCGTTCTATTTTTTTTGTCGTATCAAGCCATTATTATTATTTGTTTAGGTTAGGTTCATTTCAGATAGGTTAGTTTTGTTTTCTTTTTGATCGTTGTTTTTTGTTAAAGGTAAAGGGTACTGTGCCATTTAGCCAAGTTACTTTTTTTTTAATATAAAGGAGTTACTCTCCGCGGGGCCGGGGATTTGTTCCCGGTCATTATTTTTGTTGGACTGAAGACAGGACAACCTTGCTCTGTTTTCGCCTACAGAATCTCTGCTGGGCTGGGCCCACTATTGGACCATGTCCGACTCGGACATCATGTCCGAGACGGACGGTGCAGATGAGGGGGGGCCTGTTAAGGTTGCCATCCGTGTGGCGAAGAGCCGCTCACCGGTCAATGGCGGTGCAGCGAAGCCAGTTGATGGTGTAATGTCCCCGGTTTTGTCGCTGTCCAACGGCGGGGGGGCAGCGCCCCGTCAGAGCTGCGATAAAGCGGGAAGATCTCGTTCCGTCTATCGGGACATTACTAGCGGGAAAGCAGGATTGTCGGAGGCGGATATCTCGCTACCGCGAGTTGGTGGTAGAAAGAGGCCAAGTTATAGCCGCTTCTTCCAGGATCCCTTAGCCACGGACCTGGAAATAACGACAGAGGCAGAAGAGGTGGTAACGGCGCCTTACGCTCCCAAGGTCGCTCGTACTAAAAGGGGCAGAGGAGGCCTAGGACATAGTGTCGGGCTCTCTCAGGCTAGGCGGGAGTTACAAATGTTGGAGGCCGATACTGAGTCAGAGTCTGACCAGGAGTCGGTGATTGCAGAGGCCCCCGAAAAAAGGGGGAAAGGCAAGGGGAAGCGCTCTCCCGAGCCCACTGCCGAGCTCCTTTGCGGCAAGGCCGAGGAAAGTGTGAACGCGCTGTTAGGAGTAACACGTAAGTCCCGGAACTTAAAAGGGACTTACGTGAAAGAAATTAAGGACGCCTCCGACTCGCTCCTGGAGATTGTCCGCACCCTGGCGTCCAAGAAAACCTCGGAGGAGGTGCGTCGGCTTCAAGCCGACAACAAGAGGCTCCGGGGTCAGCTGGACGTCGTTGAGGGTGAGCTAAAAGCCCTTCGTCGGGCCTTCTCGGAACGGGGGCTCGAGCGCCCTAAGGGCCGTTGTGTGGTTGCGGCCCCCACGATTGTGGATAACGTCGAACCGGAGGCTGTCGACTCCGAGGGAGACGATTTAGAGGAGCTTCCGGAGGTGGAGCAGCCGGCAGCCCAGCCGGCCAGGGCCGTCCCCGCTGAGGGAATCTCCAAGAGGGAATTCTTGGAGAGTATTGAATTCCTTCAGCGGGAGTTGCTGGCCCAAGTGGGTACAATGGTTTCGGCCCGACTAGAGGGCCTCGAAATAGATGGGCGCCTAATGCCGGCCCCGATTCGCAGGCCACCGCTGGCGTCGGATCGCGTGAAGCAGCCGCAGCCACAACCGCAGCGGCCAGAGAAAACGCTGACGGTCAATACCACTCTTGCCCCACCGGCCAATATGCCGAAAGAAGCAAGAGTGGTAAAAAAGAAGTCTGCGGCAGTCCCGTCTACCTCTGGGGTCGTGGCAAGCACGGCGAATATAGAGGATCCCTGGACCGTTGTCACTAAGCGTGGCCGGAAAAAGCCGGCAGCGGAGGTGACGGTGCCCAAGAGGGCCACCGTGGCGCAAAAGATGCCAAAACTGCCCAAGGCACCACGTTCCCTGGCGGTGGTGTTGGCCCTCAAACCGGAGGCGGTGGCGAAGGGTCTCACTTATAGTGAGGCTATTGCCAAGGCCAAAGCCTCCGTCAGCCTTGGCGCCCTAGGCATAGGACCTGCCAAGTTCAGGACGGGTATTACCGGAGCTCGAATTATCGAACTCCCTAAGGAGACATCCCCGTCCCAAGCCGACACGCTGGCCGCAAAGCTAGGGGAAGCGCTTGGGGATGCGGCAAAAGTGTCGCGTCCTGTGAAGACAGCGGACATTCGTGTCGTCGGCTTAGATGACTCGGTGTCCGCTGAAGAACTATGTCAAGTCTTGGCGCAGGCCGGTGGCTGCCCGGCCCACCACATAAAGGTGGGCCGAGTGCATACGGGGCTGCGGGGTGTCGGGGCGGCCTTCGCCTCGGTGCCTGTGGAGGCGGCGAGGCGTCTGGCTGATGCTGGTCGGCTCGAAGTTGGATGGAGTTCTGCGTCCATCCAACTTCTGGAGCAAAAGCCCATGCGGTGCTTCCGCTGTATGGGCTTGGGGCACCCCATCCAGCGGTGCCCCTCTGCCAAGGACCGCAGTGAATTGTGTTTCCGCTGCGGCTCCGACGGACATAAGGCGGTGGACTGCGCGGCGGCGCTAAATTGCGCCGTCTGTGCAGACGCCAAGAGACCGGCCAGCCACAGGATGGGGGGTATGAATTGCAACCCCCCGTCGGTCAGGGGCCGTTTGGCCCCGGTAAAGGTGACCGTGGCGCCGAGAAGCCCGGCAACACCGACATCTCCGGCACCACAGTTAGCACCGGCCGCAGCCGCGGTCCAGGAGGAGCCCATGGAGACCACCAATGCCTAGTGGTCCCATTAAGCTCCTCCAAGCGAACATTAACCACTGCGCCGCGGCACAAGACCTCTTGTGTCAGACCGCGGCGGAGTGGGGAGTGAGTTTGGCGATTGTGGCGGAGCCGTATTACGTCCCGCCACAGTCGTCAAATTGGTTGGTGGCGGCAGATGGTTCCGCCGCCATAATGCGGGTGGCGCGTGGCACAGCCCCCTCTCTCGTTTTTAGAGAGAGGGGCACTGGCTACGTTGCCGCCATGTGGGGGAGAATGCTGATCGTCTCAGCGTACTTCTCCCCCAATCGCAGCCGGGCGGACTTCCAAGTCTTCTTGGCTGCGTTAGAGGGGGTCGTCCGTAGGACGGCCCCGGTACCGATGCTAGTTGCGGGGGACTTTAATGCATGGTCCACCGCGTGGGGGTCCTCCCGCACCAATGCGAGGGGTGGAGATCTGGAGTCCTGGGTTCTGTCCCTGGGGCTCCAGATTCTGAATAGGGGCTCCACCCCTACCTGCGTTCGGGTGCAGGGCACGTCCGTGGTAGACGTGTCCTTTGCCACCCCCTCTCTCGCCAATCGAATCAACGACTGGCGAGTTGAGGAAGATGTGGAGACCCTGTCGGACCACCTTTATGTCCGATATGAGGTCTCCACGGCATCCCAAGGGGCCCCGAACCGCAGGGGCTCCGCAGTGAGTGCCTTTCCTCGATGGACGCTCACCAAGCTCCGCCCGGACGTGGCGGAGGAGGCGGCGATGGTGCGGGCGTGGTCAGAAGTGCCACCCCACCTCGCCGGGGATGCCGATGGCATGGCGGATTTCTTCGCAGACGATATGAAGGCCGTCTGCCAAGCCGCCATGCCAAGGGCGCAGGCCTGCCCCGAAAAGGGACAGGTGTACTGGTGGACGCAGGAGATTGCGGACTTGCGTACCACCAGTATGAGGGCCAGGCGTGCCTACGTGTGTTGTCGTAGGCGCGCCAGAACTACACCCGACGAGGAAGCTGAGCTTCGTCGGGTGTATGCGGCAGCCAAGAAAGCCCTGCGGAATGAAATCTGCAGGGCCAAGGAGGAGTCCAGAGAGCACTTTATTCGGCTCCTGGACGACGATCCGTGGGGGCGTCCGTACCGAATGGTGAGGGGGAAATTTAAAGCTTCTGCTCCCCCCACCGCAGCCATGGATAGGGGGCTTCTGGACCGGGTGTTAGGAACTCTGTTTCCAGATCCCGGTCCGTTCCAGCCCCCCAGAATGGTCCCCCCGGACACTCCTCCGGTGGAAGTGGCTGCCGCCATCCCTCCCGTGTCGAACGCGGAATTCGACACGGTGAGGAAACGGTTCCGGCGCAAAAAAAAGGCGCCGGGGCCGGACGGTGTCCCAAATAGGGTTCTGGCCCTCGCCCTGGGACACCTCGAAGAGCGGTTCCGGGCGGTGCTCGATATGTGCATCGCCTCGGGCCGCTTCCCCAGGCGGTGGAAGGTGGGCAGGCTCTGCCTCCTAAGGAAGGAGAGCCGCCCGGCGGATTCCCCGTCTGGTTACCGGCCGGTGGTGCTGCTCGACGAGGCAGGGAAGTTCCTAGAAAAAATTCTGGCTTCCCGCATCGTCGAGCACCTGGAGGACCGGGGGCCGGACTTGGCAGTCAACCAATTCGGCTTCCGCACCGGTCGGTCCACGATGGACGCGGTGGCCCTCCTCAAGAGGTGGACTGAGGAGGCCACAGCTCGTGGGGAGACTGTTGTTGCGGTGTCTCTTGACATCCGCAACGCCTTTAACAGCCTGCCCCACGAGTGCATTAAGGAGGCACTCCGTTTCCACTGGGTGCCTCCGTACCTCCGCGCCCTCGTGGAGGACTACCTAGAAGGCAGGTCAGTTCTCTACGAGGGCCCGGACGGTCGCGTCCATTCGTGGGCAATGGCGGCAGGTGTACCCCAGGGTTCCGTACTGGGTCCTCTACTATGGAACCTGGGGTACAACTGGGTCCTGCGTGGCAACCTCCTTCCACGATTGGAGGTCGTCTGCTTCGCCGATGACACGCTGGTCGCGGCGAAAGCGAAAACGGGAGAGGAAGCGGCCCACCTTGCGTCGGTCGGCACCTCCTTGGTTGTCCGACGCATCCGCCTCCTGGGTCTGGACGTGGCCCTCGAAAAAACGAGGGCAATGATATTCCACGCCCCCCGTCGCAGGATCCCATCGGGGCTCCGCGTCCGAGTGGAGGGGGTCCATATACCGGTTGAGGCGCATTTTAAGTACCTCGGCCTGGTTTTGGATTCCCGATGGAGCTTCGAGGAGCATTTTAAGCTCCTCGCTCCACGGCTGTGCGCCGCCGGAGCCGCACTCGGGCGGGTCCTCCCCAACGTAGGAGGACCAGGATCGGCTTGCCGTCGGCTGTATCACGGGGTAATACGGTCGATGGCACTCTATGGAGCCCCGATATGGGCGGAGTGCCTCTCCCCCCGTACGGTGGCCCTTCTGAGACGTCCACAGAGGGTCATAGCAACCCGGGCCGTGCGAGCCTATCGCACGGTCAGCCACGGCGCGGCCTGCGTTCTTGCGGGCCAAACGCCGTGGGATGTCGATGCACGCGTACACTCGGGGGTGTATCGGCATCGGGTTGCTGTACGAGAACGGGGGGGACGATCTGCTCCACAGGAGGTGGAGCGAGTTCGTACCCTGGCGCAGAGGGAGGCTCTGCGCCAGTGGGGTGAGGCACTCGTCTCCCCAGCTGCCGGCCACCGGACGATCGAGGCGATTCGTCCGGTTTTGGAGGAGTGGGTTGGGCGCCGGCAGGGCAGCCTAACATTCCGCATGGTGCAGGTACTTACCGGGCATGGCTGCTTCGGTCACTACCTGCACCGGGTCGCCCGTCGGGAGGAAACGCCGCAGTGTCGCCACTGCGACGCTCCCGACGACACTGCCGAGCACACACTATTGGTGTGCCCGGCTTGGCGACGCCAGCGCAGTGAACTCAACGCTGCGCTGGGAGGCGGAAACCTCTCGCTGCCGAGCATGGTCGTGGCCATGCTCCGTGGCGAGGCGGAATGGGAGGCTGTCGCCTCCTTCTGTGAGGACGTAATCTCGCAGAAGGAGGCCGCGGAGAGGGAGCGGGAGGCAGACCCTCAAGCCGCTCCCATCCGCCGCAGACGGATAGGCAGGCGAAGACGGGCATTCGCAGAAGCGATGCCCGTCTAATGACCCTGCCGTGGAGGCCTGCGTGCACGGTTGGCCCCGTGCACGCCGCCGTAAGGCCCTCCGTCTGGGGATTGCCCTGGTGTTCTCGGGCAATCCCCCCTTGGCGATAGCCCGACCAATTGGTCGGGCTTGCCCGGGCGCGTGGGTAGTGGAGTCGCACTGTGGACCTTACCTAGCGCGGCCATAAGGGCAGGGAGAACACCGGGGGGTTTTAGTGGGTAGGCCTGGTATTCTGCCAGGAGAGCCCCACACACGCCCGCCGTCTAGCCCACGGCGGGTACGGTGCGGTTACGCATTTCCCCCCGAGAAAAAAAAAAAAAAAAAAAAAGTGTTGCCACTCGCTCTTCCTCGAGCGTAAACAAATATAAAACTAAATAAGTGAGTTATTTTTTTATTCATATTTAAAACATTCTAATACCATGTCGTGAAGCGTCCCTAAAATTTTCCAGGGTGATAAAAAATAACCGTGTATATATATATAATAGGTTGGGGAAAAAGTTCCTTCGCATTTTTTAAGAAAATTCAAAACATTTTTTAATATAGTTTATTTACATTTAACTAAAGTATGTAGGTACCATTTTGTTCGATAACTTTTTGCCATCTTGTAGGTAGGGACATGATCCCATTGCTATAGAAATTTTGGGACTTCTGGTCAAAATACCGCGACAAGTGGTTTTGGCAGTCCTCTCGTGATGTTAACCTGACACTGCCTAAAGAATTCTGAAGAGACCGAAACAGGTGGAAATCTGAAGGTGCAAGGTCAGGACTATACGGCGGATGCATTAACACCTCCCAGCCAAACTCTCTTAATTTTTGCTGAGTGGCTAAAGATGTGTGAGGTCTAGCGTTATCATGATGAAAAACCACACCCCTTCTGTTGATTAATTCCGGCCGCTTTCTCTCAACTTCTTGCTTTAATCTTATCAGTTGTTCGCAGTAGAGTTCAGAATCGATGGTCCTGCCTGGTGGTAACAGCTCATAATGAATAATGCCCTTCCAATCCCACCACACACACAGCATCACCTTGTTGCGAGTTAACCCGGGTTTCGCCACAGTCTGTGAAGCCTGACCGGCCTTTGACCACGACCTTTTTCGCACGTTCTTGTCGTACGTGATCCACTTTTCATCACCAGTTATCAGCTTCTTCAAAAATGGTTCGGTTTCATTACGTCGTAATAAAGAATCACAAATGAGTACACGGTTCATTAGGTTTCTTTCAGTGAGCTCGTGAGGTACCCAAATGTCGAGCTTTTTTGTGTACCCAGTTTTTTTCAAATGCGCCAAAACTGTTTTGTGGTCAATTCCCAGTTCTTCAGCTACGTCGTAACTACTGACATGCCGATCTTGCTCCACTTTTTCAAAAATGGCATCCATTTTATCTGTAATAGGGCGACCAGAGCGACGTGCATCTTTGACATCAAAATTTCCGGATTGAAAACGCTTAAACCAAATTTGTGCTACTCTCACAGACACTGCACTAGGTCCATAAACATCGCAAATTTTTTTCGCGGCTTGCGTTGCATTTTTACCTTTTTTGTAGTAAAATTTTAAAATGTATCGAATTTCTTCATTAGATTCACTCATCTTGGCGGTACGAAAAACAAATTAAAATCACACATTTTCCTAATTTGAATTTGGAATTATGTTCTTTAAAATTTAAACTTTCAATGATACCAAAACCAGCCAGATACAAATAGTATAGCCAAAGAGATTTTATTACAAGTTTATACATACTATAATGCGAAAAGACTTTTTCCCCAACCTAATATATATATATACTGCATATCACAATTTATTTAATAACTTTTAGGTTAATTTCTATTGAGTATTCAGATTGCGCTATTTATATTGTAAAACCAAAGCTCGAGGGAGACTCTGTACCAGGGTCGTGTACATGGGTACCTCCATCTTACCTATTTCTGCCGCAAAGCAGCAGAGTTTGCATTGCTGTGTTCCGGTTTGAAGGGTAAGATATGGCACTGAAATTACTGGGTACCATGACTTTACATCTTTAGTCACAAGTTGGCAACGTACACTATGGTTCTTGCGGGGGTTGCAGTTAGCTGCGAATCTCACAGCAACCACATGTATTATAGGTGACTGTTACCACTTACCATCAGGTGGGCAGTTTGCTTGTTTGACAACTGATTGCAATAAAAAAGCCTTAATTTTATAAAAATATCCCAATAGTCGAACAAGCTATTAATTCTTATACGACAGCAGCAGGAGCCAGCAGATGACAGAGAATAGTAAGTAGTAGGTATTATAGGTAAAAAAATAAGAAATAGCGGGCGAAGAGGTCCACCTTCTATCCCTACAAGGTGGACCTCTTGAGATGGACGACCTATGATGATCGAGGAAAGCCGATGGAGGCGAGAAACGCTGCTTTGGAGAACACTGGGGCAGATTTATATCCAACAGTGGGCGTCTTGTTTTGCCGGTCCTAAGCCCGTAAAGTAGGAAGGTAAAATTGTTATCAACTCAGTGATGACTTTAAATCGGCGACGTTGCCAATTCGCGTTGATTCAATGTTTTGCCTACAAATTCACTCAGTGTCCATATCAGTGCAGTATGTTTTGGATATTTTAGAAAATTAATATCTAATTAATTAGGTGAGTTAATTTCATTAATAATGTTTAAATAATTCTACTGCCGTGTCCTGAAGCGACCCTTAAATTATCCGGGGTGATAAAAAAGTAACCGTGTATATGCCCTAACGATAGAAACATAGTGGTTGGTACGTTGATAGCTCAAACACAGTACACGGTCATGATTTGCGGGCGATCTCGTAGATACACGTTAATTTGTCGATGTGTCTTTATTGTGAGGTAATATTTTCATAGTGTGCGTATCTGTACCTAATTGAATTCTAGATTTTCGTAGTGTGCCATGCGTGTTTACCTCTCCTCCCGCGAAATGTGGCAGAAAAATGTATTCTACGATTTGTTGCCTACATAGTCTCCAACTACATAGATAAATGCTCTAAGGGTAAAATAAAACGGAAACCGTGTAGAAGCTTATTATGGTTACCTTGGCAACTGTCAGTATGTTAATGCAAAGGAAAGTAAACTGGGTTGTTTTAGGACATGAGACTTTATTCTCAACCAGCTGTTGCCCGCGACTTCGTCCGCGTGTATTTGATTATATCACGCGGTTAACTGTTATACAGCAAAAAATAAATAAAACAAAAATACAAAGTTTGTATTAATGCGTAAATCGTAGATAAAAAGAAAATGTGAACAATTGGACACAGATTATTATCCAACTTAACCTAGCCAGTGATTGAACCCGGATCCCTGCAGGCAAAAGGCACTTGCGGTACCATAAATGACCACTGTGCCACAGAGGTCTTTTGATTGACACGATCAGCAACAATAAAACCGACCAAGTTCGAGTCATAGTCGCGCACGAAGGGTTCCGTACCATATCTAGCTAGTACCTTATAATGCCTCTTTATAGACAACGTTCGACGTGGTTTGGTTCGGAACATAAACAAACAGTTTGTTTGGTTGACTTACACGGGAGAAACCCACATAGAGCTGACCGTGTGAGAAACAGCCGACGCTGAGGTCCACGCCGGCAACACGTAGCGTCTGCCCTTGGGCTTTATTTATAGTCATTGCATAACACAAACTCACCGGGAACTGTACACGTTTGAAATGGAATAGGTAATTATTGGGAATCAGTGGGATTCGTGGTATAAAAACTCTTTCACCGACGCCACATCCCGCCAAAATCTCCGCTTCTATTATGTTACGCTGCAGAGAAGTAACTTTCAGTCTTGTCCCGTTGCATAATTTTGGGGGACTTAAATTTCGCAACAAAATAATTAATTGGGACGCCAGTTTTTAAATTAATCTTGTGTGCTGGAAGTCCAGGAGCGCTCAGAGAATTAAGAAATTCAACGGGATTATTGGTAGCGTCATCTTGCTCCATTACTCTGTTGAAAGAAGTATACTCAACTACTTCTCCTTCAACATTGTTGAGTATATCCAAGTTGATTCTTGCGGCTTGGTCATTTCGCGGAGTCAAAATTGCTCTTTCGCAAAGCCATTAGTTCTCATGATTTGTTATTTGATTTTGTTCACCATACACGGAAGAAATAAGTTCTTCCCCTTTTGATTAATTTCAATAGCGCGTTCTAAAACCTAACAGCGCCATTTATTGAAAATTTGCCGAAAAGTATAGGGTAAAAAGTCACCCACGTTAGAACTCGTAGAAAAATTCCGTTAGCGCGCTGTAAAAACGAACAGCGCCATCTATCATATTTTTAGAGAACGATTCTGTAGTGTAGAATGAAACTAAAAATAATTATTATTAAAATCGGTAAACTAAAAATACTTATTATTAATATCTCGTTTTTTAATCGATTTGGAAAAGCCAGAATGTCGGTTTGATATTTTCACAGGTTACTAAACCTGTTCAAGTTCAGCCGGCCAAGTGTGTCAGGCCACATATTGAATAGGGATCTGTAACAATTTTCTTTACAGCTGAATCCCGTCACTTTTATGGGTTTTATACTTAATTCGAGCGGTAATATAAAGTATCAGCATAAGGTAAGTACATAAGTTGTGTGTACTAAGATGTCCAAGTTACTATGGTTTTTAACTATCCCACGGGAACTCTTTAATTTTCCGGAATAAAAAGTATCTAAGATGTTGACCAGGGATATAAGTTATCACCATGCAAAATTTCATTGAAATCGGTCCAGCCGTTTCGGAGATTAGCCCGTACAAACAGACAAACGGACAAACAGAGAAACAAAAAAAAATTGGTAAGTATTTTTCCTCTTTTTACATCCCCCTGACTTGGTTTTAAGCATTTTTTTTCTATGTACAGACATTCGACCTCTACAGTTTTATTATATGTATGTATATATGTATAGATAGATGTGGTAAACCAATTGTTGGCCCTACTGCTTTTTTGAAGCGAAGAAATCTGTTTATGATGCTAATGATCTAAATTGACTAGACCCCATTTGGGCATGCCGTAGGTCCGCCAGGGGATCCGCTGGCCTCGCCATATCCGGCTAAGCCCCCCGAAATCTCTCCGCCCTACATGAGGGTGCGTTCGGAAACGGAAGGCTAATTCACCGAACGCACCCCTGGCGACAGGCCCAGCAGGCGGAGCACGGGCTGCCAAGACGGGACTTGAGTCACGCATTATCTCACAATTTCAGTGACATAATCTCTGTCAGAGTAGCACGGCGGCGCCTATTTAGGCTGCGGTCCGTAAACAGATAACAGCGCTCACAATTATAATCGCCCGGTCCGTAAAAGCGCTAACAGCATGCTTACGACTTCGGTCCGGGGTTTTAGCGTATCAATTTGTCAAACCAGTTTAAAATTTGGTTAGTGTACGACATTTTGCTTTCGATTGCTTCTCAGTACTTTTGTTTTGTGGATTTTCAATTACAATATTGTTTCTCCGCTCCAGTCATTTTGGAGCGAAAACTCAATTATCAAACATTTCAGGACGCGTTTGAGCGCGCTAATAGTAACTTTTATTGATTTTCGGACCGCAGCCTTAGTGTGACTGATGAAGGACTGATGTGATAAAAATTTTTTGACGTTCGTCAAGGGATACGTGTGACTGAGTTTTATCACAAATTTTTTGGCAGCCCATGTACTACGCTCCGCATGCTGCAGTGTAAACAAACTGGGGCTTCGCCTAGAGGAGTCACAAGCCTCCTTAGACCAGGGTTTCCCAACCAGTGAGGCGCGCCCCACTTGGGGGGCGTATAGTGAACCAAGGGAGGGCGCAGCGAGCGGTTCCAGAATTAAACTGTATAAAGAATATATATATTTATTAAAACTGTTCATATAAACTCGCGCGACGCGGACGGTGCCCCCTATGCGATGTCAGCGACACGTTGCAACCATCTTTTGAAGAAAACTAAACACGCAATTTTCTTGACTCCCCATTTCGACTCCAAGGGGGCCGTAGTATTTTAGCATAATGTTGGGCGAGTGAGGCGCATAGGGTAAAAGTTTGGGAACCTTTGCCTTAGACAAAAGCAACACACCTAGTTTTTCGCAGTCGTTTCGCAGAAAAGATAGTACGCTATCTTTTCCGCAGCTAATGTCATATCCATACATTTTTTCTGCGGAACGACTGCGGAAAAATAACCGCGTGGCTTTTGACTAAGGGGGCTGGTTAAACTCGTTTGCGATTTAAATAAAACTAACACATAAAAGAATAAAACGTCATTTATTGGCGTAACGGTATTGAAATATTTACATTAATATAATATAGATATCACAAAACACCTCCAAGTACATTGCAAACGCGAAAACAAAATATTCACTAACAGCATGAGCCATTTATGGCGTTATTCACCTAGTTCTACCGATAGAACAGAATGGAAATACCGTTTGGTTCTACGGTCCGCTTTTGTAATAAATACTATATGGATACTGGATAGGCTTGCTAGACCCAAAAATAGAAATGCCGGACATGATTCATATTGAGCCGGACATTTCGCCTTGAAAGCCTGACGATCTGGTTTTTAAAGGAAAAAAAATTGCAGTGAATCGCAAGACATGCTATCTTCATTTCAAAGTCTAACAGAGGCCGAATCTGATTATGTGGCCATACGACTGTAAAAGGCCGGACTCCTTGCCACCCTAGCAACAATATAGAATATAATAATATTTTCCATTCAGTACTACTATGTAACGCAGTTCTATCAGTAGAACTAAGTGAACCACAACCCAAACTACAGGCATGCTCATCAGAAAATCATTGGAATGAGACATTTCTCTGTTACGAAACCGAATAGTGAGGAAGGAATTAAACAATACCGGTAAATAAAACGTGATAAAAGCAAATTTCTAACAAAAGTTAGCAATAAATAACTTCCAAGAAATCACAAGTAAAAATCGACAAACAAGTTTGTGCACTGTTAACAAAAAATCTGTATAACTGATTACCTGACCCTCGCTACCTCGCGAACATGCGCCGCCCCACGCTCCCACATCTAATAATACTTCGCACTAAAATTGATCTCTTAACATTTAATTGTTTATATTTGGTGTTCTTTATCACTAAATTATTGCTGGCGCACACATTTTGATAGCCAAATCGCTCTTTTTACACAGCTCCGAAAGTTCCTGCTGTCTTCAACCAAAACTCGAAATCTACTACAGCAATACGCTGTTTCAACCAGAACAGCATTTAACGTGACAAATACAAATTATTTTAATTTATGCCTGATACCAAAAGCGGTATGTGATATTAAAAAAACACCTTTATGTAATTTAGATTTGGTTTTGAAGCCCAATTTATACAAGGCGTTTGGTATACACCCTATTAAGCCGAAACCTACCCGTGTTAACATAGTCATATAAAAGTTATGGCGTCGTTGTGAAATTTGAAATTGTAATTTTGCCAATTCCCCATAGGCATTTTTTTTTCACCGATCCAACTATTTGTACGGGTGATTTTAAAATTAATTTTACAATTTTGCATGTTTAATGACGCTATAACTTTTATATAAATATGTTAACATGTTCACATCGGCTCAACAGAGTGTATACCAAACACCTTACATATAAAGTCTAAACTTACACATATAATGACTACAGTCATCTGATCAAAAATCATCATCACTAAACCTTGATTTTGGCAGATGTTACCAATAAAATTCTAACAAACAGTTGTTTTGGACAAAAAGAGCTAAATAAAACATTGCATTCAAAGTTTTTTATGTGATGTGAAATTATTATTTTTTAAAATTTCTTTTGTTGGTACCTACTAACCGCATACAATATTCAATTACATTGTGTTGCCAGAGCAGACCTTTACAAAAAAAAATACTGTCATGTGCACTATAAAATAAAAAAAACTTGTAGAAAATTAATGTGTGTTATTATACAAACTAAGAAGCACCAACCAATATTGCATCCCAATTGCGTTAAGTACGTTTACTTAAAGTAAAAAAAAAACAGCATTTAAGTGAACAGTACAATAGTTTTAAACACCATTTAGTATTTTTCAGACTATCATTTACTATGCAAATCGCCGTGTGATAATGTGGTATTTGACATATTAATATCGAGTTCGTCATCCAAAATATTGTAACATTTTTTTTATGATAAACGTAAACATTTTTTTAATATCGCCAGCGACATAACATACACATATTCTGAACCCCAATTTCACCTCTAGCGTTTTAACATTACAATGACGCGGCCTATATCCTCCTTGGCGTCCTATTCATGTACAGTAAGCTCCTTATCAAGCTATACTGTTTGACCTTTGGAACGTTATTATGTCGCTCGTAATAGTAACGGTTTTCGTAGTGTAAGTGTAAAGCTTGAATGGGAGGAGCTTACTGTACATTCCACATTTCATCAATTCAGATTCAGCGATTAATGGTGCAAAAAGATAACTTCGTATTTAATCGTTTGTAATGGAGTTTTATAAACTGTTTTTAACTATACTTTTTGTTCAATAGAAAACAGCTCAAGCTGTGAACAATCTTTTCGCGCTTTTTAATGAGTATATTAAATTTCATTGAATTACACACAATTTTATTTTCAATCCAATCATGATTTTAAATTAATTTCATTTAAAAAATTTTATAAAATAAAAAATAAAATGAAAAACTGGCTAGGAATTTCAGTTTAAACTATAGCGAGTACTACAATGGACGATTGTAACATTTCATGGTTTTTACATAGGTATTAAAAAGAAACTAATTTAATTTAATTTTCATTAACATTTTACAGCGTGAATAAAATAGCGATATTTGTAATTTTTCGCCGCCATGATGATACATTTTGTCGCTTAATTCACAGCAATCACTGTTAAATACATACAAAATTACTGAGAACCACAATTCAATCAGGTCCGTGCACGCTGCTTCATTTTGCAGTAATACAGTGGCGATGTGCATTGATGTAAACGAATGGAGCGCATTCAGTGCCTTGGACTGTAGTTGTTTTGTTGTTTTTGAACTCACTCTAAGGTGTTGAACGCGTTGCAGGAATAATGTTTTTTCTCCCTCTTTTATGTAAATTTTTAATTTCTCTCCCTTTCTACCAGATAACGTAATAGATTATCGCCCCAATATACATCCAATCTGCCTGAAACACAGGTTAACCCTAGTTCAGGCTCACGTTATATTGTACCTTTTACCAATTTTGTCTGAATTTGATGTTTTATTATGTTATATAAGTTATTGAAATAAAGAATTTGAATCACATAAGAGTATTTCAGTAATAAACGTCAGAGCGTTTTTCAACCATCAAATTCGACGGTTGTTCGGTTGTAATTCGCTCTGACTCTCTTATGGTCTTGAACGGTCCAGTTGTTCCACCCATGCGTCACGCTCTAGGGTATTGAACGGGGTTAGAGCGAAAAGTTGTACTGCGCGCAAAGGTACATTTATGAACTAGGAAAGAAGTGTATTGATAATAATGGCCGTATGGTCTAGTACTCTCTGCATTCTCGAATTTTAAAAAGCGACAATACATAAATATCATTAACAAGACACGGTATCTGAAAATAGCAAAATTGAACACGGTGCTATCATTATTTCTGGAAAATTTCATAAAGCAATTTGCTGTCGCATTTCGACAGTTTCAAAAACGTACATACAGTCCGTTACATGCAGGCCGCATACAACATGCAGTAGTTCTGTGTGATAACAATCAGCCTACTACCTAATTGCTACGGCGCGGCGGCGAACTAAGTGTAGTTAAGTAACGAATAGTGCTAAGCTAGGGGATCACGCTCGTTATACCGAGTTGATGATGCTGTCTCGACCGGGACCGACGCCTATGTATTTCACTGTAAAGGAGAAAGTTTAAAAGTTAAGCAACATACGAGTATGCTGTGGTCACAGACGTATAAAGGGAAGAAGACTGAACGTATCGTTCAAAAAGCGTGGCAACTTTACCACATGTAAACATTACTCACACACAAACAATATTAATTTAATTTTATTGTAATTTCTGGAGTTTTATTATATGATGCGTTAGAACGCTTCGGGGCACAGCACTTTACTATTGTTCTTGTCCGATTAGCAGTTATTTTTATTTATAATCACAAAACAAAACATTGGTGTCGATTCAGACATACAACTTAATTTAACTAAACTAATTTGACAGGTCTAAAAATAAAGCAGTCACTTTTAATCCTTTAGAGAAAAAGAAAGATGGCGATAGTTGTAATCCTGTCAAATTAGTTTAGTTAAATTAAGTTGTGTGATTCAGACATACAACTTAATTTAACTAAACTAATTTGACAGGTCTAAAAATAAAGCAGTCACTTTTAATCCTTTAGAGAAAAAGAAAGATGGCGATAGTTTTAATCCTGTCAAATTAGTTTAGTTAAATTAAGTTGTGTGTCTGAATTGATACCATTATAACACAATGTCACGACGCCATTTGTCTCTTATTTTGACAAAGCTAAACATGGCGTCCACGTGGCGTCTGCTACGGCTTCGGAAAAGTTTTTGTGTGCGTTAGTATGGCCATTGACGAAAAACAAAAATAGCGATATGTCATGTCACTTTGGAGTGAAAGTAAAAACGATATACCTTACTTATGACAAATGTGTGTTAAGTGTCTGCTTCCCTTTATACGTCTGTGGCTGTGGTCAAGACTCCGATGGGTGACCAAAACATTGTTAAGAATCTCAAGCTCCACATACTTTGAAAGGTAAATTAAGCAGTAGGTTTTGGTTCAGTGGGCCTAGACAACAGCCACAAGCTTATATTTCCGCAGTCGTTCCGGAGAGATGTATGGAAATGACATTAGAATGTGACAGCCTCACGCTATTTTTTCCGCAGTTATTATCATCTCCATATATTTTGTTTTCTGCGGAACGACTGCGGAAAATGTAACGTGTGGCTTTTGTTGAGCCTGGGACAACCTCACGCTATTTTTTCCGCAGCTAATATCATCTACATACATTTTTTTTCTGAGGAACGACTGCAAAAAAATAAGCGTGTGGCCTCTGACTAGGCCCACAGATCTTACTCGGGTCGTGTGGGTACATCGTCCCATTGGATTTAGAGAGAAATCGAGAGTACACATGCCCCATAGCTTGACCAAAACACGATAAAGGGCGCGTTCCATATAAGAACGGATTTGCAATATTTTCAACATTTTTAGCATCAACATTTAGAGCAAGTTTCATTAGCCTTTAGTGTTAACTTTTCGTACTGGTTTTGTGTGTTCCACTCAAACATTTTTGCCACTACTACAACACAATATACAATACAATACAATTTTAAGTTGCTGGAATATGTAGGTAAGGTGTCAAAATTCAGCATTAAAAATCAGTTTCTTCCGTTTCATTTCTAAAAATTAGCGCGGATATAAATGTCAATATTTCTTATATGAAACGCAAAACGAGGCTAACATCCGATGTCAGCACCAGCAAAGTTGTGCTGCTTATCTGGCACACAGCAAATGATTTGTAGTGGTCATGCTGGGGGGGGGGGGGAGGCTGTATTTGCACAGACAGTAATTGTGCTCTATGGTCACGAAGGAAACATAGAGATAGATGCAATGTATGATTCGTAGGCCAATATTATTGTCCTGACGAAGCACATTTACAGTTTTAGAAACTCAGCGGTGCTACAATCAATTCGATTTCATCAAATATTAATGAAATACGTATAGGTGTCCATTAATATTTTGCTTTTCAATAATTATGTTTACACAAAAATGAAGTGCCGTATCATTTGTTGTTTTAATTACACGGTCGAAAGAAATACAGTTAACGATAAAATCTTTTCGATCTACTAGTAAAATTTCTTCTGGAGCATTCGACATTCAACTAAAACTAATATTTTACAGGTAGTGCCATCTAGCGCGGGAATACGGGAAACATGTTTTGAACGCATCCACAAAGCGAGCTTTTCGAGTCATTCCGTTCCTCACTAGATAGCTATTTAACGCCCCCTCGACTCTGCATATTAGCTTCATTCATTTCATAGAAAGCGTCGAACAACATCTCATAATGTTTACTCCGTATCTTATAGTATCTTTTGTGTTTATGGTTAGTCTTTGCCGAGATCAGATACTGTGATCCAAGATAGGTCTGGGAATTTAGTTATCCTTTATGCCTTTATTACTAGGCTCACCTGGTATTTCTAGGAAGTTTTCTATCGCCTTGACGTAGTTAATCGCCTGCTTCGGCAGCTTGTCCATCTCACGCACGCCCTCCGTGTTACACGCCCATCCTTCCAGCGTTATGTATTCCACCTGTAATGGTCCCGTATTTTGTTAAGTACCATAAAAATCTGCTAAATAATTGGCCAAAAGTTGCTAAATTAAATGATAAATTAACAACTCTCACCTCCACATTGCTGAGTTCCGTTATCGAAGACGGGAAGTAATCAATTTTCTTTCCGTTCAATTTGTAACCCACCCCTATTTTGATTTCTTTCAGTGTGTCCAATATGTCTATCTTTGTCAAGCACAACCTGAAATGGATTAAAAAAATATGCACATCTTAATAACAATAGTGACATTCTCTATTGGACAAAGAACAACTGTTAAGGAAAGAGAATAAAAAAACACTTGAAAAAATAACTAACTGCATCGGAGTTTAAATAAAAACCAGACTTCAATTCAATAAATTTCACAGTGCATGAACAAGTTATGATTATGTGCGTGATTAATCTCTCCAAGATTAGTATAACCACCGTGCCAGGATCCAGAGTTGGTCTCTGTTTATATATTTTAGGGCTAGGTAGGGCACAACGTTTAGCTCTCTAATGCACAACACCATTGGAACCTGGACCTTATAGAAGACCTATGAGATAGTAATCGTTGTCTCAACGCGTGAGTTTCACGATTAGTCAACATCAGTTGTTATGCTCAGTCTAGTTGGTGGTAGGGCTTGCTAACTACCACCTTAGTTTATCGTATTTCGTCTTATCTGTGTATGTTGCCATAATAACAATGTTGTTGTGTTCCGTCAATCAGAGATAAGATAACCAGTTCCTCAGTTGCTGGAGAATTCGGGTAGAGCTCGCTTTCATCTTCGGTCTTATCATCAGTTACCATCAGATGAAATGAAGGCCAAGAGCTTCCCAGTTATCTATATCTATAAAAATATCGCGTCGCGATGTTTATCCGGGATAAACTACGAAACTACCTAAACTAGTTTGATGAAATGATGAAAAGATTCCAGTATTTGGTCCAACTTAAAGATAGCATTATTTTTACACGATTATTGACGTCAAATTAAATTGTTTGCAAATATTTGTTAGTTCCATGAGTTTTAAACAGATGACGGTGTGAGCTAATTTATCGACACAACACTTGGGTTATCTAGGTTGGGTAACCTTCCAGTAGATGGCGTTATGTCGATTTCTTCACGTATATACCGTATATAATACGTGCTAATGAAATTACGCAAAACCTGAAATTAGTTTGTTCAGAATCGAGGGTAGAATCGAATCCACTAATAAAATATATGGGTCAGAGTGTATCCAATTTTTTAATCCCTTATCGGCGGCGCCACGGCTAAGCGGCAACGTAATCGCAGGCGCGCGACCGTAAAGTTTTAAAATTGTATATATTACAATTTGCAACAAAACAAAAAAAAAGAAAAACTTTCATAAATAAGTTTGTGATTCTTTTAAATAAAAATAAGTTTGCATGTCTGAGGTATAAAAAAAACGAATGACTCACGCAGTGTAGCCGTTGACCAGCGCGGTGTACCTCACCACTATGAGGTCGAGCCAGCCGCAGCGGCGCACCCGCCTCGTGGTGACCCCGACCTCGTGGCCGCGGCTCTGGAGCAGCTGTCCCGTCTCCTGACACAATCACAAGTGACGTCCATCAGTAGGACAAGCTATGTGACGTCCTGCGACGCGCCTCGGCCTATCGGTGCAAGCTATACCAAATGGCCCAAATGGCCGCAATCGAATGACAGAATTCACCAAGTCTTCTTTTCAACGATCTGAGAAGAGAAGAGACTAGAGTTCAAACGATCGACGTTCCGAGTGGAAAAAGTAACATGTAGGTAAAATAAAAGTTTGTATCCCAGAATAAAGAATAGTACTAAAGTACAGAAGGATCACACTCGAAGAAAAGCCAAGTTTAGGTATGAAAATTTACCTACTCTTACGACCTTCATCTGACTGCACGGGAAATTGAAATTTATTGCATGGCACGAGTGTTCCAATTCCGTTACGCGTCGCTGATCCGATACCGATTTGGCGATAAGAGCGCAGGGTTCCCACTCACCGATATGCAGTTATCGTTACAAAAATTACCGATAAACATTTTAAATTAATACGTGCGACGCGGTCAGCGTTCGAGCCGAGTGGCAACCTTTTGCCATACACCGGCCCGGCCGGTGCGTTGGCCAAAC
Source organism: Schoenobius gigantellus (assembly GCA_963935595.1). Classification (NCBI taxonomy): domain Eukaryota; kingdom Metazoa; phylum Arthropoda; class Insecta; order Lepidoptera; family Crambidae; genus Schoenobius; species Schoenobius gigantellus. The sequence continues at coordinate 7,444,312 of OZ012557.1, forward strand.
GTACCTAAACTACGAAGTGAAAACCCCCTGGTTGTGTCATCTGCATACTGCAAGTTCGTAATTTTGTATCCGCTAATCACATCACTAACGCTCTAGTATTCAAGTGATTCGCATTACAAGCGGGGTAGACGCGTAACCGCGCTCATATCTGCTAAGCAAGGCGGTGAAGCGATCGCGCTGTTTGGCGTGAGTAGTACCGCTCCCCTCCCCCGCGGATTTTACCTTCAGTTGAGATAACTATAACTAACTAACGTATTAACTAATAAATAAATAAACTAGTCGATCATAGATACGCGTAGCGTGCTCACATTGCACCCCTTCCAAACGACACAATTTGTCTAATGCCCAATTCGAGGTCATTGAATGGCTGGGACCGCCCGACCTGACGCGACTAAATAGTGCTAAATCAAATCGGGGGGGGGAGGTGTTATTGTCTAAGAAAAAAATCTATTACGATCGCTAACGATTTGACAGTCGCAGTCCATCCATCATTCCTGTATAAAAGTAAGACGGCGTAGAGTCTTGTGTTCATAGCTCAAATCGCAATGGCTGTCAAATTAAAGGCAATTGCGATGACGCTAATTGGCCAATTTTATTTGTCACTTATCTTGCAAGCGACATGTTGTGTGTTCAAGTTAAGACAACAAAATAGAAAGCAAATTGGTCATACAGTTGTGTACGTACGTATGGATGAACAATCTAATTGAAAGCCAATTCATTTGCCAATTTGATCAGTCGTGAAATTGTGTCGTGTGGAAGGGATTTCACGCGCGCGACCTCTACATTATTCCGTCAATGACTGTCTGTGTCTACCTTTTCATTTGGCTACAAAACATGTCCGGGCCTCGAGGGCCAAATGTCCGGCCTTCTACAACGACGAGTCCGGCTTTGTAAGATGACTAGCTTTCCGCTCGCGACTTCGCCCGCGTTATTTTTGTTTTCCCGTGGGATTTTTTTCCCCGTAGGAAAATTACCCTATATCCTTCCCCTGGTTTCGAACTATCCCTATACCAGCTTTCATCAAAATCGGTTCAGTAGTTTCGAAGCTTATTCAATACAAACAAACAATCAAATCATTCCTCTTTAATGAGATGGCAACACTGCACTCACGTCGTTCAGCTCGGTGGGGAAGGGTCCGTCGCCGACGCGCGTGGTGTACGCCTTCACCACGCCCAGAACCTCGCCGATGACCGACGGCGGCAGGCCAAGACCGGTGCACACCCCCCCTATACTGCAGTTCGACGAGGTCACGTATGGATATGTGCCTGAAATGAGCGATGGGCGATTGTTTATACAAGGTCACTTTTTAATTACCAAAAAAATTTTGTGTGCTTGTTCAGACAAGCAAACTGAACAAAGGACAATGTCGAAAATCGCCCCATAACCAACAAAGATTTGATTTACGTCATAATTATATGCACATTTTATAACACTCATAACAAATATATGTTTTTGACGGACAAATCAAAAATATATAAATGTACTTTTAGAAACAAAACCAAATGAAGTAAAATATAGGAATGGTTGTTGTTACCTTTACTCGACTGAATAGAATTAAGTCTATTTTATGTAGGTATGGACATTTATTTATTGGTGTAGATTAAGTTTTTCATAACTTACAACGTAAATTAAATTAAAACATACGTCATTAGTGTTTTTGACTTGCTTTATAATTTCGGAATTTCTTGGTATTAGCCCTACGTAGCCATAATAACGTTCTTTGATTGATTGCAATAATAATTATTTTAATAATTCTAAACGTATGTGTATTGCTCTAACGAAATAAAGTGTTACTTCAACTAACCTCAAAATCTGATTCATTTTGATATTTAATTCGATTTCGAAGCTTGTCCGTAGTAAATGATGTGGACGTACAGTATTTACTAATGTCTAATTGTACGAAAAGCATTTTTTCACTGCTGTTGGTATTGGGGCGAACGGACATATTAACGACGGACGGTATATTTGTATAAGTTGCTGTTATACACGGTTATTTTTTTATCACCCTGGAAAATTTTAGGGGCGCTTCAGAACACATCCATTGTTATATAAAAATTAAAAATATGAAATAAAAAATTTTACAAAAAATATAAAAAAAATTAAAAAATCTCTAAAAATGCTGCTTTCAACGGTGAGCGTCGGTGGCGCAGTGGACTCGGCACTTGCCTTCCAATCGGGGGGTCGGGGTTCGAGACCCGCCATGTACCAATGTGTTTTTCGTTTCGAATTTCATATGTACATTTGTCTGACGCTCCTACGGTGAAGGAAAACATCGTGAGGCAACCTGCATACATCTGCGAAGAAATTCAATGATGTATGTGAAGTCGACCAATCCGCACTGGGCCAGCGTGGTTGACTAAGGCCTAATCACCCTAATATAGAGTAGGCTCGAGCCCCTCGGTGGGGACGTATATGGGCTGTGATGATATTTAAATCATTCTAATACCATGTCGTGAAGCATCCCTTAAATTTTCCAGGGTGATAAAAAAATAACCGTGTATAATTAACAAAGTTAATTATTAATTGAAAAAGTTGTCATATAATTTGTGCAATAAAGTGTATAAATAAATAAAATAAATATTTATTGCTACACTATACAGCTGTGCAATGCGCATATACACGGTTATTTTTTTATCATACTGGAAAATTTTAGAGGCAGCTCGGTAGACGCTAGACGACTCATATCAATAAAAAAAACATGTGGTTATATTTTTTAAATTTTATCCGCCAATAATATTAAATTATAGACATTGTTCTAGTTTACTACAAGATAAGGTAAGATTATGAATGAATAAAGCATTTACTACTACGGGCTTAGGAAAATGCGGCAACGTCGCATTATTAATTCAAGCAAGATCAATCTACAACTCGTTTGAAATAAGAGTTATTATTGCACTAGACACTACAATAGTGAAAGACAGAGACAGTGGGCGCCGGCGCCGAGCGCCGGCGGCGGCGTTTTGTTGTTTGCTGTCGCTTGTCGGCACGAGCCGGCCGACTTTAGTTCGCCTTTGACCGCGGCACGTGTGAACGTATCGCGATGTCGCGCCCGCGCCTGACGCGCGGCAATCGGGCGCATTCGGAATTTTAGTTTCAAGTTAACACATCTCGCGAATACACAGACCTTACTCCGGTAGACCGTAGACTTTTACTTGTGAAGTGAAATTAAGTGTTTGGTGTAAGAAAGTGAACCCACAAACGTAAGACTTGGAAGCGAAAACTCTTTTGTTATTAGAACTAAAGTTGATTTAAATTGTTTCTTAGGTAGGTAAGTATTTAAAGTTGATTCCAATTTTTTAACTACGCCAAAACCGTATACCTAGTACTGTTTGTTTTCTTTAAAAACTTTGTTTTGCCGGTCCTAAGCCCGTAAAGTAGGAAGATGAAATTGTGATCAACTCAGTGATGACTTTGAATCGGCGACGTTGTTGCCAGTTCGCGTTCATTCAATGTTTTGCCTACAACTTCACTCAGTGTCCATACCAGTGCAGTATTTTTTGGATATTTTAGATAATAAATATCTAATTAAACAGGTGAGTAAATTTTATTATTAATGGTTAAATAATTCTTCTACCGTGTCCTGAAGCCACCCTTAAAATAACCAGGGTGATAAAAAAATAACCGTGTATACACGGTGTTTCATAATAACCAATAACCATATTCCAGCAAATAAACGATTTGATTTGATTTGATTTGAATAAATAATTTATCGTTATCTAAAACTAATTATTAAATTTTGTTTACTCGTAATGTCATTCAACCCAAAATTTTCATGAAAATCATAGACATGATGATGATACTATGATATACATGAAAATTTTGGGTTGAATGACATTACGGGAAAAACTATTTAATAATTAGTTTTAGATAACGATAAATTATTTATTGGTTATTATGAAACACCGTGTATATGGAGTCATGTCAACATAATAACTATTTAACTGATTCTTGGTTTCGACTTTACCTACCTAAATATTTATAAACAAAACAAACGCAACCCTTGATAATCTGCGAATGTAATCAAAAGATAAGAAAACTTTATTATAAATGAACCTTTGTGGGCTCGGTCCCATACGAGTATGGGATTTCTAGGAACTTGTTACAAACGATTTATAAAAACTAATAAACTAGTGGTTATACCCAAAATCGGTATGGGATTTCTAGGAACTTGTTACAAACGATTTATAAAAACTAATAAACTAGTGGTTATACCCAAAATCCGCATTGCAATTTAGTATACTTAGCCAAATTATTTTCCTTTGTGTTACGGCCACACCTGCGGCTATCGTCTCGAAGCAATGCGAGCTGAACCTTTGTACGTTTTGTACGCTAAAAAGTTATCGCGTATATGCTATGGTCACATTAGCGGCTTCGTTATTTTGCACGATTTATCGTGCAATAATCCAAGATGCCCGAATTCGTTTCCATACGTTGAACTATGGATAATTACTTTCTTACTTCTGCATGTATGCAAACAATTACATAAAGCATTTATCAAAATCTAAAAGGAAACCTAATTTTGGATCCTATATGGTAAACTCAGCTTCATAATGATGTACCTATAAATTATAAAACCATTGCGTCGCACACATCTTAACACATCGAAAACAACCGCCGAAATGAACAACGCTAGTGTGACCACGCATCGCGATATGTTAGCGCGCTAACGCCTTTTGCACACCGACGCCGCGAACCGCGATAGCGAAAACGAAAAAGCGGTGATCAACCGAAATTTAAGCGGTCGTTTTCACACCGCATTTCAATATCGCATTTTCCTACTCATTTGAGTGCAACATGTCGTTTGAGTCAGACGGATTTCTTTCCGAATCTGAAGAAGAAGAACTATTAGTTCTTGTATCGACATTAAGAAAAAGTGGAAGAATATGGGAAAAGACGAATTTTTCGCCACGCTACTTCTTTTTTATATGAATTCTTATAATCTGGATGCCCCATAAGGTATAATTCGGGATAACCTCGAATTTCATTAATAATTTTTTCAGATTCTGCCTCCGCCATCTTGAATCGCCGCGATATTCTGTCCAAAAAGGCAAATCACGTCGTTTCTCTCCCAGCGACGAAACTAAAATGGCGGTACAGTGGCGTCCGTGTGAAACAAGTATCGCGAGAATCAACGATACTATAAAAACTGAGATGCAATTATAGGAAGTCACGGGCGTAAAACCCTTTGATGTACCGCCACACGCGCGATAACGCACACGCAGCCCGAATATGACTGGTCAGATCTGCGTGTACCGCGTCATAGCACGAAACTTCGTGACGACGGGCGCAGGTGCGGCCATAGCATTAAAAATATATGTACAGCTTCGCAAAAAAGAGTTAAGAAAAAATGATGGCGCCACTAGTACAGTTTCGCATAGAAAACACGAAAATAAAGACAGAATTTCAAAAGAGTTAAGTAATTAAGTATCGACAGTCTCATCAATACACTATCTAATTGTGAAACAAGTTTTACTAAGGAAATCGCTTTTTAGTTCCATCTGTCATCGCATTCAACTCTTTTTTGCCAAGCTGTACTTTAAACTCAAGGGATTGAGGTCGCTATAACCAAGGGAGAAAAGTAGGGTCTTGGCAGACAGGCCGGCGGACAGCAGAAAACGAAGTGATCCTTTAAGGTATGCGTTCTGTTCTTTTTAGGTATATAGAACCTTAAAAACAAGACATAATGACCACACTTACCAAAGTCAATGTCCAACATGGCGGCGTTGGCGCCCTCCACCAGCACCTTCTTGCCGCTGCGGATCTCCTTGTGCAGGTACGAGACCGTTTCTTTGACAAGCGGCCGGATCTTGGCGGCGTACTCCCGATACCTGGCCAGCTCCCCCTCCACTTCCACCTCCAGGGACGGGAACATGCGCTTGTAGCTTTCGACTAGAGTACGAAACCTAGAATTGAATGTAAGCAAAATGTTTACTAGACGAGCCTTTTTTTTCTCGGGGGGAAATGTGTATCCGCACTGTACCCGCCGTGGGCTAGACGGCGGGCGTGTGTGGGGCTCTCCACTAAAACCCACCCACTAAAACCCCCTAAAGGCCTACCCACTAAAACCCCCCCTGCCCTAATGGGCGCGATAGGTAAGGTCCACACTACGACTCCACTACCCACGCGCCCGGGCAAGCCCGACCAACCGGTCGGGCTATCGCCAATAGTTGGGTAAGTACTCTCCACAGAAGAGCGCAGGTGAATAAGCAGTAATAAGCAGGCCTCCGTCACTACGCGCTTAGTAGTCCAGTAGTGGAAGAAGTTTCAGTTATGAAATTCTTAAAGTTTCCAAATTTTTGATATTTTATGTAATAGATATTTAAGAGTTATTTTGCAAAAAGTTAGAAAATTTTAAGGGCTGCTTTAGGTAAAATTTAGGTATTTATATAATTCATAAAAAAATCTGTGATTATAAAATTTAAGTTGAAGAAATATACAGGATCTAGTATGAAATAATGATATCATAATAGTATTAAGTTTTTAGAAATTTTATGTACCTGCTTCATACCGAAACTTAAAAATGCTTATAACTTTGTCAATATAACATTTAAGTTTCTGATATTGGGAAAACAGTAATAAAACTTACTACCGAATTTCCTTATAAAAGATTAGAAATCTAGAATTTATGCATTCTTAGTAATTCAGTTTTATTGTCATATTTGGTCTAATATTGTATTTAAGTTTTTAAAGATAATACCACTTCATCACAATAATGCTATTTATAACTACGCAAAAAATTAGAAGTGTAGCATCTTTGCAAAATAAATTATAACAGATATTAAGTTATACGAATAAAGTGACCTACAAGCGAGCGCGGCACCGCGCGCAGGCACAAATAGCGCACGCACCGCTTCGCGCAACAAAAAACTATCGGATGTCCGCGTAAGCTACGTTTTAGCGTGCACAAATGCATAGGCTAGCCTCACATTGCATTGTCGGAGACGCATTTTTGAAATAATAGAATTCAAATTCGAAATCGTAATATTGGAATACAAATTCACTATTTTTGAATATTCATTACGTGCATTCTGTATCGCGTGGGTACTACTCACTCGTCACAGAATACACGGAATGTGGGAAACTTCGAAACTACTTAACCGATTTTGAAGAAATTTGGCTGACTGCATGTAGGTAATTTGGTCCAACCTCTTATAGAAGATTAATTTTTATCTTGATTATTGACGTCAATTTTTATTATTGGGTTAAACCTTATTATGGCGAAACGTGGTTCGCGGGAATTTGTTTTTAATGACAACACTAAATGCGAGTTATTTAAAAATATTTTAAATTGGCAACAGTAGAAAATAATTCACATATTCGTGTTTGAATTCCAGGTTCACTTCTGAATTATTATTCAAAAATGTGTCTCCAGAATTGGAAGCTTGATAGTAACTGTAACAAATAACATCGTCTAATGTAATCAATAATATTGATATCATTTAGATAAAAATTTACATCTGCATTGTATCTAGAGCATACAAAACCGGTCCCGGTTCTAGTTTTTTGAAAACAGAATACACCCCAGAACTGGCAGATATAATTATTTTCATTAGGTACTAATAATTTCAACCATACACAAATTGAAAGCATAAGATGTTACGACAAGGAACACAAACACAACTTTTAGGGCGCTTGCGCACTCATACGTATTCGGTTCGTATTCGATTCGTGTTCGGTTTTGATCCGGTTTGGCCGGTCCTAGTGATTGTATGGACGCTTGAACACTCATACGTATTCGGTTCGTGTTCGATCCGTAAGTTCTCACTTCGAGTAATCGTGTGGGGTATCTATGGAGAGGTCTTCAAAAATCATATTGAGGATTCTAATATAATTTTTTTTCTAAACTGAATAGTTTGCGCGAGAGACACGTCCTATGTGGTAAAATGTGTGCCCCCCCCCCCCCGTAACTTCTAAAATAAGAGAATGATAAAACTAAAAAAAATATATCATGTACATTACCATTCAAACTTCCACCGAAAATTGGTTTGAACGAGATCTAGTAAGTAGTTTTTTTAATACGTCATAAATCCTACGGAACCCTTCATGGGCGAGTCCGACTCGCGCTTGGCCGGTTTTTTAAATATAAAATGGCAATTTATACTGGAAAGCATATGTTAGAAGTGGAATGTTAAAACACCTACAGCTTATTCAAATATCAATTAATTAAGCTGGAACTTTTGCTCGTAATTCCATTCCCATATTATAACAATCTTTCCTTAGTCCTAGTTCTGTACCCTTACCCCTATTGAATATGCTGTCTCATTCTATCGGCCCAAGGTTGCCTGGAAGAAATTGCTTTTTAGCAATAAGACCTATTTGTACTGGTCTGTTTTTTTGTAAAATATTCCATACTGTTTTTGTTCCTTTTCCATTAATTTTTTTGTGCCATCAGAATTTAAATATTAGATTTTAAAAGAAACTACTATTCATTTTGGAGGTAGGTATTAAATTGTGGTTTAATCTGTTACATTAAATTCTTAGTAACTTTAATGTTAGAGCATGATTCCACCATTTTGATAATGAAAGCCGGATTTTGTCTAAGCTAAGCAGGTACCTACCAAAATTATAATGTTTGGTATCAAATAGTACCAAATGAGTACTAAATTGCAGTAAGTTTTTAAAAACAGGAACTACAGGAAGTGATCCCGCCTTCTTGACGTTTATCGCACAACCGTCTCAAACACGAATCGAATACGAATAAGTACGCAAACGTTAGGACGTAAATTTCCCGTTCGGTTTTTTCACGTATCGAACACGAACCGAATACGTATAAGTGCGCAAGCGCCCTTACTATGGGACTAATCTTGAAATCGTGAAAAATATCAGCTGTTCCATACAAATGTTCGACATCCACTGAACCTAGATGTACTATTTGACAGTTTCTGAATTTCTTTTTTAAGAACTTTCATCATTTCGTCGCGAATCGCAATGTTTTCATCTGAATTAGTAATAATGTTACAGTATACAGTAGATAGATAATCTGCATTCCGAGGGAGGACTTGGCCGGCCTTAGAGCGTCCCCCAGCGAGCCACAGCGATCTGTACAGATCCTCTTTTTTAAGGACTATGGTCTCTTAATAGACTCACAGCGGTAAAGTAATCAATAACCCTCTTTGGAGACGGAGCATTCGTATTGATGGGTGGCAAACTAGGTCCACCCAGAGCTGCCAGCGCAGCGAACTCAACGCTGCGCTGGGAGGCGGAGACCTCTCCTTCTGTAAGATGACGTCCTCGCAGAAGGAGGCGACAGCCCCCCCTTTCGCCTCGCCGCGGAGCATGGCCACCACCATGCTCGGTAGCGAGGCGGAATGGGGGGCTGTGAGGACGTCATCTCGCAGAAGGAGGCCGCGGAGAGGAAGCGGGAGGATGATCCTCAAGCCGCTCCGCCGATCCGCTTATTTATATAAATATATATAAATAAATAAAAAAAGCATGGTACTCACAAAGTATGTGAATTGGTGGCTCATCATCCTCGCCTCAGAATCTACAATTAGTCAAGCCCATTCTGTGCAGATGTTTGTTGAGTTTATAATGACCAGTTAAGGTTCTAGTGAGTGCCCTTAGTTGGCATCTGCTTAGTTGGAGGTTTTGCATTGCAATCCTATATAGGCACTGACCCCACTGGAGACAGGCCTGTGTTTGTACCCACTTCCTGAAGACCCTGTTTTTGATCCCCCTCGAAACGCCACAAGCTGGTTTTAGTCGGATGAGAGCATTCTCAGAGCCAGCCCTCGTTAGTTCGTCGACAATTTCATTGCCTCGGATATTGGAGTGACCTGGAACGCAATCGTTACAGAGGTCCCGAATTCATTCTAGGCCTCTGTGCACTTCAAGTTGATTTTGGACTTGAATTCTACAGCAGCAAGTGCCTTTAAAGCAGCCTGGCTCTCCAACAGAATGAGAATGTTTTACTCTCACTCGAACTGTTCGCGTGAACACAGTCGATGATGGCATAAATTTCTACTTGAAATATGGTGACATGTGCGCCCAAGCTCATAGTTCTCCTGTATTTCGCAATAACTCCGAAAACACCTGCACCTATTCTGCCTTCTCTTCTGGAGCCGTCAGTGTACCATACCTAGTTAGTTTTCCTAAAGAGATCAGGGATGTCCTTATCTAATTCATCTCTGTTAGGAATCTAAACTTTGTAGTTCTTCTTGAACTCCAAAGCTTCAAGTATACCTCAGTTCTAAAGTATACCAAAGAACTCTGAAATCAGAACAGCTCTTAGTAAATGAAGAATGTTAAAGCTTCTGGCGAAGACGAAGTGGCCATCGAAGTGGTTAAGGAAGAAGGAAGGAAGGAAAAAATGAGATAGATTTCACCAGTATATTGCTGAACAAGTGTCTAGAAGAGTACCCGGTACCCTCAAGTCAGGAAGTGCACTTATCCTAGGAGACTTGCACTGCATTTGTTATAAATGAACGTTTCATCTGGCTTAATTAAAACCTAATATGGGGAAGAAACGCGTGGTTAGTCATCATCATCATTTAAGCTAAGAGACGCTCTCTGTTGGACATACAATTGCCTCCCCGAAGATCTCCAAATCGAATCGGTACTGCGTTTCTCGTATCCAGCGGTTTCTCGCAAACTTTACCAGATGTTCAGTCCCACCTTGTGAAGTGCCCACCAACGCTGTCTCCTGGCACGCGGCCGCCACTAGAGGACCTTTCCACCCCAACGGCCACTGACCACTGCTACTTAAGGCATTTGGCTTTCATTTTCCTGCGGTTCCCATCATTCTGTTTTGACAAAGTAAAGAAAACCCGAGCACAGCTCACTCCATTCCTCTTTGAGTGACCATAAGTCTTCTTTTGAGGTCCTTTGTAAAAGACCACGTCTCAGGTCCGTATATCACCACTGGCAGATGGCAACACGCAAGTATTGAGAGGAACAATCTAGGTAGATTGTTCGAAAATATGCTGCGTAGCTGTAGCTTTCGAACGCTGCCCAGCCAAATTGGATTCGTCGATTAATCTCTTTCTGTAAGTTTAACTTACCGAGCTAGACTATTGCTCCAGGTAAACATATTCGTCAACAACTTTCACAGTAGAACCTCCAATATTTACAGGAGTGGGAACTACGAGTACGTGGGAATTCGACATGATTCTAGTCTTGTCCAAGTTCACTTTAAGATCGACTTTTTGGGTAACTCTACAGAGGTCTTCAGGAATTGTGCCTAGATATTCCATGGTCTCAGTTATAACTACAATACCATTAGTGAAATGAAGGTGAGTCATGTAGAAGCCGAGCCCTCTCTAATACCTACAAAAGCTGAAATACATCCTCTAACGCAGCTGTGAACAGTTTCGGCGATATTACGTCGCCATGTCTCAAAACTCGCTGAAGTCGTATTGGTTTCCAGTTTTGGTCCTGAAGGCGAACTGCTATAGTAGTCTAAGCAATCTAAACGATTTTGGAACTTGAGTTAGAAGCGCTCGCTTGTGAATACCTGTGGGCCTTTACATCATAGAATGGAGAAAGAGATAGGGCCTTATTCGAGATATAAATATTGATGAATTGAACTGGCCTCTCCCTCTTGAGCTAATTGACTTTGGAGCACCACTCTTTCCGCCCGGGTGGTTAGGGCATAATAAGTATCCACCGTTTCCCCTCTTAGGTACAAAGGGTATAGCGATACGGCTGGCCCGCGATGGCTCCATGCTACCACAATACGAAGATGCATATTGAATTTTTAATTCTATTATTAATAACTTAGTTCAGTTATTTTATAAAATTAAAAGCAAGAAAGTTATTAAGGTTTTAAATTACCGGTAGGACAGAGAGATCCGACATGCTGCGTGACGTCAAATGTGGAATTTTCATTTATATTTTATTGTTATAAGAAGTTTCTTCACAGTTTTTGAATCTTGTATGATGACTTACTACATCATATAATTGTATTTTGTGCATATTGTCATTCTGTCTAGAATAGAGAATTTAATTTGCTCCTTCTTGAATATTCCGTTGGGTGTTTCATTACACGAAAAGCACAAGTTAGTTATAAGATTCGATAACTGACTTCTCATCACGGCGGCTAATCTCGGCAGGGTCAAGAAATAATTTATTACTAATATGGCTCCAGATTAAATTTTACGGTCTACAAGTTTTGGTGCAAATAAATGTTTAGTCTTTCATGCAAGAGATTCTTCGCCCTGTCATTTCTCTCACCTCACTGACTGGGGGATACCAAGCGCTCGAAATCGCACGCCTTTTTACTTACTTTTCCAAGATGAAGTCCATAAATAAGACATCCCTTTTTTACCCCATATAAAAATCATATGCTTTATTACTGATTAAGACTAATATCAGTGCAGCGACTGCAGCGCGTAGCTACTTTCCCGTTTTCGAACAATTTCGTTTTTGATTTGATTACCGCCACAAATATAAAACATAGAGTTCTGAAATTCATATATATGACTAGCTTCCGCCCGCGACTTCGTCCGCGTGGAATAGTTACTTTGGGCTAACGCTAACTTTAACCCGCGACTTCGTTTATATAGGTGAGTGAGTAAGTACTGGGTCTTATAATCTTATATCATGTAGATTGTAGGTTATTCTCAAAAATACCGACTAGCCAACGGCGGGTACGGTGCGGTTATGCATTTCCCCCCGAGAAAAAAAAAAGGTTATTCTCAAAAAAAAACAAACTTATGTTATTTTATAGTACTTCTGCGTACACTATATTTTTAGTTTTGTTTTCTTCCGGCAGAAGTAGATAGCTAACTGGGGCCACCGCCCTTCCCCCTCATGACTGCCTGCCGGCTTTGCACATTGTGCGCGCAGTACTCGATCATTATTTTGCTGTGATGTTATTTTAAAACTGCGATATCTCCTAAGATATTCATTTAAATCGAATGATGTAAAGGGCAATTTTGTTTTAAATTAAATACTTGTCATGAATAACGTATTTATTTGGATAAGGATTAATATCACGTTTATAAAAATACCTTCGCAAATAATGCATTATTTTAGAACAAATTTGTTTAGCATAAAAAAGATTATAGTGAGCTAACCTTAAAAGATAGACATATGCTGTCGCTGACTTTTTTTAGAACTTTTTAAGGGGAACAATTCTGTCATACATGATTTTTGCGAAACTTTAACTGTTTACGCAGCGCACGCAGCGGAAGCTCTCAATAGGAAAAAAATCCCCCCGATTTTTAAACATTCTTCATTGGTGCTCCGCTCCTATTGGTCTTAGCGTGATGATATATAGCATATAGCCTTCCTCGATAAATGGGCTATCTAACACTGAAAGAATTTCTCAAATCAGACCAGTAGTTCCTGAGATTAGCGCGTTCAAGCAAACAAACATTAGTATAGAATATTTTTAAACGTATTATCTAAACATTTTTAAAGACATAAATAAACATGATTAATAATATTTCACTCGATACAAAAATCACTCTGTCCATTATTTTAAAACAGCTGTGAATCAGAAAATATGTATATATACATAATAATATATGACTGAAAATGTAAAAACACATTTTATAATTTGAAATCCAGTTTTCCAAAAATTGATAAAACGTATTAAAAAGTAACGTTTTCTTTCGATCACAGCGCGTAAGCGACATTAAAAGCTATGCAATTATCAACTGTACTACCCTGCAATAAAGTAACCGTCTCGTGCGTGAGTAGATTTTCTGCAAACCTGGAAGTAATCGAGAACGGACACACGAGTAGGTACGCGACGAGCGCGAGGCTCGCGCTGGGTTAACATAGCCGCCTGTCCGCAATTATTAGAAAATTGCGCGCTTTTATAAATTCTTTGTTTTCTTCTAAAGCCTATAACAAAATTTTCTAATTTTTTGGATTAAAGCTTTACGCGTTGGCATAGAATAGTCAACTCATCTTTAATAACTTTAATACAGTATTAGGCTCACTGCGACATAAAATGTAATTTACAAAGAAAGCTGAACCTTCATTTTTCTAATATTTTTATTACAACATTTATATATAGTCTTACAGCGTATTCAATGAATTTTAGAAACTTAAATTCAATATCGCTAAAATAAGTAACAATTTTTTACCTAACAGTATAGCAAGTATCTAAAATTTCTAAAAACTATAAAATATACAGCTGCTAACGTATAATGGCAGATGAAATCAAAATATTGCACTTAAATTTTATATTGCTGATTTTATTAAGAGATGTTGCAAATACCTAAATAATACCTAACGCCGATGTAGAAAAGTTCTAAAAAGTTGCAAAAGTGTCTATAAACATGTCCCTGACGATATATGTCAAAATAAACAACTTTAGAATTATCATAACTTTTGCGTTAAAAACACCGTCCCACTACTGGACTATAGGTACAAGATAAGTACCTACCGTTCTGCGCAGTCTGAGAGTGTATAAAAGCAGCAGGGCTGCCGCGCTTTTGGGATTAATACACTCAAGTGTATAGCAACGTTTCGCACGCTTGCTTGCGTGCTCTTATTTACCATTAGCAACAACCCTATCGCTCGCCCACGTGTGACGTGAAGCTGCAGAATCAGTAATAATATAAGCTCCACGCCATAGCTTATATTATTACTGATTCTGCAGCTAGTTAAGTTGTGATTCAGCGGAAATGTTCAAACTTTAGGTATTTAAAAAGTCGGCTTTTTCAAGATCAAAGGAGTGCAACTTCTGTACGTAATACTATTATCTATTCTGTGGTATAAGTAGTGATGGAAAAAATATGGCCGCTTACTTTTCTTCGAACAAGTTGAAGTCGCCCATTAGATCACCTATCCGAATTCCATTTCTGGACGCCTTGGACGAATACGTTGGCCCAATGCCTTTTTTCGTTGTGCCCAACGAGTTTTTGCCCTTTTCCGCTTCTTGAAGTCCATCGACCTGGTGATAAACAATATAAATTACATTATATGAATAAACATACTTACAAAACATACATAAAACATATATATATGAATAAACAGCAAATAATAGCAAAATAAAATGCGGTTAACGTTGTTTACCCTTCTGAGAGGATAGTCAATCGAGGTGGATTGCCGTATTCTTAATATTTGGCGGAGCATAATTTTATGAATTCGTCATATACCCAAGTATCCCAAAATAACATTTTTCGCTTCTTACCGCTAAAAAGATGTATGCCGACTTAGAATTACCTAAATATGACATCGACGTCCTAAAAGACCGAGAACGCTTATTTAAAAATAAGTGTGTTGTAATGCTTGCTTTGTCAGCTTTATCTATTTGCATGGTTTTTTTTTATTTATTGCTATCGGTGGCAGACAATGTTTTAGTCGTATATTTTTTTAAATTGTTTTAAACAAAGTTGTTTTCTTCGATTATATCAGTTGTTCTGTCACTTGTACCTTTTCAATAATTGAGTATTTTTGATGGTTTTTTACACGCAACAGGGAAACGCTCGGCCTTCACCTCACCTGATAAGTGACGACAAGGCCGATGATGAAGCGATTTCCACCTGGACTCGTCGCCAATTGAGGAACTGGCTATCTAAACTAGAGTTGCCAACCGTCCTGTTTTTCCCAGGACCTGTCCTAGTTTTAGTAGTGTCTTGGGATGTCCTGAATAGCTTCTAAGCAGCGTCTTGGGATTTTTAATTTTAAAATTCGCAATTTATGATTATTTGTTCACTCGACCACATATACTGAAGGAAATTGGTGGGGTTGAAAAGTATAGTAAAAATAATAAGTTGGTAGTTAATATTAGAATTTACGAGTATAAGATACTATAACTAACCTAAGTTAAAAAAAAATGTTACAAACTAAAGTGCTTGCTTCATATTTTGATAACTAGTTTTCAATTCGTATAATTTTATTCAAATACTTTTATTTTATTAAAATATATGATTATTTTAATACCTAGAATTTCAATTCACCTAATTTCACTACATATTATTATTAATTTAACGATTGCAACTCTATTACTGCGTCCTGTTTTTAAACTGAATTGTCCTGGTTTTCTTCCACTTTAAATCCTAGTTTTTTTTTTAATTTGGGATTGGCAACCCTCATCTAAACACTATATTCAGGTTTCGCGCAATCTAATTAACATGTAGTGTAAATTATACTTTATTTTGCGCTATCAGAGCTAGTCATGTGTTGTCATATGTAGGGTGTGCGTGGCGACGCGTGAGTAACACCGATAAGCGCGATACGTGTCGCCAACGATCTGAGTAACGGGACGTCCCGCGTATAGCTTGACGTTTAGCAACCCTAGAGACGACCAAACCCGCGATACCTAACCATCTAGTAATATACCTATATCTCACGTTTCTACTCGCCGCCGACGTCAGCATCGGCACGACGTTCATATAAGTATTTTTTCCGTTTAGGAAAACAGTCAATACACCCCCACTGTTGGACATATGCCTCCCCAAAGGATCTCCATACCGATCGGTCCTGTGCCTGCCGCATGCAGCGGCTTCCAGCTACTTTCACCAGATCGTCGGTCCACCTTGTGGGGGGGCCTACCAACACTGCATCTCCCGGTACGCGGCCGCCACTCGAGGACCTTTCCGCCCCCAACGGCCGTCAGTCCTACGAGCGACGTGTCCTGCCCACTGCCACTTAAGGCTTGCAATTCTTTGGGCTATGTCGGTAACTCTAGTTCTTCTACGGATCTTATCATTTCTGATGTAATCACGTCGAGAAACCCCAAGCATAGCCCTCTCCATTGCCCTTTGAGGGATATTTTTTATATATCTATTCTATTACAGACAAGCAAATGGAAACATTGGTACGGAGGGAGGGATACCAGAAGGAGTCTCTGTACCGGGGTCGCCTGCTTGGGTACCTCCGTCTTGCCTACTTCTGCCGCAAAGCAGCAGTGCTCGCACTACGGTGTTCCGGTTTGAAGGGTAAGATATGGCATGGCAGTGAAATTACTGGGTACTGTGTCTTTACACCTTATGTCACAGGTTGGCAACGTATAACTGTGGTTCTTAAGGGGGTTGCAGATTTGCTGCGAATCTCACAAGAGCCACATGTGTTATAAGGTGACTGTTACCATCAGGTGAGCAGCATGCTTGTTTACCAACTTTGTGTATAAAAAAAAACAAGTACGGTGAAGAAAAACATTGTGAGGCAACCAGCATACATTTATGTGAAATCGACCAATCTGCACTGGGCCAGCGTGGTGTGGTTGACTAAGGCCTAAACACCCCAACTTAGGGTAGGCTCGAGCCCCTCGGTGGGGACATACTTATATGAGCTGCAATGAGGATAATGATGATGATGATAGCGATAGTATTAATCAGTCCATCAGCCAATCTCAACTGCTAGTTTAGTAACAGACAGAATACAACATCTCTTATGTAGACATCTACCTTGTAACACTTATTCAAATTTATCCATACTAATATTATAAATGGAAAAGTGTATGTGTGTGTGTGTCTGTTTGTTTGTCCGTCTTTCACGGCAAAACGGAGCGACGAATTGACGTGATTTTTTAAGTGGAGATAGTTGAAGGGATGGAGAGTGACATAGGCTACTTTTTGTCTCTTTCTAGCCCCCCCACTTCCCTAAAATGGGGGGTGGATGTTTGTATGGAGCATTCCGCAATTTTCAAGGTGGAAAGCTAAAAATTGGTATGCGGACTATTTGTGACTAACAAAAAAGTCGTGCATCATTTTTTTTTAATCCGCCCCCAACCCCTTAAAAGAGGGGGTGAAATTTTATATGGGACTTTTCGCAGTTTTCAAGGTAGGAAGCTTAAAATCAGTACACAGACTCTTTGATTTAATTATTTTTGCTTAAAATGTTAAAGAAATAAACATAAAAAACAAAAATGTTAATAAAACTTGACTTGTAATAACCAATGCCGCATCCAGTTGACTAACTTTGGATCCGTGTTTCTTGTGGTCGCCCGCTTTGTCTAATTGCTTTTGTTACCTGTGTGTCTGTGTTTATTGTACGTTAACTGGTCATGTTATAGTTGTTTCAAACGTACCCTCATTTTAAAATCAATTTAAAAATAAATTGTTGTTTTGTAACCTAGTATCTAAATTACCTGGCACACTCGGTGATTTTTGTGATTATAGTATGTTGTTTTGAAGTATTTCTCATGTAAAACGAATTATAAAATTCTTATGAGAATAAATAACTTAAACCATACCAACAAAATATACCTGCCTTATTTTTTTTTTTTTAAATCTCCCGTGTTGCCCCGAATTTAACGCGAGCGAAGCCGCGGGCAAAAGCTAGTTTTAAAATTTAAAAAGTTGAGGCGAACACGATCCGAAACATTATTCGCGCAAGACGTTACGTAACAAACACGTGATTAGGCACTAGTCAGTCTGATAAACATAAACGGCCATTGTTGATCTAACGGCAAACATCCGGAGATTAGGTGCGGCTACGTGTGTGTGGCTACGGTGTACAGTAAGCGCCAAGTCAAGCTTTACACTATTGCCCTATGAAAACCAGCGACATAAGAGTGGTCTGAAAATCTAACAGTATATAGTATAGCCTGACGCGCTTACTGTACGGTCAAAGAATTTAATTAAATGTTTAGCGGGTTGACGATTATATCTATTAATTATTATATAGAACTATGCATTTTCTTTAAAAATGCTAAATAAATTGATAAATGAATAAAATCAATAAAGAAAAAAAAATCGTCTTCGGCGCGATTTGAACCCGTCTCTCTATCATATCGTGTGACGTGACACCTAGAACTATCTAACATTTCGTCAGGGCTGGTAAGAGCTCTCTTACCAACCCTGACGAAATCTTTAACCTATTGATCCCCTTTTTGAAGTAATCTTTTTTCACTGTTAATAACTACGTATCAACATCCAACTTAGAAATCTTTAACAGATTTCTTGAAAATTGGTAAAAAATAACGCAACATTATAAAACTTTATAAAGAACCCATATGTATCGGAATTGATAATCCCGCGTTAAAAAGTACTGTCTACAGATTCACAGCGATGGCGTAGTGCGTAAGGCCGTCGCCTTCCAATCGGGTATTTCAAATGTGTTTTCAAATTTTGAATTCATATATGTACGTTTATTCGACGATTTAACGGTGAAGGAAAACATCGTGAGTAAACCTGCACACACCTGTGAAGAAAGAATTTCTTTACAGGTTGTGTGTGAAGTCGACCAACCCACACTTGGCCAGCGTGGTTGACTAAGGCCTGATCGCCCTAGGTAGTCATCCACGCTGGCTAAGTCAAGGTCACACTGTAAAAGGCCATCGGTGACCAACAGCAATAGGTCCATAAAAAATTGCTTAGGTATAGGCGAGCACGCAACCACGCGCGTTCTTGATATCCTAGCGGTATGGTACAATCCCTAAATGAATTCCTTCCGAGTAGAAATAACAAGT
This sequence comes from Schoenobius gigantellus, assembly GCA_963935595.1. Lineage (NCBI taxonomy): Eukaryota > Metazoa > Arthropoda > Insecta > Lepidoptera > Crambidae > Schoenobius > Schoenobius gigantellus. Next base: position 7,463,624 of record OZ012557.1, read on the forward strand.
GTCGTCAGAGGCGATTAATTACGCTCGATTTACCAGCTGATAAGCTGCACCGCAAATCTCTTCTAAGTACTCTTTGATCCGTTAAACCATTACCCTTAATTATACTATTAATAAAGCCTTCAAGATAAAATGACACATAGAATTAAATGGAAAATCCAAATAACAGCTTTAACGGTAAGCTGTAATAAAGATATGATTCGAGAAGAGTACAATCAAACTATCGTGAACAGATAACTGAGATATATTCGAGTATGGCTCTGTTGTATGGAACGTATTCTTTAAATAAAAAAAAAACTTATTTGCTTACAACCCATACGCAGAAGTAATGAAACTTAAATTACATCAGAAAAATTAAAACTTTTTTACATCTTAGCTTTATGTCGTCATTTTTGGTGAAATAACACTATTTTTTGGGACACCTCGTATATGAGGCCTGGAATTCACATGATGCGCTGGGCGTTTTTGTAACTTAACATATATGTATGCCAATACTAATTTGCTGATCATTCACTACCAAGTACCTGCTGATGAAGATCCAACACTAGGTGCGCCCTGTCAGAGATGATCAGCCGCTCCTGCCAGCCTTGCATTCCTTTCATCTCGTTCTTGTTCAGTTCCTCGAACAGACCGGGCAGGTGTATCACAACGCCGCTACCTGGCAATCAAAATGTGTAACATGCCATCAATAAATTATGTTATAACCATAAGTCAGGGGGGGAAGAGGATCGACGAAGTGGGACATAGTGAAAAAGGGATTGGAGGGGGTCCTAAACTATCTGACTTCACATTTCAAAATGCAGTAAGTCGCGAAATTTTAAGTATAAACGAAAACCTTGATAATTGCGCAAAATATGTGTGACGTTACACTAGGAGGAGGGGGAATCTAAAAATGTGATCAGCTATGACAAGGACAAGGGGGAGTTCAAAAATTATGATATTTGTATGATGTAATTTATGAAGGGACTCTTAAGTTTAAGATTTTTAAGCCCTGCATAAAAATGTGAATGGTGTTAATAGCTGATCTTGGCCTTAGTGATGAACCAAGGATTAAAGTTTGTGGTAAGAATTGTCAAGAAATTGTTCTTAATTATTTCAATAAAAAATGTACAGAGAATCTACTCTATAAAATTACAACCAGAGCCTTAAAAACTTGATTTGCCGTACATTGCAGCACATCTACCGCAGTGCCACTAAAAGCTTCTACAAAGCGTGCATCTTTGTCGTCTTTGAGTAGAATCTCCAGTCTCAATGGGCTTTATAAAATATTGATTTATTGCTCAATGTAGCCTATTTCCTGTTTATTATACTAGCCGAGAAATTCCCACTGCTAATTATAGGCCTTCTCCGAGGATATACCAAACCGATCCGTCCACCCTGTCCGCATTCAGCACCTTCCCGCGACCTTCATACCAGGACGTCGGTCGATCTTGTGGAAATAACCAACGTCCAGTAACTGTTCGAAATCAGTTTTTTTTTGCGATCTGTTGCCCAGACTATGAAACGTCTCAACTGCTCATCGGACATGGGTGTTTTAATACGAGGCTACATTGGATGCAGTTGACCTACAGGAGTGTGTGTGATTGTGGGAATGACGAATGAAACGCCCACCAAGGTCTGTGGGAGTGTCCGCTGAATGAGGATTTGCGTGAAAGAATTATGGTTGGGATAAGTCACGTCAAGGAGCGACCAGCTAACCGTGTCACTCCAGAATGGGGAAAAGCTCGCATAAGGAGTGGATGGGAGAAAAATAATTGTGGAGTCAAGAATTGCGCGCGGGAGAGTGCAATTGCAGGATCCGTGTGCATCTCTCGCGAATCAGCTGTTAGAAGTAACCTTAAGTTGGTACGACCATGGATGGTGATTGGTGATGGGACAGTTTTATGTTGCACGATGCACATAACTTTTATACTGTACTCCTGCATCTCAGTCAATTACACATCACAAGAGGAAAAACGCTGTCAGTGCACAAATGCACAGTAATTTTTTAATCTTCTTATAACTTTACGATGTTTAGTTTCTAATTTAAAAATTTCTATGTGAAAAAGAAATGACCTAAAAACCTCGTGTTAGACCAACACGCCAATGTCGTCAGAAAGACGTATAGATCACAGAATAGCACGGCATTAGTAACCTGAAGAAGCAACTACCTACCTACAAACACGAATCTCAGGAAAAATCCATAATGCATTAAACTGACATTGTCTTTCCACAATTACTCCGACCTTCAGTACATACTAATTTGCGAAGCACGATTATCGTTTACCATTTGGTACCAAGAACGCGGTCACAGTACCATGGCACGGCGCGGCGTTAGAGCGCCGACATAATTACCCGAGATCCGCAGTCTTTTGCCCCGGCAAATAAAGCCTATTTTGATACTCGCGTGTTTAACTTAACGTACTTCCGACAGTACTGTTATCGTGCAAGCGCTCTGATATTCCGTGATTTTTCGCTAACGAGTTCCTGAAGACAAGATTTCAAAAAATCTTTTGAAGGGCAAATATTTTCCAATGCCTTGAATATCATTATCATTATATTTTATTTGCGGTTTTGACTTAACTTCTCTTTCTTGTTTCCATCATTTGTTTAGATAAGTCGTTGCATTAATTTTTTTTCGTCGTTGGACTTGAAATTTCGGAAAGAATGTAAGACAACAGCATAAAAAAGATCTTGATTTCCAAGCCTCGGGCTGTAGTGGTTCATTAAATAATATATTATAATCATGTTTTAGATTACCCGTCGGGCGCTTTAGTGACATCGTTCAGCCGGAAAGTTGAATTATTTCGATAAGATTAAAGAAAAAAGCGTTCATATAACTTACAAAACTGGCTACAATCACAACACTAAGCTAAAACTAACTTACATAGCACAATCTTAAAATGATTTACCCTACTATACGAGGTGTAAGCACAGCAACAAAATTATTTTACGGAAAAATATAAAATTTCCACGGGAAAACAATAACGGGGGCGAAGCCGCGAGCGGAAAGCTAGTATTATTATAAACGCGAAAGTCTGTGAGTATGGATGGATGTATGGATGGATATTTGTTTTTCTTTCACGCAAAAACTACTAAATTTTGCGTCAGCAGATTGGGACGGTATGCGGGATTATTACGCATCTGTCCCTTGGTGGCAACGCTGTTTCAATAGGATGGATCCGGACTCCTGCGCTACCTCTGTTTCTGACGAGATCATACTAGGAATGGAATATTATATTCTGCATTCCAATCTCGTCAGTAGAGGCAGACGTAACCTCTGGTTCAATCGCGAGTGCGCCTCTGCTGTTGAAAACAAACAGCTGGCTTATATACCGCGCTTCTAGGGATCCCAATACTCTCCGCGTCCGAGTGGAGGGGGTCCGTATACCGGTCGAGGCGCATCTCAAGTACCTCGGCTTGGTTCTGGACCCCCGATGGAGTTTCAGGGAGCATTTTAAGCTCCTCGCTCCACGGCTGTGCGCCGCCGATGCCGCACTCGGACGGGTCCTCCCTAATGTGGGAGGACCAGGATCGGCGTGCCGTCGACTGTATCACGGGGTGATATGGTCGATGGCACTCTACGGAGCCCCGATATGAGCGGAGTGCCTTGTATGCCGAAATCTTGGAAAGAGGCCAATGTCCAGCCGGTTCCCAAAAAGGGAGATCGTTCTGAACCGGCTAACTATCATCCTATAGCCGTCACTTCCATTTTGTGTAAAATCATGGAGAGGATCCTTAATACCCAGCTGATCCGTTACCTGGAAGGTCACTCGTTACTTAATGACCGACAGTATGAGTTTCGTCCTAAACGGTCAACAGGTGACCTTCCTTTTGCACAAATAGGGTGAATCTATCGATAAGCGCGGCGAATCGGTGGCTATTAGTCTCGACATCGCCAAAGCTTTTGATAGAGTCTGGCACAAGGCTCTTCTTTCCAAGCTTCCGGCATACGGATTACCCGCGCAGTTCTGTACGTGGATTGCCAGCTAGAATTGGCGTTGTCATACGGCTGCGCTTCGCGGTTCGTGGCAGTGAACGCTGGAGTTCCGCAAGGCTCCGTTCTATTCCCAACATTGTTTCTTCTGCATATCAATGACATACATTCCTTGGGAGCTATACATTGAAATGCAGACGACAGTACAGTGCATGGGGGATATCACGGAAGCTCAGGAGCTGCTCGTGGTGATATTGGTAGGGAAAGGCAGAATCTTATCATTGAGCTCAACAGGACGCTGGACCTCGTCTCCGAATGGGGCTCCAACAATCTCATTGAGTTCAATGCTAAGAAAACACAGGTGTGCGCGTTCTCGTCGAAAAGGTCACCTTTCCTCCCCCTTCCTTCTCTTCAGGGCACAACCCTTCACACCACAGAGCAACATCACCTTGCTCGGAATGAACATTCGCTGCGATCTGAACCCCAGAGACTACATCGAATCTGTCATAGCTACTGCCTCACGGAAACTCGGTGTCCTGAACAAGGTGCGTAGGTATTTTGCGCCGGACCAACTATGCTTGTTGTATAAAACTCAGGTTAGGTCTTGCGTGGAATATTGCTCGCACCATTGGGATGGCTCCGCTCAGTACCTCCTTGATACTCTGGACATATTGCAGCGTCACGCTATTCGCATAATTGGCGATGTAGAGGCAACTAACACCCTCGAGCCTCTACAACTTCGTCGTGACATCGCCTCTTACCGAATGTTCCATGGGGAATACTCTGAGGAGCTCTTTAACCTTATCCCTCCCTCTCCATTCCTTAACAGAAACACGCGTAAGGGCCTTCGGAGTCATCCGTACACTGTGTCCTCCTTTTCACACCGTACCAAGAAATTCTAAGATTCCTTCTTCTGTCGTTCATCCCACACTTGGAATTCTCTACCTGCGCACGTGTTTCCTTCATCCTACAACATGGGTTCCTTCAAAAGAGGCGTGAAAAAGCATCTTTTGGGCCGGCAAGGGGCGGGCAGGTAGGATAGTGGATGTCGTTCCTACTCTATCTGTCAACTCATTTGGGCCTCTTTCACCGCTTAACATCAGGCGGGAGGAGGTCATTTGCCGGGCCATACATAAAAAAAATGGATTTGGATGTAATTATGTAGGTAGTCAGACAGACTACGACAGGGATTAACATATAGGCTACTTGTTATCCCGTAAAAGTAAGTAGTTCCCGCGGGAAAGTAGATTTACAGTTTTTTCTCTGAACTTTTAAGGCGAAACATAGTTCGCGGGCACAGCTAGTTTAAAATAAAGCAAGTGGACATGAGGTATACTTTCATAAGAATCTAGCTGACCATTCTTGATACCTCTGGCCACTCTGCCTCTCAAGCATGACTTGGCAACGGGCTCGTAATATTAGTCGCATCTCAAGTCAGAGCTCGATCTTGAGTAGCGGTTTTGACGTTTAATGTATGGCATATCTGTCAAAAGCAACAGCTCAAGCAAGATCGACCTCGCACTTGGGATACGACCATTTATACGAGCCTTAAACTAGTTTGTCAGCCCACTAAGATCACAGACATAGCAAGTCAAGCGCCTTTTATACTTGACTTTCTGCTTACAACCCACCCAGACCAGATGGATATCAGGATCAGGTCGAAGTCAGAACTCCACTAGGCACATCGGACCACTGCCTGATATCTTTCAAAATAGCACAGTAGGCAACCTCCGCATCAGCGGTCGTCAAATGTCGGGGCCGACATTACGATTCGGTGGATTGAGATGGTATGCGCGATTCTTTGGGTCTATCGCTAGAGAGAGAGACGCTGCTTCAGTGAAACAGTGGGGTTAGACAAAATCCACACGCTTATGTTTTCGCAATCGTTCCGCAGAGAAAATGTATGGAAATTAGATTAGAATGTGACAACGTCATGCTATTTTTTCCGCAGCTAATGTCATCTTCATACATTTTTTCTGCGGAACGACTGCAGAAAAATAAGCGTGTGGCTTTTGTCTAGGCCCACAGATCTGTCAGTCATTACTGAGGAGATCGTCATGGGTATGGAATACTACATTCCGCATTCCGATCTCGACAGTAAGGCCAGACGTAGCCGCGCACTGATGCCAAATCATCGTGACAAGTTACACAACTGCAGCAACAGCAGCACGTCCAAATGATAAAAAATATTATGAAAATGAGTATTCGTTAGTGAAAAAGATACGCGCGTTGCGGCCATTAAATTTTACGGCAGACGCTGTGGCCCTTCAAAATCGACTCTTTAACGTTAAACAGCCAAATTGGAGACAACAGATCCCACAAACAAACAAAAACCACACGTTTATTTTTTCGCAGTCGTTCTGCAGAAATAATGTATGGAGATGACATTAGCTGCGGAAAAAATAACGCGGGACAAAAAAGCCACATGCTTATTTTTCCATAGTCGTTCCGCATTATTATTATTATTAAAATGTATGGAGACGACATTATCTGCAGTTGTCACAGGCTGGTACGGTAAACATGAACAAACACTCGTCCGTACGACAAAGGAACACCAGATCAACGAGACATCAGATCCAGAACTTGGCTAATTTTGCGTCAGGTCTGGGCCTGCATCCGTGCAACATTATCCGAAAAATAATAACGATATAATTTTTCATACTTAAATGGCGCACATGGACCTTTCGAACAAAAAAGAGGTTTCAAAATGTACTAACCTAACACACAATTTGTTTCATTCTATTTCAACATCGACTATACATACGTTCATATCTGTCTATGGGTAACATCCACGAATTAAAAAAGAATAAATGGATTAAATTTTTCGATTTGTCTTTATCAACTTCTGACGGACAGTTATAGACTGAAAAGATTGCGGTAGTTACAAGTGCCGTTTTTACGAGGTGGAATGCTTGTCGTACGTGCCGATTTCTAGTCGATAAGCGTGAATGAGACTATGTTTCCTCTAAACCGGCCCGCCATCCATCCACCTTTTCTTTATGCGGACCGATCCAGGTTCGGATCCACCCAAACCCAAATGGACCAGTCAGTACAGTATTGAGATGACTGCATGGTAACAGTTTAGCTGCAGCTGCAGCCTATACGCTCAACAGATGGCCTGCAGTGTTGAAGCCGTAGACTGCGGGCGGTGTGTTACCCTGTGGTCTCCTTCAGGTTACGGGGAAGCCGCCCAGCGTTAGGTAGGCCGTACGCTTGTGGACCTATGTGGCACCAAGAAAAGCTAAAATTCAGTAACTTCATTGTACGCACTGTATGCTAACATTGATAGCAAAACGGAAAATGTAACGCGACGCAGACTAGGTAGGTAATACATTTGACCTCTTATCAATCACGTCGGCTGATATTCGCGCGTTATCGGTCACGAGTTTCTATTACGAGTAATTACACAGTTCTAATATCTACCTACTTCCTCTTTACGAACGGTTTATTGTTACTATGATGCTCCGATCAAATCATTCACAACAGTTCAAATGGATTTTTGAATTTTATTCGATAACTAGTGGGCCCGGCGGACGTTGTCCCGCCCGATTACAGCGCCACCTACCGGGTCCAACTGGTCCACCTTGGACCTATTCAAATACACACAGAAAATTTCGTAAGAATCTGTCGAGCCGTTTCAGAGTTTTTGCGAGACAAAGACACAGCGTTTCATTTTTATATATTTGATAATACCATTTAGGCTTTTCATTTTCATATCTATACTAATATTATAAAGCTGAAGAGTTTGTTTGTTTGTTTGCTTGAACGCGCTAATCTCAGGAACTACTGATTCAAATTGAAAAATTATTTTGTGTTGGATAGTCCATTTATCGAGGAAGGCTTTAGGCTATATAACATCACGCTACGACTAATAGGAGCTGAGCATCAATGACAAATGTTGCAAAAACGGGTAAAAAATATACGGCGAAACGTAGTTCGCTGGCACAGCTAGTATTTGATAATACCATTTAGGCTTTGCTCACCTGTTAAATCTATACTACTATACGTATAGATAGGTACATGTTTTTCAAAATTTGTTTCTCGCCGGATAAAGAGGGCAGCATAGAATTCCTAGAAGCCCCCAGATGAACAGCATTTTGTCAACGACAGAGGGTCACTTCACCAGGGTTTGAAAATTAAGCCCCTGGGGAGTAAAATAGGGTAAAGAGTTTGTATGGAACTTTTTTATTTTTGCAGCTAAAAGCATGAACCTTTATGTTTAGAGAAATAAATAGATATGAGTGACAGCGTTGCCAGATTTTTTTTGGCAAGTCGTGATTGAAAATTCGGGATTCTTTCGTCGAAAACGGGACATAGTAAAAAAACCGGCCAAGTGCGAGTAGAACTCACGTGAAGAGGGTTCCGTGCGATGTTACCTATATTGAGTGCTTTACCATGTTATTTTAATATCATGGACTTCTTATAGGTTTTCCTATAATCTAGAAGTAGAAAACTAATTTCTTTATTTTTTTCAAAATTTTAGGTTCGGTAATTTCGGAGATAGGGGGGGGGGGGGGGGGTGTTAGGTCCTACCATTTGATATGTCACACGATGCAGTTTTCAACATTTTTTTTAAATTTTCCACCTACCCCCAAAAAATGACCTCCTAGGCTCCCATATACAGATTTCATCCATTCACGTCACACCTTTGCGTTTGAGTCACAGAAATTGATAATATGTACCAAATTTCAACTTAATCGGTCTAGTAGATTCCGAGATAATTGACTGTGACCGACAGACAGACGGACACACGAGTGTTCCTATAAGGGTTCCGTTTTTTTATTCGGACGTACGGAATCCTAAAAACATATACAGGGTGTCCCAAAAAATAGTGTCAAGCGTAAGTCCAGAGTTAGAGCACCTCTTGGAGTACCCGAATCATCCCCATGTATGTTCCGCGATTATTCGTAGTTTTGGAGTAATATTTTTTTTTCTGACTTTTTGAAAATTTTGATCCAAAGAACTTAAAAATTTTAAATAAAAAAAGTAGAACATAATTTAATGATTTTCTTTTTGCCACTGAATCATCTTTAGTGCTTTTTTTATGTCTAAAATAATCAGCTTCGTAACTTAAGTGGAAATTTAGAAAACAGTAGTGTAAAGTCAAAATTTGAATGTTAGTGAATAATTACTTAAAAATTCATCTTTAAATTAAAAATCTAAACAGGCGAATTCATGGTTTCTAAGTATGTGTAAAAACTTCTCTAGACTCTCTGCTTTCATAATCATTTAAAAAAAGAAGTACTAAATAGGGCTACTTTGGCTTAAATCGGCCATCAAAGACAGCGAGGTGAAAATTTCATAAAATTTACCAAATTCCTATCAGATGATAAAAAAAATATCTGGTCTTTTTATAATTTCTAAGGTTCAGATTAATTACAATTTAGCAAAAATTAACTACATGAAACCCATATTTAAATATTTTTCTCGCGGATCACATCGGTTGTAGTGTTGGATGTAACGCAGTACTTACCTGCTAAAAAATTGCCCGAGTGAGAGGATATGAAAGAGACCGCATTATTGCTATCTCTCTCACTCTCATTGGCGAAATGGATAACTGTAACTGAGGAATGCTATTCTTTGTGACAAGGGGATGAGAGCGGGGGGTGTAGTCCGAGCGCCTATTGTGTTCTGGCCATCGTTTGCCTGCTTTTGTTTGCGCCTTACGTACGATACGCTCATTTGTGATTATTTGACGAACTTTGCTTTCTTTACGGACCTTGAGTGCGATTACGATTTGGTTTTGTGTGAATACGGGATTTTGACAAATTTGGCATTCTTAACGGACTTTTCAAGCTCTTCATTTTGTGATGTCTTTTTCATCGCAAGAATATGCTCTTATGCATTACTTTTATGGATATGCAAGAGGAAATGCTTCTGAAGCAGCCAGGTTGTTCCGGCAGCAAGTACAAAATGGAGGTGGACCTCAGCCTGAAACTTGGCCTGATCATCGCATGATTTTAAGAGTACATAACTCTTACATGGAAGGACGCCTACCAGGTAGAAGATCGGGGCGCCCATCTGAAATGAGTGACCCAGATACTGTCCAATCAGTGGTCGAAGAAGTGGTTAGAGATCCATCAGTTAGTGTAAGAACAATAGAACGTCGAATCGGAATTCCGAAATCACAAGCACATCGAATACTTCATCAAGAGCGTTTTCACCCATATCACATCCAGAAAGTTCAGCAGCTCAAGCCCACAGACTACCCGAGAAGGGTGGCATTTTGTCAGGAAATGTTACGGAGACAAGCTGAAAACGAAAATTTCTTTAAAAATATTCTATGGACTGATGAATCACATTTTAAGCGATGTGGGGTGTTTAATGCGCATAACTACCATTCGTGGAGTATTGAAAATACACACCTCACAAGGGAATCTAATTTCCAAGAACAATTTAGTATCAATTTGTGGTCAGGCATCCTAAACGGACAGCTGATTGGTCCGTTCGAACTACCGGACCGACTGAACAGCGAGGCCTACTTGCAATTTCTACGACGTGATCTCGGCGTCTTATTAGAAGATGGAGACCTATTAACGCGGAGAAATATGATTTTTCAAAACGACGGCGCTCCATGCCATTTTGCTAGAAATGGTCCCCCGACTTGAACCCCATAGATTTTTTCGTCTGGGGATACTACAAGGAATTAGTATACGCCAAGGACATTACAAACGTCACAGTGTTAAGAACAAAATTAAGACAAGCGGAAGAAACAATAAAAAACAACAGAATTGCATTTATAAATTTAAAAGAAAACTTTTTTAGACGATGTAGAATATGTATTGAGCACGAAGGTCATCATTTTGAAAACTTTCTTGAAGCGATCGAATAATAAATACTTTGAAAATAATGTTTTGTTTCATTTATTAAGTTATAATAAACCTTCAAAGGTTATTAAAGATGGCAGCAGGAACAGTTATTTTTGACCTTCAAATAATAAATTTCTAGCTTTTCTACAATCATTTTTGGTTTATTAATAAATAATTGGAATTTAAAAAAAAAAATATTAAGAAGTCGAGTTTTATGAAATTTTCACCTTGCTGTCTTTGATGGCCGATTTAAGCCAAAGTAGCCCTATTAAGTACTTTTTTTAAAAATTATTATGAAAGCAGAGAGTCTAGAGAAGTTTTTACACATACTTAGAAACCATGAATTCGCCTGTTTAGATTTTTAATTTAAAGATGAATTTTTAAGTAATTATTCACTAACATTCAAATTTTGACTTTACACTACTGTTTTCTAAATTTCCACTAAAGTTACGAAGCTGATTATTTTAGACATAAAAGAAGCACTAAAGATAATTCAGCGGCATAAAGAAAAACATTAAAATATGTTCAACTTTTTTTTATTAAAAATTTTTAAGTTCTTTAGATCGAAATTTTCAAAAAGTCAGAAAAAAAATTATTACTCTAAAACTACGAATAATCGCGGAACATACATGGGGGTGATTCGGGTACTCCAAGAGGTGCTCTAACTCTGGACTTTCGCTTGACACTATTTTTTGGGACAACCTGTATAATCAGATGTTTTTAAATATTTATCTTTTTATTTGAGTTTTAAATTACGTTTATGTAACAATAGATAGCAAAAATAGCCATAAAAAATGTATTTTAATAAAAATACACTTGTCTGTGCCACCCGGCCGTGCTTTCTCAGCACGCTGCACGCACGGCAGAGTTATCCCCGAAAAGCGGGACTGAGCCTGTCCCACGCGGGACATTTAATTTTGATTTAAAAATCGGGACGTTCCGCCAAAATCGGGACGTCTGGCAACGCTGATGAGTGAGTAAATATGTATTTAGCTTTTAGAAAATTACACCCCTTTAGGAGTGAAATAAGGGTTTTGAGTTTGTTCATCATCATCATCAACAGCTCATATACGTCCCCACCGAGGGGCTCGAGCCTACCCTAAACTAGGGTGATTAGGCCTTAGTCAACCACGCTGGCCAAGTGCGGGTTGGTCGACTTCACACACAACCTGTAAAGAAATTCTTTCTTGACAGGTGTGTGCAGGTTTCCTCACGATGTTTTCCTTCACCGTTTGTTCAATCGTGTATTAATCTATACTAATATTATAAAGCTGAAGAGTTTGTTTGTTTGTTTGTTTGCTTGAACGCGCTAATCTCAGGAACTACTAATTCAAATTGATTTTGTGTTGGATAGTCCATTTATCGAGGAAGGCTTTAGGCTATATAACATCACGCTACGACTAATAGGAGCTGAGCATCAATGACAAATGTTGCAAAAACGGGTAAAAAATATACGGAAAACGTAGTTCGCTGGCACAGCTAGTATTGAAATAAGTATAAGGAATTAAAGAACATTAAGTGGATTAAGAATTTTAAAAAAACTATTTTTACAACGTTTAATTTAGAATTTCCAATGACAAGTTACTACTAATACCCACATTGTCATCCAAAAATACAATTCCATCCAATGTTATCTATAGTAAATATAAATACCTAAATACAACTATAGTGTGAGTGAATACGGGAGAGATTCACGCGACGTGCTGACGTAACGCCACCATTGAGAAAACACTGTCGGAACTATTTTGAGACTCATCATCGACAGAAGACGATGCCGAGAAAAAAACACGTGTAAACAGAACAGGGGCTTTACAATGATATGATCGCTTGGCGCAAGATTACAACAAAACCGAAAGAGAGACACCGCCATTGGAGCAGTGGGGCTAGCACGCAGAAGAATCGAAAATCGAATCGAAATCCGAATCGAGGAGTTTGTATGGCAATTTTATTAGTTCTGCTACTCAACGCCGTGGCGCTAATAAAATTGCCATACAAACTCCTCGATTCGGATTTCGATTCGATTTTCGATTCTCCTGCGTGCTAGCCCCACTGATCATAGTACCATCTCGCTGTCACTGGGGCTTTTCAATACTGTTTTAAGCGGTCATGGTGTGGGGTGGGGGCAGGCAGACAGGTGTAAATAGGTTCTAGTTATATTCTGTAAAAAAACGGCATGATACGAGCTTCATTTATTTACAACTACTTTTCCGCCCGCAACTTTTTGCGCGCGTTAGTTACGGTTTCTCCGTATATAGGGTACGGTGCGGTTACGCATTTCCCTGCGAAAAAAGGTCTAGCCAACACTGGCATGAGCGGAGGTGGAGCCGGTGGGCGGAAGCCTCCCGCAAGGAAAAAACTTGTAGGATAAAACTGAAATCTGCAAGTTAGGTAAGCCTTTTTTTTCGGGGGGAAATGCGTGATCGCACCGTACCCGCCGTTGGCTAGACGGCGGGTGTGTGTGGGGCTGGCCCGGCATAGTGTCAGGCCGACCCACTAAAACCCCCCGGTGTTCTCCCTGCCCTTGTGGGCGCGCATGGTAGGGTCCACACTGCGACTACCACTACCAGCGCGTCCGGGCAAGCCCGACCAGGTCGGTCGGGCTATCGCTAAGGGGGGATTGCCCGAGAACACCATGGCAAGCCTTACGGCAGCGTGCACGGTGCCAACCGTGCACGCAGGCCTCCACGAAGTTAGGTAAGCCTAGACATTTTGACCACATAAAGCGGAGCGAGTGAAGCTAACGGAGCATCAAACTGCACGTTGCAAGCTTGTTTATACGCTGCAAGCTTATTCGCATGCTTATAAATTTGGAATACTTATCAAATCTTGGATATCAGCACACTCTACATTAATGATATGGCCAAACGTGGGTAAACATATTTTAGTTGGCCATTTCATAAAATACAAACATTTCACTTCACCGGGGGGAAACTCTGTACCAGAGTCGTCTGCTTCGGTACCTCCGTCTTACCTATTTCTGCCGCAAAGCAGCAGTGCTTGCATTGCTGTGTTCCGGTTTGAAGGGTATAATATGGCAGTGAAATTACTGGGTAGGTACAGTGACTTTACATCTGACGTCACAAGTTGGCAACGTACACTGTGGTTCTTGTGGAGGTTGCAGTTTTGCTGCGAATCTCACAGGAGCCACATGTATTTATTATAGGTGACTGTTACCATTGTTTACCATCAGGTGGGCAGTTTGCTATAAAAACATAAAAAATGATCGGCCACGTCATGAAAAGGTCAATTTAACGATATGTATATATTTTATCATACCGTTGCGGCGCAAAAGTGATCATCATGGACCAAAAGACCCTTATTTTATTATTCCCATTCAATACAAAAGCATTGACTCGACGAATTCGACAATATTTAACACACACTCCAATTACGCAAGTAGCTTTAAGAATTCCTAATATGAATAGTAGTTAACGAATCAACATGGATATAGCACAATAAAAGGTCTATCAAACGAGAGTAAACATTCATGTACATCACGCAAACATTTACTTCCAACATTTTAACCCGAGACCTTCACGTTGACACTAACCACAAGGCTGTATGTAACGCCTCATATACAGAAACAAAAGAGTTGTGGCTGTGTTAGACCTCAGGTTTCAATATCCTATCCATCTCTTTTTTATTTGCTCAACCATTTTTACACACATTACAAATACATGAAAGTCGCCAAACTGGACACAGTTTATTGGCGAATATGCGAATATGACACAAATTATATTCTAGCATTCTTTTCTACTCCACGTTTATAACTTAACCTCATCAATTTCGTCCAAGAGTTTAGCTTATAATCGTTTTTTTTTAAATTCTTTTATTTTTATTGCTACATAGTTCAAAATCTAGATTTTTTTCACTAATTGTTTTTTTTTTGGAATGAGTTCGTATTTTTTGTTTTTACTCAAAAATTGCATAAGTAATTTTTTTCTTTTTTTAAATTTTGACGTATTTTGTATGAAGTTAGTTAATGTCAAATGCCTATCGCTAGTCTCAGAAGAATAATTCTTCTGTATAACAGTAGCGCGGGTGGTGGGTGACCCGCCGCTTCCTTCCACCTTCAGTTAGTCTAGTCACGGTAATAGTATATAATTACCGTGGTCTAGTCGACCGTTGAACGCGTAGCGTGCTTACATTAGATAGATAGATATACCGTCATTTGGCTATAAAATAAGATTATGTCCGGCATTGAGGGCCAAATGTCCGGCTTTTGTATTTTAGGAGGTGGTAGCCCCATAGGTAGGTGACATTAGCTCCATACAAAATACGTCAGTTCTATCTGCAGTAAACAAAACAGAGAGAGATTAAATATTGAGACCGGTCGTAGTCGTGAAAGCGTAACAGACAGATACCGAGACAGAGTTACATTCGCATTTATAATATTAGTTGGAAGGCTCTTACTTTGAACGCGCCCCTGGCTAGATTTAAGCGTCGCCGTTGCATCAGTTGCCAAATCGACATTCAACATTGTAGTAGTACACTTCCTTTCCCCAACGAAATTATGTCACCTGACATAACAGCCAAAAACATGAATGATGACAGCGAAGAAATATGCCAAGTTTTCCTCTATAAATGTCAAGACTTTTGACGTAACGGTTCCCGGCTGGCGCAACTGTCTCGTATTTATTGAGTGCGGATGAACATTAGAAAAATAAGGGCTTTCGCATTCAGGGCATGTTGTACCTACAAAAATACGGACGTAGTGTTGCATTAAACAAATATGAAGCATGCAAGGTAAAGCGGGCTACTCACATACCTGCCGCAGGGGCGATCTAGGGCGCAAAGCGGTTCGATGGAGTTTCGAGGAGCACTTCAAGCTCCTCACTCCACGGCTGTGTGCCGCCGCAGCCGCACTCGGACGGGTCCTCCCTAATGTGGGAGGGCCAGGATCGGCGTGCCATCGACTGTATCACGGGGTGATACGGTCGATGGCACTCTACGGAGCCCCGGTGTGGGCGAAGTGCCTCTCCCCCCGAACGGTGGGCCACCGTTGCGACGGTGCGACGTCCGCAGAGGGTCATAGCAACCCGAGCCGTGCGATCTTATCGCACGGTCAGCCACGGCGCGGCCTGCGTTCTTGCGGGCCACACGCCGTGGGATGTCGATGCACGCGTCCATGCGAAGGTGTATCGACATCGGGTTTCTGTCAGAGAACGGAGGGGACGATCCGCTCCTGAAGAAGTGGAGCGGGTTCGTACCCAGGCGCAGAGGGAGGCTCTGCGTCGATGGGGTGCGGCGCTCGCCTTCCCAGCTGCCGGCCAACGGACGATAGAAGCGATACGTCCGGTGTTGGAGGACTGGGTAGGGCGCCGGCAGGGCAGTCTCTCGTTCCGCATGGTGCAGGTACTGACCGGACATGGTTGTTTTGGCCACTACCTGCACCGGGTCGCGCGTCGGGAGGAAACGCCGCAGTGTCATCACTGCGACGCTCCTGACGACACTGCCGAGCACACCCTGTTGGTGTGCCCGGCCCGGCGACGCCAGCGCAGCGAACTCAATCGCTGCGCTGGGTGACGGAAACCTCTCGCTGACGAGCATGGTCGTGGCCATGCTCCGCGGCGAGGCGGAACGGGGGGCTGTCGCCTCCTTCTGCGAGGACGTCATCTTGCAGAAGGAGGCCGCGGAGAGGGAGCGGGAGAATAATCCTCAAGCCGCTCCCATCCGCCGCAGATGGACAGGCGAGGCAGGCGAAGGCGGGCATTCGCACAAGCGATGCCCACCTATAATGACCCTGCCGTGGAGGCCTGCGTGCACGTTTGGCCCCGTGCACGTCGCCGTAAGGCCCTCCGTCTGGGGATTGCCCTAGTGTTCTCGGGCAATCCCCCCTTGGCGATAGCCCGCTCGTCACACACACGCTCGTCGTCTAGCCAACGGCGAGTACGGTGCGGTCACGCATTCCCCTCGAAAAAAAAAAAAGGGCGCAAAGCGGTTGTGACAATATCGGGTTGTCTCTACACACATGCCTGCAAATCAGTGTTCGGGTTGATGTTGAAGTAAGCACACGCATTGAGAATGGCTTCAATATTATCGAAAAATCAAAAGATTGGTATATAAATTGCCCCAATATCGCGCTACACACGCGGCAACGTGCAGGGCGGCAGAGACAATCTAGGGAGCAAGGCTGGTCGCGCCCCTGCCGCCCTGCCGTAGGGCCAATCTAGGAAATTGCCCCTGCTTGCCTATACACATCACGATATTGTGCCAATTAAGGGTCATCCCCACTTATACACCCTAGATTGCCCCTGCGGCTGGTATGTGAGTAGCCGGCTTAAGACAATTTCATGTGTTTGTGCACGACCTACACTCACACAGATGCACCAGGTAAGACAAACCGCCGTCATTTATTGATGAGCAACAGTGACAGACTGACATAAAATTTACGTCAAGAAAATTAATAATAAATGATGTCTTGTGTAGTGAAATCATGTGACAATTATACGAAGACACATAAAATATCACAAGGAATTACATACTTACCATGCATACGCTATCCTAACCTGTGCACAAGAGAATCTAGACAGAGGTCGTAAAGGCTTGAACATCTACATTCTCAGTGATAGTCAAGCAACGCTTAAAGCGCTCTTGGCATATAAGGTGGAATCCAAACTAGTGATGAATGCGATCGAAGTACTAAATAAATTAAGTAAAGCAAACACGGTTCGCCTAGTCTGGATACCAGGCCATAAAGGTTTCACTGGAAACGAAAAGGCTGACTACCTGGCAAGGAAGGGTTCGGAAACACAAATGGTGGGACCGGAACCATTTGTCGGAATCACCCTAAAAACAGTCGGGGCAGGCCTAAGAGCTCAATCACAAAGGAGGCACCAGGAAGAATGGGCCAAGCATAAAGGAATGACACACGCCAAGCTCTTTATGGGCATGGATAACTGGCTCAAATTTACACTGAGCTCAAGCAGATCCCAGACCCGTCTGATGGCAGGTGCCTTAACCGGCCATTTTGGTACTAGGATCATGCTTACCCGGATGGGACATACCAGTTCCTAAATTTGTAGGGCCTGCAAGGAAGAAGAGGAGAGCATGGTGCACCTCCTGTGCCATTACGATGCTCTTGCCTGCAGGAGACTAAAGCTGATGGGAATGGGATACCCAAAACCGGATGACTACAGGGCCATGCCACCGAAGGACATCGTCAGGCTCATGAGCACGATTGACTGGACCGAAGGTGGTGATGGCTTTAAGGACTAAACACGGGGAAGCACAAAAGATCCACGATGGGTCGAAGTGCGAAGGCTCTCATGCTGAGCCACCCCTGTATTAAGATAAGATACCATGCGTAAGTTATTTTTTCTTTTGATTTTTTATATTTTACATCGACCCAAATTTTTACGTCCATCTATCGCATGTTGCATTACACAAAAACATGAGGTCTTTAATTTCACACCTTCATATATGACAGTATTGGTCCTGTGCGTTAGAACTTCGACTTTAAATCACAAATTAAATGAAAGGACTTGAGGCGTAAAGCACGATGTTGTCAGTGACAACAGATTCAATATGACCACCATCCGTAAATACGACTCATGCATGCAACAACATTCATATTATGGGTTTACTTTTGAAAAGTTATTGTATTACGTTCGCTTAAAAGTACACACAATGCTCGCGATGGAAATAAAACAAGGCAGTTAAGTTCCTGGAAGAGTTATTCGTCAACACGTCCCACAAGCCAACGGCCCATTTGGGACGATATGACATCTTCTTGTCGTTAAACGCCAAAGGGGCATTACCCAAACTGCGTAGGTAATCCCCCGGCGTGGGAGCCTTGTGGTTTGTGGTAAATGTGGGTGGCATTTCGAACGTGCAGGTCCACTACAGCAGCCATGGAAGGCGAGCGTAAGTAGAACCGCTCCACGCCATACGATAAGGATCATCTTCTCGATCCTGTTCCTTCAGCGACATAGCGTTGTCGCAACAGAAAGCGATTGCCCCCTGTCGCGGCGTCCAGCCTCCTTACGCATAAGACTAACATAGGCTTGAGTTCCCCAATTATACGCATGTGTAGAAATTATAACGAGCTGCAATCTAATTGTGATGTTGACATATTTTTTGACAAATTAAAAACATATAAAGATAAATAAAAAAAATAAAAACTTGAATTTATAATAGGTTTCTTGAGCAGAATCCTTCAGGTTTAATTGATCATTTGATACTGTTTCTTTTTGTAAATCTTCATATACTCTTAATTAGCTAGGATAACAACCTAATGGTGAATGCTGTGTACATTTATAATTGTCATGTGTATGAGTTAAAATGCCCTAAAATGTATATTTGTGTTAATATATATGCATATGATGTTAATGTACCTAAATAAATAAATAAATAAAGACTGACCGACTCTATGACATGACAGCTGACGACTAGACAAAATTGGAATACTTGCGACGACAGAACATTGACGGACTAGCCGAGACAAAAAAAGCTACTCGTATTAATAAATTCCTACCGTTTATATGACATTGGCTTTAATTTAGACAAGACGACTCAACACCCCCATAACGTCACAATGGTCTTCTTTCTCTCTGTCAAAAGCCTAGATCGCGTGAAATCTCGACAACCCTAAAGGGGTAATTTGGAAAGATTGTGTACAAAGCTTCCCCATCTCTGTCCTAGAACCAAAAGTTATTTGTTTCGACATTTTAGGAATTTCGTTTCTTGTGAAGTTACACTGGAGAATAACGTTTGTGTGGGTATCGCGATTTTTGGAAAATTTTAAAAAAATGTAATCTAGAATAGAAATTAGGCTTCAGCTCCCCTATTCCGCTAACTTCGGTTGCCAACTCAGAACTGTCATTTTGCGGCGTTCATTAAAACCGTAATCGATATAATGATGGTAATTCTATTGGTACTTAAGTTTAGTTTTAGTGCGTCAAATTGTGTTTTCTGTTAAAATTTTCGAACAGAAAACACGATTTGACAGCACTTAAACTAAATTTTACTTTAGTCTAATCCAATTGGTGCCAACAGAATCGGCACCAACGATTTTCTTATTTGGCAGGCATATTTAGCGGCTTATTACCCAGGAAAATGGAAAGTGGTCGTGGCAACGAAATAAATGAGTTAATTTTTGAGTAGGGCCGCGCCGCCCCTATGTGCGAAGTGTGCGGCGCACACAGGCGCCAAGACGCTAGTGGCGCCAGATGACGAAGCGAGCGCGGGAAGAAGATCCTCCATGACGACAAAAAATAGGCGCTTCATAGGCTTTGCACACAGGCGCTGCTGGGGGTCGGCGCGGCCCTGGGTAGGTACTGACCTCGCCTCCTTCTATGAGGATGTTATCTTGCAGAAGGAGGCTGCGGAGCGAGCGCGAGAGGATGACCCTCTCGCCGCACCGCTCCGGCGCAGGCGGTTGGGGAGGAGGAGGCGAGCGTTCCTGGACGCGCGCCACCAACTTCCCTAGCAAGCTGGGGATTGAAACGGCCCGGTCGGCTGACTACCGGTCGGGAGACACTTTTCACCATGAATTTGGGGATACTTGTCGACCCCCCCGTAGAGGTAAGTCCTGGCGCTTGCGCCAGGCAACCCCCCAGGAGACGCAATCGGGGAATGGCTAACGCCGATCCCGATTGCGTCTCTACGGAGGTAGAAGTATCTGGAGGGGTTTTAGCCGAGTATGGGGTCTTCTACCCGATTCCGGCATATCCTTGGGGTGGCCTCGTCAGACGGCTCCTTGTCGAATCCGTAAGAAGGATTTCCCCTCTTAAAAAAATAAGGTAGGTACTGACCTATGACGGACTTGCATTTCTGGTTGATGATGCCACTGGGCAGCAGATGGAAGTCGAACTCCTTGCCGTCTACCACGACCGTGTGGCCGGCGTTGTTGCCGCCCTGTGGACAAACACTGCAAATAAAATATACCTTGTAAAACTATATCCTTAAAGGTATTCGTGTTTTATTTATATTGACATCACATATACAACGTGCTAATTAAATAATGCAAAACCTCAGACACAACAGCTTATTTTTATTATTTGAAATAATAAAAACATTTTTATATTTAATAATTACAATAATAATCACGGATTATTTACGAAGATATACAGGTGTCTCAGAAACAATGGATAAACCTTTAACTGTTGATAGGTTTCGTCGAGACCTCTCTAATCTCAAATTTTGACTTTAGTAAAAATATCTCGGTTTTCAAGATATTTGATAGTTTATGATTTTTTTTAAAAATGCCACTTTTGTTTGGTTTTTAATGTGCCATTTTTACAAATACGGACTTTTTCTGATTCAGGTTTTTTTAGCTTCTAACGGAATAGTTCAGCTATCAATAACAGTGGTTAAAATTGAGCTAGCTAATCACGAAGTGCTTGGAAAAAACAATGTTCCAAAAAAAATAAACAAGAAATTATTTTTCTTCGTGTTTGGTCTGCTACCATGTAAAAAAAATGTATGACGCTCATCCTGCCCATTATCTTAAAAAAATGCTTAGTTATTCTAGTTTCAAAAAAGGTATGATAAACTTATGCTTAATGTATCTCTGAACTTTTATTACTGCTTGAATAGCAAATGGTATGAAAATTTTAAAAAGATTGTTTGTCGGATTAATTATTTTTCGGATTAATTTTATTCGGTTAATTTAGTTTTCCAGTATTAAGTTTATGCTTTCCTGACTTTCTGACTGGTTGAATAGCAAATAAAATGAAAATTTGAAAAAAAAAGGTTTTTTTTCCACTAATAAGCACTTAAAGCTTATTTGTAAACATTCGTTTGCGAGTCACAGAGTTGAGAAACGTGTTTTTTTTTTTGTGGCCCCTGCCTGCCACATGTCTCATCCACTATGCGCAATCAAAAAGGAGCCTTATCATTAACAGCACATGAGTCATAAGCATTTGCAACCTTACCTGCTATCGAATTTCCTGGAAGGACTTTTTTTACCTGCGTCTGATCATTGGGTTCTGTGTTACGATTGTTAGTGTCCTTCTGAACTCCGGTTGTGACCCACGCGTGTTTTCTGTATTCGAGAGATTCGATAGAGCTTCGATGATTTTAAACGACATTTTGCTGTGATTTTGGACTTGACTAGCTTTGCGATTCGGATATTGTTTGTGCTGTGAAACCTATTGACAACTGGTGATCATATGGACTTGGCTAGCTTTACGATTTGGATATTGTTTGTGCTGTGAAACCTAACTGACAACCAATACATAACACTGAACATGCCTAGACATCAGTACACGTCGCGCGAATATGCAAACATGCATTTCGTTTATGGCGAATGTCGAGGAAATGCTAACGCTGCTGCTCGTCTGTACGCAGAGAGGTAAGATTATTTATTTTCTCTTTAATTCAATCAATCTTATTTTTTTTTAATCACACACATTTATTGCAACTTTAGTTAAACGTATCAGGATGGGTCTTACATTATGTTATCCTTCTAAAAATAGTCACACGCCGTGTTTAATTAGATTTTAAAATTAAATGAATTAGTAAATTTAATAACGTCATTTTTTTTATTAGGTACCCCAACGCACGTCACCCGGACTATCGAGTTTTTGCTCGGGTACATAATTCGTACTGCGAAGGGAGGCTTCCAGGAAGAGGCATTGGTGGTGCAGGGCCAGGAAGACCAGAAAGAAACGACGATGAAGAAGTAGTAGTCCTCGACGAAATAGAAGAAGATTCAACACGTTCTGTGCGTGGAATTGCACGTCGAACCGGCATTAATAGAAGCAAAGTGCATCGCATATTGAAAAAATACCTTTTGCACCCTTTCCATATTCAAAGGGTCCAAACTCTACAGCCTGCTGACTATCCGCGCAGGATTGCATTCTGCAGAATCATGTTAAATAAAATAAGGGAGGACCCGCAATTTTTCAATAAAATTTTATGGACGGATGAATCCTCATGCCGGAGAGATGGATATTTCAACATCCACAATCTACATAGCTGGCAAGTTGAAAGCCCACATTTGATGAGGGAAGATCGGTCCCAAGTTCAATTTAAAGTTAACTTGTGGACTGGGATTATTGACGGACAGGTGATCGGGCCATATGAACTTCCAGCTACACTGAATAGTGAAATTTACCTTAATTTTTTACAAAATGATTTACCCGGCATGCTAGAAGATGTCAATTTAGAAGTGAGGCGGAGAATGTGGCTTCAAAACGATGGGTGCCCAGCTCACTACGCAATAGTAGTAAGAAATTATTTAAATCAACACTTCCCACAAAGGTGGATAGGCCGGCTCGGCCCTATTTTATGGCCGCCCAGATCGCCGGATCTAAATCCCTTGGATTTTTTTTATTGGGGATGTCTGAAAGACCTTGTCTACGCGAGGCCAGTATCCTCAATAACAGAGTTGCGTACTCGCATACAAAATGCAGCTGCACACATAAAAACGTCTGGTTACGCGCGCCGCATCAAACTTTCTTTTATAAAAAGATGTAGGGCGTGTATCAGAGCGCAAGGACGCCAATTCGAACATTTATTGTAAATTTAATAAAAAATTTAAATTTCATGTTGTTTTATTTCAAATTCTTTCAAACTAAGAATTAATAACTATTCCGAAAAAAATCTTGTTAAAATTTCATACCATTTGCTATTCAAGCAGTAATAAAATTTAAGAGATACATTAAGCATAGGTTATCATACCTTTTTTGAAACTAGAATAACTAAGCATTTTTTTAAGATAATGGGCACGATCAGCGTCATACATTTTTTTTACATGATAGCTGACCAAACACGAAGAAAAATAATTTCTTGTTAAATTTTTTTTGGAACATTGTTTTTTCCAAGCACTTCGTGATTAGCTAGCTCAATTTTAACCACTGTTATTGATAGCTGAACTATTCCGTTAGAAGCTAAAAAAAACTGAATCAGTAAAAGTCCGTATTTGTAAAAATGGCACATTAAAAACCAACCAAAAGTGGCATTTTTTAAAAAAATCATAAACTATCAAATATCTTGAAAACCGAGATATTTTTACTAAAGTCAAAATTTGAGATTAGAGAGGTCTCGACGAAACCTATCAACAGTTAAAGGTTTATCCATTGTTTCTGAGACACCCTGTATACATATTTCTGCTTTGTTGCATATCTTGCAAATTTGAAACTCTATGGTCGCGCGCGCCTGCGAATACGCTGCTACCGCTTAGCCGTCGTCGCCGCGCGCCGCCGATAAGAGTCAAAGACGACAGCGGCGAAGTTCGAAATTAAATTTTTGATAATCGAATCTACTTTCGATTCTAAAGCTGATCGCACATATCCGCACGCGCCGTACGCGCCGCATAATATGCCGTCATCAGCATGCGTTTTTCTATGGCCGGACAATTCCCGCATTTTTAAAATTCTGCGCGTACGGTGCGGCCAAATGTGCGAGGTTTCATATAATTTCATACAACGAATTCCAAAAATGCGGCGCGTTCGGCGCGGACATAATTGTGCGTTTAGCTTAAACAAACTATATTCAGGTTTTGCGTAATTTAATTAACACGTTGTTATACCTATGTTGCCACCTGATTTGCGCGTATGTGGAATTGGCGGATTCAGGGCCGGGGGGGGGGGGGGGGGGGGGAGACATGGCTAGTTAAAGTAAAAGTTGACCTGTACTATTGCCATTAGGGCAGAAAAAAATCTGCTCAGTATGGTTGGTGGTAGGGCTTCTGAGCCTTCTGAACCTGGCTAGCTACCACCATCTTACTTAAGTTTGTCGCCATAAAAACAATGTTAAAGCACTGTTGTGTTCCGACAATAAGAGGTTAGATAGCCAGTTCCTCAGCTGTTGAGGCGTCCAGGTGAAGCTCTTCTTCCACCTTCGGCCTTATCCTCACTTACCATCAGGTGAGATGTAGGCCAAGAGCTCCCCTGTCATGTGTAAAAAAAATGTAACACACAAACAACATGTTTAAATTAAAATCTGTGAAGATGATCATCCCAATAATATGACACTTATACTATAACTACCTATATACTATACTATACTTCGAAATGGGTGGCTATCTTTAAAGTTTGTATTCAAGTCAAGGCAGTTGGATAAAGCAATGCTCTCCATCAGAAAATTCATAAACATGAAAACATAAACTAAACATAGATTCCGTCACATTCTTGTGAAGTAAGTGTAAGAATTGGGGTTTTTAATAATTACCTAGTAATAATAAAACATGAATCAGAGGCCCTTAAAATTAATTATGTTAAAAATTTAACAATCAAAGTTCTGGAAACAAAAAAAATATGTTATTATTCAATATAAATTTAAATTGTAAATTATTTTTGTAAACAATAGTAATCCATTCATATTACATGGCATTCATACTAAAACACAAAAAAAATGTTCCAATAAATTCTTAAACCAAACAGTGTGTTTATTTTTGAAAGTACTATTCACTTTTAATTGCATATTTATGATATTTACTTAACAATGGGCTGTTATTACAAAATCTGATCAGCGAATGAGTCCATGGTAAGAAAGCCGTTTAGAGAAAGCTGGCAGGCCTTGATAGTAAATATCTTGCTGAGATCACTGAACACAATAAGATTGGTCAATACTTGTTTTTAATAAGCTCACAATGGCATTGCAAAATTTGAACAAACCTAATTTATTTTGTCATTTCGAAAGTTAGGTTAGTTCTAGTTCACTGACATATCAGTTGATTGCTTAATTAATTTTCAAGTTATCTGTGCTCAAGGATAATCCATTTTAATTATTCTAAGGTTTAGCATTACTGTCCACAGAGGCGTAGCTTCATAGACGCGTATTCGTCATTATACGCTTGCTGTACGCCTTCTTGCAGCTTACATACAAAACTATAAAACTCTGTCAACGAAGCGGCAGTGTAGTGCTCGCGTCGCTGCATGCAAGCTTCATGACGCCTGCCGTACTGTTCAAATAGTGGAAAAATACCAGTGTTTGTTCAATAGAATCTGTCCTTAGCCGAATTATCATATTAGTCAAGCTGAATATGAGGTGGTATATGAAAATAAATTAACGAGTGAGCACCTACTTGTATTTATTTTGTACTAATATGTAATAACATAACACTTATTCAATATCAATGTACGTAGTAATAAATCAAAATAACGTCTTCCTCGTTCAACTTCATTGTCACAAATTATTGAAACCGTATGCATGCAATACGACTCGTGGACAGAGTTTAGTACGCCGGGCTGCACAAGCTGCATGGCGTATTTTGAAACATCTATGACGCTACGCCTTCGTGGACAGTAGGCCTTAGAGTTGCAAAAGTTTTGACTTTGCTGGGTACAGTCACCCTCATAAAGGTGTGTACATAAACACAGATCAATTCAATGGATTACTAGTAAATAATATAATATGCAATAATATATGCCAGCCCTTTAAAATTTCAGTATTAACACTAGAACGCACGCGCCTCAGAATGGTATAAGAGTGCACGCACGGTGACTGGTGTCACCCTTTTTGTATACTAACAATTTACTGAATATTTTAAATTTTAATAAAACAATTATGAATTATGAATCAATATCTTTATTTTTATCATATAATAAGATTAGAAAAACAAAACAAGAACTGTTTCCTTATAATTAAAAACAAAAACAAATCTTCTTGAAAAATACTTGTAGCAAAAAAAAAACATTGAAATCAAAACATTCATATTCTAAAATATAAAAGTTCAGGTAAGTAATTTTAACATATTTATCAATTTTTCAAATAAATATTAAGTTTTTATTATAAAATAAAAGCTTACTTACCTCCTTTTAATAAATCACTGGTAAAAAAAACATACTTCAAAACATTAAAAATGGAATGGACCCAAACAAAAATATGAAACCAAACTGAAGTCACAGAATAATCATGATATTAAAATCTGCTTTTTTGGCGCTCCCCTCATAAAGAGGGGGAAGATATGGGGTGGAATATGATAGGGAACATGATAATTTATATTTGAAAATGGGTTATTGCAATATTTATGGAATTCCATGCCTATGGGGTTTAAAAATGGGGATTATAAATTTTTAAGGAAAATATAGTGGCTTGGATTACTCTTACACTTAAATATCCATTATCTGATATTGTTTTATTTTTAGTGAAAGTGGTTGTACTTTTGGAGTCAGTATAACTTGTTAGTTGAAGAACTTTGCCATTTCTGGGCATAGGAATTGAAAATTAATATACCAGGTGTAAGAGACGGTGTCCCGTTATTCAACAGTGAGTTCAGACATTGATTCTTAATTAAAAATCACTGTAATTTTCTCCCATAAATTGTTAAGTTAAATATGACTGTATGCATTCTATATAACTGAAAAAAAAATTTTGCAAACTAAAACAAACTTCATAACAACAATAACAAACTAAGCAGGTATTTTTTCCCTTTTTTTTCCCTTTTTAGTATTTTTAAATCAATTTCAGGTTTAGTTAAAAACATTTTTATGTTTACCTTGTTATTAAACAAAAGATACATAATTTTGAGACTATGTAATTACTTGTTTTTATAGTTTGGGGGTTTCCAGGTTTCCCCTCTTCTAATGTTCTATCTGAACCACACTTAAAGTTAACAAGATGCAGAGGATACCATTCATCCCTTTATATGTATAGAATGTTATGGATTACTAAATTAATACTTTATCAGTCAATCTGTCTTTATGTATAGTATAAATCTTTGTGAATTTGACTGTACATGTAAAAGAAATAAATAAAGAAAGAAAGGTTGATCAGTAATTTTAGTATATTAATGATGATGGTTGGAACAGCTTAAAAGGTCTCAGATTGTATCAATAAGCTCATGATTTGCCCACTAAGAGTGGGCAAGTATTGCTAACAAGAACGCTGAACTAAAATAGTTTCAAGCTCAGATAAAAGATAAATAAATAACAACAAAGAAGTTAGCTTTAAAAATACTACTTTTCGCATGTAACCATGACAATTAAATGGCCCAGACCTTGGCAAGAATCCACAATTAGCAATCATTAGTCTCAACAAGGCTACTAATAACTACTAAATGTATACCTGAAGTATAAGTGTTGCTATATATTTTGCAACATCCAAATACCGTTATATTAAATAAGTGTAAATATATATATTTTTTTAAATTATATAATACTCCAGTTACAACCACAGAGAATTTCAGTAATTACATCCAGATTTCCGTACAAAAACATTGTTCACTTTACATGTTTTCAAACAAATCTTGGCTCACCGCCAATCGAACCGTATTATGTGGTATTATGCTCAATTCTCTAACAGTATGATACTATTTTCTTAATACATAAGTTCTAATTTTTCAAAGATTTTACCATTTTGTTAATATAACCTACACGAATGCTATAATAAATTTAGTAAAGATTCGTACTAATGGAGATCTCATAAATTATAATCTCAGCAGCAATAAATCAATAAGCAGCATAATAAATATTTATTGAAATGTAAATATAACCACAATTACTAACCTGACATCGGCACACGATGTCGGAGTTGACGGCAAGTAAATCCACCAATTTCCCCTTGCCTTCATCGCCCCACTGAGCACCCAAAACAACAGTCACTTTATTTTCCATTTTGATTTTTTTACACGGACACGCACTGGACGTTAGCTCTCCGTTTAATTCGGTATGATTCAAATCTGTAGTAGATGCCATTATTTATTGGTAACTTGCGAACAACAAACCAAACCACACAAACAGCACAACACGACTCACAAACTATATAGAGATACTACGTATCAGACGGCAATCTCACATAGACAAATTTTTGCTTGAAAAAAAACTGTCAATACTGAAACGATACATGACATTTCTTTTTTTTTATTGGTTTTTTTTCAGATATGGCGACTGCTTATAGGCAAAGGGAGTAAACATACATTTACAATTTACACTTTCTTTCGTCACATATCTTTTTAACTACTTTTGAAGTGAATAATTGTGCAATAAAAGAAGGTAGTATTTATTAAACTGTTTATTTTTACATTTTTTTTTTATATTTTAGTAAGGTTTTTGCCTTTTACTCTTTTAAATTTTTTGTAACATTTTTTTTGTATCCATTTTCTTCCAAATACCTATTTGTTTTTTTAACAATAGTTCCAGATGACCTCACGAGCTTTTCAGAGGGGTATGTTAACTTCTTTGCTTTCACCGTATTGTACTCCCGGGCACTTAACCAATTATGGATATTTTCAGTTTCAGTGCTCGTTAGACCGCTCTTCCATCTCTACAAAACCAGTTACTTGGTCCTTGCTCTTATTAAAATGAAGCCCTGGAGTCAATGATATCTCATCAAAAACTATTGAGCATAGCTTCTTTTTTCATCCCAGCTCGCAATCTAAAACAAAATAAAAATTTCATTTGTAACTTCAACATCCAATTTACATGAAGCTACGATATGATACATTATACCCTGCGTTCCAGATAAAGCACTGCTACTTTCTGAGGCTAACATCTGATGTTAGCCTCGTTTTGCGTTTCTTTTAAGAAATGCTGACATTTTTAGCCGCGCTAATTGTTACAAATGAAACGCAAGGTACTGATTTTTCGTGCTGAATTTTGACACCTCACTTAATTAGTCCAGCCACTTAAAATTTTTTATAATATAAATCAGAATTGGCTAATACTACAAATATCTTTCAATAATTTTTTTAAATCCGCTGAAAAACCTTTTTGATTCATGAAAAAAAGATTCCAAATGTCAAATTTGAAAGCTGTCAAAAAGTGGTATCAGAGGACCCATCTATTAGCATGGGTATTTGATGCTAGCATTTCGTGTTAAAAATGCTTAAATGAAACGCATGACAACCAGCAAGAAAAACTAGCATCACCGGCTAATGGAACGCAGAGATGCTAAAAATGTTGGTATTTATGGCTAAAAATGCTTATCTGGAACGGGCCGATAATGTTTTCAGAATATTACCTGTTCTTTCAGAGCTGTAAAAATTTGTGGATTGATTCCAGCTTCCACATTTAAATTTGATGTGAATTTATTTAGTGTTGTTTTCGATGGTAAAATGAAAATTCTATGTAGAAACCTGTAAGCTTTCGGGCTTTGCTTCATTATACTTAAAGCAAGTAATTTTTCTTTTGCAGAGAATCGTCTTCCTTTTTCCTTTCTATATGCTAAATTGATTCGCATTTCAATAATTCTTCTCGCATATGGATTTAATCCTCGAGTAACACTTGCTGGAACATTTGTAAATTTAGGTTTCTTTAAATCTGAAAGCAATAACAAACAAATTTAATATTTATTACATTTGACGGATCAGTGGTGCAGTGACTGAGTAGTTACAATGTGAGTTCAATTCCTACCAACGACAAACACTTATGTAATAAACATTAGCATTATCTAAATATGTATTAAGGACATTGAACAAAAGTGGTCGAAATTTCCACCAGTAACATGACATATGTATGTATGACATGTGTATATAGTAAAAAGATAGTACTAAACAAAACTTGCTATTAACTATCTTACATAATGACAAGCCACTCTGAACCAAGTGCTTACTTCTTTGCTTAAAAAATATTTTTGATAAAGAAGTCTGATATCTGACCTTAACACACTTTTTGTTTAGTAACTAAGTACCAACCTGCACTTGATGTTGTAGGTAGTCGTTCCTGTACATTTAAAGTTATGTCTTGTAACACTGCACAGAAAGGCTTGCAATAATTGTGGTCAAAGCGTCTTTTCTGGGAATAAGTGTGGTACTGAGAAATGTTCTCTGTAACAAATAAAAATTATTTATCATCACAAACCATTTTATATGACATCTATTCCTAATTCAGCATCGATTGATGATGTTTGTTAATCTTTTATTAAAAAAATATCTTATTATATTACTTTTTTCACATTAAGATACATATTTTGTCTAAATTATTACTGGGATACGTGATAATTAGGGTTAGGTGCTCACCAGTATCCTCAGAGTGTGATGACGATATGCCCGTAGTGATTTCTTCACTTGAGAATAGCGTTGGATGAGTAGTTATGAGTAAACGGTTTTTTGGTGTTATAAAACGTTTCTCGAAATGCTTATGACAAACAATGGTTTCTAGGCTCACTTATACTCAAATCCCGGAATTTGTCACTACCAAGACACTAAATCCACTTTTCAAGTCTTTCCTTGTTGGTAAATGGAAAACGGTGTAAATAAACGTCCTGTCGTACACTATCACACCCTTCAACACAGCAAAAGTAATACATTTTAACAAAATGTAAATACAATTGCAAATATCACAGGTAATTGCGGAGATGTGGTCGGAAATTAATCAACGAAAGCGCACACTTGAACACAAGAATTGAAATGTCAGCCATATTGTTTGTTGGTTTTCGTTTCGTGCGTGACGGACGACGGGCCACAGAGGGGAAGGGAAGGGAAGGGCAGGGCGGGGAGGGGTAACTGTCATCTGACGATGTAGGGCCCCTTTCTGGGATGAATAAAAAAATAGTATGGAGATTACCACCCGTGACACGACTGGACCACAAATTATATTACGACCACAAATTATATTACTGTTACAGATAGGAATCAACCCCTCTAGCGGCCGTTTCGTAGTGAAATGACAGCTCCGTAATGATAGTGCTGCAAAACTATCGACTGCTTATTATCGACATACTGAAAATTATCGATATAAATTTACAGCCCTAATCTACTTTTTTAATTCTGATAATATTTTAGGTTATTAAAAATCAAAACAACGAAATGCGATTATCTTTTTATTGAATTTAACATACAATATGACAAAAACGTACACAATGGAACTTATTAGAACCCACAATTCTCCGCCATGCAACGCTGTGCTTACTCTGCGATTCTGAAAAGATAAATAAGCATTTGTATAAAGTGTGACGACTCTAAAATGAAAAACAGTGAAAAACCTAGTAAAAATAAATAACCTGCCTCTCCATCTGATCTTAGTCTCTCCACTTCTCAATATCTGTACACCTGTTGATACAAAAAAGATAATTATATAAGACATTACTTTGTTTTTGAAAATAATTTTGTTTTATTGATTATTTACAAAACTTCAGATTGAAGAATTGAACTCTGCAGACAATGGCAAATAGTTTAAAACGTTTGAATACATTTTGAAGAAGTTAACATTAAAAGCAATTAATTTTATAGTAGGTAATCTAACCAAACAAATCAATCTAGTTTTTAATTTTGATGAATATGTTAAGGTCAATAAGAAATGTTTTCCATAAATTAATGATATTCATTCATATAAATGATTTTAATTAGAGTTTGAAAAAGCATTTAAAAGGAATGGCATACCCATTCCTTTTGTAATGCTTTTAAAATTATGTTTATCAAACTTTCACATTCTCTTAAATAATTGTGTCAGAGTTAAATGTTCCAAATTGGTTCACTAAACTCAAATAAAACTAGATTTATTAAATTCTCATGGCCAAATGTAAGGAAAGTGGATACAATCGAATCGTTGAACTCATCAATTGTAGTTACAAAATTTTTGGGTATTACACTTGATGCACGTTTGTGGGATCAACATAGTCCTTCGCGAACAGACCTAGTTCTGTTGTATATGTAGTAAAACAATTCAAGCATGTTACTATGTTGATACGGCAAGATAAATTTACTTAGTTATTTTCAGTGTCATGTAATTGGCTATTACTGCTGGGTTTCGGCTGCTAGTATAGAAAATATTTTTGGACTTCAGTTGGTGCTATTTATAATTCACAAGCAAAGGTTTCTCTAAGAAATATTTTTAACTAAATTAATATATTGATTTAAGCTGAACAGTCTAATTATGAAAATTTGATTTGTCTATAAAAATTATAAAACCTTTGGTACCAATTTTCGATTTCATAATCTAAACACAAGAAATAGAAAGCCACTGTGAACAAGTGTGTATTGATCTGCTCATCACGTTCTAGTCATTTTCTGATATAACCATAAAAAGTAGGTGTTATAATAGCAACGTAACATCCCATTTTTTTTTTCGTCGTGACTATTGTGATTTTCAAAGCTTATTTACTCGCAAACTATAAGACTTGAGAGAAAATTGACATGAATAAAAAGTGTTAATTTTAAAGCTATTCTATATGATACAACCATAAAAATTAGGTGTCCTAATATCAAGGCAACATCCCAAAATTTTTCTTGTCCTGCGGCCATTGTAATTTTCAAAGCTGATTTACTCGCAAACTATAAGACTTGAGAAAAAGTGAATAAGAGTAAAAAGTGTTTATTTTAGGCTATTCTATATTATACAACCATAAAAAGTAGGTGTCATAATAGCAATATGCAACATCTCAAAATTTTTCTAAGTCCTGCTGCCATTGTGATTTTCAAAGCTGATTTACTCGCACACTATAAGATTTGAGAAAAAATGGACAAGAATAAAAAGTGTTTATTTTTAGCTATTCTATACGATACAACCATAAAAAAGGACCTTGCGCACCCTTTCATTCACCCCAACCCAATTTTGAAATATTTTCTTTAATATAGGGGCATATAGTATAACACTGATCTTGACTTATAGATTTTGAAAGAAATTTGGCAGCTCTGTCAACTGACACAGTGAATCAATTGACAGTTAACTTAAGATTTATCAACATTAAACTTTAAACTGTATTTTATTAAATGTTTTATTTGTGCTGCTACATTGTTGTTGTCAGTGTCATTGTCATGTTTTGTCCATTTTTAGGTGACCCAAAACAAAACTATAGCACACTTTTGGCCGTTGTCAACAAAAGCAAACTCAGAAACAGTGTCTTATCCATAAACTCGAGTTTGGCAGTAATGGTTGTGTAAAACGACCGGTTGCCACTTAACCAAGAAGTGAAGTGAAGTTAAGCTTGTTATAGCATATTCAAGATAAGAAGGTTCCCGTGACAGGTCAAACTTTTCCGTTTCATGCATACCAGTTTCCGTGAATAAAAATATTATGTTTTAAAAATGTCTTTTTCAGTTATTTTTGTCAACAATGCAACAATTAATTCCACATTAAAATCAGTCCAGTTAAATATAATTATTTATAATTCTGATAAAATATTTGTTTAATTAAGTATTTATTTGAGTCATGAATCGGAACTTATACTTTACACAAACATTTTATTTTTAAACTTTAGAATTATAATTTTATTTAATTAGGCTGATATTCTTGTTTTTATTTAATGTGGAATTAATTATTACATTTTTGATAAAAATAACCTAAGGAGATAAATTATTTTTTTCATCACGGAAATTAGTATGCATGAAACGGAAAAAATCGATTTGTCAAGGGAACTTTCTTATCTTGAATGTACTATATTTAATTTTATCACTGATTAGCCTTTCAGAAACAAGGGGTTAATAAGCAAACATATTTATGTCAAAAACAAATTAATCACCTTTTGACAGCCCACTTTCTGTTATTCATGTCCTGTTCATTGCTTGTGCAGTGGCTTATGTTCTTAGCATATTAATAAAATTGATAAAATGAAATTCAGGTCCATGGTGAGTAACCAAAGCTTCTAACATATCGAGCTTCTCTATGCTTCCGAAGTCACCTTGCGCCCAGACATGTGCACCATCAGAAGATCAATTTTAGCAGAGCTTTGCTACTCTTTTTGAGAAGAAGTGTTTTTCATTTTCATTCAATCTAAAAAAAAATTACATGTAATTTTGAACAACAACATAGTGTAGGTTATTTAATGGAAAACATAATATTAAATTAATTTTAAACTATTGTTTATTTAATGAAAAAAATATTACACAACTTTGCTCACCTATCATTATTGGATTTTTAAGTATTCCTGAATTTATTTCACTTGGAGGAAGTTATTTATTGCATACTCAACTCAAGATATTCATCTTCAAGTATTTGTGTTTCAAAATAACACTAGTTTTTCTGTGTTCATAAGTTGTTTTTATCGATTTCAAAATTGATGTGCATCCAGAAATGTAACCTCTGTTGAAGCCGATGGTCTGTAAAATATTTTAGTGGATTCATAACAATATAAAGTTCGCTCGTTTTTTAGTATGGGAAAGTTCAACTTCATACATTTTGGTAAATAACTATTAGGCCAAAGATGAAAGCGTTCTTCACCTGGATTTGCCTACAAGAGAGTTGCTGGATGTCTGATTATCAGAGTAACAAGTTGTACTCTGCACAAGTTGTACTGTCACCATGGTGATCTGATAAACTTAAGTAAGATTATGGTAGCTAACCAGGTGGGCTCAGCTATATTAGCATGAAATAGTATGAAACAATGAAAGGTCAAAAAGTTATTAAGTTTAGAAAATCACAAGCAAACAAACCGATAAAACTGCCGAATCCCTTCGTACACACAGGTACTGTTATTGAATCAAGAACAGTGAGTGTCAAAAATCTTAAAAAACA
This sequence comes from Schoenobius gigantellus, assembly GCA_963935595.1. NCBI lineage: Eukaryota > Metazoa > Arthropoda > Insecta > Lepidoptera > Crambidae > Schoenobius > Schoenobius gigantellus. Next base: position 7,498,624 of record OZ012557.1, read on the forward strand.
TGCTTAAAACACATAAAATCTGAAGATAAATTAGAGATTTAAACAAACCAACAATGTAATAATGAAAAATGAAATGCAAATGTGTGCGTTCTACTTCTATGATGAAATGACACGACACGACACACACACATGCACCCAAAAGCAAAATGGCGTCAAAAAAAATGGCGGAGACTGTCTCAGAGCCGCTCCACTAACGACCCGCTAGTTATAGGGGTGATTCCAACGCCTGCGGGCCTAGCACGGCACAAAGACAAAATCTCCCCAGGGGCCGGACAAATCTTTGTCTATTCCTTCATCTTTCTCCTATTAGCTAGCATGGCACCAGGGAAAGACTAGTTTGACTCCGGAGAAATGGTTTCTCCCAACAATGCTACCAATATACGGAAAAAAATTATAGAGAGTATAACCCAAACAAATTGAAAGAACTTGACAACACATTCATGTCACACACGCACCGGTGAGTTTTTAAATTGTAGGTATAATCATAAAGTCAAGTAATTTCATAGTTTATGGTATGTTATCAGATTCAAAATTAATAACATACCTATGACCCACCCACCATTTCAATTATTTTATTTTCGTTTATTGTATAGGCGTGTTCAAGCAAGATAAGCACGGATTGCAATACTTTTAATATCAACGTTTTTCATTACATTTTTCGTGTTGACTTTTCATGCCAATTTCGTGTGTTCCATAAAAACATTTTCGCTTCGAAAAGCTACCATCAAATATACAGATTATTAGATGATAATACCACTATTTAATTTAATACTATATAGTATATCTAACACCCCTTTACAATGTTTTTTGGAGGATTTAAAAAATTAATTGAAAAAGAAAAATACATAATAATATGTTATAGTTTTAGCCGATTCAGATTTGTTCTACCGTTTCATTTGTAACAAGTAAAGCGCAAAAATTAAAAAAAAAACACTTGCGACATGGTAATAGATGTTAAAAACGAAAAATGTTAAGTATAAAACCTTTTGTCTGCACCTCAATAGCTCGAAGAGTAATATCTCTTCTAAAAACGTCAAAAAGTGATTAATTTTCTCTATTTTATTAGCGCCGTGCTAAGCAAATGGAGAATTTGTCCACTACCAATGTCACTGAGAGAGATACAAATTTAAACCTTTGCCCCCATGCTAGATACAGGGGAGTAACTGATTTTCTCTCTTGTCAAAAAGACATAAGTGGTGGAGAGAGATCTTTTCCACGCCCCGTGCTAGGCCCGCTGATTACGACTGGACCCTGGACTGGGACCAAAGAGAGAGAGAGAGAGAGAAGTAATATTCGTCCAAATTGGACAGGCAAAGGTTAGACCATACAGCCAGATCTTGTATATTATTTTCTTTTGAACTATATTATAAAAGGCAACGATTGCCAATTCTTCAGTCTTAAAGTAATTTGTTCAAGTCCAATCTTCATTCTTCGTAATATTTTGTTTTTATATTTCCCCAATTGAGGAGATAAGAAAGTCATAAATTGGAATAAAATTGTCAAAGCAAGCCAATAATTCCTGTAGTGTGGGCGGGATATTTTGATATCTTTCCAGTAGCTTGTCAATTAGTATAAGGCGCTGTACATTAAAAGCAGGGCATTTGAAAAAAATATGGTCTAAAGTTTGCTCTTCCAAATTACAGTCTGTACATATGGGGGATTGGATAATGTTCAGGCGATAAAGATGAGCTTTGAATCTGCCATGTCCAAATCGCAACCGCATAATTACAGTATAAAACTTTCTTATTAAATATACTGTTCCTTGTGTGAACCAAGGCTTTTTACCCACTTCCTTATTTATACTGGCATACCATGCTCCTTTATTTTGAATAATCTGATTCCTTTCTTCTATCCATTCTTTATTAAAAGTCGGACGGTAATCTGACAAAACATCCTGCCAAGGACATAATATCTCTGTGGTATTCCCACCAAACTTATTTGTCATTTTTGCAAGATAATCTGCATTTTCATTGCCTGTCACTCCTGCATGTGCTGGCGTCCAAAATAGCTTAACTTTTTTTCCAAATGAGATTAGTTTTGCAAGCGTTTCTTTGATTTCAAAAAGAAGATAATTTTGTTCACAAAATCCGGGCTGTAAATGAATAGTATACTACGGGAATAGAGAGCAGTGCTGCCAATAAAAAAATCTCAAGTCCCCGCGACAGTCTTGTCGATTCCCCGAAATTCCCCGCTTGTTTTTGGTTCCTTCCCCAGAACTTCTTCGACATATAATTTTTGGAATACATACAAACACAGTTTCATACAAAAATTGTTCATTTAACTTCAAAAAAGACTATAGTACCATATTAATAACAAATTCTACAGATACATAAATACATAGCTGGGCATTAACTCGTTAATCCGTTAATCCGTTAATTAACGAAGTTAACATTTCTATTAACGGATTAACTTTTAAGTTAACTTTAAAAAATGTTAACGGACTCGTTAACTTCCGTTAAATTATCCTAAGTCCGTTAATCGTTATCCATTAGGTACCTACTATTTACCAAAAAGATCATGTCGCGAAAAACGAAAAACAAGTACGTTCGTCTTTTTTCCACCGGCAAGAGCCTCACTCTCAGACGAGAACTTCAACATACTAATGTTCATGAAGGGGAATATCCACATTGTGCCAGATAATTAAATTACACACTTTTATTTTTTATATAGGACAAGTGGGGCGCATTGGAACACGGGGTACAATAAAACAAAGACGATAATTATTGTAATTTACAACAAATTTACGCAGTTTTGCTTCGAACAATAAGAGCGTCTCATGCGGAACATGATAGCGCAGTGCAACAACAAAGTTTTAATGTGAAAAAAAATGTTTTGAGGGCTCCAAAGCTGTAATTTCGTTACGAAGAATTTTCGATTTCACAAGAAAAGTATCAATAAGAGGTATGCTATATTTTCTTGCATGATTTTTAATCAATTTACGAATTAAATGCAGTAACATGTGCAGTGAAAAACATAACACAACATTTTAAAGATATTTTTAAAAGATTCAGATACTGTATGGGGCGCAATGGAACGGGGGTACTATGAGACAGTGTTGATTGTTGCCCCGTTATTATATGCCCGGGATAGATTATTGGATTTTTGTTACATATTTTGAAGTAATAATGGTGAAAAGTAGTAAGAAAACGACAGATAAGATCTTGCATAGTAAAACGATGTGCGAGCAGCGCTGTTGAACTTGTAGAATATGGTACGAGTTAACGAACTGCTGCTGACTTAAAAATGCCAAGTCCAGTAAAATTGCATCGATATGTTAAAAAAAACCAAAGCAGCAGGAGATAGAGACACAGGAATTAATATAGAGTTTTCATTTTTTTTTACTTTATTAGCCTTGTTCCAATTTACCCCAGATACCGTTTCATTGTACCCCAGACCTGGGGCTCATTGTAACAGAAGAGGCGTTGAGCAAAAATGCAGTTTTTTATAGGTTAAGGTTATTTTTTAACTTATTTTTGTTCTTAATAGTTAGATTATGAACCGTTGTTGATCGTTCTAAACAAATATAATCAAAATATAAAGCACAGTTTTTCTAAAAAATAAAAATGCTTTTTTCGTTTCATTGTACCCCACCTGTCCCTATATTTATACACTGTCTTTTTTTGAACCTAACCTATTAACTTCTAGAACCCAAAACAACAGTTTTTGTAAGCAGATCACTAACGCAACGATATAAAAAATGCAATTTTAATCACGTGTAAACGGATTAACGATTAACGTTAACTTGCGTTAAATCTTCCGAAATAAAACGTTTTAACGTTTAACGAAGTTATTTTTTTTAGTAACGGATTAACGATTATCGAAGTTAAGAGGATTGTGAAGCTGTAAATTTTCATACAAAAAGCGATAACGCTTTTCTCCCTCTAAACATAGTCCAATTTTCATAATTTTTGGAAATCTTGTAGATATAATGAAAAACTAGGTTTGTACGTTTTGATTTTGAAGAAATATTGCTCAGAATATAAGTTATTAGCATCTAAATATCTATATTTTCGACTTAAAAACTACCTTGAGCATTTTTGTCTTTTTTTGACTAAATTATACTGAATTACAAAAAAAGCAAAACGTACAAACATAGATTAAGGTATACTGAATCTAATGACACCAAAAGCGTCTAATTTCATAAAGGTTTAGGGGGGTAAAACAGTTATCGCCCGAAACAATATTTCAAACAGGAATTGTAGGCAATTTCGACCATTTCTTGCAACTCTCTCTATCGCACGATACGGGTCGGGGGCAGGGGTACAATGTAGTGATAGTGATGTGACATAATGTTATCGTAGTTATTGTCGCCTAGGGAGGAGAAAGTAATATCGATATATCGATCAATAGTGAAAGTTATTACTCAAGTCGGAACTTTTAATCTTCACAAATACCTTATACATGAAAAAGTAAATATCTTTTTGAATACGTTTATTGATTTTAGTGTTTTATTTTAAAGATTTTATTACAATACAAATTTCCTTATTTAAGGGTTAGCAGCCTGTAGCCTGTTAACTTACTGTAAATTCCCAAAACCAAAAAAGGAAAAAATGTAAGTATGTAAGTAGTTGTTTGTTATAATAAATATGTGCCATAAAGAAACCAACTCAAAATAAATTCGTATTTTGTTTCTTGTGATAGGTATTTGTTATGCAATGTATGAAGTTGGAGCAGCTAAAAACGTGTAATAGACTATGCAAGTAGCGTTATTTTTAATATTATTTTATTTGAATTTTATTCCTCTAAAGCTGGGCTCTGAGGTTTTACTCGCGTTATGGAATCTACGATTGTATAAAAAATACAAACGACAAAGTACCTAAATAATATACGAGTATGTAGGGTAGGCAGGGTAGGCATATATGGGAAGAAGGCACCCTTCGTACGGTTTTGAAGTTTTTTTTTAAATTTTAACTATGTATAAAATTTAAAGCAGCTGATTACATATACTAATAGGTATTTTTAACCGACTTCAAAAAAGGAGTTTCTCAATTCAATGCGTATGTTTTTTTTGTGTATGTTACGCGATTACGCCGCCAATTGCAGACCGATTTTCAAAATTATTTTTGTATTCTCAAGATTATACTCCAATGGTGGTCCCACGGTTACCAAAGTTAGGATCTGATGATGGGATCCCATAAAAATGGAGGGAAATCCTTAAATTTATAGGTGCGTCCAACGTGTTTTTTTTTTATAAAAACGTCGCCCCACACTAAGATTTTCTCCTGTGTCGTGGGTGCAGTTACAAACATAGAATATCACATGCACATACGCCCAGACCGGAACAAATTTCTGTAGGCCATACAAAACATCTGTCCCGTGCGGGAATCGAACCCGCAACCTGTTGCGCAGTAGGCGATCGCTCGACCTCTGCGCTAACCGTGTCAACCGTTTTGTGTGTATGTTACGCGATTACTCCGATTGTGGATCGATTTTCAAAATTCTTTTTGTATTCGGTAGAGTATACTCCTAGGATGGTCCCTAGGTCACCAAAGTCAGGTTCTGAGGATGGGATCCTATGAAAATCGAGGGATACCCTAATTTAATTAGGGTTTCTTTCACTAAAAATTAAACAAAAAAAATATTTTACAAAAAATAAAAACTGACTTCAAAAACACTGAAAAGTTAAAAATAGTGTAAGAATAGGTACAGACAACATTACATAGAAATGTAATGTTGTCTGTACCTATTCTTATATTATTTCTAACTTTTCAGTGTTTTTGTAGTCCGGACGAACCCGACGAATCGAACCCCGCCGGACGGACCTCCCGATCAACATCCGGTGGCCTCAATCACTAGACCACGGAGGTGGTAAAAATTAGAATTCTAAGACTATTAGTATAACTACCCAAGATTAGTGTATAAAAATGAGAGGTATTTTCTATTTGATGCATAATTATTACTTAATATTTTTTAAATCCCTGCTCCTATTTAGTTTGTATGTAAAAGTATTAATTTATCTATCTATAATAATAGATTTTTTGTTATTTATTTTTAAGTTAACAAGAGGTCTGTTCTTGTTTAAACAATTGTAAATGTCATTTTATGTTTAGAGTTTATTTTTTTCATAAAAGGATCCATTATTGATTGACATCTCAAATGAAAATAATTTTAATTCAGTATAACACTCATCTTACAAAAAGTAATTTTCTTTGGACAGGTAAATGTACGATAGATAGGTACTTTCATAACAAATAACAGCTCAGTCCTATAAAGTAGGACTTGGTAGGGATACCAAGTAAGTGCCTATACTATAAATTTCAAAGGAATACTGAAATAATTTACGAAACTTGTCTACTAAAATATTATAAAGAAAGAAGATTTGTATTTTTGTTTGTAATGAATAAACTCAAAAACTAGCTCACTGGGAAGTCTCGGCGTAATTATTGTTAAAATGATTTTTAGAAATAAAGCTATTTTTATTTATTATATTTTTTATTTTTAAAAACAACTAGGCTGATTTAAAAAAAAATTTGACTAATAGAATGCTACATTATCACTGAGTAATATAAGGTTATAAAATAATTTTTCATACGGGTAAGCAGAATTCCCTCACGAAAAACGAAAATAACGAAGGCAAAGTTGCGAGCGGAAAGGCAGTCAGGAATACCTAAGCAACGCAAAACATTACAAACGGTAAAATAATGATCTCGAGTTCTCGCGCCGAGGAGTCGCGCGCTGCTGTCGTTGTGTGCGTAAGAATTTGTGCGTGTTGTATTTGTGGTGTAACCGCCAGACGGGAGGCCGAGCGGTGTGAAACAGATAGCATTTTAGAAAATACCTACTCGCGCCGCGCACGATTACTTCACAATCCTCTTAACTATTTGATTAACGGTGCCCAGCTATGCATAAATAACAAGTATACCTGTCATATTTTAATGCTGAACATGCAACTTACTTGGTTTTTAACCGGAGCTGCACTTTTTAACCACTTTTCCATTATTTTATTGAAAATTTCAACAGTTCGCACCAATTTCAAAAATCGAAAGGTAGTAGTTAGTAGTGTTTTTCACCGAACATGGGGTAACAAACATAGACAATTAACTATCAACCATAGAAATGAATACGTTCAAAAAATATGGTCTGGATTCCCCGAAAATCCCCGATTTTCGTCATTCCCCGCGCTGTCCCCGCGCTAACCCTCAATTCCCCGCAAATTGGCAACGCTGATAGAGAGCCATTGATTTACTAGTAAATCAATGTAGAGAGCCCTCTCGTGGCATTTTTAAGGCGCCTCCAGACTCACGCCGAGAACCCCCGAGAACACCCGAGAAGCGTGAATGTGATGGGTTTCTCGGCTTCTCGTTCTCGGGCTCGCCTGTTCTCCGATCGGTGTCGGTTTTTTTGCCCGCTTCAAAGGGTTTCTCGGGCGAGAAAAGAGAACACTATCACACTCTCGTTTGTTCTCAGTGCGACTGCGACCGTGGCGTAGATCGCATGTTATCTCGTGCCAATTATTCTATAAAAAAAATACTTTGTGGTGTCTGATGCATATAAGTATCATTTAGGTAACTTCACAGTTATTGTATACTCTTTCATTTAACATAGTCTCTCATCTGTGCTATCAGTGCTTAACAAAATAATGTGTGATAAATATTAAGAAAATAATTTAAATTCACGAAGATTTCAATTGTTTTGAGATATTTCGTTAGTCTTTATAGTTCAGTAATTTTAGACATACGAGTAAAAAAATGTGGAGAAATGAAACAGAGTTAAAGTTTAAATTATATTTTCACACAGAGCCCATTTTGTGGGAAGCAAAACGTTTTCTATAAAAAAGTACTTTGTCAATAACCACCATCGTTTGAGCCATTTTTTCTTAATATTATTTTTAATTTTCGTGTTAACGAGATTATAATGTGCTAACGCACACAATACCAAGGCAGTAGCACTGTCGTCCATTCCGGATCACGACCGAGAATGTAAATGAGAAGATCGCTGAGTGTGGATAGCTTCTCGGTTCTCGCGCAAGTTCTCGGCGAGACTTCTCGCCGAGACTTCTCGCGTGAGTCTAGAGCCGGTATTATGCATGCTACATTTGATACGTCAACTAGCGCCATCTGCATTTCTTAACCGGTACTTCGTACATATACATACCTAGGTACCATATACCATTTAGTAGCACCATTGTTGCAGAATCCGGAACATTATTTTCTGTCAATTTTTGAGGGGGACGAGGTAATGTGTTTTTGATTGTATTTTTAAGTTTATTTAAAAGTTTATTACATTTTTAAAGAAAATAAAAAGACAAGAATTTTTTTCTTATATTAATTGTATTTTTAAGTTTACTTTAAAGTTAAAATTTTTAAAGAAAATGAAAAGACTTAAAAAAATAATGACTATAAGGAATAGTGTACATGTCCTTGCTAAGTATGTTTACTGTTGTGTCGTGTCGTGATTTGAAACTAGTGAACCACTGCCGCTTTTAATACATTGTTTTGGGAAGATTAAAGGTTCGGTCAGATAGCGGGCGGGGCGGGACGGCGACGGGGCGTCGGCGCGATATAAGCAGTTGTAATGTATGAGTTATTATGAAAGACGTCACACAGCGCCGTCCCGCCCGACGTGTCACGTCCCGCCGACGCCCCGCCCGGCGTGAATACAACAGGCGGGCGTGAGCGCGGCGTCGGCGTGGCGGCGGCGGCGTATTACGCGTTGTGTTCTATGAGTTTTCGCTTTCGTGTTCACACTGACGGCGGGGCGTCGGCGTCGACGTCCCGCTGGCTATGTGACGTCCACGCCGCGTCGCCGCTCCGCCGACGCCCCGTCGCCGTCCCGCCACGCCCGCTGTCTGACTGAACCTTAAAGGTTCGGTCAGATAGCGGGCGGGGCGGGACGGCGACGGGGCGTCGGCGCGATATAAGCAGTTGTAATGTATGAGTTATTATGAAAGACGTCACACAGCGCCGTCCCGCCCGGCGTGTCACGTCCCGCCGACGACCCGCCCGGCATTAATACAACAGGCGGGCGTGAGCGCGGCGTCGGCGTGGCGGCGGCGGCGTATTACGCGTTGTGTTCTATGAGTTTTCGCTTTCGTGTTCACACTGACGGCGGGGCGTCGGCGTCGACGTCCCGCCGGCTATGTGACGTCCACGCCGCGTCGCCGCTCCGCCGACGCCCCGTCGCCGTCCCGCCACGCCCGCTGTCTGACTGAACCTTAAAGGTTCGGTCAGATAGCGGGCGGGGCGGGACGGCGACGGGGCTTCGGCGCGATATAAGCAGTTGTAATGTATGAGTTCTTATGAACGACGTCACACAGCGCCGTCCCGCCCGGCGTGCCACGTCCCGCCGACGACCCGCCCGGCGTGAATACAACAGGAGCTCGGCGCGACGGGGCGTGAGCGCGGCGTCGGCGTGGCGGCGGCGTGGCATTACGCGTTGTGTTCTATGAGTTTTCGCTTTCGTATTCACACTGACGGCGGGGCGTATGCACGTCACGCCCGACGGGACGGTAGCGTTGTATTTAATTACAAAAATGGATAACGAAACGGTGGAAAAATTTATTGAAATTGTTCGTGGACACGTAATTTTGTACGACTTGAGCCACCGGCAATACAAAAACAGTGCCTTAAAGTCATCTATTTGTGAATTTATAGGAAGGAAGCATAATCAAAATGGTAAGTTATATTATGGATCATTTATTCGATTATTATTAAAGTAAGTAACAAACATTTCTCGAACTTCGAATGCCGCGTTTGGACATCGCTGATTTGTTAATCTTATTGAAGTAAGCGCTCTTGATATGTCCGACGGTGTTTTATCTTTGGGTACAAAAGAATAGGAATCACCCCTAACTTTTAGGTAATTATGAAGACAACAGGCTGCTTTGACAATTTGTATGGCAGTATCAACACTGGTTTCTATCGGTCTGTGAAAGATTCGGTATTTTTGGACCAATATACCAAAACTGTTTTCAACAACTCGCCTGGCTAGACAAAGTCGGTAATTAAAGCTTTTCTTTCTATTATCCCGTATAACAGTTGCTCTAGGAAAAGGTCACATTAAATATCCTTTTAAAGCAAAACCTTCATCTTCAATAAATACATGAGGGGTAGGTACTCATTCCCTGGAAGCGGTTTTGGGGGTAACAGTGATTTTCCATTACTTGATAAAAAGCAGAATTTTCGAAGATTCCGCTATCACTTAAACGTCCATAGTTCCCGATGTCGACAGTTATAAATTTATAAAATGGATCTACAATCGCAAGCATAACAATAGAAAAATAATTTTTATACAGGCCTGCGACATTTTAAAGTAAGTACTTATAAAACTTATCTTCATGTGTTTCTAATTCCCGGCATAGTCTATGATATTCGCCATATTGATGACGCCTTTGATTCACTTCATGCACCCACTTTCGTTTACGTCGTTTTTTTTAGCTAAAGCAAACAAGAGTAAAACAGCTTCATCACTGCCGTCGCCGCGCGCCGACGCCGCGTTGCCGTCCCGCCGGGCGGGACGGCGGCGCGGCGTCGACGTGGCGTCGGCGTCACGCCCCGCCGCCTATCTGACGTCCACGCCGCGTCGCCGACCCGCCGACGCCCCGTCGCCGTCCCGCCCCGCCCGCTATCTGACCGAACCTTAAAGGTTCAGTCAGACAGCGGGCGTGGCGGGACGGCGACGGGGCGTCGGCGGAGCGGCGACGCGGCGTGGACGTCACATAGCCGGCTGGACGTCAACGCCGACGCCCCGCCGTCAGTGTGAACACGAAAGCGAAAACTCATAGAACACAACGCGTAATACGCCGCCGCCGCCACGCCGACGCCGCGCTCACGCCCGCCTGTTGTGCCGGGCGGGGCGTCGGCGGGACGTGACACGCCGGGCGGGACGGCGCTGTGTGACGTCTTTCATAATAACTCATATATTACAACTGCTTATATCGCGCCGACGCTCCGTCGCCGTCCCGCCCCGCCCGCTATCTGACCGAACCTTAAGATTTTTTCCATAAAACCATTAGTTATGTCATTGTGATTTTACTATACTTCGCGAGTATACTTCCTTGTTTCATAGACTTTATTAATTTACGAAGACAACTTTTATATAGAATCAAATGTAGGTACCTACTTGACATTATAAGATTAATAAAATTATAGTTAAACTTTGCATTATAAATTCTATTCGTATAATTAGAATGAAAAAGAATAATTATTTTTAATACGGATATAATATTTCAAAATTAGAAAACAAAACAATACATGCAAATTATTATACTCGAAACATAATATTGACAGCCCTAAATAATTAGTCTCGTGGGGACTGCACAACTGACGTTTGTTACTAGTCTCGTAAGGAGTCGCTTTGAATGAATGTAGTCTCGTGGGGAGTGCACTTTGAATGAATGATAATTGTTTAGCGGTACGATTTAAATTATCCCAATTTCGTAAAACTTAATTTTAGATGAAAATGAATAATAATATTAGAAAAAATATACGTACAAATGAAAAGATATACCTACCACCTTTCTTTATATTTGATGTATTGGACTGATTTCTGCAGGAAAATACAGCACAAATAGGCAATTTCATGGAGCTCTAATCTCAACCGCATTCCGAGTAATTATGATTCGAAATGGCGCCTGAAGTAGTTTTTATAAACGCATGAGATTTTGAATCTCATACTTTGACAGAGGGGAAATGTATGAGAAGGCGGGTCCAGTACTAAATGGTCTAAGATACCTACCTATAGTTAAAATATGGTGGCTTTTGCCGCCTTATTACAAAACATGACCTAAGTTTAGACTTGGTTAAACCTCATGCTGTCTTTATATGTATACTTTAAAACAAGTGAAAGAGCATCAAGATTAAACCAAGACTAAATTTAGGCAAAGTTTTGTAATAAGACCGCATTTTTCAAACCAGGCAGGGGTTTTTTGAGGTTTTGCATCTCGAAAAGACTGTTTTATACCCTGCGTTCCAGATAAAGCACTGCAACTTTCTGAGGCTAACATCTAATGTTAGCCTCGTTTTGCGCTTCTTATAAGAAATGTTGATATTTTTAGCCGCGCTAATTGTTACAAATGAAACGCAAGGTACTGATTTTTCGTGCTGAATTTTGACACCTCACCCACTTAGTCCAGCCACTTAAAATTTTTAATAATATAAATCAGAATTGGCTAATACTATAAATATCTTTCATTTTTTTAAAATCCGCTGAATATCCTTTTTGATTCATGAAAAAAGATTCCAAATGTCAAATTTGAAAGCTGTCAAAAAGTGGTATCAGAGGACCCATCTATTAACATGGGTATTTGATGCTAGCATTTCGTGTTAAAAATGCTTAAATGAAACGCATGACAACCAGCAAGAAAAACTAGCATCACCGGCTAATGAAACGCAGAGATGCTAAAAATGTTGGTATTTATGGCTAAAAATGCTTATCTGGAACAGGCCGATAGAGTTATCCAGAGTTACGTGATCAGCCTGCTAATTTCAACTTGTTTGTAATGCTTTTTTCAATTTGTTTTTAGTAAACTAGTTCCAGATAAGAACAAATCTTTAGATAATAAACACAAAATCTGTAATATGTTTCAAATAAAACAAATCAAATCAAATACTTGCTTTTTATTTTCAATTTGTATGTTTATTAAAATAATTTTGTGTTGCTATTTTAGTTACATCATCTCCATTGTATGTAAGTTTTCCCAATAAAATCCGATTAAACGATCGACACCAATTACACACCAAATAAATTAGAACATTTAACATTGGGGGTGATTCTGAAGCGACAAACTATAACTAAATAAAATTGGAGATAAAAATGTCAATCACCGTTTGGTATTCAGAACTCACAAGTTAACTCTAAAATTAAGAGTGACGTTACTAAACTACTCAATTTAGTGTTAGATGTTATTTTCGTATTCTGACATGCTTCCTAAAATGTATTTTTTTCGATAATTTTAAATATGTCAAACTAATTTTAGGAGGTGAACTTTTAGGTGCCGTCTAAATTTATCTTGTTACTTTTTAACGATTTTCTAACATTACCGAAGTGAATTTTTTTTGTGCAACTTGCCAAATGGATGATGAATTGGTTGTTATGGCATTTATAAGGAAAGGCTTTTATAGCATCAATTGCCAAGTCGTGAGTTGTAATTTGTTTGTTCCCAAGTAGTCTAATAGTACTGACATTTAGATGTTAAGTAGGTTATGTATGTATGTATTTACTCTTACAACAGAAATTAATAGTATTCTATCTGCAGATAGAAGTAAGTATGTATCTAAAATTTGTTGCCTAGCAATTACTATTATTTGTCAATAAATAACAGCGGTTATTATGAAAAGAAAACAAAAATTACTAATGAAACAAAATACGCAATTTTAAAATTCAGAGGAAGTCACGAAGTACCTATCTATACAACTACAGACTACCACGTAATTTTGTTTATTTCATGGCATAGGCTCGAAGCCATCACAATCGCAGAATAAATGTCGAATAATTTTTCTTTTGTGATAAATGAATGATAAATAATAAAATTTCTTTTCTGTTATTTACAAATACGATCAAATCTTAAACTAATCATTTCTGATAGTAAAATTAGTAGAATATAGCTGTTTTTAATGTTTCTAAATTATCCCGTTTTTCTACAGCACTAGGTGTATTTATAATCTGTGTATTCAATTTAAGAAATTGTCAAATACAATTTAAATTAAGAGAGTCCGGCGTTTCAGAATACGAATTACCTAAAACTAATTTAAAATTATATGTTTAATTTTAGTTTTAGTTTTAGTGCAGGTAACTTCAGAATTACCCCCATTGTGTTAACAAAAATATTGTTTAATCTTATTTTATGAATGTCATTGTCAATTAATGTCTCTGCTAATAATATGATAGTTTGTTTCATTTCTTTGGCACGTCATTCTTAAGGAAAGTAATAGTATCTCTATCCGCACACTAGGATAACAAAACCACTTTTTATTTTTATACTTATTCTTTTGCATATGAAATCATTGTTATTATTTGAAGTGTGTAGCAAATTTTTTTTTATAGTTTTCACACCCTTTTAAAACCTTTTTTTACACATCTTTATATAACCCAAACACAAACATTGGGGGTGATTCTGAAGCGACCACCTAAAACTATAACTAAATAAAATTAGAGTTAGAAATGTCAATCACCGTTTGGTATTCAGAACTCACAAGTTAACTCTAAAATTAAGAGTGACGTTACTAAACTACTCAATTTAGTGTTAGATGTTATTTTCGTATTCTGACATGCTTCCTAAATCTAATTTTTCCTATAATTTTAAATATGTCAAACTAATTTTAGGAGGTGAACTTTTAGGTGCCGTCTAAATTTATCTTGTTACTTTTTAACGATTTTCTAACATTACCGAAGGCATTTTGTTATGGCATTAATAGAGTCTTCAGAAAGGTAAAATATTTTTTATATAAAAAATTAGATAAATACCTGCCTCATAGTTTTAAAATATATTTGTAAAGTATCGACTTATTTATGTTATAGAATAGGAGAAGAAAAAGTAAAATTGAGGAAGTTGACGGACAAATCAGACCCATTTACTATGCCCGAACGTAAATTTTGAAAAATATTTCGTTTTCCTCGCCAATCCGCTCGCAACTTGATAGAAGCTATAGACTGCACTGAAGTACAGATTGGTTCCTTACCGGAACATTTAAAGGTTTTAGCCAGCCTTCGGTCATGCAGAGCTGTCACTGTTGTCACTGATTTAAAATTGCGCAAATTAACTCCACAAAAAAATTTAATTTCCTAAAACAGCAATAGAAAAGGACCTTGTCAAGGCAGAGTGAGCGAGCACCTACTTACATTGTAATAAAGTATTTTGAAATAATTATTAAGAAATACATTAACATTCTCCGTCCTTTTTCTATTTAGGTTTCTACAAATATATGGAATGCCAAACACATTTGGAGCTGTTGATGGTACACATATTGCTCGAGGCCTGGAATGCAGCAAACTCCTTCTGTGTGGAGGTAATCACACAGAAGGAGGTGGCAGAACGGGCCAGAGAAGATGACGCAGCGGCAGATCCCTGCCGCCGCAGAAGAACGGGGCGGAGGAGGTGGCAGTTCGCCCGCCTTCTTCCTCCTGATGGTGACCAGCGGGACGCGGGCCCGGGAAGCCCAAGTCCTGCATTGCACAGGCCACCGCCAGTCATCGATACTCCTAATGCTCAGGAGCATCGCCGGCCTTCCCATTTTAGGGAGGTGAGAGGGGCTCGCCATAGGCGAGCAGACGCTGACGAGGTCATGGAAGTGTCCGAAAGGGTTCCCATGGCCTTGTCCGGCGACGGGGCGTCCCTCCCCGACGTATCCTCTTCGTCAGATGACGGGGAGGATGCGGCGGTGATGGACGTTCTCGTGCCAAGGCGTTTGTGAGGGGGCGTCGTTGGGTTTTAGTCGGTAGGCCGCGGTTTCTGGCTGGCGCTCTGCCCCCAGTGGCCGCGGAGAGTCCGACATAACCTCGCGCCTACCCAAGCGCGAGGTATGCGTAACGCATTTCCCAACGTTAAAAAAAATGGTACACATATTGGTATTGTTGCTCCACCACTGACAAACCCTACAGCACCAGGAAACTTATTATACAATAGGAAAGGCTTTTATAGCATCAATTGCCAAGTCGTGAGTTGTAATTTGTTTGTTCCCAAGTAGGAGTCTAATAGTACTGACATTTAGATGATAGGTAGGCTATGTATGTATGTATTTACTCTTACAACAGAAATTAATATTCTATCTGCAGATATGCCTATCTAAGATTTGTTGCCCTGCAATTACTATTATTTGTCAATAAATAACAGCGGTTATTATGAAAAGAAAACGAAAATTACTAATGAAACAAAATACGCAATTTTAAAATTCAGAGGAAGTCACGAAGTACCTATCTATACAACTACAGACTACCACGTATTTTTTTTTATTTCATAGCATAGGCGTGAAGCCATCACAATCGCAGAATAAATGTCGAATAATTTTTCTTTTGTGATAAAATGAATGATAAATAATAAAATTTATTTTCTGTTATTTACAAATACGATCAAATATTAAATTAATAATTTCTGATAGTAAAGTTAGTAGAATATAGCTGTTTTTAATGTTTCTAAATTATCCCGTTTTTCTACAGCACTAGGTGTATTTATAATCTGTGTATTCAATTTAAGAAATTGTCAAGTACAGTTTAAATTAAGAGAGTCCGGCGTTTCAGAATACGAATTACATAAAACTAATTTAAAATTATATGTTTAATTTTAGTTTTAGTTTTAGTGCAGGTAACTTCAGAATTACCCCCATTGACCAGCATAATTTTGATGGGGCTGGTCAAAGCAAATTCGGTTATTAAAATGAATATCCATTTCTTCGGAATCACTAGGAGCCTATAATTGCAATGAACTTGGAGATGGAAATGACTGGATAACTATCGGTCGCTTGCAAGTCTGGAATTCTATCTTAACGCCTTCCAGATGAGTCTCCCAGAACAATGTAATCTAACAAGATGGGGAATAGCAACAGAAAAAACATGCTATACGTGTGGTGAAGCACCTGGAACAGCTAGGCACATACTGGTGTGATGCAGAGTTCTTTTAGAAAAGGGTCATTACTCCCGACGTCAAGATAAGGTTTTGGGAATCATACGGGAAGCAGTCAGTCAAGCGGTCGCAAGAGCCCAGAAAGGGATGACAACAACCACAAGCCTCATCCAATTCACCAAAGAGGGCTCTTAAACAAAACCAATAAATAAAACCTATTCGATCATAGGCTCGGCACCGGATTGGGCCCTTGTGATGGATACGTATGTTAAACAATACAAGTTTCCATCTGACGTAGCGATTACTGCATCCAGGGGCCTTACCATGAGCTTTTATAAAACCATCCATAATCCGTGCAGTTGTTAAGCAGGCCTTAAACAGGATTGCTTAAAATCGTACTATGAGCCCTGTTTAGGTGAACGGCTTATAGATTGCTTGAGTCGTAAGGTGAACGGTTATTTGTCTCTGGTCTGCCTTAATGTTAAAACGAGATAGCGCTATACAACTGTTGTATCTGACATCTCTTTTCTTCTGAAGCGTTCGAAAACCATTGAAAGATTAAAAACCGGTTGAACCGGTAAAAGAGAATATCTCAACATATTTACAATTATTTGTTATTTGTGTTGTTCGTTTTAACGTTTTTTATTCTTATGATATGAGTTATTATATTTTATAGTTGTCTTTATTTTATTACATCTTTACTCTACATTCTCTAAGAATTTTCCAAGCTATTGATAGTGGAAGGAAATGTTCATAGCTTGTTATGAACGTACTTAACCTATGTACTTGTACACTAATTTATTAATGGCGGCAGAAAATTTTAAAGAATTAAAGATCTTCGAAGTTTTGTATAAAATACACCTACCCATTGTACTTTCACGATCCATGTCAAAAAAGCAGTCTTACAAGGGCATTACCATCCTTCTGAAAAACGAAAACTGAGCAAAAATCTCGATTCTTGGGAAATCCAAAAGGGAAACACCACCAAACAAAAAAGAATTTTAGACAACGACCAATCGTGTTGTATTTTTTTCTTTAAACAATCGATAGAAAAGTGTCGGCAGTTTATTGTGTTGATTCTTCATTGTACAAAGTGTTTGCAAGATAAGAACCAAGAATATCTACCTATTACTTCCAGAGATTTCTCTGATTACTTCTGAATGAAATCAACTCGAATGGTATCTGGGTTCGTCAATGTTATAGATATTTTTTCGATGCTTGCATGACTTGGAAGACGTCTGGTAAAATACATATAACCAGTATATAGGTTTTAATAAGTCTGCACAAGCGAGAAGTGGAAAAAGATATGGAAAGCATTGCACAATTTATGTTTAGTAAATGAATAATAATTATGATGTTACTCTTCAACACCCACCAGCTTTAGACATCTCATTACCATGAATACTGAAAAGCAATCCATATGTGGGGCTAAATAATTAAATTTGTTTAAAACCAAATAGGTATATGCAAATAAATCCAAAAAGTGTAAATTAATTTGAGTGTGTAGTACTCATGCGAATAAAAGGCAGTTATTGTGAAGAAATAAATGTTTTATTATAAGTCGAATCTTAAAAACCTGAATTTTGTTTGCTTTATTGAATAAACTCACTCAGAGACAGCTAAATTTGAAGAAGTACCTATATTTGTCACCTATATTAGGATATCTGGTGAACAATCCAGAAGCGAACAACAAATTTCATTTTTGGCTGCTGCTTCATGTCTGCCACAATAGATGGATCTTGCGCTGCAGTAGACGTTTGCTTAAATGCTTCTTGGATTAATCAAGATTAGCTTCATTGCATAGTGTAAATACAGAGGCGAAAATCTGGGCCAAGAAAGATTGGGAATAAACTGAAATGATTGTTTTATTTTAAGACTAACATTGTAGTATTTTTTTGTTTCTTGTGTTTGATTTCATTGTTTTGAGCCTAACTTTTTATTATATTTTGGAAAAATGTTATTCGTTTTATTTTTACCAATAATAATAAAGCTTTATTAGTGTATTTAAATTTTCTAAATGAGAGTGATTTGTCCAAGTGATTATACCCTAGATGATTTGCATCAACACATACATTGTTGTGATGTTGCAGTTAAGCATTTTTTTGCCCGAGCATTTCTCATGAGTTAATTTCTTTCTCTCAATCGATCATCAGTTGACCCTGGTGAGGTTAACTGATGATCGACAAGACATAGCATAAGAAACCTAATAAGTGTTTATTATAAACGTCTTTATGGTGAAATGATATATCCACTTTCAAGAATTGAAAGCTTAATTTCACTGAACGCCCTCCTTTCTGTGTCTTATTGAGTGTGAACATTTATGCTAACAACAATGTGCATATACTTAGATCTGTCTGCAATGCACATCTGAAATATTTTTTTTTATTTAATATATATGTAAGTTTTTTTCTATGTAATACATAGAAAGCTCTCACTTCAAGTTTTATATTATTTATATCATTTCCCATAGCACAAAAATTGTTGAGAAGGTATTAATGAACCGTCATATTAATTATTTTGTAAACTGAGTTTTAACCATTTATTACTATTTTTCAACTTTAGGAAGTAGTGGGTACAATTATTTTTTTTTGCCACAAAATTAAATTCACATCTGCAGAAAGAAATTTTGTTTGTGGAACAAGTGCCTTTTTGCCTCAAACTCACTTTCACATTTATAATATTAGTTAGGATGGTAAGATATTATGTGTCATCATCATCACAGCCCATATACATCCCCACCGAGGGGCTCGAGCCTACCCTATATTAGGGTGATTAGGCCTTAGTCAACCACGCTGGCCCAGTGCGGATTGGTCGACTTCACATACATCATTGAATTTCTTCGCAGATGTATGCAGGTTGCCTCACAATGTTTTCCTTCACCGTAGCAGCGTCAGACAAATGTACATATGAAATTCGAAACGAAAAACACATTGGTACATGGCAGGTCTCGAACTTATGTGTAGGTTTGGTAAAAGCTATAGAAGCATTTCGCAAAGTTAATGCTTATCCTTAATAATTTGGTGCAATGCCACCACCACTTCAACTCACCGCTGGGTACAGGTTTCTCCACAGATGAGGAGGAATGAACCTACTACACCATTACGGGAACATAGTAGGTAAGGTAGTAAGTTCACAATTTTAATCTTATTAGCCTTTATTACCTTAACTCATACACATTACATTCTTTTAGCATATTTTTGGAAACCACATTTATTTCTTATTTGCACATTGTTAATGGCATCAATTTCTTGTGATAAAACAGGAAACCTGTCTGTTGAGCAACATTTTGGGGTTCTCCAGTTGAATGTTGGTATGATCCATGTGCATAAAGATAAACAGCTGTTAAAACCCTGTAACAGAAAAGGTTGTTTTTGCTAAGCTGTGAATTAAAGGTTGCTACAAAAAATGGTCCGAAGTGACCTTTGTTTCTAAATTTTAGTCATTTGAACTTAATTTTCACTATCAGTTGAAAGTATAGTAAAAATTCCTAACCAACTCTGGAGGTAACCAAACATGGTTAGAATGAAAAATTTTACCTACATTATTCTTAACATTAGATAAAGCAGAACAAAATAAAATTAATGTAAGTAAAGCCAAGGGTTTTTAATATAATCAATAAACAACTAACATCTATATATTATAATATAGTATAATAACACAAAGTTGCTCTCTGTGTTTGTACGCTCAAATCTTTAAACTACGCAAAGGATTTCAATGCAGTTTTCAGCAATAGATCACCCTATCTATTCAAGAGGAAGGTTTGTATGTAATATACATATAATATTATTAATCACTCCAAACTGCCCCACATTAGTATCTACATTGCACCCGTGCGAAGCCGGGGCGGGTCGCTAGTTGCTTAATAAATTCATTTTCACAGAGTAGGTACTTTTTTATACTGAAATTCATTTTCCTCTGAATCAAAGGTAGGTATTGATTGTTCTGAGGGTATCATTAGCTTCTCTCGATGTCACTTGTTTTAACTCCGTGCGGTGTTCACTCTCCAAAAATTCAAATATTTCATTATCGTCACATCTCAATCAATATCTCAACTTTCAAGAGTAATAAACACTGTGAAAACTAGGTACCTATATAAAAATTAAAAAACTGCGTGACTCCGCTATTATTTATACGAAAATTAGAGAAAAAGTCACTACAGCCGTTTGAAAACATCTTAAATAAAGTTAGTTTTAACAATTATCATATGAAAATTCCACCAAATTGGCCCAAATCCACTTAACAATCTTGTTACAGCCGCTGAAGAGCAACTTTTTAATGATTGCTTTATTTGACATTTAGGACGTTCAAAAGCAGTTTTCAAACTATCAAACGGGCGGTCATGGTACGAAAGTTCATACATAAAAAAAGGTGAACGGTTTCGTGACGTCATTTTAAGCAGGCCTGCAAACGCGCTGCTTTAAGCCGGTCATGGTACGGAAATAGACAGCAATACTGTTTAAGGCCTGCGATAAGAGCTCATGGTAAGGCCCCAGGCCAGACATTTTACTTTACTCTCGGATACTAAAGCGCGTGCTACTCATCGAATTCACCGTGCCGTGGGAAAATAACATTCTCAAGACCACGCGTTTGAATAGATACTACGATCTTACTAACGATATGCGGTAGAAGTAGGCGCGAGAGGTATTCCAGCAATATCCTTATACACATTGCTAAAAGATCTAGGCTTAACGAGAACGTCTGTGAGCTCAATACTTTTGTGGTTTCGCCAATATCTTGAACAGAATTTTAATGCCAATTCTTTTTTCTAATAACTTAACATCGCATCGTGTATCGCTAAACTATAAATAACTAATATAAATTACTTTTATTAAAAAATGTTAAAAATTGCGATAATATTTATGTTAGGTACATACCGTGTGGTCACCCTACTACTACAATGACAACGAAAATTACTGACATTGACAAAGAATCGTTGTTGCAATATAACATTTTTTGAATACTACCACTAGAATATTTCCTGGACGTAAAATCATAGTGTTATAATTATTAATAGTAGGCTAACACGATAATGTAATTTATTTTATGTTATAATTATTACAAAAAAAAAATTAGGTATTTTGGGCGTTAAAAGTACCAATTAAAATAACCTATACACGGTGTTTCATATTAACCATTAAATAATTAATGCGTTATCTAAAACTAATTATTAAAATGTGTTTACACGTAATTACATTCAACCCATTTTCATATACATACGAGTATCATAGTATCATCATGTCTATGATTTACATGAAAATTTTGGCTTGAATGACATTACGGGTAAACACAATTTAATAATTAGTTTTCGATAAAGAATTGATAAATAATCAATTCTTTATACCAATAAATAATTTTATTTATCAACCAATAAATAATTGGTTATTATGAAACACCGTGTTTGAATATGAATGGATGAATAGACAGGGAAATTGATTATAACGTTTAATTTGTGAGAGTTACTAGAAAAGCAATCGAATCGACACATTCGCCGGGATATCGTTCGACTCGTTATTGTTATTCGATTATTAATTTTCATTCGATTGTTGTTTGGCGACGGTGAATCAATATTCGATTTTCTTTTTACTCACAAATGTGAATCTGCGAAGTGCGAAGACTGCGAAGGACGGTAGTACTGTGTGGGGCCGTATTCCGTATCGTGATTATAGTGACCATCAGCGCTGTGAACGCGCTAACAGACGGCCCGTTTCGCGACAACAGCGTTCACGTTGGATGTGATGACGTCATTGATTGCGTCACAAACAACGTTTACAGTGCTCAGGCCGAATTCGTCAGCACTGTGAGTCAAATGTCATTGTCGAGTTGACATTTTGTTTTGGTTCGCTAATTCGATGGTTGTAAATTAATCTTTATTTGAATTAAAGACAAAAATAAGCCAAATATCCTAAATATTGAATGAAATATAAGGGAAAAATGACGACATTAAAATTACCAGTTTTTGTTGAAGGGCGATTCCGCTATAGACGATTTATGACATGAGTTTTTCAATCACGCTATTAGTTGTATTTTTTGTTATTAGTGCAAAGAAAAAAGTCAAAATATAATTATCAATTAATTTTTTTTTATTTTACACCAAATTTGCTTTTTTGGCGCGTTTCAAAATATTACCATCCGAAGAGTTGGTATAAACTGTAAAATCATAACTAACAACACTGGCACGTAATAGTTGTTGTTGACAATTTGAGGTTATGGTTTACCGGCTAAACGTGAAGTGACAATATTCATTTATCTTCCTGTTCCTAAAAATGTAAGTATATGTTGTTATTTATTAAGAATTATTGACTTCTAGAATACACTGTTCACTTGTTGCACCCGCGATACAAAAAATATAAAAGTTTACTTTTTTCACAGAAATGGAGAGCTAACATTCTGAAACTTTGCAAAAGTAAGAAAAAATCAAAACCAAACTTAAATTATTCGTTTTTAAGAGTGTAATGAGTGTTAGGTTAAAATAAACGATAACTTAAATTGGTTGCACCCGCGATGTCGATGTGACATCGCGGGTGCAACTTTTTGTCACTTAACCTTTTTGTGTGACTTATTATTCTTTTTATTGTTTTGATATGCCTTAACTAATAATATATGCTGAAGACGGTTGATGATATATATTCGATGTGTGTTTATATGATATTCTGTATTTCTTTTACAGAAATATCGGTTAAAATGACAACGGAGCAACAGGCATTCAATCCAAACATTTCTTCCAATCTGAAGAGGCGGATAGCATTTCTGTGGCGCGCACCTCACTGTCTCATTTTAAATGCACATTGGTTTTGAAGTCGCCAAAAACCACCGCTAATACAGAAAGTGATTGGACCGATGACGATTTGGAACCTCTTACAAATCACAAATTGTGGAAAGAAATTCTGGGTCCTGATATATCTGTGCCTTCAGTTTCGGATCAGAGTAAATCCTTTTTGCCCTTTTTGCCACTTAAAAAGAGATTGCGCGTTTCTGATGTTTACAGAGATTCAGACAATGAATTTATAAATGACGAAACTCCATCAACGTCTCTTCAAGCTTCAAAATTATCACCAGAAGCATGTCCTGAAACTGATACTGTACAAGCTGCCGTCTTACCGAAAGATATTTGCGTTGGTTTGTATGTGCTCGTAGAATTGCTATGCAAAACCGGCAAAAAAACTCAATATCGTTATGTGGGGTTATGTCAGAGCGATATGGATGAAGATGGAGAAGTCAGAGTACAATTTATGACGATGGTTGATGGCAAACGTTTCACAGAAATCGTTAATGACATAGCAGACGTGCAATTTGATAATATTATCGCAAAGTTGGAAGCGCCAAAGAAAAAAACTGATGGAAATGATATGTTCATAGAATTTTCGGCGATTATTGACGTATTTGAAAAGAAATAATTAATATAAGCGACAACAAAAGTATACATGTTAGCAATAAATATGGTTTGAACTCTCATTTTGTTCCTATATAAGTTAAATTGATGTTTATGTTTACTTAAATTAGACTGGTTGCACCCGCGATAATTTGGTGTTGCACCCGCGATTATTTTAAAAATTAATAATTCATTGTTTATTTTTGTTTTGTTTAGAGTTTTTATTTTATGTTCTTTGTTAATTAAATACCTTCCAAAATATTAAGGCATTATATATTAAATGTATCAAAATTAACAGATTTATGCGTTTTTATTTGTGATCTGGAAAGGTTGGGCCAAATTCGTTGCACCCGCGATGGCAATTTCAACCTTCCTCCTGACTTCTAAAATATTATATCAATTTTTTTTTTGAACTAATATATAGTGAAAATATCAAATGTAATCTTTTAGAGACTAATTTCATTTAAAATGTTTTTTATTTAATAACATGAAACTAAAACAAGCGTCTAAATGTTGCACCCGCGATAATGGAATGACCCTGAAGAAGAAAACAAAGTAGTTTACCTCAAACTGTCTCCTGAAGACGCTAAAAGAGCAGAAAATGGTAAAAGCTAGGTACAAGGTAATGAAAAACTGCTAAAGCTTGAATATCACAGAAAACAATTGAAATTACGAGTTAAATTCTTTTTGAGGTTATGTTTGTTTTGATATTATTGACATAAGCGCGCTCACGATCGAGACGATAGCATACCATTGGCATCATTATCGCGTCTATTGATTCGGTCCGGGCGTGAGCAGTCTGAGTACTGTGAGTAGTGTAGTCTCGAAACGGAACGGGGCCTGGGAAAGTGTGCGTGTGTGAGTGAACATTCACAAAAAGATTATGTCAAAAAAAACCATGGAATTATTACTCAGACAGGAATAAAATGCGAAAAAATCATATAAACTTAATAAAAATATCAAATTCGAATTTTCTAGCTGTTAGATAATGTACAACTTAATAAATATACATGGATTAACATTTACTATGGCAATATTTTCGAGGTCTGAAATCGTAGGTTTTAAGCTAAAAGACTTGGTTCCGTGTCTATAGCATACCATAAAAAAAATAAGTTAAATGGACATCTCTCGTCTGTGCCTTTCGCTTGTTTGTTTATTTTGTATGTTTGGATTTCGATGCGCTTGATTATTTTTCATTGTTTTTGGATTTTTCTTCTGCTAATATACTTACCTCGGCTATAAACAACGGACTACGATTACTCTTACGATTCAGGATATGACTTTGGTACTTTGCGGCGTTTTACTTGATTTTGTTTGGTAAGTGTTACTCAGAGAAATCTTTATATTTTTGATTGATAAGAATTAAAATAAGTATTTATTGTAATTGTTTTACATCACAGATAAACACAGAAATGGCCCATTGTGTTAAATGTAATTCGCCATTTCATCAAAATGGCAATGAACAAGTGTACAACATCAGTGATATTGATTCTGACATCATTTCAATCATCGAACAACAAATGGGAGATGAGGTAAAAGTTATTTTACTAACAATTATTTATTTGTATACTATGCTATATATAATTAATTATCACTGATTTCTAATTAACAGACTTTTATTCTCTTTTAGTGTGATATCGCTGGTGTTTTATGTGAAGCATGTTTTAACACTGCTTTAGAAGATTTGCAGAACATAGAAAGCTCCTTGGAGCAAGTTCAGACTGCACCATCTAATCATGACACATATGTATGGGTCTGGTGCAGGTCTACATTATTCCAAAGGAGAACTCATTCTCTACCAGAAGGAGCAGAAAGATATGAGATTTCCGAAAGAATATTCCCTAGACAGGTACTTTAATTTTCCATAGCCTCTGTATGCATATTTGCATTTTTTTAAGTGAACTTTTGATTAATGCATTACTGAACATAATTCTATTTATTTATATATTCCAGATGGTGCATTAGTTTGCTATTTGTGTTCGGTTGCTGTTCAAAGAATATTACAAAATCAGGAGTCTACTAGTCAGAGCACAAGGATCACTCAAGCTCCAGATATCAATGTTTGTGTTTAGTGTGCTTGCTAATGCTTTTCATCCAGAAATAGAGGACAGGCCTGATGCAGAATTAATTTTAAATCGAGCATTAGAAAGGCTGTGTATGCCTAATCGCTTGGCTCAATATGTTATTGAAAATAATATCAATTGTTACCGTGCCCAATTTATTAGTGTAGATGAAAAACACTTACAATTAAATATTTTTCCTCAAATGACCATGTCTGATCTTATATTATTTGCATTAGGGACCTATCAAATAAAGCAAGTCAAGTCCTATTTTGGCGAACACAAAAGACAGCATGGTTCATTTCCAGTGGAAATATCCTCTCATTTAGAGAATGTAAATATACCATTGTCATCACATAATGGTCTTTTGTTAAGGGGTCGAATCAGGTTGAGGCATTAATCACACAAAATATATTATACATATATTCTTTTAAAGGAATGTCCAAATTGGGAAGAAGCAATTCATGCATACTATTTCAGTTGCATATGTGGAAAACGCACAGTAAGGTGTTACGCCCATGTGATGACAATGGTGTGGTTTTTTTGATGGACTCGGTACGAAGAAAATATTAATGGGCCTGCATCATTTTTGGATGGAATTTTAGTAAGGGATGATGTGGAAAATGAAGAATAAAAACCATTACAGCAACAAGTTTTTTATTACACTCCTACTCTTTCTTATACACCATTTTTACTTTTTATACCATTTGGGTACTCTAACCTCAAGACTACCAGGTAATTGAAATGTTTATGTTTATAATGTAGACTCAGATCACATTCATATACCTAGTATAGTTTAACTTCACTTATACCTTACTCTTTCACTAAATAGCAGCCTGTTATAGCTTGCCGGAAAAAAAATCATTGTACTATTATGTTCTTATTGCTTGTGTGTACATATGATTTAACTAATAACAGCGACATAGACAACTCATATTCACAAAAAAAAATACCAATATAGTTGTCGGTACATAAGTAGTTACACATTAAAATTATCAGTGATAGTTTGATAGCAATAACCTGTAGTATTCTTATCGTTTACAACCTCATGATGTTGGTTCATCCATTCCATTTTGCTATTATTATTGGTTAAGTAGTTGTTTACTCTTTGTACTGGTTAAGTTTTTTCGACGTAAGAGTACGCAAGGACGTGAATACTATATTCTTCTTTTTTATTTTGTGGCAGTTGGTCGTTGGAGAAGTAAACATTATCAATAATCATCTTTGTTTGGACCAACATTTCACCCATGCAAAAAGTATCCCGAGCACGTCTTGCATGATATTGAAAGATTGTGCAACTACACATCAATTGAAAAATTCTCTTCGTCATAAAATATGTATTTACTTAGGTTAAATGCCTTGAAATTGAAAGTTGAATATGTGTTAAATCGAGCTATTCTTCTTCTTCTTCTTTTAATTATGGCAATGTGTCATCGTTGCCAACAACAATTCTGCCAGACAAGATCGAGCTATTTATAATGTTTATATTTTCTTTGTGTCAAATGTCATTCAAGACGTTCTGACACAGAAGGGCTGCGGTCCGAAATGGACGCCATTTTTAAAGATATGTTGCTAGTTGATTGTTAGGAAAACGGTTTGTACATTAAAACTAATGAAGAGACAACAAAAATAAATAGTAGGTTTTGCTTTACTGTACAGGTTCATGTCCAGAGCTCCATACAAAACTGAAACATCTCCTTTGGACTTTATTTCTATGCGAATAAAGACTAAACACTTGAAAGTGCAAAAGCGTGCCGAGAGAGATAGCAATAACTGTACCTTTTATCCCTTTCCCACAGTGTTGCTACTATTGTATATTTTATAATTTAGTATTTATGAAACAACTATTGGTAGATGAAGATTTTTTTTATTATTGTTTATTTTAATTACTTTTAACGCCCAAAATACCTAATTTTTTTGTAATAATTATAACATAAAATAAATTACATTATCGTTTTAGCCTACTATTAATAATTATAACACTATGATTTTACGTCCAGGAAATATTCTAGTGGTAGTATTCAAAAAATATTATATTGCAACATCTATTTGTTTGCTAGAATCAATTCCTTCAAAGAGATCAACGGTGTAGATTAACGGGTTAGTAGTCGTCGAGCGCCGTTTAACGAAGCCATGCTGCTGCTGTAAGATAGTGTTATGCAGGTCAGGATATATAGCATTGTGAACCAGCCTCTCAAAGACCTTTGAGAGAACAGGCAGTATTGATATTGGCCGGTAATTCTCCACATCATTCCTTGAACCACCTTTATGTACAGGAACAATTTGAGCACTCTTCCAAATCGAAGGGAAAAACCACTAGAAAGACACTTGTTATATAGATAGTAAAGAGGAAAGTCTAATTCTTTAAAAAATATGGTAGGTATATTGTCAACACCGGCACCCTTTGATATATCCAACGCTTTTAATGTTTTGCAAATTTCGTTTCTAGATATTTCAATATTTACTAATTATAAGGTTCGATCCATTTGTTATGTTTTTAATGAAAAACATTATAAAATTAAATCACTTTATTGGTTGACATAACAGAGAGAGCGATCACACTTTTTTATCTTCACTTCATAGGTTCATGACAAAGGGATCGTAACCCATACAATCATAGTATATACAACATCTCCCTTCTTTACATAGTTAAACATTTTATTATCATTAATCATACAGTAACTTTATTCTTATAATTATATTTTAATGTTCCTAATATTAGTGTATTTTTAATCACTTATTAACACAATACAAATATATTTTATTCTAATTTTCATGACAAATGTATTTTTTATTAATAACTCAATAACACAATACAAGTATTTTTTATTTACAATAGTCTGTCAAATAGGTTGGCTTTTTAACCTCTCTCCCACATCTAGTAATATAATTCTTATTATCATTTGTCATTTTTACATTATCATTAGTATTTTTATAGTTAATACTATTATCAGACATTGGCAATTCGCTTTGAACATTATCCCTAACATTATCCTCAAAACTCTCCTCATTATCCAAATCTATCCTACTCTTATCATAATATTTGCCATTCATAATCAAATTTTTTCTATTTCTCTGTATAACATTTCCTTCCTCTGTTTTAATTATATATGATCTAGGAACCTGTCCACGTCCTACTACAATTCCACTCTTATGAGGACCAGAACAATTATCCTCTTTAATTTTAACAATTTTCTCATTCGGTATCTCCGGTAAGTATTTAGTTCTTTTATTAAAATAATTTGCCTGTTTTCTTTGTTTTATTTTTAATTCCTTTCTATATTTATTATGATTAATATTAATATGTTTTTTCAAACTAGGTAACATATTATTAACTGGTCTGTTAAATAATAATTCAGCTGGTGATTTGCCATTTTCAGAAATAGGTGTATTTCTTAATGTTAGTAATCCTAAGTATATATCTTTACTTTCTTCTGTCAGTTTCTTTAACATTCTTTTTACTGTTTGTATATGACGTTCAGCTAAACCATTGCTTTGATGGTGTTTAGGACTACTTATGCTATGTATGAAATACCACTGCTTTGCAAAAGATTTAAATTCATAGCTAGTAAATTGACTACCTGAATCAGAATGTAATACTTGTGGTATTCCATGTCGTGAAAACATTTCTTTTAAAAACGCTATTGTTTTTTGTGCAGATAAATCATGTAATTTTTTGATCTCAACATATTTACTATATGCATCAACTAATAATATATATGGTTCTCCTCTTAAAAAGAAAATATCTGTTGCTAAAATTTGCCAAGGTCTATCCGGTATCTCTCTATTAATGATAGGTTCATTACTATTAGTATTTTGATATTTTTTACATGTGTCACAGTTGGATATTAGATCTTCAATTTCCTTTGTCATACTTGGCCAGTAAAGAAATTCTCTAGCAAGAGATTTGCACTTTGATATACCTAAATGTGCATAATGTATTCTAGAAAGCATGTCAGATCTTAAAGATTTTGGTACTAAAATTTGTGTGCCTTTTAAAATTATTCCTTGATATTCACTTAATTCATGTTTAAATGAAAAATATGTTTTCGCTAAAGAATTTACCTCAAATTTATTGTTAGGCCATCCATTTTTTATATATAACAAAATTGACTGTAATTCGGAATCCTTTTTTGTTTCTTGCACTATTAAATTTAACTTTTGATCAGTGATTTTGAATTTTTTGAAAACCATAGCTACGTATGTTTCTATTTCTTCATCATAACTAGTAGAATTTTCTGTTAAATATGATCTACTTAAATGATCAGCTACCACCAATTCTCTACCAGGTTTATATACTACTTGGAAATCATAAGAATGTAAGGCTAATTTAATTCTTTGTAATCTAGGTGGGCATTTATTCATTGGTTTCATAAATATTGACACCAGTGGCTTATGATCTGATTCAACAATAAATTTTTGTGCATATAAATATTGGTAAAATTTTTTACAACCAAAGAGTATGGCAAGACTCTCTTTTTCAATTTGACTATACATTTGTTCAGTGCTTGTTAATGACCTTGACCCATATGCTACAGGTTTTCCTTCTTGTAATAGGACAGCACCTAAACCATTCTTTGAAGCATCTACACTTAAAATAATGGGTTTGTTTATATC
Source organism: Schoenobius gigantellus (assembly GCA_963935595.1). NCBI lineage: Eukaryota > Metazoa > Arthropoda > Insecta > Lepidoptera > Crambidae > Schoenobius > Schoenobius gigantellus. The sequence continues at coordinate 7,529,165 of OZ012557.1, forward strand.
AAAATATGTCAATATTGGTGGCTCGCTCAACATTGTTTTTAATTTATCATAAGTTGATTGATGTAATTTATTCCATAAAAATGAGACATCTTTTTTTAGTAATTCCCGTAATGGGGCTGTTATATCTGAATAATTAGGTATAAACCGAGACACATAATTAGTCATTCCTAAAAATCTCATTAATTCTTTTTTATTATTTGGCTCTTTTAACTTCTTAATTGTTTCAATTCTATCAGGATCTAACTCTATTCCTTTACCAGACATAATATGACCTAAATATTTTACTTTATTTACTTTAATTTGACACTTTTCCTTGTTAAGTTTTATATTGTATTCACGAGCTCTATCTAATACCTGTTTTAATATTTGATCGTGATTTTCCTCAGAATTACTGTACAATAAAATATCGTCTATGAATATAACGACACCATCTATATCAGAAAATATTTCTGTAAACAATTTATGGAAAACTTCTGCACTCGAGTTCAAACCATACGGTAAGCGATTGAACATATACCTTCCAAAAGGTGTATTGAAGGTAGTAAGCTCTCGAGACTCTGGTGCTAGTAAAACTTGCCAAAATCCTTTATGAGCATCAAGAGTGCTAAATATTTTAGAACCTTTTAATTTACTAGTTATCTCATCTAATGTTGGTAACATACAATGTTCTCTCAAAATTTGACAATTAAGATGTTGGGGGTCTAAACATACCCTGATATCTCCATTTGGCTTTGCAACTGTTACTAATGAATTTACATATTCTGTTGGACCGTTCACTTTACTAATAATACCATTTTTAGTCATAGTCTCTAACTCATTTTTTAATTTAGGCATTAACTTAAACGGCACATGTCTACATGGCTCTATTTTACCAATAGCATCTGACTTCAATTTAATTTTATATTCATGCCCTTTTATCTTTCCTATACCACTAAATAAATCCTTATACTGCACAAATATATTATCATTGGTGCATGAAATATTAGAAATTCTTTGAATTAAATTAAATTTTATTATTGCTGGTAATCCTAGTACAGGCTGACATTTGTCTTTACATACTTCAAATTCAATTATTTCTGTGCTATTATTATTACTTAGCTGACATTTTTCTGATATTTTACCAATAGTTGCAATATTTGTACCATCATAATTACATAATTTTAACCTAGAAGGCATAAAATTTATTAAATTTAACACTTGACAATCAAATTTTGAAATGACATTGCACTGAGCACCGGTATCTAATTTCACATTTAACATTTTATTATTCTTTATAAATTTAATATTTTCAAACCACGAACAACTGCCATCCTGATGTACACTACTTATTTGTACTAAACCTAATGATACACTTTGCAAATCATTTGTCATTTCATCATCAGAACTATTATTTTGTATACAATTAATTGACGTTAGTTTACTTTTACATAATGAAGAATAGTGGCCATACCTTTTGCACTTCAGACACTTTTTGTTGTATGCCGGACACCTCATCTTTGCATGTTGGCCGCCACACCTTGAACATGTCTCTACTTCTCTTCTATTTGTGTATAATACTTGTGATGTACTGCTTTGTTGAAAATTTCCATTATAATTATTTTCACCTTGCCTTAAAGTCTTCGGTTGATAATTCTGTTCTTTTCTCTGATATTTGGATACACCATTATTATTATAATTTCTGTTTTCATTTTTATAAAATTTTCTCACGACATTTACTTCCACCGACTCTCCAACTTTAAATTTATTTGAGTGTTCGTTAACCAATTCAGAGGATTTACATATATTGATACATTTTTCTAGCGTTAATTCACATTCTCTTAGTAATCTGTCTCTTAATTTATTATCTATTATTCCAGCTACAATTCTATCCCTGATCAATCTGTTTTTCAAATCTCCAAAGTTGCAATCCGATGCCAACTTTTTGAGTTCCACTATGTACATATCCAATTTTTCTCCAGTTTTCTGATTTCTGGTGAAAAAAATGTGTGAGTTAACACATTCATTTTTCAGTGGTATAAAATATTGGTCGAAGGAATTGATCACGTTTTCATATGTTCCGTCAGTTTCAAATGTATTGTAAATTTCAATGCATTGTTCTCCCATGCAATGGAGCAGAGTTGCTACTTGAGTTTCATCATTTTTAGTGTCTATACCCGACGCTTTTCTATAGAAAACGAACAATTGTTTCCATTTTGTATATCCTTCCGACGTTAATGTCGTCAAAGGTTTGGGAGGTTTTAATCCCATTACACCACAGTCTTCCATGGTTAATTTATTATCTTGATAAACTCACCCGCTAATCTTGATTATTTTATACACTTTTTGTACTATATTTCGCAGCGCCATGTTATGTTTTTAATGAAAAACATTATAAAATTAAATCACTTTATTGGTTGACATAACAGAGAGAGCGATCACACTTTTTTATCTTCACTTCATAGGTTCATGACAAAGGGATCGTAACCCATACAATCATAGTATATACAACACCATTATTACATTCCAGTTCAAAGTCACTAGTTGTAAGGTTATCAGGTACAGATGATGGTTGAAAAACTGAGTGAAAGAAATTATTAAACAAGTTGCATGCTTCGTCAAGATTACTAGCTGTCGATGCTTTGTAATGTATAAAATGTGGGATCTCATTAGCACGCTTGCGTTGGGACACATACCTCCAAAAATATTTAGCATTATTTTTAATACTACTTGTCGCCCCGCCCGCCACCGACGACGTCCGAATGGGGGGTGTAAGTAACACATATACCCAGAGACACATCATACACAGAGAGAAGGATGAGAGAGTAGTTAGATAGCTAGGTATATGCATTACCATCATCCGGCGCGACGGGCGGACGGGACGAAAGTATTCTATGTATGGCAGGTTTAATTAAGTTACAATACAAATCTCATACCTGAGTTATCTTCTATCTTTGTCTCATTTATATCTGCTTCGCATTTAGATACATCTGCACCTGAGATATGAGCATCCCATGTATATCTAATTTCCACTGGATTGTACCGTTCACCTCCTGTGGGTTAAATTTAACTATTAACTAAATACCTTACATCATCAAGTAGTTTCAACTTCTTATCGTTGGTATTCAACGCTAGCAGCCTACGCTGCACAACACCCACTTGATTTCCCATCATGTACTACTAAACACCTTGGAGGTACTGCAGACCCGGTGACCAACAACCATCACCGCGGCTCTACCAACCTTAATAGACCCAGAGCTTCTTCTCTGGACGTCTCCAGTCGACTGGGCCTGGAGCACTAATTACACCAGGTCTTTCTTGGCGGATCCCGGGCCATTTATTCTGGAGGCCCGGGGCTCGGCTTGTTGCCAGAACCTTACGTCCCGGAACCTTGCCTACCCGATCACCTTCTTGGATCCCGGGCCATTTATTCTGGAGGCCCGGGCTCGGCTTGTTGCCAGGACCTTACGTCCCGGAACCTCGCCTACCCGATCACCTTCTTGGATCCCGGACCATTTATTCTGGAGGCCCGGGCTCGGCTTGTTGCCAGGACCTCACGTCCCGGCAACCTCGCCTAACCGTGATCTTAGGGGGAAACCAAGTTACACTTATAACAATGAATCACACACATTACTGATCTTCTAACTACAAGATATGTAAGATACTTAGAATTATATGGACGGCACTTCAGGACTCAGCTTCAGCCACAGCAAACTTTATATTTCACTTTTACATCGAAAACTTTATTCTATTTACAAACTTATTTAGCCATAGACTAAAGAATCGCTATTAGCCTTATCTTAACTATGATTGGCTGAAGCGTGCGTCACTAGTGTTGCTATTTTATTATTGTCTATTCGCTACCTTCGCGACACTACTTTCTAAAGTTGTCATATAATTTTTATAACATTTATCGGATGCCACTTTAAATTGTTTTCTATAAATTGAGAAGATATTATAATTAGATTCACTATTTTTTTTTCATTTTGATCTAAAAAAAATTTCAATCGAGTAGGCAACTTTACCCTTAGATCATTTAACCTATGGATGCGGTACGCAACAAATCGCAGTGTAAATTTTTCTGCCACTTTTCGCGGGAGGCGAGGTAAACACGCACGCACACTACGAAAATGTAGAATACACTTACAGAGACGTTGTTGTTATGTTTACGAACACACACTATGAAAATATTACCCTACAATGAAGAAACACACACACATTGACAAATTAACGTGTATCTACGCAATCGCCCCACCACAAAGAATGAATGTCCCTAGTGATGTGACACAAAGAATGAGTAACTATTTGGGTCGTCGTGAGTGAATGATTGAAATGTAACCGTGCGTTTGCACTGAGAAATATAAAACATGCAATGTTTTACAACTTGTTGTATGATACAAATCTCAAAATTTGTTGTGTATGCTTTTGTGTTCGCACTGCCGAAAATCGTGTTGGATTCGGAACAAATAATAAGATTTGTTGCAGATTGCGTTAGGATCGCCTCAAAACTTGTTGTCTGTCAACGTTTTTTATGAATTTGTCAACGATTGCGTTCGCACTTTCGGCTGTTAAAGACTTCATACATGTTTTGCAACATGTTGGGGTGTTGACAATGGAAACGCATTCATAAACATTGACAGAAACATGTTTAAAAAACATGTCTTTATGTAGATGTTTCGTCAGTGCAAACGCACGGTTACAATAAATTGTATTTTTATAACTATACCCTGTTCGGCTAGAGTTGATAAAAATACAATGAAGACAGGGTTTCTTAAATTAGTGCAAAGCGAGACCCGCTAATTATTATTAAAATGCTTTAATAAGTTTTTTGTGTCAAATACAGCAATTTTACTTGCTGTTTACCTGATCAACTGAAATAAATATATATTTTCAGTCATAGGCTTAGGTATAATGTTTCGATGGGAGGGGGGGGGGCGCTTTTTATCAGCTCTCGGGGAACAGACTAGCTCTCTACTCAAACTAGCTCTCTGCTCACGACTTTGTCCGCGTTGATTTGATTTCTGATTTTTATTACTTGTTGGTATCCCACAGGATCCTTATACTTTTTCAGCATACATTTTATCCTAGATGTTGACAAAAAAGTCATAAATAATAATAATATAAGACTACTTACGACGTCACAGTTTTCTATTGAAGTCGATACCAAGCAATGATCACCTTGAAACTCTTCAAAAATATAAGAACAACAGTTACTTAAAATTTGGCACCAACTTCAATATACAACTGTGATGTCATAATGTAGTCTTGTTTATTATTATTTATGGCTTTTTGGTGTTTTTGAAGTCGGTTTTATTTTTTATAATATGTAGTGATGTAGTATAGAGACTAGATTCCGACCCACCAGCGGCTTTGCCCGCTAAGTTTTCAATTTTCCAATGATTTTGAAAATTTTATCCGATAATCCCAGAAGGATAATGAATAAAGGGGTATCTCTTAAGGGTAATGTAATAAAGTTAATAATAAATACACATATAATCAGTCAGACATTTATTGTGTCAAATACTATTCTACACTTCTACCTGCCTGAACACGTCGAAACAAGCTAGCGCGGGGTGCAGTGGGAGGGTGGGGGATACCGGGAATGTATTAGGTGTTTTACGTGAGTATTGTTACTATACCAAGAACTGATTTCTGATTTTATTCCATATCTACATAGTTATAAACATGTTTAATAGGTAGGTACTTTTTCGTTTAGCTTTGCTCATATGGCAGCAATTTGCTATATCGTGCAAGTAAAAAGCACGAGATAGCAACTTACTGCCATACAAACAAAATCAGTATTTTAGAAAACCTTTCATTTGCCCAACGCCAACGTGTTATAACGCTTGGGACGATATCGGGCATTTTCCTTTATGTTGCACGTGATTTTAATAATGATGTTGCATTACTAAAATTTTCTCTGTATATTGCACGACAATCACTTGCTTTGTGCTCTTTACTAATGTAAAATAATAACTAAAAGTACAAAAAATAAATCATTTTTTTGTACTTATGACCTTAACTACAACATAAAATTTAGAGGACATTACATGACATTTTTCTAACTGGAGTATTAACTTACATTGCATTTTGTAAAATACCAATATAGATTATTTAATAGGCTTATAATCAAGTGCGACGCAGTCGAAAAATTGGTTAGAGTAAGTAATTGTATAGGAAAAGTTTTTTAAAACTACAACGCAAAGTTGAAGCAAAATAATAAGTAATATTTTCTTGTATTTTTTTGTTCAATTAAATTCCACTTGAATTTCTATTTTAATCTTATACTACTTATAATCCATGCACCGATATTAACATTATCTGGTTAAACAATAAACAAACTTCGGAGTGAATGATAAGTAAAAATATGAATAAGCATCATTCACTCACGTTGTCCCAGCACTAAGCAAATGCCCGTGTCACAGATAATATAACGCCCGTGTATTGTGTTGAGCTACCATCGTACCATTGTATTTTTCTATCGTAACGGTATAAAAATTACTTCCAAATTGTAAACAAATAAAACACGTTAATGTATATTTTATACTTACACATGATAGGAAACGCCATGATCTCGAAGATTTGAGTAGCTGGATCGCCTTTTGCAAGAGGAAACTGCACAATTAACCATTTTTTTGGAGCTCTTAGTGCGACACGAAAACGACACCAAATGGCAGCGGTCGCGCGTCAACTAGTTTTATATAACGTGTATGGTCATATGGTCAGCGTAAATTGGCAGAGGGGTTCGCCCAGCCTTGCCGTCTCCCGTATGAATGCTCTAAGACTTTACCCGACAAAGGAAAGGAGAATGCCAGAATTTGCCCCACTGGTCCCAGAGTTACGACAAAATGTAAATAAATACTTAAATAAAAATAATAATTTTGGAGGCATTCAATAATCAATTAAGCGTGCGAGAGCAAAACTCAAATTAAAATGCATTTCATCAAAAGGAAACAATGATTTCGAAGCCATTTTGAATGTTGTTTTTTCACGGCTTTGGGCATTAGCTTTTTGCGCCGGGCCCAGCCATAGACGTAAAGGTTGTGTCTATTCGGACCCGGGTCCTAATAAAAGTCGATTGCTATTCGGACCCGGAACATGAAAACATGCAGTGTTCATCCAGTTTCATGCTCCGCTCGCTTCGCTCGCTCCACTGCGTATGGTCGCAATATCTAATCTAACCTACTTTTTTCAGTTTGATCTTATAAGTTATTTTCGATAACAATTCACTATCGGGTCCGAATAGTAATCGCATTCTATAGGGACCGCCTATCTCAAAACAATAACTCGCTATCGCTTTCGTGACATTAGAACAATAGTTCTAATGTCACAGGTGATAATGTCATGTGTTCTAATGTCAAGAAAGCGATAACGAGTGATCGCTATGAGATAGGCGGTATGCGTTCCGGGCGAGGAATGATGGCGACGGGATGATGGATTTTACGTAATAATTGATTTTTGCGCGTGGAGCATGAAACATGCATTATCATGCTCCGCTCGTTTCGCTCTCTCCGCTATGTGTGGTCTGTCCAACCTACAGTTTTAGATTTTATCCTATAAGTTATTTTTGATTACGTTTCTATCGGGTCCGAATAGCCACTCCGGAGCGTAAAAGCCATTCCGCCTTATAACCATATCCATATCTAATCTTATTAACAAAAGTGAAAGATCATCAGGCTTAAATCAAAACTAAGTTTTGTAATAAGACCGAGTGTATTTAATGTCCATAAAACGAGGCTACTTTTTCAAGTTAGTGCTAATAAGTAGCAAGATAATAAACAGAACTACTAATAAACTAACTTTTAATAGTTTACAATGGGCCTAGACAAAAGCCACACGCTTATTTTTTCGTAGTTGTTCCAAAGAGAAAATGTATGGAAATGACATTAGAATGTGATATATAGCCTCACGCTCTGTTTTCCGCAGCTAATGTCATCTCCGTACATTTTTTCTGCGGAACGACTGTGGAAAAATGAGCGTGAGGCTTTTGTCTAAGCCTATAGGTCTAGAATAGGAGCTAGTTCTGTGTACAATTGCTTCACGCATTTTGGTCATAAGTACTATAGTAACTTCACTATTAATAACATATCATTATTCTATTCTTAGACTTGGATCAAGTCAAAATCAACACTGGAAATGGAGGATCGTTGACTTAAAATGTAATCAGTGTATTTGTCGAATATTTTCTTTTAACATGGCTTAAAAGTCATGATGACGGAGCTGTAAAACAGGGGATTAAAATAAAAAGCAACATAGACATTTCCGTTTTGTTGCCTTGCCGTTGTTGTTTGGTTTGTTTTGTGTTTTTTTCTGTGTGCGTTCGATTCTAATTCATCGTATTTTTTAAAGTAAATTACTAATGTCGAAAATGTCGCGGTGCATAAACTGTAGTTTGTGTATCACTTCAACGAAAACGTTTCGTATCAGATTTGAACAGAGATGCGCAACGTAGCTAAAGGTAAATGATTGTACTCACTCATTCCATAAATAGCTATTCATTAGATGAAGTTTGTTTTACTTCATTCTCTCTTCACAACATGTGAACATATAAAATCATTTAATAGAAATATTATTTATTTTCAGCTCTGACCAAATGCAGTTCAATGGTTTCAGTGCTACAAGATCCTAAGACGGTTGTCAGATGATGGAAACAATGAATCTCTCGGTCATCGAGTAGGTATGCATTGGATGTGAGCACTCTCTTTTAAGAGGAAGGTACACTGTTAAGCAACACAGAATTAGGTACCGGTGAAGAGGTATTACATATAGTTTTGTCATGGGTGTGCAAAATGAGGTGTGTATTATAAAAATTATTTTGAACAGACTCTTTTAACTTTTTGTTAAATACTTTTTGTTATTATCATTAATATCATACTATTTTTTTCAGGTAATATTTCATCCACCTATTGCTTGCTATAATTGTTGGGGAAGAGCTAATCAGCATCTGGAAAGGAATGTAAGCAGAGTAGGAGGTTTTATGGAGAATGAGACTGGTGGTGATCTTACTCAAGAAGTGCCAACCCCACCTCCACTACATCAGCCACTAATTGAATACTTCTGAAATATTTGGTGTAACTGGAAGCATTATAGCCTTCCTCACTGTAAGCATGTTAATATGCCGAGGATGCAACAATGCAGTGCGTCGATTAACCTACAGCACACACAAATATGAAAATCTATTGAGAATTTTTAATTGTGTGTTGTGATCGGTACATCTTAAATGTGTCAGTACCATATAAGGCAGTAAATAGTGATGCACGGAAAATGATGAAATTGTTTAACAATCAAGTGACATATTTTTTTAGGAATGGCGATGTTTTTATTCTTGATAGGACATTTTGTGGTACCAGAAATGGAAGCACACAGCTATAAAGTCATCGAACCTGAAACTGTGAATAATGAAGAATATAAATTGACAACATTGCAAGCCAATAAAACCAGCTGCGTAACATTCCCAAGATGGGTAGTTGAAGTAGTAAATAGCATGTTTAAAAGAGGTTACAAAATACAAAATATTATTTAGACAAGACTATTTCAATTGCGCTTCATAAATAATTCAATAATAATACATGAAGAAACAATAAATGATTATAAATATAAACATTCGAATTTTATTATACACCCTATTTAAAGACCAGAATCTAGACTGGCCAGACACAGGCAGGCTGCAATTCGTTACAAGCTGTCTGTCAGCTACAGCAAAAAAGCCACAATGATATTACACAATAAATCTGTTTTATTGACTCTCTAGCTTTCTTACTACATTGATTGATTAAACGCAACTTGCAAGTCAACATTTCGATTAGTAGTAGACTCCCAGCAGTGTTGAATACACCCTGAGAGCTGCCGCTCCTTTGTATGACACCTAATCAAACACTTCAATGTTAGCTGTGCAAAAGTGAGTCCTATTCTAATAATTTGTCTAAGCCTTAGCCTATAATTGTGTTGAAACTTGCATTTTCTCTAGGCTATGGGTATTTTCTACCTAGCTTTATAATTGTAGATATCCTCAAAATGGAACAATATTATTCAGTTGCATTTTTTATTGTTTCTTGCACTAACGATATTAAGAAGATTGGCGTTTTCACGGTTAAATAAAAGGTGTTAACCATAGCTGACAAATACACGAATACGGTAGAAGTATTGTAATTGTAATTAATGACTTATATCCGTCAAAAAATATTATTTTATAGAAAATAATACATATTTTTTGAATTCAATGCAAATGGTCTTTTCGCAACTTTGCTGATCAAAAATAGCAGGCGCTTATTTTTTAAGTCTAATATCTTTATATTCGCACGGTGTTTAAAACTATCTTTTATATATATAAAAAGCCATTACATTGACGCATACGTGAGTATAAGTATCAATTGTGGGCGTGCATATTTACAAGTGGGGCATAGCTCCATACATTTTCTGGCATTGTCCTTTTGTCTCGGAACGCAACCTTATCGGATTTAATAATTTAATCGCTCCTTCTGGGATCTAATTGACTCGGCAAAGTCGTTCCAAAATACCTCGATAAAAATCCTGTGATAAAAATGCTCAGACGATTGTGTCAATTTAGCTATTTATCCACTGGAACGTCCGTGGGGACTATAGTCCCCAAAATCTCGATCTTCTCGATCGACCTGGGTACTATGGTACCCAGTTCCCTTTGCGTAAAACCGCGCGGTGTGATAAAAAAATCGCGAAAAATAAAATATTTTCTCTATGGCTTTATTCCTTTGTCAATAGTCTCTTTCATAAGTTGACAGGTCATGTCCAATTTATTTTTAGTCTTAGATTGAAATAAATTTGTCATAGTCTGCGGTTTAACTTACTTGGCCGTATCCATACGTTTCTTACTCCATGACCGATGAGATTTATTGCGTACTTACTTAGTCTGTATTAGTATTTTCGTAGAGTGTTCTATATCAAAATAAACTAGAAGAATTGGGCTACATTATTATGTATGGTTTATGATAGTTTATAGTGTTATATTGCCACACTAAACGTTTTTTTCAAAAAGTGAGTATTTTTGAAATTTTAAGCACTTTAGTTACTATTCTCGTCATTATTCATTCAATTATGAATCCTTATCTAATTAACTATTATAAGTTCATTCCTTATTAAATTAGCTTTCCATACGTATTTTTTATTTAATTTTAGACACAATAATTTATTTTTTGCATTTTTTTTAAATTTGAGGTCGCGCGTGCGCATCTCGCGTATATAATTACGTAATTTATATATATATTTATGTAATTAATCGATTTTATTATTTTTTTCTTTTTTCATTAAAAATATTACCCAAAACTATTATATATCAAAATAATCTTCAAGAATAGGGCTATAATAATATATATGGTTATTTAAAGTTTTATAAAATAGTTTTTGTGCAAAAATTTTTTTAAAAAAATCGGGTCTTCCGCGACCTTCCGAACATTTTCGCGCTTCATTCATTTAATTATTAATCCTTATCTAATTAACTGTTATAAGTTCCTTCTATATTAAATTACCTTTCCATATGTATTTTTTGTTCTCTTGTAGACAGTATATGTCACTCTCCGCAATTTTTTGAACACTCCGTACGCGCCGGGTAGTGTCATTCCGCAATGGCGGCACCTTTGATATTTGAGATATACTACTTTTTGCTTTTGAAACCCACCACGCTTCGCGTGGCGAGCGTTCCAGTGGTTACCGAGCGAAACTTATCCGTTATGGACTCTGAATTTCCTTATTCAGAGGTTTTGGAACGCAACCTTGATTGACATTGACATTACTTGATTGACATATCATGACTGTCAGCAACTGTCAGTCAGTGACTCAGTGCCAGTTTGTTTGGGTCTGTTTGGGGTCTGTTGGTTGGTTAGTCGTTATAGTTCTAAAAGTTAACGTTAGATAACGCGATTGAATTATTTATTGGAAAAAAATTCACACGTGAATTTATTTTATAGCTATAAATTCATCTTTCTTCATAAGTGGAAAATGATAGCTTTCTAAGGGACAATCATTCATCATAAGATTGGGATAACATACTTTTCTAAGACCTTTCTTCACTATTAGGAAGGTAGGCGAGAGAAATGAGAGTTTGTTATTTTAGTTTGTTATGCGTGTGTAGTGTTCTGTGTGCGGCTGATAAAGAAGTTGAGGAAGATGGTAACAGAAAGAGAATCATCGCACAGTTGACTAGAACACGCACTGTGCTTCTCGACGACTACCACTTGGTGACTAGGCAAATAGCCACTGATGTATATATGTATAGAAGCTATCGCACGGTTTCTGTTATATTTTACCCAGTCATGAAGGATGTCACAGACGCTCGTTTTACATTTCAATCTGAGGAGCTGCACTTGAATAACATAGGTAGGTGCACTTTTCTTATTTATTAATACTACTTTTAATAATTCTCTGTCATCAATTGGTTTGGACATGGTTTGGACACACTGCTCCTGCTGCTGTTGTGGAAGAATTTATTGCTTGCTCAGCTTTTGGAATTTCTTTATAAAATAAGCTTCTTTCTTGGTTTTAAAAGTAGAATAGTGCACTCTGAAGACTGTACAGAAATAAACCTAAAATTTTTTAAACAATTTGTTAAATGAAGTATTTGAGACGATATTTAACCTAGTGGTGGAAAATTTTGTTAGGCCTGGTAAGTGCTGGGTGGCCTAATTGTTAACACAGCAAACACAGTATCACTCGTTTGCGAGAATAGAGCGGAACTAAAAACACTACACACACGGTATTACACTATATAATAGTGAAAAATACCCTCACAAAAGGATATTTATAAATTAATACATTTCTTTTTACAAAATGAAAAATATACTTTGGTTCTGAAATATTTATTTTTATTGTAAAAAATTTTTTTTGAGGGTATTTTTAAAATAAAATTCATAGTGTGACGTCACACTATGAATTTTTCACGTCACGTCACACCGATCGCATGCGACCGCCTAGAGAGGAGAGGTTAAAGAAAATGCAGTCACAAATAGAAAAATTTATACTATGGCTATTATTTAACTGACTTTCAAAGAGGATGAGATTAATCAACTTTTTTGTAAGCATGTTATGTTATTTCATTAATCCATGAAATCCATCAGAATTCCCCATATTGTCACAAAGTCAAGATCTGGTGATGGGATCCCAGAAAAATAGAGGAAACCCCTTAAATTTTAAAGGCATGTTCAATGTCTTTCATGTTTTCTGAAGCTATTCAAGTATTTGCCTAGTTATCATCACAAGGATTCTTCATCCATGCTGAGCTGGTGATGGATCCTTAATTTTAAAGTTAGAGTTTCGTGCCAAAAATTGCAATAGCAAATTTTGTTTTTTTTTTAGTTGTTTCTTTTGTATTTTTTCAAAGAACGAGAAAAAAATAACCAATTTTTACAACGAAATTGGTTATTTTTTTCTCGTTCTTTTGGTTGTTGTTCTAGTTTTTAACTTTATTATTTCCATTTTTAGTTGTAGTTTTCTGCTTTTTGGTCCCTGAAAGCCAAAATAACAATATTCGGTTTTTCTTTAATAACTTTTGTGTATTTTATTTCTTCCTTGTTTTGTTCGCACCAAAAAATTGTAAACAAACTTGGACTCGTCAGTCCATAAAATTGTCCTTAGACGTCCTCGGTTTTCAACATCCGCCTGTGGGAGAAATCTGCTAAACTGCATTCTTCTCATAGGATCCCCTTCTTCTATGACCTGAACAGGCGTGTAATGGTAGGGGTGGAGCCCATTTTCATGAAGAATGTACCACACCTTCTACTGGGTGAGTCCTATAAGCTGAGCTACCATTCTTCTAGACAGAGTAGGATCTCTTTGGAAATTTAGAAGTTCCTCTTTGTCGCGACATACAGGCGAGGTTTACCAGCGTCACCTGAAGCAAAAGTTTTATTTTTAATAACAAGTGTTTTCTAAAAGATGTCCTTATTCGACACGTCGCACCGCCTTTTTCGGTAGCTGCGCCCGCATAAAATGTACGCATTGCCTTCATAGTGCCACTCTTTTCTAACAAGAAAAGTACGGCGGTCGAAAACAAAGCGCATTGGTCACACTCACGTTACGGAGTCAACTGCCTGTAAGTAGAGATGACGACAACGCGACAAGCTAGAGTCATTGCTAGAGTGGAAAGTTAATAATTTCTAAGAAAAAAATATTTTTGTTATGTTCATCGTTGAGTACCTAACATTCGAGTTTTATGTTAAAATTGAGTCAGAGCACAGAATAGATAATAGTACGTCAGAGTTAAAAAAAAATAAACATAAAAACCTGACATCGCTTTCGAGCACAAGTATGTCATAATATTAAGTAGGTTTGAGCACTAGTATTGAGCTATTATTTGTATTCTTTACATTTATTTTATGAAATAAACCAAAAATAAAAAATACATTTATGGACCAAGTAAAATAATAACTTTTTCCTGCCTTGGTATCTTTGGACGTTTCCACGCTCTCGTACTCGACGGAATGTTCGGAAAAAATACGCGGGCATCGGGCAGTCGACGATTTGGGAACATTTCGGCATATTCACGACGAGCTTCTTCAGCGTTCCCTCTGGCAGCTCCGTAATAAAAAAGAATATCTGCGTATTCTTCGTTACTAAACAGTGTTCTTCTTTCTCTATCAGCCATATTAAGTCAGATTATAACCAGACAATCAGTCGCACGGCAGCCAAATCGTAAGGAATTACAGAAAACGGGGCACAGTCCATGGTCGTCGGAAAAGAATCAATCACAAATGTCCAGGAAAAGCCAAGTCGTTAGAAAAATCGAATCTGCGAGCAAGCGAGAGCTACGAGAACACATCCGTGTGCGGAGTGCGAGTTTTATCGAGCTTTACTCGATCGTACGCATCGAACGCATTAACGCGAATTTGTGTGAAATTAGAGCAGTGCCATCTAGTAGTCACTAGATGAAGCTGTCTCATTCCATAGCAGCTACTGGCGCTGCTCTAATTCCATACAAATTCCAGCATATTAACACTATCGGGTCTATATTGCAGTAGTATAGTTTAAACGTATTCAATCAAAGAAAAAAACAAAGATCAAAAAGTTTAGTAAACTCTGAGAATTCTGTTTCTATTTGGGGGTAGTGCCTTCCTTCCCTTCGTGCGCCCCACTCGCTTCGTTAAGTACATTGCGAATATTACCTGCTACATTTCATCCTCATCAGCGATTTGAAAGTTCTTAAATAATAATATGGAATTCATATAATATTCTACTTTCAAATTAGATTGCCTTGTTTATTTCCGAGCCCTACTTATCTTTTCCTTGATACATATCGTTATTTGTTGATTGATAGCGAGCAATTAGGTCAGAGATGTTGGGTAATCAACACACGTGTGAGCACTTCCACAAAAGGCTGTCATGCATGTCATCATATAAAGTATCTACAGTAAATAAATAAGATAGGAAAAATTGGACTTGTGTCATGCAATGTGAGGTAACATGACAAATCACAATACATACTATATGAATCATTTCCGTAACTGTAGTATTTTGCTTATTTCATCAATAGTTTGCCTGTGAGATTTTAGGAATTTATCTTTTAGCTTAAGGCGCATAGTAAGGTCAAACATAAAAAATCACTGCAGAAAAAACCGGTTCTCTTCATAAATATTGAATAAAAAAATCTTTAAAAAAGATATGTTATTATTCAACGCATTCTTTAGAGGATGGTCTTTTTAATTTTTTGATAAATTAATTAAAACTTGGTTAAAATGTGACCCAAACATGCCTCGATTTTAAAACTTTAAACCTAATCGCGTCGTAAATATTAGGTTAAATCGTATACTTTCGATTTCAATAAATAAAGTGAACAATATTCTAGGGGATGGTTTTTTTAGATTTTTCTTATTCGCCTTAATTAATTTTTTATTGAAATAATTCATCTTACGCGTAAAGGTTTGCTTAAATATTCCCCTCAACCTCACTCACTCACTCCTATGTAATCAGTGCGGGACGATCGACCCAAGGTCATTGGGACCACTATGCGCCTTAAAATTATAATTACGAATGAAAACTTTTCAAGATAAGCGAAACATACAATTATTGTTTACTGCCGGTTTCACTTTTCAAATACAACACGGCAAACAAGCACCCACAAACTAATTAGTGAACTGGTTGAAAGCACCTCATGACAAGAGTTTGCCTAGAAAGGCCGATTTCACCGCAGCTAGGCGCCAGTTTGCGTCTACGAGCATCGCGCGAGTTGCTTCAGTCTGTAATTCTGTATCTGCAGGCGTAGCACGGGCTGCCAAGACTGAACTCGAGTCACGCATTATCTCACAATTTCAGTGACATAATATCTGTCTTAAAGAGTAGCACGGTGGCGCGTATTAAGTGGGACTGGCGTGATAAACATTTCTTGACGCTCATTAAGGGATTCATGTGGTGTGACTGAGTTTTATCACAAATTTTTTGCTCTCCGACTGCTACTACATCTTCTAAAGTATTAAAGCCCTTGGCTACAACCACAGCAGTCGGCGCACAGGCACGCCAAGAAAGTGATAAAACTCAGTCACACGTGTTCCTTGACGAGCGTGTAGAAAATTTATCATGTTAGTCACACATCGACTTCCTCATCTTCTATGGTGCCATCTGCTGCCGCAGTTTAGCAATCATTTTGGTAATTTCCGCCTTCGATACAGCAGCTCTGAAAAGCGATCGGGTGCTTGCCATGGATAATTAACTTTAATATCTCGTACTTAGGACCTCTCTTTACGTCGCCGAAATATTCAAGCTTTCTCCTCTTTTTGACATCGACTAAATGAATAAAAAGCAGATTTTTTACGGTAAACTTTGTATTCCAGCAAAATACGAGAATATTAGTTAATAAACTAAATAGTCAAACTTGTTCATCATCATCATCATCATCATCACAGCTCATATACGTCCCCACCGAGGGGCACGAGCCATTTTATTATTATTATTATTATTTTTTAAGGAGGGGAGATCCTTCTTACGGATTCACAAGGAGCCGACTGACGAGGCCACCCCAAGGATATGCCGGACTCGGGTAAAAACCCCATACTCGGCTAAAACCCCTTCAGATACTTCTACCTCCGTAGAGACACAATCGGGATCGGCGTTAGCCATTCCCCGATTGCGCTCTCTGGAGGGTTGCCTGGCGCAAGCGCCAGCACTTACCTCTACGGGGGGGTCGACAAGTATGCCAGAATTCGACTCCCCAGACGGCCAAGCCCTGGGTGAAAAGTGTCTCCCGACCGGTAGTCAGCCGGCCGGGCCGTTTCAATCCCCAGCTTGCTAGGGAAATTGGTGGCGCGCGTCCAGGAACGCTCGCCTCCTCCTCCCCAACCGCGAGGGGCACGAGCCTAGCCTAACATGTTAGGGCGATTAGGCTTTAGTCAAACCACGCTGGCGCAGTGCGAATTGCTTGACTTCACATACGCCTTTGAATTACTTCGCAGGTGTATGCAGGTTTCCTCACGATGTTTTCCTTCACCGTAGGAGCGTCAGTTAAATCTTTATGAAATTTTCTGTGTATGTTCGATAGGTCTGAGAATAGGTAGTAAACTATTTTTTATATTGGCGAAACGTAGTTCGCCGGCACAGCTAGTGTACGTATAAAATTCGTGAAAAGAAAAACACATTGGTACATGGCAGGATCGATCGTGGGCCTCCCGATTCTACTCGGGGCACAGTCCAGTGCCGTAGCCACAGCGCCACTGAAGCTCTTCAAACTGTCAAACTTGTTAATAAATAAAAATTTAAAACTTGTCCGTTTTATAATTCCAACACGCCTGGTACCTATCCCTACACGATAAAGAGTCTGGGTGAAGCGTTCTTCCATCTTCGGGCTTGTCGTCTTGAACGGCGTATGGACTATATAAGAGAAAAAAAGTGACAAACCCTCGTTCCGCCTCGCTTCATTGTTATATGAGAGAACGAGAAGAAACATGTTATGTGTATCCTGTCCCGTTTTGTCCACGCTCCGTGCTACGGTTTCAATATCCTATCTATCTCTGGATTTGTTTTGGATTCTGTTATGGGGGCCACCGCTGAATTGGAACTAAACCGTTTCGACCAATCAGAGCGCCACATCAATGTCCCCCTAACCCATATTCGGTCACGGCGGGCGGCCAAACTCAACAGAGACTAGCCATCTGCGCGGAAGATATTATATTGCACAAGTGACCGTGCACTCTCACTCGCATAGTCCGATGAGACGGTTAGCCGATACGACCGCGGCGAGATCAGGGGCCGTACTCTTAAAATCGAACTTACGATATATCGGCGCTTCATCGTGTCGTTTGCTCCTCTAACTCGCATGTTTTGTTTCGCTTCTGTCGCTCGACGGAACGACCGAACGAACGATTGACATAAGCGAGCGTCATAACCCTACTCTTAAAATCGAAGGTTCGTCTATCTAGTGACAACGTTGATACATTTGACAGACGAACATTCGCAAAATTTACGAACATTTCAACGACACCTATTGAGGTATCGTTGAAATTATCGTAAAGCGAAAAGGGCAGCGTAATTTATTCAATGTTGAATTTCACTCCTATCATTAAAATTTCTCTGTCTCTATTGGAATTTTTGCAATTATTGTTCATAATATTTTACGGTAATAATAAAGTAAGTACTCAAATAGCACTAATTATTTTAAAATTTCTAATTAATTATGTTTTTTTTAAATTTTATTGATTTAAATGCTTTAAAATAAGAAAATGAAGAGATTACTGCTAGTACAGTCCGAAGTTTTTTCTAATATTTTTAAATATAATGCGTAATTTCTCGAAAGTATCTTTAAATGTTATCTTTTATAAAGAAAAAAAGCTTGTATTTATGAAAAGCGTTGGAGCCATTTTAATGGTATGTATTTTGCTTTCAGACATTCGTTATATAATTAAACTAGCTGTTGCCCGCGGCTTTGTTCGCATGGAAGGTGATTATATTTACAGATTTAAAAACTGTATAAATATGTATGAATAATTTATTCATGTTTTTAAACGTATTTATTCATTATTAATCAATAGTCCATTAAATAAGGACTTTCATACAAACTGTCAACACTTATTTTACCCCCTTAGGAGTAACATTTACATAAATGCTGATATACGCTGATATAAATAATAAATAAAAGTTGTATATAAATACAAAATTCACAGCTTTTTTGGCATTAGACAATCTATATACTTATATAAAAGGAGATGTTCCCATCTATAGACGCACGCACAGCCGTAACCGCTAATGGTAGAAACGTGAAATTTGGACAGTGGTTTTAATTTAAAATGTGGACGCACACTAAGAAGGCATTTCAAAAAAATTAACCCTGAAGGGATGAAAAAGGGGTTGCATGTTTGTATGGAAACATATTTAAATTAGCAACGATTTTGATAAAACTTGAGATTCATGCTCTTAAAAATATTTAATTGAACACGTGTTTCATGGTTTATTGGAGTTACCCCTATTTTGCAAAATAGGGGTAAAAGAAATAAAATAGGGGTTGAAAGTTTCTATGAAAAATATTTAAAATCTGCTCCAATTTCTATGAAATTTATTATTCGGGCTTAAATAGGCTACAAAATTATTTTTCCTACGAGAAAATTTAAATTCCCACGGGAAAACAATAATATCGCGGGCGAAGCCGCGAGTGGAAAGCTAGTACTTTATAGGCACGCTCCGCCCGCCGGACCCCGGCCGGTACCGCCGAAACCGCATTGTCCGCAACGTCCCTACATTTTAAATCTGTAATATCTTCGAAAATATTCATTTATATTACATGCTGTAAAGGGCCAAATTGATCTATATTAAATGCACATTGTATTTAAGGTACTTAATTGGATAAGGATTAATACTGTATTGCTTAAAATCGCTTCGCAAATAAGCCATTATTTCTCGTAAAAAGTAAAGGATAAAAAAGGGTTATTGTGGGTTATCCCTAAGAGATAGATATATACCATCGCGGACTTTTTTGTAGACCTTTTTAAGTTGTACAATACTGTAGTAAATTATTTTGATGTATCTCGTAGAGTTCAGCCAGCGTTTGCAATCTAAGCGCAAAAAAAAGTGTTTATTTACGACATCACATTAGAAACCTCTAAAATTATCAGGGTTTCTCTACTATACTATGCATGTATTATACATATAAGCCTTCCTCTTGAATCACTCTATCTATTAAAACAAACCGTATCAAAATCCGTTGCGTAGTTTTAAAGATCTAAGCATTTATATTATGTAGTGATGGATCCGACGACGACAACGATAACGCTAACGATAGCGTGTTTAGAGTAGGGCTAATCCGATATTATCGTTGTCGATTTTAAGAGTACGGCCCCGGACCAACTGTTTAACGTGCCTTCCGAAACACGGAAGAGATCGCGAGGTGTTTCGTATTTTGGTCACCCATCACAGGATTGACCACAACGAACGTTGCTTAATGCTGAGCGCACGTGCCTATGTGCTACGCTCCTGGTTATCCACATTGTCAGGTCATCGAACAATCAAAATTCAATATATGCAGTCTGATTGGCCGATCGTAACGGCTAAGTTTCGATCCGGATGTATACATATATACCTAGCTTGTTAGCAGAGTTAGACCTCAGTTCTATGCAACTAAATCAAGTATTTACATATAGGTTTTTAATTAGAAATGAGTGACTTGTTATACAAATAACGGGCTTTATTATGCTAAAACTAACTAAGACATTTGTCACTATTGACTTAACAAGAAATTGGAGTATGAATAAATTGCACCAGAATATAAAAGCGACATGAGCAGTTTTATTGAAACGTTATTAAGACACGATAACGACGTTAACATTAGCGGAATTAGGTCCCAGATGAATTTCCGCTCGCTTAATCAATGTTAATGCTTACACCTCACCGTTCAGACAAAAGCCACACGCTTATTTTTCTGCAATCGTTCCGCAAAAAAATACGTATGGAGGTGACATTAGTTGCGGGAAAAAGAGCGTGAGGACGTCTCAGGCTAATGCCATTTCCACACAATTTTTCCGCGGAACGACTACGAAAAAATAGACGTGTGGCTTTTGTGTAAGGGGGCTGATCCCAAACTATCTCGTTCCAAGGAGATACGTTTATTAACTATATTATTTAATTTCTCTTAAGTGTAGGCGTGAACGTGTGGGTTCAAATTGTTTTTGCTCGATATCTTAACGACACGACATGTATCTTACGACTGTAACGAGCGTTTGTCTTTTGTCGGATGGTGGTTGTTATTGGATGATGGTCATGGTTCTATAGGACCAATGTGAACGGTCGCGCACTTGGTCGCAGCGACCCACGGCTTACACTGATACAAATAATGGGCCGTATGACTTGGGGGTTATTGTCTAAGAAAAATTCTATAAAGATCGTCTTGACATTACAAGTCATTGCGGCGGCGTCAATACAAGACTGTGTCGACTGTCTCATAAAAATAGTAATGGATGCATATTAATAGGCTAGATGATAAAACATTTTTTTTGCCTTAATAGAAGCTCGTTCATATTCGTTGCTCATATAACAGAAAGAAAAAATCGGTTTTCTAATAACTATAAAAACAACCAATATATAATAGTGCTAACAGACGATCCGATTTGGTTGGATCCAACGTGATCCAACCAAATGAGGAGCCGACGCGCCTACAGACGGTCCGACGCGGTTGGCAATCCAACATTAGGGATGCCCTAAAAAGTATTATGTACCTATATCGATATCGATACAAAATACTATTTTCGCCAATACAAAAACATAATTTGTCTTTGCGAAACTCAAATAAATTAACACCTTTTGTTAATATTTTATAAAGTTTATAAAATTTGTTTATAAAGAATAAATAAATAGGTACAGATAGATTTCATGGTTGTCCTTAATTTTTTGAGGTAATGTTTGTTAGAAATATTTATTTCCTGTGATCCGACTCTATCGATCGGTATCATAAAAATCCCGATCCAGACAGGTGATTATTTAGCAGTCTTTGAATGCGGTTGGATTTGTTTTTGAATTTAAAATTATGAATTCTTTCCGCAAAGTTCCAGACATCCAGCCAGATACACAGACACACAGATACCTAAAATAAGACCTATACCTATAGATTAAAAAATTATCATACTCGTAAAAATATCGAAAGAAAAGTATCAATACTTCAAATTCAAAGTGTAGAGTACTTCAACGTCAGTCAGTGACTTGAAAACAGCAACAAATTAAGTAGGTGTGTATAAACAATAATAAAAAAGCATCTGTAAATTCACAAATTAAAGTCTATTATATTAGGTAGGTACTCATAAATAGGGTAATGTCTGTTATTGATTATATAAATAATCAACTAGCAGGATGTACAGTAAGCTCCTATTCAAGCTTTACATTGACACTACGAATACCGCCACTATTACAAGGGATAGACGATCCCAAGGTCAAATAGCTTGACAAAGAGCTTACTGTACAATTCGTAACTAAACGTGTAGACTGAGAGGTGACAGGATTTTTCGTAACGATCATGGATACGGTTAAATTTACTTTTATAGTTTGTAGAGTAGTCCCCTAATGTGAATGATGTCGGTCTGCCTGCTTTCAGTGGTTGCAACTTCGAGTTATAGAGCTTACAAGAGGCTTCATAGTTGCGAAAAAAAAACGATCAGAGAAATGGTCAGTTTTAGTACATATTCAAAGTATGGCGTCTCCGCAGATGAGACATGTTGGTCTGGCGGCTCTCAGTGGTTGCATTTCAGAGTTATGATGCGCGCAAGTCACTGCATTGTTGCGAAAAAAAAACGATAACAGAAATGGTCAGTTTTAGTACCTATTCGTAGTATGGTATCTCCATAGGTGAAACGAGTTGGTCTGCCTGCTCTCAGTGGTTGTATTTCAGAGCTATCATTGTGTACGCAATACCCTTATTTGTGGAGAAAGCTTAAAAAATATCGAAAAACATGACAATCGGCGGATTTGCTGTCGTGTCTCGACTTGACACACACAGCGCACCCTCCTCCCCCCGCGCCCGGCCCCTGTCTGTGAGCGTGGAACAATCGTTGTGGGAGGGTGCGCTTGGGCACAGATTACTTAATAGTTACTACGTAGCTTGGGCTCGTTTTTGGTGCTTTTAAATACAACTCAACCGTTACTTGCATTTTTACATTATAGTCGAAAATAAATACTTTTTTATGGAACGCGTATGAACATCCCAAAGTATATTACGATCTAGCCTATTTTACGGCTAATAAGTACATAATTTAATTCGATCTTAATTTGCTAGAGATACAAATGTCTCGGATGTGTTCATTCGAGTTGCTTGACCTTGTCCGGCAGCGACGCGGCCCTTCTCGGCGTGTCCTCTTCTAATGAGGAGGACACGGCGATGATGGACGTGCTTGCGCCAAGGCGTGTGTGAGGGTATCGGTGGGTTTTAGTCAGTAGGCCGCGGTTCCTGGCTGGCACTCTGTCCCCAGGGGCCGCGGAGAGTCCGACATAACCCCGCGCCTTCCCAAACGCGGGGTATGCGTCATGCAATTCCTAACGAAAAAAAAGGAAGTGTTCATTTACACCTTTTTTATTGTCTCTATTAAGGCGACCCCACTAATTCACAGTTATTGTTGCAGCACTGATTCTACATTGTACTAAATTAGAACTTATTTTTTATCACTCCACTTCATTACACTAGATCGGATGGCTTTATCCGTTTTAGTCTTCTTTTTTTTCTTTGTGTGGTCGAGAAGCTGGACAGCCTCCACGTTTACATGTTTTTGAAGTCTTTTTGGTGAGCTTCGGCGTATGTTTTGATGATGCTATCAACAAACTCTGTTTTGAGGTCCCGATGGAGGTCGTCATTTCTTACATACCAGAGAGCATTAGCGATGCTCCTCAGCACCTTATCCTGAAATCTTTGGATAATACACCTGTTGGTCTGAGTCCCGTAGCTGTATTCCATAAGTCCACACTGGCATGAGGACTTGCCGATATAACAATAGTGTGTTAGCTATTTTTAAGGGGACTCTCTTCCTGTTAGCCAATACATGTCTCTGTATCGTAGATCAAGCTGTTCTCTCTTCTTCTTGACGCGCACCTTCCAAAGTAGTTTCACGTCAAGAGTCATGCCAAGATATTTGGCAGTGTTCTCATATGGTATAATATGTCTGTTAATGAAGATATGGTGATACATTTTCTGTTTGTTACTAAAATCTACGTGTACAGACTTGGAATCATTAAATTTTATCCGACTTTTCTGCGACTTTCCACGTACGTACTTTTGCTTAAGATAGGCATTAACACACTTTACAAATCATTCCTTTGTCATGTTCAGGGGGTACAAAGTGTATCATGCTCTTCACCCAGACATTACAGCTCATGCTGGAAGTGCTGTTATTGTTAAAGAAAGGCTATGATACTATGAAGATTCGAAATTCGAAGAAATGCGAACTAGGAGAAATTCAAGCCGTCGCAAGTTACCCCGAGATAAGTTTGGAATGAAATCAAAAGTAATATCTGCCCGCCAAAATCTTCTGGCTATGATTTAATACCAGGAGTAATACTCAGAAAACTTCCTAGAAAGGCAATAGTTAAATTAACAACTCTTATAAATGCCTGTCTAAGGCAAAAGTACGTACCAGCCCTGTGGAAAGTCGCAGAAGTCATTATGATATGATACTGAAACCAGGGAAATCGCCTTGTGAAACTTCAGCTTACAGGCCTATATCCCTATTATCAGTAATGTCAAAATTGTTCGAGAAACTCCTACTAAAAGACTAAAGCCAGTAATACAAAACTTGGACCTAATTCTAAACCATCAATTTCTCAATTCAATAGGCTTTCGCGAGAAACATTCGACGATTGATCAAGTGCATAGAATCACGAACATAATCGAAAAATGCCTAGAGGACAAAAAGGTATGCACAACAGTATTCCTGGATGTAGCTCAGGACTTTGACAAAGTATGGCATGACGGACTCATTCATAAACTACAACAAATGCTCCCTGAGCAGTTCGATGAGCTTTATAGATAGGGTATTCAGAATCAAACATGAAGACGCCTTCTCAGAATTGAAACATATAAAAGCTGGTGTTCCGCAAGGCAGTGTTTTAAGTCCGATCCTATACCTTTTATACACTTGTGATATACCAGAACCGGAAAATAACACCATTGCACCTTTTGCTGATGATACTGCAATCATGGGTATCGGTAATACTCATGAGGAAGCAGCAGAAAAGGTCCAAAATGCTGTAGAGAAGATCTATGACTGGACAAAGAAATGAAGGATAAAATTGAATGAATCCATGTCTGCACTATCTACATTAACAGATGAATTCCATATGAGAACACTGCCAAATATCATGGCATGGCTCTTGATGTGAAACGAGGTTGGATGGTGCACGTCAAGAAAAAGAGAGAACAGCTTGATCTACGATACAGAGACATGTATTGGCTAATAGGAAGAGACCCCCCTTGAAAATAGCTAACAAACTATTGCTATATCGTCAAGTCCTCATGCCAGTGTGGACTTGTGGAATACCGCTACGGGGCTGTACAGCACAGACCAACAGGTGTATTATCCAATGATTTCAGAATAAGGTACTGAGGGGCATCACTAATGCTCTTTGGTATGTAAGAAATGACGACCTCCTTCGGAATCTTAAAACAGAGTTCGTTGATAGCATCATAAAAAATACGCCGAAGCTCACCAAAAAAGTCTTCAAAACCATGTGAACGTGTAGGCTGTCTAGCTTCTCGACCACACAAATAAGAAAAGAAGACTAAAACGGATAAAGCCATCCGATCTAGTGTAATGAAGTGGAGTGATAAAAAATTAGTTTTAATTTAGTACAATGTAGGGTCAGTGTTGCAACTACATATAACTGTGAATTAGTAGCGGTGCCTTAATTGAGACAATAAAAACATGTTAATGGACACTTCTTAAAGACATGTTTATCTCTAGCAAATTAAAATCGAATTAAATTATGTACTGTACTTATTAGCTGTAAAATTGGCTAGATCGTAATAGTACTTTGGGATGTTCATACGCATTCCACAAAATTAAAGTATTTATTTTCGACATTATTGTACGAATGCAAGTAACGGTTGAGTTGTATTTAAAAGCACCAAAAACGAGCCCAAGCTACGTAGTAACTATTAAGTAATCTGTGCCCAAGCGCACCCTCCCACAACGATTGTTCCACGCTCACAGACAGGGGCCGAGCGCGGGGGGAGGAGGGTGCGCTGTGTGTGTCAAGTCGAGACACGACAGCAGCGGTCAATGAGCATTTGAAAAATCCGCCGATTGTCATGTTTTTAGATATTTTTTAGGCTTTCTCCACAAATAAGGGTATTGCGTACATAATGATAGCTCTGAAATACAACCACTGAGAGCAGGCAGACCAACTCGTTTCACCTATGGAGATACCATACTACGAATAGGTACTAAAACTGACCATTTCTGTTATCGTTTTTTTTTCGCAACAATGCAGTGACTTGCGCGCATCATAACTCTGAAATGCAACCACTGAGAGCCGCCAGACCAACTTGTCTCATCTGCGGAGACGCCATACTTTGAATATATACTAAAACTGACCATTTCTCTGATCGTTTTTTTTTCGCAACAATGAAGCCTCTTGTAAGCTCTATAACTCGAAGTTGCAACCACTGATAGCAGGCAGACCAACATCATTCACATTAGGGGATTACTCTACAAACTATAAAAATAAATCTAACCGTATCCATGATCGTTATGAAAAATCCCGTGACCTCTTAGACTAGTGCGAAAATAAATAAATAATGAAACACGGTTGCCCTATTAAAACACAAACAAAAAGTAAAACAACATTTTTGCAACATATTTTTTTCTCTACTTTGTGGTTTGGCAGGACAGCAGTCGAGTCATTTTAGTTTACTAAATAATTAATTTATTACTTTAAGCACACATAATTAAATTAAACCACAAAGAATCGATACTTTTGTCTTTTGTCGTGTCCCTACTTGTCGGATGAGCGATCGGGCCGTCGAGCATCCAACAAGCTAATAATAATTATGTCGGGCCGATAGCCGTACACACGTTCCAATTTGGTTGGGGTCGGGCGGTTGGCTCCAACCAAATCGGATCGTCTGTTACGGCTATAAGGTATTAAAGATTGTTCTCCGTCTCTTTCTAGCAAAACGGCAATTTACAAGGAGTTTATATGGCCGTACTCAACAATGACGTCACGGTTGATGTCGGATCTCTCTGTCTAATCGCCTTCAAATTAACAACTTAAAATGCTTGTATCTAATGTATTTCTAAGCCGATTTTAATTCTGATTTCACAAGACTGCATCTTTTTCCACGGTATTTTAATATTTAATGACGAGACGTAAAAATTTGAATTTAGTCATCCCAATTGTCAACACTGAATGCGATCGCGATAGATATTTGTAACACAATCAAGAG
Organism: Schoenobius gigantellus; assembly: GCA_963935595.1. Taxonomy (NCBI): domain Eukaryota; kingdom Metazoa; phylum Arthropoda; class Insecta; order Lepidoptera; family Crambidae; genus Schoenobius; species Schoenobius gigantellus. The sequence continues at coordinate 7,556,499 of OZ012557.1, forward strand.
GCCGGTCGTGGTCGTGGCCGTCTAGTGCACGAGGTGGCATAATGTCATAGGCATGTAATGGTACTCTTAAAAATGTTTTCTACCAAAATAAGTATGAATACAAATCAAATTACACTGACCTGCAAAAGTAAGTACCACACTTTTAAAATTGCAATAACTTTTAAAGTAGGCAAAATATATTTTCAAAATAAAAAGTATTAAAAAGACTAATGTATAAAAAACTATAACTTCCGAGAAACCTGACGAAATGAGCTGAAAATGTTTTTCGTTTGAATCCTTCATCTTTTGTAGTTTAGGGAAAATTTTAATTTTAAAAGTGTAGTACTTACTTTTGAAGGTCAGTGTAGTTGCTGTCTTTAGTGGTATTTTCTTTTCTATTGCAAATTTCGAAATGAACTTTTCAGTAACAAAACTGAAAAATCGATATGATGACTTAGTCGCATACGACGAATACGATTTATTAACACGATTATTTGAAAAAAAAAAAACAAAATAGTTAAACGGTTTTATTGACAAGAAAGTTTAAGTTAATTAGTTAATTTATTATTATGTACTAAAAAGTTAGAAAATAGTTAGGTCCTAGGCTTACCCCTTTTTTTTTTTTTTTTCGAGGGGAATGCGTGACCGCACCATACTCGCCGTTGGCTAGACGGCGAGCTTGTGAGGGGCTCTCCTGGCAGAGTGCCAGGCCTACCCACTAAACCCCCCGGTGTTCTTCCTGCCCTTATGGACGCGCGTGGTAGGGTCCACACTGCGACTACCACTACCAACGCGCCCGGGGTCCTAGGCTTACCCCTAGGCGATAGCCTGACCAGGTCTGGCTTTCTCGGTTGCGTGGGTACCTATAGTGGTCGCAGTGTGGACCTTACGCGCCCATATTATTATAATTCATTGTTAAACGTAAAGATAAGCTCTATAGGACGCTGCGTTGCCGCCTCTTTTAATATAACACCTTTGCGTCCCCGCAGGCTCTTGCAGTCCCCAAGATGTGATTGTGAACATCAAGCACGGGTCCTACCCCGCGGTGAACCCGGACGGGTACGAATTCCCGAAGAGTTTCGTGGACCCAGCCACTAGAGAGGAGGTGCACACGCTGGAGTTCCAGTCGGACGGGGTCAACCGCACGTACTCCATAACGAACCCCAAGCCGGGCAATTGGTACGCGCTGGTGTACATCAAATGGGAGGACCCCAGGACGCAGAAAGTCGAGCAGCAAGGCGAGTATTGATTTTTTTTTTGTAAAGATGTGGGAACGCCTTGCTGCGTGTGGGATAACTGTGCTTGTATTTTTTTAACCGTCTTCAAAAAAGGAGGAGGTTCTCAATTCGACCCGTATGTTGTTTTTTTTTGTGTGTTAAGCGATTACGCCGCCAATTGTGGACCAATTTTCAAAATTCTTTTTGTATTCGATAGAATATAGTACTCCTGCCCCCCTAGCACGTCCACCAAAACACGATATGATAAAGCGGTTTATCGCGGCGAACTCTCAAAATACAATAGGGTTTCGTCGTATTTTGACAGTTCACAGCGATAAATCGCTCTAACATATCTTGTTTTCATGGACGTGCTACGGGGGCTGGGGTGGTTCCAAGAATTACCCTGATGTGAAAAAAGGAGTCGATTTAATGAAGAACGTTCTAGGACGATAAATAATGATATTTTAGAATGTTACTTGAGTTTGAACTTTTGAAGCACTGTAGTTAGTCAATATACTCGTAAAATGTTAATAATTGTTAATAACACCTCACATGTTATTATTAGAAAAGCGGTTTCTAAATAATACTTCGTCGTTTTTAATAATAAGAAGAAAATATGAAGCTACATCTTAGTATAGCCACAACAGCAGGAACATTTTCCAATGCGTGTCGAAATAATCTCGGTAAAATCTTGAAAATGGTTATTTTTAACGCTCGTTATTATATTAACATTGCGTGTTGAGACAAATTGACAAGTGGAAGTAACACATTAAGCGAGTCGCTCCTCCTCGTATTGACCCCATGTGACTGTGGTCAAATCGTTTTAAACGTCATTATAATATGGCGGACTGCAGCAATTTGGTTTGGATCCGATTAATAAATTTCCTCATCACATACGATTAGGTACAGAGTAGGAAGATGGAGGCTGACTGACTGGCGGCGATACATGGTGAAAAATTTAGACGATTCAAATGAACCTTCTTTCAAGTCACATTTGAAAATCTATTTTGATTTTGACATTGTATTCTCAATTCTAATAGAGCGTCGGTGGCGCAGTGGACTCGGCACTTGCCTTCCAATCGGGGGGTCGGGGTTCGAGACCCGCCATGTACCAATGTTTTTTTCGTTTCGAATTTCATATGTACATTTGTCTGACGCTGCTACGGTGAAGGAAAACATCGTGAGGCAACCTGCATACATCTGCGAAGAAATTCAATGATGTATGTGAAGTCGACCAATCCACACTGGGCCAGCGTGGTTGACTAAGGCCTAATCACCCTAACATAGGGTAGGCTCGAGCCCCTCGGTGGGGACGTATATGGGCTGTGATGATGATTCTCAATTCGTTAACGCACGACGTTACCCACCCATCCTACGTTGTGTAGTGAATCTTTATTCTATCATTTGTTAGTTGTATCACAGGAAATATTATTACAAAACTGACGGAGACCTTGTGGTGTACAAGTTATTGTGCTTTGCAGTTAGAAATACTTTGCTGGTCTTATTTCCCATTTGCCTGTCGTATTGTAGAATTGCCAGTTTGGAACGAACGTGCCCCCTAAACCAAAATTAGGTACCTACCTAGTCTACCTAGTTATAATCAAATCAAACGATGTCTCAATTGAGATACAGTAACAAAATTGTTACGATGCGTTACATATTTTTGCGAAAGGTCCCAGCTTTATATGTTCGAGTGGGCATGTGTGTCGAGTGCGCTGTGTGAGCAAATCACTGTGACATGCATGACATAATATATATAAATTGGCCTCGCGCGCATTCTCCTGATTGTTCGATTACCACTTCCTGCCCTATATACGGTAGGGTTGGCAGCTTGGCACCGAACGCATTTTTATTAGCTAACAAAATAAAACACTAAAACGGTTTGCGATTGTTGTGCGGTATAGATACATATTAATAAATGGATTTGAAAAACAAAGTACTGGCCAAGTGCGAGTTGGAAGCGCACCGAGGGTTCTGTACAAACTTATCTAACATTTAAAAACAGCCGAATTTTAAAAGAGATCTATCATAAAAATAATCAAATCCCAAACCCGTCCACGGACTGCTAAAACAATAGATACCGCGAGTTCTGTTTGCGTGAAACGGACCACATAAAATATATGAGATGGCTGTAGCAAAAAAATAATAAATCTGATGTGACTCTATGACACCCACCAACTTCAGTGGTCCCGTGGCCGCGAATGCTGCAAAGCGTTCGAAACGTCGCACTCAATAATATAGAAATGTGTAGTTCGGAAAAGTGTAGTTTTATTTAATTGTGTACTCGTGCAAATAAAAGACAGTATTATTTAAGACTAGCTGTGCCCGCGACTTCGTCCGCGTAGAATAGCAACTTTTAGCAGCATTTTGATTTTTGTAGGCAATTTTTTAAAAGATCTCGATAAAAAGTTATAAGTACCTTATATAATTAGCTATCTATTAGTGAAAGTCCCGTCAAAATCGGTCCAGCCGTTCCGGAGATTAGCGGGAACAAACAGACAGACAGACAAATTTTTTTTTAAATTGAGTCTTTGTTGGTGGTACCCGATATACATTCATACCCATTTAGTGAAAACGTGGTATTTTGACATTACAAACAGACACTTCAATTTTATTTATTTGTATAGATTATAGATTTCAGATTTTTTCCAAACATTTTTGACTCTAGGTCCCGTTGACCTAGAGTCAAATTGCATGACTCTAGGTCAACGGGAAGTACCCTATAGGTTCTGATTCCCTTGAGAAATCGCCATTAACGGTCATATCTTTCGATGCCGTCGAGTTACCGAGTATTTATACAAATTTCAGATTGATATCTTTAAGCTCTCCCGAGAAAAAGGTTTTGGCAGACAGACGGACAGTCAGACTGAGAGACAAACAGACTATATAAATAATGTTCTTTGTAATATTTGGATGCCGTAATGATATGGCTAAAAGGGTCAAAACTCTGGTTTCTTAATCTATCATCATTGTATTTTGTAGGTACTCTATTTAAAGCAGATAAATTAATCATTTGTATTTTGATAAATTAATAAACAACTCTTGGCTTTACCTGTTACATGCTTAGAAGTGTGTAAATCAGCTGTCAATTCTCACCGTTGGCTCCTTTTATCATAACAAATAATAAATTTAGTTGCCTTGAGCCTAACGTTAACTGCGAACGGTTTATTTGAGAACACATCAGTTGCCGTGAATATAGTGCAGGATAATCTGGTGTTTACACTAAAGTTAATCGAAGGTTGGGATTCGTTGGATCTGAATTCCAGTTTGATACAATCGAGCGGCTGACTAGCTTGTGCATTTCGGTAATCATATGTTTCTCACTACGTATATTGAGGCTAAAAATAAGGAATTCAGTGCCAGTGATATACTTTTTTGGACAATCAAGAAATAGGTATGTGCTGAGAAAGAAAATTAATATATGCCATCATTTCCTCTTTATTTTGTTATATCTTTTACATTGGCTATGCCAATTTGCATTTAACAATTTTTTTATAGGCAAATCAACAGCTTCGCATTAGGTTCATTAAAATAACTTCCGAAAATACTACTAAGAAGTTAATTTTACCCTATTATCAGTATCAATTATAATCTCAACAAGTTGCAGGTCACTGATGTAGTTCCATCTTACCAAATGGTCAAATCTCTAAAGATACTTTTCATAGTCTGGCTAATGAAAGATGAACCTGACATTTTTTCAAGTAACAACACTGATACAATGTCCCCATGTAGTTTAGTTGAACATGATAATTTTGATACTTTGTAATAAACAATTTCATAATATTTTTTTCTTTATTTCTGTTGAAATATTACAGCTGATATTAAGTAATTTTAATATTCATGAAACCAAATACAGCGATTTCTTATAAAAGGTTCATTGTTGGAAGTTTATTGAAACTAAACATTACCTAATATTTAATTTAAAAAAAGTATCAACTCCTTTTTTTCCTACTATATTCAGTAGAATATAGCAGGAAAAAAAGGGAAAAAAAGACAATCCTTTCACAAATTTAACATTCTAAATTACTACATAAATAAAAAATATTAGAATATTTCAAGTATCAAAATGTATTTTACCTTCTGTAGACAGTATTACCAGAGCTAGAATTTTTGAATTTGCCGCTTTCTTCCAAGCTCATGTTTCGTGTGCCAGACTAGCAAACATGCGTTATTTCTTCTTCTCTTTCTACTTCTCTATTCTTTCTTCTCTTTATGTCGGTACTACCATTGACTAGTACCATTGATGGTTCAAGCGATACAACGTTGAATCCTTAGTACCATTACAGAAAATTGATGATAGTTCCCCATAATTGTAACCAATTTTCTTGTAACAGAGCAATTTTTTCATTTCATAATATAGGAAATGCTATGACTATCTCTAACGTTTGTCTAGTCTAGAACGTAAAGGACATGTTAGACCCCGTTGCCAGCAGCTCCCTAGTATACATCGTCGGATAGTGTTGTTGCTTACATAATTTCCATTGCAAGCGAACCGAGCCGAATTGTACTTGTACTTACAATATATTTCCGCGTTTATGGTATTCCAAATTGATTTATTAAATGGAAAAATCATCATTGAATAAAACATAAAAATGAAATGACGAATTTCAAAATGACATTGGTGCAGTGCAATTTTAGATGTCGGTACTGTATTTTTTGAGCCTATTTATTACTGACATACAAACATACATTATATCTTTTTACTAGCTGTGCCGGCGAACTACGTTTCGCCGTAATAAAAAATAGTTTACGACCTATTCTCAGACCTACCGAATGTACGTACACAAAAAAAAAAAAAAAAAATCGGTCAAGTCGTTTCGGAGGAGTTCGATAACAAACACAATGACCCGAGATTTTTATATATTAGATAATATTGTGGCAGCCCTAAGGACCGATGGTTGATAGGTGTGAGATGCACCGCTCACTTCACAGCCGCATGATATCAATTTAAACTTCTACTCGTCAGCTTACCATCAATTGCAGTTTGTTAGAAACTGTTGTTACGCCTACGTCCAATCGTCCATATAAGATTCTTTGAATGTAAGTATGGGTTATTTTAACGTGACAATTAACATTTTGCCATTCTGTGTCAATCGAACGTTAAAGTCTAATCGCCCCCGTGGTGTGGTTTGATCACCATAACAGCTCATATACGCCCCCCCCCCCCCCCACCGAAACCAAGCCAACCACGCTTGCCCAGCGCGGATTGGTCGACTTCACATACAACTTTGAATTTCTTCGCAGATGTATGCGGGTTGCCTCACGATGTTTTCCTTCACACCGTAGAAGCGTCAGACAAATGTATTACATAATGAAATTCGAAAAATGAAAAACACATTAGTATGTGTATTTGGTGGTCTCGAGCCGCGGACCTCCCAATTGGAAGGCAAGTGCCAAATCCACAGCGCCACTGACGCTCTTTGGTGGTGTTTGACACCACCTGGTTATTATCTGGAGGTCGAGGCTTGATTCCCCATAAGGTAGAAGTTTTTCTGCCTGGTGTGCTCGGTGGTAGGGCAACTATGCCCGCCTGGGTAAGCTACTACCATCTAACGTATGTTTGTCGCCATAATAACAATGTTAATACACATTTTTGTGTTTCACCAGCTAGAGGTAAGATAGCTAGTGTCTCCGTTGAGGAGTTTAGTGAAGCTGGTTTCCATATTCGGCTTTATGATTATTTACCATCAGGTGACATGAAGGCCAAGAGCTGCCCTGTTGTGTGCATCAAAACTATTATTATAAAGAGGAAAGATTTGTATGTATGTGTGTACCGAATAAACTCAATTACTACTGGACCGATTAACATAGGCTACAAAATTATCTTTCCTACGGGAAAATATAAAATTCCCACGGGAAAACGAAAACAACGCGGGCGAAGCGGCGTAAAGCTAGTAATAAATAAAGAGAGGTAGTAGGCCACAACGTTTTTTGAATGAGCAGCTCAACTGGAGATCTTCCACCTCACAGTGATCGTAGCGAATTGACGTAATGCTCTGTTCCTGCCTCGGAGCATATACCGCTGATGACGTCATTACTTAACTAGAATTTCTGCCACGAACAGCGGAATACGAGATCTGATGGTTACCACATAGCAGATTGCACAAAACATTGGCAATTTCCTACACAGAAAAAAGGATTTATTCAATCATGCAAATGAAATTTTTTGTGATTTGTCGTATGAGAATGGAATATACGAGTATGATGTTTGAGAAAGAAAACCATCTATTTTGTCAAATAACATGAATAGTATTTATCTTAAAACCATAAAGAAAACGATTTTCTTATTTGCCCCCCAAAATGAGTCTCATTTTAAAAGTTCATTATGTTACAACGTCCGCGGTTGATTTACAGAAATCGGTATGTGCATGTGTCTGTGTAGTATAAAATTGGTATATATGATTTTGTTATTTGCCCCCTAAAGTGAACACAATTTTGAAAGTGAATTCAATTATATGTTATACGTCCGTGTTTGATTCACAGAAATTGGCGAGTGTGCCAACTAAATCAGTACCTACAACAGTAGATTCTGCAAGCAACTATCGTAGGTACCTATGACAGTCAGACATACACGAGTGAGTCTAGTACCTTTTCATAGTTACACACGAAACTTTAAAAACGCCGAGACTGAATATTCGGTAACAAATTTAGAGAGTACGATTGGCCATGCTGCGTGTCATTTATCTTGTAGCGAACATTCGCCTCTGATTCATATGGATAGTAATGACAAAATTGCTGTAGCAGGATTAGGCTCGAACGGCACTACCATAACCACAGAATAGATAATAGTACTACGTACCATAACTTCGAGTGAAGTTATTGGCGAATGCATTATGGAACGTACAAGTACTTATGCTTCCAAAAATATGTATAAGTAACTCGTTATAAATAATTAGCATGCAGCAGTTATTGTGAGATTGCGCCGCCAGCAACTCCTTTCATCGTGACCTAAACACTGTCCAGTTTCTGGTTTCCTTGAGTAAGTTCTTGGTCGCCATGTTGATAGTCTTTGGTTTCAACGTTTATCCAAACACCTCATGAGGTGACCGACCCGTTGCTACTTTGGTTTCACCACACGGTCTCTGCTAACGGTGACTCCGGTTTGTCTAATGAGCTCCTAATACGATCACGTAAGGATCTTTAGAGCACAGCTCCCTCCGTGGCTCCCTGTGTATCTACAGACGTATCATGTCATCCGTTAGTGTCCGTAATACGTATAATTTAATGTCTCTGTTTGCAGGTCTTGTCGCAGATTGCCAGACCATTTTGTACACAGATCTGCAAGTGAAGAGCGAGGACAGCATAGAGTTAATAGACTGTTACAATGGCATTACACTGAACTACACGCGTATTCCCGCCTTCTTCAAGTGCATATCGCTCGATAATGCAGAACCCATCCGACTCAACGTAACAATTGTGGACACCCCGTCCAACAGTCAACAAGTTACGTTAAAAGTGCAGTCATTGTCGTTGCCGACCGATGAAAATTTTCTCATATCTTGCGCATTCGATCCTCGCGTTAAAAGCATACACCTTGTAAGTTTCTTTCCCCACCCGAACGCATGGCATTACGTCCACGTCGACCTGGTAGATGATTCGTCGAAGATAGCGGACTGCGAATCTTATTATCTGAGAGTCGATGCGGACGAGAGCGAAAATACGACGATTTTGGATCTTATGCGCGACGACAAGGGTCGCTTTTTCACCTTCGATTACGGCCTGCCCACAGCCGATTTGCAAGATGCGACCAGTTTAGTAAACCTAACGTCAAACGAAATCAAAAGTGTCAGGTTCAATGTGAATCCATTTCTGGATATCGGCGGGAGTCTTAGTATCGAGGCGAGCTTGCTGATGAGCCTGAAATATTATATGGGATACAGGAGGGAAGTGAAAAAAGGCGCTTTGCTCGCGTTCACGGAAGATAACCAGTTTTTTAAAGCTGTTATTTGCTTGGACATCGGACATACGAGTTTGCCTTTGGAGTCGGGTCATTGCAAATACAACGATCAAATAAAACCGGCGTTGTTCGCTCTGAACAGCACAGATTCGGAGTCCATATACGACAAGGTTATAATCCCATTTCCAGATAGCGGGACGTGGTACTTAACTTTTACGATATTTTGCGACGAAGCAGTCTGTCCTTGTCGCACTTCGGACAATGGCACTAAGTATTACGTGAACGCTGATGGGTTGGAGGGAGAAGAAGAGCCGGTGGGTTCGTGGAACAACACGAGGCAGGGTACGGGGGATTGCAACGCGACGGTCGTGCTGTCTGTGTCGTCGACGTCCTGCGTGGGCGGCAGGTGCAGCAACCACGGCAACTGCTTGCTGAATACTTTCGGTGGGCTGGTGATGTCGTTCTGTTCCTGTTCCGCTGGTTACGGAAGTAAGTTTCAACAGAAATGTTTCGTTTTCATCCACTTCCAGGATATTTTTTTCTATATACATCCACCATTTTCATAGTCCTGAATCCAATTTAAAATCGGTATGATATAAAGGGATAGTGAAGGAACCAACGTAAATTTTCTTTTTCTCTGTTCACCATTAAAAAATACGATACTAAAGTTAAATCCTATATACTATAGTTTACCTGTTAGAAAGAATATTGATAGTACAAGAGCCACAACTTCATAACATTTTGTTTAGGGTTGCTTGTTTTTGTAAGATATTAAATACGAAAAAAGAATTGTTTCCAAAATGCCTCCTCTTTAAATTGTTCGTTTCATGTAATCTTAATGTCGGCTCTTCTATTTGTTTTATTTCCTTATTCTTGTAATTTAACACACCATTAATATTTTTTCAGGTTGGGATTGTTCAGACGACTCCAGAATGGACAGCCGCCTCTACATGCTCGTCTCCGTCCTATTGCTCACGTTGAGCAATCTTCTGTTCTTTTTCTCCGTCTACGTCGCGATAATCCGGCTGTACTACACCGAGGCCATGATGTACGCCTTCACCATGATCTTCTCCACCTTCTACCACGCCTGCGACGCCCCGGCCCAGGTTGCTTACTGCATCGTCCGAGGTAACATACTCCAGTTCGGAGACTTCTACTGCGGCCTCATGTCGTTTTGGGTCACTCTGCTAGCTATGAGCGTGGTGGGAGACAAATTTAGATCCTCGTTCCAATTGATAGGGGCAATTGTCATAGCGCTGTTGACAACGTGGAACATGCACTCGTTCGTTGCGTTCCTGTTGCCCGTAGCCGTAGGCGCTTCAGTATTGTTGGTCTCCTGGTACTTAGATTATAGGAACATACGTTCCATGAGGTATCCGCGCTCTTATTACACTATATATATGCCGCTTGGCTTAATTCTCGTGTCTGTTGGGTTGATATGTTACGCCTTCTTACAGACCGAACAGAATTACAAGATAGTTCACTCCATGTGGCACATGATCATAGCGGTCAGTGTAGTGTTCTTATTGCCAGATGTGAGGAGAAACGAGGGCATAAATCCATTCGTCCCGAGCCCCAACTACTGCAAACTGCCATTTTGTAGGTTCTTTGATAGATCTCAAGCAATAACCGCCGACTGATTGATTAAAAGTGAGTTTCAAGTGAGTTTTATGTATATGAAGGTGCAATTAGCCATAGATTTGTAAGTTTAAATGTTATTGCTAGCTAAGTGTTCTCTTCAACTAGTCAGCCATGAGTACACGAAGATATACATATAGAGTTTTATAATCTTTTTAATGATGTAATTAAAGGAATCATGTGAATTTAAAGACAATAGTTAAATAGGGTATTAATGAATTGAATTTCAACAAAACGCGAAGAAGACTGTGAATCTTAGGAAATTATATTGAGATGTTTTTATGTAATAGACGGATTTGGGAACACCAATAGCCCACTATAATTGGAACCAGTAAGTGCTATGTACTAAATTGCAATTATTTCTTTGTAAGAGTAGTTTAATTTGACATTAGATAGAAAACTATATTCAAAATCTCCTAAGATAATTTGTATAGCTTTAGTTAATATTTTCTTTACATGTGAGATGAGTAGTAAGTAGGTAAATGGTATTTTTTTTATAGTGGGCCTAGCAAATGACTCCATTCCACCAGATGGTAAGTGGTAGTGGGGTCCAAATGTTTTATGTGTTGTATGTTTTATATTGTTGCATGATGATTATGGAAATAATATTTACAGACCAAACGCGTCCATGAACCAAAGATTGACAATTGATGCTTTGTTTAGTTATACACAAATAATAATATGTTTAAAATACGACCAAAAAAAGCATGAAAAAAATATTTTTAAACTTATGTCCTCTTAACAAATACCTCAATAGAATGCAATGTATTCTCATCATTATACATACAATAATAATAATTTTGTGACTTGTATGTGAAGTCCAGAATATAAGTCATCGTTTTCTTGAAGTAAAAGTTCAAGAAACCTTGTATTCTACCGTGATGTTGGATTATATTACACGATTAAGGCTCGTATTAATTAATAATTGCATCTCAAGTATGAGAGCGATCTTAAGGTAGGTAGGTACTGTTTTTGACAGATATGTTCCATACATTAAACGTCAAAACTGCAGCTTATGTTCGATCTCGATTTTGAGACGCGTTTATTAATACGAGTCTTCATTTTTAATGCTGCGCTGGCGCTGTAGAAATTTCTCAGTGCTCATATTATATTCTAGCTGTCTATTGATTATATATTATTATACACATTATTGTAAGTTGTCACAATTTTTTTATAAATACCTACTAAATTAAAACCAGTGTAAACAGTATTTTATGGTGCTGTATCTGTGTCCATTTTTATTATCTTTATTATTTTGTCATGCTGTATATTGTCAGCAAAGATAATTCATACCTACTATATACGGTGTGTTTATAACAAAAACTCTGTGAATGGAGCGTATATGTTTACTAATAGGCTTATCAAAACAGAAGTGTCAATTAAAAAAAATATTGATAAAGTAATTTAAACGCTATTAAATTCATAAAAAGTATGTAAACACGGAGGTAAAATCAATCAAGCTATAGAGTAATTGATGCCTACCTATCGACTTAAATTGTCATTATTAATTCTACTATCCTACTAATATTATAAATGTGAAAGTGTGGATGTTTGGATGTTTAGATGTTTGGATGTTTGCTGAACGGATTTGCATGAAATTTGGCATGCATGTAGCCTTTGACATGGAAAAGAACATAGGCTACTTTTATCCCGATTCCTTAAGTTGTTGCCGAGGGAAAATAGAAAATTGTTTACGAGCTAAGCCGCGGGTAGACAGCTTTGAAATTTGGTATGCATGTCACCTATGCTATGGAAAAGGACATGTCCTTAATGATCTCTCAAATAGTTCCCGTGGGAAGATTAAAAATTGTTAACGGGCGAAGCTTTAGACCCAATTCTGAAGTCCACGCAGACGAAGTCGCGGGCAGAAGCTAGTGTACAAATAAACTTTTAACAAAAGTAACTCGCCAGATTACTATATTAAGATTTCTTCATCTCGGGTCCATTATTGTTCTTTGTGTGCTTCTTTCAATGAAATAAATATATTTAAATTTAAAAAAGACAAAAACCATCTCATATATTTATAACCACCTATAAAGGGTTCACAGAATCCTAAAAGGGTTCACAGGGTTTTTGTTACACACTGTATATAACGCGATTTTAAATTTTACTCTGCAAACCGAGAAAATGGGAAATGTATTGTAGTATTAAATAATATTTTTTTGTGTCATTGTGTCATATTTGTGATATCAATAAAATTCACGTGTTTTTCACAATTGTTGCATAAAAATTCGATTGAATCAATTCTTGAGCCCAATTCCATACGGGACGTATTTTTCCCCAGACAGAACGGGACGTGTTTTTCCCGAACAGATCGCGATGGGACTTGTTTTTCCCCGGACAGAAAGGGACTTGTTTTCCCCGGACAGAACGCGACATGGAATTTTTAAATATCGCTTTATAAAATATTATACCTATCAAAATGCATTTGTACGTGATTCATATAGAGACGGAACGGTGGCGTGGAACAATAAATCGCCAAAAATATTATCCTCGGCAACGATGTGGCGACGAAGCACGTGCCGTCCCGTACGTATTCTGGCGCGTTAGGCGCGTATGCACTTTGCTACCTATACATTTTTATGGAACGCTATTTCTAAAACACACCGTTCCGTTTCGCCTGGGAAAAATAACGTCTCGTATGCAGCGGGCTTACTTTGAAATGCGTTCTACGTAACGTATTCGTAATGCTTTCGTGTGATATTATGGATAATAAATAGTTCATAAAAAATGACCCCGTAAAACACAAACGAAAAGAGTTGCCACTTAAGAATAAAGTAAACTTACGACATTTAAACTTAGTATGCTTTATTCTTAACCAGTTTTCAAGAAATCTGTAAAGTTTATTAAATTAAATGTTGACACGTAGCTAATAACAGTGAATAAAGAATAAAGGAGAACAATAAAGCTAAGAATTTCGTTAGGGCCGGTAAGAGCTCGGTTGCCTAGTTGGTCAAGGCGACAACACAGTATATTGGAGATGCGGGTTCAAAAAGTTCAAATCCCGCCCGAAACGAGATTTTTTTATTGATTTATTCATAATTTTTCAATTTATTTAGCATTTTTAAAGAAAATGTAAAGTCACATAAAAAATGGCTTTTTATATTTCTCTTGGCTACGTCATCTTTGGGCTAGGTAGTAAATCAACAAATGATGCATTACGATACGACTACTGTACACTCGCGCGATCAAATTGTACCTACTGCTGGCGCTCCGTGAGGCGGGAGTGCCGCACGGACGCCCTTATAGTCAAGCATCCAGTAATTTCAGCGCCTCTTCAAACCAAAAAACAGTAATAGTGATATACACGCTTACTATTGAAGGTAATATTGCTTTAAATATAAAATATAATTCACAAAATATAGTTCTTAAACTTTGTGAAAGGAGTAAAGTAAGGTCAAGTGCTGTAAAAGCCAGTCCATAATAGTGTTACTTCATGTTCGTATAGTACGAACATGAAGTAACACTATTATGGACTGGCTATACGTTCCATCTCATCATTGCTGGCGCAGTCTAAAATGTGCAGTCATGACTGTACATTTTATACCAACATGTTGCTAATGTTTCTATCATCTTGCCGTCCAGATGTATGTTCTACCTGTGCATCCTTGTAGGTGAGACGAAATGAGCAGTCAGGCTATGTGAGTAGAGTAGAGAGTGTGAAAGATAGGAAGCGGTTGCCCCAAAAAAATTGCAAATTACTAGCAATTTCTTTACTGATGCCAATACTACTTACTCACAGTTGTATTGAAAACACTAGTTGCCGCCAATTTCGTGATTTTTGTTCTCACTTTATAATATACAAATTATCATTAGTTATATAATATTATTTTTATGTTAGTTTATTGTGATGTGCTTTAGCATTCCCTGTTTTACATTTTTTCTATGCATGATATGAATAATTAAGTACAGTAAACTCCTAATCAAGCTATACCTTTGGACCGTTCTTATGTCGCTCGTAATAGTGGTGGTTTTCGTAGTGCAAATGTATAGCTTGAATGGGAGCTTACTGTACGTACATGTTAGTGTTTTAACAAATGTTTATTATAATGGAAATCATTTGTATACACTGATGTAAAAGCAATATTTTGTTTGTAGCATTGATTATTTTTTAGATATAAGTGGGTAATAATAAATCATTACAACTACTATCACATAAATCATTGTATGTTCACAGCATATTATGGGGAGCCGAGAAGTAAAATTTAACATTGATAATTATTGTAACCTATTAATAACAATGATTCTTTACATGAAAATGTATGTACAATATTCAGTTATCTGTTGATGAATATTAAATAGTTATTTTGTAATTCTCAATGTGCCTTAAAATGTCCACTATATTGTTATGAAGAAATTGTAATTTTGTGCCATTATATAAAAGAGATTTCAATAAATTGTTTAATGTTAAAATAGAAAGAAATAAGTTATCAAAGTGTATAATGTCTAGTTAGTTAGCACGCAGATAACTTTTTATTGCTGTTTTTTTATGTTATTTATTTTCTTTTTTAAATTTTAACAGAGGAAGATATTTGTAACTTTGAAAATTTCTACATTCCTTTAGTGCTTTGCTCAAAATTCTGAATTGTTTTCTTGTATTATAACTTGACCATATTGATAAAATTAATTATATTCAATGGAAAGGATAACTGCTAAAATATAAAGTTTATGAATGCAGCTAACAAGAGAAAAGTATTATACTGTAGGCTTACTTATTCTATATTGAAAGACTGAAGTATTGAACTGTTGCATTCAGAAATTAAACCTGTCAGACTGAATAACTGTCACAAATCAACAGAAGCTAGGGACCACTCTAAATTTAATAACTAGCAATCATAAATAGCCCAATTAAGCTCAAAATGGTCAAGTTTTAGCAAAAATGACAAGTAATCGGTATAACTGTTATTTATTTGTTTCAGTTATTGTAATTACTGTAGGTACTTGTATGTTTGTTGTCAATTTTAATTGTGATCATTGAATACCAAAAGCTAATTCGTAAAACTATAGTTGTTTTATTGCACCATTTAGCGTGAGCGTCGGTGGACTCTGCACTGGCCTTCTAATCGGGAGGTCTGGGGTTCGATCCAGCCATATACCAATGTGTTTTTCCTTTCGTTTTACGAATTTCATATGTACCTTTCAGATACATTTGCCCGACGCTCCTGCGGTAAAGGAAAATACAGTGAGGCAACCTGCATACATCTGCAAAGAAATTGAAAGGTGTATGTGAAGTCGACCAATGCACACTGGGCCAGCGTGGTTGACTTAGATCTAAACACCCTAACTTAGGGTAGGCTCGAGCCCCTTGGTGGTGATGTTTGTTGCTGAATAACGATTATTCCATGTTTTTATACTCTTGTAAGAGCTGGAAAACATTTCTTTATTATTACAGTAGAGCGTTGATTATCCGAACGTCGATCAACCGAATGACCGCTTATCCGAATTAGTACACCCGCTAGATTCGCGCGTGTATACCGTCTCCTGCACTAGAGACGGCTTACTTCGGCAGACGAAGATTGAAGATTTTTTAGTGTTTATTGTACCTAGTACATACATGTTTTATATTACAAGACTGTCTGCACTTTTTTAAATTCCTATTTGTCATTAGAGTTATAAATATGGTTTTCATTCCCCCCACCCATGTCCCCCAATTAGTTCTGATAATCGATGCTCTACTGTATTTGAGTACAAATGTAAGTGGGGTATCTACCAGTCAATGTGGATTTTATTATTTAAAATAATCCAGCAACGAATACTAAGCACACATTACTAGTGTAAAAAGCTTATGATAGATGAAGATAGCATTATGCGCTACATTTGTAGCATCTTACTACTTTCCCATTTGAAATAGGATTGAATCAAAAGATGACAGAGCTACAACGATAACAGGTACAGAAGATCTAACATGTTATGTGGGGACCTGCGGGCCAATTATGGATCTTTCATCATATGACATGGTATAAATCTGAGAAAAAGAAGTCATGAAATACTGCATTTCGTATTACCGATCTCCAATGATATCATCACTGGCACAATTTCAATGATGTCATCATTAAAATATGAACAAATGATCAAAAATCTGACCGGAAATCGTATTTTTCGTTTTGCACTATAATATCATATGATATCATTTGCAAAACCATGAGATCGGTAATAGGCCCTCTGATATTATGTTAGATTTCTTGTACGTATTATGTTGCATTAAGCATAACAACACTGAGTCCTTTGTTATGTTCTGACAACAAAGGACTTGCCTATCTGTGCTGTATTAAACATGAAGCCTTTGTGTCATTATTACCATTGACTTGCCAATTCCTTACATAGACAATAAGACAGCAGTGAGAGGAGTCTTAGTTCATGAGTTTTATTAAATGTTTAAATTCTACAGTAATAAAAATTGCAAAAACTTCATAGATCTAGATTTGTATCTTATGTAGCTGATTGATAATATAAAAAATCCCTTGGTTCCTAAATTTAATTTCATAGAAAGTACATTTTTAAAATAATACATTAAAAAATAATTTAAAATAATTATTAGTAGAAGTATAATAACAACAAATCATCTAACACTGCCAGCACCATATCTGATTTCCCTTTCAAATTGTTCAGCCTTTAGTGTACCATCTATGCTTTTACAGTTTTCATTGAAAACACTGTATGCAGACACTTCACCTTTCTTTTTAGGCCTAGTTCGCGTATTTAAGCAGATACCTATTAAGATGGAAACAACAAAGAATACAGCACCAAACTGAAGTTTCAGGAATACTGCATACAGTGTGAGCCAGATCACTGTAGACATTAGCCATTTTATGATCCAATATCGCCACGATTCCTGCTTTTCTTCCTCTTCTATCTCTGTAACTTCGGTAGGAGATTCACTGGTGTTGATAATTGTGTCTTCAGCAGTGGATTCTTCATTTTCAAGCTAGAGTAAAAAAAGGTTTAATCTATTAATGCACTAAATTGATTACTGCATATATATTTAAGTTTGTTAGTATTTATAACATAATAATGAAACATACTAATAACAGTTCATCTTCCTTTTCCTTAGACATGTTATTGAAAATTTTTGGAGTTATCAAATTGATAATGTTTTCTTTGGCTTTATTTAGTTTATCTTTAGCTTTATCTATGAGTTGTTGACGCCGACGAAGTGCTCGATATTCTCTCAGTTTTGCCTCCATTTATTTGTTTATATTTAATAGATTTGGAGATATGAAAATCAACACTAAATCACTGAATACATTTTAATAATACTACATACGTAACCTTAACGCAATATAGGTAATACAGATTCACTTATAGATTTATGAAGTTTATTTTGATATTATTAATTTGGAATACACAATCTCATTGTAGTATAACAATTAGGTCTAACTATAACGTCTAAATCTACTAAAATAGTGGTATATTAATTAAAGACAGAATTTAGTAAATAAACACGTCGGCATAATCTTCTTTTTGTATTTCAAATTGACAATTTGACATGGATGGGTGGGTTTGACTTTGACACAATACCCCTGCGTTCCGTAAAACGATAAAAGTGATAATATCGCGAATCCGACCAAAGTCACAACATAACCTACTGATTCAATAACCCTTATATTTTGTGACGATTTAATTTGGTCGGATTCGCGATATTATCGCTTTATCGCAATTCGGAACGCACGGATTGATTGACGTTAGCACTTTTTTTTTAGTTGATTTTCTCTTTAGGAAGGTAAAGGGTGCTGTACCCATACAGCCAATTCTTCGGTCGCTCTTTTTTCTGTACCTTCCGGTGGTATTTTTTTTATAGAAGGCCAAGCAAATGACTCCATTCCATCTGGTGGTAACTCAGACTAAGGAAAAAAGAATAGACATGAAATACCTACGAAAAAAACGTGCATACCTAAATGTGAATCTGGCACAAAGATGGCGGCTTGCTTGCTCATGCAGCAGCCTAACACACTGCACTTACCCATAATAAATGCAGTATTATGCAAGTTCAACACTTTAAACAAGCACAATTTTCGCCTAATAACAAAATTTTCTTCAAAACACTGAAACAAACAAGTCGCGATGACAACTGATGTACTTGTTGTTCATTGTGAGTACTGTGACAAAACATGGCGACCGGCCGCAGTGAGGTATTCTGTGTCGTCGCCAAGATAATGTTGCCATTTTTGGTAATGATAAAACTACTGTTGTCCTTTTTTACTTATGATTATCCTCATAAGTTAAAAAGAGATGCCAATATGTCAGAAACTATGCCGTCGAAATACATCACATTCCTATAACTACGTTCGTTATGCCGAGTCCTCTTTTTTTCTATAGTCTAAGGGTGGTAAGTGGAAGTAGAGTCCAAATGCGAAGATAGCTAGTGCGGGAGAGGTTAAACGCCGCACTAGCCACCCTCACCTTGCCGACCTGCAAGGTGCTTCTTCACGCCTCTTTTAAAGGACCCGGGATTATAGGAAGGAGGAAACACATGCGCTGGCAGAGAATTCCATTTCTTAATAGTGCGACATAGAAATGAGTTACTGAATTTCTTGGTACGCGTTTGAATGGTAGTCACAGTTAGACGGTGACAACGCAAGCCAGCACGTGTTGTTCTTAAATGGAAAGGAGGTGGGATTAGTGAAGAAAGCTCTTCAGAGCACTCACCGTGGTAAAGACGATAGAAAGCGCTAAGTGACGCTATATCGCGACGCAGCTGCAGAGGTTCAAGGTTGTTAGTCACCTCTACATCGCCAATGATGCGTGTTGCTCGCCGCTGCAACCTATCCAAAACATCGAGTAAGTACTTGGCGGAGCCATCCCAGAGGTGCGAACAATATTCTACACAGGACCGTAGATACTTGCGTTTTGTATAGCAAGCACAGTTGATCAGCTGTAAAGAAACGCCGCACCTTGTTCAAGACACCGAGTTTTCGTGAAGCTGCTTTTAGAAGGCTTTCGATGTAATCCTTTGGGTTTAAGTCGCAGCGTACGTCCATACCGAGCATGGTCATACTACTCTGCAGGTTCAGTCTAGAGAGGGTAGAAGAATTTCTTTATCGTATCTATTTAATATGAGTGTATTTAACAGGGGCGAGATCATCAAAGGGGAGTAACCCCCCCCCCCCCCCCCCCCCGAAATGAAAAAAATACATTAGGAAGTACATACCAATGAAACTGCCTGCAGCTGCGTAAATAGTGTGCCCGTTCAACTCGGCGGGGTTATTGTCTAAGAAAAAATCTATTACTAAATCGCTATCAATTAAAATTTGATAGTTGCATTACATCCATTACTCGTTTATAAGAGGAAGTTGGCGTAGACTCTTGCGTTGGCGGTGCAATGGCTGTGTAATAAAAGGTGATCATGATAGATTTTTTCTTAGACAATAACCCCCTGTCAGTATAGGCATAGCATTATAGATGTAAATCGGATCTATGGCTAACTCTATTATTATCTTTGGGGACGCCGGGCTGGGACTTGGCTCGTGTGAATTAATGGCTTCCAAGTTACTGACTTTGTGATATTATAGTAAATCTTTGTGACTGCTTGTTATAAATACTTTGTGTTAACTAACTATAAATAACTTAGTGTAAAATACAATAAACATCTTTGTGCAACTCAAGACATCTTTTAATATAAAACTCGGACACCCCAATGTTACATGGCGCTGCGGACTAAAGATCCACCCCCCCCTGTTGACTAAACATACATAATAGTTAATCACTGCAAACAAATTTCCCTATTATTATTTTTATGATATACCTATATCTGTGTTTCATGCTTGCTTAGATTGAAAAAGACTTCAGAGGGGTGCTACTCGTACCGCGTACCGCAAAACCCCTGAAATCTTTTTATGGCTACGGCCTTCCACTTTTTTTTATCTTGGACTGTACTTGGTTCAATCAATTTAATATCCAATGGGTACTGTGGTGACCTCCTTGCGTCTATGACACCGCATTCCACCTCATTGCATAAATGTGCTCAGTGGCAAGGAATGTCACCCTTTTAAATATAGAATGAGTACATTCTAGAAGTATTGACATATAAAGGACGATCACCAGGAGTATCTGACACATTACACACTACGTTGCGACATTGCGCATTGTAAGATTGTAACTTGAGAGATCGTAAAAAGAGTTGAGAAATAGAACAGATTGAAATATATCTAAATGGTTTAAATTAACGTCCCAAGTTCCCAACGATCCCGGAGCGCGCGTAGGGCGCTACATGGTGGAGGCACCGGGTACGTTAATTTAAACCATTTAGATATATTTCAATCTGTTCTATTTCTCAACTCTTTTTACGATCTCTCAAGTTACAATCTTACAATGCGCAATGTCGCAACGTAGTGTGTAATGTGTCAGATACTCCTGGTGATCGTCCTTTATATGTCAATACTTCTACCACTACTATACTGTAACAGTTGGTACCCATTGGATATTAAATTTCACTGCTTGTCTTACTCTTCAAACCGGATTATAGCAATGCATGCTTGCTGCTTTGCGGGAGTAAAGGTTTATTGCCAATTTTGACAAAAGACTTTCTATTTTTGTGTTGCACTTAATGATGAATTTATATATTTATTTATTTAATCTTTATTACACTATAAAGGTACAAAGACCGGACTTAATGCAACGAGGCATTCTCTACCAGTCAACCGAACAGAAATTAAAAATAAATGTAGGTATTTGGCGCCAGAAAGATGTAAAATCTGTTACCTAATCCATATCGAACTCATACACGTTGATACATTTTACCACTAAAGACTTAAAATGGCTACTTATGAGGTAAAAATCCACAGAAAAGCACTTTCATACACCCTACAATATCTTTTCATTTAAACAATAACTTTATGGTTTAATTAATGTTCATTCATATTTTTGAAGCCATCCGTTGGCATTAAAGCCTACGAAATACTTTACTATTTGTAATTGGATTAAAATGGTCTTAATAAGCTCAGTATCGTCCTCTTTCTAATAGGTACTTATATCTACCTAAATGAAAATAATTATGAAAATGTATAGTGAAACTTAATTTTTTATTAATTTTTCGCAGCACTTGTATTAAGCCTATTTTCCTATGATCTGTGGCCAAGCCACCTTAAATTAACAGAACTTTCGAGTGCTTATAGTGGGTCCTTTAACAGTCTTTAAAATATTGCTTGATCTCTGTGACAGATGGCTACGAAATCGACGTAATAACTTTGAAAAAGCGTCATGTTTACAATTTTATTGTGTATTACCTGTATTTTCATTCTTTACGTGCCAGTTCTATCGCAACTGAAGCACAATATATTTATTAAATACATTATAAATATATTGAAAAAACCTAAATATTCACACCTAAAATGTACCTCGTAAGTTCTAAAATATCTAGTAATCTAGTAATCATTCCATAAAAATATGATGCTTACGCACGGCATGTACAATGTCATTTGGACTGAGAGTAAGATAGGACAATCGATAAACGTAAATCGATAACCGATCCTTTAATAAATGATTTACAAAAGATGTAAAACCAATATAGTTATACTTACCTATGTAGAACTTTCAATATTTGTTTACAAATACAACACACAGTTACGTTATAAAATACATAAATTGAGTAATTTAGTATTAAAACACAATTAATAATATTTAGTAAATAATAATACTATGTACCGTTTACTCGTACAAACAAACCATTTTAACGCAGTCTAAAATATTAATCATATTGTAATTCTAGTTAGTTATTAGTTCATATAAATGTGCATGTCATCGCCGTCACGTATCATTACTCATTATTGTCAATGAAATAAACATGTTTTTTCATAAAACAGTCGCAATCGATCGATTGATCTAACGACACAATACACTACCTTGTGACGATGACCTTGAATGTACTCCTTTCGAATAATAAAAATAGCCAATTAACAGTTTTTTTAAAATAAAATCCATTATGATCTAAATTCAAAAAGATTTTCATAGATTGTTTTTCAATTATAATCACTATTTAAAAATAAAGAGTTTTATCGACAATATTAATACGGACTACATCTTAATTCTTAAGCGTAACAGCGCTAGTGACAACTGTCACAGAGATCAAGTTGTAAGTATTTTAAGGACTAAATAACAAAATTTATTATTATTCATAATGTTTGTAAGTTAAAAAATGTAATGCTGCATAAAAGTGATATGTGAAAAGTGATATGTCATTGGTCTCAGTGTAAAAAGCTATGTCAACGATTTTGTTGTACGGGCAAAGAGACCTTTATGAAGTAACTATTAACCAAACTCTGTCTTTAGTATTAGCAGTTGTGCGGAATATCAATAATGCATGGAGTGAAACTTGATCATAAGCTAAAACGGTTTAATTTGGTGTATTATGTGTGAATTTTAATTAAATAAACACACACACACACACATTGTTTCTTAAAAATAACTTTGATTAGGTATTTCAATCATTGTAAAGGCTGTATGGCTATTGATCACTTTGCATTTGAAAAAATGCGGTGGACATAGCGCGCGTCGGCGCGATCAATAGGATAAGTCTCATTTGACTTTATTTTGGGGTTGTTGATTTGTGTAGGTCATCGGAGCATGATTTTTCTTATATAAATGGAACGCAAGACTGATATGGGAGCCTACGGGGAGAACCTGAACGTACAAAATAGCGGGAATTATATAACTATTATTCCAGTTGATTATTCACGACGCGGTTATCCTATGCAGGCAGAATATCAGTACAAGTAAGAAAATAAATAAAATGCTGCTGTTTTTTTCGTTTTTTTTTTGTACCACAAGTATGTTTTTGTGCTTAAACTCTTTTCCTTTTATTACAACTTATTCCATTATTTTTTTGTTTATTTTTATATAGATTCTTAAGTACTCAAATGTTTGAGTTTTCAATACGTTCACCATACTATAACTGATAATTAAAATGTTACAACGGTGTACCTACTGTATCGGCTTAGTTTATTAATCGGTTATTTATATTTTTTCTATTTTTGATCATTTTATTTTTATTTATTAGGTAAATGGAAGGTTCTGGAAATGTATAATTAGTTAACAGCTTATAAACACAATAAATAACGAGCCCACCGTGGCGCCCACCGTGGGGCAAGAAATTAAATTCGTACCTTGTAAAAATATCTACTTATTTAATATTGCGAATAAAAATTATAGGTTATTTTGTTAATATTATTCTTTAGTAATAAAATAAAAAGTGACGGTATATCAAATACTCTATTATTATAAATCAACAAGAATTATACGTGTTGATGAAATTGCGCAAAACCTAAAATTAGTTTGTTCCGAATCGAGAGCAGAATCGATTTCACTATAGTCTATTCAAAATAAGAAGGTTTCCGTGACAGGTCGAAGTTTTCCGTTTCATACATACTAGTCTCCGCAATTAAAAATATAACTTATCTCTTTAGGTTATATTTATCAAAAATACAATTATTAATTCCACATAAAATCCTTCCTCAAAAATGAACGAGAAAGTTAGTCTTTTCTACGATCAAAATAAGCGCGAGGAAAAGTTATATGAGAATTCATTTCTAACCTGTTTGAAACCCCGCGGGGCGGGGGCGAGGGGACGCGCTCCTTCACCTACCACGATCTGAGCTGTGTTTTGCCACGCTGCGAGGTGGCTGTATGATCTCAGATTTCTTTGTTATCATAAAGATAATAAAAATAGTTATTTGTTATCATAAAAAAATAGGGGTCTTTCACTGTTTCTTCCCATTTTCCCTAATAACGCTCAATCCTTGCCCTATATCAATTAAACTTCCCGTACTCCATAAAACTTGAAAATGGCAACAATAATTCTCAATTCAATTCAATTTTTAGGTAAAGTGGCTTCTGTCAGATTTGACAATTTCGCCAATTTCGAGTGGGAAGCGAAAACACGGATATAAATTAGGAAGTTTAGCGGTATGATAGCTACTTAGCCGGTTGGGCTACCTGTGGACAATGCAAAGCGAACATTAAAATATTGTTAGTAGCGGCTAAAATTAAGGGTTGTAGGTGAGAAGTTAAAGGAGGGTGTAGGTATGAGTTGAGATGTACCTAATGCCTAGGACAATAATTCTCGGTCAAGACCTCACTTCGGTCAAGACGTTGAAGAGGAGTGAATTGCCATCAACAAAAATAATAAGAAGAAGAAAAAATAGGGGGCGCGAATTTTTCAACAAATTTGTGAGTTTGTTGATCGTAATTTTTCGTTACGACATAATAAAAGTTAGAATATCGAAATCTAGTAGCCAATACAAATGTAATAATATTTGAATGAATGAAGGAATTATTACTTTATTCGTAATTCAGATAAAACAAGATTTACAAAAGGCGGCAATGTCTGCCAGGCAACACATAGGAAGAGGAAAGTTGATCTATGAAATGAGAGATGTGACTATCATATTATTAATCTAAATAAAATGACAATAGAATACATAAACTACATATCTATTCTATACAAAAAAATAAAATTGAAGTGTCTGTTTGTAATGTCAAAATAACAAGTTTTTACTAAATGCGTATGAATGTATATCGGGTACCAATAACAAAAACACATTTTTTTTGTCTGTCTGTCTGTTTGTTCCCGCTAATCTCCGGAACGGCTGAATCGATTTTGACGGGACTTTCACTAATAGATATACCTTATACACTTTTTATCAAGATCGGTCCAGCCGTTACTATTCCACGCGGACGAAGTCGCGGGCACAGCTAGTATTAAATAAACGTGTTCCATATACTGCATAAAATACATACACTAATTTAGGAGATGAGATGGTACATCTACATGTCCAACCAGATGCAGAAAATGCGTTTTAATATTTTTATACTAATATAAATGCTATAAACAATTTCAATCAAACAAGTTTTTAAATGTTCCTTACAGGTGAAGTACCTATAAAGCACTGTGTAGCACTTGTAGTTAAAGTCCGATTCTTATAACTCGGTAGTTTTGTACTCTATAAACTACTCCTTCGCTAGTATTCAGTCCCTTTCTTCCCGCGGTGAACAATCTTCTATTACAATTTTGAATTTTCATTGACGCCATAACATTTATATGACTTTGTTATGATGGGTAGGTTTCGACTTGGGAGGGTATGTACTAAACACCTTTTGTTACTTTACATTTCAGCGAGTTTAGGTCACGAGAAGAATTCTACAGTGTTCAAAGTCAGAAGCTTCAGGCGGAAGTAAACGCACATCTTTATTCTGTGTCTCAGAGGTTACCACATTTGACCTACAGTCCTTTAGGCCGCCACAATGAATGGGATAAACATAATGACTCGCACAAACCACTACCCGACTCCAAGGAGAGTAACAGCTCTGATTCTCTGGAAAAGAGTGTTATGGGTAAGGTATTAATAATTTAATAACCTTTTATTTATTGATGAGTGACTAGGTGTCGCGGCGAACTTCGTATCATCTTGACAGATACCGTCATTTTTCATACAAAATTTCCATTGTTACTATTTTATTTTTAGCTGTGCATTACGGCTTTCCCTATTATTTTTCTTTTTAACCAACCTTGTATTAAAGGGAACAAAAGACAATAATATATTGAAATAGGTCAAGCCGTCTTGAGTTTTAACGAGACTAACGAACGGCGATTCATTTTTATATACGAGTATAAGAGAAAGAAAGAAGAAGATATTTGATACTCGAGAATAGTTCAATTCAACATGAGATCTCTCCGTTTTTAATTTAAATTTAATTATGCGAAGTTAAGGTAAACGAGTTGTTTTTACCTAGTGGTTCACAAAAAGGAGACCATGCTCTACATTATTTTAATGTATCAATATCTATTTATACGCGAAAGTAATATTTTCCTACCGAGTGGATTTTTGGAACAGCACAGAAATTAATCAATATTTAAGTAAATAAATCACTAGAAGGAAACTTCATGTCGGGCAGGATTAGAACCTATGTCTTCAACACGCCGTGTTAACACCATTACCGGTTAGGTCATCGAGGACTCATCCAACCTGAGCGAAACTTCAACTGAATTAATCTGATTTTTACTTTGTTATGCCGCAGTAGACTTGTGTCACTGTTAAAACTATATCCCATTGAAGAAATTAATTTTTTGTCATGTCAGCTGTAATGACAATCGGAGTACTCTCTAATTGCTAGCTCTCTGGGGAATCGATAATTTGATGCCTATTTATTAAACTCTTAAGGCAGGTTGTTTTACATCAATTTCCAGGGTCCAACCTGAGCAGCTGCTCGAATCAGACCGGCACTAGCAGCATCGCAGCGGGCTCCTTCAGCACAACAGAACCGATCACGAGTGGCGGTAGTTCTTCCAGCGCTATATCTCCACCTTTACCAGGTATGAGCTGGATTTTCGGATCGTTACTCATGTTCCCACTACTTTGCCCCACTGGTGGGACGACGGGGAAATGTGGTTCCTCGTGGTCCCACTGGCCAATAAGACCACGTGGAATACCATTAATCGTTCCTCGTTGACCCATTTATAAGATCTTCTACCTATTTCCTTATAGCCAAACTAATTTACCAAAATAGTTTGGTCGCAAGGGATTATGCCAAACTCTTATTACTTATTATGCTATACATAGACATGCCAACCTACGCTCTCTCCATCTACCCCAAATAGGGAAGGAGTTTTCCGCATTTTTATTGCAACAATTCCAAATTGTTCATTTGTTAGTATAAGTTCTATATTTTTAGTACTAATTAATACTATAAACGAACGAACGATTAATGGTATTCCGCGTAGTCTCATTGGCCAGTGGGACCACGAGGAACCACATTTCCTCGTGGTCCCACCAGTGGGGAAAAGTAGTGGGACTACGAGTAACGATCCGGATTTTCAATGAAAGCTTATCTATTTTCAATGTAGGTATGAGTCAATCGTTTTTCAATAATGTACGCGTCAAGCTTTTCACACAAGTTGGACTTATTTAAATGAGTATTTATTACATACGACAGGGAAGCTCTTGACCTTCATCACACCCAATGGTAAGTGATGATGAGGCCGAAGGTGGAAGCGAGCTTCACCTGGACACCGCAACAACTGCAAAACTGCCTATCTTACCTCTATTTGTCGAAACACAGCAATACTTTTAACATTGTTAAGACGATGGTAGCTAGCACCTCAACCACCAACCAAACCAATTTCTACCCCCATGGGGAATCACACCCTGGACCTCCCGATCAACCCCCGGTGGTCTCGACAACTTAACCACGGAGGCGGTTATGTATATGGGTATATCAATATACGAGTATCTTTCCAAAAACTGCTCGGAAGGTCACACGCGACAGTTATTTTGTGTCTCTGCGAAAATATAAAATCTGGAAACAAACCCTGCACCAACTCGTCTGACTAGCGTGATGCAGTAGATTCCTCCTCTATGTCTCTTTCTTCTCCGCATCTTACGCGAGTTCCTTTCCCAGCAGTGAGAAGTATAGGAGTGAAAGTGGTACTGTTTAAATTTAAACTTAAAGAGCCGTTCCAGACAGGTTTTAAGTAAAACTTTGTTCGAGACAGGTTTTAAGTAGTACTGGAGCCAACCGAGACAGGTTTTAGGTAGAACTTTAGAGCCGACCGAGACAGGTTATAAGTAAAACTTTAGAGCAGTCCTAGACAGGTTTAAGCTAAACTTTAGAGCTGGCCAAGACAGGTTTGAAGTTAAAGTTTGGAGGTGACCAAGACAGGTTTTAAGTAAAACTTGAGAGCCAACCGAGACAGGTTTTTAGTTAAACTTTAGAGCCGACAGAACCACGTTTTCAGTTAAACTTTAGAGCAGAGCGAGACAGGTTTGAAGTTAAACTTTAGAGCTGACTAAGACATGTTTTAAGTCCCTTCGGAGCATAATGTACAATACGCAAATTGTGCACGACACGCAAAATGTACAATACGCAGAATGTGCAACACGCATAATGAGCATCACACGCAAAATGAGCAAAACGCAAAATGTACGAGACGGGCCTAAGGCCTTATTCACGGCGACGATGACGACACAAGACAAAGGGTTTTATTTTCATGTTTGTTCTCCGTTTTATTTAATGGGAGCGTCTGTGTGCTTTTGAGTATGAGTAAGTATGCCTCTGCTTTACCTCGAAAGGGATTACAACTATAATTAAGGATGAAAATGAAAATGATTTATACTAGATTGTCATTGTAAATATTTGGAAAGGGAAAACTATGTGTCTGAGACCGTCATTTTGTTTACTTAAATATACGGTCTGAGGTACATATTTAGCTAAGTTTCAGCGTTTGGTTATTATAAGAATTGATTTTTAGTTTTTTTTTGTAGAAAACAGGGCGGACAACTAATCAAATTTTATTTAACTTTAAGCTAATTTTTTTTGTTAAGTTGGTACATAAGATAAAAATTAATTCAATAAATTTGTTTTTGAAGTTAATTCGGGTTTTGTATATCCAAGGGTTGTGAATTGGAACTGTGCCAACTGCCGAGAGGATGTGAACACAGCTCCTCTTGTACATTTTGCGTTTTGCTCATTTTGCGTGTCGTGCACATTTTGCGTATTGTACATTATGCTCCGAAGGGGTTTAAGTGAAACTTTATAGCCAACCGAGACATATATTAAGACGAATAGTCGTCTTAATAATAATGTTCAATACGTCATTCTAAAAACCGAGTGAAGTGCCGGAGATCAACAATAAGTATAAAAGAACTAATGTAGGAATTGTCGCGAGGCTTGCTTACCATTACGGGAACACCACCAAAAACGATGATCATTTATCAATTTGTTGCACTATACTTAATAGGCACGCACAGTCACTTAGGGAGCTAGTGATGGTATAAACACAAACATAAGCTAATGCGGTATGTCTTGTCGGGAGGAATCTCTAATTCTGGAACTGCCGTGCGCGCAGTCGAAGTTACCACGCAAATAAGAACCGGTTAGCCCTGAGTATAGCCTTAGACTACCCGAAGAGCTTCCACCATTATATTCTAATCTGTTAATTACAATGTTAAAAGCATTATTGTGTTTTGACAAATAGAAATGATAGGCAGGTCCTCCGTGGTCGAGGAATCCAAATGAAGTTCGCTTTCAGCTTCGTATTGGGTGCGGCAAGATAAAGCTTTCCTTGTCCTGGATAAAAATACATGGATCGTAGATAAAAAAGGTGCAAAATGGCAAAACATATTAATTCTTCGCCATATTGCAATGAAGGTGAATTGCGTATACATTGCCTAACCTAACCCAAGAATGTTTACAACAATTTTTTATACAACTAAGTTAGAACACAAGCAGACTTGCCCACCTGATGATTAATGCCAACTGATAAAATTAATCAAGATTTCATGTTATACAGCGGAGTCAATTAACCAATCAGGAATAGCTAAAGGAACAAAAATAATAAATAATCA
Organism: Schoenobius gigantellus; assembly: GCA_963935595.1. NCBI lineage: Eukaryota > Metazoa > Arthropoda > Insecta > Lepidoptera > Crambidae > Schoenobius > Schoenobius gigantellus. The sequence continues at coordinate 7,586,564 of OZ012557.1, forward strand.
TCATAACCAAATCATACAAAATTCTAGCAGCTGTGGAACCTGGCAATTTCAAATTATCTTGACACCTCTTTCGAATCAGAAGGCCCAATTCACCGAACAAATCCCCCTTAGACAGGCCCAGCACTATAAACAAGCTGGGACCTCGCTGTGGGAGGAGTCATTTCAAATCTACAATTTCTGAGGATTTCGTTGTACGTTGCTAACATGTGGTATAAAATATGAAGTACCAGCGCAGATGACTTATCTAGACTGATTCTTCCTATGGTGAACAGAGCCTGTACGGTGCAGCGGTCTTGGGAGGAGAGACACGCACATCACATTATGTCGCGTGTGACGCGACATAATGTGACGTGTTAAGATGACACTGGCAGTGCGAGCATGTACTTGACGATCGATAAACGGGATTTAATTTATCGAGCTATATCGACAAACGGTACCAATTACTCGATTACATTATATGAATCATTCATTCTTACAGGATGTTAAATAAAGGCGCGTTCCACATAAACAGCACCACTTATTGGTGTTAAATGTTAACCGTGTTTCGAGTTTCTTTAAAGAAATGAAAACATTTTTTGGGCAAACATTTAAGGGACAAATATAGGTCTACTGTAGCGTATCATATAAATCTCATCAATATATATGCCATGCTAAAATAAATTCACAACTAATTAACAGGTTCATCAGGAAGTACAGTATCATCTTCGAGCGCCACGTCAAATCCAGTAACATGCATTTATTTGATGTCACGCGTGGCCGTAATGGTGGAAATGAGTTCAGAAGAAGTGCCGTCGTCTGTGCCAGCGTCCAGATTCCTCTCCACAGTCCTGGCCACGGAGGAGTTGGGGCTGACACAGCAAAGTGCTCGGAGTTTAGCAGCAAACGTCTTCGCGCTGTGGATGTGCAGTCCGTTGTTGGGTAAATGATACATGTTTCAAAATGCAAACTATCTTTAAGTAGTATGAGATATCTTTTAAAATGTAAAAATCGTTAAGCAGAGACCTTAACATCAATAATAACTTATTCGATTTTGCCCAATTTCATTAACACGTTCTATACAAACTGTAGGTATTCGTATAAGCATATTTTAGTTGTAATCGTTGTCTGCCTCCAGAATTACAACTGAAGCCATACCACTGCCCGTGGAAGATCTGGGCGAACTGGCAGACGCTGGTGCAGCGGTACGGGCAAGGGTCGGAGTCCCGGAAAGCACGCGATCAGCCCGTACTGAGGCTGCAGAGAAACGTCTACTTCCCCAAGCATTTGGAGGAAGGGATTAAGTGAGTGTATCTAACATTTTTTATAAAAGTCTTTCTCATCGGAGATAGCTACCAGCGCGCACATGTAGTGTCTGCGCAAACGCATTGCTTTCTCTATTCCTTAACTGGCATAATCTGATAGGACGTTTAACCGACAGAACGAAAATCTATGTACAAAATGGGACATTGTTCATTGATTAGTATTGAAATAGAGTAAAAGAGTACCAACAATAGTTAATTTTAAGATGTTTAGCTTAGCTTGCTCGAGGGCAAAACTTATAAAATACGAGAATATCGAATTACAATGTAAGAAATACGTAAAAATTTTCATTGTGCCATATAATATCCTCGTGCATTGCTCAGAGACTGTGACTACAACCACGTGCAGCAGGAACAAAACAAGAGATTGGAAAGATATCAGTGGACCAGATCTTGATCCTGAATTATCCTATTATTTCATAGAGATTCAAGAATACAGGAGCTCCTGTATGAAGAAGCGCGACACAACGTGGTCACCGGGCGGTACCCTTTGGAGAGTGCCCAGGCAGTGATGCTGGGTGGGCTGCAGGCTAAAATTCAGCTAGGCCCGTACGACCCACATAGGCATACTGCCAAATTCTTCAGGTGAGTAAATGTTAAAACTATTAAGGTAAGAATATTTTGTTCTAGAGTTGTGATTTTCAACGATTATGTAATATCAATTTCACTTATTAATATAAAAATGTAGTTACCAATTATAATAGTAATTAATATAAAAAATTGTAAACAGTAACATCTATGTTTGTTGTTTTATTACATGAAATGTCCAGCAATAACAGCAATAATCAAATCATTTTATTCATCTGGCTCGTAGGACCATTTTCATCAGAACCTAGCTAGTGTATAAAATAAATTTGTTGGATTCCAGATTCCGCTTAATACAGGAATCAATCCGTCCAACGCCTAACAATGACCACAGTTTCATAAACCTGTATGATATCTGTTACTACCCGGCTCGAAGGACCGTTTCTGTTAATCAGTTTACCAATTCTTAAAAAATACCCCTACGCTTCAGAGGACGTACAAACTTCAGCCGTCCAAGCGTCAATCTGTATTATTTTGTACGTTAAACAACTGCAAGCGACTGTTCGACACATCGACTGCTGAAGCAGCCTTTGCTGCCCCCCTAGACAAGACGCATTTCGATAATCGCTATCGCAATCGCTCGGAGGAAAATGTATGGGATTTGACATAAGCCCTCGCTTAGCTTTCGAGCGCAATTGACAAATCTCATACATTGTCCATTTAGCGATTGCGATAACGATTATCGAAAGTTATTTTGTCTAGGGGGGCTGTTGACAGAGTGCCGTTCCTCTGCACGTGTTCTTACTATTTGTTATCGATCGTATCGATGATAAAAGGGAGCACCAAGATAAGTACCTGCCGAAGCACGCGCGCTCCGGCCGCTGGGCCCAGCTGTTGCCGGCGGGCCGCAAGGGCAGTCCCGAGGCGAAGCTTCTGGAACAGGCGCAGCGCCCGCCCGCAGCGCCGCCGAGGAAACTGCGCCACAAGTATTTGGCGCACATCAGGACTCACGTCACTTACGGGTAAAGTAAAGTTTATTTCTCACCAATAAATACAGTAGATGTGTACAGCTGGTTATAATTAAGAATAGGTAGTGATGTTTTGGTGGGTTGATACCTGAACTAGGAAGGTTCCTGTGTCTCAGGTTAACAACCCTCCACCCCATAAGTCCCTTAACCTAAATAACCTACCTAATACACGTATGACACAACAGTTAAACATATACGAAAATACTTAATACTTATAACCGAAACAAAAAACTGATCAATAAAATATTTTTGACTGTGAGGGTAGGCATAATACTATTCAGTCATAAGCTAGGCAGGTCATAGTTACCCCAAGAAGAGCAGGATTTAGGGCGCATTCTTTATGGCGATGCTGGCTTAGTGCATGTTGGTGGGGAGTGTCAGAGCTTTGTGATTGGATCAGCAGGGTGCACCACCTTAAGGTGAAGTTAGACCAGGTTGCGTGGATAGCTTAAGAATCCCTAGCTTAAGCGTGTATTTTCTTCTATCTCATTCAGTTGAGATTTATCAAGTGAGATGGTCCTCGGAGCCTTACCACCAAAAATGCTATGAACCACATTTTCCGCTCCTGTAAGGAAATTTCTAAGGTAGATCTGGTACTGAATCGTATGTCTGCTGCAGGTTCCGGTAAGACAGGCATGGAAAATACTGGGTACTGTAGCCATTTACCGACAGACGGACAGCCTGTATATTTTCCAACTTTGATGTGGAAAAAAATCAATCTCTTAAAATACTTACCATGTTTATCCCCATGAAAAATCGAGTCCAGTACCTCCGGTATAGCTGATCTTTAACAGGATAATAGAATTTCTATTGACCTCCTATTCCTAACAATTTGTCCGTAGGGCGGCGTTCTTCCAGGGTCAAATTGAACAGCCAGTTCGTAGCCTAGCCAGTCTTATGACTCACGAGGACATTCCAGTGCTCGTTGCGATCAACTCTACGGGGGTGTACGTCATAGATGACACAGAGAGCGTAAGTAAACATTAAAGTTGTAAAACGAAAATCTATAGGTGGGGGTCTAATACTGGATATAAACAGATGTACAATTAACCATAAAGAAGGGGTAAGAGAGAGGATATTGTACCAGTCGATCAAATGAACAGACAAATGTACATATGAAATTCGAAACGAAAAACACATTCAAATTGGTACATGGCGGCCTCGAACCCCGGACTTCCCGATTGCAAGTTCCGCCCCACGTTGGGCGCCACTATAACCCATTTTGGTGAGCATGAGTTAGAATTTAAGTTAAGTCAGTTTGTGGGTTATTATTTCAGAGATTTAACTTAAATTCTAACTCATGCTCACTGAAAAAGGTTACAAGTTATGTGCCGTGACCTGTACTATTATGTCATTTTATAGTCAACATCACACTTGATTTATAGTGTGTTGACCTGGACAGGACTTTATTTTACGTATTTTTAAAAGGAGACTCTGTACCAGAGTCGTCTGCATGGGTACCTCTGTCTTACCTATTTACCGCCAAGCAGCAAAGCTTCCATCGCCGTGTTCCGGTTTGAAGGGTATGACAGGCAGTGAAATTACTGGGTACTGTAACTTGACATCTTATTCACAAGTTGGCACTATACCCTGGGCCCTTTTAGGGAGTGTAGATTTGCAAGTTTTACAGGAACCACGAGTACTGTAGGCGATTATAGCCACTTACCTATGGATGGTTAGCATGCTTATTTGCCAAATAGCGATAGGGAGTGTAGATTTGCAAGTTTTACAGAAACCACGAGTACATTAGGCGAATATAGCCACTTACCTATGGATGTATTCTTATTTGCCAACTAGCGATCGGTTTTAACATTTCCAACACATCCACAAATCCACAGATAGAGAGGCTATCTGTGGATTTATTTACTAGAGATAGAGATTGACGTATTTTGTATGGAGTCAAATATCTATTTCTAGTAATCAATCCACAGATATTCTATCTGAAAACTGCCCTGCGAGCATGGACTTGTCGATCGACTTAAATTGATCGACAAAAGCATCTGTCCTTTTTACTCCTTAGGAATATCTGTCAAATTTATCGATTTTTGTCGAGTATGTCGATCTTAGCTGTCAAATTTTGTTTATCGAGAGTTCCATGCTCGCAGGGCGGCCTGGTATAAAAATACATAATGGTATTATATTTAAAAAAACTGGCAGTTTTTCTGATCTACTTAGACTTTAGCCTAAACTCACTTTATTACGTCTACAATGGAGTCAAACCTCAGCGCTCGATTTCTCTGTCCGCAGACTGTGCTTCTCGGTCTACTTTACGAGGAGCTATCCTGGGATATAGGCCTTCCTTCAGAAGATAACGAAGATTGTTTACCTTGCCTCTTCCTCCAGTTCATGGTGGTGGAAAATGGTTTAAGAGTCTCCAAGATTTTGCAGGTACGATTCGCTTAATAGTAAATTTGAAATACAGTCTAATAAAGAACGATGTAAGAACGCTTTTATAAAATTAATGAGTTCATTGTCAATTGCCCATTGCGTATGAATTGCGTTTTCATTCAAGTTTTCATTTTTTGTGTGAAGCAACCGTTTTTCATTTTTTTTCGGTCACCCATCCTAAGATGGGAATAGTGGAATCTAAAATAGGTATAATTAAGTGTAATTTATACTTGCAAATTTTCAGGTATTTTCCAAACAAGCAATAATGATGGACACCCTGATAGAGCACTTCGCCGGTGAATATAGGAAAAAGCTAGGTCAGGAGACGCCGAGTGATCACAATAACTACGAGTATCATTCGGGTAAGTTTAGGGATTTTTATAATAAATATAAGGAGGGATAATCTTACTATTCTACGTGGCTAGGTTGACGTTCGGAATCAGGTCAATTCACCGATAAAACCTCCTAGAGATATGCCCCGTAGTAGGAAACAGCTGGGACTTCGTCTGTGGTGCTCATATGGGTGACCAGATCAGGGCTTTAATCCCAGTTAGATGTTGTTTCGACTGGACTAGCCCCTCCCCAGCTGCCACTTAGGGTAGGTGGAGAGCGTCTACGAAAGCACGTCTCCTTCCACACAGCCGCCTGCGGTGGAGCGGTGCGGCAAGATCCTCTTCCCGTGCTCGCTTCGCAGCATCCTTCTGCGAGATAGCGGCTTCGCAGAAGGATGCTACATCCCCCCATACCACCGCACCGGTCGCCATCTTTCTAACATTGTCGGCCAGCGCGAGGACTCTGTTGTGCCTAGCGCGAGACTAAACGCACGCGCTGGGGTCGCTAGGCCGGGCACTCCACGCTTGGCGGCTACACATTTGTATTACCATTACTATAATATACTCGAGATTTGCAGCATTTCCAACATTATTAGCATCATTGCATGTTTACTTCATGCGAGGAAAATATCAGTATTTTAGCATAAGATTTAAATAGTGCGGATGAAAACCTTGGTGCTGCTTAAATGAAAAAGGGGGTCGATACTTGACACACACACAAGCCTCCCCCCCCTCCCCCCCTCACACATACAACACACGATACAACATTTTCCTGTGTACTACTCAGATTTCCATCCGCTAATGTGTATAGCATTGGACACGTTTGTCGGCAGACTCCGGCAGCATATCGCTGCCGCCGCTTTCGCGGCCGGACTCGCCGCAGCGGCGGCTCGCCAACAAGCTGTCGCGGCTGGCGCTGGCCACGCACGACGGCCGCGGCAACCTGCTGGGCGGCGCCGGCGACTGGAACACGCACCACCGCCTGCACCGCCGCCAGCCCTCCTGGATACTGCCCAAGCACTGACCGCCCCGCGACCGCCGCCTGACCGCCGCCAGCCCTCCTGGATACTGCCCAAGCACTGACCGCCCCGCGACCGCCGCCTGACCGCCGCCAGCCCTCCTGGATACTGCCCAAGCACTGACCGCCCCGCGACCACCGCCTGACCGCCGCCAGCCCTCCTGGATACTGCCCAAGCACTGACCGCCCCGCGACCACCGCCTGACCGCCGCCAGCCCTCCTGGATACTGCCCAAGCACTGACCGCCCCGCGACCGCCGCCTGACCGCCGCCAGCCCTCCTGGATACTGCCCAAGCACTGACCGCCCCGCGACCGCCGCCTGACCGCCGCCAGCCCTCCTGGATACTGCCCAAGCACTGACCGCCCCGCGACCGCCGCCTGACCGCCGCCAGCCCTCCTAGATACTGCCCAAGCACTGACCGCCCCGCGACCACCGCCTGACCGCCGCCAGCCCTCCTGGATACTGCCCAAGCACTGACCGCCCCGCGACCGCCGCCTGACCGCCGCCAGCCCTCCTGGATACTGCCCAAGCACTGACCGCCCCGCGACCGCCGCCTGACCGCCGCCAGCCCTCCTGGATACTGCCCAAGCACTGACCGCCCCGCGACCACCGCCTGACCGCCGCCAGCCCTCCTGGATACTGCCCAAGCACTGACCGCCCCGCGACCGCCGCCTGACCGCCGCCAGCCCTCCTGGATACTGCCCAAGCACTGACCGCCCCGCGACCACCGCCTGACCGCCGCCAGCCCTCCTGGATACTGCCCAAGCACTGACCGCCCCGCGACCACCGCCTGACCGCCGCCAGCCCTCCTGGATACTGCCCAAGCACTGACCGCCCCGCGACCGCCGCCTGACCGCCGCCAGCCCTCCTGGATACTGCCCAAGCACTGACCGCCCCGCGACCACCGCCTGACCGCCGCCAGCCCTCCTGGATACTGCCCAAGCACTGACCGCCCCGCGACCACCGCCTGACCGCCGCCTGACCGCCGCCAGTCCTCCTGGATACTGCCCAAGCACTGACTGCCCCGCATTCAGCAGACTTCAGATAGAAAATAAACTCAAAAAGATGAAACCACACGCAAAGAACTTCTGGCTTGGGAATACACAACAACGCATTCATCGTAAACAGTCCTGGATACTGTCCACAAAATTGATCACAACCTACAAACCCGCCAGCCCTCCTGCATACTGCCCAAGCATTAAGACTATTAAACTCGTACTATATGACCACTCGTTAAAAACGAGTGGTCATATAGTACGAGTTTGCAACTACCGAAAAGTATAAGACCTTGTTTGCTTAAAAAAAAGAGTTTCCTGGTAACTTCCCAGCATGAAACCTGAATTAAGATGAAGCTGTACGTCTGCAGACTTCTTAGATGCTATTTAACTAAGCATTAGACTAAAAGGGTAACATGACCACCGCCTGCTCTGCAGATAGCCCTCCTGGATACTGCCCAAGCAATGATCTGGCCCTGTGATCGATAGAAAATAAACAGAATATAGACGAGAGTGGACAATAAGCGAGTACCTACTGCATTCATTCATTCAGTAGGTATACAGCTTCAGTAATCGCCATGCCACAGTTTAACAATGTATACAGTTTAGAAACGCGTTTGATGTTGGACGACACCGCCAGCAGCGTGGGAAATTACGCGCTCTGTCGCAACTGTGACCAGGCCATGGCTTTTAGGTATGGCCACCTAAAAGCCATGGCATGGCCACAGCACGTTGAGAAAGGAATACTCGTTATAGTAAAATAAGTACCTATTGTGTTTGTGATATATAGATATAGAATTTATTTAAAACAACAAATTAGCATTAGGTATGATATAAATATCGAACCTTTAATAATAATAGATGGGCACAATTTTACGACTACGTTAACAAAATTTCATTGCTATAGATTTAAAGATCAAGAAATTACGGTCAGCTATGTACCATGTAGGTTCTTATGTTTCAATAGCTAATTTCCCGAAATATTGCTATTTCGAATTGCGCCTATACATTAATAAGGATGCGAAGTATAAAATGCCGTACATTGATTTACTACCAAACGTTTGCTAGTAATCAACGATGCCGTAGCTTAGAGTCACGGTAATAGTACATAATTACCGTGGCCATAGTGACACGAATGAGGATCACCAAAGACCTTAGAATAATAACGCATAGAAGGCTAGCCCGGTAAAGAGCGCGATGATTAAAGTGAAGCAAAAATGACACCGCCGTGTGCAGTCTTAGGCGCAAGCCAGACAGAGGCGGCGCGGCGCGCATCAGTCGCACCCGGTGGCGCACTCGCAGCGCGCCTTCAGCGCGCTTCAGGCGCGCCCGTGGGCGCGAACATCGCTTGTATGCTACGGTGCGCCAGCGAGTGAGTACGTTGGTGCCATATTTTGTCATGTACGTAACGATTACAGTATTCAGAACGATTATAATCATATAGTGGTGGGTGTTCTTTAATTATTTCGCAAAATTTAATGTTAAAATCAACATCGTCACGTAATTGACGCATTTTTTTTTGCAGGAAACGTCTGGTCCCCCGCATCACTCACTATAGACTGAGGTACGTACGTACGCGGCTGCGCGCCAGCAGTGCGACGGCCGGCGCGCCCGTCGTTGCAACCGTAGCGCGCCATCTGGAAGCTTGTCGAATGATCTTTCATACTAATTGTATGAAAACGGACGGGCACAAAACAGATAGAAGCGGTGCGCCGATGGCGCGCCACAGGTGCGCCGCGCCCGCGCCTTTTCTATCTGGCCCACGCCTTACGCGCGAAACACGCACACTACGATAAAAATTGTATGGAGCTGCCGGCGTAGTGAGCCATAATATATGGCTCACATTTAGATGCATCAAATTGTGCGCGCCGGTTGGATTTCTATGCGTTATTATTAGAATAATTATTAGCTAAATGAAATCAAGTTGTAAAATATGCTTGAAGGATTTATTGTTGTGTTTTAAAATAAAGGTTTCGCGGTATGCTGCATCTTAAATAGTTTGATTTATAAGAAATCACCCTAATCATTTAGGTAAAACAATAAATAATTTATTAATTTTAAAGAAAAAAGTGAATATGAAAAAAAATTAAGTTATCGAAGTAGGTTAATTTAATATTACTTAACACATAGACATAAATCTATGCTTAGGCTATAACTAAGTGGTTGGTTGGTAAAGAAAGAGCATGAATTAATAATATTTCAGGTCAATTCGGGTGTTTAACCTTTATTGTATTTAAAGTACAGGAATAAAAAAAAATACAAAGCTTTCGTAATATATTTGATAATTAACAAGTTCACCATTCACTTGTACTTGTTGTAATGTTGCCTCACTCGATTGTACTCTCTAAGAAGTGGATGTTTGTCCAGGTACTCCTCCAGCATCTTAAACCTGTGTCCAGATAGGTCTTTATGGCGCGTCAGTCTCACTTCTAGAGTATGCACCTTAAATGCCAAGTCAGCACTGGAATTAAAAATAATACGTGATAATTTTCTGAAAATTCATGTTTTTGGATGTATCTAGTAATTAACTGTCTCTGAAAACTAAATCGCAAACCATTCTTTCAGCCAATCGCATTAAAACTTTGTTGCGAGTCTCGCGGACAGACACCGACACATGGCGTAATAGTCCTTGTTGACTACGGAACTCTACAAAAGAGCAAGACGGAAGTGATTACCTTGCAGTGAAGTAAGCGCTCTCCTTTTCCGGCGTCAGGATAAACTGATTCGCCAGATACCATAGCCTCTTTGCTTTATACTCCGAATTGAGCTGAAAGGTTTAGGTTTAGGTTCATTTATTTCATTTTTACAAAAGAATCAAGAGTAGGTGTTTTAAAATTGAATTAACAATGTTAGGTCCGGCGTACATTGACAGTACGGCACGGAATTCACTTCGAGTTTGCCGCTGTCAAATGACGTCACAGATAAAATCCGCCTCCGTGGTCTAGTGGTTGAGACCACACGGTATTGATCTGGGGATCCTGGATTCAATTCCCCATGGTGGTAGAAGCTTTCCAGCTTGGTTTTTGGTTCGTGGTAGGGCTTCTGAGTTCGTCTGATTACCTACCACCGTCTTACGTAAGCCCTCTATTAAGGTAAGTTTGCCAGTCCCTTAGTTGTTGAGGAGTCCAGGTGATACTCGATTACATCTTCGGCCTTGTCGTCACTTACCATCAGCTGAGATGAAAGATAAGAGCTTCGCTGTTGAGGGTTAAAAATAAAAAACTCATCAAACTACACAGGCCTACTTGGGGCGTACAACGTGACGGTAGTTTAATGTAATACTATTGCAATAAAGATACTATTTCAATGTTAATCTAAAGCTATGAACGTACACACAAAACTGATGCCGCTCGGATGCTCAAATAAAAAAATAATATGAACTTTACTTCTACTCTGATTGAGTTTTTAATAAGTATTATATTATTCGTCAAATAAATCATTCTGTGCTGCTATAGACGAAAAAAATATCATCCTTGGTGCTGCCAATGGACTAGATATAAAAAAATGTCTGCAGATCGTTTCATATCATTTACTGTGACTGAATTACAATGCTCAAATAAATTTTTCGGTACAAATTGCTTATCAATGGTACCTACTAATGTTAATAATTCATTGACTCCTAAATAATTGTGCAATATTAAGGCATTTATTTGCATCGCGGGTTAAGACAACAACAAGAGGATCGATACGGTCAAAGTTATAAAAATATGTAAGTAGTAGGTCATTAAGGTCCACTTACTGCAAGTGTAAATCTAGATTTACAAATTTTACATTCTTGTATGGGATAAATCTAATTTTAGTTAAATCGAGATTTAGAAAAGTTGCTGCAAGTGGACCTTCGTCCATATACGAATAAGAACATCAAATTTGAAATCTAGATTTAAAAAAATGATATTCTTATAATGAGAAAAACTGTCAAAACGTTTAATCATGATTTTAAAATTTGACATTCTTGTAGAAAGCGTGGGTTAAATCGAATTTTAGTTAAATCGAGATTTAGCAAAATTGCTGCAAGTGGACGCTAAGGTAGATTTCCAACTCATTATATTACGTATTCGTAACTTTGACCGACTTTAACTTTGGGTGGATGGATGGTAATGAACTGAAGTAATCGAATCGATATTTTTGCAGGCGACTGTACTTGCAGTGCTCTTTATCCAATAGAACCAACCATCCCTACCTTGTCAAACCTCTCCTGCACTAAGATCTGTCGCGCCAGCTGCTTCGCCTTGAAATCGTTGATGCACTGTTCGCGGACCAGGGTGGCTTCTTTCACAGACAGGGGACCGACTCCGCGGCCGGAGCCGAACATCCGGGCTAAGTAAGGAGCCAGGGGATCGATTTCGGCCTCCTTCTCGCGCTCAGACACCTCGGCTTTTTGCGCTTCCTTGGAAAGTCATCAAATACAGTCAACAAATATACCAAATATATTTATTATAACATATTTTTCTATTTGATGATTACTTGATATGATTTTATAAATTTATAGTTACTCTAGGGAGGAAAGGGACTTATTTAGCACCCGAGGTATACACTGCTTTTCATTTCGAATATAAGGAATATAAAAACCTGTTGTACAAACTCTGATATAAATAATTAGCACACGACAAAACAACTGAAGATTGAATTGCCGCATTCCCGCCTTTTTATATATTTTTCTGTGGAAATCTACCAGTCAGTATTTTTTTTATCATTGAAAATGGTATAAAAATAAATTATGTAAATTAAATAATAATTTAGTTAAAAATAAATTAAAAGCATAAAGTCATGTTGCAAAACTGTGTAGCATGCCGATAGCATGCCAGAATACTTTTCTAACAGAATGGACCCCTCAATGTCAAACGTCACTTGAGTCGAGCAAAACAGCGTTTGTCATCAGACATTCGCGAGAAATTGGCGCCCAACGTGGGACGCAAATTGTAGTGAGGCTACAAAGTTTATCATCACCGTTTACTGTTACAAATTACGAAAGATACACTCGAATAAATTATTGTTACTGATTACAAATATTTTTTATTACAAATGAAATCTACTCCAAGATCACCTGGTGAGAGTAGCGAAGCGTTTTCGCAAATTTTTGATGACTGACCCTGTCTCGCTCGACTCATGTAACGTTTTACGTTGAGGGGCTTATTCTGTAAGGAAAGTAATCTGGATATAATTGTTGAAAATATTTTTTTACAGTAATTTTCGTTATAAGGTCAAATAGTTTAAATATTCTATGCAGCCATCCACGCCTATAGAAAATTTCGACATAGCTGAATAGAAATGCCAAAATATAAGTTGTCTCTTTTTTAAATAATTTAATAGCAAGGGAATCGTTTCCTGGGAGGAAAACACGAGAAAGGAAAAAATACTTAATGACCGTGTAAAAGTTGCTTATACATATTTTAAAGGAATGAATTAATACTATATTGTTAACAAAACACGCTTGTAAGTAATTTTTGACATGTGAAAAAAAAAACAAAAGGCGGCCATATTGCCTAGGCGGCAATGTCTACCAGGCCTGTGAGTAGAGGAAATTAGATTTTCGAAATGTGTGATCATGTCAGGATGTGATGTGACGAACATTTCTAATCGCATTTATCACAACCAAAATAAAATGACAACTTAGTCCCATGATTCTGTATAACATAACTAGCGTGCCCGCAGATTTGCTTGCTTCAAATTCAGCTTGGTACTACCTACCTATAGCCTTCCTCGATAAATGGGTTATTCAATACTAAAAGAATTATTCATTTTAAAACAGTAGTTTCTGAGATTATCGCGTCCAACCAAATAAACGAACTCTTCGGCTTTATAATTTTAGTACAGATTAAACTACAGGTGGTCTACTTTTTTACCTGTTCTTTCCACCCCTTCTTGGCAGCTTCATTTCTCTCCGTGTCGAACAACGCGACATACAGTACTGGCTCCGTGAGCTCCTTGTGCCGTTGCTTGAGGTAGCCGTTGACGTCGGTCTCCCTGTCGCGAATGTGCTTGGTCGTCCTGTGCTCCCACTCCATGTTGTCGCATAGGGAGTAGTACACGTCGAGAGGGCGAGGAGGCTTCGCGCAAGGGTCAGCCTGCAACGTGTATTGGCAAGTTGAAATCTGTAGATGTTTAAGCACCCAAAATTTGACACTTACAGACTAATGAAGATTCTTGATTCGACACTTACGGAATTAAGAAGATTAATAATAAATACTTTATTGCCAATAACAGGACATGTCCCAACAAAGTAATTTTTTGTATACACAAAATCTAAAATTAGTTTGTTAATTTATTTATTTATTTGTAAGTATATCTTGCTGGCTTACAGTAGGACACCAAGTGGCCAACAAGTCCAGTTAAAAAATCACAATAACAACATTATGAATAATACAATAATTTACATGTCAATTCATTAAAATATAAATTACTAAAATTAAAATACAAATTGTCAACAATCAAATAAACTAATTATTAACAATATTACTTAATCATGTCAATATGTAAGCAAATTTTGGCCCGAAGAGTCAATATCGTCATGCCGAGCGAGTATATTTCCGATCAGACGTATGGCACGGATTGTGGGTGCATGTGAACCGTACTGGGTACGTGTAAGAATCAGTAACCAAACGATTGCAAGTGGTTTAAAACTAGGCCTTATTTTGTCCCAAGTATAATTAATTTTTATTGTAGAATAGTCATAATAATGTAAAACAGCTGATGACTGGTGGCGGCGGCGTGGCGTTTAAGACACGAAAGTAACAAGGCGAAACCGCGACGCATAGTCAGGAACAAAAGGTCTATCCACACACATCCGGGCCGTCCCCGGGACGTGACCGGACCGTGTCTGTGGCAAGACCGGAGATCCGTGCCACGTCAGGGCCACCAACTTCAATCTGTACCTCTTAAGCACCATTTACGGAAACCAATATACATTATGACAAAACTGCAGAGATGCATATCGCTTCTAATAATAACTCGTCATTAATTTTATTTAATAAAACTCGGACGTGCACTGGTAATATCGGTGTACGGGCGCACGTCACGGTGTCGGCCCGGGCACGGAAGCTCCGTCGCCGGCCCGGACACGGACGTGTGTGAAAGAGTTCATATAAAAAGTACGCAATGATATTTTTTTAAGCCACTGACGGAACACGTCCCGTCCACGTCCCGGGCACGGCCCGGAAATGTGTGGATTGAGCTTAAAACGGCGAATCGAACAGAGGTGTAAATGGCATCTGAGTAGATTGGGTGGATCCGCACGCGACAGAGATAGCGCTACAGTTAAATATTCGCGTCTTGGTTTCGCCTTCTTAGTTTCGCAACGTAGGTATGCCACTGGCAAAAGGCGGTAGTGCACTTCCGTCGTGGCACTGTACTAGCGATACCTCCGAACAATTCTCCCGCGCTATCGTTTGTACGGCAAGCAAGCTCTGGCGAGCTTGTCTGCTCTTACGCGGATATTTAGCTTAGGCTATGGTCTCCTATAAACACCGTCGGTCGCGTACAGCGTCACGCCGTACGCTGCGTTTCGATGCTTACTATAGAAATGTACTGTTGTGGTCTCTTTCATACGCTGACGCGGGCGTGTGGACGCCTTAGGCTATGGTCTCCTATAAACGCCATCGGCCGCGTACAGCGTCACGCCGTACGCTGCGTTACGATGCTTACTATAGAAATGTACTGTTATGGTCTCTTTCGTACGCTGACCTGAGCGTGTGGACGCCTGAGCGTTGGATAAAGAAAAAGACGAATTATTGATTGAATCAGTCCAATGTTATAGGTCATTATACAATAAAAGTGACAAGGAACATGAAAATAATATTTATAAACACAAATGTTTTCAGCAACTTTTTCGTTAGGTGATATGGGATTAGGATGCCTTTTTGATGGCAGTTTTATTGCAAAAGCTCTAATATATGTTCGAATTGTTCTTGATTGATACAAAAATATTCCATAAATTTAGTATTGTTTTCTTTTAAGTGTTTCATTAATAAAATCTGGAAACATCCTTTCCTTCTCTTTATAAATAATCGGTGCCTTGTTGCCCTAAGTTTTCTTCATAAGCGGTTGTTTTATACCTCCTTTTCAAGTAACACAAGCGCAGTCAAAAGTGTCGCGTTTATATCCATTTTACATGACTCGACTACGCGCGAGCGCTGTTTGTCGTCGTTCGCGTATGAGATGTATTGACCGCTGACGCTATGCCTGGCGTTTAGAGGTCGATCGCAACGCTGTTTTGTGTTTACGCTGAAGTCGGACGCTGCATATAGCATTAAGGCTATGGTCTCCTATAAACGCCATCGGCCGCGTACAGCGTCACGTCGTACGCTGCGTTACGATGCTTACTATAGAAATGTACTATTGTGGTCTCTTTCATACGCTGACGCGGGAGTGTGGACGCCGTAGGCGACATTGAAACGCTTTGCGCCGCGTCTCTAGTTATTTCGAACCATTGCAGCGTAAACGTCTTATTTGGCGTCAGTACAAAATGTCGAAATTTGATAAAGAAAAAGACGAATTATTGATTGAATCAGTCCAATGTTATAGTACGTTATACAATAAAAGTGACAAGGAACATGAAAATAGTATTTAAACACAAATGTTTACAGCAGCTTTTTCGTCAGGTGCTATGGGATTAAGATGCCTTTTTGATGGCAGTTTTATTGCAAAAGTTCTACGATATGTTTGAATTGTTCTTGATTGATACGAAAATATTCCATAAATATTGTTGTCTTTTAAGTGTTTCATTATTAACATCTGGATACATCCTTCTTTCTTTCTCTTTATACATAATCGGTGCCTTGTTGCCCTGAGTTTTCTTTGTATGCGGTTGTTTTATACCTCCTCTTCAAGTAACACAAGCGCAGCCAAAAGTGTCGAATTTATACCTATCCATTTTATATCACACGACTACGCGTGAGCGCTGTTTGTCGTCGTTTGCGTATGAGACGTATTGACCGCTGACGCTGTGCCTGACGTACAGACGTCGATCGAAACGTTTACGCTGAAGTCGGACGCTGCATATAGCATTTTATAGGAGACCAAGGCCTTAATAGGAGACCGAGGCCTTAGGCGCTGCTTCTGTCGCGCGCGGATCCGCCCGATCTACTCAGACACCGTCTACACCTCCGCGTTGATTCGCCGTTTTGTTTGTTCGTCGCGGTTTCGCCTTGTTAGATTCGTGGCGGAGGTGTGCTACTGGCATTACACTGCATCGTGTTCGTGCATTTTTTCTGTCTCGCTCATACCACACTAGTACCACCGAATACACTTTTATGGTGTTGAAAGGTCGCGGTCACACCGCGCGGTGTTCATAACGAGGCCCGGACTGGCCGGGACAACGACGCAAATTAAAAAACCAATAACTTCGTAAATTCTCATGGTACAATCTTGATTATTTATTTGTATACAGTATCAAAAATTTTTGGGGTAAAATCTGAACTATATTTCTTATCAGTGCAGGGAATTGATTCTGCTAACGACCTTAAACAAACCAATTTTATATTTTGCGCAATTTTATTAACACGTTGTATAACTACTAGTCGTAGTCCGCGACTTCATCTGCTCGGACGTTGTATTGCCAGTTCGGCTATATCACGCTTTCCCTAGAGACCTCATTAAAATTCGAGATGAAAAGTAGCCTCTGTCCACCATTTGGGCTTAAGTTACCTCTATTCAAAATTATATTAAAATCGGGTCAGTTTTTGGTGTGAAAGCGTAACAGACAACAAATTTACTTAAGAATTAGGCTATCGACTATTACTTACGATGTACCCAGACGTTTTGTCTGGATAAAACAAGATCAAACCGCCAGTCTCGGCCAGGTTTGGCTTGATGAACTGTCTGGTGTCGTTCGTGACGAAGTTGTAAGCGTAATGGTACAGCAGCTCAATGGTGTTATCCTGGATGTGGAAGGTCTTCTTCCAGACATCGTCCTTGGCGGAGATGTCGTGGTTACGACTGTATATCTCCGTGATGTCCTTGACTTGACGCTTCGGCTCTGATTTGGTGGCTTCGCTGTATATTATCATTCGGGATTCCAGCCTGAATGAGTAGGAAAATATAGACTGTATGTATTGCATGTCTATTGATATTTTGATTGCAAACTACGTCACGTGGATAAATAAATATACTGACTTACATGGTGGTGAAGGCCAGGCCAGTTAAAAATTAGACGAAAGCTTAATATGTGAGCACCCATTGTCAAAAAATAGTGTCAAATTCTACTAAACAACAAACGAAAACTGATAACGATACACAATAAGAAATCGAATTTAATATTGGAAAATGCCTTGAACACTGTAAAAAATCTTAAATATCACCTCTAAATAATAATATAATCTTCCGTGATGTCGATTTCGTATTTTTTTAACGAGTGATAAATTACTTTTTTCAGAAAAGATTTTTTAGTTAGTTTTTTTGTTTTTACACAAATTTTTGTTAGAATGATCTAGTGTTTCAAAATCTATTAAAATGTACTAAACAGTTATAATATTGTTATTCGTTAACCTGACTAAGCGAAAATTGAAGATATGCAATTAACACAATATTAATTGAATGAATAATTTTGTGAACTGGCTTGGCTTAAGTCATAATTTTCAATTCAATTAAACACATTACATACGCTTGATATCAATGACATATCAATCTCTAGATGGTACATACAAAGTGTTTCTTTATTATTATAATATTAAGTATTAATTATATCATAATCATTTGGTACAGCCCGGCAAATAAGACCAGCAATGATAAGAAACGCCTTTCTTCACAAAAAATCCGTCACAAACAGCAACACTAATCTTTTCTTGCCACATTGAATAATCCTAGCTCAATTTCTAGACTTTTTTGACAATATATCAAATCAGAAGGTTATAAAAGAAGAAATAATATTTAGTTTAGTCTCTATAAAAATATTCTTTTATAAAACGCAAATATTTACTTTTTAAATGGATGGGGTTCTACTCCTTTCCTTAGTGTAGTTTGAATCAGATCATCGTGCCTGCCTATATGTATAATATATTTCATATAATATATATTTCTAACCTATCGTCTCTGTCAGTGTATATCTCTTCGAACGTGAGAGAAGAGCACACTAACTTCGTGAGGTGATCCAATCGGGCATAATAATTGAACTCCAGAGTGCGGACCCCCTCCACGGAGATGACTGGTGCGTCCATGGAGTACACGTGTTCTAAAACAAAAATATATTTGATAAATTTAGGACTTAGGATTAAATTATAGAGGCGAATCCTCTGTAGACAAGAAATCGGAGTGTCAGGGTGAAAGAATCGAAATTAATACCACTATCTAGGTCACTCGTGAGGTAGAACTTATTATGATAGCTTCTTCGTTGTAATTAATAATAATAAAAAACTAAAAAATAGTGATTTGTGATAGAAATGGAAAAGTGTTGAGAATATAAAGTTATTAATCATAGAAAACGGTTCTCATATGGTATTGTTTTTGATGCGAGTAAGATCGACGAGCGTTCGTCGGTCCCTGTTTGGGCACCAAGGGCGATGTATCATATTTTTTTTAAAGTTTCGATTGTAACAAAAAAAAAAGGCAATTTCAAGACATATAACAAACACTAGTGGCTATTACAATGCACAAAATGGTGCACAAGAAAAGTAGTAAATAAAATATATACTTCGAATTCACGAATAAATAAAGCTTCAAAGCTCTGTTAAAATTGATGTAGGTATCTGCCTACTATAAATCGGACCGATTCTATAACTAAAACGTACTGAGCGGGAGAAATTTTCCATGTCGTGAGAGTCGACTAAGAGAGCTAACCGCAATTACAGCTGAGCGAAGAGACTCTGGTCCAGCATTTGGGCGTACATGGAGTGAGGAGATTTAACAATCAATTTAACTCACTAAGCAGATGATCTTTCCTGCCGACTCCGAACACCTCCCGAACTTCTTTATTGACGTGGTCTATTTTGACGCTCTCCATTTTATCCACTCGGTTCTTGTAATATTCGTACCTAGAAATGGGAAGACAATTGTGATGTTTTACAATTATTCGTTCATTAATGTATCATGTGTTATGGGAGATAGGATATTCCGATAAGACAACAAATGTACACCAGCAGCAAAGGATTTAGGTTGTCTGACCTCCCACGCTTGAGGATGCAAGTTGGAGGACACGTCGGAGTCTCATTAACCGGCAATACTCGTTGTGGCTGCTCCGGGAAGGTTGAGGATAAGTATTTATATGAACTCAACATAACATTTTATGGAACCTAAGTCATCCTCGAGTGTATGCGCTGCATATACAAGGTGGTGCAAAAGTAATGCCATAATGTGAATGTGCCATAATTTTTGCAACTGGATTCAAATGTCATTGTGCCATCATTGGGCTTTGACATAGATGTTGTAGATCTATTTGGTCAGGCTTATGTTAGCCATGGAGAGGTACACACCTGAAGGATGTGGAATTATTTTTACTACTTATTTGACCAATTTTTGAGCCGAGTGATCTACCGTTTTGGAGATTTGAACAGGCCGTCCAGATCACCAGATCTCAGATTTCTTCCTTTGGGGCTTTTTGAAATCTTGCGTTAACCACAACAAACCACAAACCTTGCATGTATTGAAAGCTAACATTGTTGAGGATATCGCCAAATATTCCAGTTGTTTTGCGAGCAACAATTCAAAATGCTGTAAAACGAGCACAAATTGTGCATCAACTGCACAATTTGTGCTGTGGTGGTCAATTGAGCGATATCATTTTTTCATCTTAATGTCATCAAGTTTACATCTTCCAATAAACTTTTCATGAATACAGTGCTATTTTTTTTAACTTCTAACAAAATGGTAGGCAATTCACATTATAAGATTACTTTTGCGCCACCTTGTACATCGTATTTAATTAAATCACGCATAATTACAACTTGAATATAATTTGTTCAAAATCGTGAGTAGAATCGATAAAATTAATAAAAAATATAGATCAGATTTTATTCAAAATTAAATTTTCAACTACGCCGCTTTTTAAATTTACTGAACTCTATCGTCTTTGTCGCCGCCCGGCGCGACGGCTAGCGGCAACTCGTATCAGGCGCGCGACCATAGTTTCAAAGCAAGAAATGCAACAAAACAGAATAATGGACATATCTGCGTAAATAATAGAAATTAATTTATATAATTTTATAATTCATTTATAATAAATACAATTGGGGTGTTTAAGATTTTGCATCAGTTATCGCGCTGTATATGCCCTGCCGACCAACAAACGTGAATTTGGCACTCCTACGCAAACCGCACCAGTTTGCGTGGGAGTTTCAGAAGCACATTCCGCATTGGTTTAGGTTATTTAAAAGGACATCATTCTCTTTAAAATGAAGCTAATATATCAGCGTTTATGGCTGGAATGCAAGTGGTAAAAGCTTCTCGAATTTACTCACGTAATCAGGGGTACCGTTAGCGCGTAGTCTTCAAATATCTTGATCCTCTTCACGATGCCGTCGCGCTCGGAATACGGCGCGAACTTTTCCAGCAGCACCTTCTTGTAGTGGACCACCTTATGACTGCCCGGGTATCTTTGTTCGAAGTCTGTTTGGGAGACGACCGTACGCAAGTGTTAGTACTTTGACTGTCATGCAATGGGTGAATGGTTGTGGCTAAAACAGTCAAATACCCGGGGATCCCTGGGGGAAGCCTATGTCCAATAGTGGGCGTTTCTTGGATGAAATGAGGAAGATGATGTTGATGAAAACACCCAAATCAATGCAAAATCCCGCCACCAACACAAGTTCACTGTCAACATTGGCAAGTACTGGACAGCCTGCTTGCTTTCGTCGGCAATGGCAACCAGTTCTAGAATTCGGGTTTTGCTGTTAAACTTGATTGCTACCAAAATTATTTAAAATTAAGATGTAGTTTGAAGTCTTCGAAGTAGCCATTTTTGTGCAACTGCGTGTACATTCAATTATAACTTTGTGAAGATTTTCTTCCACAGCTGTTATTGGTTCGTATAGTATACCTAACTAACTATTTAATTTATTAAAAATGATATAAAATTGTACATTTTCTCGCATTGTCAGTGTTGGTCCCACTTTAAAATTTGTTCAGTACGATGATCTTAACAAACTCTTTAAATAACATCACAACTTATTCAGACACCTTATATACCTACAGCTGTATAGTTTGTCGCAAAAAGGTTTTCCTGATAAACTATAAAATCCAACCAATACTGGTACGATTTACCGTCAGCACTTATATCCAGCTTCTCGACCCAGCTCACGGGCATGTCCAGATGTTTCTCTGTGTCGGCGGCCGTTCGCTTGTCACTGGCGTCAATGCCGACCATCACTCGACGGTGGCTCGGCTCCCCGGCGAGGAGGTGCTCCCAGCACGATAGATCAGTCAGGTCATAGCTTAACGCACCGAGACCCTCACCGCAAGGCTGTAGGTTGACCTTGAAGAAGAGTTATGGAGGAATTGTACCAGAGACAAAAGTTCTGCCACCGGAGCTTATCAGTAGCATCTTTTTAAACCAAAACAAGTGAAATGAAACTATTTTTATATGAAACATTCACGGTACGAAACATTCATTTCAATATGTCAAAACCAAATTATTAAAATTTGAATGTTACCTCGTTTGGAATGCTGACCCTCCCTGAAAAGAAAGAGTCAGAAACTCTGGGGTACGGTAAAAGAGTAGGTATGGTTGTCGATTTAACCAAAAGTTCTAACCGATTTTCGGTTACGCCATCTCAGCAGGGACTATAGATATCTGTGCGAGAGATGTTATAGGTTTTGCTGAATTTTAGCAATATTTTAGTCGAGCGCAAAAGCCACTGTGTCATCTGCCGTAGACTTTGCCGTAGACCACGACATTTAAATTTATCTGCAAAGCGTTTAGACATTTATTTGTTTTTTGTTCTATGGTAAAATTACTTATTGTTACCTATCTTGTTGCCAATGTTTAAAACAACTTATGGACACTGAAAATTGCAACACAACGAAAAATATGCTGTGAAAAGTTTTCTGTGTAATACAGTAACACACACCACAAACTTCATCGGTTGGAAACTGGACAGGTGTAATTTATGAAACTTTTATATTTATTTCACTCACATAATAGTTTTCATTGTTGTACACGGATTCGAGGTATTGGTACTGTTCCGCGTCCGTGGGGTAGCTGTTGCCCTCGCTGGGCTCGACGAAGAAGGGCTTCTCCACACCCATGGAGCCAGGCAGCACGAGCACCCAAGCGTGCGTGCGCCAACCGCCGATCGAGTCGAAAGGCGGCTGCTCTAGCTCCTATCATTCAAACCAAATCACACTATACTGTATCATCACACAGAGTAGTTCCAGCCCTTAAAGAGGTACCCCCACAAAAACTCATTTGCTGATATTTAATTGAATGACAAATAAAGCGCGAACCCCAATTCGTCTACGCTTCTCCTTCTCAACTTTCTCTAGCTCCGCCCGGGCCCGATCTGCCTCCTTCTGATCCATTTCCTTGCAGTACTTCGAGGTGAGATCTGGGAGGGGCACCAGCCTATATCGAGGTTCGTCCTCCGGTGGCGGCGGCTCTTCTATTACCTGATAACATACAGAGAAGACCAATGTGTTTTTCGAATTTCATATGTATATTTGCCGACGCTCCTACGGTAAGGGAAACCATCAAAACAAACACCCTGCATACATCTGCAAAGAAAAAATATTTTACAAATATAAAAACCGACTTCAAAAACACTGAAGAGTTAAAAATAATGTAAGAATAGGTACAGACAACATCACACGGGTTCGACGCATTTGGCCAAAAACTTTAACTTTTCAGTGTTTTTGAAGTCGGTTTTTATTTTTTGTAAAATATTTTTACCTTTTTAGTGAATGTAATCTTATTAGTGAATTTTCATGGGATTTTCTCGATTTTCATGGGATCTCATCATCAGATCCTGACTTTGGTGACCTTGGGATTGCCCCAGGAGTATACTCTATAGAATACAAAAAGAATTTTGAAAATCGATCCACAATTGGCGGTGTAATCGCTTAACATAAACGCAAAAAAACATACGCATCGAATTAAGAACCTCCTCCTTTTTTGAAAAGGAGAAGGTTCTCCTTCTCTCCTCGGTTAAAAATGTGAAGTCGACCAATCCGCACTGGGCCAGCGTGGTTCAGTAAGGCCTAATCACACTAACATAGGGTAGTCTCGAGCCCTTTGGTGGGGACGTATAAGAGCTGTGATGATGATACAGACAAGAGCAGACAAAGTAGACTATTTCTATGTAAATTGTTTATACAATTATGTTGGTAAACAAGCAGGCTGCCCACCTGCTGAGGGCAAGTGGCTACAAGTGCTTATAATACATGAAGTTCCTGTAAAACGTGTAAATCTACAACTTCCAGAAGGACCCAAGTGTACGTTGCCAACTTTTGACATAAGATGTCAAGTTACAGTCCCCAGTATTTTCACAGGCTCTTACAAACCGAAACAGCAATGCAAGCACAGGTGCTTTGTGGCTGAAAGATGTCATCATCATTATAATATCCGCGATCTATATGAATGTTTAAAATTTGAAGTCCACTTGGCGAGTTACAGTCTAGCCTAAGTAAGAAGGCGTAGGCTAATCCTCCACGATGTACTGGACGGTTTGTGTTAGGTGCTCACAGTCGCAAGAATCCCTAGTTCACCACCCGCTCCACGACACCCCATTTATGTGTGTGGTAGTTGCACTTGGCTACTGTACTGGATCCAGTTGACGGCAGACAACACCTCACTCTGGTCCTTTAATAGGTAAGATAGAAGTACACCTAAATTGCATGTAATTAAAAGAATTGGACCTGCCTGCTTAGACTTTAAAAATGCTAAAATAATATAAGAATACGCACAATACACACAATATCAGATTTTTATTTTGAAGTCAATGCCAAATTTTAACTAACTACATAATTAAATTTAAAACGTGACGTACCTTTTTTTTTTTTTATTGCAGAAAGTTGGCAAACAAGCAAACTGCCCACCTGATGGTAAGTGATTCGCAGCAAAACTGCAACCCCCACAAGAACCACAGTGTACTTTGCCAACTTGTGACACAAGATGTAAAGTCACAGTACCCAGTAATTTCACTGCCATATCTTACCCTTCAAACCGGAACACAGCAATGCAAGCACTGCTGCTTTGCGGCAGAAATAGGTAAGACGGAGGTACCTAAGCAGACGACCCTGGTACAGAGTCTCCCTCCAGTAGACTCCGTCTCACGTCTCATCCGGCTCATCCGGTCTGCGGACTCACTATGCGGAATCTGAAAGCGTGACGTACCTACCTTGGTCTCAAGCTGTAACTGTGAACATACGGTGTGGTATCTAATAAGGTGACGTGCATCGGTCACAGACTAAATAGTTACTACCTCTTTTCTGAAATTTCCGGATATACGGTGCGGTATCTGACAGCGTACGTACGTACCTCTGTCTCTGACCTGTGTTTCTGACATAGAGTGCGGTATCTAATTGCGTTACGATCTCAGTCTCATCCGGTATCGCGAGAGATACATACGGTGCGGTATCTGATTGCGTTACATACCTCGGTTTTATCCGGTATCTCCAGACATACAGTAGGTATCTGATTACAAGGGATGCGATGTCAGACAACCTCCTTGTGGTGCACCCTGGGCAACCCGGCAGATTCTCTGCCGCGGGCTAATAGTCTGACGAGAGGACCCCCATATGGGTCGTGGGTTGGCCGGGTTCAACCCGGCGGGCCACTTCGTGTGGCCACCCGCTTCATGCGGGGAAGGGCGAAGTCCCCTCTTCTTATGATAAGAAGAGGTGTGGCTATCGCTGGAAGCCGATCCCGGCGGCTACCTCTGGTGGTAGTAGGGACGAGGCGAGTTTCTCGCCATGGCGCTTCGCGCCCGTTGGGGATTTCCCCGAGCTTCGGCTCACCCGCGCGGCGGTGGATCCAGTGGGATCTGCAACCCGTTACCCGCACTGAGCGGGCCGGGGGCCCGGCGCACTGAGCGTCGGGCCGCGTGGAAGACAACCACAATAAAAAACCAGTTGCGGGGTGTAGAGCGGCGCAATTCTGCGCCGTTCCACAAAGCAGCAGAGCCAGGCGGAGAGTCCGGCAACGGACATGTCACGGGCAGGGGGTCAGCGGGAATAAGGCCTGGCTGTTGTCCCCTTCCTTCTGTCTTGTGACGGACGGAGGAGCTGCTGGGGGGGTTTTTAGTGGGTAGGCCCGGGCCGGGTACGGTCTGGGGAGTCCCACATATCCTCGTGGTTTGGCTCGACCACGAGGAATGCGTGAATGCATTTTCCCCCCTCCCAAAAAAAAAAAAGGTATCTGATTACGAGGCACACCTCGATCTAATCCGATATCTCCAGACAAACGGTGCGGTATTTGATAGCGTGCCGTATCTTGGTCTTATCCGGTGTCTCCGGATATACCGTGGCGAGACGTTGTACACATTGGTCTCATTTCGTATCTGGAATGGCATCTGATAGCGTGATAGCGTACCTCGGTCTCATCTGGTATCTCGGGACACACGGTGCGATATCTGATGGCCATGCAGACGTCGCGTGCGGCGCACCCCACGGCGACGTACGCGTCATACCCGGCGCCGACCAGCCAGGAGACGAGCACGTGCGCCAGCTCGAACGGGTTGCCGCTGCGTCTTACTATCGCGGTGTACGGGGACATCAGGCGTTCCGGCTGCAACGAACAAGATTCAAATGCTTATTTATTGTTTGCTGTCAAATAGTACCTAACGGGACTCGGAGTGCTGGGAGTTTTTACAGGTCCATTATACTGCCTTGACGTTCACGTTTGCTAAGTTAGGTACTCTTACCCCAAATGGAAGCTAGCAATTTTGTCGGCAGTATTTGCTGTTCAAATATCATAATCATTCAATCTATATAAATAATATGAATCGTCGAAACGAATATACGCGCATAACTTCAAAATGAGTGCACCAAATTAGTTAGTTATTATTTTGTTTTGTTCATGTCAGGACAAGGTTTGTAAAGATTTATTTTTATTTAAATCTAGCATATTTTTAAAAATCTCATAATATGAAATGTGAGCGAGTGATTGGGACAGAAGACTGTGAGATATCTTCAATATATTAACAAAACATTGACAGATTGACGGACAGAAATAGCAAAACAAGTCTTTCAGCAATTTCGGTAATATTTACAAAAAAAAATATGGCGGTACGAAGTTCGCTAGGTCAACTAGTATGTAATAAATATATCAATTACAAAGAAATTGTGATACCAAAGAGCAACTATTCAAAAATTCGTGACGGGTGACCAATCACATATTTTTATACAACTAAGTTGGCAAACAAGCAAACTAGCCACCTGATGGTGAGTGGTAACAGTCACCTACAATACATGTGGCTCTTGTGAGATTCACAGCGAATCTGCAACCCCCAGGAGAACCACAGTATTCATTGCCATATCTTAACCTTTAAACCGGAACACAGCAATGCAAGCACTGCTGTTTTGCGGCTGAAATAGGTAAGGACCGGAGTTTTTTTTCCCAGCAGTAAAAGTACTATGCCAATTGTGTAATATAGTATACCTGCGATGCGATGCAATGAAGTTATTTAAAGTCCAACCGGAAAACCAAATATACAGATATCAGCGACATCTAACCATTCGCGTGTAGCACTGCTGTAACAGTTGGTGACTAAGCACATTCACCGGATGGGGGAGTAAGTAAGCACATTCATCAATAGTTACTTGCGAAGTTAACAGATGGCGCTGTTAGCAAGGAAGCAATGACACCACAATAAAAACAGGGTGAAGGTCGCCGTCGCCGCCCGTATGAAGTTCAAGGTGCACATTTACATAATGTTTTCAGGTTATTACATTTTGATAAGCGGTAAGGAGACTGAGTGAGTGAGGTAACGGTTCGGGGTTTTTAATTTAGTCGGTTATATTATAAGTTTTTATACTATGCAGTATGCAACGAAGAGGTTAGTTTCATAAAGTTATCCTACGGCTCTCCCTGCGTCCTAACGCGTTAATAAACGCGATAATTTCTTATGTGTGTGTGAATATTGGTTCCGGACAATTTGATAGGTTACAATATGATAACAGGTTGATAGCAGGTTTCTTAGTTGTTGAGAGGAGCGTTACAAACGGTACCAAAAAAATAAGAAATTAATTAAAAAATGTGTTTGGTTGGTGGAAGGGCTTCTGAGCCTGCCTGGCTAGCTAGCACCGTCTTACCTAAGTTTGTCGCCATAATAACAATGTTAATAGCATTGTTGTGTTTCGATAATAAAAGATAGCCATTTCCCCAAGTGAGCAACAACTAAGAGCAGTGGACTCGGCACTTGCCTTCCAATCGGGGGGTCGGGGTTCGAGACCCGCCATGTACCAATGTGTTTTTCGTTTCGAATTTCATATGTACATTTGTCTGACGCTCCTACGGTGAAGGAAAACATCGTGAGGCAACCTGCATACATCTGCGAAGAAATTCAATGATGTATGTGAAGTCGACCAATCCGCACTGGGCCAGCGTGGTTGACTAAGGCCTAAATCACCCTAATATAGGGTAGGCTCGAGCCCCTCGGTGGGGACGTGTATGGGCTGTGATGATGATGATTTCCCCAAGTAATGAGGAGTCCAGGCGAAGCTCGCTTCTACCTTCGGCCTCATCATCACCAAGAGCTTCCCTGTCGTATGTAAAGAAGCCAAATATGACATTCAACCCTAGTAAGATGTCATCTCAGTGAATTTAATTGGTATAGAGAGACAGCCTTCTTTGTTTGCTCTTTGGTTTCTTAAAATGAACATTGTCGTAAAAATAGAGTATTTTTGTATCACGATGAAGGATTTTTTTCAATCTTTTATTAGTCTGCGTTATATCGAATCTAAAGAGAACTCTGCAATTTCAGCGTGTTAGAATCATTTAACTATCGCACCCTCACAGATTAGTTAACATGAAAACTAAGCCCTAAGTTACTTAAACTTTCATATGTATGTAGGTACTTATTATAGAATATTTGTCACTGAACAATCTCTCGAAATTGTCCGATCCGAATTTCCTACAACCCATAAATCATCGATGTCCACATCCACAAGTGAAGACAAAGCGAACTTGCTAGATGCGCGAAACGAAAACTTCGTTTGTTTTGGCGCGAATATCATAAGCGAAAGGGCCGGGGAGGTAAAGGGGGCGAGCCGGCGCCGCCCGTCGCCCAACAAATTGAAACCAAACTTCGGAAACAAAGTCAGCGCGCCGCAACTTTTACAACTTTCGCTCTCGACTGAGTAAACTTTTGTGCACTTTCACTATTTTTCGTTGCCTACAGTTTAGTTGTTAGGTGCGCTTTGTTTTCATACAGACAAAGTGTTGCAACCGTTCAGAAGTATCGCGGACTTTGACAGTTAATTTTATATACGAGATCTATGCTCGAGCTGTATTTTTATGGTGCGTTTTGGTGGCGTTAGATTGGTTTAGTTTTACTAGGGCTTCTAACAGGGAAACGGACAATTTTTTAAATTTTCTTTGGGCAGGTTACTGAAAAATATTTGACGTGTTTTTTTCTTTTTTTAACGTTACAGCAACTCGCGACGTTTCACTGATTTGAAATGTTCCATGACGTCATACGTAGGTAAATTTCCTACTGACTTGTGACGTAGCGAACCCTCTTAATAACTGATTATCTGACAGACTAATTATTAGATTTCGGTTTTTCAAACTCAGTACGCACCCCTAGTAAGATGTCCGAGTACTTTATTGTCCAAACTGATCCTCTCGCCGCACCGCTCCGGCGCAGGCGGTTGGGGAGGAGGTGGCGAGCGTTCCTGAACGCCACCAAATCCCCTAAACAAGCCGGGGATGAAACGGCCCGGCCGGCTGACAACCGATCGGGAGACATTTTTCACCCCTGGCCTGCCCGTCTGGTGGGTCGAATTGTAGCATACTTTTCGCGGTCGCGGTGGGTCGAATTGTACCCCCCCTCCCCGTAGAGGTAAGACCTGGCGCTTGCGTCAGGCCTACCCTCCAGGGGGCGCAATCGGGGAATGGCTAACGCCAATCCCGATTGTGTCCCTACGGAGGTAGATGTATCTGAAGGGGTTTAAGCCAGGTATGGGGTTTATACCCGAGTCCAATAGCATATCCTTGGGGCGGCCCTGTCAGCCGAACCCCTGTTGAATCCATAACAAGATCCTCTCCCCCTTAAAAAAAAGGTAGTACAGTACTGATTTCTGGTGAAAATATGCATTTTTTTACCGCTTTCCCCCTCCCTTTTAAAGTTAAAGAATATACGAAAAAAAATCTAACAAATTTTGCGTAAACTTCAAAACTCAGTGGCATTATTTGTGCATTTTTAAATTTAATGTAAAATGAAAACAAAACAAATTATTTCCGTATTAATAAATATTAATGTGACCACAAGATTTCCGCTCTAATATTTTATTGAAAATTGACATTATCGGTAGCGTCGGTGGACCTGTTTTCGGGCAAGACCCTCACTTAGAAATTATAAATGCCAAAGTTTCAGCGGGCGCGGCTGAAAGGATTTGGACCGAACTCTGGACAGTTCCCGTAATCCCGGATTAACCGTTAAGGTACTTTTGTGTTTGGACAGAACACCCAACGCGCCGTTTTTGTTCGGTGAAAGGTGAAAATAAAGGTGGGTCCTGTCAACAGCGGCCTGTTAAGGCGAGTGCACATCCCAAATAATTCATTGGACTTTGAAGCATGTCATCACGGATTTGACTAGATGGAACCAAATTACTATACAGTAGGTAGCATACAATGAAAAAACAACGTTCGCTATGCCCGATCTATACAAACTGGTCACGGCAAATATTGTTTTTAATCCCACACTACCTCAAAGTAAGACGTCTCTCAGCTCTATGGAGATTGTAGTTTGATATGGACAACCGTATGACGATTTGTCATTCACGTTACGAAATGGGATCAATTTTTTCTGTGAAATGCCCATGCTGTATCATTTCAAGTAACGATTTTATATGTTTTTAGATGAGACAGTGTATGATTTATGACACTATTGAAAATAAGTTCATGGGTTATATTTTTTTTAAAAGAACCATTAAGTATAAGTACTTTGATTTTTGTATGTAAGATCCCAGAACCTGACTTAGTGATAATGAGAGCAGTATATTTTCAAAACCTACCTATACCTACTTTTTCGAACACAAAAAGAAATTTCAAACCAGCAGGCCAATTATGGATCTTTCATCCTATGAAATGGTATACATTTGTGAAAAAGAAGTCATGAAATGCTGCATTTCGTATTACCGATCTCCAATGATATCATCAATATGGCATAATTTCAATGATGCAATCATTTTCATGTATTTTATTGTGTTTGTGGTCAATAAATGTTTTCTTTCTTTCTTTCTTTCATTAAATAATGAACAAATGATCAACAAATCTGACCGGAAACAATTGAAAAAATACAGTCGATCAAAATTTCCTTTTTGTTACAAGTAACCTAAAATAATAAGGGTTGTATCGCCGTGACTTCAGATACTTACTTCAAAACGGACCGCTAACAATTTGTGTCTAATTTCTGATCGAATTCAAAAAACTCGAATGATTTGAATACAATCAGATTACCTTACGAGCCCAGCCAAATACTTTATTTATATTTAACATAGAGGAGCAAAAACTTTGATATGACATTGTGACACGAATTACAGGATTGTAATTACGATGACGTTATTAAACCGATAGTCATTTTACAGCGGTGATTGTACCGTTAGCTTAAAAAAGTTTAGCTTGAAAAACTTAAGTTGTTCAATGATATTTGACGTCGTAAAATTGTTTGATTCGTCGGTCTCGGTCGGCACAATTGAAAATTATAATATTAATTAATTTGTAGCTCGTTAGTTAGGAAAAGAAAAACTCAGTGGAGCAGTCCCATAGAAAACTACACAGTCAGACACACTATGACAGCGAAAATCAATAGAAAAACTTAAGAAATTCATACTATACTAATTTTCGTGTGTATGTAATTGTATCTTCTACCTGCACTATGGCATAATAAATGTACTGCATATTCAATATAAAGAATTATTTGATTAAAAAAGGAGTGCAGTATCTTTTCACACCATGTGTAGCTGTGTGCATGAAATCACAGAAGCAATATCCCCCAAACTATCGCAAGGCACATGCACGGCAAGCAATAACGGTCATTTGTAAGGAGAAATCTAGGTTACCCTGACCCGCGCGTACATAGCTCCCCGCACGTATTCATAGTAGGTACCTACGTATCTAGTACGAGTATAGATAGATATACGAGTAGTATAGATATACTCGCTCCAGTCTCAGAATACAGGCACCGCAGCCCGTGCAAATTAGACTCCAGCACGCTCCACGCTTTGAGTTAGCTTGACCAAGCGTTATTCGGATTTCCAACAAGACGCCCGCACTAGAGTTGCGCACCTGCATATTGTTATCGACATTATCGATGCGGGCAATACTAAAGTATCGATTCGAGCCGCAGCCGGTTGCGGGGAGGGCCGCGAGCTTCGGCGACGCGTACAAACGCCACTCATGCGAAGCCGCGCTGTGCCTCTAATTGAATACGTTGCGACGATTTTTTATCGATATCGATAATTCTGTTCAAAATTTCTTTTCCTTGCGGCACAAAATGTTCGAACGTGGTGCGGATTTTTAAGAAAATAGTTACCTTTTTATTGCTATGCGTTGAAGTTTCAAATTTTGTAGATAACAATACTTATAACTTTAATAGATTACGACGAAGTGAGAGTTATAACCTCGTTTTAGTATTGTGATGGCTACCACTATCTTAATTTTTACTTAAATATTATCTATTAAGTTAGCAATAGGATATGTTGTCGAAAGTGCCTACTTGGGTATGGGGTGGATGAAGTAGTTAATCCACTTGTAGCCCAAATATCCAGCATAGCCTCTTCCCGTAGTCTTTCCGCCTTTTTGGACGCATTTAGGTTCAGAAAGGCTCAAAACGCGGAACCTGAAACAGGTCTATCAGTTAAGGATCAGCTGGGACTTCACCAAGGGTATGGTCATCATGTTTATATGCGCGTTTGTTGTCAATCCACCAGATGAGTGACTAGATCAGGGCCATATCATTCAGTCAGTGGTCGAGGTGGCACCTCCTTGGGGGAACAGCATGATTTGGTATACGGATGGATCGAGAATGAAATTTGGTACAGGAGCAGGAATTTACTGCAATACCACCAATATGAATATACTGGAGACCACATTGGTCGTATTGGGGCCAGACTCTCATCATACCCATCGGGAAATAGAGCCTTTTGGTCCCTTGCCAAATCGGTCGAGACGAACTTCTGCCGGCCATCACTACCTACGCAATGCCCTTTCAGAAGCCTGATTGATCACTGGCTCACACCGCTAAGGATAAGGCAAATCTATTTGCCTCCCTTTTTGCGGAAAACTCGCACCTAGACCCCACAAGCCAACCTCCACCCACAATACCCTCAAGCAGTTCCGCAATGCCGGAGATTCGCATCCACCAGAAGGAGGTTCTTCTATCGCTGAGGGGTCTGAATGTGAACAAAGCTAGTGGCCCAGATGGAATTCCTGCGGTAGTCCTTAAAACTTGTGCTCCCAAGTTGTCTCCTGTTCTCACACGCCTATACCGTCTCTCTCTGAGCACCGGTCTAGTTCCAAGATCTTGGAAGCTTGCTAATGTGCCAGTCAGCCAGTACCCAAAAAGGGAAGTCGTGCCGACCCATCAAACTACAGGCCAATAGCTATTACCTCCATTCTCTGTAAGAGTATGGAGCGTGTACTGAATGCTCGTCTTATTGGCTACCTAGAAGGCAACGACCTCCTCAGTGACCGGCAGTACGGTTTCAGCCAAGACGGTCTACCGGGGACCTTTTAGTGTATGCCACACACCTCTGGAGCGAAGCGATTGAGCGGTACGGTGAAGCTCTCGCGGTTTCACTGGACATCTCAAAGGCATTTGATAGGGTCTGGCACGACGGCTTGCTTAGCAAGCTTCCTTCATATGGACTACCCCCAAACCTTTGCTCATGGACAACTGATTTCCTGAGGAACAGATCGATTAGGGTAGTCATTGATGGCTGCTCGTCTGATCCCTTGGCTATCGATGCCGGAGTCCCCCAGGGATCGGTCCTCTCTGCAACACTTTTTCTGCTACACATCAACGATCTGTGGAAACCCGGTATCTTTGGGTACGCAGACGATAGCACAGTTGCAGAGAGATATATGTCCGATGCTAAGGCTGGGAAGACCGAAATTGAGCTGCTCAGAGCGAACATGGTGGAACGCGTGAACTCGACCCTGCAAAAAGTTTCGGATTGGGGGGAAGCTAACTGAGTCGAGTTCAATGCCTCCAAGACCCAGGCGTATCTTTTCAGCTCCAAACGGAACCCGTTCAACTTGGTTCCCACATTCCGAAGTGTAACCTTGTCTTTAACGGACCATTTAAGCCTAATGGGCATCGACCTCTCACCGAACCTTAA
Organism: Schoenobius gigantellus; assembly: GCA_963935595.1. Taxonomy (NCBI): domain Eukaryota; kingdom Metazoa; phylum Arthropoda; class Insecta; order Lepidoptera; family Crambidae; genus Schoenobius; species Schoenobius gigantellus. The sequence continues at coordinate 7,620,573 of OZ012557.1, forward strand.
CTTTGGACGTTCTATTGAGGTGAAGGCGGCTTCTGCAGCTAAAAAACTTGGCATACTCTCGAAGGTTAGGCGGTATTTCACGCCGGGGCAGCTTCTTACACTTTATCAAGAACAGGTCCGGTCGTGCATGGAATATTGCAGCCACCTTTGGGACGGCTCTGCTAAGTACCAGTTATCTGCCCTTGACTCGGTGGAGCGCCGGGCGAAGAGGTTGATCGGTGAAGACACTCTGAAAATATCAAATTTCCAGAGTTTTGAACATCGCCGCGCAGTGGCCCGTTTATGGGTTTTTTACAGGCTACATTTCGAAGAGTGTTCCCAAGAGCTGTTTGATCTTATTCCACCATCTGCCTTTTACTACCGAGGCACCCGAAGAACGGCAAAGACCCACCCCTATGTAGTAGAAATTCCACTGCTCCGCACGAAGCGTTTCGCTTCTACTTTTTTAATGCGTACTGCAAAGGAATGGAATTCTTTGCCGTTCTCTGTGTTCCCACCTCATTACAACCCGGGTCTTTTCAGGACTAGAGTGAGTCGGCACCTAATGAGTAGGCACGCTCCACCTTAGTCCCCACCTTTGCTTACCATCAGGCAAGATGAGGACAAGTATCTACCCATAAACTATATACAAAAAACGGAAATATCGACTAGCATGGGCAAGCTAGCCACTGTTTCAAGCCGAAACATACGCTATTCTAGCCTGTGCTGTGCACAAGAGAATCTAGACAAAGGTTGCAAAGGCTTGAACATCTACATTTTTTGGTGACAGTCAAGCTACGCTCAAAGCCCTCTTGTCACATAAGGTGGAATCTAAAGTAGTGATGAACGCAAATCAAGTGCTAAGCAAATTGGGTAAAGCCGATACGGTTCGGCTAGTTTGGATAACAGGCCACAAAGGTTTCGCTGGAAATGAAAAGGCTGACTAACTGGCCAAAAAAAATTAGAAATACTGCTGGTGGGACCGGAACCATTTGTCGAGATGACTCTCAAAATAGTTGGAACAGGCCAGACAACTCAATCACAGAGGAGGCACCATGAAGAATGGGCCAATCATAAAGGAATGACACGCCAAGCTCTTTATGTATGCACTTTAAGCATAGAGAACTGGCTTAAATTTACATTGAGCTCGAGCAGATCCCAGGTTCGCCTATTGGCAGGTGACTTAACCGGCCATCTTGGCACCAGCATTATGCTAACCCGGATGGGACAAACTAGTTCCAAAATTTGTAGCGCTTGCAAGGAAGAGGAGGAGAGCATGAATCATCTTCAGTGCCACTGCGATGCTCTACCCTACAAGAGGTTCGATGGCCATGCCACCGAAGGACATCACAAGTCTCATGGGCACGATATACTGGACTTAAGGTGGTGATGACTTTTAGGAATAATCACGGGGAAGCACAAAAAGAACGTAGGCTTCTTATGCTGAGCCGCCGTACACTTAGATAAGGTAACCTTTCTTCAGCCACTAAGGGAAGTTGAAATTGGCCTACGCGTGCACATCTCTTTCTACTTTGCCGTCTGCGTTGGAACGGGGCAGCAAGAGGGCATTCTTTCTGCGCCACCTCCGCAGCATCCTTCTGTGAGACGACATTTTGCAGATAACGAACAGCGTTACCGTTCCGCTGGTCGCTATCTTTTTGGCAATGTTGACCCAGCCCATGGAGTTAAAGCCACCAGCCTGGGCACTCCACTTTGATGTTCTCGCCGACATTGCAGGAAGACCGCAGTGATGGGATTGCGGCGTATCCACCCGAAGTGCGACATATTGCAGGTAATGACCGAAACAACCAGATAGGTCAAAATCAGGACGAAGACATGCTTGGGTACCACTAGATCTATTACAAAACCATGACCATTTATTACGAAACCGTAACATAGCTCTGTTCCTCTAGTCAATCTCCATCTATAGTTTCACCACAGCTACCTATTCGTCGAGATAAATAGAGTCGAAAATTTATACATTTTATGAAAATTAACCTAGGTACTAAAGTATTATTAATGATGTTGAGCTAAAAAATTAACAATATGATGAAACGTATGACTTCTAAAACAAATGTAAAGCATCTGAGTGAGCTTGTTTGAGTATTATCTTATTATGAACAATTTGTACACAAAAAGCAACAGATCCATCATTACTGATTTCTAACATTATCGTTTAACTACACGTGTCATTCAGTTATATCCGTACTTATAGGCTTTAATAAGCGGACGACAAAAGGACATTTTTTATCGATAAAATAGGGCAAAAAAACCTTTGCGAACGACCTCCACGCAACAGGGCTCTCAAGAACGGCAGTCCGCGCGAGTGATTTGCACCACCCGCCGCCAGCGCCGCGCGGTCGCGACGCGGGCTAGTGATGTCACATTACTTATTATTTTTTATCGACATCCTCAATTTTTTCATCTGAATTCAAACACAACGAAACATCTCAATCGAGGTCGTGATTAGTTGACGCAAGTTGATGGAGCTGTATCGAAGCTTAATTAAGCTGTGGGCGACTGGCGAAGGTTGTTGTAGGTCGTCAGTTGTTTGCGGCGATGACGCACTGAGCCAGCGGGCACCGTCTGGCGAGTAAACACGTCCACTCGTCGTGCGGGGAGCGTCGGTCGCCGGCAAACAAAGGACTGTTTTTGTCACGCGGCGCCGCCCTCCCGCCGCGAGGCCCTGAGCCGCGGCCGCGAGTCAGCGATCGATATCGCCAGCTCGAGATCTCGGCCTACGCCGCCTCGCCGGCCATTTGCCTACCTCGACGCCTCGGGCTCGTGTGTACATAGCCACCCGCCACCCCGGCCGATACACCCCCGCAGATTACCGCCTACAAAGCAAACTTCATTGGTACGTGCATGCAATATGCGCAAGGAGCCGGCCCAAACGCCCGACCTCGGCCAGATTGCTTTGATACCGTGCCCATACATTGCACGCCGACTCAGCCAAAGGCTCTATGTGCGTCTTGGACCGCAATCACAGTAATTACTCGAGATAGGCGGCGAACTAGCCTGCGTTATCTATGGCGGCTTCGAGACGTGAATTCGTACTTAGTTTCAACTAAATTGGGATCTAAGCACTTTGTGTTGCTAACTATTTATAAGTAGGTAGGTATCTAGAGTAAGTTTTTGCACTGGGCTTTGTCTACAATTCACCAGAATATATCCTTTATTAACTAGGTTAAACTTGGATTTCCCATACACATTTCATCACTTTAAAGAGCTATTTTCTCGTAAAGAAAAAGTAACATTCATACAGTGCAATATCCATAATATTTATTATATATATTTATCTAATCATAGGTAAACTTAAAATATAATTATAATCACGCTCAAACACTCAAACAGTTAAATAAACAATTTGTGACTTTGACTATTGTGAAAGTTGTCTATCAAAAACCAATCTCCATATTATAATCAATATAAGATAAGTACAATTAACCAAAACGCATGCAACGCAAACGAGAGCCAGCGAGCCGCACGCGATAGCGCAAAGAGGATTAATTATAATTAAATCGGCGGCGGTGGTCGCCGAAATTGACGCGGCCGCGCGCCCCTCGCGACGAGCGAACGAAAGAACGCGTGACGACACGGCAAACGTGCATGAATAGGGATCGGGAGGCGCGGGCGGGGGTCGTAAATCGGCCAAGTGCATGCGACCACCCCCCGACGAAAGAGGGAAAGTTGCCATTTACATGCGACTGCCGAAACTTCGGCGCCGAACAACCCTGCAACTCCGCCACAAGTTACAAGTGTAGGGACATATCTACGGAAACTTCGGTGTAAATGTCGCTTTACTCTGCCGAGCTAAACTGAGCTGTCGCCTACCTACGAATTAGAACGGCATATGTGAACTTCTCGTGAAATGAAATAGTGATAGATAAGGTGGAACAGTGCGAGGTTTGGGAACAATATATACAAAATCTTTTTAAAGATAATAGACCGGAAATGATAGAAGAGGAAGAAAATAGTGTCATGTCAGGACCAGAAATCATTAAATCTGAACTAACGAAAGCTATACAGTGTATGAGAAATGGTAAATCGGTTGGCCCGGATGGCGTGTATGCAGAGCTTTTTAAATTAATTGACGATGATAATAGACCGGAAATGATAGAAGAGGAAGCAAATAGTGTCATGTCAGGACCAGAAATCATTAAATCTGAACTAACGAAAGCTATACAGTGTATGAGAAATGGTAAATCGGTTGGCCCGGATGGCGTGTATGCAGTGCTTTTTAAATTAATTGACGATGAGAACATAGACTTGGTTTTGAAACTTTTTAATCTCATATATTAATCAGGACGAATGCCACAGGAATGGCTGAAATCCAATTTCCTTCCCTTGCCTAAAATGATCAATGCTAAATCTTGTAACAACCATAGACTCATTTCATTAGCCTGATAAGCCATGCGCTAAAAATATTTCTAAGAGTTATACACATGCATATATACAACAAAATCGATGAATGCATTGGAAGAACACAGTTTGGTTTTTGCAGTGGTCTTGGAACCAGGGAAGCTCTAGTAGCAATACAGGTACAGAAATGACTAGAACACCAAAAAGACGTATACGTGTGTTTCATAGATTTTGAGAAAGCCTTTGATAATGTAAAACATTCGAAACTACTAGAAATTTTGCAAAAAGCGAACATTGATTCAAGGGATAAACAAATAATAAGAAATTTAAAGAAGATGTGAACTTCAAAAAACATATTATTGGTAGAAAGATTAGTGTAAGAATGGTCGTTGTAATTCATAGTACATGGGACTATTACGATTACGTTACCCGGCACTGCTCAAAAATGATTTTCAAATATATCTAAAAATGGAAGAAATATTTAAAACTAGCTTATGCCCGCGATTTTATCTGCGTGGAATTAGTAATTTGGGTAGCTTAATATTTTTTATCCAATCTGCTTATATCCTTCCCCACAGCTCAAGCTATCTTCGAAATTTCATCTAAATCGATTCAGTTGTTATTGATTCCCTATACAAACTTCCACCCCTCTTTTCACCCCCTTAAAGGATGATTTCTGCAATAAAAACTATGTCCTTTCCCGGGATTCAAACTATCTTTATACCAAATTTCATCTAAATAGCTTAAGCGGTTTAAGCGTGAAGAGGTAACAGACTGACAGAAAGACTTTCGCATTTATAATATTAGTATGGATTGGAAAACCCTTTCATACGTATTAAGTTGTTGTTTTTCACAGTGGCAGTTGATTCCGTCACTTTTACGAAATTGCAAAACAAAAATCTTGGTGCAAGCAGCACCATAATTATATACGGTGTTACTACAAAATGTTTTTAAACGCTGTCTAACTTTAAAAACTGTTTAAACACGATGCTCTATCTATCCCTTTAAAACAAATGAAACAGCATCATGTTTAAATATGTTTAAATGAACTTTAGACGGCGCTTAAAAACTTTGTAAAGTTAAAAAGTTATGTAACTCTAGTTATTACCCGCGACCTTGTATGCGTTGCAATCAGTTATATCGCCAATTTGATTATATCACGCCTTTAAAATAAATGAATAAATTATGCTTATGACATTGGTTCGGCGGTTAATGTAAGAAAGCGTAGGTAATAGACAAACAGACTGACAGGGTTACTCTCGTATTTATCATATGGGTGCGGATATAACAATGTTACGTTAATATAAGATAAACACGCAAATCACCGAAAGATGATTGGTGATGTTCAAAAGCTTCAATACATTTTTCGAGCATTAAAAAGAAACCGTTGCATATTCTGCGAAATGTGCCTGTAAGATGCCTACATTAATCACATTGGATACAATATAATTGTATTAATAAGTGTATTAACCGAACTATTGCCACTAAAAAGTGGTGTTAGTTCGGGTAACCGGACTAACGACCGGACTACTACCACTAGAGGTATCTACTAGTATATTGAACTAGCTAGTATTCAGTTATATTGCGAGGTCGTTTATATGACGCATTCCCTTATTAAAATTTGGGATAAAAATTGTCTCTGTCCTTCCTCAGGGCTTAAGCTATGCCAAATTTCATTAAAATTAGTTCATTAGTGCAGGCCTGAAAGCTTACCAGACAAACAGACATTTACTTTCGCATTTATTATATTTGTAGAGAGTAGTATAGACTACCTGCAGAATATCTCAAAGCTTACAAGACAGACATACAGAGCTATTCTCGCATTTATAATATTTGTTAAGAGTCCAGATTGTTTAAAATAGCTTATGTTGAAAAATTAATTCAGTTAATTAGTGAGACATTATTGTATTTAATGCACTTAAGATTTTCACTTTAACCTTCACCGTGAAATCGGGATAATGGTGGCACCATTCAAACAAGGGGGAGTTTCGTAGCGAACGCAGAGTTCGTAACTGTCTAGTAACAGTCGTGATCAGCAAGTTTTATCCACCTCGTATTTGTTAAAGATTGACAAAAAACCAGCTCTAAAAATGACTAACACAACATTTTCTGATTTAAATTCATCCAACGATTTTTTAAATTCTATCACATTTGAAATATTTGGTTTTAAACCTTATTGTGTGCATGTCAAAAGTAAGATATAAGAAACAGAGGGCCTATTACCGATCTCATGGTTTTGCAAATGATATATGATATCTAGTGCAAAACGAAAAATACGATTTCCTTGACCGGAAATTTTTGATCATTTGTTCATTATTTAATGATGACATCATTGAAATTATGCCATAGTTATGATATCATTGGAGATTGGTAATACGAAATGCAGCATTTCATGACTTCTTTTTCTCAAATTTATACCATGTCATACGATGAAAGATCCATAATTGGCCTGCTGGTCTTTTCATAAACCTAAAGTTTCACCAAAAATGTCGTAGATTATGCTACGGAAATATCTATGCTACGACCGTAGATCGTAGTTTTATTACGAAAAAGCTACGGCCCAGCCGTTGGCGTAGCATGAAAAAATAATTCGGCTCAATTGAGAGTGCTTAGGCTAGGCGAGATTGTTTCCATATTTGTAGAGTACCAAAATAACGCAGCAGACTAAAAAAGTTAGTTTCAATGGAAAAATATAGAGCCAAATTGTTTTTACAGGAAATGTGATAACTAAAAAAAATTAATTGTGTTTGCTTTTAACTGAATTAAAATGAACACGGTTTATTTCAATTTGTTTCACGTTATGGCCGATATCTAAAAACTAAAAATGCCTAAAAGTCGAAAATGTGACCTTAATTCCTTAAACCTTAATTAATTTTAATCATCACAGCTCATATACGTCCCCACCGAGGGGTTCGAGCCTACCCCATGTTAGGGTGATTAGGCCTTAGTCAACCACGCTGGCCCAGTGCGGATTGGTCGACTTCACATACACCATTGAATTTCTTCGCAGATGTATGCAGATTGCCTCACGATGTTTTCCTTCACCGTAGGAGCGTCAGACAAATGTACATGTGAAATTCGAAACGAAAAACACATTGGTACCTGGCGGGTTTCGAACCCCGACCTCCCGATTGGAAGGCAAGTGCCGAGTCCACAGCGCCACCGACGCTCGTTTTAATTTTAATTATACTAAAGATTTATTTTTAAAAAATACGTTGTTATAAAAACTATCATTGGTAATTTTACCAATTTGCTTAAGAAATTCTCGTCATGATTAATTCTTCAAATATTTGGATTGCATCGTAACTGGTTGCTCAATCATTCATTTTTTTTATTTATTCTTCGAAAAACTATATGAACTTTTACAAAACAAAATGCAAACCATACGTTTCATTTACTTTGTGATCGTTTCTTCAGTTCTTTTTGGATTGTTTTAAATTAAAATTTTCTTCTACATAAAGATCATATAAATTTTAAACTGATAATACTTTTATCAAAATACTGAATGTGTATTTTGATAAAAGTATTATCAGTTTCAAAATCTGACTGACACCAAGAAATCGCGCCGAGCACTCCAATTAAAAATAAATCAACCAATTAAAAACTAATCCCGACCCTCAGTAATAAGATATACGGGCTACTGGATGAGTTAAGTACCCTGTGCGCTGTGGACAGACGTCCTGTAGGTATCATTAGGATTTCAATTCAAAAGCAGAAACGCGAATCGTACCTCCAAATATATTTCTCATTGTTCATATTACTTATAAATTTTGTCTATGAAGAAAGTATAAGCTTTCTATCTATATGCATTATATGTGGAGTGATCCAATTTTAGTAGCAGGTAAACATTACTGATATAAAAAAATCTCTGTGGTGCAGTAATGAGACCAAATAGCCTCGTAAATTGGCTAACTATATAGAATAGTCACTTTAAATGTTGCCTTATTTAAAAACGTGCCCGTGTATATTTAAATTATTGAGAAAAACACAGACATGCGACGAAAACATAATTATCACATCATTAAACCAACACTCCATTATATATTCGCCATTATTAACCAATTGGAGATGTCATCGCCATCTCAACATGAACTTTACTATTTTATGATACTACAAAACGAGTGTCCAGTGGATAACGTGGCACGCAATAATACAGCGAAAAACAAACAATAAAGATCTGAATGAAACGTGTACGTAGACGGAATCTGAATGAATCGCAGTTAGCGAGGGCGCGCGGCGTAAAGCGGCGGACCGCGGCCGGGAATATTTTAGAGTATTTCAATAAAGGCGCGACATCTTTAATCTAGGGATCGGGTAGGGGCATAAATCTTGCAGGTCCGGAGCGAGGTTTGAATCATTTAGCGCGGTGCGGCTCGAGGCGCGCGACTTCCGTCCGGCACGTGCGCCCCGCCCCGCCGCCCGCCGTGCGGCTGTCTTGCCGAGACAAAGGGGCCGTAGGGCCGCCACAATTCTAACGTACTATCGATGAACTTGTACGTGTTAATTAAATTGCACAAAACCTCAATATAGTTTGCTAAGAAGCGAGAGTAGATTCGATTCGACTAATAAGCAATATGGGACAGATTTTATCCAAAATTATATTTTCAACTCTCTGCTTTTTAAATTTATTTAACTCTGTCGTTTTTACCTCTTATCGGCAGCGTTATGGCTAAGCGGCAACATCGTATTCGTAGGCCTATTTTTACGCACCTTCTGAGTGACGGCGGAATTAGGGCATTAGAAATCCTCCATCGCCGGCCTACCCTACGACGCCACATCGCACTAGCGAGGAGATCGAGTTCACGCTCTCGCTCGTGACGCTCCTTATCGTATTCTTAGGCCTGCGACCATTAGAGTTACAAATTTGCAAGATATGCAACAAAACAAAGATTTACATATCCTCGGAAATAATCCACGAGGTTTAATTTATTAAATTATATAATTATTTTATTAATTAACACGTTGTATGTTTAAGAAATATCGATTATGTTTTTAAATTAAAGTCAATATATAACATCAATTTGTTATTACTTATTCTTTTCATCATCATCATTATCGCTATAACTTATCTACCTCCCAGTAGCCCAGTGCTGATTCTCTCCAATAACGAAAAGGAATTGGCAACCAATTACCCTACTGTATTCCTATTGTGAAACTAGTGTAAGCTTGATAAGGGTATATATACACGGTGTTTCAAAATAACCAATAAATAATCAATTCTTTATCGAAAATTCATTATTAAAATGTGTTTACACGTAATGTCATTCAGCCCAAAATTTTCATGTAAAACATAGACATGATAACCAATAAATAATACTATGATTTACATGAAATTTTTGGGTTGAATGACATTACGTGTAAACACATTTTAATAATGAGTTTTTGATAAAGAATTGATTATTTATTGGTTATTTTGAAACACCGAGTATATATATCTATGTGTATTTGCAGTTGTTACTAATTGCCCCGCCGCTCGGGATCGATATCGTAAATGAGCCTAGTAAATCTATTCAGCACAATCAGTCTATCAAACTGGTAATTTTAACACAAATTGTGAGTAAATGTTCTCTCAATATAAGAAAATACTTTGAGATATTTGCTTAAACACTACACCCATCATAATGGAGGACTTTATTTGAGTAGGTACCATGGCAACGGCTTAATTGTAAATGCCGCGCCGCGTCGTACATAATAGGCCGGTAATGCGAGATCGCGGACGCCCACGGTATTCCATTGTGATCAACTCGTAATTATTGGCTCGCAAATTGAACGATATTTTCAACTCGGATTATTCTGTTCCAGGTGGATTCATCGGACCCAAAATAATATTCGGCGCCATTGTCCTATCTCCGAAGTGACCAACGTTGACCAATATTGAATGAGTTCCCCGAGGGTGGCACGACAAAAGACTTCCTCTCGATAACAGTCGGAGGACATCTCTAGCGCACGACGTCCGAGCCGCCTCTAATTTGAATTCACGGAGACTCCGCGACGCGTCCGCCGCGTCGGCCGCGCCCGACTTAATGAATCGCGAGGGGGGTGGGGTGGCCGCCCGCCCTGGGCCCGGGGGCGATCGGACGGCCACCGCATCCTCCACGCGGATAAGTGACGCCCGTGTTGCTCCGTACATAGCTACCTTATGTACTGAGCCACATAGCGACCGGCCTCTACCTACGTAGCGCTCGCCAAATTTATGTCCCGCACATGTCTGGAGACCGCGGCGTACCTTCCGAGGGATTTTGCGTGTTTACGTACAAACGGCCACCGCAGAAGATATTCGAGACGGAATTTTGCGTGGACCCTTATTGATGAGTTGCCTGGCCGAGACCCCTTTAATCTCTCCCGGGCGGCCCCACCGAAATCAGCACGGTTTCCATTAAATCATTAATTCCTTTTACGTGGACGGACACGTTGTACATTTTCGCTGGCAACCCGTTTTTATCATAATTGGTTGGAAATCTACCCCCGGACGGACTTGGAGGTGATGCGAACTAATTTGCATTTAATACGAAAGGATGTTCCCAAGTTGCGGCTGTCGCCGGCGGCTACGCGCGCTGCTTTGTTTGCAGTTTTCAAATCTAAGTTGATTGTAAACAAAAACTTGCTAACGGGCAATTATGCAAATGTCTCTACCGGGATGACCAATCAAATCGCAGTAAATTATTCAACCGAATACCTACGCTTCGGGCAGATTCCGTTCGAGCTATATCGATACATTTATTCGTCCATTGTGCCACAGATGGGAATAAAGGTGCAAAAGCCACAAAAGGCTTTGCATCTTTAAAGAAGTCAATTTTATTTATTTTATAATTAATATCTGCTAAGATAATAATTAACTCAAAAGCCAATTCTTTTTCTTTTATCATAGCATTCGATAAATAACATTGTACGAATAAGTTAAAGTAGATAATCTTAAAAAAAGTTTTCATATTGCTGTCTAACTACAAACACACTTTATTCGTAATTATTGAACAAAAAAACAAGCGGAGATAATAAATAGCACAGACACGACACCAAAAAGTATTTACCTATGGAAGAAATCTCAAAAATATGAAAAAAAAAAATCCCCGCTCCATATTATCATGTTACGAAAGGACGACAGTTTCGTTAGTCTGTTGGTACACGTGACGAAAAAGCGAGCAAGTGGAAAGCATTCTCAGCGTGTCGATGTCGGCGCGGCCACATTCCTGAGTGCGCGCCCGAAACAAATGTCTTATACGAGTTCTGCACGACGAAACGAGAATCGGGGCGTCTGCTCCGCTCCGCAGCCCAATGGCTCATCTAATGTCGCTTTTGCTGCAGCTTGAGCTGTTCGAGACCAGACGGCGACAACGGGGTCCGCAATAGTTTCGTATTAGTAGATATTCGCAATAGTTTTGCATTAGTAGAATGATATGAAGTTTTGGACGATTTTAGAGAATGAGACTGGGTGTTGATCGGGAGGTCCGGGGTTCGATTCCGCGTGGAGCAGAAGTTTGCATGGTTAGGTTGGTGTAAGACTTTCGAGCCCTCCTGGCTAGCTACCACTGACTTATCTTAGTTTGTCACTATAATATCAATGTTCATAACATTGTCAGTCAGTTGCTCTGAGATCCAAGTTAAGCTCGCTTTCAACTTTAGCCTTATCGTCAGTTACCATCAGATGAGATGAAGGCCAAGAGCTTCCCTGGTATGTTAAAAATAACTGCATCAGATAAATTCCACGGAGAAGTGAATAACGACAGCGACAAAGATCAAATATCTTGCTTGCTTTCAAATTTAAGTTTTTTAGTAATATTAACTTAGAATGTTCCAAGATATCTGTGGGCCTAACTAGACAAAAGCCATACGCTTATTTTATCTCAGTCGTTCCGCAGAAAAAATGTATGGAGATGACATTAGCTGCGGAAAAAAAAGCGTGAGGTTGTCACAAGCTAATGTCATTTCCATACATCCTGCGGAGCGCGAAAATAAGCGTGTGGCCCATACTTATACATATTCAAACTAGGCTAGGCCGTCGACGTGGTTTATAAGCGGTCCTCCAAACAGTAAACACGCTGCTCCAAGTTTAATCGAAAAATCGGCGGGATCTAAAACATCGTGCGTCGCGCCTTTTCTTCGACAAGTACCTTGCGTTCCTTTGATAAAGCTGCCTTTCGCCGCTAGCAGGTGGTTTTACGAGACTCTATAACGGTGTTTCTTTGTACAGATCGACTAAAAAAGCACTCGCGATCGACTTTTTGAGCACCGCTGGTCTTCTAGGCCCACTGCGCTGCTGCGCTGTCACCTAATGTCGCTTACGCTGCCAGTTGGGATATCCCGATAAAAGAGACCAGACGATGACGATATATTTCTGAGCTTAAATACAACCTGCTTATTTCATACTTCTTCTAGTATTCTGACAGAGAACTGATGTGGTTTTTTTATTTAGTAGGTACTCGACGTTTTGTGTTTCTCTCTACCGGTTACCCAATAGACGTGCATGAAGAACGGCAAACTTATCTTCAGAAGAAACGAGATAAGTATCTTTATAGAAAATTAAACACAACGAATGATTAAAGGAAAATCAATATTTCAAATGTTTTTTGTAGCATAGTTTTTAACACCTACTCGTACATCCGAACACTACCTATGTAAAAGCTACCTGCTAGTTTCATACTCCCTACTGCCTTAAGGCACGGAATTTTGGTCACGTCTTGTGCGATTAAAAAAAACTGCCAACTGTTTGGCTACAAAAAAAAATAAAGAAAATCTTGACTGGCTATAAATGCACAGGATTTTATGTAGGTGAGTGAAATATAAGCGGCTTATATTACTGCGTTTCGTGTCCCGTGCTTTGGCCGGGAGCTAGCCCCGTTTTCGAACTTAATAATCACGCAATATCGATCGTCAAAGTCCGCGCTTCACTAATTTACCCACGGTCGTATAGCGGGGATCACCATGAGTAATTCCGAAAACCATACAGAACCGACAGCTTTAAAACATGTCAAAGTAAATAACTCTAGTAATAGCATACGATTGCAACCAAACGCTGAATATTTAGTCTTGTCGTCTGTCGTCTTAGTCGTGAGGTTTTGTTGACAAAAAAATGCTATTAAACTAGCTTTTGCCCGCGACTTTGTCCGCGTTTGTTTTATTGATTCCCTTTACAAATTCTCCCCCCCCCCACCCTTTTAACACCCTTTATCCTAACCCACAACTCAAACTATCTCCATACCAAATTTCATCTAAATCGGTTCAGCGGTTGTTGATTCCCCATACAAACTTTCACGATCCTTTTCTCCCGCTTAAGGAGTGATTTCTGCGATAAAAGCTATCCTATGTTAGTCTTCTGGTTCTAAGCTACCTCCCCACTAATTTTCAACCAAATCAGTTCAGCCATTCTTGAGTTATAAATAATGTAACTAACACGACTTTCTTTTATATATGTATAGATTCGCTTTTCAGGCACTTATTAATGTTAAGCACAACACAAAAATCCATTTTTAAAAATACATTATTATCATTATTATTGAAAAACATTCTTGTTTAATTAGTTTAAAAGTTACTTTTAAAATTATAAATTACAGTAAACACGAATTACAAACAATGAATTTGATGAAAAAATCTTCAGATATTTTGGTAAATTTTAAGTAATCTTTAGGTGAATTAAACGTAAAGAAGATAGGCGTTTGGAACCACGAAAAAACAAGTTATGCTGGCGGTAGGACCTCAATTAATAATGATCGTGCGCCTGCCGATAGTCATCATCATCACAGCCCATAAATATTCCCACCGAGAGGCTCGAGCCCACCCTAAGCTAGGGTGTTTAGGCCTTAATCAACCACGGTGGTCCAGTGCGGATTGGTCGACTTTACATACACCTTTCAATTTCTTCGCGGATACATGCAGGCTGCCTCGCATGAGCTTCAGATAAATGTACATATGAAATTCGAAAAAAGAAGGCCAGTACCGAGTCCATAGCGCCACTGACGTTTCGCATCGACACTTCGATTCGCCGTTAGTAAATTCAGTATTAAACAACTTATTCTGTACTAGTAAATTCTGCACTACACAAATAATTCTGTATAGTTTCTTAATCATTGAGCGCGGGTCCCGACGCGAGGGCTGCCTCCGCGTAGATAATACGCTGGCCGATGAGAGCGAGGGTAGATAATTCACACTGGGAAAAGATATCCGAGACATGGATCACATAATACTAAAATTATTGTATCTAAATATTAGGTCACGGTCGTGACTCGTGACGTGTGCGCTGAAATATTCATATTCTTTTATAATTTGCATAAATAATGCATATGTCACCTTTGTTCAATTGTAAGATTACTTTCAACAGCTTATACGTATTCATTGTGTGTCAATCTCATTCACAGTTGTATGCAATAGTGTTCTTCAGCCTATCTATGCTTTATGACGAGATTTAATCACTAAAGGTGATTAAAATTAAATCAACCTCATAGACATTTATGGAATACTAGCTGAACTTAGTTATACCTTGTTTTATCGATCAAGTAGGAGTTTAGTGCACTATTGTTTTCTTCAGCGAATTGAAGTAACTCCAATCACAATGTATGACTGTGTGTATTAGTGTTTAATTTCAGCTAGATTTAACTAAAATTGTCAAAGTACGAGAAATATGTTTCGTCATGTTGAAAAATGTGACTTTTTTGTATTACAGCGTTTGGTAATAGTGATCCCCATTACAAAATTATCCTATCTTCTTCCGTTTATTAAGTTCCGTGGAATTTCGGGTTAACATGTGAGCTTGTGTGTTTTTCTGGGTCTCCCAACTACCTATTTACATACCGAGTTTCACTGCATTTTCATTGCAACTGAAAAATGTTGACTCTACCTTTCAATTTTTTTCAATAGTGTTTGATGTCTATTATTGAATAAAGATTTTTCAATTATAATTAGTTCAGAATGTAGTGTCAATTACGTGAAATTGTAACAGTCTTTCTCATTCAAAATATCAATTCACCTATTTACAAAAATAATAATTCAGGACTTAATAAACCGTAATATGACTGAATCATAAATGGAGGGCGAAATGAAAACGGACCGAAAACAAGCAACAGGTAGACGTTACACGGTACTTTATAGCCACGGCAACACTCGGACATTTATTGAGTTAATGTCAATTTCTATGATTGTATCTTGATAATAATTTTCTCCGTTCGTGTATCTATTTCTTCTGTGAGACTTATTATTGAGAAAATACTTCTTTGGTTACTGGGAGAAATGTTATCTTAGCGGTTGATAATATAAAGATTGTTTATTGTTTAAATTCGATACGATTTTTTGTGCCGTTATTGATTTAAAGTAATTGTGTTTATCTGCCTTTGATTTTAGTAAATTGAGAACTATATGATAAGGAATTCAAATGTGATGAACACTATTCTTATTTATTAAATATCCATTTAATCTTTTGTAATTTGCATTTACAACTGTATAAAAATAGCTTTTTTTATTTACCTTTCAAATGTTAAATATGTTTATTTACGCTCTAGTAACGACCGATAATGGTTCTGGAAATAGGTACAAAGTCGAGAAATAAGTTTATCAGTGTTTTTAGTCGCAACTTTACCAGCATTGCAATTTAAGCTTTTTGTTACTTCAACAGCTTATGTCAAAACTAGATATGTTTAATGTTTTTATGTTTACATAAAATATAAACTTCTATAAAACAAAAGGTGGTTTATTGCCAAAGTGGCAATATCTAACCTAATCTAAGAGGAAAGCTAACATAAAATCTTAATGAAATGCATAAAACCTAACGGATAGAATTTTGTATGAAAAATATATGAACAAAATACACATAAGTAGATACTGCATAATAAAATTTGTCTTATTTCATAGAAAAATTCTGAACGTAATATAAGGAGCGTTTCGCGGTGAAAATATAGCGGTTCAACAGGTGCATTGTTATAAGGAGTGACAGTGAGATCCCGAGGGAGTGCAAACGTGCCTCCCAGCTGCGCGAGCGCCTCTTCCCTAGGCCCGTGCGTGTAGGATATCGATATCGATAAATTTATTTCTGTAAAAAGAGCTTCTCGATCAACACGACAAATCTCTAACGTTGCAATAATGTGACGGTAACGTCAATTATGAATTTCCTGAATGTATAAACTAACATTCTAGAAAGACACTTCTGAAGCTGACAATTCATTAAAATATATCATGAAATCTTCTTAGATTATAATTTTAAATGCATGTTTGAACAAATGTGAATGGTAAAATGTACACATATATATTATTATAAAGAGGTAAGATTTGTAAGTATGTATGTAACGGATAAACTCAAAAACTACTGGACCGATTTCAAATATTCTTCCACCATTAGAATGCTACATTATATCTGATTAACATAGACTATAAAATTATTTTACCTACGGGAAAATATAAAATTCCCACGGGAAAACAAAAACAACGCGAGCGAAGCTGCGTAAAGTAAAGCTAGTGTAATATAAACGGCCCGTTCCAGATAAGGATTTTTAGCCATAAATATCAACATTTTTAGCATCTCTGCGTTTCATTAGCCGGTGATGCTAGTTTTTCTTGCTGGTTGTCATGCGTTTCATTTAAGCATTTTTAACACGAAATGCTAGCATCAAATACCCATGTTAGTAGATGGGTCCTCTGATACCACTTTTTGACAGCTTTCAAATTTGACATTTGGAATCTTTTTTCATGAATCAAAAAGGATTTTCAGCGGATTTAAAGAATTTCTTGAAAGATATTTATAGTATTAGCCAATTCTGATTTATATTATTAAAAAATTTAAGTGGCTGGACTAATTAAGTGAGGTGTCAAAATTCAGCATGAAAAAACAGTACCTTGCGTTTCATTTGTAACAATTAGCGCGGCTAAAAATGTCAACATTTCTTATAAGAAACGCAAAACGAGGCTAACATCAGATGTTAGCCTCAGAAAGTAGCAGTGCTTTATCTGGAACGCAGGGAAAGTTAGTGTTACTGCGCGACAGGATCGAAGGCGTAAATTACAGTTTTATAATTTAATCGACAACCGCCAATCGTATAGATTTGGTAATTCTGTCTAATAAAAATCGATTTATAATACGCTTAGTAGCGTATATGCCGAGTGGTCGTCATGGCGATGATTTGATATTTAAGTATTATTCGATTATAAGAGATGGTGGATATTAGAGTTTTCGATAAATGGTTCTAAATGATCTAATATCTACTTGCAATGGATTTCAAATTGGCACTGATTTGTCAATTTTGTTTTTGTATCGATATCATCAACTCATGCCACTGCGCCCTCCCGCGGCCGCGGTTTCGCGTGATAACTCCTCAGTGGCTCGGCGATACGATCTCGCGCCTGCGCCGTGCGTGACCACATCCTGTCCCTCGCCGCGCCGCGCCGTCATGTGCGTGCGCGCAACGCAACGCGAACTTCCGTCAGCGCACCGCCGTGCGCTGACCGCCGTGCCGCGTATCGATTAACGTGGACAACGTGGTTGTCAGACAATGACGTTGTTTTTTTTTATACCACGGATCGGCAAGCAAGCATACGGCCATCTGGTTGAAAGACGTTACCGTAATCCGAAGACGCCTGCAACTATAATATTAAGTCTCTTTCTCATTGCTGAACCTCGCCTGAAGACTATGATAATATATTTCTTCTCTATTTGAGTTACATAAATACTCGTATCTTATGTAGCACCTCAACATTTAATCATGTTGTATAACATTTCAACATAAAATAAGACCGTACATTATTTATACATCACTGCAGTATGATAACGCCATCACGAATACAGTTACATACTCTTAAAAATAATCGATACAAATAAATAAAATTGAAGTGTCTGTTTGTAATGTCAAATTTTACTAAATGGGTATGAATGTTTATCGGGTACCAATAACAAAAACACAATTTTTTTTTTCTCTGTCTGTCTGTTTGTTCCCGCTAATCTCCGGAACGGTTGGACCGATTTTGACGGGACTTTCACTAATAGATAGCTAATTATATAAGGTATAACATAGGCTAATTAAATAAGGTATTTTTTTTTGCCAAAACTTACTTCTCCACGCGGAGAAAGTCGCGGGCACAGCTAGTATGTAATAAATATCAGCTTTTTTTATAAAGGCATTTTGCCAAAATTTTACTAAGTCAGAACTTTAAATAACAAAAAAAATCCCTAACTAAATTCGTTTAAACATTTTCTCGTCGTTAAGCTCGCAGCTAGGACTGAAATCATAGCTTTAAGTATGTGCATACATAGTCCATGTCAAGGGGGCAAGTGGTCCGTGTGAGCTCCTGAATCGATTTGGGCAATAAATTACATCGGCCGCGTCAAAAATGACCGGCGGGCGTCGGTGCGTGACAACGTGAAACTGCGTGGAAGACGAATGTGTAATAGTATAATACACATTATATTTAGGGTTGCGATGCCTAACAATCGTTAGTTTATCGATAAATTACTCCGAAAACCGAAGATGGAGTCACCACTTTAATTTGGCTTACGGCATCCAAGTTTGGAACAGCGTTTCGTTTCGAGCTATCGATCTTTACGCAGAGGTATAATTGCAAAAATCCGTAAGGGATCTCTCGCACTAGGCGTCCACGATCACAAACAGTGGCCGCATCCAACCAGGTTAAATAGAACCATACGCGCACTTGGTTGCAGCGACCAAAGAGATAGTCAACTCAATGAGATAGTAGAATTTTGAAAATCGGTCCACAAATGGCGGAGTAATCGCATAACATACATACAAAAAAAAACATACGCATCGAATTGAGATCTTTCTCCTTTTTTGAAGTCGATGAAAAACATACGCATCGAATTGAGAACCTCCTCCTTTTTTGGAGAACTAGGATGACTTAAAATGAAACTTCTTTCACACTAAAGAGTATTGAAAGAATTATTCCCCGGCTCTTAACGACCTATTTGTTCAGGACAGGAGTTATATTTCGCACTATAAGCTTACCTGAATCACTCAATGATGACTAGGATGCAAATATTTGAATATCTTCAGAAAAAAACATAAAACGCGTTGGACGTGCCGATGAAATTGTAAAGGTTCCTTCGATTTTCCTGGGATCTCACTATCAGATCATGACTTGGTGACAATTTCACCATCTCAGGAGCACACCCTTTCGATTACAAAAAGAATTTGTAAAATTGGTCTTAAATTGCCGGACAAATTGGTCGATTAAAAATTGAAGTCAAATTTGTGTTAGTGAAGGACGAATAACAAATTTATTTTAACTTGTATTAATATTATTATTCTAACACAATGCATAGACCTTAACGAATTTAACGTTTATCAAATTAGCATATTACCTAAGTCAAACATAATAAATTCACAAGAATTCAAAAAACGAGCATAAAAATTCTTGCTACTCATGTTGAATAAAGGCCAGTCAAATATTCTTGTTACATACAACGGCAATATTTGGAACACTGGAGGCATCAGATATCTCATAGCTACTCGAAACTAATTAGCAATATTGCTCGCGTGGCTGTTGCTGAAAAAACGCTTGCACCGTCGCATCGAGGCTCGCGGGTGGCGCATATTTTTTAACCCTCCCCATTCGGCTCTTAGCGACCCCCCGTTCGGGTCCTGCAGGCCCTCGCGGGGTGGGTTAATTAGTCGCGAACGCGGTCCGGCTCCACTCTATCTAACTTGCTTCCTTCTTTATTTGCCCACTTGATACAAATGTGGGGCTTCGGCGTAGTGGAAGGGGGGCGGTGTTGCATACGTACTATGTATCTACTAAGATGATTAAAGATGTCGCACATGAATGTCATTTTTGATAACAGTTTACCGACATGTTGGTATTTTCATTTTTAACATACTGAATTTGATAACGCAGATTTTTAATTGAACGAATAATAAAAGCTTTTATAAGCATTATAAAAAATAACTTTTACATTATATATTGAGTCCAAAAAGTACTGAGTACGTTCGCAACCAGTATGTAGATCGTAGAGTTCTGTGGTGCTTTAGGCGACCCCCGTAGGCGCCGATAAAAATATCCATGGTTGTCCAATTATATAAATAACTGTGTTGTAAGCGTTTCGTGGGTAGACCAGGTATAGTAATATTTGCTGCAATACCAAACATTGCAATACTTTAGTACAGTTAGCTCTATTATGGCAGCCCTGGTTAAGATATCAAATCGATGTCTATATCTGGCGCCCAACGCGGGACTTGATATAAATCATATATGTATTTTTTAAAGCCAAACTATTGAACATACTCGTATCATTATATCTCTTGCAAAACACAACGCGCAGTAAAGGTTTCGCGAAGGGCGCGTATCTTAAGACCCGCGGGTCCGCAGGGCTACGCTAATGAAGGTCGCCTTCAAAGGGTCCGAGCGGCCGCGCCCGCGGCCTCTGCTCTGAATCTTTAACGGGCGGCGAGCGCAGGGTTGCCGATGTAATGAAAATTTGCGCGAACTTACCCTCCGGGGAATTCAAAGATTCTTGCCCTGGCACCGTATTACTGTATTGTTTGGTAAAGCGTGATCGGTTGTTGTAATTCATAAATTTGTTTTTAAAATTTCGTGACTTGGCTTTTTGACAAAAATATGAGGAAACAATCTTTAAACGTGTTCTGGTCATATCTTACAGTATTTTGTTTTTTAATTTAGATATCAGGTAGGTACGTCTCTGCGGTTGAGATCACTAGATTCACAATGCACCGAAGTTTTTCGGTTTGGTTGACACTAAGGCTTATGAGTCTGTTATATGGAAAGTTGTTGTTATGGGAAATATACGTTTTAGGAATTCGTCTATATGGCCGTTATGAAACAGACTGATTTTTCGACACAGTTGTACTTTTGATACTGTCCATATTCTGATATAATTGCTAGGACCATAGCTAGCTACCACCATAATACCCAAACCTGTTGCAACAAGAATATGGTGTACTGCGTAACTTATACTTACGTAGTTCGTCGTTCAAGTCGTTGTATTCTGACAATTAAATGTAGAGGTTTTGTTATGGTTTAGGACTATAAATAATACTCGATATCATCTTCAGTTAATCTAAAAAAATATGAAGAAAAAGAGATAGCTACTAATGCAATGAAAACAGTAAAGACTATATCTTACTTGAGGCTATAGACATGACTGTATTTTTCACGCAAGCAAAAACAACTCCATTAATCCTAATAAGGTAAACAAGCTTCATTGCAGAGAGTATACAAGGTGGCGCCGTCAATACGACAATACACCTGATGATTTCGACAGCTTTTATACAAAAAAAAAACCAATTAGTAACAGGACATTATTTTTTATTGTAAATATTTTCTACATGATATGCAGAATTACTTTTTTACTACCCCGGAAAATTTAAGGGACGCTTCAGGTCACATTCATTATTATACAGGGTTAATTGTAAAACACCTGCAACCTTGCATTATTAGATAGCTAACATCATTAACTACGTTTGTTTTACGGGAAGATAACTCAATAAGGTGAACAAAAATATTTTTTTAAGTTTTTATAGCACTGTTGTGACATTGATAACACTATGTTTCATTTATATACGACGACGGAAGACGACGCTACGCTCGCGCGCTGTGCGCGTAGAGTTACAAACCTAGAGGTATATTAATTTAATATTTATTTTTGTATGAAACTAAAATCTAACGAATTAATAAAAGTCGTAGAACAAACGTTGTTGTTTATGATGTTAGCTATCTAATCCTGTGAGGTTGCAGGTGTTTTACAAATAACCCTGTATATATAAAAATATAAAAAATCTTTATTTTTTTTGATATTTTAGATTTAGCAAGTTAATATAACATTAAGCAGGTGAGTTATTTTTTATTAATATTTAAATCATTCTACTACCGCGTCCTGAAGCGTCCCTTAAATTTTCCAGGGTGATAAAAAAGTAACTCTGTATATCATAATTTAATGTATCCTTAGCTATCACTGTGTCATAGACCCCGTTTAGGTGTAAATAAACAATGGTGTGAACTGTGGTTGTTTTTGTTAGATCCTAATGTTTCCATCATGGGTATAGCTAACAAATACTGCAGACGTTCTTGCTTTTCAGGAGAGAGACACACTTTATTATTATGTTTCCATTTTTTGTGTTTAGTTGATTGTTTTTACATTTATTGACATATTGACATCTCTACCTTGTATACTGTCTTCAATGAAGCCTCTGTGATCTCGTGTGAGATTTAATCAAACAATTTTAGTTTTTTGCATAACATATAATGTACCATTAAAAAAAAAACGAAACTCGAAGACGTCGATTCAAGTGACAACCAAATTATTTATAGAGAACTATAACGACTTTTACAAAACCTCTTCCGACATTTTCTTTACTTGTGGCGTACATGCACCAACCGATATCCTTCTGATAACTGTTGGCCACGACAAACTCCAAGTGACACGGCCCGCCGGCTAATGTGGAGGACGCCCTAATCTCCGCCGTTTGATGTCCAAATCCGCCCGTGGAGGGACAAATCACGCTTGCCGCCGCCGAAAATTGTTTGGACGGCCTTTTATTTGGTATACATTATAAATAACGTGCGGACTTGCCGGCCTCGCTTCGTATGAGAGCCATTATCGCGACAGTTCGCCCGCTACGCGACCCATTGATTTTGGTCTGTATTCGAGTGAGATGTCACTAGTGTCAGAAACATTATTCAATCAGAGAGCAAAATAGAACAATGTGGATTTTACCTACAAGTAAAGAGCTATGATAAGAGTTTTTTAAACTAGCTACAACTAAGCTATGCAACTAATGTAGAACTAAATTATTCTAAAATACACAAAATACGTTACATTTTTTAGCCGTAACTAAAGTTAATATACATATATTTCTGTTCATAGATGTCCTATTAAACACATTAAACCCAAACCTCTGATTACATTGTCATAAACAGAGACGACGCTACGTAAAATGTGAAACATCCAAACTTGTCAGTTAACTAAGCGGACGCCTAATCGGCAAAAAGGTTTAGTTAATGATTCATCCGAGGCAATCTACTGTCATTAGCCGTGAAAGGCCGCCGAAAATTGTTATTGACATGTTCAAGATCGTGCCCTAAGCCTGAGCAAATCGTAAACAGATGGCAAAGGTCTTAATCAAAGGACAGAGGCTTAGCACAAAGCGGCGTAAGACAAAGACGAGTCGGGCTATAGTCGGGTAGCTGTGTGGAGCTTCGAAACATTGACGACCGGCGACCGCCCGATGTCCGGCCGCGGACTCCGCGCTCTAATTAAAACACCCCCGCGCCCCCACCTACTAACGCCACCCGATTACCGTCAAAGAGTATTGGGCCTCGTACACAGATATTCCAAGTGCTCCGAGTAAATACTGCTAAGAGGAAAAATTACACGTGCATTGAAGGGTTAAGCAAATAGAGGTGCTGTAAATGTTTTAACTATTATTTACTGCTAAGTAGGTGCTACACTTTAAATTGGGCGAATATTCTTTGATCGTTTTAGATGAAATGGCTTTATAATAAGCAATACAAAAAAGTGACAGATTAAAACAAATTTTTTGGTGATTGATTTTTACATACTCTTAAAAACAATGACAGCAACAGTCTAGAAAACAAATACAAAATATTACTCTGACCCGTGGAAAAGTATTGTGATATTATACCTGAATTTGGAAAAAATATAGATTTTCCAGTAAGTTACAGTTTCCACAATGATTTATTATTATGAGTAAAGATTATGAAATACCAGATGCTGCCCGCGACTTCGTCTGTGTAGAATCATTATATAGCGAGATCGGTTATATCACGTAAAAGACAGACACAAACTGACAATTACTTTCGAATTTATAATATTATACGGATGGAAACGTCATAGGTATGGATCTAAATTGATGCTGCACTTCGTATGTCAAAAGGAACAGCAATCATCATATCAGCCACGATGATCTAAGGCCACGAGACGCCTACTGTTCGACATAGGCCTCCCCCAAGGATCTCCATACCGATCGGTCCTGCGCCTCCCGTATCCAGCGGCTTCCCGCGACCTTCACCAAATCGTCGGTCCACCTTGTGGGGGGCCTACCAACACTGCGTCTCCCGGTACGCGGCCGCCACTCGAGGAACTTTCCGCCCCAACGGCTGTCAGTCCTACGAGCGATGGGTCGTGCCCACTGCCACTTAAGGTTTGCAATTCTTTGGGCTATGTCGGTAACTCTAGTTCTCCTACGGATCTTATCATTTCTGATGTGATTACATAGAGAAACCCCGAGCATAGCCCTCTCCATTGCCCTTTGAGTGACTTTGAGCCTTCTTATGAGACCCATTGTAAGCGGCCACGACTCAGTTCCGTATGTCATGACTGGCAACACGCACGAATTGAAGACTTTCGTCTTGAGACACTGCGGTAGATGAGCAACAGAAATGCATCAGCACATTCTGCACGTTAAACTATCAACAATTGGTCTCTTTTTGGAGCGCTGACGAAATAGTATAGTTTTTTTTTTAAAAAGAAAACGTCGCCCCACACTAGGATTTTCTCCTGTATTGTCGTGGGTGCGGTTACAAACATAGAATATCACATGCACATACGCCCAGACCGGAACAAACTTCTGTAGGCCATACAAAACATCTGTCCCGTGCGGGAATCGAACCCGCAACCCGTTGCGCAGTAGGCGATCACTCGACCTCTGCGCTAACCGTGTCGTATAGGATAGTTTGGAAATGCTTATTTGTGCCGTTTCAATTCAGTGAAGAAAAAGTACCCACCACACTCGATTTTAATACAGGTGCAGAGAGAACTTATTTCTCAAGACTAATTAATAAAATATTTTTGAGATGAAATAGTTTCACCTCCGGTATTTAGTCTTTGACAGAAAGCCTACTGCGATGTAAAAAAGGACATCCACGCACTGCGCGAGTAAGATTGGCTCGTAAAAACGTGGCGCGTATTAGACGACACTAGCTTTCCGCTCGCAGCTTCGCCCGCGGTTTTTTTCTGTTTTCTAAAATAATTTTGTAGCCTATATTCATCAGGGATAATGTAGGATTCTAAATGTGAAAGAATTTCTCAAATCGGTCCAGTAGTTTCGGAGCATAATCTATGCAAACAAACAATCAAATCTTTCCTCTTTATAATATTGGTTTAAATAGATTTATTATAGACGAGGCCAGCGCGAGTGTCAGGGATGTTGAATTAACGTATCACTTCAACCCGGGGTCACTGATTTAAGTTGACGACATGCGTTATTTTACTGAGGTCGCCATTTTACTTTCTGACATAAGTAGATGACGCCATTCACATCGTAGGTATGTTCTTAATTAAAACTAGATAACTACCATAATACTTCTCATTTTCAGCATTTCAAAAAATATAGTATAAAAATTAAGGAAACTGAACTCATCTTTGAACTAATACACTAAAAATCGTTGCCGTCTATTAAAAAAAATTCTAACGTCTTAGTAGTAAGTTAAATATTGACATTAATATTTATTAATTTTGAAAAGGCAATGCCACAAATCTACAATAAACCAATGGCTGTACTTAGGTTGTTTGAGAATGAACATGTTTAAAAAAAAATTGTAAAAATTGAAATTAGACATAATTTAAAAATATATGTCTTTTTATATCTATTTTTCCTACATACACAAGGACACATGTTTTAAAATAAATACATCTATTCTCAATTGACAACAGTATTTACTCTGTTTAGTTTTGATTTGGCTTTAAAAATGGGCCGCATGAAAATAATAATATCGCGTAGGTTGTCTGCGAATTAGCAATTTGAGAGTAAGTACTTTAAATATTCAATACTTTAAGGTTTGAAATATGTTTTACAGCAAATAAAGGTATCAACATAAGCAGGCACATTTAATTTGGACTACTTAAAGTTTGGTGCCAGGGCATCTCGCTGCAAAAAGTTTTAGTAAAGCCGCTCTGCTTTTGGTCCAAGCCAAGCTTAGTATTTAGTTTGATACCTACTAGATAAACTATGGCGTCCAACACGTAGTCCTTTACACTTTTTTACAGGATTGTTATTAATTGTTAAAATTATTTGTTTATTCAATGCATCTAATCATATTATAAAATTTAAACAATTCAATAAAAATTGACAGTATATTAACAAAGGAACCAATATCCAGTCAAACAGTAGAATTGAGAAGTTATTGTGGCACCCAACGTGGGACTTAAGACAAATGTTGGCGCCCATCGTGGTACCAAAAGATACAATTTTCTCTTGTACAATTTCTTTTGTTCCTAAAACCTTGGCCTAGCGCGCTGGTACTATATAAAAGTATATATAGCGTACAACAAGGGTTACTGTCGGCAGATAAGGGCGGCTCGTCCTAAGCTGACGCGGCGGGAATTATCGCTCCACCTACATAATCGAATTCGTGCCGCGGAGAAAAAACAGTCGACGAGGTAGTAAATTTTGTAGAGGTGTCTCATTGTTTGATTCTAAGTATATCAGTCAGCGTTTTTCTATGTTATTTTGAAAATATATGTATGCTGAAAATCAGAAATGATATCATCATCACAGCTCATATACGTCCCCACCGAGGGGTTCGAGCCTACCCTATGTTAGGGTGATTAGGCCTTAGTCAACCACGCTGGCCCAGTGCGGATTGGTCAACTTCACATACATCATTGAATTTCTTCGCAGATGTATGCAGGTTGCCTCACGATGTTTTCCTTCACCGTAGGAGCGTCAGAAATGATATATAGAGAATAAATAAAGAATGGAATTTTTAATAGAATAGAATACTTATTAACTTTTTTGTGCTCTTGGTTTTGCTAACAAACTAAACACTAATATCCTTGTACAATAAATTCTAATTGCACTTAGATAGCCAAAGCATTTTGTGTAGAGGATTTGCCGCATTTAATTTATAGAGCATGCATTCTATTTCTGTGATTAATTTTAAATCTCATATTTCTATTGCTGATGAACGTGGTTTTTGAGCTGTCCCAAATGTATTCGTTATAACCTATCAATTTAAATATGTAAATACAGTACATTTATCATATCAGCTGCAATTAGTCAAAACACATAGCCAGGGTGCATCGCGAGCAGGGTATAGCTTGGATCCCATATGGGTTATTCGAAACCTGATACACATGTACAATACCTACAATACAACATGCTTTAAATGGAAAATATCCATTACTTACTTAATTGCATTAATTTCATGCGATATCTGGAAAAATGCCCGGTGATCGATACTACACGGCGGCGGCGGCGTCCCAGAGGCTGCGTCAATTTGGCCTATGCCTCGTCAGCACTAAATTATCCGGACGTCTTTAAATGGAATTTCGCGGGTAGCTGTCCGAACGGTCCCTGCACGTTTCTCTAAGGGCTCAGAGGGGGGCGGGACGCCACCCGCCCGATCGCGCCACCTGGCCGGGGACATTTACTCTCAAAACTACTCAGTTAGCCGAGTAGGTATTACCGAACTGATAATTGTTAAGGGATATCTGAGGTCGAATTTGAAGGCAAATGTTTGTTACGCTGAATTTGTAATATTGTTGTGCAGGTTCATGTCTCTCTTGGTGGATATACGTATCTTGAATGTGGTCTTTGTTTGAACTGCCTACGAATTACCTTTAACGCCTACTCGGTATTGTATTGTGACAGTAAATTGATACTGATTAAAATCTAAGTAATTTGTGCTTGTTCAGTCCAGGTTAACACTGAAATCGGTACTTTGGGACTTGTATATGAAAAAGATATATTTGCCTAACATAGGTAGAGTGACACAGTAACAGTGGGAATTATAGAAATTTTTTGATCACTGCTCATTTAATTGTTAATGCCGCCTATACAATAGATATCAACTGAAACATAAAGCCACTAATGTAATTAAGGTGGCTCACACGTGTTCGCGAACACGAACATAGCCATTACCACCCCGGGCTGCCGCGTGCACGCGACACGTCAACGACTCGCGGCATCGGATCGAACGCTTGTTAACCTGCGAATTCCAACCTACCCTCATTTCCTTCGCGTCAAAGGCTCGGCTAAGCTTTCTCATCGGCCGGATTAACAGTTCCAACCAATACGCCGGCGACGCTGCGGCTCTAATCACCAGCGGTGACCGCTCGCGCGTAAATTATGCGGACTGGCCAGCTTAAGTTGGACCGTCTCTCCTCCCCGCCGCCGTTGGCGGGAGGGCACTGAAGAGGCGTCATGTGTAAGGTCAGGGCTCCGCTCCGGCTGGTCAGCATGGGTAACCTACGCGTCCTTCGTTAATGCCCGCTTAGGTAGCCCGGAGCGCGCTCGCAAACATAATCGCGCGCCCTTTGTAGTCCCCCTCTAAGGACAGGGCTGGCTTGAAACGGGACTGATTGATTGGATGAGCACTTAGGAGAAATTTGTATGTTAAATTCTCGGATCCCGGCTCTCGGCATTGTGTACTGCGTAGTCGGTTTGTTAAGTAAGTAAATCTTCTAAAGTTCCCGTCATAATAATATATTGTACCTACATTGTATTGGCGTCTGCGATGTGCGACGTTAAATAACTTTTGGGCTCGCTTCAGTGTTCGTTAATCACCTTCTTGGACTGTACGGTAAGCAAAGGGGTTTGTTTTTACTATGCAAATAGTTCGCAAGGCAGGTGGACTGAAATTTTATTCTACCGTTCACTTTGATTTACCAATACTTTAATTCTAAACTAGCTGTTCCTTTGTGTGGTATTAGATATATAGCGAGTTCAGATCAGTTCAGTTAATATAACGTTCCCTAGTACAGAACTTTTTAAATTCAGCATATAAAGTAGCCTGTGACTTTTCTCGGGGCTTTAGCTATTTCTATACATATATATTCTATTATTTATTAAATTGGTTTCGCGGCTGAGACGTGAAAGTGTAGGGGCAGACAGAAAAACTTTCGCATTTGTAATATTTGTAGGTATGAGCTCATTGACTATGACTTGAAATTATATCCGCCGCGGAACATGAAAATGGTGGAGGTGCGAAACGCAGGCTGATTATGTAACTGCGATTGCTAACAAGAACTGTCATTTTTGAAAGGAACTTTACATCCATTACTGATATAATAAACGCCACCTTAACAAAACTATAGTACATTCAAGATAAGAAAGTTCCCATGACAGGTCGAATTTTTCCGTATCATGCATACTAGTTTCCGTGATTCCGTGATTAAAAATATTATGTTTTAAAAATATAATTTATTTCTAGGTTATTTTTATCAAAAATTAAATAATAATTCCACGTTAAATAAAAACAAGAATATCAGTCTAGTTAAATAACATTATAATTCTGAAAATATATTTGTTTAAAGTTTACAAATAAAATAATATTTGTGTAAAGTGTAAGTTCCGATTCACGACTCAAATAAATACTTAATTAAACAAATATTTTATCTGAATTATAAAAAGTTATATTTAACTGGACTGATTTCAATGTTTCTATTTAATGTGGAATTAATTGTTGCATTGTTAATAAAAATAACCGATGGAGATGTTATATTTTTAAAACTATGCATGAAACGGAAAAGTACGACCTGTCAGAGGAACCTTCTTATCTTGAATAGACTATAGTAACGTTTTCTTTAAAAAAACACTTTAATTCATTATAGAAAGTACTAGATTAATTACGCTGTATATGTATGTATGTACATCTGTGGCCCGCGCGATATGCCCACAATCTCACATGCCACTTCCATTGTTTTTCTGCTCCGCGATGGTGAATTGGTAACTGATTTTATGAATATTGAATTCTTCCATGTTCAAAACTGTAGTTCTCTGGAGATTTCTACTCAAACATTCGCTACCTATAAAACCTGAACGGGATCTAATTAATCGCATTTTGCTTTACCTGTGAAAAAATGTTTGATTTATCAATCAACGTCAAATACTGACAGTTGAAAAACAAAATTTCGATATTTCGAAAATTAAAAAAAAAAGTAAATCAAGCGAATTTGTTTTAAATTTTTACACACTCATTTTCTCAACAACAAAGTTAATCCAAACCCAAACGATCACACTTTCCTCACTCTGCTGGCTGCTTAATCGTCAGGTCTGCACAGCAGACTTAATTATTTGCACAGGGCCAGAAATTTGGCCACTTACCTTATTAAATTACCAGGTGCCGTACCACGGTCGCTAAAAACAGTCTTAAAACCGCAGAAAAAGCGAGATGCCGCTATTTGCTGCAATAGCTTTGTCTCTGTTTCAATATAGTTTCAGTCTAGCTCTGAGCAATTGCGGTAAGGACATCTTCGGCAGCATGGCGGCAGCAGCGCCCCCGAATTAGGGTTACCAGGCACAAATTTTGAAATACCTAATAAAATTTCTGATTTGCGAATGAAATCACCGATGATTTGTGGGTGGTTTTTGCCATGCCTAGTGGTGTTATGCGTGCCAGAGTTATAATTTGTCGTTTGTAACTTTG
The DNA here is from genome assembly GCA_963935595.1 of Schoenobius gigantellus. Lineage (NCBI taxonomy): Eukaryota > Metazoa > Arthropoda > Insecta > Lepidoptera > Crambidae > Schoenobius > Schoenobius gigantellus. The sequence continues at coordinate 7,651,242 of OZ012557.1, forward strand.
TAAGGTAAAGAAAGATTTAGAAGTTTGTAAGAAGTGCAGAGGGGTTTTGTAAAATTAAAATGTGTTCATTTTAATTTTACAAAACAGCAACAACAGCAACAGTTCAAACCAATATTGTAAATAGCGATTTAAAACGGAAAAAAATCTTTCGATTTTTAAAGTTTTTAGACTTCCGCTATTTGTACACATTTTAAATATAATTAACTCGGGTAGTCGGGTCTATTTCGCGGTCGGGAAACAGTAAGTCAATATAGTTATTGTTTACTTTCGAATTTTATTGCCTGCTCTTTTCGAAAAGGCTCTCCCAATTTGCGAACAGGCGTAGAGTCAGTTTTTTTCGTTCCTACTTGTGTTTACAGACATTTTGATTATATTCAGGATATAAGCACATACAAGGTAAATATGTTTACTTCCTTCTAATCAAAATTTTGAAATTTAAATTTTGGGAGAAGTATAGGTACATTAGAAAATATATGTCTGCATGAAAATTTCGTATTCGTATTCCTGACATTTTCGTATTTCGGCCACACCCTTGACATATCATGATCAGAATTCCTGACATGTCAGGAAAATTCTGCCCTCTGGTAACCCTACCCGAATCTCCGAATCCAATATCCGAGCCGTACGCGCAATAGCGCGATCGCGACGTCTATCGGCTGCGCGTAAATTATGCAAGGCTAATGCCAAAACACCTTACACACTGCTATACCAAAGCCAACCTTAGACGTTGGACTACAAGAGCGTCGCCGTGAGCACAGATTAAAAGAGGCCGCGGACGGTCGCCGACGATCGTCGCCCGCGTTAATAGCACGCCGACCCCTCTCGGCATCGCTTACCTCGTAAAAGCGCGCGCTTAGAATTAAGCCGAGAGCTTTATGCCTAATTATCATAAGCGAAAATGGATGCACATTGTATCTAGCTGGCCGAGTGGTAAGTGAAATGCTGACCAATTAACGAGAGCATTTACTGAGACAGTGAGTCCTATGTGCATATTGAAGTCGTTCCTGCAAAAGTTCCTAGGCATAATATTGAGAATTTTTAAAGATATCTCATAAAATGAAAGAAATTTCAAAATTCAATGCAAAAGTAGATCCAATGATAGAAAAAGCAAAGGGGTTGCCTCAAAATACAGCTCTGAATGCATAAACTTCTAAATAAAAAGAAATAAAAAGTTCTAATCAGCGTCAACAATAAAATCATAAAGTTTAGGTGGATCCTTACTAATATTATAAATGCGAAAGTTTGTAAGTATGAATGTATGAATGTTTGTTACTCTTTCACACAATATCTACTGAATGGATTTGGGTGAAATTTTGTAGGTAGACGGATTACGACAGGGATTAACATATAGGCTACTTTTTATCCCTGAAATGTAAGTAGTTTCCGCGGAAAAGTAGATTTACAGTTTTTTCTTTAAATTTTTGAAGACGATACTGTCCGCGGGCACAGCTAATACAAAAATAAGTTTTGGCCTAAGTATGTTTAAAATCTGAATTTAATATTCACCGGATACAGTTCCTTGTCTGCTTACACATAAAATATAGGCGACCGTATCCGTCACGTGTTCTCTTCACGTGGGATGTAAAACAACACTGAATACAAAACATTTAGGATTTGTTGGTTGTTTGAAACAAGCGTGCTAAAGTTTCAACAAGTTCTCCGACAAAAATACTTTGAACAATGGGCTCTTTCCAGTTATTGTAATCGTACAAATTAGTGAACCTGCTGGTCGCCGAATAAACATCTTTCTGAAATGAAATAAATTGAAAAAATATTGATTTCGCAGGTAGGATTAATAAATTTGAATCAACCACTCGCTCGGAATGCTGACCTCCCCGAGGAGAGCGAGCCAGAAATTCGGGAAATTCTTTTTCAACCCACCTGTTTTTTGTGTGATACAACTAGTTGTTCATACATATTTGTAGCTGGTCCATTGGGAAAAGGTCTAAGTATACCACAATTAGCGAGGTGAGCCCCACATAACCGCAGCCGGGCCCTACTCCCACCATGCTATATCTTAAATCATTTAAACTCGGTTTTAATAAAAGGATTAATTGATTCCTCGCGAGGAAAATCACGCAAACTATCAAAGGTTGAATATCTCGATATCTTTTTCTCTAGCTGTTAGTAAATTGTTCAACAGATTTATTACCCAAGCGAATTTCTTACTCCGTACCCATACAAACACTATCCAAAAAAGCGCACAGCCACCTAATATTTTTTATCTGTGCCATTCCATTAGCAAGTTTCCGAACACGAGAAGTTTCCCTGCCGGCGCCGCATGCCGCGCCGACGGAGCGCGTTCCGTTCTCGTAAACTTATTTTTTCGCGTGGCACAAAGCGGGCGAGGGGACGGAACGTTACGCCGACATGCACCACCGTTCTAATTCCCGCGCAGCCTGCGGCCACTGGAAAATACCCCGTCATTTAAGCTAACACCACAGTGAAGGAGCAAAGGGAAGTAAGCCGTCTTCAGTATACATACGCATATGAACTGAGTGCGGTTTGAACTGAATGTGTGAGCGCCAGTGCCTACGCAACTCCGTACGTTCACAATGACAATATTTTACCATGTTAATATTTTACCAGAGAGACTGTACCAGTGAGGTCTGCGCAGGTATCACACCTATTTCTACTATAAAGCAGCGGTGGACCAATATGGCGACTTGACTTGACGGACATGACTTGACATTGGCAGTAATGGTTGTTATCCTTTATGACCAATTGCCACTAATTAAATAAGAAGAAGAAGCAGCGGTGCTTGCATCGCTGTGTTCCGATTTGAAGGGTCAGAGCGACAGGAAAATTACTAGCTACTGTAACTATACATCTAAAGTCACAAGTTGGCAACGAACAGTGCGGTTCTTGTGGGGATTGTATATTTGCAAACAGGAACCACCATCGAGATAGGAATATAGGTAGGGTTGCCATCTTTTTGAGGCAACTAAAGTATTTTTTATTTGAGCAGAACAATAATAAAGTACATCCAATTATTTATCAGCGCGTGAAAACAGGGCACTTGTTTATTTTTTATCATTATATATAAGCATGTTTTTGTTGTATTTCGCAACATTTTATAAATATTAGTCTTTCTTTAAGACAGTTACAGCGTGAAAATATAAAATCATCTCGTTTCTAATAAGAGTATTTTAGCGCACTCTATTGTATCGTAGATTATAACACCTGCATGAAACGGAGGACAATACTCTATTTTAGTGTACGGGTGGCAACCCTAAGTATAGATGACCGACAGGTGAGCAGTATACCTACTAGTTTGCCAACTTTGTTGTATAAAATAAACAATACAGCCCTACGAGCATAGACTTGTCGATCGACAAAAGCATCTGTCCTTTTCACTCCTAAGGAATATATTTTTTTGTTAGTTTAAAAAAACGTTGCCTCGCACTAGGATTTTCTCCTGTGTCGTGGGTGCAGTTATAAACATAGAATATCACATGCACATACGCTCAGACCGGAACAAATTTCTGTAGGGCACACAAAATATTTGTCTCGAACGGGAATCGAACCCGCGACCCGTTGCGCAGTAGGCAATCACTCGACCTCTGCGCTAACCGCGTCGTCGATATCTGTTAAATTTACCGATTTTTGTCGAGTATGTCGATCTTAGCTGTCAAATTTTGTTTTTCGAGAGTTCCATGCTCGCAGGGCTGCTTCGACGGATGATTTTGTCTAATGCGATTATTAACTCGAATTTGAATTTCCAAGTTCACTATTTTTGAATATTCATTTCGTGAATTTTGCAGCGACTGGTTTTTTTTTCTATCAGGAGAATATAATATGCAACGTATGTATTTTCCATTTAACGTGCAATTCATCGCCGGATTTTTTAAATTAACGAGTTTTATATAAAAAATACATAATATTGATTGTCTATCAAAGTTTAAATTTATAATATTATGTTAAAGCCAAGTGCTCAACTTTACTTATGTTCATCGTGTTGATTTTGTACCAAAGTTAATATAATCAATATAGGTATCATAAGGAGGTAAGTACTATTTTTCATCATAATACCGGCGGTAAATTACCTACTTAGTACTCAAGTACGTAAGCTCCCATTCCAGCTTTACATTTAGGTACACTACGAAAAACGCTCTTTTACGAGCGACATAAGAACGATCCAAAGGTCAAACAGTATAGCTTGACAAGGAGCTTATTGTACCTATTTATTTACATATATTTTTTTACTATGACCGCGCCCCGTCTGCGTTATCCTAGAATTGTGCTGGACATGATAAAGTTTCTAGCTGGCCACCCTACTCTCAGCATGCTTGCCCAAAACAGGAGCCCAATTCAGCTAATAAGTTACAGCCGAATCGAAACTAAGCCGTTGCGATCGACCAATCAGAACGCCACCTTATCACGTCATCGAAAAGTTGCACGGCAATATACGCGCTACGATTGGTTGATCGCAATTAACGGTTTTGTTTCGGCTGTAACTTATTAGCAGAATTGGGCCTCTATATTAAACCGCAGCGGGGACAAAGCACTATATGCTGCAATAACATTGAGTCTGTTATCTTATAATGTTGTTTTAGCCTTGCCCTCAGCGACCATGAACCATGGTAAGGCCCCAGATGTTAATAGGCTTTTATTAAGAGTTGGCGTACCGATTTTCTTTCACTATGAACCCGTCATTTAGGCTAACACGCGTTGCTAGTGATACGTGTGTCGTGTCGTGTGTGCCCGCGGCTCACAAATCACATTATAAACCTTATTTTGAGCACGGAAGAAACGATTTCAATGGGCGTATGCAAAGCGTTGACGATAATTGCTGGGGTGTTCAAATCACTGTGTAACATTTTCTCAAACGGCAATAGCATTTTTACATTATGATGACTAGTGGGTTTTTAGGAAGAGCATTACAATGGCGGAGTTGACCCCCGGTAACCCACAACATGCCCACAATACAGATAATGTGACAGTACTTGTCGCTACTAATTTTCTTATATAACAGATTATAAAGCGCTCAAGGTTAAATTACTGGGGTGTTCAGTAGGCTTTCTCTCGAATGAATTCCGATCGATCGACATTGAGATCGCGATTTTAGTACGCTTGAGTTTCCACATTGACGCCATATTGGACTCGTTTTGCACAGATTTTGAGTGAACAAAACTCATCATCACAGCTCATATACGTCCCCACCGAGGGGCTCGAGCCTACCCTAAGTTAGGGTGATTAGGCCTCAGTCAACCACGCTGGCCCAGTGCGGATTGGTCGACTTCACATACACCATTGAATTTCTTCGCAGTTGTATGCAGGTTGCCTCACGATGTTTTCCTTCACCGCAGGAGCGTCAGACAAATGTACATATGAAATTCGAAACGAAAAACACATTGGTACATGGCGGGTCTCGAACCCCGACCTCCCGACCTCCCGTCTCAAGATACGGATCCAATTTGGTACTAGTGTTGCTAAGTAAGCGTACGAAAAATCACAATCCCAATGTCGATTGGTCGGAATTGGTTCGAAAGTAAGTTCAGTGTGTAATATTTTATCAAACAGCAATTTACGTTATGATGACTACGAGTAATATGTTTTTGTATGGCAGAGCTAAGATACCTAGCGTTGACAACCAATACTACCTACTAATATTACCACCACTAAAGGGACTCGTTCTATTACGATTGTACGCCTGAACCGTTCAAACAATTCTATGAAATTATCTCAATAATTCCTATAAACTGAATACATTTGGATTTTGAATTTCTGACCCCCACCCTTATCCTTTATTTTTGTACAACAAAGCTGGCAAACTAGCAGGGGATGCTTATTGTAGGGTTCGCAGTCTGCTACTGTCAAATATCTTGTAGACGACATGTAAAGTCATCTTGAGACATATAATGTCTAGTCACAACTCATAGGTAGTATCCAGTGATTTTACTGTCTTCAAACTAGAAAATATGCTTACATTGACAAGCATCGCTTCTTTGTGGCATAAATAGATAAGATAGACACAGTACAGAGTCTTCCTCAGAAAAACTGATTCCTTAGTATTAGAGTATTCGCGATTTGGTACTTGAAGCCACTCCAAAATTTTAAGCAATGATGTGTGACATTCTACAAACTCAACGTCAAAAATCTTTATTCAATATAGACCTTTACAGGCACTTATTGACGCCAAAAAATCACAGAAACCTAATCAACCAAGAATGTATAATCAATTTTGACGACACGGTTAGCGCAGAAGTCGCGGGTTCGATTCCCGTACGGGACAAATATTTTGTATGGCCTACAGAAATTTGTTCCGGTCTGGGCGTATGTGCATGACTGTGATATTCTATGTTTGTAACTGCACCCACTACACAGGAGATAATCCTAGTGTGGGGCGAGGTTTTGGAAGTGAGAACTTCTTTAGCGGCGTTGTACACTTTTTTTGTAATGGGTAAAAAATGATAAACTCGCGTCAGGACGTGACACTGATCGAAAATTCGTAAGACCAATTAAAATTGAAATGGCCGCAGGAACTGTCGAGGTGCGGTGAGGGGTCCACGTAAGCCGGCCGAGAACAATAGCGGCTGTCAAAAGTACTGGAAGTCACACGTCACTTGAGACAGTTTTAATCAATTTATTTACTTTGTTAGGAAAAATCTAAATTGTGCTTTTATTTGATTTTGTTGTAAATATTAATTAGGTAAGTTAGTATAAATTAAATATTATTTATTTGTTATAAAATTACGTTTTTAAGTAGTATATTAATGTCTGTTTTGATCATATTTTTAATTTTATTGTAAATATTTTGATTCATTATTACTAGTTATATAATTATGTACGCACAACGTTACAAGAGGAAGTTGATTTTTCTGAGGGATAAACTTTTTAATGTAATATAAATTGTCATGTTTGTGTACGATAGCGCAATAAATAAATATTGTATTCTACCACATAAAAGATAGTACTTTTATTCTGATAATTAAAGCAATTCGTGCAAAATTATTCCATAATCATTCCAAAATATCCAAAACGCACAATGTTAATATTTAAGTTTTCACTTCTGCCGGCACTCCCGGAGTGCAACCCGTAATTTAAAAAAAAAAGTGATTTACGATAGTTAAGAATCTTACCGTAAGATGCATGCAAATAAAATTAAAATGACGTGTACGTGTCATTGTACGTGTAACGCTTGAAACAAACTTTGTGTTGTCACGCGTCAGAAGCGAATCGGTTTCATACATTTTATATGGCTAGAAACACATTAGCGCCACGACACAACACACTGTAATAATGTGTTTCTAGCCATATAAAATGTATGCAACCGATACGCCTCTGACGCGTCACAACACACCACGACACAATAGTTTGTTTCTGCCTTAAGTCACCGATGGCTGTGGTCCGTGGCTGTGATTGTGCTATTAAAGGGATAACACTTTGAATGATCCACCCGAATAACATATAATACTATAATCCCATACAAAGTCGCAATATTTTCCTATACATCTAGGCGTCATTATTACCGGGCGGCCCCTGTCCACGGTAATTACTCTCACTGGCTATTATTATGTTTTGTCAGGCCACCCGCGCCATTCGCGTGCACGCGTCGTATGAGTTCCGTGTGAAAGGCACTTAAAATAATCGACTTCGAACATAGTTAAAGATTTTACACACTGCTGATTTTTTATCATTCAATGGATAAGCCGATTTTACTCTCAATACAGAATTGTATGCAAGTGTGCACATTGTAATTAATTTGCCATACAAATTAAATATCCGATCATATATTGTGTGACAGAAAATATCTTAAGTACTCACTGAAACCCTAACTTGATACGAGTATGTAGCAACCAGCAGCATGGACGTCATATTATTACAGCTTACAAAAATTAATAGACTAGCAATAAATCGACGTTGAAACAAATCGGACATAAGTATTGCAATGAAATTGAAATACTTAACTCAATTATTTTTCGTAAATACCATAAGTATTTGTATAAATATTCATGATAATAATTGCAAATAACTTAAGGTATTTTCGAAAAATAGTTGAGTTTTTCAATTTTATTTAGGTACGTTTTGAAGTAATTCAAACTATAAAATTGTGGACTATCGATTCTAAGTTCTATGAGGCTCATAATCAATAATCGTACCTATAGTTCTAAAATCATTTAATACATTACCATGCCTAGTGTAACCTGTCAAAATTATCATCCTATTAAGTGGTTACCGCTTACGACTGTATCGTAAGAGGTAACCACTGTCCATTAAGAGGTAACCACTGTCCATCTAGTTACTTGCTACTCCCGTGGCATAATATTTCTGTTATCAAATTGTAATTACACAGTATCAAACACGTTCGTTTCCTCGATAGGCTGAGTGGCCCACTCCATTTGACGGCGAGTCCTTGTAGTTGGTAAGAGCTCATAAAAACAAAACAGTTTCGACTTTACGGCTTCGCTAATTAAAGCTACAGGCTAGTACTGCTTTTTTGGGCAAACCGTTTTTGTCGGACTTACTGCTAGTGTTCTGTTACAGTAAGCTGGAATGACTAAGAATTAGAAATGGAAAAAAATTCGTTTTAGACGTCGCGCTCACGAGGGACTTTAGGATCGAAGGTGGCGTTCTAGACAATAAAGTCATTACTTCGAAACTAAAATGACATCGAATCTCTCCTTTTAGAGTTTACTCAAAAGAACGAAGGAAAAAATTATCAATTTCTTATAAATGCAAATAGATTTTTCTGTACCTACCTGACGTGCATAACTTAAGAACATCTCCAAATTGTATAATTTATTTTATTTGTGTTCGTTATTGTCAAGACAAGATTTGTATATAAGCAAATGTTTGACAAACTAAGAATATAGAAAACTAAAAAACGGAATTTAAAAATTTAAGTGAGTGACTGACAATATTGACAGATTGACATTCAGTTGCTTTGATGTGTACCTACAAACAAAAGGTCTCTAAAAATTTATTTTTTAGGTTACCCGTGCAATGCCGAGGCGAGAAGCTATTCTATATCTATACAAATATTATAAAGGATTTGTATTTATGTTTGTAATAAATAAACTTCAAACTGCTAGACTGATTTTCAAAATTCTTTCCCTAATAGCTGCTACATTATCACTTATAAATGCTATATTACATTATTATCACATAGGCTACAAAATTGTTTTTCCGGGAAAAACGAAAATAAACGCGAGCGAAGCTGCGAGCGAAAGGCAAGGTCATAATAAACATTCCTAACAAATGTTTGGTGGTCGCTTGGTACAGCTGTACTGCGGATCTAAAAAGGCCGCTACGCAGAATCACAATATGAATCATATTATGATTCATATTATGAACCGAGTGCAATTCATCATAGCAATTATTCTATTTGACAGCTTTGTATGAATATTTTTAAAATGGTGCACAAATTAGGCATTGCTAAAGTGTCAATTGGGACCATTTTACGAATATTCATACAAAGCTGTCAAATAGAATTTACTTATGATGAATTGCACTCCAATCATAATATGAATCATAATATGATTCGTATTATGATTCTGCGATGCGGCCTTTTTAGGTCCGCTGTAACGCTGTCTGTACGTAGCGCTCTGCCTGTACGTAGCGCTGCCTGTACGTAGCGCTGAGGGCGCGATCCTTTCGATGTTTTTTTTGTTATCACTGCATTTTTAAAATACGACAAAATCAATGAAATGTTTAACCTGCGAAAAATTCAAATTATACTTTTCCTCGTCGACCTGGTAACTGTGATAACAAAATTAATATGACCCAGACTCTCAAAATATGTTAGTATTTTTCATTGAATTCCTTTCTGCGTGACCGCGTGATTGCCGTAGAAAGAGCACGCCGCACGGCCTAAGGGAACTGCAAAGATACAATTCCTATATTTGTGACTTTGCATTTAAAAAAAAATGCTAAGTGAATAGAAAAATGGTCAAAATCAATACAAGAAAAAATTCCATCCGCGGCGGGAATCGAACCCGCGTCATCAGCATACCTTCAATACCGTGTTGTCGCCTTAATCACTGGTCACCAAGCGCTTACCAGCCTCGAAAATTTACCCTTAACTGTATTGATGTCTTTTTGTACATTGCTAAGTCTAAGTAGACTTTAATCACTGTTAATCAAAATACTTATACATATAAAAATCGCGTCAATGTTTGTAATCGAACTCCTCCGAAACATGGATTTTTATGAAATTTTTTGTGTATATTTGGTAGGCTTGAGAATAAGGTCGTAGGTATTTTTATCATCATCATCATCATCAACAGCTTATATACGTCCCCACCGAGGGGCTCGAGCCTACACTAAACTAGGGCGATTAGGCCTTAGTCAACCACGCTGGCCAAGTGCGGGTTTCTTCACACAGGTGTGTGCAGGTTTCCTCACGATGTTTTCCTTTACCGTAAAAGCGTCGACTAAACGTACATAATGAATTCAAAATTTGAAAACACATTGGTACGTGGCGGGGTTCGAACCGCTACCTCCCGATTTTGCGTCAATAAATACTTATAACTCACCGTTCTACCACCACCCCCATTTATTAATAGCGATATTAGTATGTTTACTGCTAGTAACTTAATAAAGTACAAAAAGAGATTAATACAGTTGACATTTCTGTAAAAGCTAGCAAGGCTGGCAAAACGGCAAGAACAGTGGTTAGACTGGTAAAGGCGTCATCACGGTATGTGAAAAACGCAGGTTCGATTCCCGTCCGAGACGAAATTTTGCACAACGACAACGTCGTTGGAGCTCGGCGAAGGCGACGACATCCTGAGGATGCCACAAGGAGTGGCGATGGCGAAACACGTCGATTCTAAGAATTTGCTTGTTGGTGTGGTACTAATTAGTGATATTCCTTTGTCGCATGCGATTGAGGGATGGCGGGCGGTGCACCATTGGCATATGTAGTTAGTACCAACTACCGACATTTTTTGTCTTCCGAAAAATAACGCCTGACACCATTAATTTATTTATTATTTTTTATAACATTGATTTATTCGTTTTTCGAGACACAATTTATCAAATGATTTCATAAATTGTTTTCAACATAAGCTTGACACGAAAGCGCCATCTGCAGCCTTGTATGACAACACTTACTTATTTTTCAGTTTACTATCAGAAGCGGAACTACCTAGCCTACTGCCACGTGAGCTACACAAACAAAGCCTAAAAAGCTATTCGGCGGGCATGAATAAAGTTACCTTTGCCGAAACTAGTGGCGCGATTAGTCCGTTACCGCGGGCGCGTGGGGGGAGGTCGGAGGGGGAGGGATAAGATGCGGGGAGCGGCCGCTCGCCCACATCTCTCGCGTGGCGTGTGTCCGCGGCATAATTCACGGGCGGTACACGCGCAATTTGCGCAGGGTTGTAGACTACAACAATGCTTCGTTTATAAACATATTTTAAAACAAGATTTAACTCTCTCGTTCTCTCTCATATTATTTATGCCTTAGAAATAAGTAATGTCGGTGTAGTGAAAAAAAAGTATCAAGTATCATTATTATTTTAGAAAACACTTTTTGTTTCTCTCTGACATATAAATATCACCTTGGTATCAATCAAGTTTCAATGTAGAAATATTTATATTATTATTATTTATATTTATACTTTGACTCAACAAGGTTAAAAGGAATCAGAACAGTCGAAATCTCAAATAACACAATACCTATGTTGAAAGGTAGTATCTTATCTTGTTTAAAATGAAAATTATTAAATAAAATTTCAATGTTTCGGAAATTTTAAACAAAATTCAAAATCAGAAATATTAAATATGTCGCTGTTATACCAGACAATACAATTCTCTGCGAATATATAATTTATGTAAACTAAAAGAGGATACTAAAATGAACACGCTCATATCTTGTAGTACCGAGAGGAAATCAAATACTGCCTGTTATTTATTCGATATTCTTTTGGGTAGTGAAACAATGCAGTATTTTTTAAGGGGAACAATATAAAATGAAAAAATGCAGTTTCTTTAAAAAAGGGGTAACTTAAAAATAATAATTATTAAACCATAAGCGGCAAGGTGACAGCCCTGCGACGAGCATTAGAAGGGGGCCGCCGGGCGCCTTGACAGCGCAGCGCCGTTAATTCCTGCGCGCTCCTCGCGGCCGATTGACAACGCGCTTGGAATTTATCGACGGGCACACTCGCCACGGCGCGCCGCCCGCGCTCTCGCCGATAACAACTGACAACCCTAGCGCGTCGATATCGACATTTTTTATACAAGTTAGTTGGCAAACAAATAAGACTGCTCACTGATGATAGGAAGTTATATTCTAAGGAAGGAAGGATTGCAGTACACGTAGTGTGTCACGAATAAACACTGGAGGCATCATCACTTGCCTAGAATTTCTGTCACGAACAGAGAGATAGAGGAGGATAAAATCGTACACATGGAAGCTAAGACAAAACTATGACAATTTTACAATTACACAAAGAGAGAGAGATACATCACACTTGCGCATACTTCGCGTGGTACACATTATGAAGCATATGATTCTTAATCATATGCTGAGCTTATGGCCTTTTTATGTTGCTACAGCACACATACATAATAATAATGGTTTAGCAGATAGGGCTATGTGAAGTTACTGGCATATTATGTCATATTTTTTTGTATGTTTTTGTCAAACATACTAAGGCAATTAACACCCTCGAGCCTCTACAACTTCGTCGTGACATCGTCTCTCTTAGCGCCTTTTACCGAATGTTCAATGGGGAATGCTCTGAGGAGCTCTTTAACCTTATCCCTCCCTGTCCATTCCTTAACAGAAACACGTGTAAGGGCCTTCGGAGTCATCCGTACACTGTATTACCACCTTTTCACACTGTACCAAGAAATTCCAAGATTCCTTCTTCTGTCGTTCATCCCACACTTGGAATTCTCTACCTGCGCACGTGTTTCTTCCATCCTATAACATGGGTTCTTTCAAAAGAGGCGTGAAAAAGAATCTTTTGGGCCGGCAAGGGGCGGGCAGGAAGAATTGTGGATGTCGTCCCTACTCTATCTGTCAACTCATTTGGGCCTCTTTCACCGCTTAACTCAGACTTTCTGTCGATCGAAAGTTTAGTCAGTTTAGAAAATGTCCTGAAATTCAAATTATTTCATCGATATCGATAAAATTCTATTGCTGTACAACCCTATCTGAAATCTGCTGCGTTCGGTTGGCGTCATTATACATATATATGTGTAGTACTCTAGGTAAATGGAGGCATGCCCTTTAGGTCTAGCGGTAGGATAGGCCACCTAGATATACACACCACGTACTTAGAACTCCGCGTGACTGGAGCGAAGTGATGCCTAGATGAATATTAATGAGGCCAACCATATCGTAGGTATGTGTCGACATTGATTGGTAGAGTCGATAATTGTTTTTACAATGTAACTGCGTAAAGTAAGTAAAATAAAAACTTATTTTACGGATATTAGGACACGGATAAACTTAAATACATAACAGTAAATGCGTATATGACCTGTTTTGTGTGAATATGTATTAATCCTACTATCTACTAATATTATAAATGTTTGGATGTTTGTTACTCAAACACGCAAAAACGACTGAACGGATTTGGATGAAATTTGGCATGCATGTAGCCTTTGACATGGAAAAGAACATAGGCTACCTTTTATCCCGATTCCTTAAGTAGTTCCCTAGGGAAAATTGAAAATTGTTCAAAATTGATGTCCACACAGACGAAGTCGCGGGGAGAAGCTAGTATAATAATATTAAACGGTACATGTTCACACAAAAACCGAACCTCTGGTTACGTGTGCATTTTATACAACTAATGGGCGGTCTCAATATCCTATCTATCTGTAGGTTTGTTTACTGGAAATAGAATTTTGACGTATTCTGTATAGAGCTAATGTCAAATACCTATCGCTAGTAGTAGTAACCAGATCAACAGATAGATAGAATATTGAAACCGGCTGTAAGTTGACAAACATGCAGGCCAGCTAATGGTAAGTGGCTACTGTCGTTAATAGTACACGTGGTTCCTGTAAGATGTTGAAATCTACAACCTTTACAAAGTAACCCAGTGTAGGTTACCGACTTTGTGTCAAGTCGCAGTACCAAGTAATGTCACTGCCTTTCTTAACCCTTCAAACCGGAACATTACGGACCTAGTTAGTGACATTGTTCGTTACCGACTTTGACAATGTATGTTACCGACTTTGTGCCCTATCAAGTCACATCACCAACTAATTTCACTTCCTGTCTAAGCCCTTCAAACAGAAACATTACCGACTTTGTAACAATGTACGTTATCGACTTTGTGGCAATGTACGTAAATACCGACTTTGTGCCCTGTCAAGTCGCATAACCAACTAATTTCACTGCCTGTCTTAGCCCTTCAAACAGAAACGTTACCGCCCTTTGTAACAATGTACGTTACCGACTTTGTAACAATGTACGTTACCGACTTTGTGCCCTGTCAAGTCGCATAACCAACTAATTTCACTTCCTGTCAAAACCCTTCAAACCGAAACGTTATCGAGTTTGTGGCAATGTACGTTACGACTTTGTAACAATGTACGTTACCGACTTCGACAATGTACGTTACCGACTTTGTGCCCTGTCAAGTCGCATAACCAACTAATTTCACTTCCTGTCTTAACCCTAGAAGAAGACTAACTAGAAGGAACGAAGTAAGTCAGAGGTATTAAGAAAGACACTGTGCAGACGTCTCTATTCCTTAGTTTTCGTCTGGTACGTCGATATATCATTGTTTTCTTCGTGTTGTTATGTGTATGAAAAGTTTCTATCCATCTTTTAATTACATGTTCATTTATCAACATGACAATAAATATAAACAGATGTGTCATTTTTAAGAGTGGAGGCCTGTTGTCCTGACATACAGAATTGTCTAGTTTAGGCATCAGTCTCTCACAAAATAAATTGTACTGTATACACTAATACGCCTTCCTTTCATGTACTGCAATTTTGTGGTGAGAAAATAAATATACTATATTATTATTATTAAACATGGGTTACGCACCAAAAATACATACAAGAAAATTCAAGGATAAACGATCAATAATCTTAACAGAAACTTTAAAAGTCGCCAAACTATAAGCCAGTTTATAGATTACATACAAGGATTTGGGCCACTCAGCTTCCGAAGCCAAGAGTTCTAGATTAAATTTTCCGCATTATTTAACCTGTTTAAATATTAAATTTCTTCCGTTAACCCGTCAGTGGCAACGCGGGGTCGCAGGATTACGGGCAGCGGTCACTCGGTACTTTGCACAAGCTTGGCCCCGGCGACCCCTCCCCACGTCGAAGAGAGTCCACTGGTTGCCTACTGTGATAGTTTAAAACCATGTTAAAATCTTTGTTAGAGCGAGAAGGCACCGTAAGATGTAACAACGGTGTCCCTGTCTACAAAAAGCTATAACATTGCTCAAAGCGCTCGTGATAGGACCGCTCGCTGCTAGTGTGGACTTAAGTTTTGTATCGTTGGCGCGTTGAATATTTTATGATGGATAGATGAAAACGGTCAAGATAATTACACCTTTGATCAATAAATAATAGATAAACATTTAGCAGTAAAACGTCAACGACAATTTCACCATTGGAAGAATCAGTTTTCAAGACTATGGGTCCATGAGACCCGAGCAGTGAATCAAGGGTTGGACTTACCTCAATGCTAAGAATGAGATTCGAGTCCTATGAAGTAGTTTTGGTTTCGCTGCGAACATATCGTGTTTAAAACATTTGATTGCCGCAACAAATTTTGGTCTCTTTATTGCAACAAAAAGAACAAACCCTAACCTGCTGTAGGTCACGCACAACCCTGCCAACCATTAGCGTGATAGGTAGAAGCTGTGCGTCTGTAATATCATCATTAGTATTCAGATTACAGCGGATTCAGAGCTCGACTGTAATAAACCTGAAAAGCCACTGCCTCGGTAGTAACATTCAGCAAAATGACGTCACAGAAAATAAGCATTCCATTTTTTAAAATTTTATGATCTCGCATAGTTTTTTTTACAAGAAAATCGTTGACTTAATTCGTTCAACGAATCTATGCATAAATTCATAGCATAAATACGACAGCTTAAGATATATGGCGTATAAATTAACTATAGAAAAACATACGCAACGTATTGAGAGCCTTCTTTTTTTGAAGTCGGTTAAATATATGACAGCTTCTCTAGCGAAAATCTGCTATAGCGTCATTTTTATTCTTCAGGAAAACTCAATTAAAATACCATAGTTCAGTTCACACACTAATTACCTACGCGAATCAGCGTGAGTTCCCGACCAACTGAACAGACGGACCGGCAAACAATGACCCCGATCCGCGGGAGGCTGGATTACTTATACGAGGTGTTTCTACCCATGTTAACATAGTTATACATACAAAAGTTATGGCGTCATGGAAAATTCGAAAAATGCCCCACACAAATAGTTGGAACGGTGAAAAAAAATGTAACCTAGGACCAGTAGTACACATAATTATAATAGTCACGATCACGATTACCGACTTACGTATGGGACCGACGATCACGATTACCGACTTACGTATGGGACCGACGATCACGATTACCGACTTACGTATGGGACCGACGATCACGATTACCGACTTACGTATGGGACCGTCGATCACGATTACCGACTTACGTATGGGACCGACGATCACAATTACCGACTTACGTATGGGACCGACGATCACGATTACAGACTTACGTATGGGACCGACGATCACGATTACCGACTTACGTATGGGACCGACGATCACGATTACCGACTTACGTATGGGACCGACGATCACGATTACAGTTATGTTCGATATATCCCATATTCATTCACACATATACATATATCTATTTCAACCTCTAAAGTCTGTATTCAACCTATACCTTTACATGTACTTATAGCTGTAGCTTTCAAGGGAAGAAAGGCGAAAAACTCTGAAGAGCCTTTATTCTCCTTGACTTTAGTTTTAAATCTCTTTAAATTGTTTTGCTCGAGGATGATCTTAATTGATGTTCTTGAACATTTAATAGATGTCATTTCGTTAAGCCAATCTATTCAATCGAGTTTCGGATTCCTCCATTGGGTATTATATTTCTGAACGTACTTTTAAATGTTAATTTTTTACTAATTTTGATTTGTGCGTCGTATAAGTACAGTAAACTCCGATTCAAGCTTTCGATACAGACACTACGGTTATAAATTGCCCTTATTATGAGCGACATAAGAACGGTCCAAAGGTCAGACAGTATAGCTTGACAAGTAACATACTGTACATGTACATGTATTTTTTACGAGCGTTATAAAATACTAGCTGTGCCCGCGAACTACGTTTCGCCATAATATTTTTTTCCCATTTTTGCAACACTCTTCATTAATGCTCAGCTCCTATTAGTCGTAGCGTGATGTTATATAGCCTAAAGCCTTCCTCGATAAATGGACTATCCAAAACAAAAAAGTATTTTTCAATTTGAATCAGTAGTTCCTGGGATTGGCGCGTTCAACCAAACAAACAAACAAACAATCAAACAAACTCTTCAGCTTTATAATATTAGGACACATAATTATGAGTTATGACGTAAATCAAATGTTTGTTCGTCATGGGGCGATTTTGGACATTGTCCTTTCCCAACGAACAGCTTTTTTATATAGAGCTTTCAAGAATACCGTATTACAGAATTATCATTCCGAAATCGCAGTTACGTACCAACAACAGCGCCAAAATCACATTTTGCAATTTTGCTGTGAAATCATTTCATTAAGTCTGTCTGTCAATCCCAGTGTAACACTAGCCTTGTGTGTTCGGAGCAGCCAAACAATCCCACTTACATACGCACAGTGTTTGCCGACTGCGCAACTTTGACCCACTTTCAGTCACTAACTTTTATCATTCCCAACTTCCCGCTCGCTGCACGCTGTCTGCCGCCTTTTCACCGTAGCATTGTTTTTTTTTTACTTTTCCGTGGTGGGTTAGGCTCACTTGATAAGCACTATTGAGTTTTGATATGAATTGTTCAAACTCATGATGATATTAGAACAACTCAATTTGGCTTTCGCCATTCCGAGGTTTCAAGGAGTATTGCGTGAGTTCGAAAGATGTGGTAATGTAATATTAAGATGTAGCATAATGACGTAAATGGATAACTAATCGGCAAAACTATTGCAAAAACCGACACACCAAATAGTACACGGCACGAACACTAGCACTACGAAGGAAATCTAAAAGAGCAAAGAGTCCGAATTACGACGTCAGTCCGAAGCTCCCCAGTAAGCAAGCAAGAAAAAACTCTGAATAATAATTAGTGAGCGAGATTAGGGCCGAATCGGGCCCCGCTATTAATTACTGCGCCGCGCCTTGGGCACGGTAGGTGGATATATAATATATAGGTACATAGGCTCGGGTTTCCGGCATATACCTAACGTGGGCAGCGAAGTCTCGCGGACCCCCCGGCCACCCCGTCTAATTGACGCCGCACCGGACGCCAGCGACGCCCGGGGGACTGCGCCCCGCCTTCCGGACGGCTTGCCCGATTTACAACATCGCCGCTCCGATAATCTTTCCTCGGGGTATGTTGCTTGCTTGGCGGCAGCCGGCGGAGCGTGTCGAGTGGCTGCGATGCGAGAGGGCTCGCAAAACAAATGACGATCAAACTCAATTACGCCTTAGAGTTCCTGGACATGTGTCTGATGAACGATTGGTTCTAATGAAGGTTTTGGGTGTCAGCTCTACACAACACAAACACCATGTCGAGTTGAGGACATAATATATGGTAGAGTAGGATTCCGCTCGCAGCTTCGTCCGCGTTATTCCTGTTTTCCCTTGGGAATTTTATATTTTCCCGTAGGAAAAATAATTTTGTAGCCTACATTCATCAGAGATAATGTAGGATTTTAAATGTGAAAGAATACTTCGAACCGGCCAGTGGTTTCGGAGCCTACTCAATGCAAACAAACAGTCAAATCTTTCCTCTTTTTAATATAAGTAAGTATAGATAGATAAAGATACAATACTCCCTGTGGAGCAGTATAATTAAGTTTTTAACAATTTGTTCAAAATTTTTGCACTATAGTATTAAATCAAAATAGTATTAATCACGATGACATTTTCAGCTTAAACAAGAAGAATAAACGCAAGAAACTATTCAAAATCAGAAAACAGAATTACTATAGTAAAAATGTATGAGCTACCAAGTGTAATTTCATAATATTGATAGGATATTATATATGTATATAATATTATAACACAAAGGTAACATAGTTACTAAACAAGATGTAAAGTCACTGTAATAACACTTAGAGGGTCAATCAATGACTCCCAAATTAATATCACTTTTAATATAACGCTTGCTCGAGATCAATATGTAGATTTCTAGAAATGGTTCTCGGCGTCATTTATTGAAATCTTACAGGACTGTAGTATTACATCATATGTGCTTAAAGTAAACGTCGACATATAACTGAAAACAACAGACGAACTCTCGATCAGTCGTTTTGTCAATCTGCGTCGACAAGTTGCCGAAAAAAATAGGAGAGACAAGGGAAAAACTGTCTTTACTTTTTATGCTAAAGACAGAAAATGTCCATCTTAATATCGAAGGGAAGTCGAGAACGGAGGCGTTCTGAGGCCGTAATCAAAGTTTGGAAAACATATATAGCACAAGACCCACCTCCGCCCATGGCCCTCCAAGCGTGCTGGTTATACGGACCGAATCGCAGGAGGTGCGCGCGGAACCAGAAACTGCACTCTACAATATCTATACCAGAATCTGATGGTAAATGTACAGCTGAATTTTCGGTACTAAAAACAAAGTTACTTTCTTTAATAATGTAGCACTACTTCAGATCACTAATAATTTAAAGATCACCAATAGATGTTAAAATATTTTTTAAAAATAACTACCTACCCTAATAATATTTGCCATCAGATTCTGGTCCACCTGAGATAATATAATACAGCTAGCTGACGCGTCACACGTGGGAATGGCTTAGTAGTAACGTTAGATCAATGGTATATTCAACTTCCTATTGTAGTCAAATTAATATTCACTAATACACATTAATAAAGATAAACACGTTTTCACACAAAACGATACACAGTAATATAGTATAATCAAAACACAATACATATTATGTCGTAAACGTTGAACCATACAGCAAGCCACATTTTAGCAAAATCGGTTAGGCAGTATCGCAGTTTATCCCGGACCGTTTAGGTCCATATGGACAACTGTGTCAAAACGTCAACAGTCAAAACGTCAAGCGAACATCGTGTCGCGAGATTTTTATTTATGGTAGTATCCGTGCCCGCAAACTACGTTTCGCCGTAATAATTTTCAAAATAGAACACCCTTATCACTTAGGGGTATAAAAAATGGTTTACGACCTATTCTCAGACCTTCCAGATAAACACAAAAAAAAATCATAAAAATCGGTCAAGCTGTTTTGGAGGAGTTTGGTTACAAACACTGTGACACGAGAATTTTATATATTAAAAAAAAGAAGATTAAAAGAAGAAAATACGCAAGGTGGAAAAAAAGACCGTGGTTGGAGGAAAAGTACCCTTAATATTGATGATGGCATATTTTACTGAAAGGAAATATTCCTTTATTTTCAAAAATAATTAAAACTGCATTTAGAGATTTTTGAAAAATCAGCTGCTTGAGCCGGGAATCGAACCGCTGAAATGTAAAAAAAAATCATTCTGTTATTTATGATACCAACCGAAAGAGTCATTAATAAGGATCAAATTAAAAAAGTCCAAGAATTTTTTTTTATTGTAAAGCTTACTTACTATCTAAAGAAAATAGTTCACTTAAGTTACGAATTTTCTCAAAATTAGACCCACTTTCATGTATGCACAGACGTATTCTTCGACTGAATTCGTTACATATCGCCTTTGATATTAAGTGAATGAACTATTTCTATAGATAGTGAGTAAGCTTTACAATAAAAAACATTTTTTTCTTTGTCGTTCTTTTAATTTAAGATACTATGCTGTTTAAAACAAATTGACCCTTAATAATGACTCTTTCAGTTGGTATCATAAAATACAGATTTTTTTTCACATTTCACCGGTTTGATTCCCGGCTCAGGCAGTCGATTTTTCAAAAGTCTTAAAATGCAGTTTTAATTACTTTTGAAAATAAAATAATATTTCCTTTCAGTAAAATTTGCCATCATCAATATTAAGGGTACTTTTCTTCCAACCACGGTCTTTTTTTCCACCCTGTCTAAAAATAGATAAATAGATCGATAGACTATAGATAGAACTCTACCATGCGCACATTTTGCTTCCCTGCAAGTTAAGAGGAAACACTAAGGAATACAAAAATAGGTATTTGTTTGTGGAAGGTAATTTCTATTAGTCATTACCTTAAAAAATGAAAAACTTAGGAATATGCTAATAGTAGCCCATAGATTTTTTTTTTGGAAAATGGAGATTTTTGTATGGAAAAACGCCCTAACGACTAACCGACTAAACGACTCTTAATAACGATTTGTTTTGTATTCAGCGAGAGCGACGTCAGAATGTACTTTTATTCTAGCGGCATGGGATTTTAGTTATTAGATAGGTAATTACCTGTTAATCGCAAATATCCATATCTATAAGCTACAGTGACCGCTACAGTACCCGTTTCAGTAAACGGGTACCTCTATTTTACATATCGGCTATCAGCTGGAGACCGTACTGAGTCGCAAGCGCAGATCTCACCTATATCTACCACAAAGCAGTAGCTTACATTGTTCTGTTTCGATCTGAAAGGTAATCTTCAAGTTCACAACACACTGTGGTCTTGGTGCGTTCGTTTCCCGAATCGGGCCGTCCTGTAGGCTTACTCTCGAACCAATTCCGACCGATCGACATCGGGATTGTGATTTTTCGTACGCTAATTTAGCAACACTAGCGCCGACTAATCCGTATCTTGAGAAATTAAAATAGCACTGAGTTTGGTTCACTCTAAATCTGCGCAATACGGCTCCAGTTTGGCGCCAATGTGGAAACTCAAGCGTACAAAAAATCACAATCTCAATGTCGATAGCTCGGATTTGGTTCAAGTGTAAGCCTACTGATCTAGGATGAGATATAAGTGAATAAATGGTGAGTTTCAGAGGGAGGCTAAGCCGGGTAGTCGGAACCACTACCACGAGACTAGCCGCAGTGTGACGGAATCCTACGGCATACCCGAGCATACCTGCGCCTCAACTTCTCTTCTTGGTGTCGTTACAGGTATTCGCAGATTTGGGAATCATACAAGAAATCATGTGCATTCAACAGCACGTCAGACTATTCAAAAATGTCAACTGTCTACTAACTGATGTCGAAACTTAAACGGCCTTACCACAAAAAGTTTTTAAACACTGTCTTAAGTTAAACACTGTTTAAACATGATGCTGTTTCATTTATTTTAAAAGGATAGATAGAGACAGCATCATGTTTAAACAGTGTTTAACTTAAGACAGTGTTTAAAAACTGTTCTAGGTTGATGAAAAAATAATCATTTTGTGGTAGCCTATGCATAACATTATGTGCTGCTGACTGTACTTTAAGTGGTTATATATCAGGCTGCTAAACATCAGGCGGGAAGTTTGCCACTGAACTAATTAATAGAGTACAGAAGGCAGGGGTGTAGCTACGACTTAAAAGCAAGCACTTGCTTGGCGAGAGCAAAGTTGCACGTTTTATTTCGGCGAGCTAATCATATACAAAGCATGCTCCGCGCTGCCCGGAGATAATTCCCGTTACGATGCGCTTCAAGGGTTGCCAGGTGCAGTGTCATTCCTGGGACATTTCAGTGCGATGGGGGATCCCGCAATGAGAACAGTCATTCAAAATAATATTGGACCTGGCTGGAAAAGTTTAATTAAAGTTTTCCCATATAAGAAAATTTAAAAATATTATATTTCTTTTAGACAATTGTATTAAGCACCACTATCAAAAAATGGCAGAACCTTAATCGTTGTATGTATTTAATTAGGTCTCAGTTACATTTACACACGCCTTCCACAAAGTGGACCGAGTGTCTATTGAATGTTTTGAAAAGCCGCTGTAATAAGCAGCGCTTTATCTTTTAATACACACTTTTAGCATCTAAAAGTCAACCCCAAACGTGTAAACTTAGTATTTTTATAATATTGCCTAAAATTAACAAACATAACGACTTCACATCACTTCGAATCCGGACTGCGTATTTTATTACAAAAAGGCACAAATTCCGGGACTTTCTCAGATTTCCCTGCATTCTGGCAAGCCTAGCGCTCCACTCAGCTCCATTTGGACGCGGAAGTGGACGCCGCGCGACATTCAGGTCTATTCCGAGTGCATGTGCAGTACACAGGTACGCAAAGGAATTATGAAAGTTTAGTGTAAATAAAGTACTAGTTTACCAGACTGATGACTGACGTGTATGGTGAATAGACAAGTGGAAGATTACCACACTGTCTCCTAAAGAGTAACATTACAGCTTTTTTTTTATGGGATAGGGGGCAAACGAGCAAACGTATCACCTGATGGTAAGTGATTACCGTCGCCCATGGACACCCGCAACCCCAGAGGAGTTACAAGTGCGTTGCCGGCCTTTAAGGTAGGAATACGCTCTTTTCTTGAAAGTTTGAAGGTCGTATCGATCCGGAAATACCGAAGGCGACAATTCATTCCAAAGTTTGACAGTACGAGGCAGGAAACTGCGAGAAAAACGCACAGTTTTGGACTGCTGTAGTGCTTTTTCTTGCTAAATTGTAGAAATATAGGAAAATCTTAAAGTTAAAGAAAAAAACAAACTTATTCCTTTAGTCCGATACAAAATGAAAAGCTTTATTTTTGTAAGTACATAATTATAATTTACTTATGCATATGTTAACACAATTCCTCAATGCAAAGCACTTAACTTAATGTTTAATCAATACAAGCCAAGGGCAGGATGGTTCAGGTTTGTTTGATCAATCTCGGCAGGTAAAAATCAGGTACAAATTGGGTACAAAACTACAAAATGAGGGGCAATAAAGTACACCAACAAATAGTTATAGGTTTCCTTTTTTTTTTAAAGAAATTAGTAGCCTTCCCCGGAGCGGTTGTTAGTGGATCGTACCTTCTATGCTAAGTCTTGCAATCACGGGTCAGAGATAGGATATTCCAGTTTCTTAACTTATTCTTTCTGTATATATATTTATTACTGGTGTAATTCCACAGAATTACTCCTTGATATCAGGTTATTTTGTTATGCTAAGCAGCGGAGCCCTATGGCCTCCGGGAACTGCCCTGGAGATTCATAGCACAGTGTTATGTTAAAAATATAATTAAATATGCCAATAATCTTAGGGTCAGTGGGTCTAACACTGAGTTCTGAAGGAATCCCAGTCAATACATTTGAATTTCATGTAATAAACATTGCAAGTTAATTCCAAACACAATTTTCAATGAATTGTCAAAGTTTCTTATTGGTTAGTTAATAAAAGGACATATGGAGGGGAGAGCACCTATTTTGTGTATAATTATTGCTATTAATAAAAAGAAAACAGCTTCATTTGTGAGTTATCTGCCAAAGAAGGATGTGAAACTTAATATTGTGAAAATTTAGAATTTAACATGAAATTCGCAAGTGTTACTCAATATATGCCTTAATCCCACTAAGATGCCGTTTACTATCAGGGTTTTTTAATGAAATAGGGGATGAAAAAGGCGAATTTTGGAAATGTAATATGTTTGATTTAATAATCAATTTACCCACAAATAAAAATAAAATTAACAAAATCTGTTTCAAATCATGAAATATAATAAGTTAATTAGATACCTTATTGATTTTTTGCACTTATTGATACAATAAATCCATTTAATTTAATTAATCGCGTGCCGGCGAGTAAATATAGTATTTTTTCCTTAGCTTTACTCTTCAAGCTGAAAACAAAAAGAACTGATTTTTGTAGTCTCACTGTAGCTTTTCAAATTAAATTCACACGGAAAACGGGAGAAATACCTATTAATTTTATTCGCAGAAATTAAGATAATGTAGAAATTTAGATTTCGCAAGAAATCAATATTAAATTACTTCGGTCGATGTCTCACAGACTAATCATAACATAGACGATGGACGCGTCCTAAACCAACGCTCCACTTGCGCACAGATTTGCGTTTATGTGGAAGCGACGGAGCCGAGGTCCGTTTGCTGAATGTTAAGCGCCGTATTGGCGACGGAACCTCTCCTAAAACCAAATTCATTTCATAACACTCGTAAGACTCTTAACTTGCTTCAAAATGTGTCAAGTCAACATACGGATCTTTCGAAATTCTACAATATGCAATAAGTATTTCCAGCTAAAGTTATAAGTTTGGTTGAAAAACAAAACGTAATGAAAAATTAACCATAAACAAATTGTGAATGCTTTCCAAATTCTATTCGACGAAACCATAATTATATGATCTGTAGCTTTAAGTGTATTTTATTATGATATGTCTCTAAAAATGATCAAAACAAACGGTCTAAATGTCAAATTCCGAATTTTGAGAAAATCAACCCACCTAAAGGGAAGCACGGGATTTTGGGCGAAAAAAAACTATCTTTGTAAATAAGGCCAGGATAAACGCGAGATTTATTTTGTTTATGCAAAAATTGAATAATGACCAAAGATAATTGCAAATGTCACTGACGTGACGTGAAACGACGTTGACGTTGACACTTGACATTGATATTGTGAAATTAATTGACAAAGTTATTGTAATTATGATTTTAGTTGTGAAATTTGTGTTAATACTACAGTGAAACCAAAATGTTTTTTGCAAAATTAGTGTTTTATGAAATTTTAAGAAAAAACGGTGTTACACTGCCAACCATCTAAGTGATGGGCATGGATTTTTTGTCGCGTGGAACGATGGCGGAAAGAGGCGGCAGGTATGAGACCGAACTATTCCTCGGAGCATTCCCCGTAATATATGCGATAGAAGATGCATAGTGAGGCGACATCTCTACGCAGCGCCATGGTATCAAGCCGAGAAATTTCCTGGCAGTGGACGATTCGAGTCGCTCTCCGCTGAATGCGGTCCAGTGGGAGAAGCTGGCATTGGGGTGCCCCTGCCCAAAGATGAGAACAGTATTCCATATGAGGCCGAACCTGCGCCTTGTAAAGCTGTAGGCGGTGCGCTGGACTGAAATACCTTCTCGATCTATTGAGCACACCAAGCTTCTTAGAGGCTAATTTAGCCTTACCCTCCAAGTGGCCACGGAACTGGACTTCGCTCGATATGTCGACACCAAGGATCTCAATATTGGCTGAGGCAGATAGGGGAATGCTCTGAAAGCGAGGAGATACGACAAATGGCATTTTCTTGGCGGTTAACGCGCAAATCTGTGTCTTTGTAGGGTTAAAACGGACTAAATTAAGTCGACCCAGTTAGAGACTTTCTCTAATGATGTATCAATTTCAGACACAAGTTTATTCCGGCACTCAATGACGTTTTCCCGAGAAATATTCGCACGGCCGTTATAGGAGGTATCTTTCGTGCTGTCATCTGCATAACGATGAATGCCGCTGATTTGCAGCATATCATTAATATGCAAAAGGAATAGTGTAGGTGATAGCACACATCCTTGGGGGACACCAGCATTTATAGACAGTGAGTCTGAGCATTCACCATCAATTAAGACCTTTATGCTTCTGTCTAATAAAAAACTGGTGACCCATCCACATAGTTTCTCGGGAAGCCCATACGAAGGGAGTTTAGAAAGAAGCGCTTTGTGCCAGACCCGATCGAAGGCCTTCGCGATGTCCAAACTTAATGCCAGTGCCTCCCCTTTCGCTTCAATTGCCTCAATCCTACGAGTCAGTATTCCTTACAACATTTGCCATAGAGATGAAACGTTAATTGCAGTCTAACATTGAGATTAATATATCACTAGAGAGGCTATTAACATTTCCATTTCCTGTAAATACATATGTTGCATAGCCAAAGAGTTCGTTTTTATTACCGTTCACATATTTTCACCTCTAAACTTTGATTTGAATGCGTGTGTAAACTACCGTCATCTTTCGTGTATTTTCTTACCGTTTGACCAGTAACTTGGGTTTGATACTTGGGCTGTCTAATCAGCAAAGCCACCAACGGAATATATTTGCATAAGTGTCTCCATCGAGCACTCTACCAGTAAAAGAAGCGACAAACTAAAGCTCAGATATTGCAGTAGCGACACGCAAAGCAACCGCCCGCTGTTCCGTTTATTGCCTTGGGGTGTTTGGGGCAACTCTCCCCCGTCTTGTGTCGTCGTTTCGATTGTGCGTGTGCTGGCTACGAAAAATAGCCGCACAAATAAAGATTTTTTAGAATATCAACGCATATTTGTATTTTATGATGAATATTTGATTAATCGAAAACTAAAACGTGTAATTGCATAAAAGAAGTTCAAAAGCCATGCTCGACTTCGCCCGGATTTGAAAAGGCGTATCCGCGCCAACTTTATCTGATTGTCTGTTACGCTTTCACGATTAAGCCATTGCGGCAATTTTAATAAAACATGGTATAGAGCAGGCGTGCTACGGATATTCGCATATGCATCCGCAAATGCGGAATATTCCCATCAATTTAGACATCTGCATCCCCATTCGCATCCGCATCAATTAATGCGGAGCTTTTACGGATGCGGATTCATATCTGCAACATGTCATCATCATCATCATCATCACAGCTCATATACGTCCCCACCGAGGGGTTCGAGCCTTCCCCTATGTTAGGGTGATTAGGCCTTAGTAAACCACGCTGGCCCAGTGCGGATTGGTCGACTTCACATACACCATTCAGAGCGTCGGTGGCGCTGTGGTTTCGGCACTTGCCTTCCAATCGGGGGGTCGGGGTTCGAGACCCGTTATGTACCAATGTGTTTTTCGTTTCGAATTTCATATGTACATTTGTCTGACGCTCCTACGGTGAAGGAAAACATCGTGAGGCAACCTGCATACATCTGCGAAGAAATTCAATGATGTATGTGAAGTCGACCAATCCGCACTGGGCCAGCGTGGTTGACTAAGGCCTAATCACCCTAACATAGGGTAGGCTCGAACCCCTCGGTGGGGACGTATATGAGCTGTGATGATGATGATGACATACACCATTGAATTTCTTCTCAGATGTATGCAGGTTGCCTCGCGATTTTTCCTTCACCGTAGGAGCGTCAGACAAATGTACATATAAAATTCGAAACGAAAAACACATTGGTATATGGCGGGTCTCGAACCCCGACCTCCCGATTGGAAGGCAAGTGTCGAGTCCACAGCGCCACCGACGCCCTTCTGCAACATGTAACGACATGTAAACGAGGTGGGCGGTACCAGAGTGGCATGTGCCTTGCGCGTGTTTACTCTTGCAAAATCAGTTTTAATTTTGTTCTCAAAATATGATGTAATAAAACATCATAACAGCTCACATACGAGTACGAGTACGTCCCCACCGAGGGCTTCGAGCCTACCCTAAGTTAGGGCGTCTAGGCCTTAGTCAACCACGCTCGCTCAGTGCGAATTGGTTAATAAAACATATTAAAATTAAATCGATTTTTGTTTTTTTGGGTACTTTTAATTAATATACCTATGTATTTTTAAAAAATACTAAGGCCGCAATCGCATCCGCATCCGTGGATGTCGAAATGTTAGCATCCGTAACAACCCTAGTATAGAGATAACTTAAGCCCCGCGGAACTCAATTCCACACAGATGAACAGTTAGCTCTAAATAAATTAAGAAATCTTAGTAATAAGCACCGTGTTTGATTTAAACACCTATTGCTTGATTAAAGCCAAATTATAACCACCGTGTCCTGCACTTCAAATTGGTAACTCTGGTAACGCCGCGCCGCGAGGTAACGCGCCGAGCCGAGCGGCGGCGAGGTGTCACCACGGCGGGCGCTCGCCGGCATAATTAAAAACTCTCGTCGCGAGCCGGAAGCGTGGGGTCCGCGGGTGGCGCGCCTCGCCGGGGGTCCGCGTAACGAACGCACTAATTAATAAGGGTCCGTCGATATTGATTCACGAGGTACCGCGTGTGCCGGAGGCCCGTGAGGAGTAATGATCGCACGCCCCCGGAGCGGAGATACCGCGGCCTACTCTCGACCCGCCCTTGTTTTGCGCGAACAAAGAAATTGCGTTGATACCGCGAACTCCGCGCTCGGCGCAAACAATATTCGTTCCTTCGAGTTCTATATACAGACAGAGCTATTGCGATAAATGGAGCCTACTTTGATTTCTAACCGCCTCCGTGGTCTAGTGGTTGGGACCTTCTGGTTCTGGCTCCGGGATTCGATTCACTATGAAGGCAGAAGGGCTGCTTGGTTTGGTTTGTGGTAAAGCTTCTGGGTCTGCCTAGCTAGCTGCCACCGTTATACCTTAGATCATCGCCATCATAATAATGTTAAGAGGATTGTGAAGCTGTAAATTTTCATCCAAAAAGCGATAACGTTTTCCCCCCTCTAAACATAGTCCAATTTTCATAATTTTTGGGAATTTTGTAGGTATAATGAAGATCTAGGTTCGTTCCAGCTTTATATAGTATAGATAATATACAATTGCTCAGAATATCAATTATTAGCATCTTAATATCTATATTTTAGATTTAAAAACTACCTCGAGCATTTTTATCTCTTTTTGACTAAATAAAACTGAATTACAAAAAAGCAAAACGTAAAAACATACATTACGGTGTACTGAATATAATAAGACCAAAATTGTCTCTTTTCATAAAGGTTAAAAAGGGTTAAAACGTTATCGCCCAAAACAATATTTCAATAAGAATTGTAGGCACTTGTATCGAACATTATACTCTAAGCGGTGTGCAATAAATTGCATTTTTGAACATGCCTACTCGAGCTATGAATCGGCACTTCACAGTCCTCTTAATAACATTGTTGTGTTCCGACAATTAGAGGTAAGATAGCCAGCTCCCCAGCTAATAAGTAGTCCAGGTGAAGTTCGCTTCCATCTTTGGCCTTATGATATATGATGATAAGGTGCTACTTAAAAAAAATATATATACTCTTTATTGCAAAAAAAAAACACACATGGGGAAACACAAGTAAAAAAACAGAAGATGCAATGGTGAACTTATATCTAAAGAGATCTCTACCAGCCAATCTGTAATTGTGTGGGAGATTCCATTTTAATATTAATATTCAGCAAGTAATCACTGTCAAACGTTTCCTTCCCACCCTGACAACATTTACAAAACTTATGAACAAACGTTATGAACAAGTATTAGTTTGTTAGACAACCCTCCGAGAACAGGGAATAGTATATTTTTTTACGACCAAGTTGGCAAACAAGAAGACTGTCCCTCTGATGGCTTGTGGCTACAGTCACCTAGTACATGCGGTTCCTGTAAGATTAGCAAGTCTTCAATCCCTAACCCCAATGTTCGTTGCCAACGTGTAGCATAAGATGTCATGCAAGACACAGTACCCAGTCATTTCCGCCTTTCTTGATACAGTTGAATAGTACAGTTACCGGATCACGGTTAATTCACTTTGTGTCTTACCCTTACTCAAACCAGAACACAGCAATACAAGCATACTGCTTGGCGGCAGCAATAAGTAAGATTGAGGTATGCTACTTAGGAAGATAGAGGGCATTGTTCACTCTACTGAGTCTTCCTCTAGAAATGTTGAATACCTTGATTATTTTATTGATTAAGTAAAATTAATTCGTTAAACATGAGGTTGAACGAAGGTCTGAAAGTTCCTATGAGGCTGACATATTCACCAATAGCGACAAATAAAAAGGCTTAAACAAAGAAAATAATAAAACTTAATGCGATAGACGTGCGCCGAGCTAATCCAAAAGGAAATATTCGATTACAAACGAGAGATGCTCTCAAAAATGCACCGTCCGATATTTCCCACCCTGATCCCGGGCGCCCCGAGTCATGAAGCAGCGGAGAAATTTGCATTGGAGAGAATTATAAAGAGAGCAAGTATGCTATAGGCTGCGCCTCTGTGACTTCCGCTGCGCGTTGAGCTTTGCCAACCCGGGTTTTGGTGAGAACTACGTATGGATTACCGTCAAGAAGTCCCCACATTGAGTGAAACATTGAAATCGACTGTTCTACTATCAATCAGTCAATTTAATTTTATTTAAACCTAATAAAAACATTTTTTGAAGTGAGAACTTCTTTAGCGGCGTTGTACACTTTTTTGTAATGGGTAAAAAATGATAAACTCGCGTCAGGACACGTGACACTGATAGAAAATTCGTAAGACCAATTAAAATTGAAATGGCCGCAGGAACTGTCGAGGTGCGGTGAGGGGTCCACGTAAGCCGGCCGAGAACAATAGCGGCTGGCAAAAGTACTGGAAGTCACACGTCACTTGAGACAGTTTTAATCAATTTATTTACTTTGTTAGGAAAAATCTAAATTGTGCTTTTATTTGATTTTGTTGTAAATATTAATTAGGTAAGTTAGTATAAATTAAATATTATTTATTTGTTATAAAATTACGTTTTTAAGTAGTATATTAATGTCTGTTTTGATCATATTTTTAATTTAATTGTAAATATTTTGATTCATTATTACTAGTTATATAATTATGTACGCACAACGTTACAACAGGAAGTTGATTTTTCTGAGGGATAAACTTTTTAATGTAATATAAATTGTCATGTTTGTGTACGATAGCGCAATAAATAAATATTGTATTCTACCACTTATTCTGATAATACTTTTATTCTGATAATTAAAGCAATTCGTGCAAAATTATTCCATAACCATTCCAAAATATCCAAAACGCACAACGTTAATACTTAAGTTTTCACTTCTGTCGGCACTCCCGGAGTGCAACCCGTCATTTTTTTTATTATATTCTAGTTGAGCCGGCCCCACGTTGCATAGGCTTAGTACGATGTATGATGGATTGATGTTATATTAAACTTCCTAATGAACTGAAATTAATATCTTTAACATACCTACCTAAAACAAATTCGGGTTAGTTACACATTTATAACTCTAGAACGGCTGGAACGATTTAGATGTCTATATGATTTGTTGAATTCGTCTCCGCCCTGATTAGCAGAATAACTATTCAAATATCAGAAAAATTCACGAAAAAAAAATATACTTACATATTTTTTTATCCATTAGGTTTAGAACTCCACGGTAGTTCGATTGACAATTGAAAATTCTATTGACAGCTCACTACACTACAAATATGTCTGTCATTTGATTTGAAAAAGCATATAAAGCGGTCGATTGTTTGTTTTGTGTGTGTTAAGAAGAAGAAGACAAGAAGACAAGTACAAAAGATCTTGTATTCATTAGTATCAGTCAAAAGTTAACACGACATTCATTGACTGTTAGGCGGTACCAAGTTCGCCGGGACAGCTAATTGACTAATAAAGATAAAAACGTTTTCAAACAAAACGATACACTTCAATATGGTAGGAGTATTATTATAACACGATGCATTTGTCGTAAATAGTGGCTTAAAAGTAAGTAGTAGTAAGTAGTTAGTGGCTTAATAAGCGGACTAGTGCTTACTTAATTCCGCGATTAATTAATAATGTACCCGCATCCATAAGAACCACAATTAAAACTAGTAATATTAAAACTGTACTTAAAAAACACTTTCTCTGTAATTTATAAAGATATCTATATATTATTGTGAATGTAAAGTTTGTTTTCTTTTGCTTGTATAATTATTGTTATATATTTTTTTTTAATACGTGTTTAAGTCCTAAACGTAATATTATGTGTTTGTACTTACTTACTTACCTATACTTGACGAATCAATAATTTGTAAAGTGTCACACGCAAACCCCAGAGGTTTAAGTGGCACTCTCATAGCAATAAATGTTTTTGTTACTTTTTCAGTAAATAAAAAAAAAAAAGTAATAATAAATCGAATCGACGCCATCTATAGGAAGATTACCCAACTTAGATAAGTTTTATTGCAATTAAGTTGGCAAACAAGCAAACTGCCCACATGATGGTAAGTGGTAACAGTCACCTATAATACATGTGGTCCTCGTGAGATTCGCAGCAAAACTGCAACCCCCACAAGAACCACAGTGTATGTTGCCAACTTGTGACTCAAGATGTCAAGTCACGGTACCCAGTAATTTCAATGCCATATCTTACCCTCCAAACCGGAACACAGCAATGCAAGCACTGCTGCTTTGCAGCAGAAATAAGAAGTAAGTGTTGTGACGATAAATAAATTTGCACCGTCATCTATTTGAAACTTATAGAATCAATAATTAAAGAATTCGTAATAATAAATATTGAGGTTAAGCCAAAACCTACCCATGTTAGAATATAAATAATTGATATGGCGTCATTGAAAATTCGAAATTGTAAAAATTATTTCCTAATTCCCCATTTATTTTTTTTCTGAATTTCAATATTAATTTTGCAATTTTGAATTTTAATCACGCCATAGCTTTTATATGACTATGTTAACATGGGTAGATTTCGGCTTGATAGGGTGTTGACCAAACACGATGAATACGAGCTAAAATAGGTTTGCGCCTAACCCATAATCATTGGTAAGCGAAACTGGGGCCTACGATGATGTAACGGTAAAAATATAATAATTATTCCAGACTATTCGTACACAGTGAGGCATGGGTGTCCCTAAAATGGGGGATTTTGAGCCATTTCCCACAAGACTAGCCCAGCGAGTCCATTATGGGTTGGTGGGGAGCACCAGAACCTCGTCTCGTTGCTCAGCAGGTTTGAGTAATGTAGGATGTAGGACAATTTAGAAGTTCAATGCAGTTCGGGTAACCACGACTCGGAGATTCGGACTCATAAAATTCAGTTAATCAGACCGGTGAGGAAAATTTAAACACGAACTTTTGCCGAGTATGACGCAGTTCTCTTGCAGGCGAGCCGAAGTCGGAATTGGGAGATGATCGTGAAACGCGGAATGACTTTATTTACGGCGTGTTTATGGTCATGAGTGAACTCGTTAGCCCGCGCCTCGTAAACACGGGCCTCACCTGCTCACCGCCTGCGCTGTTACGTGTCATAGCGATTGACAATAATAATAATAGGCCAGATGACAAAAAATTTTTTTTTGCTTTAATAGAAGCTCATTCATATAATAAACAGAAAGAAAAAATCGGTTTTCGAATAACTATAAAAACAACCAAGATATAAGGTATTAAAGATTTTTCTCCATCTCTTTCTAGCAAAACGGCAATTTACAAGGAGTTTATATGGCCGTACTCAACAATGACGTCACGGTTGATGTCGGATCTCTCTGTCTAATAGCCTTCAAATTAACAACATAAAATGCTTGTATCTAATGTATTTCTCAGCCGATTTTAATTCTAATTTCACAGGACTGCATCTTTTTCCACGGTATTTTAATATTTAATGACGAGACGTAAAAATTAGAATTCAGTCATCATCCCAATTGCTATAGCCATACTGAACACTCATAACCTAAAAACGACAATTTATGAAAAAAAAATCGAAATATGTAGCCCTTAAAATGAAATCAACAATTTGAGAAAAACTATGTTTAGAATGTGGCAGCTAAAAATGTAGCAAGAGCCTCTCTTGTGTCTGTACAGTGTCTGTATATGTGATATTTACTGTGTGAGGTTGTTGGGGTATGTTACAGACACTGTATCATTTTGCATACATTTTCTGCTAATTCTGTAAGTATTTAAAATAGTGCTTTTTGGTTTAGTGTGTAATTATTAACGTTAGTTATTAGAAATAACCAACTTTAACATTTTTTCCAACAGTTACATTATAAATTACACTTGGCATAGGCGCTAGTATATTTTACATTATGCTATGATTCTCAAGCAAGTCCGACGTGTTTCGAAAGATAATTTTTGAACAATAAACAGGACTGCGACTATCTCACTGCGAGGAAGAAAAAGTCCTAGTTTCAGGTAATCGCGTTATCATAGTTCACCTTAGACATTATTGTCAGCATTTCACAAGAGAGACGCCTAAATAGCCTCCAGTCCTGACCGTCTTAAACCACCTGATGACTGGCAGCGGGACACCCATGAGGTGATGCCTGCCCGCTACAAATCCAGTAGAATCGATATGCCAGAAATAGTTTGAAGACTAAACTAAGTTCTCGCCTTTTCCAAATAATCAAGGTGACGCTGTAGAAACCAGCAGGTCAAAATAATAATATTAAAAAGTTGCGTCTTTCGGTTTTGCTGCATTCTTCCCTGCCTATTGTCCCTTATGCTCTAATGTCTTGCGCGCATATAGTTGAGATTAAAAGAAAATCGGATTCGATGTAGAGATGCCAATGAAGTCTAATGCCATGGCTCCAATAATTCAAAACGCAGACATTTACCACTAGGTAAGCCTGCGTCATAATACGCGTTGTTGAACTTGCTAAAAATAAAAACAGTGGTTACATCTGCAGAGATTGCTACAAAAGTTATTTAAGTTAAACTTCTAACGCCATTAACAATGCCAGGTAAGGCACTAAGCTCCTTACCATGCGCTGTTCTTTCTGCCCTTATGGGCGGGCAGAAAGAACACCGGGGGGTTATAGTGGGTAGGCCTGGCACTCTGCCGGGCCAGCCCTACACACGCCTGCCGTCTAGCCAACGGCGGGTACGGTCATACGGTGCGCCTGCGCATTTCCCCCCGTAAAAAAAGGTAAGGCACTAAGCTATTAGCCACATATGTGTGTGATGTTAAAATTATTGCGTTTATTCACGCGTAACGACGCGGGCAAGTCCGGGCATAATGGAATTCACTATTACCGTCATTTCTATAGGTTGGCGACAATCGCCATGAGGACACGTAACGGCGCCGCCGCGGGCACAATAAACGGGTGCGCCTCGACATCGGCAGGTCGCGCACGCTCGTAAACCCGCTCGCATCGCAAACGAGTTGCAGCTGCAGTCATTACCAGACCCGCTCGCCTCTCCTCGCTGCGGAGTGCGGCAACAAAGAGGTCGCCTGGCGACGACGGAGCGCCTACCACGATTGTTCGCAAGCACTTTAAACTCCGAGCTTTGACTACCTCGCGTTCTATATTATTTAAAAGCAAAGGGAAGCAACGTACGGAGGCAATAATATAATTTCTTTTTATATGGCGATGGTTAAGTGTAGTAAAGTTTTAGCTAATGTTATTCTTAAACCGAACAGGCATGTATAGTAAATGAAGAGATAAGTGTACAACATCTTTTCATTGAATAAATAGCTCTTTATTTTCTGCTGGGCTCGTATTTCTTGGAATTATCATCATCTTTTTTCGTACTTTCTTTGCATCCGGCAGTAATTTGCTAAGTCTATGAAGATGCAAAGATACCGTGAAAAGCTAAATTCAAGAAAAATACTTGTCACCTTAAGAGAATGAAAATACAATAATACCTTAACATAACTATTATAAATCTACCGCTACAAATTATCATTTGTAAAAATATCAAAACTACTGTCATTATAGAGTTGCTGATTCCTGCTTTACCAAAACGAAAAGTGAAGCCAGCGATCGCACAAAAAAACATCTATTACTTCGTCGGCAAATAGGGTAGTTCAATATAAGTTAAAATTCAGTTTCATGCGCTAATTCAAACAACACACCACGCCAACGCAAAAAGCAAAACACCAACTCCAATCCGAATGCGAGCAAAATTTTCACGTGCGCGAAGCTTTCAAGGAAAAGCTCGCAAATAAAACATTGCGAAATGGAACTTAATTAATAAGGTTCGAGCGTCCAGAACAGGTCACAGTTTCAGACGGAATAGCGGGAGCTCGTCAGAAAAAAACACGCAGAAAACCAAGTGTAAGGCTCATAATACACTGGGTGTATTGATTATTTTTCCACTGCGATAAGTAAACTCCCCTGTGGCCTAGAGATTGAGACCGCCAGACATAGATCCGGCGGTCTGGAGTTTGATTCGCAATGGGGTCAGAAGTCTTTTTGCTTGGTTAGTGGTAGGGCTTCTGAGCCCACCTGGTTATCTACTACCGTCATAGCTAAGTTTGTCGCCATAATGGCAAAAGTAATAGCATTGTTGTGTTCCGATATTTAAATGTAGGATAGGCAATTTTTTCCACTAGAATCCCTTAGTTCAGTGTGCGGAGTGCGAGTTTTATCGAGCTTTACTCGATCACACGCATCGAACGCATAAACGCGAATTTGTATGGAATTAGAGCAGCGCCATCTAGTAGTCACTAGATGAAGCTGTCTCATTCCATAGCAGCTACTAGATGGCGCTGCTCTAATTCCATACAAATAACGCGTTCGATGCGTACGATCGAGTAGAGCTCGATAAAACTCGCACTTGGTCCCCCAGGGGACTCTACATTACTCCACCTAAGATAATTAAGGGGCATCGGCTAACTTCGTGTTTCCGAAGATGATCGACACATCTATACTAGTATAATGATATAGATCTGCTCTTGTGATTGTACATAATTTTTAGGGTCAAACTACTTTTTGTCAATTGTCTTTGATAAGGTAGACGATTGTTTCCGATGTTTTCCGATGCCCTTTATTTATCTTGATGTACTGTTCAAAAACTGTCTATAAAATAACAACAAATAGAAAAAAAACAACAGATGGTGGGCGAATTGCATGTATGTGGCAATAGACTTGCAACTCGATTTAATGCTACAGCTAACTGCATCGACGATTTCCAGCTAGTGTCCTTAAAGTGATTTCCGCAGCCTGTGTTATACATAGCTATTAACTTATACAGAAATTCATTTATTTTAATTAATGCACTCTATACGCTCGGTATGTATCAAGTCTTGCTCTTCGAGCGTTTGACTATAAATTCCCATCGCAGTGCTGCGCCCGTCCAATCTGCATTTTGAAGCGTGCCACGAACGGGGCTTTATCAAACGACAGATCATAAAACAGGAAGTGCAGAGCACTAAAATTTCACACTCGGGACGAAGACGCTGCGACGCCGCTCGCATCCACGTCGCATTTTGGGACGAATTAACCTGTCGGCGTGAAGTCGACATCGCCCAATATCTACCTATTTCGATATTGGTTTGAAATAAACCCGCGATCGTGAAGTCTCGTGACGTTTCTGAGAGGAGGCATCATTATCTTGACTCATATCATACATTTTCAAATGAAAACCTGTTGCTGAACAGCGATGAAAAAGTCCTCGAGTGGCGGCTGCATTCATACGGTGGAGCGACGATCTACTCCCTAACCATGACCGCTCAAAACAATACTGAAATCGCACTAAGAACAAGATGGCGTCATACGCAGCAAGAGCAGTATTTCCATTTCAATATTGTTTACTTCTTGCATAAGCAATCTTGGTAAGGTCCCTGCTGGTGAAGGTAGCACAGGACCGCTATGTTTGGGGATCTTTGGGGAGACCTATGTCCAGCAGTGAGTGAAATGAAAAAGAGAACCACAACGATGACACCTTTCCTCGTATGCAGGTAATATCAGGTAAATTGTCAAATAAGTCTTGGTGTATGAATATTCTTGAATAACTGCATCTCAAATCTTCACCAGGGCGTACACTCGTAACAGGATTGTGCTTTGTCATCATCATCATCCACAACTTTTATCCTACTACTGCATAAAGGAATCTCTCTCATCATGCGATGTTACTAGATGATCTTCAATGTTATATTTGAAAGAAAATATTTTAATTGTTTTGTCATTTTTTATACCATTAAGGTGTAAAAAGCAACGGCTCACCTGATGGGAGTGATTATTGCAGACAATGGACGCTTGCAACACTGGGGGTATCGCTTGAACTTTTTTTATACCCTTCACGAGGAACCTCATGGTTTAGTCTCACGAGAAAACCTCGAAGGAGTTCATTCCACACCCTGAGCGTACGTTGAAGAAAATTCCTTCGAAAGAGTACGTACAGTACGGAACAATTTCGATTCTAGGGTCTGAGGGAAATTC
Organism: Schoenobius gigantellus; assembly: GCA_963935595.1. Classification (NCBI taxonomy): domain Eukaryota; kingdom Metazoa; phylum Arthropoda; class Insecta; order Lepidoptera; family Crambidae; genus Schoenobius; species Schoenobius gigantellus. Next base: position 7,690,028 of record OZ012557.1, read on the forward strand.
CTTGCCCATGACAAGCTATGGTGGAAGAATGTAGCCGTGAACATCATGTAAAAGTAATCATATAAATACTGTTTTTCCACCGAAAAATTATTACTTTTATATATAACCATTTCATGTTGTTTATTAGAATAAATAATTGTAATTCTAAAAGGCGCACCATGACAGCAAGTTCAGTATGAAATGAACTACTGTATGAGTCAGTAGTTCGATTCAGTTTACCGATATTTCTTATCCTAACGTAACATGCACACTTTACCCATAATGTGATTCTCAATATGCAATAACATTTGTCTTGTAGATAAAATAAAATATTATGCTCAATAGCTGTAGAAGAGTTTCCACTAGTTTACGCAGACTTCATAGACTATTCAGAATAGCCTAGGTAAAAATGAAACTATATGAAACGTAGACACACATATTCTGAGGGGTTTTTTATACTACACAGTACACAGTCTACTCTGTATCTTATGAATTGATAAAATTATTTATGCATTTACTTCATTTATTATTTACTTTATTGGTGAGCCCACACAGGTGAAGTCCCAGCTTAACAGGCCCACACTGCTTGGCCTGTCTCCGGGGATATCACAACTAAATTTCTCTTCGACGCCAGGCAATTTGTCATGCTACGTAGGTAACTCAAAAGTGACCGAAGGGGATAATATGACTATAGCAATGCCTCCTACGTCGCTTTATTTCGAAGGAGCTCTGTCGCAACAGCGGGGTACGAATCGTCGCTCTATCGAACAGACTATTAAACTGGGCAACGTGCGAGTTTGCCACAGCGACGGCAAGAAGGTTTTTTATCCGTTCGCCGTAAGCTGCGGTGCGACCGCAAACCGGCCGTCGGTACAGGTCCCTATTCTACATCCAAATAAACCAGTGTGCTTATTACGTAAGTCCACCTAAAACGGCAGAGCTGCAGGACTGCACCATGAGTCGACATTTCTTTGAACAAAGCGATAAAGAGTACAGTTGGCCAAGAAAGTGGTGTACCAGTTTTAACAAAACATAGCGTATAACGAAATATTGTCGAGAAGGTTACCTTTATCACCTGTCAGTATATTATTGCAAAGGAGAGTCAACTGTGTTGTTCTAAGACATGAAACTGAATTTCAATCTTAGGGTGCTAAACCTCTTCTTTCGCTGACTGTACTAAGTATGACGTATCCTAAACTTGAATTTCTGAAATTATACAGAGAACGTAAAATAAAAATCGATATAATATGTTGATATGTCAAGTTGGCTGAGCGCACAGAACTCAGAAGCCGCTTTCTGTGTTCAGTGGCTAAGCGCATACAATAGTTATTTGTTATACATGAGTGCAAAGTTGCTTTTTAACCGCGTGTTCAAGTTTGATAACTCGCTAACGCTCAGGATTCTAAAATTAGAATTAGAATCCTGAGCGTTAGCGAGGGAATCAAAAGAGCACAAGGTGAAAAATCTTTGCACTCGAGTGCAACACGTAACTTTTCATCCCCCCTCAGCGAGGAAATGACTAAACGCAAAATAAAACATTTACAATCACAAGATACTTTTATTTCAGTTTAGGTACATATTTACTACAACATTATGATAGGTACTAAGTATTACAGAAAAATAATTATATTATTTATAACAAATAATACGTTTTTTTACTTGTTTTCAAGTTTCTTATATAACAATACGACGTCAAAACAAAATGGCGCGCGCAAAGCAAATTAAAAACAAAAGTACATCAAGGAGGTTCAGAGTCTGAGTTTTAACAAATTTTTAAAATGTTGTATGATAAATTCGGCACCATGGAGATGGAAGTAAATAGGTTTAATGATGTTTTGAAATCACATACCTAGTGCACGCGATGTTCTAAATTCAAATTTACTTTAACCTCAAGCGGATAAAAACGGCTTTGGCGGTCAGATATAGCAAAAATACTCTTTCCGAGATGGGGGGATGAAAACGTCTTTTATCATTCAGCGTATATAATGGCACGGTAATAGTATATATACTATTACCGTGACAATGGGTGCGCTATCCGTCTTATTAATAAACGTAGACAAAAGAAAGAGTAACTTTACTCTGAGTATTAAGTCAGTAGTAAACAATTTTTATATTAATAAACACAGGGTAAGGAAGGTGTAAACTAATCCAACTCTACTCTTGGAGTAAAAGTTAAACCTGCGAGCTACCTAGTTTGGGAGTGGCATGATCTGTGGGTAATAACGTAGGTAATAACGTGGCTTACAATGAAATTGGAAAACGCCAAATTATACATTGTTGATTAGCAATAGTTCTGTATAGCATTGTAATGCATAAGTAACGCACGCAAATCCTGCTTGAAGATGAGGTAATAATAGATAACGGAACATTTTCTTTTGGCACTAACTCGGTGAATAGCTCTCTGAGGGGGAATGCATCGAGGGCAGCTACACTATTCTTATCTGACTGCAATACCTTAACAAGGTACGCTGTGTTAACACAAGTGTAAATCCATCTCAGACGCTTGTTATGCAATACATGAATAAATTAAATTAAAAAATCGTCAATTTGTGTATAAAACCTTCTACCCCGTAAGTTTATTGAAATATCTGCTCGCTTAAATGACCTCTCATAAACCATTTGCCTACATTATTTTGTCCATCCATAAAAATTTTCAAGGTTGTCTCGCTGGAGTGAGTTGAAAGGAAAGCGTTCTAGAACATTGCGGAAAGCCGGGGTCGGAGACAAGCAAAGATCACCATGGCGACATGCGATGCGGTGGAGCGGACGGACGGAGCCTAGGGCTGCCCATAGACTTGGAACACATCAACTTACCTTTTTATTTGACAACTCACTACCTTAAATCTCTCAAAAATCTTTAAAACCTTACGGTGTAGGATTGAATAGTGATTTAATGATGTTTAATGGTCTTAATGAGGTAACAGGTACAGGGTAAATAGAGGCAATTTGAAAGTTAAGTATTAAAGACTTTATCATGAGCCCATATGATATAATCATGCAACTTAAGACACCGACAAAAATAAAACAGAAACATTTTCAAATAACTGCTTAATTTTTATGAATAAGTAGTTTTAAGTAATTTCACTATTTTTTTGCTTTAATTGCATGTTTATTCACTTGTACACGGACTATGGACAGCGGAGAAGATAGAGAAACCTTCACCACATCTCACAGCACCGCCATGTGAAAAATGGAGAAGTAATAATGTACTCGTACTTATGTCTTTTTGTCCGTTTTGCTTCTGTTCCATATAAGATCTACTTGTTCGATAACTTTCTGACAGTTTTCGTACAACACCAATCCCGGATTGCCCCACCTTATTCACTGGTCCACCGCTGAATAGCCACAACCAACTGCGGGCAAGGTCTAATCGCCATTGGGAGATTACCCTGGACTTAGCTGATTCCCAAACGGCAATGCCTAAAGGTGCATACATTAGGGGCCAAAGTAATTGGGCCACACCACGGCGGTTATGTAACACGGGCCAACCGTCTACGTAGGAGAAGAGCGAACTCTTCAGGATTTCGTGACAGCCCTAGCATACGCAGGCGGAACGTGGGACGGCTCGCGACCTACTTCGAATGCCTGATATCCCTTAATAGGTCAAAAGCGATCACTCTTCGGGAGGATGTCCAAAATTGATTTAAGCAAAATACTGTATTTCAATAACTGTTTATTTCGAACTATTTTATAAAATAAAAGTATTTTTTTATTCAATTTCTTGATTTTCTTTTTCAATTATCAGCCCCTTGATTGTGTAACAAAAGTGGAACCATCACTATTTTTTATCAGACAGTCGATAAAGTCTTGCATTGATGCCGCAATGTCTGGCAAATTCAAAGCGATCGCGATAGATTTTTTCTCAGACAATAAGTCCCCAAGTCTAAAGTCAACAATTAACTCATTTTTACTAACTGCTGCTCGGAACTTCGTCTGCGTATAGTCTAGTTATGTCGCCAGGTAGGATATATCACGCATTATACAAGGAACTCGTTAAAATTTGGAATAAAAAGTAACCTATATCCTTCCTCGGGACGGAAAATACGCCAACTACTATAATAAAATGCCTAACACATCATACGGTACGCTTTCACGCCTAAGCAATTAAAACATTTTTCGCCAGATGCCTTTTCATACAGAAATATATACATCTATACTATTACTAATATTATAAAGCTGAAGAGTTTGTTTGTTTGTTTGTTTGTTTGCTTGAACGCGCTAATCTCAGGAACTACTGATTCAAATTGAAAAATTATTTTTGTGTTGGATAGTCCATTTATCGAGGAAGGCTTTAGGCTATATAACATCACGCTACGACTAATAGGAGCTGAGCATCAATGACAAATGTTGCAAAAACGGGTAAAAAATATACGGCGAAACGTAGTTCGCTGGCACAGCTAGTATGTAATAAAATCAAACAATTATAGTGTGTCGTGAGTTGAATATACTTATAGTAGCCTATATTCGTGTCACATTGTTTGTTATCGATGTTATAATTATTATGGCAAATCAAGGTTCGCAGGCACAACTAGTATTCTATAGGAATTTCAGTAAAGAGAATCTTATCTAGCACTGGCCACTCACTGGCACGTAATTGATTCTATAATGAATCAAATTAGATTTTCATCAAATATGATTTTCATAGAGATAGTTCAACATATGTTGAAAAAATGGATGTCGAAAGTAATAATGATGCTAATAATAGCGAAAACATTGATTGATTTGATTGAAAACTTTATTGCACACGAAACATACATAAACAGGACACAACAATACAAGAGACACAGTAACATTGTGACATTGTCTTTTTAAATAGTGAAAGGGGTATTTTATTTTAAAATTTGAAATGCACTGTCTGTACCGCGCCTTCAGCACATCATCAGAAATTACATAAATAGACCCGTACTTTTTGTATAGTTAAACTTGACATTCCAGTCAAAAAGGAATCTCTTCAAACGAGAAACTGTTCACAACGGGTTCCCCAAAATGGTGAATTTGGTTGAATTTTTAATAAATCGTCTACAAACTACAAGAGATGATAATCAAAAACATTCGACAACTTTTTAAGGTAGGTATGTTCTACTACCGATACCTATTATATTTGTGTAGTTTAAAAAAAAGCTGAAATAACGAAAAAAAAATTTTTACGCTATCCGTACTCTAAACAGATAAACAAATCCTACATATCAATTAAATAAATCTTAAAATACTGATTTTTAAGAAAATCTTATATATAAAAATGAATCGCAAAATGTGTTGGTAAGCGCAAATCTCAGAAACTACTGGTTCGAATTGAGAAACTCTTTTACCATTAGAATGCTACATTGTCCCTGATTTTTACCGCGGGAAAATATTTCTTTCCTATGGGAAAATTCGATAACTACTGGGCCGATTTTAAAAATTCTTTCACCATTAGAAAGCTACATCCTTCGTGAGTAACATAGGCTATATTTCCCACGGGAAAAATATGACGGGAAATCTATCGTAAGGCGAAACAAAGTTCACGGGCACAGCTAGTGCCTAATAATTTAATTACCATTTTTAACCGACTTCAAAAAAAAGGAGGAGATCAATTCGACCCGTATGTATGTAATATTTCCAGAACTGCCCAGTTTTCGTACCTACGAGTATATGTTAGTCTATATCAGCGTCTGAACAAATGTGCCAAATTTCAAAAGTGTATGTATGTTTTTATGTTTGTGTTCGCATATCTCTGGAACTACAAGTCCGATTTAAGTAATTCTAGGTATTGTTCAGGGAATACTACTGCAAGTTTCTACAAAATCGGTTCAGTAGTTTTTAAGATAGGGAATTTTAACCGACTTCAAAAAAAAGTTACAAATAAAAAATTATTTTACAAAAAATAAAAACCGACTTCAAAAAAGTTAAAAATAATATAAGAATAGGCACTGACAACATCACGCTTCTATATTGAAGTCGGTGACAAATTTTAAGATTTTCTAGGGGATCATCGTTTGGCACCGACTTCGATATATAAGTGAGATGTTGTCTGTGCCTATTCTTATATTATTTTAAACTTTTTTAAAGTCGGTTTTTATTTTTTGTTCACAATTTCGATAATTTGACTAATAGGCGGGCGACGCGAGTTTTATTACTTCACTGTGCGTACAGTCACGTGCTATAAATGTCGACCGCAACAAAAATATATAATACCTACTATATCTTTTTAAATATTGATTCATTAAAAATTTATGAATTTTTATATTTATTTATTATTATTATTTAAACTTATGAATTTTTATATGAATTCTTGTTGCTATTACAACTCCCCTTGAAGTTTGTCGAATGTTTTCATTTCACCCTGTAGTATTATAAAAATCTATTAAAATATAATAATTAACGTGATGTTTTCGTCCGTGAACATGGCAAAAGTACAACGAAAGCTATGCAATAATTAATCATATTGTAATGTAATAATCAGAGTACTATTATTCCGGGTGTAACTGGGCGCCGATATAGGATAAATATTAGATGACTCTAGGTAATTGTCTTAGATCCGGAAACTTAATACTTTCTGAGTTTAATCGACTTTAAACTGAAAGCAAAAACTTTCAAGTGACAACCATAGGCCAGGTGACAAAGGAATTAACACAAAGGAAATGTAAACACTGAATAAAGAAACACGGTACGCTGATGTAGGGCTGTCGACATTAAGTATCAAAAAATAATTTATTTTGTTTGTATGGAAAAAAAACTGGTTTACCCCCATATTTTTCATACAGAATCTCCACTTTCGATATATAGATACATACCCTTAAATATTATTTCCAAGTTCCGTTACACCCTGTTTATTCTGTATTCTCGCGAAAAAGTAGATTTCGTGAACTCTCCTGGCCTTTACAAACAAAAGTGTATAAGATAGGAAAATAACCTAACAAAGCCTCGAAACATAGGCTTCTACGTGTATAAATAATAGAATTTCGAAACAAGAACAACAAGCCCTAACAAACAATAGGTAATTATCATACTTAACGTCAACATGAAGACTGGTATTTCACAAAAGACGAGCATTCTTAATTCGACTGAATTTACGTTTTGATTTGCCTCATAACTTCATCATTTTTGTAAGGCTAAACAAGTAGCGTTTGACACTGGCTGGCTACTTTTCTAAACACTTTCGATTTATAAAAAAAAAATACAAAAAATAAAAACTGACTTCAAAAACACTGAAAAGTTAAAAATAATATAAGAATAGATACACACAACATCACACTTCTATATTGAAGTCGGTGCCAAACGAAGATCTCCTAGGAAGTCTTAAAAGTACATACCAGCTCACCGAAGGTAAGTCAAATTCAAGTCCAAGGTCAGGTTAGGTCAGGTCAAGTCCAAAAGTTAAAGATCCTTACATCATTACCTCGGTTCACGACTACCAGTCGCAAATACCTACGTGAATAGCTTCCTACCTATAAATTTTTAGCGTTTCCCTCAATTTTAAAAAATCTGATCTTGTCTTATCACCCCAGGTGATCTTACCACCCCAGGAGTATACTCTATCGAATACAACAGGAATGTTTAAAATCGGTCAAAAATCAACATACGCATCGAATTGATAACCTCCTCCTTTTTTAAAGTCGGTTAAAAATTAGGTTGTTACCAATCGACATCGATTGACGTTGCTCAATGGTTGAATAACGGATACCAATCGACGGACAATTGATCGACTGCCGATATTTGCTATTCAATTCAATTCAAAAAACAATAATTACAAAGAAATTCAGAAATTCATAGAACAATGTTACAACTCTGCAACCTGCACGGTGCACTGCCATGGCTCTCAGCATATTTTTTTGTGGTAATGAGTAAATTTATTTTAGAAAGCAATTGTCGATTGTGTAAGTGCACTGGCACTCTCTCCTTGCATGGTCCTATTGGTCAGATGGTGACACGATTCGAATTAGAATTCAAAATTCTTCAACATAGTCCTTGAAGGCACTTATTGACTTCAAGCACAATTGAAAGAAGTTAACTCTACCATGATGGTTACATAACTTTTGTAATAGTACCGTGTTTTGTAACTGTGCTAACAAACTCTGTTCATTATGATATTCAGTAACTTCGAAAAGTTATTTTGAATAATATGAATCACAAGATTTAACTCTGACTTGAAAAAATATTCCTTCAAAAAATTACTACAATAAACAAATCGTATTGTCGTTCTATAAGTCACGTGCAAATAAATATAGATTTCCATTCTGAGAAGACATCTGAGAAGCTTAGTAAGTGAACTATTTCTGCGTTGTCTCATTCACACTATTCAGCATCTGCATCAATATCTGCAACATTAGGGGCTCTATCTTTGGCCGGAGCGCCTCGGCTGTGTCAACCAGCCGTATCTATAGCTATGGGTAGATCGGTACATATTAGGTCGCCGGCGTACATAAGGGAATCGGGGCGCTACTGGTAAGACGAGCGACCGCTGCGGCAGGCTTTGTGAACCTCGCCGCTAGCGTATAGAGCACGCTGACGAGAGAAGCTGGGTAGCTTCGGAATATTAATTAGGGTTAACAATCAACATGTAGAAAACGTGTAGTAATTAAATCGGAATATGTACATGTAGTTCTATGTCATCATTTGAAATGAAGTTGTCAATGAAAGCATTAAACAGTATCAATTGATCGTGCTGGTCAAACAAAATAGATGTAATTTTTATGTATACGGCACAGATTTAAGTACATTCACATCACACGTAATTATTACTGGAATATAGAAATCATACGTAATATCACTATATTATTAAGAGCAAACGTAAGCAAAGTGCTAATTGCTTGGCAACTAACATCCTCCTCGTCATCGGACTAAGAGGATACGCCGTGAAGCGTCGCGTCATTGCCGGATAAAGTCATGGAAACTCTGACAAACACTTCCACGACACCAACCACTAGGAAACTACCTGACCAATTGCTATGAAATTTAGTGTGTAAATAGCTAGGAATCCAGATTAGCAAGAAATGCTTTGACTTCGATTTCCTCAACAAAGCTCTCAGTAAACTTCGCGGCGGTAATTCATCAAAAGTTTTCCCACGACCCTTCCCCGCTAACGCTGATTCGCCCGCTCCGCTCCTCAATTCAGCGCGGCCCACCGGAGTCCGCGCGAGCGTCAGGTGCCCGGTATTTTGGTCGGGTCCAGCCGCTCAGTTTATGTAGCGTGGCGTAGTACATAGCGCTATGTGCCGATGTATATTCTAGTTAGCTAGCGTGCGGAGGTGGATGGCCCTGTTCTAGCCAGCTTTGCTTCGCTAGCAAATCTTAATAACCGTTTCGACTGCTTGTTAGTCGGGACCCGGTTGGTTATCATTTGATTCGCTCTTTGACATAGATATCAACGTGATCTCAAAGAACACCGATTGATAGTAAGGTTTTTAATAACACGGGCACTCCAAAGGCTTACTTACCTATCTGAGCTAGACTTGACAAAGCTTAGCGTTGGCGAGATGTTTCGATTTTTCAAATACCAATGAACATTATGTCGTAGACACATAACAATAACAACAATACCAACAAATATTCTAGAGAAACAAAAATGTGTCTTGAATTATATAGTATCTCGTACTGACGCCAAACAAAAATCATCATTATCGTCGATTCAGCTTAAGAGCCTAAGACGTGCCCACTGTTAGACATAGGGCTCAATTCAAGTCACCAATGAATTATTTTATCCTTAAGTGTGCATCACACTCCGTCCATAATTAAATAAATAGTATGCAAATAACAGTAGAAAAGAATAAAAAAGTTTACTTGGTACACCCGGTCGGAGATTGGGAGAGCCTTTGCGAGAACAAAAGGCAAGAAAAACGGAAGGTCAAATTTTTTGTCTCGTCCTTCAAATCGCCAACATAACTGTTGGAAATGAGAGAGGGGAAATCGGGTGTAAATAAAAAGCACATTTTCAGTGACAAATGAAAATAAAATAACACTATATCAAACTTAAACAACATTAAAATTATTAATATTGTTTAAGCTTATTTTTCCGCAGTCGTTCCGCAGAAAAAATGTATGGAAATGACATTAGCCCGTAACAACTCGCGCTGTTTTTTCCGCAGCTAGTGTCATCTCCATACATTTTTCTGCGGAATGACTGCGGAGAAATAAACAAATGGCTTTTCTTTAAGGGAGCAGTTGTGCTACCCGGGGACAATGCAAATTATTTTGTTAGCCTACCATATTGTCGGTAGGTATACATCACATTTGACTTGAATTTTTGTATAGTATTAGTTTTAGTGTAAGTAAGTGTATGGGTATGATACCAAAATAAAACCAAAAAAAAGGACGCGAAGGAAGGGACGCTTCAGGACATGGTAGTTGAATGTTTTCAACATTAATAAAAAAATTAACTCACCTTTTTAATTTTATATTAATTTTCTAAAATATGAAAAAAATCTAAAATGTAATGTATCTTCTTATTTTTTTATTAATATTTAAATCTTATTTATTTGAAGAGAATTGTATTTATATAAATATTTGTGTTAACTCTGCTAAATCGTTGAATCAAAGTTTTATGTTGAATTATGTGAAACCTTTTTCTAATTTCATACACTAGAGTAATGTGTTCATATTGTTTGGACGAGGAAATTTATCTGGTAACCAGTTGTAAAAAGAAGAATTATTTTTATTACAATTTAAAAATATGTGATCCGAAGTACCTTAATCTAGTCCACATTCACATATGGAGCTTTCGCTTATGTGTAGTTTAGCTAGCATAACTGGAAAGCAGTTATGTCCTAGACATAATAATCTATTTATAACACTGGTGGCGCGTTTATCGATGGATGTAATTAAAAAAAAACATGGTTTAAAAGAAATGTTGCTTGTATTCTGCTATAACGCCTACCTTTCGCAAGAAGAATTGAGTTTGCCATCAAAGTTTTACTTATTTAGAAAACCTACAGTGTTTCTTAAACATAAATGATTAGATTTTACTTAATTTGAATTGTTAAGGGCATTTTATCTACAACTTCTAACTAGTTCGCGCTGCACATCTACTCAGCTGCATTAAGTAAGTTGATAATATAATATACTAAATATTTACACCGGAAGACGTCTAAGGAATATTAAGGCACTGCGAAAGGCAATGGCGAGGCGAGCAGTTATTGTATCTTATGAAGTACGTAACTTATTATACGCCACCGTCGCAATCTCGAACGGCGAAGCTTGCGTGTCGACACAGCTAAAATACCGCACAGTACGCGGTTGGGACACACGGTCCCATAGGAAGTCAAGCGTTCAAAGAAGGGGCTGAGCGTGAACCGCAGTGACCACTGTAACCTGTGTACTCTTTTAAAGGCGGGATAATCTATCTATAGCGATGCAAAGCGGATAACTTGACGAAACCGCCTGCTTCAGTATATCACAGTTCTCTGCTACTCCGTCAGCGGCTACTAATGGTTTCTGGACTACCCGGCTATAAACCTCATTTCATGCCCCCCCCCCCCCCCTACTCCCGAATTCCTTCCCTCCCTACGCAAATTAGTAGTCTATAGAAAAGTAGTGGGGGAGACCTAGGAGATTTGTGACAGAGGTGAGTTGTGACAAGAACGATTCCTCCCTACCTATAATAATTAGCGAGCTGGCAACATCGCACATTTGTCGATTTAGAGACGCGCTACTTGAGTCAGTACCCGCCGGCAGCGCACGAGGAGCGGTTGCGTAATTACGACGTCAGCGTGCAAAAAAATTCGAAAAGTAACTTTTTCTTCAAAATTTTGATTCAGTTTACATCTTGTCTTATTACATATACGCTGTTGTGTTATTTTTTCATAAGTTGTGTGGTTATTTAAGTCTCTAGGCGTTGCATTGATCTTTCGTGTTTGCATTGTGTTTTGAAATTACGAATTATTATTCAGGCCAAGTCCTTTTTGACCTAATTTTTCTGCTGGGTTATTTTGACACTTTTTTTATTAATTTGCAATATATGTATATGTATTAGTATAATAACGCCAATGAACCTGCATTCACGTCTACAGTCGGACCAACCATTTCCCATCAACTTTGCCGGTCACGATGAGCTTCTCGAGGTTGTCACCGTCTTTCCTTGCAATGTGACCGAAGAATTCTAGGATTCTGCGTAGAAACTCAGATGACAGCCGCGAGGACATTTTGAGTTCTCGCAATATGGAGGCGTTATTCCGAAATGCTGCCCACGGGATACGGAGCATCTTTCTCCAGCAGCACATATCAAAGGCATCAATGCGTTTGAGGTCTGCAGCTTTCTGTGTCCACGTCTCAGCGCCATACGAAAAGATCGAGAAGACTAGAGTTCGTACCAGTTTGGTTTTAGTTTTTTACGAAAATGTTGTGATCTCTCCAGATTTTTTCAAGTTGAGACATGGCGCTTTTGCCCATGCCAATTCTCCGGCGCACTTCCTTTTCGCACGAGCCATCGTAACTGATGTTAGAACCCAGGTAGATAAAGTTGTCAACTATTTCTAGGTCCAGCGCGCCTGTGAGTGCTAACTTCCCAGATCTATCTACCACCATGATCTTGGTTTTGGACCTGTTTATTAAACGTCAAAAAATTTTTTTTTGCTTGGTTTGCCTTGATGCCTATGCAAACAGCATATCGAATGAGGAGTGGGTGCAATACCTAGAATGCAAAGGCTGGTTGCACGTAGATTGTAGGTACTGAAGGCGAGCTGCAATACGTTTGCCATATTTGCCTATCAGATTAGTTTAAGATTTTCAACTGATTGTAATGTGATTGATCTCAAAACTTATAAGATTATTTACTCGATTACTCGTTATGAGAATGTTATGAATTGTTTTTGTTGGTACTTAATATATAAAAAGATACTTTTTGCATTAAAAACATATTTTATTTACTTCATCATCATCATCATCTCAGCCGCACGACGCCCACTGCTGGGCATAGGCCTCCCCCATGGAACTCCACAACGATCGGTCCTGTGCTGCCCGCATCCAGCGTCTTCCCGCGACCTTTACCAGATCGTCGGTCCACCTGTTTATTTACTTATTATATGTATAATGGTATTTTTTGATACTCAAATAGTCTAAATGCAAAGCTGTCACAACTTACCTCTGTACCTGTCACAACTTACCTCGGTGATAGGGGAGTTGTGACAGAGGGAAATGTCTTCCTTTTTGATGATTTTCTCGGAAACCGCAATACTGTTATTAATTTTGATGATTGTTTTAGAAAGAGAAGGCATAGTGCTACATTAATTCACATAGTTCATAACTGCGGAATGTTTCCTGAGCGAGATATGTCGCAAAAATTAAAAATTGTCACAACTCTCCTAGGTCTCCCTGCTCTTGTAAATTGCGTTTGAAAGATGCTATGGTTTTACTCTCACGAATAGTCTCAGACAGATTATTCCACATTCTAGCGACACGTACTATGAACGAGTGGAAAAAGAATTTGGAGTTGGACTTGGGTATATCTAGAGTAAGATAAAGCACATAGGAACTTTGAGAACGGACACAAGGTGGCAAAAGGTTTAATTTGGTGCGTAAGTAGGTACTGAGGAAATTGAGGTGAACTGAGAATTTTAAAAACAAGACAGAAGACTTGATGCTACTACTATTAAGGTTTATATCGTGTTTCTTGGACTATTTGCCTCCGCCACACGACCGCGCCATGTCACTTCTGTATAACTCGCGCCGCAGTGGCGTGTACAAGGCCAACAGTGCAGGCAGCCCTCCACTAACATCTGGTAGCTCTAGCACTCTGACATGAGTCGTATTTGTTCGAACATGTTCCACACACACCAAGCAACCAACATATGAACAAAAAAAACATGGATTACCTCCTTAATAAATATATTTTGTGTACGAGGAAAGCCCGAGAACAAATAGTTACGAGTGACCTTGACTCCTAAAATGCCCAAACTATGTAAATTATAAAAATGTTTAAATAAATAAAAATAAAAATTTCATTTATTTCTTTCACAATGACTAGACTAGGTTTACAGGCCGTAATGAGATATGAAGTTCATTGTCTGACTATTATAGTCATCGTGAGAGAGCAGAACCTGCACTAGGATTCCCTGTGTTGCAGAGTTCCGGCCCTCCCTCCGATTTACAATATTTTTATATTTTACATGTTTCCTTAAATAAATTAACGTATAAAATAATATATTTTTTACTTCTCATGGTCTGAAAGTGCTTATTTGTGCAGGATATAGGCTGCACAAAATCGAATTTTGTGCACAAGTGCATTACCGTATCCACTTTCACAAATGCATCTATATCAAGGCAAAGAAAACGAGCCATACCGCCAAACACAACAAGAAGTTCATAGATAGAACTTGTCATTTCATCATATTTACTTTAACCTATCAGCCTTATGTGTTTTTAAAGACATAAGTAAATGCTATGCTATACTACTGTTTTATTTCCTCGCAATCGAGGTGAAAAGCAGAGTTTACGGCTCGTCCACAAAACCATTTTATCCTCGACATTACTATCAGCCTTCGCCTAAAGTCTCGGATAAAAATGTTTCGTTTTGTGCACTTGTCGTAAAATTCACTATTAACTAACAATTAAATATGTAACAGATATGCATAAAAAGTTAAGTATAAAATAAAACAGAAACAAATCAAAATAAAACAGTGTGTGCATGCTTGTGTGTGCGTGATTGTGTGTGCATGCTTGCGTGCGCGTATGTGTGTGTGTGTGTGCGTTTGTGAGTGTGTGTGTGAGTGTGTGTGTGTGTGCGTACGTGTAGTTGTGCGTTGTATCTGAATCATGAATCTCTAAGAAACGTTAAATAATTTAGCTATTGTATCGTTTTTAAAAGATTTTCTGTTTGTTCATAACTTGTAGAGCGTAAGTAATTAGTTACTAATAGTTAACATTTCTGGCGTGTCATATGGTATATGTTAAGAATATGATTTACTTTATTATATAAAAAGTCGCTCTCTAGCCAAGTCGACCGTGTGTTCCAATTCCGATTCCAAGCTCCAGCGCTGAACGTGGAGCTGCAAGTCAGCTCATTTCGTGAGTGGCCGCCGACAAAGAATTATTTCGCCCGCCGCCGCCGTCGGCCAAACTACCCCGGGGATTAGCTGCCCGCCCGAACTGCGAGCCGCGTCTGTTGACACTGTCGGCCAATTAGACAGAGATACCGATCGAAGTGGATTCTGCGAGCACAGACTCTCCGAGAGCTTCTTTGAAATTTCCTTTGAAAATTCATGGAAACTTTCTATCTATTTCTGTGTTTAATACCAATGTTATTCGAACTTCTAAGCTAGTAATTCTGTTAAATGTGGTACGTTAATTCTTAAGGTAGGTTCTTTTGGAGGCATAATCACCGACGTGTCATGTTCGTGGGATTAAAAGAATAACTTAAAAGAGCGATAAATCTTATTAATGTTTGGTATACATCCGTTCTGTTTTGTAGTTTTAATATGTTAAGAGTGAATTCTACATCCATAGAAAAATAGCTCCAAATCCTTTAACTGCTGAAAAAAATACAATTATATATTTAGAAAATTGTAATTTCGAGGCGTAAAACGGGTAAAACTGGAAGTAACTAACAGAACGTATTAAATGTTACTAATGGTCAACAACTTTAAAAACAACATATAAAAATTTTATGATAACCTATTTGCATTCAGCTTAATCGGCGTCGACTTACGTCTTTGTGGAACTTTCCCCGAGCATGTTTGGCGCTACTGAAAAACATAGGATTTGAAGTCGCATGCATAGTTAAAGTTGAAATTTTTTTTTATTAATTTATCAAATGTTTAGACTAATGATCATGTATTTGCATCCAGTTTAATCCATCAATACGCTGTTATCAGGCGTCGTCTGTCGTGTCTTTGTGAAACCTGCCACGCGTGCAAGTACTTGGCGCTTGCTTTGATCAAGAGCCAAGCTAGTTTCGCTATTCCAGGATTCAGGCAACGGTGAAACGGAGATCGAGTTTCGAGCCATGTTACGCAACCGTAGGTAGGCTGCCATAGATCTTTTCATCGCACGAATTGTAATTACAGCTATTTCATAAAACATACCTAACGGTAGACGAGTTAATCATCACAGATCATATACGTCCCCACCGAGGGGCTCGAGCCTACCCTATGTTAGGATGATTAGGCCTTAGTCAACCACGCTGGCCCAGTGCGGATTGGTCGACTTCACATACACCGTTGAATCTCTTCGCAGATGTATGCAGGTTGCCTCAAGATGTTTTCCTTCACCGTAGGAGCATCAGACAAATGTACATATGAAATTCGAAACGAAAAACATATTGGTACATGGCGGGCCTCGAACCCCGACCTCCTGATTGGAAGGCAAGTGCCGAGTCCACAGCGCCACCGACGCCCCACGACGAGTTGATGGCCTTTTTAATATAAATATCAAGCAAGTAAGCAAAGCAAGCAAAGCAGTTCAAAAAATATATTTTATAATTAGACAACTCACTATTCATATAATATGTTCGTGTTTAAGATGGGATAAAAAAGTTTTTTTTTATGTTAGAGTTTTATAAGTAAGAAAGGTGTACCGAGGCCACCAGTTAGTGGAACCACTACTGTGGAGGGAGAAACCCACATAAGCACTAATTTTATCCACCTACCTACACAATTTTCTGTGGAAGTTATAAATACTTTATTTCCGGTAAATAGGCATGTAAATTGAAATTGTAAAAAAATTAAATGGCGTCTAATAAAGTTTTGTCCTATCTAAACTCGATTTACCAGAATAAATTACAATTCGATATACACGTTTACTAGAGGGCGACCGTACCAAAGTCGTCTGCATGAGTGCCTCTCCATCATCTCAGACAAGAGACACCCATTTAGACATAAACCTCCCCCAAAATGGCCCCCAAACAAAAATGTTAAGTCTGATAAACAAAAAATCTTAAGTGTGATGTTGTGTAAATGTATAATTTGCACTGACACATCTACTTGTAATGAAAGCTCAAACTTTTGCTTTGAGGTCAGCTTCCAATTGACGACTGTAAAAATACAGAGAGAACTTTTCAGCCGTAGACTTGTGTTTACAAGTTCATTCATGGCATAGCTTCTTTGACGTGCAAAAGTGATTATGTAATAATCCAATTTGAATAAACGTTATTGAATTTGAAAACATATTACTTTCACCTGAAATACCTATATTTAAAAAGTTATTCAGGTGAAAGTAATATTTACAGTTGTCAAAATAACGGAAATAATTGGAAAAAATGAAGTTTTGAAGTCCTAGGTTTATTCAAAAATACCCTAAGCATTTTTCCGCCAAGCAGCCGTGCTTTGTTGTATTCCAGTTTGAAGGGCAAGACAGGCAGAGAAATTACTGGGTACCATGACAACGTCTTATGTCAAAACTTGGCAATGTTCATTAGCGTCCTTATAGGGATTGTGATTTAATTTACAAGTTTTAAAGGGACCACATGTACCTACTATAGGCGATTGAAGCCATTTACTATCAGGTGGGCTGCCTGCAAACAGCCAACCAAAGACGTATAAAGGGAAGCACACTTACATAATTTTACCCACACATTTGTCATAAGTAATGTATATCGTTTTTACTTTCACTCCAAAGTGACATGATATATCGCTATTTCTGTTTTTCGTCTATGGCGATACTAACGCACACATAAACATTTCCGAAGCCGTGGTAGACGCCACGTGGACGCCATATTTAGCTTTGTCAAAATAAGAGACAAATGGCGTATTGACATTGGGTTATAATGTTTTGTTTTGTGATTATAAATAAAAATAACTGCTAATCGGACAAGAACAATGGTAAAGTGCTGTGCCCCGAAGTGTTCTAACGCATCATATAATAAAACATCAGAAATTACAATAAAATTAAATTAATATTGTTTGTGTGTGAGCAATGTTTACATGTGGTAAAGTTGCCACGCTTTTTGAACGATACGTTTAGTCAGTTTCCCTTTATATGCTTGTGGTACCAACTTAGTTGTATAAGAAATCGATTCAGCCAAACACGAGATAATCGCGGACAAACATACATACAAACATACAGGTCAAACTGAGAACCTCCTTTTTTTGAAGTCGGTTAAAAAAATCTATTTCAGAAATACCTGTTATACAGGTTTCCGGAATTGTGAGGTTTTCCTGTTAGAATGTTACAGATGAGGTCAAAAGTAACGTGATTTTTGTCATGTAATATTGTGCCCTAAAACAAATGATTTTTAAGCTATTCTAGATTTTGTTATTGTTTAACAATAACCAGATTTGACCATTAAGAAATCGAAAATAAACTAAACTACTATTTTTATTTCTGATGTTTAGGTGTTATCATTGAGGACAATCTGTGTAGACAGACACCTAATCGAAATAAAGAATAATTAATTGTTAAAAACGTTTTTAATAATGTTCTTTTAAAATGTATTTTTCACCGCATAAAAAAATTCGCTAATTCTTCCAACTACCACTACTAACCATTGATTTTAGAGCACGACATTTTCATGACAAAATTCATTGCAAAAGACATAAAAAGGAATACGTCACAGTTCCAGTAACCGTGTACATAAAAGTAACCTGCTTTGCTAGATAGAACTTAACTTTAAATCTACAAACAAGCAAAACTCAAGTCCCGCAAGCCCGATCGTTACATCCTCCGGGACCAAACATTCGCTGGTGCTCAGACAGCAAGCCAAATAGTGTTTCTCCCCAGATAAGGCGCTGAAGCACCTAGCCACGCTTCTGGGCAGCCGTAGCCAACTGCGCCAGCACGTAAGCGGCTATGTGCTCAGCTCGACACATATGTACATACAGTCGCACGTATCAGGTGGCCAGGCCACGTCGGTAAGATGCGCGAGCTCCGAGCGCTTAGAATACGAGATCCTCTGATGACGAGCTTAGGACGGCGACGTGTTGTGAGCAGAAGCGGGTGCGATGTTGTTTCATTTCAGTCCTTGTATTCGTATTGTGATTGCCTATGCCTATGTGGCTTAATAGCATTAGGTCAGGTTATGGTTTTGATAGAATTAAATATAGAAAAGCAAAAAAGATAATGCTGAAAATTGAGATGGTCTCGAGGATAATTTCGTTTGAGTGTATTGATCGCAAAGCGATACAATTTACTGCGGGAAATTCTTTTTTGATTGTTTAAGGAATAAATCCGAAGTGGGCTGTATCAATCCTGTGATGGGTGATGAAAATATGAAACATCTGGAACTCCTCCGTGTTTTGGAAGGCATGTTAAACAGTAGGTCCTGCGCCTGATCGCGCTATGCGAGTGAAGGAACAGAGAGCGCACTTGCGTTTGCGCAGTCACTTGTGCACTATAATATCTCCTACGCAGACGGCTAGTCTCTGTTGAGTTTGGCCGCCTTGACCGAATTCCGACGACCGAAGTCCGAAGGACAATGCTATTAGTATTTTTTGTGTTTGTCTAAATCCAGTTAATCATCCTGAAGAAAAGAATACGTCAAAAACGTAGAACCACAACGCATAATTCATTCCAGTGACAATTTAGCTTCAAGCATATTATTGCCTAAGCAAAAGAGGTCAGACTAAAAACCGCTAATCTCGTGAACAAGTTATCAGCATTAACCTGCGGCTGGCAGCTGCAACGTCATGGAAAATGGACAGAGCCGTGGCGTGCGCCATAAAGGACCTCTCCGAGAGACACACAGACTGCATGCTATATGTATGTGTTCGCAAAGTGTATATGAGCGCTATATCATTGTTTCTATAGAATGACATTTGACCATTTATTCACCCTAGCCGTAAAAAATACCTTCTGGAAGCTAAAAAATTATTAGGAAAGTAAATAAAAAATGTTGGTGAAAGGTAAAATACGGTTCGACACCTATTTCTTTTCTCTATATTAAACTAAACTGTAGTGAACAAGCTTATAGCGTAATAGACAATGCATTACAATAGACGCCCTACAAAACTTGTTAGACGGAAGTTTCCACAGATTCCAAAAACACTTCAGAGTTTTATTTACCGAATGAAACGCCATCCCAACTTTCACAAGCCGCAAGCATTCATTCATTTTTACGAGATGACGCAGTTACGAATGAAGCCCTAGAAAAACCCATAGCTGTTACGATCCTCTGGGACATTTACTAGCAAACATCCAAACGTTTGTTATTCAATTTGAAAAAAAAGGGTTCACCGGATTCGAAGAAAAATATAATTGCATTGAAATTGTTTTTTCATGCGCTATGACTCATTTACAATGAGCGCGCAACCGAAGATAATTATTTTAATTATCACAAAATACACAAGAAAGTGTCCATGCAGCATTGGATCATTAATTAATATTTTCCTAGTGCAGTTATGAAAATGACAAGATTAAAAATACACATTCATATTTATAAAAATTATGTCATAACAGGTAAAGCGTTTTAAACTGTATCATTTTGTTTCAATGTCAATACATATATTATACCTTCGAATGTATTAAATTAATCGCTACTCATGTGTAATAAATACTTACTAGTACAATTGTTGTAATTTGAATACTAAAAATCTCCCAAAGAAAGATCACGAATTTGAAGAACAAAAAACATTTAAAAGAGGAGCGCGCAGCAGACAATTTGAAAAACAGCTGACTGGTACATAATACACAATACCACAATACGCTGGATTCCATAAAACTAAACATAATGGTGGCGGTGTGGAGGGGGGGAGGGAGAAAAGCGGGCGGGCGCACTCTACAACTCCACTACGGGCACTCTCGGTTTCATTCATAACTTTTTACAAGTTTATCTGTGGCCATACCTCCTACATATTTATGTTTGCAACTGTGCTGCGCCAAAGATTAGCAACTTCATTTCTCTTCTAGAAACATTGCCGCACTGTGGAGACGCGTAATTTGATGCATTTACGACAATTAAGTAATTTTTATTATACTTTCTTCAACTTTAATCACGCTCGATAATTATCCCCGTTGTGGTCTGGGTGGTGACTCATTACTAAAACCGAAATATCCGGTTCGATTTCTAACGGAGAAATGAAGATTTCTGCATTTTCTGATTCTTGCGGTCTGCCGAGAAATGTACAATTTTGGCAACTAAAATCATATAAAATCGTTGTTTGTGTTTAGATTAAGCTTATGTTTATCATTCACATACTTATTCTAAAAAGCGCAGACTCTTATTATCCTACAGATACTTTGTTGGCATTAAAGTTTAATCTGTCTGCATTACAAAAGATATACCTAACTCTTATGTTTTTGTTCCTTAAATCGAATCTACATTTACCTCAAGTAAATTTGGTATTTTATGCTTGTTTAAATATTGATTGTTGACATATTAAGTTACTATTTCAAGTTTTTCACTTTATTAATTTTTTTACTGTTCCAACGCAGGCCAACTTTCGGTTTTATAAGCTTTAACAGGTTGACACAGAATAAAAAGTTATGTAAATTTTATATTCTTATAATAGGAATAAAAAAGGTTACAGAGAGGAGTTAATGCGTTAGATTAGAGATTAAACAAACATCGACACTAATTGTTACCTAGCAATTCATTATGGATTCTAGCCAGCTTGTAATCAATCTAATTTACTGGAGGTAGAGGATCTCTATCAGAGTATACGAAATATGATACGGGTATTTTGACAACAATAACATTATAATGAAAAATATGTAAAAAATATAATCGTTAATCAAATTCAACGTTTACATTCATGTTTGCTTAAGCCTTACCCGTTATATTATTTTTTCATTAAAAACGTATTTAATTTTGCAGTAAAATTTTACATTACAAATGTTGCTCTCTAATAGAATCTCATTATAAATGATTTTCATACACAGCCTTAAAAACAAAACACTCCTAGAAGTACCTGTCGGGTAGGCACAATTCTCGGAGGAGACATAAAAACTACTCTTTGACATCTTACCCACACATGCGCAGTAAGTGCCGAGCTGTAATACACACATTTATAATTTGAAATAAAGTTTGTTTTAGTTGGCCATTGGGCATGAATGAAAGCGAAAGGGCGGGAGTTCGGAACGGCCGATTGTTATCAAAACAACGAGCGCTGAGCCAGTGAAAACAAACTTATTGTTTATGTTGAAAACTTCGATTTCGCAAGTTGTGAGGAGCGGAGAACTCGGTTCTGTTGAATTCTATCAGCTGACGACAATCTGATGTAATGCGTTTTACAATAAAATTCGCTGAAGAAAACAGAATTGAATGGAATCGCCTTTCACCCCCCTTTATTAATACGCGTTACGCTCCCATTAATAGAGTTACGCTCCCGTTAAACACTTGTTTAAAATTACATTTCCACAGAAAAATTCATTTTAAATTCACCAATAGCAATAAAAGTTGGTTCAACAGGAGTGTTACTTTTATAAATAAGGAGGTAAAAATATTTTTTTCATTTTATTAGTGTGATTTTCAGTACATAATAAGGTCTTAACTAGAAAATAACTGTTTAATCCATGAATTGTCTCTCTCTACATATTATACTAGCTTTCCGCTCGCGGCTTCGCCCGCGTTATTATTGTTTTCCCGTGGGAATTTTATATTTTCCCGTAAAATAATTTTGTAGCCTATTATACGAGTATAGAAGACTGTTATTTATATTTAGGAGCTCGAATAACAAATTTCATAGAAATTGGAGCAGATTTTAAACAGTTTCCATAGAAACTTTCAACCCCTATTTTGCACCCTAAGGGTGTGAATTCAAATAAACCATGAACCACGTATTCAATGAAATGTTCTTAAGAGCATGAATCTCAAGTTTCATTAAAATCGTTGCTAATTAAAAAAAAATAAACACAAAATGACACGTGACAGACGTGAGCGTAGTATTCCTCCTACGCTTACGTAGGGCTGTCGGCACTTAATACCAAAAAATAATTTATTTAGTTTGTATGACTTGAGCGTAGTATTCCTAGTACGCATACGTAGGGCTGTCGGCAATTAATAAAAAAAAATATTTAGTTTGTATGGGAAAAAAGTAGGTTTGTTAGCCCTAATATTTTTCCTACATAATTAATCTCTACTTCTGTTGGATACATACCCTTAAATGTTATTGGGGTGTTCAGTTACAGCCTGTACAGATTCCCAGTTCGTGGGTTCGTAAACAAATACCTACATTTTATGTTCTTGTCTCCTGAAAAACATTCATTTCCTTCGTTAATCATTATTCCAAAACTTCCATTTTTTACAAGCTTTTATTTACTTTCACCTGTCCTGTGTCTGTAATGAAATCTTGCAAGTTACATTTGACCCACTTTCCGGTCTCCGATTGAGCTGAAATTTTGCATGCATATGTATATCGCGTGACAATACCATATTATGATGATAAGAAAAGCTTGTATTTAAAAAAAATTACTTGTTTCTCTGGTAGAGCTAGAATTTCTTGTGAATGAAAATCATGTAGGAGCAGAATTTAGAAAACAACCTTTTACCTTCTTATGAGGAACATATTTTAAAAAGGCTTTAATATTGAAACTTAAATTCATCTCCCTCATTTGTCTCAGTTGTATCCCTCATTAATCTAGTTAGTCTGGTAGTTTATCATTCATGTGAAAACTGCCTACGCTTTCAATTATCATATTAAGTCAGTGGCAGACTGAAAATGTTCGTTATTTTACTAATCGATTCGATAAAGCGAAGACTTTCAAAACGAATAATATGGAAGCAGCAATAAGCATATTAATCGGGCTCCGTGGCGCGACATGGGACGCTAGAAAATTAGAAATTACTTAAATATTTAATCAAATCTAATTTGAGAAACCAAAGGACATCAGTTAAAACCAACAATTTTGCAGGTCGTTTTAGCTATAGAGGAGTAAATTCTTGTACATGTAGTACGTGCAAAACCAGATATTTTGTAATTGTATACCTAAGTAATTTTTTTTTTTTTTTATTTATAACGCTTAAAGAGCATCACTTTAGGAGCATCAGTGGCGCTGTGACCTCAGCACTGAACTGTGCTCCGAATAGAATTGGGAGGCCCACGATCGATTCTGCCATGTACTAATGCGTTTTTCGTTTCACGAATTCCATATGTATGTACATTTATCTGATGCTCCTAGGGTGAAGGAAAACATCACGAGGAAACCTGCAATACACCTGCGAAGTAACTCAAAGGTGTATGTGAAATAAATCAAATAAGGCCTAATCGCCCTACCATAACTGGTTAGGGTAGGCTCGTGCGCCTCGGTGGGGACGTATATGAGCTATGATGATGATGATGAACGCTTTAAGTACAATTGTGTATACAACAATGGCGGACTTAATGCCTGGAGCATTATCTGTCAGTCAACTTTCAGGTGATGCAGAGAGATACAGAAGAATATGTACGAATAATAATAATTTATCTGACGCTCGACCTACGGCGAAGTAAAACATCGTGAGGAAACCTGCATACACCTGCGAAGTAATTCAAAGGTGTATTGAAGTCAACCAATCCGCACTGGGCCAGCGTGGTTTGACTAAGGCCTAATCGCCCTAACATAATTGGTTAGGGTAGGCTCGTGCCCCTAGGTGGGGACGTATATGAGCTGTGATGATGAATAATAATAAATTGTAAACATGTTTAATATATCCTCTATGTATATAAATATATGTAATTGTAAACATGTTTAATATATCCTCTATGTATATAAATATATGTAATCCGTTTTGGTGATTTATTATAGCGTGTTTTATGGATTCTCATTACTATCAATTTTAACGTTGTCTTGTTATTTCTTAATTTAATTATAATATAATTGCGGACACATTATCGCAATTACACGAATATTCGCATACCTGTCTTGAAGACATCTGAACAAAATGGGTAGTTTGTCATATTATAAACATTTAGCAACAGATTTCCCTTGCTGGGAATTCATATGACACATTCGCTGGAAATAATTAACCATCAAACCTATAACGCAGTTTGAAAGTCTAACATTACATCGATAAGACAAAATGAACTTGCATAACCGTCATTCTATAGGTAGTGAGGTACGCACTACGCACGCATAACTACAGGTAAAATTTTACAGTTTCGACTTTCACTGCCCTATTGTTGCTTATAATAGTGGTGGTTTTCGTGGTGCAGGTGTGAAGTCGACTGGACCTATTGCAAAGTTAACCCGAGACACGTGTAAGTGATGACTCGCTCGGTGGCAGTTCGGACTATGCACGGACGCGAGGCGCTAACGGTGACCACACGGCATACTTTCAAAAACAGATTTTTTTTTAAATCTAAGTTGGCAAACAAGCAAACTGCCCACCAGATGTTAAGTGGCAACAGTCACCTATAATACATAAGCTGCGAATCTCACAGGAGCTCTCATCTCAATCTCAACCCCCACAAGAACCACAGTGACGTTGCCAACTTGTGACTTAGGATGTAAAGTCACGGTACCCAGTAATTTCAATGCCATATCTTACCCTTCAAACCGGAACACAGCAATGCGAGCACTGCTGCTTTTCGGCCGAAAGAGGTAAGACGGAGGTACCCAAGCACACGACTCTGGTACAGAGTCTTCCTCCGATATTTCAATCAACAATGCGCTCTTACGGTGAAGGAAAACATCGTGAGGCAACCTGCATACATATGCGAAGAAATTCAAAAGTGTATGTGAAGTCGACTAATCCGCACTGGGCCAGTGTGGTTGACTAAGGCCTAAACACCCTAAATTAGGGTAAGCTCGAGCTCCTCGGTTTTGAGGTTTCCGTTGTCGCTGGGGTAAGTAACCTACCACAAATTTTTGCAATACAACCAAATAATGAAGTGGTTATTTTTAATAATTTGATTACATTTCACAGTTCTGATGGCATAAATTACTTTCTAATACAAATTTCCACACCCTGTTCACCTCCTTTCAGAAGTCGCGTGATAGCCTACTGCGCAACGGGTCGTGGCTTCGATTCCCGTACGGGGCAAATATTTTGTATAGCCTACAGAAGTTTGTTTCGATCTGGGCGTATGTGCATGTGATATTCTATGTTTCTAACTGCACCCACGATACAGGAAAAAATACTAGTGTGGGGCGACGTTTTTTTAAAGAAAAAAAAATACCAAGGAGGTGAACTCCTTTCACCCTTTAGAGGAAAGTAAATACAAAGTATAAGGTTTTAAAGCTTCGATAGAGGAGTGCGCTTTTAAGGGGTGTTTTTATAAGGGTTATTTTACAAAAGGTATCTGTTTAATTATGTGCACACATCTGTATTTTATGTGCCAAAGACTTCTATAGACATAACTCATGAGCATTTCTTCGAGGTCGTCTATAAGTCAGGAGCTTTATTCTGCTAGCGTTAACGCATTTGTGGCGTTTCAATAAGGCTTCAATACAATAGCATCGCTTTTTGAGACAGTTATTGCTGGTTAAACGAATACTAACTAAAACATCTGTCACTATTGACTTATCAAGAAGTTGTAGTATAAATAAATTGCACCAGAAAATGCGCATAAAAGCGACAAAGGCAGTTTTATTGAAACACTATCACGACGCGACAACGACGTTATGATTAGCGGAACTAGGCCCCAGAGATCTCGTAAGAGAAGCCATACCTTCGCGCCGATGTTTGTATTGTTTACCCAGCTGTGTCCGTATTGCATATTGTAAATAGTAAAAAACAGACTGTTCTGTTCCCCAAGGACGAGGCATACATGCCATACATGCAAGTATCGTTAAGTTACGATAGCAGCAACTATGTATCAAGGAAAATCAGTTCGTTTGTTAGACTCTAAATCTATTAGAGTCGAATTATGACCAATTTCACCAACTTAAGAAAACTCCTAAGAAGTACCTATCCTGTCACTTTTTGTCTTTAATGAAAAGAATGTGACGGCATGCCACCTAAGAGTATCCGAAGCTAAGACAAGGTTGGCGAAACTGACCATTAGAATCCAAAGCTGCTAAATCACATTTCTGGGCGAATATACCAAACCAAGTTGAGTTTCAGCGATAGAGTAGGTACGAAGTCCCGCGTTTTAATAAGAACAATTGGCCAACGCAGCTATAGCCGTAGGTAACACGAAGAGGCGGCGGCGGCGGGTGCGGGCGGGTGGCGCGGAGCGGAGCGCGAGGCCGCGGCCGCCCTTGCGAAGGTGAGGCGACAATTAGCGCGCGGTCATTACACCGCGGCTGGCGCGGTGTCAACGATTCCGAACAGCGCGATAGCGGGCGACCGGACGCGACGCCCGCGCCCGCGTCGCCGCTCGCCGCTCGTCGCCGCCGCCGCCTCGCCCAGGGCTGGCAGCGCTCATTAATTATTCACGAGGATAAATTCGTAACGAGTGGCTTCGTTAATCCACCGAGACGCTGATGTGTTCGTCATGTAAATACTTAACATACGAGTCTAGCTTAGTCCGACTTTGTGGCAAGTTTTTCATTGGACGCCTCTTAGGACTTAGGTTGGTCAGGAATCCCAATCCCGAATGGGACACAAGGGTAAAGGTACGAGACACTCTCTCGTTCAGTAAGCTTTACTTCGTTACAGTTAGGGAACAGGAACACGCCGCGTACCTAAACCAGTCACTCTAAATTTCGAACAGATTATAAATAATTTGCCAATATAAGATAGGGAAAGAAGAGAAGTAAGAAAGAGTATCTGAAGCAATCATTTACGGAGCCCAGGATAACCTCACTAACTCGGTGCACTCTGCTGAGTTACAAACGAGCACTTCCCATCGACTTGCACAGTGTCAACGTTGGGGAAAATAACCAAAAAAATGAGAATACCACGAAGAAGATCACGAAAATTTTGATTTCTAAACTAGCAAGCACAATATCTAACCTAGAAACGCTGAGTTTTTCTAGCACTAGGGTTGCCTAACTGCAATGATCATTATAAAAAGCAGTTGGTATGTTAAAGTCATTCATTATAATTTTACTGCTAGCAATTTAAGAAAAACTATTCAATTGTGGATTTAGTTTACTGTACTGAACTTAGTAACAACATCGACCAGTGGATGTATGAGAACCACTGCATCAGCCTCCCTAGACTCTTACAACTGAAACCTCTAGATCTAGTCATACAAAAGGGGGCGAAAGTAGCAGCTCTAATACTAAGACAGCAGGGACTATGGAAACGCAACATAGGAAAAACACACACGATAATCCTAGATTGGAGTACGAAAGAAATACCTCTTCTCGATGCCCCAATCGATAGAATACCATGCCACCATGTCTTTGGCAGAAGATACAATATCTAACTTACAGCAGAATCGAAAGATTGCTCTGACATTAAAGAAGTTAGGACGGCTCCAAGACCACTTGTGGAACTGCGGCCAGCGTCTTCTCAAACGACCTTAATATCTAATTATCAATAACCCTCGATAGGCGGAACACCATCTTCCAAGCCGTGGAGGCCTGCGTGCACGGTTGGCCCCGTGCATACCGCCGTAAGGCCCTTTGTCTGGGGATTGCCCTGGTGTTCTCGGGCATTCCCCCTTTGGCGATAGCCCGACCATGGTCGGGCTTGCCCGGGCCCATTGATAGTGGAGTCGCAGTGTGGACCTTACCTAGCGCGCCTATAATAACAGGGAAAAGATCGGGGGTTTTAGTGGGTAGGCCTGGCACTCTGCCGGGAGAGCACCACACATGCTCGCTGTTTAGCCAACGGCGGGTGCGGTTACGCTTTTCCCAGGACGCACAAGGGCCCAGTCGTGAGGCTAAGTGCGAAAGAGCCTAGCCAAACTAACTAACTAACTAACTATGGTGCTCGTTACCGACACCAGCCGAAGGAAATCCTCAAGCTCCTGACCTCTTGCCGTGACGAGCGGCATAACAGAATAAACGCGTTTTTGCCGGGAGAGCAACCCTAAGCAGACAATCGTAGCCCACGTTCCACAGTAGGGGTCCAAGAACAGACCCCTGGGGAACGCCGTGGGACATGTGATGACAGTCGATTGTTCCCCCTCTTCTCGGGTAGAAAATATCTCTGTTCCGGAGATACTCTCCCAGGATTCGACACAAGTACGGTGGCATCCCATGGAAATGGAGGGCTTCCATGAGTGTGCGGAACGGGAGACTATTAAATGCGTTGGTGATGTCTAAAGACACCGCCAACACATACTCACCTCTCGATGTGGCCTCCGTGACAAGCGATTGGAGGTAAGTCAATGCATCTATGGTAGACCGGCCGACACGAAACCCATATTGGGACTCTGATAGGTTGGGAACGGTCTCCGTCAGGTGTTGGTTGAGGCGGGAGGCGGTCACCCTCTCAAATATTTTTCCAACCTCGTCTAACAAGACGATGGGGCGATATACGGACGGTGAGTCTAGTGGCCTTCCTGGCTTCGACAGCAGGCAGAGTGAGCCATCCTTCCATTCTTTCGGGAACTGTGCGACGCGCAGGCATGCGTCGAACAGCTCCTTGAGCCTGTCTCCAAGATGTTTGAGGGACAGACTCAGCACCTGCCATGGAAGCAATTATGTAACCAAAATGACATAACAAGAGATATGTTTGCTTCCATGGTAACGGCATTGGTCATGCCTGATAATCAGCGCTTTTCGCGTTTTAACGCAAGAGCAATTAGCCGAGGCATTGTTCTTTTTGGACTGCACTATCTGTATAATTCTTGCATAAATATTTGTGTGTGTGTTGTGTACGTGCATCCAAATAAAGCATTCTTTCTTTCTTTCTTTCATCTTGCCTGGAACCCCATCGGGGCCTGGGGCTGTCTTTTTTGCCCAAAGACGGACAACCGCGGCCGCAAATACACGCCACTGCACCTCAGAGACCTCTATTTATAATAATATAATATATAAATGTATTATACGTACCAGTAGTAATATAAATTTCAATAAATATTTCTTTCGGTAGACAAAATTATAATTAACTATATTATTAACAAGCACATACTGTTGTGTTTAAATAAAACCCAATTTCCGATAATGGCTGACGTCGCCTACAACTTAAAACGAGGAAAGTTTTTGTGAACCAACACTTCAGCTCTCCCAGCAATTACCCGGCGGCCGTCACAGAGCTTAGTTCAAATTTTTTAAGGAAAATGCAGGTGCATTGGTGCCAACGTGAAAATAATAAATCAAGCCGGCAGAGGCAAGTGACAGCCCTGGCGGCCATGTTGGCCCGCTAAATTGCGAGCAGCACGCGCCCAGACATTGCGGTTAGCTTCCATGCCGCGCCGAAGACCCTAATTATGCAATATATGTATATACATATACCTATAAACCGCCACATACATAGAACGTAGGGTCTTAATTATAGTAACACCAATGAATAAATGCAATTTATTTGATTCTACTTCTATGATTATAGACAATGTAGGAATTATAAATATTATTATAATAAACCAAGGTGCAGGACACCTTGGTTTGGTTGGTGCTTCTGGACCCACCTGGCCTAGTTATAACCACGATTTAGTTCAGTAAGATAAATAATGTATATCAGTGTGGCATAGGAAGAGGACGAATGATAAAACCATGGTCGTAGATGAATGATTGCTTAGGGAACGACGTGTGCGAAACGAAATTTACAGCAGATCCACGGTAATAGTATAATATTACCGTGGCAGAGCTTATACGAATATGAAAAAATATTTTACATGGTATAGCGAGGTCGCTAGATAACTTTCAATGTCAGACCCTACTTCACTGCCTTACCCAACACAAATTCCTGACGTTAAACAAAAATTCGTCAAACGATATCCAAAATTTTGGAATTCATGAAGAGCTTTTTTACAAGGTTTTATTTACTTTCACCTGTTCCGGTGTATGTAATGAAAATCTTGCAACTTAAATTTGTCCCGCTTCCCAGTTTCCGATTGAGCTGAAAGATTGCATGCACATGTATATCGCGTGACAATGCAACATTACGATGACATTGAGCTAATCTAATGCAGCTGGAAGCTTTGGTGGCCATAGGAACTTCGCAATAAATTACTCAATTCGACCGTATATATGTTTTTATTTTTTTTTTGTTTTATTTTTATGTTTGTTCGCGGATATCTTCGGCGTTTATGAACCGATTTTGATGATT
Source organism: Schoenobius gigantellus (assembly GCA_963935595.1). NCBI lineage: Eukaryota > Metazoa > Arthropoda > Insecta > Lepidoptera > Crambidae > Schoenobius > Schoenobius gigantellus. The sequence continues at coordinate 7,720,875 of OZ012557.1, forward strand.
CTTTTTGTATTCGATAGAAGATACTTCAAGGGTGGTCGCATGGTCACCAAAGTTAGGATCTGATATTGAGATCTCATAAAAATCGAGGAAAACCATTAAATTTTTACGTGTGTCCAACGTGTTTTCGTGTATATGTTACGCGATTACTCCGCTAATTGATGACCGATTTTCAAAATTCTTTTTGTATTCGATAGAGTATACTCCTGGGATGGTCTCAAGGTCACCAAAGTCAGGATCTGGTGATGGGATCACATGAAAATCGAAGGAAGCCCTAATTTATATTAGGGTTAGGTATTATATTAGGGTTTCTTTCACTATAAAGACTTCATTCACTAAAAAGTTAAAAATAAAAATATTTTACAAAAAATTAAAACCGACTTCAAAAACACTGAAAAATTAAAAATAATATAAAAATAGGTACAGACAACATCACACTTCTATATTGAAGTCGATGACAAATTTTAAAACTTTCTAGGAGATCATCGTTTGGCACCGACTTCAAGATAGAAGTGTGATGTTGTCTGTACCTATTCTTATATTATTTTTAACTTTTCAGTGTTTTTGAAGTCGGTTTTTATTTTTTGTAAAATATTTTTTATTTTTAACTTTTTAGTGAATGAAATCTTTATAGTGAAAGAAACCCTAATTAAATACCTATAATAGTTATTTAATTAGTGTTTCCCTCAATTTTCATGGGATCCCATCATCAGATCCTGACTTCGGTGACCTTGTGACCACCCTAGCAGTATACTCTATCGAATACAAAAAGAAATTTGAAAATCGGTCCACAATTGGCGGAGTAATCGCGTAACATACACACAAAAAAAACATACGCATCAAATTGAGAACCTCCTCCTTTTTTGAAGTCGGTTAAAAAACCGGCCAAGCGCGAGTCGGACTCGCCCATGAAGGGTTCCATAGGATTTATGACGTATTAAAAAAACTACTTACTAGATCTCGTTCAAACCAATTTTCGGTGGAAGTTTGCATGGTAATGTACATCATATATTTTTTTTAGTTTTATCATTCTCTTAATTTCGAAGTTACAGGGGGGGGGGGGGGGGGGGGACATTTTACCACTTTGGACGTGTCTCTCGCGCAAACTATTCAGTTTAGAAAAAAATGCTATTAGAAAACTCAATATGATTTTTGAAGACCTATCCATAGATATCCCACACGTATGGGTTTCATGAAAAAAAATTGAGTTTCAGTTCTATGTATGGAGAACCCCCAAAATTTATTGTTTTTTTTTCAATTTTTATGTGAAAATCTTAATGCGGTTCACAGAATACATCTACCTACCAAGTTTCAACAGTGTAGTTCTTATAGTTTCGGAGAAAAGTGGCTGTGATATACGGACGGACAGACAGACAGACAGACACACAGACAGACAGACATGACGAATCTATAAGGGTTCCGTTGTTTGCCATTTGGCTACGGAACCCTAAAAACGACTGCACCTATTAACCTAATTCCTTACATGTTCAGTTCATAATATGCCAGAAAATATTTATAAGGATGCAAGTAATAAATCGACCTATAATATATAGCGAATGAAGCAGAAGGCGAATTAAATAGCGAATGAAGAAGAAGTGAGATCATCAAAAATATTGATATGGACAGATTGGCTTTCCGGTCTTCAGATTAATAATTTCATTAGATTGAGTTATTTTTTGTTCATTTTATGTTATTATTACGTGATCATCAATGAAAAATTTGTTTTTATTTTAATTAAAAGTACACACTCACGCGAAGTTTCGGCGGCAGCAAGTATAAAATAACAATACCTAACTCAAAAGTGAAAATGTTAGTTCCATCGCCCAATTAGCACGAGAACCGAGATTAACCGGCCCATATTTAAATACAAACCCAATTGAGCTGCTAATAGCGCCGGGTAATCACCACTACGGTCTAGGTCAAGCTCGTTTACGGGGCTTAGTGCGTCAATTCTTCGTTATTGCCAACGCACACGACCGACTCTCGATGTCCGATTTTTTGACAGTGGAAAATAAAACATATATGCGCGCCCGTATTAACAAAAATTTCACTCCATGGATCATCCTCGGATTAGTTACTCCGTGTTTTGTCTTGTTTCCGCACATGTCGGCTGTCATATGTCAAAACAAGACAAAACACGGAGTAACTAATCCGAGGATGATGCAAGGAGTAACATTTTTATTAATAAGGCCGATGGAGTTCTAACTAAAAATGTCGGCCAATATAACAATCTGTGAATCCCGACTCGTTCGTAAATGTATACGTTAACACACACTGCCTACTCACCGACCGACAGTTGACCGTTTGTGCTTAATAAAAACTGGCCAAGTGCAAGTTGGACTCGCGCACCGAGGGTTCCGTACAAACCTGTAGGTATAAAAGTAAAAATTTACGGTTATCGCAATTTTTCCTTTATCTGTGCTATACGTACCAAATTTCAAGATTCTGTCACGTTACTTCGTACCAAATTTCAAGATTCTGAGTTCACGCGAAGTACCCTGTAGGTTTTGATTCCCTTGCGAGTGTCGAAAATTTGCGGAAATTTGCGGCATAAACAGCTCTATCTTCTGATTGCATTAGTTTAAAAGTTTGATTTTTTCACAGCTCCAAGTGACAGTAGACTTGAGTATTTGAAATAAATTTCAGCTTGATACCTCCACGCGTTCCTGAGAAAAAGGGTCTTGATAGACAGACAGACGGACGGACGGACAACAAAGTGATCCTATAAGGGTTCCGTTTTTTCCTTTCGAGGTATGGAACCCTAAAAAGAACTCTGCTAGGCGATAGATGTAACAAACAACTGTCAAATCCATTAAATCCATGACGTGCACTTCTCTCGATAGCCAGTGAAAAAGTGACAGACGAGTGCGTCGAGTCGGTCGTAAGAGTTGGGGGAAAATCGGACCGATTATCGGCCTACAAAAAGTCGGTCGTGTGCGTTTGTCGTTCAACTGATACACGTCCACAGTAATATTGTAATTTATAACGCCAGTGCCTACGTTATTCATTACATTATCATTTTAAATTGTCAACTGTACATAAACAGATTTTATGTGTATCCCTCTTCGAACTAGTAAAACAGATGAATAGTTTAGGAGAATTAAAAGAAGAAACAAAACCGATAACATGGACGTTGCTGTGTGACGCATATTAATGTATTAGTATAAAAGGGAAAAGATTGAGAAAGTTGAAAAAGTAGGAAGCCCATACCATATTCATCTGGGCATGAGAAAGTACGTAAACAAAGAAGGCAACGTTTCCCAAACTTATATTTCCATTTTGATAGATAGTTAAGATAATGGTTAAGATTAGATAGTTTAGATAGTTAATTCTGTAGTATTAATTTAAAATGCGATCATAGTTTGAGAAACACTACTATTTTAGGTTTTTTCACAAATCAACTATTTATTGTGTAATTATTTGAAATTAGAGAAAATGATGATCAAATTATTAGGTAAGTATTTAAGGTAATTTTTGGGTATATTTACGTCAAGATGAATAAACTGTAGTATGGTATTGGCTCTAGGTGGTATGACCAATGGCCCTAGTGTCAGACCTAAAAAAAACCCAAGATGGGCAAAACTGGGGTTCATATTCTATCATACTAGTGAAAACTCGGAAGTTTCAAGGTGGCTCAGGGGCCGAGGTCTCGATGAAATGGACAAAGGGACAGACAGACTGATGGACAGAAGGACGAAAAAATGAACACCTAATCGTTATACCAAACAAAGTTACGTTAAGTTTTAGCACGCTTAAAGCGATAAAAAAGTGTTCATATTTATCGATACTCTTAACCGGGGCTGTCAAGACCAGACACGATCGCGGGCCAATACAAATCACTGTATAGATTACAAGGCCGCAGAAATAAATTTCTAGTTAATGATTTTTTGACACTCTTTATTCACAGACCAAACTTGCATACAAACCATACAAAGAATTTTGTTGTCACAAAACAGCAATATGTATTTAAACTACTCCAGCCAGGCCAGACGATAGCTCTTGCATAGAACGATAGAAAACTTTTATAATGCAATGACTTAGTGCACTGTATATGAGTCTTTCGAACCAGTCGTAAAAAGAAATGAATACTGAAGTCTCCGCCAATTAAGTACCTAGGTACATTAATGTGAAATGTAATAAACTACACTACTACTATTATATTGAAAACATAATTCATTTATTTAAGATAATATAGAAATTAAATAAAATGTAATTTTACCCAAAAATACCAAAGGAAAATTGGGTTACTTGTGGTAGACTAGAAAAATGTCGCAGGCTGCACAAATATTAGCCGTGGGCCGCATTGCCATTGGACAGCCCTGCTCTAAATGTTTTAAAGAAACGTTTTGCTTGGAATACCTACCTATCTACCCAAATTTACTTTAACTTCGCAACGTATATACTAAATCGGGTACAAATACAAGGGTTATAATTTTATGAATCTTTAGTTTATAGTGCGCTGCAAATGCTAAATGATAGTAGGAAAAAAAACGTGGTGTTTCACTCTAACTACATCATTATTATAAGGATAATTCAATATTAAAGAAATCAGTTTCCCATTTGGTGGATCGAGACCCGGTGTCGGGCCATCTAAATAAAATACCGGGTCGCAACGTTCCCGCCTCGTTTATAAATAATTCTAAATATCGATAATCGATATAATATCAAATACTGAAATATAGTTGAAAAAGCTAGTTAAACATTTCGACATACACATGGGTATGTCGAAATATAACTTAAGTATGTGGGGGAGTAAAACTATTAAACTATTGAGTGCGTTACGAAGTGGCAGTATGAAACTTACCGGGTCATGCCAGGGGCCTTACCATGATCGCTTAAAGCAAAGTTAAAACAATATTGAAATAGAGACACCGCTCTAGCTGCGTATAGTGCCATCCCGCTCTCAGTGCGGTTTTAATATTGTTTTAAGCGATCATGGTTAGGGGGCAGGAGTAAAGTTTGGGAAACGCTGGTCTAGTAGAATCATATATTCTAGACTTAATAAAAATATTTTGCTTGCCTGAGTAAAAACACTATACACTCATGTAATAAATTTTAATAAAACAATTTGTGATTCGACACTCCTCAGTGGAGTGCAAAAGTTCCGCAAACGGGATAGTTCGAGAAATCGGTCCTTGCGGGTTTCTCCATAAATACATAACAATCGAAATTCAAATGATATGGTAAACGAGGAATGCCGGTAAACAATACATATACAATGTCCTCAACTCTCGATCATAAATGCTGAAGCTCTCCCGGTGACACATCAATCAGTATAATGGGGTGTTGGGATGAAACGTGACCGTCGCGTGAGACACGTGACATCGTAGCATAAATAGCAATAATAAAGACGTGACAAAAAATGTCAACCAGAACTGAGAGTCCCATTAGTTCCCTAGAGTTCTGTGATTGCTTTCATTTTAGTTGCGACACAACACAATGATAAGATGAGCAAAAATCATCATGTTTCATCAAGTTTTATCTCAGTATAATTATTTACATAAACATTTGTTAACACTAATTCAAACATTGCCAATTCAACATTTACGACACAACTATCATACATTTTTAAAAGTGAATACCACATAATGAAAGATATACGAAATATTATTTCTAAATAAGCAGGAAAATTAATTATAATTATACACAAAACATTCATTAACAAAACACACAAGTCTTGCTATTCATAACACTGAACCAAGAATGTTTTCAAATTCAATAGTACATTGTTACCCCAGGGGTAAAAGTAACTTATTTAGTCCCGAGACGGTGTTTGGCGCCCGAGCGTAGCGAGGGCACCAATAATTCGAGGGACTAAATAAGTCTTTAACCCGAGGTAAATACTGTGCTTTTCATTACGAATACAAGAAAAGTAAAAATAAAACAAAGAATTAGCTAAAGAAAAAAACGTGTAAATCTTATTTTACATAAATCAACAACTTCTGCTTTAGCCCGCTTTCTCTTAAAAAATCATGCGTGAACTCCATAGGTATCTGAATCAGATGAACTCATTGTGTTAATTATTAACACAATGTTATACAAACATAATTATCAGTTAATACAAATTTCTGCCATACGGAAGTATTAACAAAACTCTACAAATGGTAAAAACAAATGAAGATCGCATTGTCGCTTTCCCGCTTATTTTGTTTTTTTTTTCTGTGGCCGGCCAGCTATTCAGCCTATATTTTTCATTTTCATAATTTAAAAAATGGCAAATATTTTGCTCAAATCTATGTTATTTTAAAGAAATAGTTGAAAATAAATTATAATAAAGTCATTTAAAAAATATATTCTTTAAATACTTAACATTATATTATTTCAATTTTACACCGCGCTGTAATTGAGTAGCTGTATAGAAAGTCGGAACATGGTTCAATAAAAATGTGACAAAAAGAACTAGTTTCTTTTTTAAAATTTGACAGCAGCTGTCAGTTGAAAGTGATTCTCCCTAGGGCTGAAAAGTATTACTTTCAACCCGCTCCTCAGGCAACTTCAGACCTACTTTCAGAATATGAGTAATGAAAAAATCTTTTTGCAACAAAGACCCTTAACAGACACTCATTGAAGTCAAACATAGTTAAAAGAATTGGATACTTTACCCTTTGAAAATATTCATTTATAATTTATTTTTCAAACACGATGCTCAAATAAGAAAGCTTGTATTTAAAAAACTTTTTTAAATACAAGCTTTAAGTACTCGTCAATACGAATCAAACGAGACCAAACTCGATGGTTGTGTCATTTTATTGCGGAGTTCCTATGGCCACCTTCCAGTTCCAGCATTAGATCAGCTCCATGTTATCATAATATTGCATTGTCAAGCGATATACATGCAAAGTTTCAGCTGAATCGTAAACCAGGAAATGGGTCAAATTTAACTTGCAAGATTTCATTACAGACTCCGAGACAGGTGAAAGTAAAGTAAAAAAATGAATACTTTTGTCAAAGCTTCACTTTGATCAGTGTTCAATAAAATACACTAGTACGAGCAGCAGCATGTGCACCAGTGCCAGAACAAACCAGATAATTACAGGATACCCCCTCCCCCCCTTATCAGTTCATTTCTTAATGTATCTTAAATAAATAATAAATATAAAAAGAAATTGCACTATACTGGACTAAAGTTAAACGACTATAATGCATTAAAGTCCTATAAACTGCAACCAAACGCAGCTTTAAAAACTTTGCTAAAATTTCTATAGGACTAAAAAATACTTGCTTCTTGGATATTTACAAGATTCAGTTTGCTACTTGGGCTGTTCCTGCGCTCATAGGCAGCCATTTAAGTTAAGAACGATAAAGGATATGTGATCGTATTTACATAGACTGAAAATGCCCATATATTTCTCATAATAGATCATTCTGACTGAGAATCGCTCTCGACGAACGTCGTACTTCGCTTAGCTATAAAGCTAAACTACGTTGCTTATCCAAACAAACCCACCTTCGCTTCCCTCGCCCTCGTTTGCCTGCGCTCAAATTAACTTTCTCACAGTCAGATATAAACATCCTCTAATAGAGTTATCTCTTAAATAGGACAAGTCATCAGTGTCCCTCTTTATTCTCCCATACTTGTTATCCGGCGCTCAGTGCGCGGCGAATCTCTTTTTATTAGCACATTCGCAGCCATAACAGGCCGCGCCAATCCACCTCCAATTCACGTAACGACAGTAATTTTATTTGCATTTCTTAAACTAGAAACACCTTGTTTTTAGAGCGGCTTGCTTAAATTATTCTTGCTAATATACAGGGAGAAAATATTTAGTCGCTATCCACATTTTTCTATGCATAGCGTGTCATTAAGAGGTCCATTTTTGAACAAAATGTAGGTGATGTGGAGGTAGGTTGCAAAATAAGTAGGTATACCAAACCATTTATCAATTTAGCATGGTTACCGAGTTAAGCGTATATCACGACGTTAATTCTACGCTTACCACGCAAAATATGAAATAAACAGATAAAAAATAATTAAAGTGGCACCTGGGGGCTGCCGCGGTAAAGCTATTGCATAGCATTTTTTATCAACTTATGCAATCATAATTATTTATTTATGCAGTATTTTTTTTCTTTAATATTATTTCAAGATACACTTTTTGAGCGTAGTGTCGACCGATAAGAAAACATTTTTTTTTCTTTTATTGAATAAATGAGAAGTTAATATTGTTTAAAATATTTTTATTATCTTACAATACATGTAGGTTATTCAGGATTTTTTTATAATTGAAACTATATGTTTATGGTATAAAATAAGAAACATAAGTTTGAGACTTGATATCCTCTAAATATCTGGAAAATACCGCGTCAAAACACCCGCCGAAGTCTGCCGAACTGAAACGACGACGTTAGACGATGCACGGCTTTCAACGCCGCACCGCTGTGCCGCAGGCCTATTCTCTAACTTCGGTTGCTAACTATATAGTACTGTCATTTTTGAAAGGAACTTATCATCCATTACTGCTATCATGAACGCTACCGTAAGACATAAGATCACTTAACTAGTAATGGATATAAAATGTCTTTCAAAAATGACAGTTCTAGTTACCAACCGTAGTTAGCGAATACGCCTGCCGGTCGGAGATGGGAGGTGTTTGGTTTTTTTCGTTACGGAATATCTTGATTCGGTCGCCGCGCTCATAGCCCGCGATAAAAGCTATGCAATAGCTTAAAAATTAAACAACCCAACTGCATAAAAAATAATTACCTAACTGAAAAGAAAATGCAAGTAGAGTAGGTACCTAGTATAAAATTCTAGCAGACGGGACCGCTAGAAATGTTTCGCTTTCTAATATTTGCATGGTTACAAGGTTAAGTAATAATTAACTTTCTTATTCGATTTGCTATTGTTTTGACGTCAAAAAGTTCCTAGAAAGGTATTTGTAGAATAATAGTACATTTTACCCTAGGGGTCAAAGTAACTTATTTAGTCCCGAGACGCTATGCTCGGACGCCAATACTTCGAAGAACTAAATAAGTATTTAACCCGAGGTAAACACTGTGCATTTCATGACAAATACAAGGAAAGTAAAAATAAAAATATGAATTAGCTAAAGAAAAAATTAATGAATATTATTTTACACTAGCTGTGCCGGCGAACTACGTTTCGCCATAATAAAAAATAGTTTACGACCTATTCTCAGACCTACTGAACGAACATACATAAAAATTTTCATAAAGATCGGTCAAACCGTTTCGGAGGAGTTCGGTAACAAACACTGTGACACGAGAATTTTATATATTAAAGAAAGATAGATAAATCAACAACTTCTGCTTCAGCCTCTTCTTATATGAAATCAGGTGTTAATTCCATATCTGAATCAGTTGAACTCATTATGTTAATACAAATCTAATCTTTTATTATATGAATGAGCTTCTATTAGAGCAATATTTTTTTTCATTCATCTAGCCTATTGCCCTATCTTTAATCGGTTTGATCGATTTGTTTTTTACATGTGCGAGTATTGTTATACAATTTTTTTTGTTTCGTTTTTAAGACAAGCCAGCGCTGGCTGCCAGCACTAGCGGGAATAGAGCGCCGGCCTTTTTTCAAGCCAGTGACCTCCGCCCGCGTGCCCCGCAACCCCCGCGCCAGCGTGAGGACGGGTGTAGGTAGACGCATCACGCCAGTCACTGTCGCTGCTCCGTAGACTTAAATGTATGCACATCACAAGAATAATCCAGGAATGAAATGAATCCATTGGCCTCATCTAAACAACACGGGCCAAGCCAGCGCAGGCTCGTCTGAGAACTGGCGCCAGCGTTACTGGCTTCGTCTAAGCCTTGCAGAGTACATATTAGGTCACCAACGCGTGTGTGCTCGAAATTTTGACCATAGCCTTAGAGAGTATTCTCAAGTTGTCCCACACGGTCGGGAGTAGTGCCTTAATCAATTTAGGGGTCGGGAAACGCTGCCGCAGTCAACGGGGCCTGCAAACGCGATGACGCAGCGCGCATATCCACCCGATTGCAAATCATGCGTATTAATCGTAATTACTTCGTTACTTCTAAAATTGGAGTATCCGTTTCGAATTATGATATTGGAGTTCACGATCATCAATAGGCTGACCCAGTTAGTTTTACATATTGATGGAATGTCCCAAAGTGTCATAAATTCGCCAATCGTCAGTCGCCAGCTTGCCAGATATCACAACATTATCAGCCACTGGCGTTACGCGTTGGCTTCCATGCCGAAAGGTTAATTACCAAAGTTAAATTACCAATGGAAGACTGTACGAGAGTCTACATTTATCTTACCTATTTCTGCCACCAAGTAGCGGTGCTTGCATTGCTGAGGACTGGTAAGTGAAACTTGACATCTACTGTCACAGGGAGTCCGAAACTTGACATCTAATGTCACAGGTGTCTGAAGGTCCGAGGTAACAGACGTCTTCATACTAACTTTGTGAAAGGCAATCACTGCAATCCTATTTTGTTTAATACCCCCAATATAGTAATTTGATAATAAACCCAGAAAAAATATGTGAAATGACGGAATATTAAAAGTAGTTCTTAACATAATAAACGCGTTCCAAATTCAAAATAACTAAAGAGTCGAAAATAGAAAAGTTAATACGTAAAGAGTCATTTACATGATGCCATTTTCCAAAACTGTAAACAGCTGTTTACACGCTGGTGTATTAAAAATAATTGAATGCAATTACTGAATGCAAGTCTTGACAGAAAATAATTGCAAGTGTCTTTTGTTTACACTAATACAATTATGTTTAGCAGATTATTGGCTACAAGTTTTGACTCCTCTAAACACAGACATACTCGTATGTGTGTACAATTTATTGGCGGGTTGCTTCAAGCTTTAAGTACTGCACGTATTTGCGTTGACGAATTGTTCATTCAAATGTTAAAGTTTTAGAGGAGGCTTTGCTTATTATAAATATGAGTCACAAAGGTCAAAATCGGTTCTACTGATTTAATAAAGTTCATTAAGATTTATCGCAATTTTATGAGTGCCTATGAGATACTAAAAGTGGCAATTATAAGAATCGTGATGAACGTAATGCTGCACTACAGCATTTTGCAAAAGAATTTGAGTAGACCGTTTTGGACCTAAGGATAAAACAAACAAAATAAAATATTTAAGGATGCATTATTACAATAACCAATTGAATACAAGACTTGCTTAAAGAATATTGTAAGTGCTGTTTAAACCAAGAAAAGTTTTTAAACAAAACTCGTTTACCAGATCAAGAATGTTACGTGTTGTTTAGAGTCAGTCACTTATTGCTTCAGTTCAATTGTATGCAACAGGCAAAAATCTCGCATCGTGTAAATGGGCCTTAACAGTATTTATCGACAGTTAAAGCAAAACTTACACAAAGATGACAGTATTTAGTACAATGAAACTGTGCAGGCGAATGTTGCACGACAACATCGTTGGAGCGCAGCGAAGGCGAAGACATCCTGAAGATACCAGGTGGAGTCGCACATAGAGTCGAAACGCGACGAATCTTAGTATTTGCATGTTGGTGTGGTAAAATTACTGATATTCCCTTGTCGCGTGCGAATTGAGGGAGGGCGGGCGGTACAACATTGGCTTACGTTCTCATCATCATTAAACAACATTAACCTGATTCTCATTGCCGATCCCATATCCGCTCCCAACTTTCCTTCCCGTCCCATAATAGTTGCTTTTTCTCCTACTCCTTCACTGTCCATGCAGTTAGACTGTGGGTGGAACTCTCTATCGGCAAACATATGCAACTGTCAAACATTGCAACTATTTGAGAGGCGAGTAAAAGCTCATTATCTATCGACAATATAATTTATTAGTTTATTGTATATCATTTTTTTAAGTATTCTTATGTGATCTATTTAATCTTTTTTTTCTTTTGTTTTGTTTTTGATTTGTTTGTTTGTTTACACACCGAACTACAATTTTGTAGCAAAATCTCTTAGTAACAGGGCTGCTGGAAGACATTTCAATAAGAAATAAGCAGTACCTTTGTACAGTGTCTCCATATTCTATGTTTTTGTATGTGTGTACATAAATTATAAAATTATAAATAATAAGTCACACAGTCTCTCATTCACAAACATTTGCCTCATTTGTTACTTCAGTAGAAATCATATACATTTGGAAATATGTGGCATATGTGTTTTCAAGAAAAATATTACTACGCCGAAAACACTTGCTTAAGCAACATCGATCGATCCTTCAAAGCAGCCACGCTGTTTTATGGCCCTCCTTAGGCACACTGGTGTCTCGGTTCAGAGCCAGCCTGGATTAAATTTATCTGGCGGTGCGGTGCGGTGACTGGGAGAGACGGCGTCGTAAAACCCGCGGCTCGCTTGATTACGAAGCCACGCGGGCGTACGGCGGGCATCTCGCGTGCCTAACCGATTGCTGGTGCAATCCCACTCGGCAGAAAAACATGAGCCGAAAACAATTTAGGTGATACGATGTCTTCGATTCTTACTTTCTCTAATTCCTTCCTTCCTTTCATTACTTCTTTTAATGTAAAAATATTTGATCATTAATTTAGTTGGATGGATAAATACAATTTAATGCGCATAAATTTTACATAAATAAAAATTCAAGTTGATGTACACAAAGATGTGCGTTCATTAAACGTTCGGTAACAAAGGGAACAGAGAAAGAAAGTGGAAAAGGTTATCGTTAACAGAAATTTGTTCTAGTCAACTTGTGAGTGTATTGGAAATATAGCAATGTGAGAAATTTAACTAATATGTATTTGTGCAATGTAATTAATAACAAAGATGTAGCAAAAGCAACATTTTCTTTAGTCGTAAACTTCTCATAAAAACCATTTTAAAACAACATTTTAATAAAGTTTGATAATACGACAAATTACAGACGACAAAATAGTCTCGCGATCTCGATTGCAATTCAAGATTTTTACATAAGTTCTTCTGAAATCTCATTGTTCCTAAGTGTAGAGTCAGCTTTCATTTCCTTGTCTTAATAAATTATTATTGAAGCGAAACTCTATGTTGAATGTTATTCAAATTTTAATTAAAAAATAATCTCTCCATCGGTAAGAACCTAGACAAAAACAAAACAGGCGCACGGTAACGCGCCGCCTTGGAGCTCAGCGCGAGGGTAGTTTTTCAGGCGGCGCGGCGGCGAGGCGAGCTCCCGCCGCCACATAAATAAGTGATCGCCGCCCCCGCCCCCGCTCGTAAACTAAGCGCAGATAGCGAGAGGACTTAATAGCTGATCGGATTTTGATTAGCGGACGAGGCCGGCGACGCAGCCCCGCGGAGCACCCGAATTTGAATAGATAAGTGGGCGCAGGAGGTCCCGCGTCCGTAATTTACATACTTACCCGCTTTCGGCACACATAGTGACTAGCCAGCGCCAACCGCCGCCGAGTTATGGCCGGCGAGCCGATAAACTTGAAATAAAGCTCCGGTCATCGATTCGGCCGAGGCGGGCGCTATTTCAACGAATTCTGTTTGTTATCGCGCCGCCAGTATTTTTTGCGGGATTTAATCGTTGAACTTGCACGCGTAAAGCCGCCGTTTTACGAGGTCGAGGCGTAGGTAACTTCGGCATATACACATTTTCATGCTGCGATAGCGCCTTTCCTTTTTTATAGCGTTTCTCTTGTCTAGACTTACTAAGTGTTGCTAGAGAACGTCGGTCGTTGTAGTCGTCGTCGTGATTGTTGTCCGGTGGGAGATTTCTCAATTTCAAAACAGGTCAGGGGGCCTTGACAAAGAAGCAATTCAAAAACTTGAACGAAGTTAGAAACGAACAAAATATATGGGATCGACTGACACATACATGACACATGCGATGCGATAGCAAAATCACGTTAAATCACGTGGGGAAAATCACGTTAAATCACGTGGGAATATCACGCAAAATCACGTTAAATCACGTGGGAAAATCACGCAAAATCACGTGGCAAATCGATCAAAGTCATCGATACGTAAACTGGTAGACACTGTATTGATTCGCGACGAATCGATCAAGTAGTGATTGGTTTTTTCGTAACTTTCATACTATATTAGGTACTCAAAACAACTCATTTTTCATTAAAATGAAATGAAAATATTAATTTACTAGCTGACCGTATAAACTTTGCATTATAACTAACTTTTCCCGTATGAAAACTTTTTCCGTCAGATTTTTCCCGTAGGAAAATTACTCTATGTCCTTCCCCTGGTCTCGAACTATCCCTATACCGCCTTTCATCAAAATCGGTTCAGTAGTTTCGAAGCCTATAAACAAACAAACAAACAAACAATCAAATCTTTCCTCTTTATAATATTATATTAGTACGAGTTTAGATTGCGAAACGAAACGTTATAATTCTAATGTACGTTTTGGATGTTTCATACCTGAGATGCAATTTGAAACTAATAACTTATTTATGGAAGCCTTGCCCTAAGTGTCCGGAAAGCTCCGAAACCAGCCTTTGGCGGCGACCGGAAGAACCGCGCGTGAATGCATGCATTGCATTGCATTTGAAACTAAGCGCATGGCTGGGATTCTCCTGTACTCCCTGAGGAAGACTCGTAAAATATTAATCACTTTTTTCCAGTGGAAAACTGAATTTGACAAAAGATCTAAAGTCACAGGGATATGGTACCGAGTTATCCAATCTGAGCCTCCACACATTCCTTGGTTCCGCAATATCAAATTAAGTCGAGGCCTTTTAGTGACTGCCTACAGACTTCGGTCTAGACACGTCCCACTGAACAAATTTGGACATTTTATGAAAAAAGTCAGTTCTCCTAATTGTACCACATGTGGAAAAATTTAACATGTCCAACATTTATTGGCGGAATGTACCAAAAATCGAACATTGCGAGAAGACTTAGTCGCGAAACTGAAGGTCAATATATTCGACATTGGCGCGTTGCAAACCATTTTGTCAGAGCCCACATCAAAGGCAGCCTTATCGTTCTACACTTTCACGGCTACTTAATTCTAGTTAATAAAAAATAATTCTAGGGTCACGATGGGGCAGACATGTAATGTTTTTACGAAAGTACCGTAAACAATAAAGATTTAAAAAAATTAGGTTTCCATAAACAGACATGACACAAAACGTATTACTAATTATCAGTGATGTACCGGCTACAAATATAGCCGACCGACCGACGAGCCGATGGGTAAGACCGCCGACTAATCGGCCCATTTTTTACTCGTAATTATAGGCTTAAATTAAAAATAGGTAATGATTGAAATGTAATTAAAATCTTTACTGTTATTATTTTATTATTATAGAACCAGTCTTACAGTTTACTTTCAGTGCAATCTTGAATATGATAGAAAATACAGGAGATAATCTGATGTTACTCTATGTGTTTCGTGTTGCAGGTTTTAGGTCGAATTAATTATATGAATTTGTAAATATGTCCGATAAATAAAAATATAGATTTTTGCAAGAATATTTTTTTTATTTTCTAATTGTTACTTTTTGTCAAAATTTAAAAATTGTCAGATCATGAAAAAACGTCAATTCACAGAGGCCATAGAGCTAATTAACCGTGACACACTCCCCACTAAAGAAAAGGAATTTCTGATTCACATCCGAAACCTTTGAGGTGGTCTCACAACTCTTCCAAACCTGGTGGTGGCCTTTCCCGATATAGTTTCTAGTAATGGTTCTTGGTTTGAAAGATGGGTGGATACTTCCAATGGAAATAATTTCTGAATAGGTCTTGTTTTTACACCGTCAGCTGTTTTGACCTTTGCCACTCTACTTTCCCCATCAGAGCCCTTTAATAATTCCACAATCAGTCCCAATGGCCAAGTAACTCTTTTCCCTTCAGTTCGTATAAGTACCACTTCACCTTCTTTCAATTTTCTGTCCCCATCGTTATCTTTGCCTTTATTCACCAGCATGCCCAAGTATTCTTTGACAAACCTTTGTTGCAAGTCATCTCTTAATTTTTGCAAATACTTTAAACGTATATTTAGGCTCTCTGAATCTATAAGGTCTATCTCAGGAACCTCAGAACTGTTTGGATTTCTAAGAAAACTTGCAGGTGTCAGTGGCTGTAATGAATCTCCTTCTGTTACGTACGTAAGAGAACGTGAGTTTATTAAGGCTTCACAGTCGCAAAGTACTGTCTCTAGTTCAACATAAGTAAGTGTTGCTTTACCCAAATTACGACGCAAGATTTCTTTCACCAAACCGATCAGCCTCTCCCACCATCCTCCCCACCAAGGAGCCGAGGGAGGGTTGAAATACCATTTTATTGGTGTAATTGCCGGGTAGTCTTGAACCTCCGTCCAATCAATACTCTGCAGTAAATTGTTCGCCCCAACAAAAATGGTGCCATTATCGGTGTAAATTATCTGGCATCTACCCTTCCGTGCAACAAACCGTCGTAATGACGTCAGAAAACAATCAGTGGTAAGACTTTGAACTAATTCTAAATGAATAGCACGATAGACAGCACACGTAAATATAATCATCTAACATTTTTCACCAGTCTTTAGAATGAACGGCCCTGCGGCATCAATACCAGTAACTTCAAACGGGGCGGCATTTTTAATTCGGTTAAATGGTAACGGTGCAAATGGTGCTTCCAAACTCTTAGCTCTAAAACGTCTGCATATCACACATCTTGTAATGACCTTTCTAGTTACTCTTCTCACGCCAGTTACCCATAGATTATCACGTAAGTGAGAACACAAAATATTTATACCAGCATGCTTCAGAATCTGATGTTTTTGTGCCACAAGTCTCTCAACTATAGGATTGTTTCCCGGTAACAAGATAGGGTATTTGAAATCTTCCTCTTCTGCGCTTAATGTTAAACGTGTTTTAACCCTTAGAAGACCTTCATCTCTCTTGCATACTTGTAACGTCTTAAGATTTTCCAATTTTTTCAAATTCTCATTCTGTATCAGTCTAAATAGTACTCTCTCTGCCATTGTTAACTCTTCGACTGAAATTGATCCAATTCTAGCAATCGTCGCCTTTTTAGTGTTATGAGCAAACCTTAAAATCCAGGCTATCAAACGTACTATCTTTGAATATTTTTCAAAATATAATAATTTGTTTGAAAATGGTTCACCTGTTATATTCACTGATACAACTTTTCCCTTTCTCTTTTCTCTGTTAACTTCTTCTTGTTCCACATTTAGCTCCTTCGATTTCGGCCATTTCCTTTCTTCCAATCTTAACCATGACGGTCCCTCCCACCATCTGCTTTCAGCCAGCGTCTTAGCATTACAGCCGCGTGATGGTAGGTCGGCTGGATTTAACGATCCTGGTATATAATGCCATTGTTCAGAGCTAGTTATTGAGCGAATCTCCTGCACTTTGTTCTTGACATATACATTCCACTCTCCAGCAGTTGTGATCCAGGTAAGTGCAACTGTACTGTCAGTCCAAAAATAAATTTTACAGTTGGTAAGTTGTAAAGCATCTGTCACTTCTACGTAAACCCGGGTTGAGATCAGAGCTGCCATTAATTCAAGACGGGGAATTGACATATCTCTGGGTGGTGCAACTCGTGACTTCGCCTGTATGAGTTGAACGTGAACTTTACCATCAGGGCTAACTGAACGAAGATATAAACAAGTGGCATATGCTGAACTGCTTGCGTCGCTGAAAACATGGATTGAATTTTGACATGCTTTTAGTGAGTACAACGCTAGCCTTCTAGGAATTCTACATTCTCCCAGTAGATTAATATATTTTAGCCAGTTGATGAATTCCTTTTGCAAGTCATCTGACAGCGGAGTGCCCCAGGTTCGATTTTCCTTCCAAGCCTTTTGTATTAGGAGTTTAGGTATCAAAGTTGTAGGACAGCTTACACCAACCGGGTCAAATACTCTTTGGGTGACTGATAGTAATTCTCGCTTAGTTATTTTGTCAGATAATTTTTTGAGCGAACCAACATTGCAATACAATTCATCAGTAGTGGTATCCCAAATCATTCCTAAAACAGATATTGTTGTTGCTTCATTGTCCCCTGTAGTAAATTTTGCAGGCGCTGTTACCCACGCTCGCAAGTCAAATTGTCCTTGAGCCATCAATAATTTTGCCCCTCTTATGAATCGTTGCGCTTCTTTCTCAGTGTCAAGACTAAGGATGCAGTTATCGACGTAGAACGACTCTTTTAGTAGTTGTGCAGTTCTCTGAAGTTCACTAGGACTACGATCGAGATGGTATATGATGGTAGCCGCTAGCAAAAAAGGGCTGCAAGTGAGGCCAAATACAACTCTACAATGTTTGTAGGTAACGATCTTTTTTTTGTCTAGATTTTCCCACCACAGAAAACGTAAATATGCAGTGTCTTCATGTCGAATAGCAATTTGAAGGAATGCCTTTCTTATGTCTGCAGTTATGCCAATAGCGTTCATACGAAATCTAACAATGAGTTTCGGTATTATTTCTAGGAAATTCTGACCTTTTTTAAGTGTATCGTTGAGTGCCGTACCATTAGGACCCTTCGCGGACGCATCAAATACAGGTCGCACTCTTGTGGTCAAACTGGAATCTTTAATCACAGCGTGATGGGGCAGATAGTGACCGGGAGTCGTTACATCATCTGTCTCGATCTTAATGATTCCCAATTCTAGCCATTCCGAAAATACTTTGTAGTAATTACCAAGCTCTTTTAGTATTTCGAGTCGCTTCGTTGTTGACATTAGACGCTTCTGGGCCAAGACTTTATTATTCTTCAAGTCGCTGTGTCCTTCTTTCCATGGAAGTGCTACTTCATACCTGCCGTCCTCATTTACTCGAATACTCTGGTTGAATTCGTACATGACATCTTGTTGCAATTGAATCTTTGATTTAGTTTCTACTGGATCAGTTATTCCGATTGTTTCTAAGTCCCATAAATGACCGACATCTAATACTGAAAGATTGGACATGGATGTTGAGCAAATAGTTTGATCGGATTTCAATGGTCTTTGAATCGTCCACCCTAATTTTGTGTTCAATGCTACAACGCCATTCGCAAGGTGAATAATTTGGTCTGTCATAATAAGTCCTGAAAAATCTGCTCCGATCAGTAACCCAATCGAGATCTTCTCGTCACCTGTGTCTGTCAGCTCAATATTTTTTAATTCTAACTCATGGAGTATTGAAGCTGTACTTCGAATTCGAGGAACGTAACTGCAAATTTTATCTTTGTCCAAGGCTGTCATTAATAGAGCAAACTCGCCTTTAACGCTTTTGACAATAAATGAATATATGGCATGTTTCTGTTTTTTAATCTCTACAGCGCCAAATAAACTGTGCGATAAGGTTTCAGTGCCAGACTTGGATAAATTCAGTTTGATGGCTAAATCTCTACGTATGTACGATTTCTGTGCTCCTGTGTCAATAAATGCTCTTATAGGTTCTCCATTAATCGTCACCATGAGAGTTTGCAACATCGTGGTTTTATTGCTGCCTTCTGTAAACACAGACTCAAAATTTAAACTAGTAGACGGATTTGCGCTTGAAGTGCTTTGTCTAGCATCTAGAATCTCCTCTTGATCTTTATGTACAAGTTTTTTAGTTTCGGGACATATAATAGGAGCGTGGCGTTTGGTGCAGATGAAACATTTGGTTTTATTCTTGCATCTCTTTACATTGTGACCTTGTTTCAAACACAACGTGCAAGCCTTCTTCTCCTTTATTATATTCATTCTAGTTTCCAATGCCATTCGCTGCGGCTTATAACATTCTAAGCTTCCGTGAGAATTTTGGTCACACCATATACAGGTAGCTAGTGGTTTACGCTTTGACTCTGTATCAACGAGGCAAGCTGCTGTTGGTAAGCGTTCTTCTTTGACAAACAAACCCTTTCGAGATATTTCAATGAGTTCTTCGCTCTCGACTTCTGTCTTTAAAAAGTTTAATAACTGGTTTAAAGATTCGCTTTGGTCTTTACTGGTGCTTCGCGTTCTCTCCCAAATACGTAGTAACTCTGTTGGTAGTGCAGACTCCACTAGTGGATAAAGCATACAAGCGTATTTATCACTTGCAACTCCAAAACTCTCTAACGCGCGTAGCTGAGTTCTTAATCTGTCATAAAGTATGGATAGTTGCATTGTGTTTCCTTTAGTCTGTTCTAGTACTAAGGCGAGAAGCTCTCTAAAATAAATTTCAATAAGAATTTCATCTCTCGCGTAACTATTCTTCAGTTGCTCTAACGCTTCTTTGTAATGATCACCAGATGACGGAAAGCTATCTATTAACATTCGAGCCGAAGACCCCGGTTCCATTGATTGAACAAGATATTGGAATTTGTCATCCGTATCTATAGATTCATCATCATGGATCTTCTTGAACATACCCCAAAATGCTAGCCAATTCTTCGCATTACCATCAAATTTTTTCAGTTCTAACTTAGGAAGTTGAAATTTTCGTTTATTTGCATTTGTAGATAGAGATGCACTATCATACCTTGACTCCGCGTGCGCTTGGGTAAATGAAGGATGTGAATCATACTTATTCTTCAACCTAAGCCAGTCTAATCGGTAGTTTTCGGTAGTTGTCTCCTCTGCTTCTATATCTTCTGCGGACATATCTGATGCTACTAACTTTTCGTAGATCGATTCATCTAAGCTAAAAAGTTTTTCGGCTTTCTCAGACAGATATTCATATGCGATCTTTACCTCACCGACTTGAAATGGTATTGATTCCATCTTAGATTCAAACACATTCTTTGCCTTTGTAAAGTGTGATCTTGCAATAGTTCGACTCTTCTTTAACATATCCATGGTCGCCAGTTGTTTCGTGTTGCAGGTTTTAAGTCGAATTAATTATATGAATTTGTAAATATGTCCGATAAATAAAAATATAGATTTTTGCAAGAATATTTTTTTTATTTTCTAATTGTTACTTTTTGTCAAAATTTCAAAATTGTCAGATCATGAAAAAACGTCAATTCACAGAGGCCATAGAGCTAATTAACCGTGACACTATGCCAACTTTATTCATCCCGTGATCATAAATGCTGAAAAGCGTTCGAAACGTCTTCGGGCTAAATAGTTTAAAGGTTTAATTAAAACCAAATATACGCGAGTAAGTACAAAAAGTGTAGTTTTGCTAAATAATAAAACAACTGTGACTTGATATATTATATCACTAAGTTCTTAGCGTACATTGCTGTCCTTGGAGGTGTTGTTAGATTTGCAATTATTACAGGAACTATATGCGAAAGGTGTGACAATTGTCAAAAAATATATGAAATAGGTATGTCATATATTTTGAAAATTGTTGCAACAATAAAAAGACTTAATTATAAGTTCGTCCTGAGTTCTGTAAGTTTTCTGGTTCTTCCGACAAACAACCCCAGCATTCACCATCTCAGCTCAGCATAGAGGCGGCTGTGCAAAACCAATTTTCTGGGTCGGCCTTGGATCGTGAATGTTCTATGAGCAGGTAGGCTCGTCACAGCGTTGCGGCTTCACGGCTCGCGGACCGACCTCGCGCACTCAACGTGTTAACAGAAGACAAGCTTCTCATTACCATTTTCAATGGCAAACTGATAGAGGAATTCTGCTTGTGATGGCGATAGGTGAAAACGAGCAAAGGTTCGGTGGCGGTAGATTTCAGTTAGATTCACGAGCTTGGGTTCATCAATCACAAACGAACTGTATTTTCTCTCTAGACGTAGACACATTACAGCGCAATGTTGATTGTAGCTCAGTGTTATGGCGATCAATATAGGCTACTCGTATTTATTGAAATTTATTATTTTGTTAGTATAAAGCATATACCTGAAAAAGTCAATCTTCAATGTTAGAATTTTTGAAATGTTTATTTAATTTACAATATTAGGATAACTTACGACTAAAATATATGAATTTCTAAAAAGATATAAGTATACGGCCATATTAAAGTTTGCACCTATAGATAAACATGTAACTTATTATAAAGAGGTTTGAATGAGCCATAAATGCCACTTACGTGGAAAGAAATAAAACTCGTACATTTTTTTAATTTTTTCTGACGAAGTTGATGAATCTGGTTGAGAAATTACGTAAAGATAACTTATTCTACAAATACAAGTTCCAATGTCATATAAGTTCTATGGATCTTATGTGAGACTGTGCAGATATCTAACGCATCTCATATCTGTTATATCAGATTGAAGGTCAATTCCTTCAGGTGTTTTGTAACTTGTACTGTGGAGGAGTCACGTTACTTTTGGTTTCCACCTTTACAACCCCTGTGTCTGAAAGTCAAAAGCTTTTGTTTCTTATGAACTTATTATTATTATTATTACTGGAAAAAATGTCTAAAATCACACGAGTAGTTCTTACCAGCCCCTGTCTGTAGTTAGTAGTACCACAAATATTTTCAATACTCAATTATTTATTGCATTACACATGTATATTTTAATAAGATGTTAAAACAGTAGATGAGTCAACATATGACCCTGACAGGGTATAGCAATTAGAGTGAGCTTGTGAGTTTATATTTTTTATTCTATTATTTTCTATGTAAAAACTGTGTCTAATAAATTATTGTCTTTTATTTTTCTCGTTAAAATATTCAGCTAGAGAATACTACGTTTTGTTCACCAGGAATAATTGTAGTATTTTTTATTAAAAATTTTATTTTTCGATAGATTTAATGTTATTTGGGCGTTTATTATATATTTTTACGGCCATTTTGTTCGGACCCGAGCTGTGTAGTATTAGTTTAGAACTTGGCATAATCAGATCGTCTTTGCTGACGTACCGTTAACTGTGGCACCGAGGCGGGCGGTCCCCTCCCCCTGCCCATTTGTTTAGTTTGGCAGGTAAAGCACAACAAGGGTCGGCACGTGCGGCGTGGGTGTGACCGGAGCCGATGTACAAGTATCGTCACTCGATAATTGAACTTTGAACGAAGACTTGGTAAACACTCATCGTAGATGAAAGTCTAGTCCCGCTCCTCGCAACTTTTCAGTTTGCCCTTAATCCAACATAGAACGAGATTCACAAAGATCTTTGCGCTCTTAATCTTATTTGGATCCCAGGACACCCGCGAGTATCTGCATATACTTGATGGTAAGCGGTAACTACCACCAATGGTGTTTTTTCATATCAGGGACACAGCTAGGTCGCTGCCTACTTTTAGTCTTAGATTGTTATAATATAATTATAAGTCTCCGCGCGCTCCGACTAAATACCTCGCCGTCTTCAAAAACAGTAGCGTCGTGAGTGCGGCAACTGAATATATGCAAAGTTTTTTGAAAGCTGATACTGTTGATAAGCTCCGCGCGCACGATTTCCGTATGTCATGGTCCATCCATAGCCACATGAATATTACAAAAAATTCCGCTCCGCTACCGCTCCCCTCGCTCCCTCTGTGTGTGAAGCGCCTAAGGTGTGGATCCAATTTGGCACTAATGTTGTTACTCAAGCATACGCAAATTCACAATCTCAATATAGATCTCAAGAGAACTCTCACTGAAGCTCAAGACTGATGGCAAAGTTCTTCTCAGAGCTGTTGCCATCGCGCATCTTATTTCACTGACATGTCACAACAGTTCTTTTCAGAGTTAAGTTTTCATATTCAAAGAACGTGTCGGCATAGATCGATTGGAATTAGTTCAAGATTAATCCTACATAATAGATAATAGTACTACGATCACGTCTTATAAAGTTTCAACTTTACTGACTGTGGATAGAGAACGCATTTCCCAACGTAAAAAAGGAATGACGCGAACAACGCACGGAAAAGGACGTTTAAGATGTGTTATAAAAAAAATTGAAAAACCCTTTTTGAGTAACGAAGAAAGGCCTGTGTTATACATAAACCGATGGGCCTTTTCGTATCGCGAATCCGACCAAATTACAATTTACGGTGTCCGATCGCGAGCCACCCGCGGCCATAGACCGTACTACCGGCTCCGCTCATTACCTCCCAAACGGCCATAAAACCAGGCCAAAGGAGAATGTCCTTCGTTTTAGTGCGAACGCATACGACCGACTATCGGTGACCATTTTTTGACGATGGAAAATAAAACGTATACAGTTCTACACAGCAACGCACACGACCTACAAAAAGTCATTTACGAACGTTCAAAAACTACAAAATTGAACGTTCGTAAATATATACCTTAACACACACTTGCCTACCCACCGACCGACAGTTGGCCGCTTGCACTTGCTTATTAAGAACGGACGTGTCACTGTTCGGCGATGGATGTACCAAACACTTGTCAAATCCACTAAAGGCTTATACGAGGCTTATACACAAAACTGCGAATTGACGCGATATGAATGTGCAACGTATAATGTCAGACGTGACGTGTAAGTTGACGTTGGTCGATCTTAATGTCGTGGCTCCACATGTGCCAGTCGTCCCGAAGCTTCGTGCTATGACGCGATACACGCAGATGGGACTAGTCATATTCGGCTATCGTCGCGAATATTATTCGTATGCGTTATCAGGCGTGTGGCGATGGCGGTACATCAAAGGGTTTAAGGCGCTAACTATTCGCGTTGCGTGGTCACACCAGCGTTGTTCATTTCGGCGGTTGCTTTCATTTGTTAACGACGTGTGCGAATGACTCTAATAAATGAGATAAAATTGAGGATGTATTTATTATCACACATGAAGAAATAAAGAAATTCGTCGTCTATAATTAAGCGTCTAGAAATTTCGGCCATCTTGGATTATTGCACCATTATATATTGGACGATAATTCGTGCAAAATGACGAATCCGCTAATGGGACCACAGTACGAGTATATACGCAATAACTTTTCGGCACGAATTGATTCGGGACGATAGGCGCATATGGAGCCAGAGGAAGTAAGAGTCAGAGGAGAAATCAGGTCAATTATCGGGCCTACAAAAAGTCGGTCGTGGCAAACGCACCCGGCCCTTTGATGGCCCTTTAGCAACGCGAACCGTAGCGTCGTCGTTCTGTGCCAACGCGAAATAGAATAGACATAGCTTCGCTAAACGCTGTAAAATCTGGAAGCTCCCGAGCCGTAACGGTGTAATACGGTTTTCTGGTGCCGTAATAAAAATATATAGTGACCCATTCAAATGTTAAAGGAATGCATTATTCATTCATTTTCATTGAAATCGTGGACAGTTTTATAAACATATTTATGCAAAGAGAATAATGTTCTGGAGCCGATTCGCGTTATATGATTTTATGTGCGAGTTTGCGACGTATAAAAATAAAAGGTCTAAATGTGGTGGCGATGATAAGAAGTCGATCAACACCATGGGTGCGGGAATATCAATTATTAAAATGCAGGTTATTAAGGAAACGATGAGTTGACTGTTTGTATCTTTGAATATTTCTACGTTATAAATGCACTGAGTTGAGACGGATAGATTACAACTGCAAGGAAAACAAGTGGAGATATACATGTTGTTATAAAATGGATAGAAATCATGCACACTTACCGGGAATACTCTCCTTCTGTTTTGTGCAACTTACGCAGTTCACTTGGAGGGCCCTCCGCAATTATGCTAGAATTCCACTGATTTTATATATATTCCGCACCAGTACACTATAACGTCACTATTGGTAACCTTTTGGATAATTATTATTGGTGTTTTATATTTTTGCGATGAGTTTTGATTACATAGATATAAAAAAGTAAGGTTTTCATGAAGGTTATGTTAAGAAAAATATTGAAAGCCGTGAATGTGTTGTGTATACAGTCATAACTTATATACTAACATAAATTTGTACGGAACCCTCTGTGTGCGAGTCCAACTCGCACTTGGCCGGGCTTTTTTTATATCTCAACATATACACTCGGTTGCACCAAATTCGTAAAAGTAACGTATAAAGTAAACGTATAGGTATCGTAAAAAGATGTTGCACCACGCTTTTGCGATACGTTTTACGGTACTAATACGGATACTTTTTACGGAGCTCACGCCCTGATCATAACGTAAAATTATAAGATTTTTACAGTTCGTTCGTATTTGTAATTTAATGTTTAAGGTTAGAAAATGCGAATAAAATACAATTTAAATTTACTTTTCACAATTCACTATCCGACAGTGATATTGAAAAATTATCCATTTATTGAATGGTTGCCATCGTCGAAGAACAAACATTACATTAGGTCATCAAATGCTCACTGAACCACAGAATAATAATAGTACTAAAGTACAGAAGGACCACTCTCTAAGAAAAGTCAAGTTTAGGTATGAAAATTACGACCTACCTACTCTTACTCTTACGACCTTCATCTGACTGCACGGGAAATTGAAATTTATTGCATAACACGAGTGTTCCAATTCCGTTACGCGTCGCTGACCCGATACCGATTTAGCGATAAGAGCTACTCATGAAATCTAATTAATCCGTCAGTTAGAGGAAAAAATATTAGACACTTGCAGAAAAAGCTGCTATGTCAACAAAACAACCCGTTATTTCATACAGCGTGTAAAAAGACCGATACCGAATCCGAAACCCACATATTGCTCCCATTATCACTATAGTTTTTGTCTTATATACCATGGTTGTGAAACTAATAGTTGCCGAGATATTCAAGGTTAAAGTTACAATTTTTTTTGGGATTTTTATACAAAACTGTTCGAAATGTATTTTGATAATTTTCGTCCAAAGAAACACATCAACAAAAAAACAACTTCTTAACAAAATCTTTTTTAATTTTTAATTTACAATGCGCAATGTATTTTGCACCGAGAGCCGCTGGACTGCTCACTTAACACCGATATATCCGGACGCGCAAGCCAGGCGCTGCTGGCACGCGTTACATTGCGTAGTATTTATTGTCGTTGTTTTTTTAAGCCTAAAAATTAATTTCGTTTCACATCATTGATTTTTTGTTATATTGCTTTATTTAATGGTCTGAATGAGTAGACGCGGGCTTCGGTATACGTCTTTTTACACCCATAGTATGATGTCATACGAAAGTCTACACATAAACTTTGGAGCGGTGCCGGTGGCTTCAGGATAGATTTCTGAATTGGAAGATTAAGGACTCTTAGCACAGAACGTTTATATTATTTCATTTACCCAATATTCTGACTGAGACTGTCCGGGTGACGACCCCGCCTCGTGCTTTTTTCATATTAATTCTCATATTGCTTATCACATTTCATATAGGTACTTGAGACTAATCCGTTGTAGATATCGGAACGACTGCACTGCATGTCCACATTATTTTTTTTTATTTTATATAGCACATTTTACACGTTACGAACAACACAATTATTAGAATAGATATTAAAATAAAATTTAGACTGACAGACAAAAATTAACAGAATGGCCACCCGATACTAAAGTTCCTATACTTCACGATAGTTCCTTTCAGCTGTTACAGAAGGGCTACTCTCTAAATCCATAACACTGACCTCTATATTATACAATCGATAATGGACAGGTTTTTCGATATTATTTTGTGACAGCTTGATCCTCGCCATCTAGCACTGTTCCGTATAGTAATGGAAGTACTTAGGAAATATAATTTATGTATAAATAAAAATAAAATTTTCACAACACCTATTCTTCGTCTCCTAATTTGAATCAAATAATTGAGAACAACCTCCGCTAATTAGCACAAAATTGGCACAGCTGTTGAGGTGTCATTTATAGTAGGTCCCACCATTGTATCATCATCATAGCTCATACACGTCCCCACCGAGGGACTCGAGCATATATACTCTAAGTTAGGGTGATTAGGCCTTAGTCAACCACACTGACCCTGTGCGGATTGGTCGACTGCACATACAGCTTTGAATTTCTCCGCAGATGTATGCAGGTTGCCTCGCGATGTTTCCTTCACCGGAGGAGCGTCGGCAAATGTACTTATGAAATTGGGAAAACGAAAAACAAATTGGTACATGGCAGGATTCAACCACGGACCTCCCGATTAGAAGGCCAGTGCCGAGTCTATAGCGCCACCGACGCACCATTATATATACCTATGGAAATAATGAATAAATATAGCCCGTATCAATGTTTCAAAAACGAAAATAGCTCTCGCTGGCTACGTGTTGTCTAGCGAGCTTCTGATAGAACTAACATATTGAGTGTAGACTTAGAGAGTAAGCGCTGTGGATTCGGCGTAAATTCCGCATTGCACTGCTGCACTCGTAAACGAGATGGCGTTCGCGCAGCGCCGTCCCGGTCCGGGTTTACGTTTACGGCGGATCCGGAGCACTCCGTCCGGTAATGAGGAAATTGCCCGGGCGTTCCGGTGCACGCAGTTTCAACACCGCCCTTTACCTGCTTATCGCTTAAAGGTAATTCTAAATACGAGTAGTCTGTGGCTTAATGCATTTTTACTACACACGGAGTACATACAACAAGGATGATGGACAAGCTTACTAGCTTACATCTCACCAGCCCCCCAACCATGACCGCTCAAAACAATATTAAAACCGCGCTGAGAGCGAGATGGCGCTATACGCAGCTCGAGCGGTGTCTCTGTTTCAATATTGTTTTAATCTTGCTATAAGCGATCATGGTAGGGCCCCTGATCACAGCTTTACAATCCATATAGCTACGCTACGAAACGCCTTTGATGTCGGACGAGATCGCCGCCCGTATTTACGCTACCAGTTGCAATTTTTAAAGTGAAACTTTTTTTACATCGCCTCGAATATTTTCGTCCATCTGTCGCATGATATGACACATTATACAAAACCATAAGATCTTTAACATCACTACTTCATATAGGTCAGGATTGGTCTATGTGTTAGAGATCTTTGTGTGGCAGTGATTCGATCCTGGTGTAGAGCGTAATTGTTTTTTTCGTAATTTTCTTTATTACATTTTTGTTTTTTTTATTATTTTGTTTTGTTATTTTATTATTTTTTTTATTCCTTTTTTGTATTTTTTATTAATTAGTATTTTATATTTGTAATTTTCTTTTCAGAAAACAAAGATATAAGTTGAGATTTGAATACCCTAAATGGAATAATTTTCCGAAAATTTTCAGTAAATACCTACGATCCGAAAAAAAGTGTCACTTGCAGTTAATGTTGCCATCAGTTCGGATAAAGCCGGACAGTGTTAGGCTTTTTGACCTCTTGTCCGGCCAAATTTGACTGCGTCCGGCCCGTGCGGCTTTTGTTAGGCTTTGGAGACGGGATTGGGTGACTCGCTCGCAACTGTGTGTTTCATATTATTTTTTTTATCAAAAGTCCGGCTTTTAAATATGTGATTTATACGATATTGTTGCAATTTTTTTTTTCTTAATGTCCGGGTTTTGGGGCCCAAAAGTCCGGCTTTTTTAACGGGTAAGATTTTTAAAGATGGCAACTCTACTTGCATTGTGGTTTTTTATACAACAATGATGGCAAACAAGCGGGCTGCCTCTTATGGTAAGGGGTCGCCAACACACACGTGTACTAACACGCAGTTCCTGTAAGACTTGCCAATCTACAACCGCTGCAAGAACCCAATGTACAGTCGGCCATCTAAGGCAACCTTAACGATATTTTGTTTATACGCAAAGTTTTGTCAAAACTGGTACACCAACTTCTTGGTCGACCATACGTTGTCAACTTGTGACATAAGATGTCAAGTCACAGTAAACCAAAACAGCGATGCAAGCACCGCTGCTTTGCAGCAGAAATAGGTAAGATATGTACCCACGCAAACAACTCTAGTACTGAGTCTCCTTCTGGTAAGTGGCCCTTTAGCTTTAAATGTTTTAGTTTTCTCATATTAATTTTAATAACGTAATGTTTACGCATTCATTGAACAATTTTATGATAAAACTTTGAGGGAAACATTAAGCATTTAAATTACACTTTACTTAATACCACGTTCAATGATTTTTCTGAAAAAATTACAAAAAGTGAACGGACAGTTTCGTGGGGACCTCTTATCATCAGGCAACCGATCCAAAAACCGATTTCGGTCTTGCACATTGACATCACCAACGACTCTGTCGAAACTCGGGAAAAACGTTGTTATGCCGGAAATAACTAAATAATATAGGATTCTCAGTGCACTCCTCAAAACTTCAGTTGATATGGCGAATATATGTAGCCTTGTATGTTTCTAGACACCACACTTACTAAGAAGAAGACCACACACTGGCACATGAGGATATAAAGATACTAAATGCAATGCTAAATCACGCAAAAACGAGATAGAAAAAAGGTTTTCAAAAGGAATCGCTAGAGGCGATCGCGTCACTGCGCCTCAATAACTTTTCCGGCTGGATTGCGCAGCGCACCTGCTTACGGGCGTCGACACAAGCTTATCTCACGATTTTAACAGGTTAGTGTTTGTAGTTTGGTCACGGCGAAATCTCGAACCTTTCTCCGTGGTCCCAGGAAGTCGACTTACTATGTTATTCCTTGTTGTTATTTAGTTAAGCCCGGAAATTTGATTTCCCCGTAGACCCGTTAGACTAAGATTGACGAAAATCATCATCCTCATAACATATATATACGCCCCCACCGAGGGGCTCGAGCCTACCCTAAGTTAGAGAGCTTAGGCCTTAGTCAACCACGCTGACCCAGTACGGATTGGTCGACTTTACATACAATTTTGAATTTCTTCGCAGATGTATGCAGGCTGCCTAACGATATTTTCCTAATATTGAAGAAACGCCCACAGTAAATTCAAGATTAGTAACACGAAAATTACACATATTCTTCATATGAAATTAGGGTTTTGTCATTCTAGCAATTTGATCTCAAATTGCAAACCATGATGGAAAAGCTAGCCGTTAAATATAGAGAGTGGCACATTTAGATCGGTCAGTATGAACGAGTCTGAAACTATAAGACACAAAGATCTGTTCTTAGGAACGATGTCATCGATTTTAATGACGAGAAAAACTGCATACATAGATTAGATTAGATATAGATTTAAAGAAAACTTATACCTACTCAGTTCAGAAATCGAACCCGGTCGTATTAAAAAAAAACTTTTATTATTTCTATTTGGATATCGATCGTGTAAGTCATAAGCAGTAAATGTTACTATGAAACCATGGACCTACAAAAAAATACGGAAGTAGTGTCGCATTAAATACATGTGAAGCATGCAAGGCAAGACAATTTCATGTGTTTGTACACGACCTACACTCATACAGATGTACCAGGTAAGACAAAAAGCTGTCATTTTTCTACGAACAAGACACGCACACAGACAAATGTGCTGTCATTTGCATGCTTCACTCTTGATTCAACAATGCTGCAATGTATTTTTCATTACTCATACTCTGAAAGTAGGTCTGAAGTTGCCTGAGGAGCGGGTTGAAAGTAATACTTTTCAGCCCTAGGGAGAATCACTTTCAACTGACAGCTGCTGTCAAATTTTAAACAATAAACTAGTTCTATTTTCATATTTTTAATGAACCATGTTCCGACTTTCCGACTTTCTATACAGCCACTCAATCACAGCAGGGTGTAATATTGAAATAACATAATAATATTTTTTAAACGATTTTATTATAATTTACTTTCAACTATTTTTTTAAATAACATAGATTTGGTCAAAATATTTACCATATTTTCAATTATGAAAATGAAAAATAATGGCTGAATAGCTAAAATAAACAAAATAAGCGGGATCGCGGAAATCCGATCTTCATTTGTTTTTTCGAGTTTAGAATTTTGTTTATTATTCCGTATAGCAGTGATTTCATACATAATTATGTTTTTAGCTGATTTAGGTTTTTATTTTTACTTTCCTTGTATTCGTAATGAAAAGTACAGTGTTTACCTCGGGTTAAAGACTTATTTAGTCCCCCGAACTATAGGCGCCCTCTCTACGCTCGGGCGCCAAACCCCGTCTCGGGACTAAATGAGTTACTTACACCCCTAGGGTAACAATGTACTATTTTTCAGGTCTGTGTATGAAACATGATAAATCTAAAATATAAATTCTAACGCGGAATTAACATACAGATTTAACATGCAGGACCCATTGAATATTACCCAGCTCAAATCTTCCCAATAATGGGTCCCGACTGTTAAATTATCTATATTATTATGTTCCGCGTTAGAATTTATTTGTACAGGACTACTGGACTTGTTTTATTTCTTTTCAGTTAAAATTTAATGTCATTTTTACGCAGTCGGGTTTTTTTTTCTCTTCTCATGCTCTGAATTTTGTGCACAAGTGCATCTACTCATACATAAATGTATCTATATTAAGGCAAAGAAAATGAGCCATAAAGCCAAACACAAAAAGAAGTTAATAGATAGAATTTGTAATTTTATTATATTTACTTTAATATATTTGTGTTTTTGAAGACATAAAGAAATGTTATGTTATACTACTGTTTTATTCCCTCGCAATCAAAGTGAAAAGCAGAGTTAATAACTCGTCCACAAAACCATTTTATCCTCGACATTACTATCAGCCCTCGATTTCGGCTCGGGCTGCTAAAAGTCTCGGATAAAAATGGTTCGTTTTGTGCACTTGTTGTAAAATCTACTATTAAGCATGTAGTTGTAGTGTCGTCGGCCAGACTACACATTCGTGATTAATGTTTCGTCAGGCAAATTATTGATGATAACAAAGAAACATAAAGTAACATTTAGTTCGCGGGAACAGCAATTAATCGATAAATAGCAAACGCGTCATCCAGTAAGCGCGCGATCGGCAGCCCCGCGCCGGGAACTCGGGCTCGGCATCTAAGCAGCAAGCACAGTCTAGCGTGCCAGAACCAGAACATTCCGCCGACACAGACAGAATGCTGCACGGGCTCGCTACGAGCTACGGTATGCGGGGCCGAGCAATACTACGTGTTAGGGCCAAGTGCAGTGGCAGCGACGCTATAGCTATATTTTTAATGAGTGCGGCCCACCTAATGTTACCCGTTACCGACTATAATCGAAATACCACTCACTGGTTAATCACGAAATCTCAGAAACTATAACACCTACAAACTTGAAATTTGGCAGGTAGGTTCTTTATAGGGTGTTGACACCCCCTAAGAACGGATTTTACGAAACTCCACCCCTAAGGGGGTAAAACGGGGGTCGGAAGTTTTTATGAAAGTCCTATGTTTTTGAAGATGGCTGAAATTTGGTATGGAGATAGGTTGGAGTTGTGGGGAAGGATAAAGGGTGTTAAAAGGATGGGGAAGTGGGGAATTTGTAAAAGGAATCAATAAAAAAAGATTTCCACGCAGACGAAGTCGCGGGCAAAAGCTAGTTACCTATACAACAAGTGCAAGTTGCTTACTTGCACTTACTTCTACGGCGCTACAACCCTTTGTGGGTCCTGACCTCCTCCACATACTTGGGCATCTCCCTCCGATCCGTAGCTTTCTTTCTCCAGCTAGTAAAGCATCCTATGGCCCTCAGGTCTTCCTCGGCGTAGTCGATCCACCTTTTCTTTGGCCTCCCGCGTGGTCTTTTCTGCTGTGGCTTCCAGTACGTTTTCACCTGCGGCTTCTAGTACAAAGCGCGAGTTGCGACTTCTCTTAAAAATCATTTTAGACCATAGCTTGGACTTTTGCCTCCCATTCTTTTCTAAGATCGTCTTCCAGGTTATAAACCACGCTGTAGATATGACTATAACTACACGGTGAGATATATTTTAACTATATCCGTTAACATTTTTTTATCCGAAGTGAATAACAAAAAAACAAACGTCTTAATATTTAAAACGATTTTTTAAAGTAGAAAAAAACACATTTTTATATTGAATTTAATGAAACACTTGATCCCAAAGACATCACTTTTTAAAAACAAAGAAGGACAAAAATATAGAAATTAATTTCTGATACAAAAATTATACAGAAATTAATTTCTGCATTTGTTTTTAACAGTAAATAAAATTCCTTCTGACTTTCTTTATCTTGTTAGCCAGTCGGAACTCCACAATGAACTACACTAAAATCCCAGCGGATAGCCCGCTCGCTATAATTACGCCATATTTAGTATTCATACTGCCGAAGCTTGTTTCTTAGACAAAACTTGTTTTTCCTTATCCTTTTTTTCTACTTATCCTGCTGAGGTTGAAACGTTCTTACCACAAAAAATCTTTTACAACAATTGTCTTTACCTTTAGCCCTTAAATGTATTTACATGGCTCTGGAAAACCTTTGATGCGACCCACGGCAACCTCACTTGCTGCTCTAAACTCACAACCAACGGGCGAGACTTTGGCGCAGCCGCAATTAGCACCATACTATGCAGTGGGAGACGGCCCAACCCTCTCTTATGATGAGGTAAGACCTAAACCCATATAGGTGAAAAAAATTCGAATAGCACCTCACGGAACCAAAGCTAACGTCACTTGTAAGAGTATATGGTACACCATGTTTTGGCGGTTATGGCTCATGCATTCTCCACCCTCCGTTTCCGTCTCCCACCACGCTGGCCCAGTTCTAAGCCCAGCAGTGAGTATGTTATGGCTAATGATGATTGTTGAACCCATAAGTGGGTGTTACTAGGATGGTGAACTGTAGAATGAGCAGATTTATAGCGCCAGCTATATGTGATTTATATAGCTCCTGGTGGAATACCGCCCCGCTTCCTGCGCACGGACCCAATGAGCCAGGCTCACTATCAGGCTGCTTAGTGAATGCGCGTCGCGTCGCGGGCGTCGCATACAAACGATGGCTTGCAAGGGCGAGGACACCGCCGCTCGCAGGAAAACTCACACTGCTCACTACTCGAGTAGTGGAAGAAGTTTCAGTTATGAAATTCTTAAAGTTTCCAAATTTTTGATATTTTATGTAATACATATTTAAGAGCTATTTTGCAAAAAGTTTGAAAATTTTAATGGCTGCTTTAGGTAAAATTTTGGTATTTATATAATTCGTAAAAAAATCTGTGATTATAACATTTAAGTGGAAGAAATATACAGGATCTAGTATGAAATAATGATATCATAATACTATTAAGTTTTTAGAAATTTTATGTACCTGCTTCATACCGAAACTAAAAAATGCTTATAACTTTGTCAATATAAAATTTAAGTTTATGATATTGGGGAAATAGTAATAAAACTTACTACCGAATTTCCTTATGAAAGATTAGAAATCTAGAATTTAAGCTATTTTAGTAATTCTGTTTTTTTGTCATATTTGGTCTAATATTGTATTTAAGTTTCTAAAGATAATACCATTCATCACAATAATGGTATTTATAACTACGCAAAAAATTATAAGTGTAACATCTTTGCAAAATAAATTATAACAGATATAAAGTTATACGAATAAAGTGACCTATAAGCGAGCGCG
Source organism: Schoenobius gigantellus (assembly GCA_963935595.1). Taxonomy (NCBI): domain Eukaryota; kingdom Metazoa; phylum Arthropoda; class Insecta; order Lepidoptera; family Crambidae; genus Schoenobius; species Schoenobius gigantellus. The sequence continues at coordinate 7,755,927 of OZ012557.1, forward strand.
GCACCGCGCGCAGGCACAAATAGCGCACGCACCGCTCCGCGCAACAAAAAACTATCGGATGTCCGCGTAAGCTACGTTTTAGCGTGCATTATCAGAGACGCATTTTTAAAATAATAGAATTCAAATTCGAAATCGTAATATTGGAATATACAAATTCACTATTTTTGAATATTCAATACGTGCATTCTGTATCGAGTGGGTACTACTCACTCATCACAGAATACACGGAATGTGGGAAACTTCGAAACTACGAGTACTTAACCGATTTTGAAGTTTGGCTGACTGCATGTAGGTAATTTGGTCCAACCTCTTATAGCAGAATAATTTTTATCTTGATTATTGACGTCAATTTTTATTATTGCGTTAAACCTTATTATGGCGAAACGTGGTTCGCGGGAATTTGTTTTTAATGACAACACTGAATGCGAGTGATTTAAAAATATTTTAAATTGGCAACAGTAGAAAATAATTAGCATATCCGTGTTTGAATTCCAGGTTCACTTCTGTGAATCATTATTCAAAATTGCGTCTCCAGAATTGGAAGCTTGATAGTAACTGTAACAAATGACATCGTCTAATGAAATCAATAATATTGATATCATTTAGATAAAAATTTACATCTGCATTGTATCTAGAGCATACAAAACCGGTCCCGGTTCCAGTTTTTTGAAAACAGAATACACCCCAAAACTGGCAGATATAATTACTATTTTCATTACTATTAATTTCAACCATACACAAATTGAAAGATGTTACGACAAGGAACACAAAACACAACTTTTAGGGCGCTTGCGCACTCATACGTATTCGGTTCGTATTCGATTCGTGTTCGGTTTTGATCCGGTTTGGCCGGTCCTAGTGATTGTATGGACGCTTGAACACTCATACGTATTCGGTTCGTGTTCGATCCGTAAGTTCTCACTTCGAGTAATCGTTTTTAGGGTTCCGTAGCCAAATGGCAAAAAACGGAACCCTTATAGATTCGTCATGTCTGTCTGTCTGTCTGTGTCCGTCCGTATGTCACAGCCACTTTTCTCCGAAACTATAAGAACTACATTGTTGAAACTTGGTAAGTAGATGTATTCTGTGAACCGCATTAAGATTTTCACACAAAAATAGAAAAAAGCAATAAATTTTGGGGGTTCCCCATACATAGAACTGAAACTCAAAATTTTTTTTTCATCAAACCCATACGTGTGGGATATCTATGGATAGGTCTTCAAAAATCATATTGAGGATTCTAATATAATTTTTTTCTAAACTGAATAGTTTGCGCGAGAGACACGTCCAAAGTAGTAAAATGTGTGCCCCCCCCCCTGTAACTTTTAAAATAAGAGAATGATAAAACTAAAAAAAATATATGATGTACATTACCATGCAAACTTCCACCGAAAATTGGTTTGAACAAGATCTACATGGGCGAGTCCGACTAGCGCTTAGCCGGTTTTTGAAATATATAATGGCAATTTATAGTGGAAAGCATTTGTTAGAAGTGGAATGTTAAAACACCTACAGTTTATTCAAATATCAATTAATTAAGCTGGAACTTTTGCTCGTAATTCCATTCCCATATTATAACAATCTTTCCTTAGTCCTAGTTCTGTACCCTTTCCCCTATTGAATATGCTGTCTCATTCTATCGGCCCAAGGTTGCCTGGAAGAGATTGCTTTTTAGCAATAAGACCTATTTCTACTGGTCTGTTTATTTTGTAAAATATTCCATACTGTTTTTGTTCCTTTTCCATTAATTTTTTTGTGCCATCAGAATTTAAATATTCGATTTTAAAAGAAACTACTATTAATTTCTGGAGGTAAGTATTAAATTGTGGTTTAATCTGTTACATCAAATAGTTAGTAACTTTAATGTTAGAGCATGATTCCGCCATTTTGATAATGAAAGCCGGATTTTGTCTAAGCTAAGCAGGTACCTACCAAAATTATAATGTTTGGTATCAAATAGTACCAAATGAGTACTAAATTGCAGTGAGTTTTTAAAAACAGGAACTACAGGAAGTGATCCCGCCTTCTTGACGTTTATCGCACAACCGTCTCAAACACGAATCGAATACGAATAAGTACCTACGCAAACGTTAGGACGTAAATTTCCCGTTCGGTTTTTTCACGTATCGAACACGAACCGAATACGTATAAGTGCGCAAGCGCCCTTACTATGGGACTAATCTTGAAATCGTGAAAAATATCAGCTGTTCCATACAAATGTTCGACATCCACTAAACCTAGATGTACTATTTGACAGTTTCTGAATGTCTTTTTTAAGAACTTTCATCTTTTCGTCGCGAATCGCAATGTTTTCATCGGAATTAGTAATAATGTTACAGTATCTGTCTATCTGCATTCCGAGGGAGGACTTGGGGCGGCCGAAGAGCGTCCCCCAGCGAGCCACTGCGACCTGTACAGATTTTTTTTAAAGGCCTATGGTCTCTTAATAGGCTCACAGCGGTAAAGTAATCAATAACCCTCTTTGGAGACGGAGCCTTCGTATTGAAGGGTGGCAAACTAGGTCCACCCAGAGCTGCCAGCGCAGCGAACTCAACGCTGTGCTGGGAGGCGGAGACCTCTCCGTCTGCAAAATGACGTCCTCGCAGAAGGAGGCGACATCCCCCCATTTCGCCTCGCCGCGGAGCATGGCTACCACCATGCTCGGTAGCGAGGCGGAATGGGGGGCTGTGAGGACGTCATCTCGCAGAAGGAGGCCGCGGAGAGGAAGCGGGATGATGATCCTCAAGCCGCTCCGCCGATCCGCTTATTTATATAAATATATATAAATAAATAAAAAAAGCATGGTACTCACAAAGTATGTGAATTGGTGGCATCATCCTCGCCTCAGAATCTACAATTAGTCAAGCCCATTCTGTACAGATGTTTGTTGAGTTTACAATGACCAGTTAAGGTTCTAGTGAGTGCCCTTAGTTGGATTCTGCTTAGTTGGAGGTTTTGCATTGCAATCCTATATAGTAAACCATAGTACCCACTTCCTGAGGACCCTGTTTTTGATCCCTCTCGAAACGCCACAAGCTGGTTTTAGTCGGATGAGAGCATTCTCAGAGCCAGCCCTCGTTAGTTCGTCGACAATTTCATTGCCTCGGATATTGGAGTGACCTGGAACGCAATCGTTACACGAGGTCCTGGTCCCGAATTCATTCTAGGCCTTTGTGCACTTCAAGTTGATTTTGGACTTGAATTCTACAGCAGCAAGTGCCTTTAAAGCAGCCTGGCTCTCCAACAGAATGAGAATGTTTTTACTCTCACTCGAACTGTTCGCGTGAAAACAGTCGATGATGGCATAAATTTCTGCTTGAAATATGGTGGCATGTGCGCCCACAGAACACATTCTGTGTTCTGTGTGTGCGCCCAAGCTCATAGTTCTCCTGTATTTCGCAATAACTCCGAAAACACCTGCACCTATTCTGCCTTCTCTTCTGGAGCCGTCAGTGTACCATATCTAGTTAGTTTTCCTAAAGGGATCAGGGATTTCCTTATCTAATTCATCTCTGTTAGGAATCTAAACTTTGTAGTTCTTCTTGAACTCCAAAGCTTCAAGTATACTAAAGTTCTAAAGTATACCAAAGAACTCTGAAATCAGAACAGCTCTTAGTAAATGAATGAATGAATGTTAAAGCTCCTGGCGAGGACGAAGTGGCCATCGAAGTGGTTAAGGAAGAAGGAAGGAAGGAAAAAATGAGATAGATTTCACCAGTATATTGCTGAACAAGTGTCTAGAAGAGTACCCGGTACCCTCAAGTCAGGACAGTGCACTTATCCTAGGAGACTTGCACTGCATTTGTTATAAATGAACGTTTCATCTGGCTTAATTAAAACCTAATATGGGGAAGAAACGCGTGGTTAGGGACCTTGTGAATACTTCATCATCATCATTTAAGCTAAGAGACGCTCTCTGTTGGACATAAGATTGCCTCCCCGAAGATCTCCAAATCGAATCGGGCCTGCGTTTCTCGTATCCAGCGGTTTCTCACAAACTTCACCAGATGTTTAGTCCCACCTTGTGAAGTGCCCACCAACGCTGAGTCTCCTGGCACGCGGCCGCCACTAGAGGACCTCTCCACCCCAACGGCCAAGGACTACTGCTACTTAAGGCATTAGGCTTTCATTTTCCTGCGGTTCCCATCATTCTGTTTTGACAAAGTAAAGAAAACCCGAGTACAGCTCACTCCATTCCTCTTTGAGTGACCATAAGTCTTCTTTTGAGGTCCTTTGTAAGAGACCACGTCTCAGAGGGCCTATTACCGATCTCATGGTTTTGCAAATGATATCATAATATGATATCATAGTGCAAAACGAAAAATACGATTTCCGGTCAGATTTTTGATCATTTGTTCATTATTGGAGATCAGTAATACAAAATGCAGCATTTCATGACTTCTTTTTCACAAATTTATACCATGTCATACGATGAAAGATCCATAATTGGCCTGCTGGTCCGTACATCATCACTGGCAGGTGGCAACACGCCAGTATTGAAGAGATCAATCTAGGTAGATTGTTCGAAAATATGCTGCGTAGCTGTAGCTTTTCGAACGCTGCCCAGCCAAATTGGATTCGTCGATTAATCTCTTTCTGGAAGTTTAACTTACCGAGCTGGACTATTGCTCCAGGTAAACATATTCGTCAACAATTTTCACAGTAGAACATCCAATATTTACAGGAGTGGGAAATACGAGTACGTGGGAAGTCTTGTCCAAGTTAATTTTAAGATCGACTTTTTGGGTAACTCTACAGAGGTCTTCAGGAATTGTGCCTAGATCTTCCATGGTCTCAGTTATAACTACAATACCATCAGTGAAACGAAGGTGAGTCATGTAGAAGCCGAGCCCTCTCTAGTACCTACAAAAGCTGAAATACATCCTCTAACGCAGCTGTGAACAGTTTCGGCGATATTACGTCGCCATGTCTCAAAACTCGCTGAAGTCGTATTGGTGTCCAGTTTTGGTCCTGAAGGCGCTCTAAGTAATTACTCTAAGCAATCTAAACGATTTTGCAACTTGAGTTGGAAGCGCTCGCTTGTGAATACCTGTGGGCATTTACATCATAGAATGGAGAAAGAGATAGGGCCTTATTCGAGATATAAATATTGATGAATTGAACTGGCCTCTCCCTCTTGAGCTAATTGACTTTGGAGCACCACTCTTTCCGCCCGGGTGGTTAGGGCATAATAAGTATCCACCGTTTCCCCTCTTAGGTACCAAGGGTATAGCGATACGGCTGGCCCGCGATGGCTCCATGCTACCACAATAGGAAGATGCACATAGAATTTTTAATTCTATTAAAAATAACTTAGTTTAGTTATTTTATAACATTAAAAGCAAGAAAATTATTAAGGTTTTAAATTACCGGTAGGACAGAGAGATCCGACATGCCGCGTGACGTCAAATGTGGAATTTTCATTTATTTTTTATTGTTATAAGAAGTTTCTTCACAGTTTCTTTTGTTTCTTAATCTTGTATGATGACTTACTACATCATATAATTGTATTCTGTGCATATTGTCATTCTGTCTAGAATAGAGAATTTAATGTGCTCCTTCTTGAATATTCCGTTGGCTGTTTCATTACATGAAAAGCACAAGTTAGTTATAAGATTCGATAACTGACTTCTCATCACGGCGGCTAATCTCGGCAGGGTCAAGAAATAATTTATAACTAATATGGCTCCAGATTAAATTTTACGGTCTACAAGTTTTGGTGCAAATAAATTTTTAGTTTTTCATGCTGAGATTCTTCGCCCCGTCATTTCTCTCACCTCACTGACTGGGGGATACCAAGCGCTCGAAATCTCACGCCTTTTTACTTACTTTCCCAAGATGAAGTCCATAAATAAGACATCTCTTTTTTACCCCATATAAAAATCGTATGCTTTATTACTGATTAAGACTAATATCAGTGCAGCGACTGCAGCGCGTAGCTACTTTCCCGTTTTCGAACAATTTCGTTTTTGATTTGATTACCGCCACAAATATAAATAAAACATAAGAGTTCTGAAATTCATATATATGATATTTTTTAACGTATTATCTAAACATTTTTAAATACATGAACATGATTAATATTATTTCACTCGATACAAAGATCACTCTGTCCATTATTTTAAAACAGCTGTGAATCAGAAAATATGTATAATAAATACATACATAATAATATATGACTGAAAATGTAAAAACACATTTTATAATTTTGAAATCCAGTTTTCCAAAAATTGATAAAACGTATTAAAAAGTACCGTTTTCTTTCGATCACAGCGCGTAAGCGACATTAGAAGCTATGCAATTTTCAACTGTACACCCTGCAATAAAGTAACCGTCTCGTGCGTGTGTAGATTTTCTGCAAACCTAGAAGTAATCAAGAACGGACACACGAGGCACACGAGTAGGTACGCGGCGAGCGCGAGGCTCGCGCTGGGTTAACCTAGCCGCCTGTGCGCAATTATTAGAAAATTGCGCGCTTTTATAAATTCTTTGTTTTCTTCTAAAGCCTATAACAAAATTTTCTAATTTTTTGGATTAAAGCTTTACGCATTGGCATAGAATAGTCAACTCATCTTTAATAACTTTAATACAGTATTAGGCTCACTGCGACATAAAATGTAATTTACAAAGAAAGCTGAACCTTCATTTTTCTAATATTTTTATTACAACATTTTTATATAGTCTTACAGCGTATTCAATGAATTTTAGAAACTTAAATTCAATATCGCTAAAATAAGTAACAATTTTTTACCTAACAGTATAGCAAGTATCTAAAATTTCTAAAAACTATAAAATATACAGCTGCTAACGTATAATGGCAGATGAAATCAAAATATTGCACTTAAATTTTATATTGCTGATTTTATTAAGAGATGTTGCAAATACCTAAATAATACCAAACGCCGATGTAGAAAAGTTCTAAAAAGTTGCAAAAGTGTCTATAAACATGTCCCTGACGATATTTGTTAAAATAAACAACTTTAGAATTATTATAACTTTTGCGTTAAAAACACCGTCCCACTACTGGACTAAGCTAGGTTGTTTTGATAAAATTCCCTCGAATTTCCTGGACTGAAACTATCGTTAAAATCTTTAGAGAATGAAACGGAATGTGTGCACGATGCAAATAAAACAAGTAAATAGCAGACTAAAAATAATTCCCCATGCCAACTTCCATCTCCTATATTAACATTATGAACGAATGAATGAGTAATTTGACCAAAATAGTTCTTTACGGTACAGAACTAGTGTACTTACAGAGACATACTTACAGCAGTTTTGTAGCGAATTACGTCAAAATCTTTTTTTACATAGTCGAGTAAAAGTCCAGGAGACAATTTGTTTTATTTGGGTATTTTAAAGATTTAGATTAATAAATACATAGTGAAATGAAAAAGAAACAGTTATCGTTATTTCGTGAGTATGGAGCCTGAAAACGTCAAAATTAATAAATTTAAATTTGATTCTACTCGCTCGGAAGCTTAAGGGAGGGGTGCATTAGAAGACTTAGCTGTTTGAAATTTTTATTTAATACTCATGTCTTGCTATAATATATTTATTGTGAAGTTATTTTTTTAAATATTGTTGAATTCCGAAGGAGATTCTGATGAAGACTAAGTAGTAAATTGTTCGTAAATATTTGTTTTTTAACTTTGACATGAAAATTAATCATATTATCAAATCAATTAAATATTAACTACACTCACTACACACATAAAAACAAAAGCTTTTCACGGAACGACGACGTCTGTGAAGTCAGCTTGTAAGAGAAAAAATTGTTATAAAATTAATCAAAAACTGTAATCAACTTCGCCATAATGAATTTTAAATTACGTCCCTTATAGAACAGCGACTGTCACGTAAACTACTCGTGTTGCATTCAGCAAGGTGGCGATGAATGTTTTCAATATACTTGCAGTTTTTAACTTAAACTTAGCAAATTAAATGGACGTCTGCTAAAGAAAACTTAAGCAACAATCACAATTCACACAATAATCTGGCCACCTCACAAACTAATGTAACAGTCGAGTTTTCAAACTCTCGTTTCCCGTTCCCCGGTTGTCCCCCCAGAGGATGCAGGCGAGGCAATAAGTACCAACATTTTTTCGGCACGTGAGACGTCCACGAGACGTTTTGTCCGAACCCCCGGTCTCCGGGGGGTCCGGTTAGAATGCTAAGCGATCAACGAGCCCTCCCTTAAGGGATTAGCGTGACGATGCATAAACGAACACTCTTGTTTAGTCGGGATTGGAAAGGACTTCCCAACTTATATTACTAGTTCCCAATACGTAGATACGTATATTTTTATTCACACCCCTGAAATTGTCAGCTTATAGACCGGGGTCTGTCCAAAATATAACCAAACTTTTGTTCTTAAATCTTTTATCATTAATTTCACAGATTATTCGACCTTTTTCTTCTTCAAAGTACTCGTCTGCCCTATTCATACACAATCCCCAGAGATGCTTCCAGGTTCATGACGAATTTTCTTTAATGTCATCAACAATCTCAAAACGGGCGCCCTTCCATAACAGATTTTACCTTCGTAAATAAAAAAATCGCTACTAGGAGATAGATCTGGCGAGTACGGAAGTAGAGGCACAGAATAGATAATAGTACTAAGCACAGAAGTTGCACTCCATTGATCTTGAAAAAGTCGACATTTTAATAACTAAAGTTTGAGCAGCCAAGCTGAATCACACCTTAACGCCACGCGTTAGCGTATGTTATTAGCAATTCTGAAGCCTCACGTTGCTACGAGCGCAAGCGATAGGGTTGTTGCTGATGGTAAATAATCAAGCACATGCGAGAAAGTGCGCGAAACGTTGCTATACACCTGCGAGTATGCATCAAACCCAAGAGCGCGGCAGCCCTGCTGCTTTTGCACTCTCAGTGTGAGCAGAGTGATAGAAGGTACTTATATCTTGTACCTAAGCGCGTAGTGACGGAGGCCTGGGCCCTAACCATTATCGCTTATAGCAAGGTTAAAACAATATTGAAACAGAATATTTTTTTTATACAACTAATTTAGCAAACACGCAAACTGCCCACCTGATGGCAAGTGATAACAGTCACATTACATGTGGTTCTTGTGAGATTTGCAGCAAATCTGCAACCCCCACAAGAACCACAGTGTACGTTGTCAACTTGTGACATAAGATGTAAAGTCAAGGTACCCAATTATTTCACTGCCATATCTTACCCCTGAAACCGGAACACAGCAATGCAAGCACTGCTGCCTTGAAGCAGAAATAGGTAAGATGGAGGTATCCACGGAATCGACCCCGGTTAATAGCGCCATCTCGCTTTTACTCAGTGCGGTTTTAATATTGTTTTGGGTGTTCATGCTTAGGGGGCTGGTCGCGTGCGCCTTTATAGTGGACGCGGTTCAATATTTCTGTGATTTTTTTTCCAGTTTTACGCAAAATACGTTGCATCTTTCCTTCCGAATATAGCCCATTTACGAAAATCGTCACTGGCACTTAAGCACGTCGTACTAAAAATCGATGTTACTTAGACGTCAATGCTAAAAATACAATAACTCAAAAAGTAAACGAGATTGAAAAAACCGACATTTTAAATAACTAAACTTTGAGCATCCTCCACGCTGAATCCCACCTTAATTCAAGCCTCACGTTATTGCTACGAGCTCGAGCGACAAGGTTGTTGCTGATGATAACGTACTGTATTTTGACAATTCATCGCGTTAACCCGCTATATCATATCGTCCACTATCATGTTTTGATGGTCGTGCTACGAGGGCTGAGCATCTATTATTGAGTCATTTGTCTGGCGTCGTCAAGCGCTTGTCGAGCGTTGTCTGCCCTCGATTTCCGTTGAATTTCAATAAGTTTTCGAAAAAATCTATAGGATATTACGACGAAAATAAATATATTTTTTTTTGTCGAAACTGAAACTAAAATCAGTAGAAATCGAGCACAGACAGACGACGCTCGACGACCACTCGACGTCAGACGAATGATTCAAAAATAGAGCCTCTGATCTCCAAAGCTGCTGCACTTACAGAGTATATTTGGCTCTGTAAAATAGGTCTACGTCTACGACAGCATTGTCACATCTTAAAAATGAAATGTTTTTAACACTTCACAAAAAAGAGGAGGTTCTCAATTCGACTGTGAGTTTTTTATGTTTGCTAACCCCATAACTCTGTCATTTATTAAACGATTTAGAAAATTCTTTTTTTGTTTGAGAGGGTACACTTTCCAGTTGATCTTATTGTTACCAAAATCAGGATCTGGTGGTGGGATCCCAGAAAAATTTAGTTTATTCTCAAGTACCTATACCAGACGCTAGTCTGATATAAGCTAAGCTGATAGTGAAAGGATCCTTGACTTTTCGGAGTTAGAGGTAAGTTTTTTAAGTACAATATGCACTGAGAAGAGGTGTCTACCCTCAATTGTATTCTTTCAAGTTGCCTTGGTGAGGTGGCTTTAAATTCACAAAAAAGTTTATAATATCACAATATTGAAAAAATAATAATATAAGATTGTAATTATTGCAATATTTCAACCGCCTTCATAATAAAAATGTGATGTTTGACGTATTCTTATATTATTTTTGACTTGTTTGTGCTTATGCAGTAGGCTTTTTATTTCTTTCAACAGACGCGAAGCTTTTTCAAGTGTTGACGTGTCGTCGTTTCGTCTCTTTCGTCTCATTTCAGCCGACGATGAGTATCGGACGTGTGTGGTCAACATTAATTGTAAAGTCTTTATACATGACTCTGCATTTATGATAAGTTAAGCTAATTTAAATAAGATAAAGTCGTTTGAAATACGATTCTAAATTGATAAGCTTTCTGTTTTGTTGCAACAGCTACAGACTTTAAATAAACAAAATTTATTTTTTTGTGGTGTTAGAAGCTTATAATTATTATACTCGTATTTTAAAGATTACATTTAACATATCTTTTCGCAATAGTATCTAATTGATACAGTGAAATAACACAGGAATTTAGTAATTATCAATCACAAAGTTGTCGATAAACAAGAAAATTGCGGTCTGAGCAATGTGGGTACGTCGCTTGTTTACTGTTTCTCGCGCCTGTCTCGTCAGCCGCCGAGGACGGCCGTCCGTTATTTTATTAAGCTACAATTCCGCCCAATATCTTTTCACTCGGACCTATCTCGAAAACCAGACGTCTTCGTACTTACTTACGCAACAGAATTTACGCTCAAGCGGCTCGAGGTCCGGCGCTAACGTTACTCACTCACACCATGCAATTTGTATGAGGCTTTCGCTAACGTAAGCACGGATACCCCGCCGCCCTCGGGGCTCGGAAAACTGGGCGACAGAGGGGCTGACCGTGCCAGTGGTCAGAGGTCTCGATGTGACAAACTATGGTATAGTGCGGTATCGGCGCGAGTCCAGCGCGGGCTGAGCTGCCGCGTCCCGTTGTTTGTGTGTGCTCAGTATGGGTTCGGAGGCCGTGGCACGTGTGCCGAGGGGTCGCGGCTGGCTGGCGGCTTCGCCGGTGTATTGGGGTAGGTATGTAGTGGCGAGTGGCGAGCGGGTGCCCGCGGCGTGTGGGTGAGACGTTTACGGTCGGATCGCTGGTCGACGACGGTGCTGTGACCACGATTTCATTAATTAAAATCAGTACAATAAGCTTCCATTCAAGTTTTACATTTACACTACGAAAACCGCCACTATTACAAGCGACATAAGAACGGTTCAAAGGTCAAACAGTTATAGCTTGACAAGGAGCTTACTGTACAACTTATTAATGTTGCTGTGTTGTACATGAGTAGGTGTAAAATTTCCTCATCCTACTTCACTCTAGTTGCAGAATCCTGTTTAAATTGTTTGTTTATAATAATAGAAAAATACAAATTGATTGACCATAATATTTCCATGTATATTTAAGAAGCAAGAACGTGGATTCTATGGATCTAAGCCCTACCTTACAAAATTCAAAAGCGGACTTCATCGACCGAATAAAAAAATGCGTAACTTAAATGTTCTGTGGATATAGAAATAAGTTTAAAGATTCATCCATAGTTTCATTTTTCAATCATTTTATTCACTCAGTTGGGGTGTCATCCTTCTTTCAGTATCTATGACATCACGAATATTTAGATGGAATTGATTACAGATGTTGGATTGTATAGGTACCTATACAATTCATAAAAATAGCCAACAAATGTAAAATTATAGAACACCATCCACATACCCAGAAACATCGGAATTACATGAATTAAGCATGTACTAACTTCTAATACTACATTATTTTTCAATTTAATCATATAATAGCTCGTAGGGGGCGACAGTTATATCACCTATCGTTAAATAATCCCATTATCAATTTCATCGATTCCAATTGAAATAGGAATAATACCAGTCCACGAAATCCACGCACGCTTGGCCACCGCACACGCGGGCGCAATACCGCGCTGCGAGACGCGCCGCGGTCGGCCCCTCGCGTCGCACCAATTAATTACGGTGGCCATCTTACCCCCCTACCCCCCCCCCCCCCCGCGGCCTCGACCCACGCTCCCCCCGGCGGACAATTACTGCCGCCGAATCTGCGCGTCTTGGCGGCACCTACCTCGCTCGCGCCGCGATCACGATCACTCGGCCTCGCTAATTGTCCCTATCCCTATCGCGTTGCGGACACTGTGTTTCCTAATGAATTTGCAGAGTCAAACATTATTTTAACTCTTGTAGGTACACATAATTCCAGTATTATCTGCCGATTTAAAGTATAATGCCCTTTTCTCAAAATTTCGTTTGTCCAGTTGGTCAAAAAAGCACCATCAATTTCAAATAAGTTACAGTTACATGTCATGAAAAAACATGGTTAACTTTTCGTTGCAATAACTTACTGAGAGGCATAATGTCCTTTTCTGAAATTTTCGTTTGTCCAGTGGGTCAAAAAAGTGGATTACCACCCTTAATTTCAAAAATAAGTTACATGTCATGAAAAAACATGGTTAACTTTTCGTTGCAATAACTTACTGAGAGGCATAATGTCCTTTTCTGAAATTTTCGTTTGTCCAGTGGGTCAAAAAAGTGGATTACCACCCTTAATTTCAAAAATAAGTTACATGTCATGAAATAACACAGTTAACTTTTCCTTGCAATAACTTACTGAGAGATGGCTACCAACGCAACAATACTTAAACAATATTTTGTTTATATCTTCTTACTCGAAGTTTTGTCAAAACTAGGTACAACACTTTCTCTAGCGTCCAATTCTTTGCTTAGTACAATCCTAAGCAATATGCTGCCACGTCTTGTCTTTAATGAAAAGAATCTGACAGCATGCCACTTAAGATTGACCTAAGCTGAGACAAGATTGGTGAAAATGGACATAATTACGAGTATCTTTCTTATCATGTCCTGTCGTTAATGGTTCGTAAATATTCTTTTCGCAAAAGTATGTCGTTTTCGAAAATAAATGTATACATTTTTGTACAATACATTCAAAATTGTACAATAAGCTAAATTACAGCTATTCCAGTAGACTTACACGGTAGAATTAGTCAAATACATGTTCAACATTTAACGACACTTTGAACTTTGATTCAAACAATGAGCACTACAGACTCGGAAGTACTATTTAAAGTAATCTCTTAACTTGTCCTCGTATGTACTTGACTGTACTATTTTATAGGACATATTGCGAAAAGGACAATCTTTGATTATATATAATCAAAAAAAAAGAGGACAACGACAATATTTTTTTCAGGGAAATGAAATTTTGAGGGAGGACATTTTGAGAAAAATACATTTTTATCAAGACGATAAATCATGAAAATATCAAACTGTATCGTATCGATATTATAATAACAACAACCCGTCTCAATACTATCATTGTCCGGCTTATGCGTTTATGTGTTTCCCACAATTTACTATATATCCGAATGTTTACAGATTGATTGGAAGAAATCTCTGATAGAGATAAATTATTTAACGTTTTCACTCTGTTATGCACGATAAAATGTGTTATTTATTATTATAGGTTTCTGTTGGAACATATATGAAAACCTGCGTGAAGGAATAAATGATGGATACGCTCGTGGTGGAGAGATAGTACATCAGTGCTATCGTAACAAAATTACACGTCTATGGTTAGGGTTTAGCTTTCAATCGGCTCTAGCAACATCAATAGTGAGAGATGGAGCGGCAGGCATTACTCTAAATCCGTTACTATGACAATAGACGACAACGGACGGACGCTCGGTTATTTTGCAGTTTATTATTGCAGATTATCGTTCCGCTATGTCTTCAAACTGCCTTTAGACTGCAGTGTTATTGTATTCCTGCTATCTGACAATATTCCTATCAATACCACGCATCGTAGACATGCTTATTTATATTGAAAAAGAATTTGTAGAGTCGACAATGTGGAGTCGAGTGTTGCGCGTGTTAGGTTTATAGAACAATGTTAAACAACAATTTCTTGAAAGAATACTACTTATCGCAATTTAGCATTGTGGTAATAAGTATTAATAAAACAACAAATTGTGGGAAAGTATGGATGAATATAAAAACCAGCAACTATCAGATGGTAGCACTATGGCAATAAGTTACAATATCTTATACCTCCTACAACAAAAAACTATTACAGAAAAGCAATGATCAATTAAATATTAAACAACAATGATTACAAATGATTCTTAACTTATTTTACGACCAACTTGCTCGTCACAGAATGCTGTTCCACGCTATTCCAACTTTCGACCATTCACAAGCGATTTTACATTTTCATTAAAATTATTGAAAGTACCAAGTAAAACCAATGAAAAATATTTCGAATACCTTATAAAACAGTTAATGATTATTTCGGTATTTATTATAATATTTAAACTACATTTTAGAATAAATAGTACATAATCTCTAACTTAACATTTCGTTCGGAAACACGTGGTGATTGCTATGGAAAAGAATCGTTGATAATATATTTTTAGTAAAATCAAATATATTTTTATATAATGACTGTTACAAAAAGAAAAATGCAATCTTTAAGCATATGTATATATTTATCACGCGCTTTCTCGAAAGTTCCGTGGTGGTGGGGAATAAGATGGACGCTTGTTGCATGCGTTTTCTACTGCATATTAGTGCACACATTAGAGATATACGAGCAGAGATTTAAAATCTCTGTATACAAGTACATTCCCTGTTGAGAACTTGAGCAACTTCGTGTCGCGGTACAAACGATTACCTTATCTTTTGGCAATACAATACAATGTGAAAAAGCATTGAAGTTTGTGGCTCCTTCACGCAAAAACTGTTGGAAGGGACTTGATTTAAGACACTGAGTTATAATGTAAACTTAGTACGTTAGAAGTCAATGGATTAAGTTTTATATGTACGTATGGACTTGGATATGTAACTAGTTGTGCCCGAAAACTACGTTTCGCTTTAAAAAAGGTCAACACTATTTTCTTATTTCCCTGGATGGGAATTTCTCAGTTTCCTGAGGGAATTTCGAAAAATCCTTCCTTAGTGGGCGGGCACTCATATAAGCCAACGAATCCCGGTCCCGAATTTCATGCTTCTAGCTCAAGTAGTTTGGGCTCTACGTTGATACCTCAGTCAGTGTTTTTTATAACTAAGTTGACAAAAGAGCATACAGCTCACCTGATGGTAAGTAGTAATAGTCACCTATAGTACATGTGGCTCTTGTGAGATTCGCAGCAAATCTGCAATCCCCAAAAGAACCACGGTGTAGGTACGTTGCCAACTTGTGACATAAGATGTGTAAAGTCACTGTACCCAGTAATTTCACTGCCATATCTCAATTCTCAACCCTTCAAACCTGAACGCAGCAATGCAAGCCCTGCTGCTTTGCGGCAGAAAATAGGTGAGAAATACAGACGAAAATATTAGTCTTATTACTTTATATTTTTGCCTAGGTAATTCATACTTAATATTATAAATACGAAAGTAACTCTGTCTGTCTGTCGCGCTTTCACGCCTACTAAACAAAACTACTGAACCGATTTAAATGAAATTTGGTATATTAAAATATAAAAAATCTGGAGAGGACACCCTTATCACCTACTCGTAGGGGTATAAAAAAAGCCTACGACCTATTCTCAAACTTACCGAATATACACATAAAAAATTATAAAAATCAGTCAAGCCGTTTCGGAGCAGTTCGATAACAAACACGAGAATTTTATATATTAAGATTTTCCAAGCCCCATGTAATAAGGGATTACGCGATTACTACTTTCTGGGCACTAAATCCAGACAACGAGCTGCTTCTGAGATGCTTGAAGCTTAACAAACGGAAAAGGACTGCAAGCTTTACCCGTCCCGGATATCAAACCGGTGATCAGCAGTTGCACTTGTGATTACCACAGAGAGTCCGAAACTAATTTTTTACACACAGCACAGAAGCTCTTGACCGTCATCTGTTCTGATAAGGGCGAAAATTGAAAAGAGTTTCACCTGAACTCTTCCACAACTGAGGAACTCGCTGTCTTACCTCTAATTGGGATGATAACTGAATTCTAATTTTGACGTCTCATCATAAAACATTAAAAAACCGTAGAAAAAGATGCAATCATGTGAAATTAGAATTAAAATTGGCTTAGAAATACATTAGATACGAAAGCATTTTAAACTGTTAATTTGAAAGCGATTAGACAGAGAGATCCGATATCAACCGTGACGTCATTGTTTAGTACGGCCATAATAAACTCCATGTTAATTGCCGTTTTACTAGAAAGAGATGGAGAGAAATCATTAATACCTTATATCTTGTTTTTTTTTATAGTTATTCGAAAACCGATTTTTTCTTTCTGTTTATTATATTAATGAGCTTCTATTAAACCAATAATATTTTTTCATTCATCTAGCCTATTGTCGGAACACAACGTTATAAGCATTGTTAGACAGCAATTTAGGTTAGGCAATGGTAGCTCGCCAGGCTTTGAAATCCTCCCACCAAACAAACCAAGCAGAGAGACTTCTGCCTCATGTGGTTTTTTGAGGGACTTGGGAGGGATGCTGTTAGCCTCAGATGGCTGTTAGACCTTCACCTTGATTATTTTTAAGAAAGCGAGAACTTTGGTGGGCCCCTAGCCACATTTGGCAAACCAAACCTGATGGATTTCTAGCTCATAGAGGCATCACCCCGGGGGTGTCCCGCTCTCTGAGTAGAGTCACCAGGCGATTATAGCCGGTGGGGAGCAATTGAACCAGATAAATACCGGAAAGTCTTGAATACTAGACCGCGAAGGCGGAATTAACCCATGACGCGCTGGTACCCTCGCGAATCAATTGTACACCGGCAGGCTTATTACGAACAACCAACCGAAAAAAAAAGCAACCGGTTGCCACTTGTACAATGGCAACGCAATCAACAAAGTATCTCTAAGTGGTCTGTGATCAACAACCAATCTAAACAATCGGTCGCTGTGTCCAAGCGTTGGCGTGCATTTTTAGTTCGCCAGTCGCTCGCATGTGGCGCTGTCGTAGCGCAATCCAACGTTCCATAATACGAGTTTGCGATTTATAAGCAATAATTGTACAATCGCAGCAATCGCGAATGTCTCTAAAGATCGGTAACAAGCCTACGGGTTATTCATAAGCGCGTGAGTAGTTAACCGGTGTTTTTATAGCAGTATTGCCCAAATCTGGAGCCCACGCCGAAGAAGCCAGTCGATCATAAATCAAATGCGTTCCGCGACCATTTCTTTTGTTTTGGCTAACGGCGTAACACATAATGTCGCGCTCCGCGTCCGGCCAACAAAGGGCCGTGATTTACATCGGGCACGCTCTGAGGTGTACAAATTGTAGGACATTACGGGCGGTGCACTTTCACACTCCTGCGCACCGCCAGATGTGGCACGTATCGATAGAGCCAGCGGATAGGGTTGCCGCACGCGAGAAATCTAAATTTCATTTTTAGGATGCATTCATGCACTGTTCCGTATTAAGGCCCACGTGGGCCACTCTCGTAGAATAGATTTGAATTTCAATGCTATGATTCGTTTGGTACCCGTTTGCATCACACAATATATTAAATAAATCATCATACAATTTATTCGGTGTTTGGCAAGCAACTAATTAGATTTTTTCTACTGAGTATATTAGAATCAATTGTAGTTATTTTAGGGTGCTGTGCCTCAAAAGTAAAAACACGGATCCCTTATAGGATCAGTTCGTTGTCCGTCTATCCGTCTGGCTATCAAGACAAATATTTGGGTTAACGGTCTCTTTCAGCGGTAAAAAAAACTAACTTGTAAGTCAACTCTATCAAGAGATATGCCCGTTTGTGTCGTAGTTTTTCGCAATATGTGATTTCACAAGAGAATCAAAACCTTTAGAGTACTTTCCGTTGACATAGAATCATGAAATTCAAGAAACAAGGTCTTATATGACATCATCATCACAGCTCATATACGTCCCCACCGAGGGGCACGAGCCTACCCTAACAATGTTATAGCCCACGCTGACCCAGTGCGGATTGGTTGACTTCACAAACACCTTTGAATTACTTCGCAGGTGTATGCAGTTTTCCTCACGATGTTTTCCTTCACCGTACATGTTAAGGAAAAAAAGGAAAACCGTTAATATGTACATAGTTAGGAAAATATATACTTATAAGTTTGTATGGAATCCTGTCGGTGCGCGAAGACTCGCACTCGCACTTTAAATCATATTTTTGTTAGCTTTTTCTATAAATAAATTTGACTTGCGACAGATTGTAAGCAAGCTGTGCCCTTAGTACTGTGGTGACCTCCTTGCGTCTATGACACCACATTCCACCTCATTGCATAAATGTGCTCAGTGGCAAGGAATGTCACCCTTTTAAATATAGAATGAGAACATTCTAGAAGTATTGACGGATAAAAGACGATCACCAGGAGTATCTGACACATTACATTGAGGCATTGCATTGTAACATTGTAACTTGAGAGATCGTAAAGAGAGTTGAGAAATAGAACAGATTGAAGTATATCTAAATGGTTTGAGTTAACGTCCCAAGTTCCCAACGATCCCGGAGCGCGCGTAGGGCGCTACAGTACCTACCTCGTTTTTCAAAACTATTCGCATGATACTGAAATGACAGTATTGCTAGATAAAAACATTGTGAGAATTAGAAAGAGTATCCAAAATTCCGTCAACCCTATTTTTGTCGTGGAGCAGATGCGCGTGCGCACGCTATCCGCTGGATCACGCGCGCCGCGGCTGTGCTGCGCGGCGTGTGTGGCTGGCGCAAATTGTTATGTGAATATTAGCCGGCCAATTTTGATAAGTTTCCACGCTGACGACCTAAACACTAATAAAAATTATATATAGAGATCATTCACTCTAAAGCTGCAAATGACTGGTGGAACTAAAATGACAATACTGTTAAGATTTCTCTGAAGGATAATAACTGGTCCGAATTCTTATATCCCTTTAATGTATAAGGATTTAATTATGTAAATAGCTGTTATAAATATTGCCTTTATTGTAACTATATTATATTGAAATTGAACATGAAAGTTGCACCTAGGCCATGTGCAATTTTAGAGTAAAAGATCTCTAGACCCATTAAGCTTTATTTCTTTTTTTATTTTTAAAATAAATCTCAAAATTTTAGTATCCGCTCTTTCAACTATCTAACAAATATCAATTATAAATTGCAATTTCTAAATATCTCGTAAGACGTGTACCTTAGTGGAATAAGTTTTTCGTAAATAAAACGTAATTTGAGTATGTTATATTTCATGGTTTAGTTAAAACGACTAAGTAACGAAAGCGAAAAGTTATTCATTAGTTCTTTACTACTAAACTATTTATCGGTTTAATATGACCTTGTTCAAAGACCATAATCAAGACGTTACGGAATACGTATTTGCTTTTTGAAATGTAAAAAATGCATATTATACACATACTAAATACACAAGAGACTACAAATGCACGATTTGTAGCGACCGACCACAGAAAAATTATTCAGTGTAATCAGACACGTTTCTTCTGTAAAAGACATCAACGGCTGTCTTGATGTCCTGTTAAAAATAATGAGTAAGTACCTTTTATTATTATACGTATTACTAAGCCTGAATTTTTTTATTGCAACATAATATTTAAACTAAAATGCTATAGAGCATCACATTGACACAGTTTAACAATGTATGATCACAGCCACATGGATGACTTATAACAACTCGATTGAAATAGAAGCGAAGTCATGACACAGTTAATATAATACTAGTCGTAGTCAGATATGAGTTTTTACACCTTATTAAACACAATGCTAGTGACAAGTTGATTAAATGGACATTCAAATAAAAACTTACAATAAAAATATATAAATGTGTTCGAGCAAATGTGGTGCGTTGATAATTATGTGACGATGGTGCAAACATTTATGTTGACGGTCTATTATTGTAACAAGAAAACTGGCTTAAACTGTTTTCGCCTCCTTAAAAAATAGATTATTCTATAGTGTCATAGAGACGGAAAAAGAATTTGTCAAGACGACTTTTCAGATTTACCAAAAATGTATTTTACTGTTACGGAATTATAAATCAGAAAAATTAAAAATTGCGTTATAATTTCGACTCTCCGAATACCCTGAGTTAGTTGGAGGTCATCGAAGCTCTACGGTGACATTATTTCAATATTATAATTTATATATATATTTATTATACATAAATCAAACCTCTCTTCCATAAAAATTTACTTTATTCCATAATGAAATCTATCTCCTCCCTATTAGTCAAAACAACACAGTATTCAATAGTGTGGTTTGTGGTTTTACCACGAAAAAACTGCAAAAATATTTTTATTTCTGTGAGAAAAACTCTTTTCATACACCATAATTAGAATTCTAAATGTGACGCAGCAAAAACGACTCAACACCAAAGTTTCATACCCCGCAAAACGTTCTGGAGCTCGCAATAATTCATATTGTTTCTCTTAAATTATGTCAGTTTATAAATGAGTAGCTGTGCGCCCGCAACTTCGTTCGTGTGGATTTAATATTTTTTCGCTGTTCTTGCAACATTTCTCATTGACGCTCAGCTCCTATTGGTCGTAGCGTGATGTTATATAGCATATAGCCTTCCTCGATAAATGGACTATCCAACACAAAAATAATTTTTCAATTTAAATCAGTAGTTCCTGAGATTAGCGCGTTCAACGAAACAAACAAACTCTTCAACTTTATAATATTAAAATATAATATTTATAGTTGTGCATAATGTAAGAAAACAATAACAATAAATTCTTTATTTGTAGTAAAAAGTGTTGTCGCGTTTCGCTAGAAAACAATGAAAACCGGAGGGAGACTGTACCACGATCGTCTGCTTGGGTACCTCCGTCTTATCTATTTCTGCCGCAAAGCAGCAAGCACTGCTGCTTTGCAAAGCTTTGCAGTGGTGTTTCCGGTTTCAAGGGTAAGATATGGCACTGAAATTACTGGGTACCGTGACTTTACATCTGATGTCACAAGTTGGCAACGTACACTGTAGTTCCTGTGGGGGTTGCAGTTTTGCAGCGAATCTCACAGGAGCCACATGAATTTCAAGTGACTGTTATCCCCTCTACTCACTACTCATTTTGAAAATTTCAAAAAATCCTTTCTTTTTATGAACTAGTGTTTCATTATACATATTTTATCGCATAATAAAATATAGCTAATTTTAATATGTCTATATTATACAAGTCCAAATATTGACTGTCGCGAAAACTTTCAGTGGCGTAATAATCGACCACATATAGCGTAAACACAGCATGGAAATGAAACCTTTATAGCACCGAACATCTCAGAATAGCAATTCGAGCGAGCCATTAGCGGACCGCCGCCGCAGAACGGCGCCTAGCCCAGAATACCACAGCAATCAATATCAACCCTTCCGCGGGGGCTATCTATATCGCGTTAGTGCTTGGGGTTAATAAAATTTTCAGCTGTCGATACCTGGGCCTGCTTACTTAAAGTTGGCCGGGCAAGACGCTGTCCGGCGGGCAGGTACATATTAATGAGGGCAGGTAGGGCGGGGAGGGCCCGTCGCTATGGCGACGCGACGCGGCCTCCGGCGCTCCGCGGGTTCAGCGCTCAGCCTCCTACGTAGGAAATCCCACAAATGATTTTCCCGAAAACAAATTAAAAGTGAATAATGAAATCACACAGCGCTTCAGACTATTGTGATGTCTATGTGCGAGCACAAAATTCCTAGTACGCCTGCAAATTACGTTTAATAAGGTCAAAACTCAAAAATACACGGAGAGGGCCACCCTCATCACCTAGGGGTATAAAATATGTAAAAAAAACCTTTTTAAAAACAAGCTTATATTTAAATGCGCTACAAAGAAAAAATAATTTTATACACTAAAACTTTTACTTACTTATAACGTTATTTCACATTTGACACAGTTTATATGATATAAAAGCTTATCGCGAGATCTTTCGCGACACAGACAATTTTATTTAAATTTGATTGCTAAATTACATGTATGTATGAATTGTTATTTTTTTATATACAGCGTGTTAATTTAATTTCGCAAAAACTGAATATAGGTAGTTTGTTCAGAATCGAGAGAAGAATCTATTCCACAAGAGATTCCACTAATAAAAAATATGCGTCAAATTTAATGCAAAATTAAACTACGCCGCTTTTTGAATTTACCATTTATACTTAACTTTTTCGGCTTTATCTCTTATCGGCGCGGCGGCGCCGGCACGCGACGAGACGGCTAAGCGAGAAATGCAGACAATAAAAAAAGTAATATAATAACTTTGTAAATATTCCGCAAGAGTGATTTATTATTTCATATATACCTATTATTATTTCATAATAAAATATTTTGCAAAAAAAAACACCAAAAGTCTAAATAATGTAAGAATGCACACATCACATTTTTATGTTGAAGTCGTCGCCAGGCTTTGATCACCTCAAAAGTCCTAATGACAACCTAACGAATAAAAACACCCTTAATCAAAATAATAAAAACCGACTTCAAAAACACTTAAAAGATAAAAATAATATAAAAATACAGACAACATTACATTTCTAAATTGAAGTCGTCAGGCACCGACTCCCATATAGAAATGTATTGTTGTCTCTATCTTTATATTATTTTGAACTTTTATGTGTTTTTGAATTCGATTTTGTTTATATTAGTGAATTTAATATCAGCTCACCGAAGTAACTTGAGGGAATATACGACAAACGGTCAATACGTACATATTTTATTTTAAAAACTAACCTCTTACTCCTAAAAGTTAAGGATCCTTCCATCATTAACTCTGTTTATGACTACCAGACGCAAATACTTGAATAGCGTCTGAACAAACATGCAACACGTTAACATACCTATAAATTTAACAAAGGGTCTTAAGGGTTTCCCTCGATTTTGCTACGATCCCATCATGAGTTCCTGACTTTGGTGACAATGAGACCACCGCACAGGAGTATACTCTACTGACGCTTTTGAAATTTAAAAAATTGTGAAAATCTGTCCACTTACAATTCGCGGAGTAATCGCGTAACATACAAAAAAATTGAGAACCGCTTCCTCCTTAGAAGTCGGTTAAAAAATAAGAGGTTTTACTTTATTTAATTAAGACTTTATATAGAACTAAGGACCGATTTTTCAATCGCCAGTCTAATTTTATTCGAGGAATAAATATGTCATTTTTACAGCTTAAGGTCCAATTTCACCAACATTTAAACAGGCGGTTATAGTTAACTAACAACCGTTTTTGACATTTCACTCATACAACAAGAGTGTCAAAAACAGTTAGCTAACTATAACCATCTGTTTAAATGTTCGCGAAATTCGACCTTAGTATAGGAAATCTGTCAAACCACCGTTTATTATTATAGTTATACATTGTGTGATGATTGAAAAGTCTGCCATTAATTGGCAATCAAGTAGATTGCCCATCACCTGTAGGTATACTCTTGAACCGACTCCTATCGAAGGACATGTGATTTTTTGTATGCATGAGAAGCAACACCAGCGCTAAATTGACGACACGGTTGGCCTACTGCGCAACGGGTCGCGGGTTCGATTCCCGTACGGGACAAATATTTTGTATGGCCTACACAAATTTGTTCCGGTCTGGGCGTATGTGCATGTGATATTCTATGTTTGCAACTACACCTACGACACAGAAGAAAATCATAGTGTGGGGCGACGTTTTTTTTCCGCGCAATGCGGGCCAAATTAGGCGCCAATGGGGTCCATTTAGCGTACGAAAAATCACAATCGCAATTTCAATCGATCGAGATTGGTTCAAGAGTAAGTCTTCTGGTCTTTAGTAACTACACCTGCCTTTGGCTTTAGTTCTTGTGATGCCTGTAAGATTTCCAATTTTACAAACTCAATAAGGACCCCAATGTACTTACGTTGGCAACTTGTGACATAAGATGTCCTTTCACAGTACCCAATAATTTAATAAAATTACTGGATACTGAAGTAGGGTAAGATTATACAAACACCACTGGCACAAATAAATAAGATAGAAGTACCGGCGCGGACGACTCTAGTTCTAAGTATCCCTCTGGTAAATTATCGGTAATACATAAGTACAGACATACATTGGCTACCTTTTATCCCGGAATTCCCACGGGATCGAGCCGAGAATAATACAGTGGGGCGCAGCTATTATCAAATAAGCACGGGGCGCTACCGATTCCACTTAACTATCAAACAGCTCACGGATTAGTGAATATTATTATTAAATAGGTATCGCTGAATTGAGACATCTAATTGAGAGATGTTCCTGAAAAATCTAAGAAAACGATACGATTACAGTCAAGTTCAGATTAAAATCAGTCACAATCCTTAATTGTAAAGTCTTTTTTTGTGGAAAATTAATAAATCAGTACGAGAAAAAATGCAATTGAATCTTTTTTTCGGATCGTAAGTATTGAATTGAAAATTTTCGGAAAATTATTCGATTTAGGGTATTAAAATCGCGTTTTTAATCTTAACTTAAATCTTTATCTTCTGAATAGAAAATTATAAATAAAGAAACTAATAAAAAACACAAAAGTAATAAAAAAGCAAATTAATAAAATAAACAAAAAGCAAAAAAACATGATAATAAAAAACGAATATTTGAAAAATCAACGCAACTCTACATCAGGATCGAACCGCCGCCACACAGATTTAAAGTCGAAGATCTAACGCATAGATAGACCAATCCTGACCTATATGAGGTAGTGAAATTAAAGATCTAATGTTTTTGTGTAATGCGACATCCGATAGATAGATGGACGCAAAAATTTGAGGCGATGTTAAAAAAAGTTTTACTTTAAAAACTTCGGCTCGGGGACCGATATCCGAATCTATACCTTCCCCGAGCCGAAGTTTTTAAAGTGACCAGCGTCTCATGGCACGAAAGAATCATTTTAAATAGTGATTGTCACACATTATTATCTCCTCTCGTCCGCCATACTAAACTAGGATATTTGTCGATCTATGTTCAAAAAGGATTACTGTCGAGATCATTCAAACTAAATTCTCTTATATTGCAAAATACGAATTTAGATTTGAAACTTTACAATGATATTCTGGTAGACCTATAACAGTGAAGATATATATCTACAGCATCTGCATTATACATTTTTACTTATTTTTTATCCTCAACTTCTTGTACTTGACAGTTTTTAGTTCTTATATACGTCTCATTATGCTTTAGGCTAGGAATACTAAATTTTCTAATTGTTCAATACAGAAATAACGCTTTGGAAAAGCAAAAAAAAAATAAGATAAACTCCGCAGTACTTATATTACAAGAAGAAAATAAACACAGAACAAAGAAACCTCTTTGTTTGTTCATGTTTATTAACCATTGTGTCAAAATAACAACAAAAAAAGTAAAAAAAACCTTTCCAACAAATCGAATTGAATATTTTTATCAATTTCATTTCTAGAGTAAATAGTAAAAAAAAATCCATTTTCTACAGCTCCTGCCATCGAAATTTCTAGATGATCATATGACAACAATGTAGTTTCACTTAGCCAAGCATTGACAAAGCAATCCGCCGCCGTCGGCGTCGATCCAAGAGGCTAGGCAGGCAACAGTGAATTTCCATTCCGTCGCCGTCACAAAAAATCCATCGGGTCGGTCGCGCCCCGCGCCACCCCTATCTCAGTCGCGTGATACTCGCGGGGCCGCCCGGGGGTGGTACGTGCCTGGTCGCGACAAAAAACCCACCCGTCGTGCAATAAATAGCCGCCACCAGTACCGTGTACCGCTTATTTATTCCTTGTCTAAAAGGGGCGAATTCGCGCAAAAGCCGCCAGTGTACTGCGTCCACAAAACTCGGTCTTATTACAAAATCTTGTCTAAACTAAGTCTTGGTTCGCTTTCATTTGTGTTAGTATTCATAGATAGAGACAGCGTCAGGTTTAAACCAGGACCAAGTTAAGACCATGTTTAGTAATAACACGGCATAGGACCACTGTTAACTTGACGACTGTTACCTTTTAAACCGACTTTAAAAACGAGGAGGTTCTCATTTCGTTTGGTATTTTTAATGTCAAGTGTTTGAAAATTTTGTGTTACCTAGCGACACATTTTATTAAAGAATATCAAACTATTAATTTTATGTGATGAATATATTTTTAATTGACTATTTTATTTTTGATCACCGGGATCAATTTTCTAATACCACACAGGACCACGTAGCATTATAATGTCCTCAATTCAAGAAATTCTAACTTTTATCCACTGTTTTATTAATATTCCTTAAGATCTATACCGAATAGAACTTTAAACTTAACATTCGCAGCTTGCAACATTTATTCCTTTTCAATGTAGTTCAAAATCCCTTCGTTAATACACACGTTATTACCGCTACATGATTCGTGATTCAAAATTTAGAATCCTGAGCGTTAGCGAGGGAATCGAAAGAGCACAAGGTGAAAAATCTTTGCACTCGAGTGCAACACGTAACTTTTCATCCCCCCTCAGCGAGGAAATGACTAAATGCAAAATTTAACTTTAACAATCACAAGATACTTTAATTTCAGTTTAGGTACATATTTACTACAACATTATGATAGGTAAGTATTACAGAAAAATATTTATATTATGTATATACATAACAAATAATAGGTTTTTTTTTACTTATTTTAAATTTTCTTATTTATAATAATACGACGTCAATACAAAATGGCGCGCGCAAAGCAAATCAAATACAATAGTACACCAAGGAGGTTCAGAGTCTGAGTTTTTAACAAATTTAAAAAAAGTTGTATGATAAATTCGGCACCATGGAGATGGAAGTAAATAGGTTTAATGATGTTTTGAAATCACATACCTAGTTGCACACGATGTTCTTAATTCAAATTTACTTTAACCTCAAGCGGATAAAAACGGCTTTGGCGGTCAGATATCGAATAGCAAAAATACACTTTCCGAGATGGGGGGATGAAAAATCTATTGTCTTGTGAATATTCACCTTAACCATGCTTTAATGTTATGCAAGTTAAATTGAAAAAATATTTTCAAATACTTACTTAATTTGGCAGTCAACAAAATACGATATTACTTACATAGAATTAACCACTTCTAACGTCAAGTTAAGCCGTTAGTCTCGGTTGCTATTACAACCGTTTCTACCCACCATTAGGCCAGCGCAGCACGGCGTGATAGTATTATGGGCCATATTCCTCATGAGTTTCTTCCATGTAGGAAAGCCTGTGCCTAGTAGTAGGACGTATATAGGTTGTGATGATGACCCACTTCTAGCACTTGCAAAGCAGATAGATAGCCATAACCGAGTCGAAAAGAGATGAAAGTTTCGCTTTTCAAAGTCCTGATTTCATTTCAGTAGCTCTACCGTGTATTTCAAAGGTGTATAACTTGTGTTGATTTCTATCGTTTGAACGGTCGGCTTCAGAAGTAGATGGATATTTTAGTTCCATGTCACACCAACAATTCCTTTTTCCACTTACACTTGCATTGCATTGTTAATAGTTGGTGTACCGACTGTACATGAAAATGACTCTCGACTTTTAAATTTGAAGATTATCCTATAAAACTAGTACAATTAAACTAAGAATAAAATGAAGGCGACGTTCTGCGCTCGCCGATGCGCAGCGGCTCGCTGACCCAAGTCCGGTCGCCATAAAGCGGCAGCCGCAATAAGCCCCTCTTTGCTTGCGTTGCGCCGCGCAAACGGCGCTCCGAGGAACGCACGTCCGCGTTCTAATTCCAGCCGAGATTCGATCGGCGAAATACCTCGATGGCGACCGGCGGCGGCGGCTCATTATCTCGGCTCGTGTGGACGCTCGCTACGAGCGCTAATATCTACCTAATACCCGTCATGTACCCATATATATATATAAGTATATTTAAGTATTTTAAGCATTTAAGTGGGATTACTGTGTAAATTTTATTGATATTTTATCACGAAAAACATTAGTATCAACTTAGCGATAATTTGACAATCTACTTCTTTCTTTGTTGTCGAAGCCTATAGTAATCTATTCTAAAAGACTGTAGTTTGCATATAAAGAATATAATAAAACTCAAAGACAGTAATTATAAACGCCTCCATCAACCTTCGAAATGTCCAAAATGTCTATCATCATCATTGCGCATATATTTGGACGTTAGAAATAAATCCCAAAATGTTTACCCAAATTCAGTATCTATAACTATTATTTAATCAAGACTTTTTAATATAATTACATTAAAAGGTACAATTTTGCTACATTCAAACACATATTTGTCACCTATAAGTAAGTAACTCTAACAACGCTTGAAAATTAAAATATATTTTTTATAGAGGTGTAATTTTTAAAATCAATAGTACTATCGGTAGCCTTCACTAAATTTAGAGTTCGCTTAATAACTATTCAGTAAGGAAGTTTTTCCTCTACTAACGAAACAATCATAATTGCGCACTCGATAAATCATAAACCAAAACAGTAAACCGGCCCACGCATTTTAGGAAAAGTGAGGCAGATTACGTCATCAACGCTGTCCGAAGCCAGTTTTAATTGTGTCCAACTCCACAATGAACAACTTACGGCTCCATTTGGCGGATATCTGGAAGGGACCATTAACGAACTTCGAGATCAACAGGTGCCGTTTCTCGTTTCAATATCTACAAAAGTTTGTGACTCAACTCAATAAATCGCCCAGCCAATGTAGAGCCACGAGAGCCTCGGCGTTTTCAACAAACGACCCGACGTCGTTACGGCCAAAGGGACGCCGAGGGTCAGGCGAGGCTGGTCCATCTTTGCTCTGTTGTTATTATCATCTGGTCGGCATTTGCCATAGGAATTTGAAACGCACGTCAGCAACAAAAAAGTACATTTCGCTTGCGCCCGCCGCGTTGTATTCAGTTTAGTGAGATGTTTTGCGTTAAAAAGGTTTTATGGCATGTTAGTGGGCGCTCGGACAGACTTTTTACGTAATGCATTATTCAAATTGTTATTAAATCAACTAGCGAGCGATTAAACGGCGATTACACTGATGTCTTCTTTATTTTTACACGAGATTGTTAAACACGTGTCCATTGTCTCTAACTTATAAGTGTTATGTTATGTTATGATAAATAGTATTCTGGGTGAAACTAGAGGTTCGTTTATGGGGAAATTCTAAAGTTTTTACAACAAAGTTCCACAAAATATAACTGATTTGCTTTTCATAAGACTAAGTTTAAAACGCATGTAAAAAAAACGCTGTTATGAGTAAAGTCAACGATTATTTGAATGATGCCAATGAGCGGTTTTAATTTGAAGATATTACTCACTATTTATGTAAACAATTATTGTTGTATTTGGTAATGACAGAGTAGGAAGAAAACTGACACGTCTAATCTTATAATGGAAGTTGAACTCAAACTTTTGCTTTGAGGTCAGCTTCCAATAGGCGACTCTGTAACAATTCAGGGAGCAAAAATTGCCCTTACTGGTTTTCTTGCTGGTTCTTTCCATTTCAAGGTCTTCCGCCGTAGACTTGTGAACCATTGGCGTAGCTTCTTTGACGTGCAAAATTGATTATGTAATAATCCAATTTGAATAAACTACCTAATACTGAATTTTGTAAAAAAAAAAAATATTAACCACCTCCGTGGTTTAATGGTTGAAATAAACTCGTATTGATCTGAAGGTCCGGGGTCCGGGGTTTGATTCATGAAACAAACCAAGCAGTAGTTGTTCTGCTTATTTTAATTAATTGGTGCCCGCCCACCTGATAATTAGTAGCTATCACAATCTTACCTCAATTCGTTATTATAACAATGTAACGTATTACAATATGAGACAAGACAAACAAACAGGATAACACAACATTACTATAAGTAAAGCTAAGTGTATTTGCTACCATTCTATTTAGTTTGCCCTAACACACGTGAAAAGAGTTTTTGGGACTCAATGTCTAATCTAAGATGATGATGATTTTTTGCAATGTTGAGTATAGATAATCGATCCATAAAACCTACCTAGACATTTAAACATAATAATATCTATGTCTAAACTAGATCTACTTATTATATTCGTATCATATTCTAATGGCCAATTTCACTAACATTGTCTCAGCTTAGACAAAGTTAATGAAATTGGCCGAAGTCTATGACTTAGATCTAGATAACATAAACGTCCAACAGCGTCGAGGTAGAGCAGCAATGAATAGCAATTTTTACCATGTCCTATTCATATTACAGTGTCTCGTAAGTACATAAACATAGTCCGCTACGTCCACGCAAGTACCAGGTAGGTCTAATAAAGATCTAGATGCAAACGGCTTCGTATCAGCATGCGGGTGCGCGCGCGACGCCAAGCTCTAACTTCGCTAGTTTAGATGCGCGCCGCGCGCAAGGTATCCGCTTCGTAATGACTCACGCGCGATAACACCGCACTCGCGCCCGCCCGTGCGTGTAGGACGCAGTGCTTGTTGATAGGCGACAGCGGTTTAATTAGCGATATTTGGTGCAGATGACAATACAGCAAGCTGGACTTTACGCTTGCATTACGAAACTGCGATTACAAGCAATATAAGATTGATAGATATAACATTTATTTACATTAGCATTGCATATAACACATACAAAAATTTTCAAAATTTAGATAGTGTCATAGACGTTTTACATTGATATTAAAACTATGTCTTACTGTGTTCAATTGTTTATACTATGGTAGTGTTTGCAACGCAGCAATGCAATATATGTAGTGCAGCTTAGTAGTCTCTGTCTTAAAGTTAAGACAAGTCACTGATTTACAGCTCTCGTCCGAGGAAAGCTGTGAAGGTGAGCCCTGCGACGAGATTGAGTGACTGCGAGATCAAATTACAGCCATCGACCTTACGTGCGAGCATAGAGCAGAAGTATACCCATAGTATAGAGATTTGCAACCAAAATCACTTTCGCGTTCCCGACATAAAATGCCACTGTGCCAGCACTAGTTACAGCGTCCTCATCAATGAGCTCTGCTGACCCACGCACAGGAACACAGCATAAAGTTGTTTTCACCTCTCCAGCACGAAAAGGGTGCTTTTGGTGCGGCAAAACTCGCAGCAATATCGCTTATTGCTGCGAGCGAGAGGCAAAGTGAATTGAATTTCGAACACCACCTTTTGGAATTTACTCGGCGCTGAAAAAAATAAACTAGGCGAGGTTCGTTCAGAAACTCAATTTGGCCAAGCGATTCAACTCATTAATATTAGTTATTAAAATCAAAATCAAAAAAATCAAAATCAAAAGTACTTTATTTCGTAGGCCCTTGCGGGCGCTTAAAATCGTCAATTTTACTAATTATTTATTAATTTATTAACTATTAATAATTATTTATTGAAATTTAAGTTAATAAATTATACTATTAACTTTTTAAAGACGTAATATTTAAAATAAATACCAGTGAACATTATATCACTTAAAAATATAATGTTTGGTTTTTATAATAATGCCAAGCAGTGCAATTTCCGAACGCAACTTCTATAAAAAAATTAGAAAACGAAATGGTGGAATTGGCGGCAAATCCATTTCATTCAGTATAAGGTCGTTTAAACTAATTTAGTGGATTATACGAATAATGAGTGCGAATGAAATAATTTAGTGGATTATACGAATAATGAGTTTGAACTAATTTAGTGGATTATACGAATTATTGAAAGTCCTCCAGTTTCACTAGGCCCTTCTGCAAACCCTCCGCAATGCACAAATGTAGAGACAGAAATAGTACATACTCGTAATACGCAAGTAAATAATGCGACAATCACAGTTCCGAACAAAACTTACTTTTAACTTGCATAATTGCAGTAATTTTACTTTACAGGGTTTTAGTTATAAATAATAAAAAATATTAAATATTGTCTTTGGTTTTCTTACCTATACTATTCTCGCTGGTAGAGGTGAAAAGTTGTATGTTCAACACGAGAGCAAATTTTTTTTATGTCGCGTGCCCTTAAATCACTCACTGTGCTCAGTAGTCTATATTTGAATCATTCGCTACGCTCGTGATTCAATTCTAGACTACTTCGCTAGTTCGTGATTTAAAGTCAGCACTCGCAACAAAAAATAACTTTGCTCACTTGTTGTACAAATAACTATTGTCTCATAAAACGCTAAATGTGACTCATGCCCTACCTACCTCTCTTAAAACTGTGCTCGCTATAATGTTAAGATTTTACTGTAGATTCAAAGTCGTCATTATATGGAGCTAAGCAGTAGGTATATTACGTAACTCTCTCTCCTTTGATACATGTTTGTTTATCCATTGGAATACGTTATTTTCATTATTTTCCTGAGCAGTGATGACTGTCATACTATAAAGACCCGTAATAAAGAGACAGTACATACAAGAATTGATAATGAACGGTTGTTAAACGTGAAATTAACAATTCCCAGTTTATGTTACTGCAGTAGCAAATGCAAAATCTCTCTTTAAGAGGATTGTGAGGCTGTAAATTTTCATACAAAAAGCGATAACGCTTTTCTCCCACTAAACATAGTCCAATTTTCATAATTTTTGGAAATGTTGTAGATATAATGAAGATCTAGGTTTGTACGTTTTGATTTTGAAGAAATATTGCTCAGAATATAAATTATTAGCATCTAAATATCTATATTTTAGACTTAAAAACTACCTTGAGCATTTTTATCTTTTTTTGACTAAATTTTACTGAATTACGAAAAAAGCAAAACGTACAAACATCGTACAGGTATACTGAATAGAATGAGACCAAAAGTGTCTAATTTCGTAAAGGTTTAGGGGGGTAAAACAGTTATCGCCCGAAACAATATTTCAAACAGGAATTGTAGGCAATTTCGACCAGTTCTTGCAACTCTCTCTATCGCACGATACGGGTCGGGGGCAGGGGTATAATGGGGCATAATCTACTAGTGATGTGACATAATGTTATCGTAGTTATTGTCGACTAGGGAGGAGAAAGTAATATCGATATATCGATCAATACTGAAAGGTATTACTCAAGTCTACACAAATACCTTCTACATCAAAAAGTAAATGTCTTTTCGAATATGTACGTTTATTGATTTTAGTGTTTTATTTTAAGGATATTATTTCAATACAAACCTTACTTAAGGGTAAGCAGCCTGTAGCCTATTAACTAATTGTAAATTCCCAAAATCAAATAAGAAAATAAATTGTAAGTAAGTATGTAGTTGTTTGATAACCGACTTCGAAAAAAAAAGGTTACTCAATTCGACCGTATACCTACCTATATGCTTTTTTTATGTTTGTTCGCGGATACCTTCGTCGTTTATGAACCGATTTTGATGATTCTTTTTGTATTCGATAGGATACTCCAAGGCTGGTCCCATGGTCATCAAGTTAGGATCTGATAATGGGATCCCATAAAAATCGAGAAAAACCATTAAATATTTACGTGTGTCCAACGTGTTTTGTGTATATGTTACGCGATTACTCCGCCAATTGTTGACCGATTTTCAAAATTATTTTTGTATTCGATAGAGTATGGTGATGATGGGATCCCATGAAAATCGAGGGAAACCCTAATTTAATACTAGGGTATTATATTTGGGTTTCTTTCACTAAAAAGACTTCATTCAATAAAAAATTAAAAATAAAAAATATTTTCCAAATAATAAAAACCGACTTCAAAAACACTGAAAAGTTACCGGCACCGACTTCAATATAAAAGTGTGATGTTGTCTGTACCTATTATTATAATTATTTTTAACTTTTCAGTGTTTTTGAAGTCGGTTTTTATTTTTTATAATAGATATGTGCCACAAAGACACACAGTCAAAAGAAATTCGTTTTTTGTTTCTTGTGATAGGTATTTGTTATGCATTGTATGTTCGTTATCGTATTCTAAGTTGCTCACAAACTATTTTTCGTATAACCAAGTTGGAGCAGCTAAAAAACGTGTAACAAACTATATGCAAGTAGCGTTATTTTCAATATTATTTTATTTGTACTCGCGTTATGCAATCTACGAATGTATAACAAATACAAACGACAAAGTAAATAATATATGTAGGTTAGGCAGGGTAGGCATATATTTGGAGAAGGCACCCTTCGTACGGTTTTGACGTTTTTTTTTTCATTTTAACAATATAATTTAAAGCACCTAATTACATATAATCCTACTAATAGGTTTTTTTTTTCATACGACAGGGAAGCTCTTGGCCTTATATCGGAACACAGCAATGCTATTAACATGTTATTATGGCGACAAACTTAGGTAAGACGGTGGGCTAGCTAGCCAGGTGGGCTTAGAAGCCCTACCACCAACCAAACCGATCAGAAAAGCTTCTGTCCCCAATGGGAATCGAACCCGGACCTCCCGATCAATACCCGGTGGCCTCAACCACTAGACCACGGAGGTGGAAAAAAATAAATTCTAAAACTATTAGTATAACTAGTTATTTACTTAATAAAACGCCTGCGTTTTTTAATTGTGGATGTCAGTCCAGTCTACTTTTTTAATGTCATCTCGCCACCTTTTCCTTTGGTATTCCGGGCTTTTCGAGGAATCTTGGGTTTGAGGATCAATTATGGAAACTCATAGAGGGATCAGTCACAGAGCCCTGTTGTTAACCCTGATTCCACCGACGCACATTATTTTTGTTTTGCTGCTGACTAATTTCAAAGATGGATGGAGATGGAGCTAGTTGCAGATGATGTTACGTTTGGCTTATTAATAAAGAAATTGAGGTGAACATCACCAACAAAAATAATCATATAATTATTAAAAAATATTATTCATCATCTAAGCCTTTTCTTCTACCATGGCGGTATAGGCCTCCTTCAACTTTCTCCATTCCGTTCTATTTTGAGCTACTCTAATCCAGTTTGTGCCCACCATCTTGACGATGTCGTCCTTCTACCGCATCTGTGGTCTCCCGTTGGGTCTTTTACGGTTCCATGGCCTCCACTCTAAGATAGTTCTGCACCACGAGTCCGGCTTTCTGGCTATATGTCCAGCCCATTGCCACTTGAGCTTTGCTACGTGGTGTGTAATGTCCGAGACCTGACGCCGTTTTCGGAACCAACTATTCGTTTTCGTGTCCCGGAGTGTTACTCCTACCAATTTTCTTACCATTGCTCTTTGTGCCACCTCTAGTTTGTGGACGATGGCCTTAGTTGTTATCCATATCTCGGCTCCATAAGTAAGCACTGGTAGGACACACTAGCTCATATTAAAAGCAAAGCCAAGTTCTGCAAAAGCTGCCCAGCCCAATCAAAAAAATATTATTATTATTTATTATTACTTTTTATTTTTGTATCCCTGTTCCTATTTAGTTTGTATGTAAAAGTATTATTATATGTTTAATGTTTTATTTTCAGAAAAGATTCACATCTCAAATGCAAGTTATTTTAATTCAGTATCACACTCATCTTAAAAAATGACATTTTCCTTAGACAGGTAAATATAGGATACATACTTTCCTAACAAAAAGTCCTCACCCTCAATCCTATAAGTTACCTATAGGGATACCAAATAAGTGCCTTCACAATAAATTTCAATACAGAAATAATTTACGAAATGTAAATAAATTCTGTATTCCGAACCTCATCTACTAAAATATTAT
Source organism: Schoenobius gigantellus (assembly GCA_963935595.1). NCBI lineage: Eukaryota > Metazoa > Arthropoda > Insecta > Lepidoptera > Crambidae > Schoenobius > Schoenobius gigantellus. The sequence goes on from OZ012557.1 coordinate 7,791,887, forward strand.
GAAGAAAGAAGATTAAGTACGTTTGTATTTTTGTTTGTAATGAATAAACTCAAACACTACCAGACTGATTTTAAAAATTCTTTGGCTAATAGAATGCTACATTATCACTGAGTAATATAGGCTATAAAATTATTTTTCTGTGTGAAAACATAAAATTCCCACACGAAAAATGAAAGTAACGATGGCGAAGTTGCGAGCGGAAAGGGAGTCAGAAATATAAGCAACGCAAAACATTACGAACGATAGAATAATAATTTCGAGCTCTCGCGCCGGCCGCAGCCGCCGAGTATCGTGGCCGAGTCGCGCGCTGCTGTGTCGTAGTGTGCGTGAAAATTTGCGCATGTTGTATTTGTGGTGTAAACGCCAGACCGGAGGCCGAGCGATGTGAAACAGATAGCATTTTAGAAAATACCTACTCGCGCCGCGCACGATTACTTCACAATCCTCTTAAACGCAAGCAATAAAGACGTCTGTCCCATAGGTGTATATGGAGGGGGGGCGGGTGGACTGTGCCCACCTATGTCTGTGGACTGTGGGCACAGTCCACACGTGGACTGTGTCTAGTGCCCACCCCAGAATGTTAAGGTACCGATTCAAAACTATGATAGACGCCAAAATGCTGATAACTTCACACAAAAATCATGGGCCGTGTCTCCCAGAAAAAAAATCCTAAATACGCCAATGGTATGTCCATGTCTGTCAAAATCCTTTTTCTCGAGAAAGCGTAGATAACAAATACATGGGTCCTACGATCTCCTTCAGCTATGAAAAAATCATACTTGTAATTCAATACGATCAAAAGGTAGGTATGACCGTTTATCTCGCATATTTTGCGATTTCGCAAGTGAGTTAAAACCTATAGGCTACTTCTTGGCAGTGGCGTGACTATACCATCTGAGGCCCATGGCAAATTCTTTGGTTGGGGCCCGCCCAGTACAATTGATCGACGTCTTTTTGTTTCGAATGTGTTTAATGATTAGTAGTTTGAATTTGAATGTCTTTATAGTTGTGTCTCACTTTAATTGATTTTAAGTACATACATACAAAAAATATAATTTTTAAGTGCAAAATTTTGTTTAAAATGTTAGGTTATTTTTAAGCTCGCGGCCGCTTGGGCCGGGGCCCTCTCAGGTTGGGGACCCATGGTATTTTGCCAGTCCTGTCGCCCTATAGTTACGCCACTGCTTCTTGGTGACCTAGAATCATGAAACCTAGCAAGAAGCAACGCCTTAGTGTACATGTAAGTATTCGGAAAGTTATTCACCTTAAAAAGCTTGCAAAAGCTCGCACTTGGCCGGTTGTTCCATATTAATCAACTTACAAAATACAATCATCTACACTCTTCATGCACGAATTCACATTAATATAATAATTGGTGTTGGTATATTATTTCGATATTTCATGTATGAGAAGCGATTAAAAAACGCTAGCTCCCGCACTAAGCCTATATCACTATCTCATCACAGCCGTCACTACTGTTTTCGCAGTAAAAACACCACGCAGCTGCGCGCGCGTCGCGGCCCGGGTCGCCAGGCAGCGCCACGCCCGCTCGCTCCGCGCGCCTTCTAAATGGGATTATGGCCAAGCGGTACAGTCCCATCCGCCACCGAAAGTAACCCAGATAATGTTATTAGTTTTTTCGAATAACAACTATATGAGATATTATTTTTTTTTATTTGATTTTGCCTGACCTAGAAGAAGATTTTATGTTTTGGTTTTATTTGTCTGCTTTAAAGTAGTTTTTTAAGTACTTACCTAAATAAATAAAACATTTTAGTTTTTTTTTATAATTTATTATGTTTTTGTAAGACATATGCAAATAGTATACATAAATCTTCTAATATATAAAATTCTCGTGTCACAGTGTTTGTTACGGAACTCCTCCGAAACGGTTCGACCGATGTTTATGAAATTTTTTGTGTATGTTCAGTGGGTCTGAGAATAGGTCGTAAACTATTTTTTATATAATTGCGAAACGTAGTTCGCGGACACAGCTAGTAATACAATAAAATAATAATATGGCTTTCATACAAAATCGATATATATCAAACTTTTGATATATATCGGATATATTATATCATAAATATCCGATATTTTGATATTCATAATAAATATCGGATATTTTTGAACCCTTCTATTTCTATACAAAATGGATATATTATATCAAACTTTTAATATATATCGGACATACCTATATCATAAATATCTAATATTTTGATGTTTATAATAAATATCGGATATTTTTAAACTCTGCTATTTCGGGGGTGCAGTTACTTTAAAACTATTCTAACACTAATAAAAATCGAACCTGATCAAGATATAACAGTTAGGGATTGAAACTTTTGTTTTCATTTTTAAATCACATGCATTGCTAACAGGTTACGTGCCCCGTGACATCCACAGTGAGTCATTTTTATCTCATCACATTTTTTTTGTAGGTAGGCTTGAGTTGATCCCCAGTTTCAACAAAAACTCCCTAATGGATTCTCAGTATAAAATGGCAGGGCTCTAAAACGATATAACAATTTAAAAGGAGTCGGATGATGCATGTATGGAGCTTATAATTCAATTTAGAATAATTTTACCGCGCCAATATTTTGATAGGTATGCTTGAAGTCGGTCAAAGAAACAATATTCCTATAACAACTTGGGATAGTGCAATAAGTATATAGCTATAACTATCGCAAATAAGAACATTTCCATGTAAAATATTTAGTTTACCTACGCAATATAGCTAAAACAAGTTTTATGCAAAAATTGTTTGACAGTTTCACATTCATTGATTGAACACTTTATTGCTTATGAAAAAAACATAAGCAAGATATTACACATGTAAATGCATAGTAACAATAGGTGGCCTTATTACTGGGGTAGCATAGCAATTTCAACCAGCAACCTTTGATTCGAAATGATTCATTTATTAATGTTAAATTTCATCGTGTCGCTAAGTATCGACACGATGAAATGAACAGTCTTGGTGTGGTTTCTGTGTTCCTTAGACTGAAAATGATACAATGATTTGAAAACGAATACATTGGTTGTTTTAAAACAATGAAACACACATAATTTCAGCCAAGAGACGCCTCCAGGGACTGCTCGCGACCTTCGTCAGATCATTAATCCACCTTGTAGGCTAGCCTAGCCTACCAACGCTGCGTCTCGAAGACCGTTCGTGCCCTGCTCACTGAAACTTGACATTCGCAATTCTTTGGGCTATGTAGATAGATAGATAGACATTTATTGCAATCTATCTATATTACACGTATACACCGTATTTAGTCAATACCCTATCGTCATCATAGTAAGTATGTTGTCTTTGATTTTGCCTTATTAATAACGGAAGAAGAATAAATAATATACCTACACATATATCTGCTTTAATAATAATGCGACAAGTACAAACGGAGGCAATGTCTTATGTCTACATTTTGGAGTTCTTTTCTGTTTGCCAAAGATCTTGTTGTCTTCATCATCATCTTCATCAACAGCTCATATACGTCCCGACCGAGCGGCTCGAGCCTATCCTAAACTAGGGCGATTAGAAAGGGACGGATTTGCCTCAAGGCACACTAGGCACGTGCCTAGGGGCGGCAAGTTTCAGGGGACGGCACGGCTGGCGGATACCGCCGCGCCGCGCCTCACTTTTATTTCACTTGGGATATAATTCAAGTTCAGGATTTGAAGTGGCTAGTTTTTACTAACAAACCAAATTTTATAAATTGTAGAAAATTAGTCAATGCCAATCCTGAACATTAACAAAATCCCAAGTGAAATAAATGCATTGTATAAATTATTTTTTGGAAATTATTAGTCTGAACTTGGCATCGGTATAGATATCAATTCTTTTGTCGGCGAAGTCAACAACGACACATTCTTATCTTAATATTGAACTCGGCTATCATTTCACATTTATGTTTTTGATGGGATATCATTACTTTTTGTACAGCAATGATTAGTATTCATGAGACGACCGCACAGCATCAGGATCAGGGCGCGCTCGCTTATGAGTGGACAATCATTAATTTTCAGTTTTCAGATTTTTCCTCTATATGCGCCTAATAGCTTACATAGCATAGCAGACCTTGACGCCAAATAATAAGTTTCTAGGTCATCTGGAAGTGGGTATCTGGATTAGGTTTTTGAATGATAAGTCAGTCATGAAAATGCCGGTTTTTAAATGTCAATATATAAATAACTGTTTGAGCTACTAACTGCTAACTAAATGTGGCGGTACGTGGTATTGGTACGTGGCGGGGTTTGAACCGCTACCTGATGATTGGAGGCCTTACGCACTACGCCATCGACGCTTCCTTGTAGTCTACCATGACGTTATGAACTCTCATAACACTTTTGTCATTACCGTCCCATACATTGTCGTTCCATTCGCTAACATTTGCTGATTCTTATTGCCCGCTATTTTAGCTAGAGGCCTAAAGGCCCCTGTAGACGATCAAACATGTTTGTCAAATTTACGTGATTGACAAACATGTTTGTTCGTGCAGGGTTGTGTTTGACGCGTTTGACAAACGAACTACGTGTTTGATTTGTTTGAAAAGTATCTGGATTGACGTCGTATTCGATGAAAACGTGAAGTTTGTCAAGCAAGTTTGACAAACGTGTTTGATCGTTTACAGGGCTCTTTAAGAGAAGATTTATTGTCACTGTGTTATTGAAACAAACAATACGTGGCAAGCGGTAACAAGGAACCAGTGCATATTTATTATTTTGGTGCGGCGCGTCATGTCAGCGGCCGTCGCGTCGCGCGCGCCGGCTGATAACCGGGGCTATTGTCCGGTCGCGACGCCGACGCCGACGCCGACGCGCGACTTTGATTGCCAACCGCGGTATTTGGAGCCGCGAGCTAGCACTTCGATTAAAAATAAACAAGCACCATCACGCCTGCTCTCCCCGAAAGGGTATTAACACCCACACTTCGATAGTTCGGAGGCGTATCGTCTGAGTGCTGAAGTGTTGTTTAACAGATTCGTAACGAATTATATAATCTGTTAAATCTGCACTGCACTGTCAAGAGTTCAGGACCCTCACGCTGTGCAGTGAGCTTACCATGCTCATTAAGAGCAGGGGTTTCCAAACTGGGGGGCGTGAGGGCAAGACCAGTTAAAATAAAGTCAATACATTTCTTCAACTAACTTTATGTTGTAGATTTTTAAAATCAACATTGATGTTTAGAATACTTAATAATCTACTTATATAAAACATGTCGTTTTATTGCAAAAATCTAATCGGAGATCATGTTTGGCGTTCAACGGGAAACGGAGAGCGGAGCGTTTTTAGTAATCTCATTGAAACTTCTAACGTTGTATTTTGTGATAGTACAAAAAAAATACACAAAATAAAAACCGACTTCCAAACGAAGATCTCCTAGAAAGTCTTTGAAACTTAGCATGGACTTCAACATAAAAATGTAATGCTATCTGTATTCTTATATTTATTTTTAACTTCTAAGTGTTTTTGAAGTCAACTTTTATGTTTTGTATTTTTTTTAGTTGTTTGTTGAAAGAATACGACAAAGGGTTAATACGTGCCTATTGTATTTATAAATTTAATCTCTAACTCCTAAATCAGCTCAGTTATTGACTACCAGACACAAATACCTGCATAGCTTCCTAAAAAACGCGTTGGACGTAGCTTAAAAATTTAAGGGTTTTCCTTGATTTTCCTGGTATCCCATCATCAGATCCTTACTTTCGTAACAATGGGACCACCGCAGGAGTATACTCAATCGGATTAAAAAGAATTTTAAAAAATCGGTCTAGATTTGGCGGAGTAATCACGGTTACCTATCATAAGATCGAACATTTTTTGACCGACTTTCATTTAACCGAAAACTTTTCGACTATTTGGCAATAAAGAAATTGAATTGAATTGAATTTTCGTTTCGTTTTTTTTTTACTTTGTCGAAATTACGTTTGCCACTGTATCATTTCACCTATTATCAATTAGATTTTTTTCGTTACTCCAACGTTTTATTTGGTCGAATTTTTTTTTACCGAAGTTATGCTTAACCGAAATAACATTTATTCGAAGTATTGTGTTTCCGAACATGCAAATAAAGAAGCAAGCAAGCATGCAAGCAAGTCTATATCTGCATGCAACATGCAGTTTGATGCTTCGCTCGGTTCGCTCGCTCTGCTGTGCGTGGTCACAATGACTAACCTTTTTTTTTTACAAGAGGGAAAATACAGTTTTTACGGTATTCGACAAGGGAATTAAGCTGACTAGGCCACCCCAGGGATATGCAGGACTCGGGTAGAAGACCCACTACCGGCTAAAAACCCTCTAGATACTTCTACCTCCGTAGAGACACAATCGGGATCGGCGTTAGCCATTCCCCGATTGTGCCCCCTGGAGGGTTGCCTGGCGCACGCGCCAGAACTTACCTCTAGGGGGGGGGTCGACAAGTATCTTAAGAAATTCGAGCCCCCCAGACGGCCAAGCTAGGGGTGAAAAGTATCTCTCGGCCGGTAGTCGTCCGGCCGAGCCGTTTCAGTCCCCAGCTTGCTAGGGGAGCTGGCGCGCGTTGAGGAACGCACGCCTCCTCCTCCCCAACCGCCTGCGCCGGAGCGGTGCGGCGAGAGGGTCATCCTCTCGCGCCCGCTCCGCAGCCTCCTTCTGCGAGATAACATCCTCACAGAAGAAGGCGACAGCCTCCCACGCCGCCGCGCTGGTCAGCATCTCCCGTGCAACGCTGGTCAGCGTGACGGGCGTACCCCTACCTAGGCCCAGCGCGAGGGCTAATGCATCGCGCTGGGGTCGCCAGGCCGGGCACTCCGAGAGGGTGTGCCCGGCCGTGTCGTCGGGAGCGCCGCAATGGTGACACTGCGGCGTCTGCTCCCTCCGTGCGACATGATGCAGATAATGTCCGAAGCACCCGTGCCCGATCACCATCTGCACCATCCGGTAGGTGAGGCTGCCTCGCCGGCGCCCAACCCACTCTTCCAACACTGGACGAACGGCCTCGATCGTCCAGTGGCCGGCAGCTGGGTGGGCGAGCGTCTCGGCCCACTGGCGGAGAGCCTCCCTCTGCCGCCGCTCTGGGCCGCTCCCCCCGACTCCTCGCTGCCACCCGATGTCGGTGCACGGCCGCAAGGACGCGTGCCTCGACATCCCACGGAGGCGAGCCCGCTAGAACGCAGGCCGCCCCGTGAGACACCGTGCGGTAGGCCCGCACGGCCCGGGTGGCAATGACCCTCTGCGGCCTGCGCAGGAGGGCCATCGTTCGGGGGGAGAGACGCTCCGCCCAAATCGGGGCTCCGTACAGCGCCATCGACTTTATCACCGTCTGATAAAGTCGATGGCACGCTGCACCCGGTCCCCCCACGTTGGGGAGTACCCGTCCGAGGGCTGCCGCGGCGGCAGACAGCCTTGGGGCGAGGAGCTTAAAATGCTCCTCGAAATCCCATCGGGGGTCCAGCACCAGACCGAGATACTTCATGGAGCTCTCGATCTGGACTTGGACCCCCTCCACTCGGACACGGAGCCCCGCCTGGGGTCTGCGCCGACGCGGCGGCCTGAACGTCATGGCCGTCGTCTTCTCGACGGCCACGTCCAGCCCGAGGAGGCGGATGCGCCGGACGACCATCGTCGTGCCGACCGACGCCAGGTGGACCGCCTCCTCGTACGTACGCCCCTTCGCCGCGACAAGGGTGTCGTCGGCAAAGCAGACAACCCCCATGTTCGGCAGGAGGTTGCCCCGCAGAACCCAGTTGTACCCCAGGTTCCAGAGCAGAGGGCCCAGCATGGAACCCTGGGGTACTCCCGCCGCCATCACAATGTCTAACCTAACCTAACCTAGCTATTATCCTGTGTTATTCTGTTACATCTTTTCCTTCCGCCCCCCTGCACCCCTTGCACTTTTTGCATAGCCTGACTCATTCGTTACCTTTGGTGTAATAGCACAGAGGTTAAGTAGATACACAACATAATGTAACATTTGTAGCCAAATAATATTCGGTAAAATGTTGTTTTGGTGAAGTAAAAGTATCTGGCAAATGAAAAAAGTTCAAAAGAAACTTCGACCAATAGTAAAAGAAATATTTTGAAAATCGGTGAAACGTTGTTCGGTAAAATAACACCTATGTCAAATGATATTTCGATAATTTAAAAATATGGCAAACAATACATATGGCAAAAAAGACGTCGGTGAACCGTTTTCGATCAAATGAAATTCGAACAAGCAAATTTCGGTCAAGTGATAGGTTCCCGTAAATTACACATACAAAACAAACATACGCATAGAATTCAGAACCTCCTCCTTTTTTGATGTCAGTTAACAATACCTACTGTTTTGTTTTCAGTGATATACTTATTTTTTCCACATGCACACAAAATTTACTGCGAAGGGGCTGGAGACTGAAGTAGGAGAAGAAGGCTTTCATTTTAACAGGAGGGGGCGTAGTACAAAAAAGTTTGGGACCCCGTGACCTAGAGCAAGGGTGACCAAAGGGATACATGTATACAGTCTACTAACTAGATCGGAATTCTGAACCAATTTTCAAAATTCTTTTTGTATTCGATAGAGTATACTCCTGCGGTGATCCTATTGTCACCAAAGTTATAATCTGATGATAGGATCCCAGGAAAATCGAGGAAACCCCACAATTTTATAGGTACTTTTGAAGTGTTTCATGTTTCTTCCGAAGCTATTCAGGTATTTACGTCTGGTAGTCATGAACCGAGTTGATGATGGAACTGTTAGGAGTTGGAGGTTTTTTAAATACTACAGGCCGAATTGACCTCTTTTCCAAAACAATTGGTACGTTTCGACACTTTGTCGTATACATCAATTATCCTTTAGTGAATACAGGTCCGAAGGTGACCTGGTATTACATCAGTAAAAAAGGTAAAAATATTTATTTTACAAAAAATAAAAGCCGACTTCAAAAACACTGAAAATTTAAAAATAATATAAGACTAGGTACAGACAACATCACACTTCTATATTAAAGATGGTGCCAAGCGATGATCTTCAAAAAAATCTTAAAATTTGGCATCAAAATACAAAATACAACAAAAACTCAAGGGGAAAAATATAAATAAAATAAGAATAAAGTAAATATAAAGTGCAATAGTCAATTGTAACCTAGCTTTTGAAATTTTAATAAATGAATAATTGAGATGCAGTTGTTGAGGAGTCCAGGTGAAGCTCGTTTCCACCTTCGGTCTTATCGTTACTTACCATCAGGTGAGATGAAGGCCAAGAGCTTCACTGTTATATGTAAAAAAAGCCATCGAACGCTTGCAACACCAGTCCTTCCTTCCCTCTAAGCTATTTTCTATCCTAAAAAGGATCGATAAGTCTCATGGTTTGAATCCGTTCATGTCAATAATCGTATTTACCTATAAAATGCATCTCAAAGTTGAGACCAATCTTAAGGTGTACTTTTGACGTTTAATATATGAAACATCCGTCAAAAACAGAATCTCAAGATCGATTTCATTCTTGAGATGCATTTATCACGAGCTTTATTCACAAAATTAATAAATTTTAATATATCGTCATCTCTCGATGCTCTATCTATGGGCACTACAAAATTAACGAATTCCAGACAGTAGCCATCGCTAGGGCCGCGCGACCTTCGGCAATCACTCCTAAACTTTACCGAGGGTCACACTTTATTGCCCAGCGCTGACCGGCATAGCTGCGTGTTTTAAAGTAAATTGCCGCATCTTAGAGGAAAGGTTCTCCTAGTAGCCATTAGATTTATTAGAAGAACTTCGATCATGTTACCTTGGTAGCACTAGCGTTGATCCTTTTGGCTGCACAGACCAATGTATAAACACAGATAGACAAACAGTGTTCAAAAAGACGATTTCATTATTGTACAGAGGGCAAAACGCTGGCTAGACTGGCTATTTTTTTTATACAACTAAGTTGCCAAAACAAGTAAACTGCCCATCTGACTGATTGTAAGGGATAACAGTCACCTATAAATACATGTGGCTCCTGAGAGATTCGCAGCAAAACTGCAACCCCCGCAAGGGCCACAGTGTACGTTGCCAACTCGTGAATTTGGAGCCGCCGTCTCGTGGTGGGTAGAGGGAAAAGAAACCGCCAGTTACACATTTAGTCTCGATCCCGCCTGTACGGTCTTCCAGTCTGAACTGTATGCTCTGCATAGGGCGATAGAGATGGTCCGGAGGGAGGGTGTCACCTCAGCAACAATACTGAGTGACTCCAGATCCTCATTGGAGATCATCACGAACCCCAAAGCAGGCCATCAGCTAGTGCAGAGGATACATGAAGACATCAGAAGTATCAGAAGGAACGGTGGAGAGGTCAAACTGTTCTGGCTGAGAGCACACGTAGGCACAGTGGGAAACGAAAGAGCAGATGAATTAGCCAAAAAAGCAGCGCGGGTGGTAAACGGAACGCGGGACTACTGTGAGATCCCCGTGTCGTTCGTGAAGAATAAGATAAGGGAAGAGACGATCCGAAAATGGCAGGATAGGTACGTTACCTCCTCTACAGGAGGAGTGACCAAATGGTTCTTTCCAGATCAGGCGAAAGCCTATAGCTGGGTTAGGAAAGAAAAACCATCACCTCGTCTGATACAAGTCTTCACGGGGCACGGGGGGTTCGCAGAATATCTGTACCGATTCAAACTCAAGGACAATCCATATTGTGAATGTGACCCCGGGGAGATTGAATCGGTATGGCACGTGATCCTGGACTGTCCCAGATTTGCCAGTGCCCGCCATGACTTAGAACATAGACTAGGCAAAATAGTGATAAGGAAAGAGAATATCCATGCGCTACTGATGGATAATAAGGCAAAACCACCCTTAGTGCAGTTTATACAAATAGCAGCCGATCTGGCAACACAGCGAAACCAGAACTGTACTCCACCAGCGCAGGGGGGTAATGATGGGTCGGTAAATATGGCACCACGAACGCGGGAACCTTACGTGGCCCCAACGATAACGCAAATGCAGTGGTTGATCGACGGAGAAAAAGGAACAGTAGGTCTCCTCACAAGGGCTGTGGCGTTGTTCATGGATAGTGCAGGAGAAAGGATTGGCATTAGTTTCTGTATGTCCAGAACAAGGAAGCACGTTGCCATATCACCTGGCCTAGCAGTCCTGCTAAAAGGCAGCACTACCAGGGCGACCATTAAAAGAAAAGTGTTTGATGCAATGCCTGAGGTGATGCTCGCAGGGCAAAAATACCGGATTGTACGTTTCAGGAATAAGTCGATCCTGCTCCTGGACTGACACATTGACAAGTCGTCCTTTACTATAGCGGGGGAACTGCTGTTAAACATGGACGGAGACCCAAGAGTCATCAGCGTGGATGTCATGAAGGTAGATCTCGAGAAAGGGAAAGTGTCCGATTACACACCCATATTGGAGGCCTCCCGAAAACACAAAATTATCGTGTACGAGGGAAGAGGCCAAAACCTCGACTTTCTGCTCAAAGACCACGAGCAGACTCCACGCAATGAACTAACAGAAAGTGGCTCAGCCCGGGCACAAAGGCAACACGAGGAGGCGATGCAAGAAGCAAACGAAAGACGCCTCCAATCACAAAGACAATCCCCGACAGACGACCTCGTCAGGGGCATATCTGTTGCCCTGGGCCACGCTCGTCCTCGTAGAACAAGCAGTGAGACAGTACCGGACTCGGTCCCCAAACATAGAACGGTCTCCTCACCCAAAACCACACTGGCAGACATGGGAAGGGTGAGACCGCCATCCAGAATAGTCACTGACCGGGACGGAGATGACCTAGTCAACGCCTATCTAGAGTACCTGGGGACACTGCGGGCGATGCTGCAGGTAAAACACACCACCTGCAGCAAGATACTTGAGGCATTTCAGATAAACGCCCGCATGTCACTACGGGAACTCCTGGACGGGGCGAGGGCGGTGGTCTATAACAACGACACCGGGACTGTGGTGGCGGGAACTCGCCCTATAGATAAAAAGCAGATGGCGGCGTACAGTGGCACGTCAGGCATGGTGCTGGTGGATCATGAAGCAACTGACGAAAGGGGAGCAATCACATTCTGCACACCGATCGAGGACCCAATAGTGGTAATTGCCAAGTGCACCCGCTTCATGCTGGAGGACCGAATTCTAAAAACGGCGGAATCCATGAGTGGAACTTGGATCTCCGAACCATGGGGTAAACTGGCAATCAGATGGGTTGACGGTGTGCCGGGTTGCGGGAAGACCACGTGGCTCCTCAACAACTTCCAAATGAAGGAAGATATGATCATCACTAGCACACTCGAGACGGCAAAAGAACTGTTGGACAAAGTGACGACTCGATTCGGGGCGGTCGTGAAGGGGAAAATAAGAACCATTGCCTCAGTTCTCATCAATGGTGTGGAAGCATCAAAACGCCTTTTGGTGGACGAAGCTCTCCTAGTCCATTTTGGAGCTATCATCATGGCAACAAGGCTGACCGGGGCAAGAGAATTGGTACTAATGACCGATACAAATCAGATCCCCTTCATAGACAGAGACAACCTGTTCGAGATGCGTTACGGAAGCCCCGCCGCCATCACGTCGGTAACAGAAAAGCTCCTCTGCACACACCGAAGTCCGATGGATGTGGTGTATGCCCTCCAAAACATCTACAAGGGTATTTACACATCACGGCAAGTGCTGAGGTCCATGACATGCAGAATGGCATCGGAGGCGGTGTTACGAAGGGGCAACCCAAATACTCTCTTCCTTACCTTTACTCAAGACGAGAAAGAAGCGTATGGGAGGGAAGGGTTCGGCACCGGAGAACAATCTAGACTGCTGACGATCCACGAAGCACAGGGACTAACGTACGATCACGTGGTTGTGCTCAGAGGAGCAGAAAGGAAGAACCCTGTACATGATAGTGTCCCTCACGCGGTGGTTGCCATTACCAGACACACGGTATCCTGTACCTACTTCTACCGGGAGTTGAAGGAGGACGACGCAATTAGACGTCTCATTGCCCTTCCCAGCATAGCAACAGATGAAGTGGTCATGGAATACAATAAAAAAATGGTGCTCAGGGCCCTATCAAGCGAAGCGACCTTGGTGTAACTAAAAAAAAAAAAAAAAAAAAAACAGACGTAACATATATTATGCCAAATACGAGTATACTAACTGTCCAAATCTTATGAAATAGTCCATACATAAATTATTAACATATAGTATAATATTATTAAGATATATATTTGAGTATAATTAAGTATATATAAGTATAAATAGATATTATTAAGATATATATTTAAATTTTTAAATTGATTGAGTTGCGCAACTCACCTTAGATTAGGAGTAAAAAGTAGTCGTAAGTCTTAATATAATAATTATAATAAAATAGATCACAATGAGAAGATTCCATGAAAAGAGCACGGACCACGAGTCTGTGGAGTGTTAAATTAGTAATAAAAAAAAAAAAAAAAAAAAAAACTCGTGAAATACGATGTAAAGTAACGGTACCCAGTAATTTCACTGCCATATGTTACCCTTCAAACCGGAACACAGCAAAGCAAGCACTGCAGCAAGCACTTGCGGCAGAAATGGGTAAGACGGAGGTATCCATGCAGGTGAACCTGGTAGAGATCCGAGTCTCCCTCCTCCAATATTATAAAGAGGAAAGATTTGATTGTTTGTTTGTATTGAATAGGCTTCGAAAGTACTGAACCGATTTTGCTGAAAGTTGGTATAGGGATAGTTCGAGACCAGGGGAAGGACATAGGGTAATATTCCTACGGGAAAATATAAAATTCCCACGAGAAAACAAAAATAACGCGGGCGAAGCTGCGGACGGAAAGCTAGCCAGCACATTTTACCATACATTTACATTGTGGAATGGGTTGCCTGTTTCTATTCGTGAGAGACCCGCTGTCCAATCATTTAAAAGCTTAAATGACCACTTTCTCTCAAGTATAATGGATAAGCATGTATGATTACATATGTATCTATGAATATATAAACATATGTGTGTGTTGGTTTATTTGTTTTTTTTTTAATTTCATGAATTTAAAAAATTGCATTTTTGTGTAGGTAAGTATATAGGTAGGTTAATTCTTTCCGTATTTACACAGCATCTTACACTGCCACTTGGGTTGACTGGAAGCAATCTCTCTCAGAGATAAATCCGCCCTTGTAAACCTTACTCACTGTATTTTTCGATTCACATTGAAAAATAAGTGTACAATAAAGGGAAATCATGAGGGAATTATCTTTTGACGCCATGTTTTGGTCTTTTGGTCATACATAATAATAATGAAGAGCTGTAGCAACTTAGCTAAACTTAGCTGATGCTTTAGCAACGCTATGTTTGTTTTGTTGTTTCTGCGCGTGAAAAAGTTCGCTATTGCACCATGAGAGCACGCTGTCATTACGCTGGTGCCAGCGTGACGTCAGCGCTTTCGTTCGTGTCGGCTGTCACATTGGACTGGACTGGACTACGTGAGTGAATAACAAATACGGTGTAGGTAAGTAGGTACTTGTGTCTGCGCTGACACATGTGCACTATAATGACTATAATACTCGTATTTCCCAGTCTCTTTTGAGATTGGCCACCGTGACCAAATATCAGCTAGGAGGAGTATCATTATTAAATTAACAACATTGACGTATTACGTCAATGATTAGCAATCAATAAATATTAGTAGCGCGATGTAGGCTTCGCTCGAAGTCAGCAACTCCAAAAGTTTGTTTACCACCATTTGCTACAAAAGAATTATTGGTAGTTAGTCAATTGTTATATTCGGGTATTTTCCTACGAGATAAACAACAACAAATGTGTGTTGTGCGCTTTCAACACATCCAGTTAACGGCCGCGCGGCTGTTTAACTCGGTGTCACAGTACTTTAGTACTGTTATTTATTCTGTGGTCACATCACAGTCCGTGGGTGCGATATTATGGCCGCGGCCCGCGTTTGTTTCTCTCCGCGCTGTCTGTACTGTACGGCCAGCAGTACCTTAGATACCTTGTGTTTATAGCTGAGTGGCGACACATTAATTACCCCGTATCCTGTTTGATCCTCCATCAGCGCGCTCGACACAAAGGCGCACTGAACGAAACGAGGAGACGTCAAAAGTGGACACATTTATGTTTACGATGATTTCGCGACTCGGGGACTTTCATGATGCCATTGAAATATGTCATCTGAGAAATGGGTATTAACTGCCATGGGATGAAATCATTTAACGCCAACGGACGGCAGCATGTTTCTGTCAATTTAAACGCATGCCTTACTAAGCATAAGAGATCTACGGTGGCTATTAGAACTGTTTTAGGTAAATAATTTAGTAGTTAGTTGCAAAAACGCACACGTAGCATACTGTGGCTGCAGCATATCGATTTTCAGGTAGAAGCCCATCGACCTCATTTAGATTGTTGAGCTATTAAACACCACACATGCAATTCGCATACTACCTGATTTTTTTTCATTCATACTTATATGATATGTTTGTGTATATGTGTAGTAGATGGTTACCCGCTCTAAGCGGAGAATGAGAGCCCCACATACTAGTGTCGGTATCGACGCCAACAATTAGATGCATAACGAACCCCACCCGTCACAAAAAACGTTGTATGCGCCTTATTTCGCCTTGAACCTAGTGACTACATGGTGCAAGGTGACTTACTGCGTTCGCGGGCGGCGCGTGACACCGGACTCTCGCGCACTCCCACGCGGCCTATAATGATAATGACTGAGCTGCGCCGCGCCCGATACCGCATCGCCCCTCGTAAAACTTTAATTGGGTTCGGCCGATCGTTTCCTGTTAGCTGTTGGCTGACTAAACACTCCTGCCGATGACGCGCGCTTCGAAGTCGTGCACGGCACGACGTGAGCCCCGCTCATGTCGCTTAACACGCCTAATCTACACAGACACCGACACAACGAACGCATTGGCTATGAGATCAGACAACACAGCTGGATTTATGAGTCTAATAACGAATAAAACCAGATAGTAAAAGGCAGTATCAACCGTGCTGAAGATTAGAAGAGCTAAAAAATTCAAGAAACATAAGAGAACTCATCCGCGCGCTAAATACTCGTATGTGAGCGCATTCGCTCTGGTATATAGTTCAATAAAATAAGCCAGCGAGTTCATAAGCAGAGGAAGACTACCGACGACTTATACAGGTAGTCAAAACGTAATATCGCGCTCTGTGCCGTGCCAATATGGCGGGTAGTTAGCTCGCCGGAGACGCCGGGGCACGTGCACCGATAAAATAAAACTTCCAAACTTATTGCCGAGTGGACGCCAGTCGCCAACGCCAACGTTCTGCCGAGACAACTTCGTAAAGCGACTGTGGATCGCATCGCTACAAGCGCAATACATTGCGTATTCGCAAGGAAAATACCAATGTACAGTTAGCAACGCGGCAAAATTTACATTTGCATAACGAATGCCGTGGCTATTACGAGCGGCATAAGAGCGAACTCAAGGTCAGCGTGTACAGTCTGGTGTGTTGCTGTGAGTACTATGAGAATCTCAATCTACATAGCTGACAAAGCCACGCGTCGCGATGGTGTGGCTCAATAGTCATTGTACGTTAGATCAATACTTATACTAAACTTCCTAATCTAATCAAATTAAATTACCTATTAAAATTAAGAACGTTTAAATGCAAAACGATACCCAGCAATATACCTTATACGGGGTTCGATTCACGTCCCCACTGAGGGGCTCCAGCTTACCCTAACTTAGGGAGTCTGGACCTTAGTCAAGCACGCTGGCTGGCCCAGCACGGATTATTCGACTTAACATACACCTTTGAACGTCTTTGCAGGTATGCAGGTTGACTCGCGATGTTTTCCTTCACCGAGCGTCAAACAAATGTACTTACCTACATATGAAATTCGAAAAACCGAAAAACACATTGGTACATGGCGGTCTCGAACCCAGGACCTCACGACGACCACAAGTCCAAGGGCTTAATACTGGTAATCTGGACGTTGTTATCGTGTGTCCATAACGTTTCAATAAAACTGTTTTTTTTTTTCACTTTTATACGCTTTTCTTGGTGCAATTTATTCGTACTACAATTTCTTGTTAAGGCAATAGCGACAGATGTTTTAAATAGTTATCATCAGTTAACAATAACGATCTCGAAAAGCCACGCTATTGAAGCGTTATTGACACGCCATTAATGGTTTAACGCTAGCAGAATAAGGCCCCCTGTTGAAATGTTCCCGAGCGCTTGCGCCACCCAAACGTCAATCAAGAACTGGAAGGACGCGGACGTTTTATCGTCCGTCGTTAGAACGCCAGCCCGTGGTCAAAGAACGCCGTCGCCGCCGGCCTATTTGAAGCCATTCGGCGGCTGCGGACGGCGTCACTTGCCGTTGCCTCCTTATTTACGATCGAGTGCTTATTACACCTAGGGCTAGCAAAAATATTTTAGGCAGCGAGATTCCGAACAGGAAATTTTATGACAAAATAAATGCAGTTGTCTGCACTTTTGATTGTCTACTCCTAAACTTATATGCACTGCACCATTAAACTTGCCAAGCTACTCTCCACTTACACTCTCCACTCGTTACATAAGTAAGTGTCCAGATTTGCCATTGACCAGATGGACGTAATAATTTCGTCTTAGAAATTGTTGTATCTCAATTCTGACATTGTCTTATGCATTTACAATATAAAGTATACATATTTGCTACCGAAATCATCTAGTCTACGTCCATTCAGAAACTCGATCAAATCAAACAATCCCAATTCGAGTTAGCACACAAATTTTAACGCAAAACTGAAATACCGATAAGAATCCGTAACTATATCGCCGACCATCAACTTTGTAACCTATCTCTACCGGATAGAACTTAGTGTGCAAACTAAACATAAGTCACCTATTAAAGGGCTGAAACAATTTGAATCTGAACCGAGTCAAATTTACCGCTGATTCAATTTAGGCTTCTTTCGGTTTGAGTAAACGTTACGATAGGAGTTCCTAGAAGACCGACGGTCCCACGATATGTTCGACCTCAAACGACGCTAAGAAAGAGCCACTTATCATCAGCAGAACCAGCTGAAAAAAAACGAATCAGGACGTTGATCCTATGGAAAGAAAATGCCTTGCTTGCCTTAGTCAACATATTATTAATATGGTTAAATCGTCAATGGACTTGATCTTAAACCCGAAACAAGACAACCCCACTTGAAAGTTCCGAAAACATGGCTTACTGAAATTCCTGATGTAGTTTGGAGACCCGGTAGCCTTTTTACTGAGTAGCTTAGTAAGTCCATATCTCCACATCACAAAAGACCGTACTGAGCAATGTCATATCGTGTACCAGCGCGAGTGAGGCCGCTAGAGTCGTAGTAGAGATTGCGTATTGCATCCTTTTAGAGCCGGTTGCGCCGCTCCGGAAATAAAATTCTAATTGCTGTCTCTGACGATGTAAGAAGTCCAATCTTTGAACATTGGATTTCTGTACACATGGACGGGAACAAAAAAGTGACGGTTACAATTCCTTGCAACTATAGGACTAAATTTGCACAAAATATATTTTTATTATTTTGTATTATTTTAATTTTAAATTTGTGCTTTGTTTATTATTTTTTTCTACACACTCTGGCTTTTTGGCCGCAATAAAACGATTTTATTATTTTATTTATTTTCAATCTCTTAAATCAATATAAAAACCGAAGCGAGAGCGGGATAATTAAGCTGCTATAGCGGTGTCTCTGTTTTAATATCGATAATGGTAAAGCTACTATAAGGAATGAAGCTGTGTTGTTGTCGACTTGAGTTGGTCCACATTTGCGAGTAGTTCCATAATTGCAAGCGTCTACTGATTACAGGTGACCCCATCAAGTGTAACTTGTTAGTCATTCCAGTGACATTAAAAAGGTGTGTTATTGGCCGTGAAGTGACTATATTAAGTTACAAAACTAAGCACCATTGTCCCATGTACGGCAGCAGTGAACTCAGTCGTTGGACACTACACGCTGTTAAGTTTAATTATTGCCGCGCTGTTTTGTGACGCCAAAAAAGTTTTAGCAGCCCTGATAATGGCAGCGGCGAGGCGCAGCGGCGTGGGCGCGCTGACCCGCGCGACGACGCCGCGCCGCGATCCGCGTTGTCGCGCAAAAATAAAGGAAAAGACGCTGATCGATCGCTTCTATGTATATCCGTTCGATGCGATGACGCAACCGCCCCGAGGGAAATATTTCGACACAGTACGTCGCGTTCGTAAACACAAACATATCTATACTTTTCACAAACGCTGTTCGCATGCATCACCGAACCGGAGCCAGCGCTCTGTAATGTGTAACGAGCTACTGTAATTAGATTCGTAAACATCAGTTTCGTTCAGTCCACAACTTGATCTATCTACCCAGCGGCGTAATTGTATACGTCAACATCTCTCAAGCTTCCAGTTTTACATAGTAAATAAATTCATTGCTTGGGTCGACCCAAGTCACCCAATGAATGACATAACGATAAACCAGAAGTCATTCCCACGTCTTTCGCGACCAGTTAACATGGCAATTTAATATAGATTTTAAATACAAGACTAGCGACGTAGCAACTACGTGAGGTCGATATGGACTCGTGAAACGCACATGTGTAGCTGTGCGGATAGACGGTGCGCCTTTCATCCACGCCTAATCTCATACTCCAACTGCAAAGTCGAATGTCGCGAGCTGTATTTAAGTTACACTGTGCTCAAACAATTCAAAAATGATTCCCGATCCCGAATACATAGTGTAAATTGTGACTTTGGGTACTGAGGCTCAATTTCACTAAACCAAATCTGCATTACTGCGCTCATCATGATCAGTAGTTGCACAGTTTTACAATGTAGTAGGTAGGTTACCTTTGATTTGTGTATTAAAAGATCACTATCTGGGAACGTACCCGAACCTTTGAAGGCCAGTCAAAAGGCGTAGGTGGAACGTTTCGATTTTTAAATTTCGAATCAAAGAGCCCTCTGGCACTCTGGAGTTTATTTCGTTAAGATTGTCGGGGCGCGCGTGACGTCATCACCGTGAGCCGCTACTGGCAACGACAGAATGTGTCCACGCCGCAATGCTGCCAATGCGCTGTGCCTGCCTACACTTCGAAATTCGAATGGCAGACAGACAAAGCTGACGTGTTTAGTCACGATGAACGCAACGGTCGCCGCGGTTTTAACGTACCTAACGTAGGTAGGTATGTACCTATCTACCTACCTAGCGCGAGTCGCGGCGCGGAATACATAGCCGGTGTCAATGACATGACGCCTTATCCGGCACCTCTCGAACGCACTGCCGAAGCCATTGTTAAATGAACCGCGAAACTATCGGAGCGCTGACTTAATATAGATAAAACCAGCCGTGGTCGCAGGCGGACTCCGCCTGCGGCGGCGGCTGGTGCAACCTAGCCGAAACGTCAGGCAATAAAATAGGTATGTAAATACCTCGTGTTTATCGTGTTAATTCCCGTTTATATGTTTATATTGATAATGCAACACGAAAGTTTGAAAGTTAATGTTAATATTAATTTTTATTGTCCGCGTAGCTGACGATATTAGCGACGAGTTTTTACAATGTGATATGGAGAAGTGACATTCTAAAGCTGACGCCAAGGTTCGAGTGGGTGCGTCTGCGCGAGATAACGACACGGATTGATAAGCTGAAATTGAAGAATTGAAAGAATGCCTGACGTTTCGGCTAGGTTGCACCAGCCGCCGCCGCAGGCGGAGTCCGCCTGCGACCACGGCTGGTGCAACCTAGCCGAAACGTCAGGCAATAAAATAGGTATGTAAATACCTCGTGTTTATCGTGTTAATTCCCGTTTATATGTTTATATTGATAATATTAACATTATTAAATTAAGAAAATCTGTGCTTTTTCTAAACTGGATTATGCGGCCGAAGGTGGAATTTTGTAACCTATGTTTTAATTTTTTCGCAGTGCAGTATCAGACCAAATAAAAAAGTAGTACAGTAAGTAATAGCTTTTTAATAATGAACTCAAAAAACGATACTTTATGAACAAATTGTTTGCCAATCTCATGTTCATTTATGCAATACTGAATTAACTCTCAAATAGTTCCCAAACTCACACAGAACAGAGGGTTAATTCCGATTTGTTTGCCGGCAAACAAGTATCGATCTCAAATTGGCCGGGATGTTGGCCATTAGCGAAACTGTGTGTACATACACAGCGCTCATCTCGAGGACCGCATCTGAATAAGTATTCGAGAGCCGTGTCCGGCACATGGCAATTAGCGAAATGGCCAGCGGAAAGGCGAACGTACCGCGTAGGACGCGCCGGGACACTTCGACCTATTAATAGTACAGCAATCAATATTCGGCGTGCGGCGCGTCCAACCCTCGCCCGCATCGCGCTTCCAGGAAGCCCCGCTCTCCGCTGGGGACACTTGGGCCCCCGGCGGCGCCGCGCCTCCATAAATCTCCGGCGCGGCACGCTGCCGCCTTTGTTTTTTTTACCGGCGGATCGGTAATAAGATCGCGAGCGTCAATGTCAGGTACGGATGGGCCGAGCGCGGCGAATGCACGCGTCCCGCGCCCGCGCGCCGCGCAGATGTGGCTTTTGAAACGTGTTCGGCGCTCACGGGTGAGTCAGGCGGCCGGAAATAATTAGTCGCGAAGATAATCGCTCGAACTCGCCGCTCGTTAGCCGTCGCCGACGGTGCTTTCGCAAGCACCGCGATCGCCGACGAGAAACGGCGCGACCGTTCGATCCGCGCCACCTAAACATTCCACTATACATATTCAGAGCCCACTTATAATGCTAATCGGACAATTTCACCGGCTTCTCGTCATTGTGCAGTCTGACATGCATCGCCCACGCTTTGGTCTGTTATCGGAACAACGGTATCTCTACCGTTGAGCGAGTAAGCTAAGACGAGTGAATAGGCTGGACAATTTCCTATTCATTTTCAATTCAAACATGAGAAGGGTATTTCACAAAAATTCCGATTTCGATCATTGTTAATGTACTGTTTAGAAATATATCACAGTGTCTAAGCAAATATCTACAACAACTGTCGAACCGTGCCCTGCCAACGCAACGCGTACTTAAGACACTAAACCAGCCATAATTACCCTGAATAATTACCGCGCAAACGAGCGCCGCACACCGCAGAAGGCAAACCTGTCGGGCGCGACTGATAAGAGATCACGGACGGCTGGTCGCACGAGTGCCTCCAATGGCCCGATAATGCGCCGATAGCGAGCGCATACATAGATTAAAATACACAACACAACGTCAAAGAAAATTGCATGACAAAACGCTACGTTTTACAATTGGTGAGCTCTCACGCGAAACGCTCCGACAAATATTTTTTTGTGCGAGCCAGTCGGCGAGTCAACCCTTCGCGCGGCGCGGCATCGGCGGTTCCCATGAACCGCCGCGCCGCAGTCCGAGTTAACCGTTTTTAGTTTAGTTGTTCTGTTCGTCCGCGCGCGGCAAAAAAGTGGGCCGCCATCCGCGCCACCCTTTGATAGAGCACGTCCGCATCGCATGCCTCTCAGCAGTACGGATAAGTCGCGCTCGTCTATTTGTGCTCATGACTGAATCGTAACGAGCGAGTTTTTACGCCGCGTGGCCGAGGCGGCCACGATTCTCGGAAGCCGCCTGTGGGCTGATAACGCGCCACGACGGCCGTTTGCATTTTCGGGACGCTTATCTCCACGGCCGTAATCTGCCGGCCGCATAGCTCTGGCTGTTATGTCAAATAGCTCAATATCGTTATTCAGGATCCACTATACCTATCCAACATCCGCAATGCTACAACGCAAATTTTGGTGCTAGTGTAATGATGACGTACCCGCTAACAATCTGACTCACTCGCTGTCAAAATATATCGAAATTCATATTTAAAGATTTTCTTTAGCAGAGCCTATGTTAATTTAAATGTCACCCAGATCAAGGAACGGAAAAAGTGGAAATAGCATACGGGCGTTCAGCGCGGTCCACAGCTAATACAGCCCCCGTAGCACGACCATCAAAACACGATATGATAAAGCGATTTATCGCGGTGAACTGTCAAAAAACTATGACAACCCATTGTATTTTGATAGTTTACCGCGATAAACCGCTTTATCATATCGTGTTTTAGTGGAAGTGCTAGGGGGCAAATATGCGTAGTTTCTGTTTAAATGTATGACAGTGTATGCTCTTTGTTTTCTCATGTTTCTTTTAAGCTAGTTTTAAAAAAAAAACACGAAAACATACTAGAAATCAAACAAGTTTACCAGAGGAAGGGTATCACCAGAAGGAGAACCTATACCATATCTGTACGAGGGTACCTCCATCTTATCCATCCAACGGTGCTTGTATCGCTATCCTCCGACTTTAAGGGTTAAATTGCCGGATACTGTGACTTGACATCATATGTCACAAGTTGGTAATGTATACTACAGTTCGTGTGAGGGCTGCATACCATATCGACAGGCTGCATGTTTGCCAGCTTTGTTCTAGAAAAAATTGTTACTAGCGGAAAAATGTGCAACTTTTTTGTATGAAAACCTGTGTCGCACTGCATATTATGATTACTATTCCCATAATAATGTTACGCCGATGGTATAAGAAACTTCCGGCGTGGTTTTCTCGGCTTTAGAAGCGTTTTCAGCAGCCTAAAGTGTTCAGTAAAGTACCTAAATTAGTGCTGAATTAAATCCTATCTCCAAATCGTCGGTGTTTCGCTACTTTCTATAAAACACCCACCCCACAAACGTACTAACAGTAATATACACTGCGGCACCGCACCGACAGGATCCAACTTCCTGTTGTGAACTATAACACCGACCACGGCCGTGTACCTGTGCCGCTTACACCATACCACCACTGAGCAGGACGTCAGACAATACACAAAAAGCTTCAGAAAACATGAAACACGTTTGGACGTGCCTATAAATTTAAAGGTTTCCCCTCGGTTTCCTGGGAAATATTACATGAATTATTATATGTATACATTCAAAATTAAATTCAAAAATATTTATTCAACATAGGCTTTTACAGACACTTATTGACGTCAAAACAGAGCAAAACATTCTAATTTAAAGAAAACATATTAACCTTGTATGTGCATACAAGTATTGTCTGCAAATACAAGTAGGAATGAAAAAAAAATAGACTCTACACCTGTTCGGAAATTGGGAGAGCCTTCTCGAGAAGAACAGGCAAGAAACACGGAAGGTCTCATATTTTTTTATCTCCTCTTTTAAATCGTCATTTACAATTTTAGTTTTGTTACATAGTCATTATAATTATTGCAATATAAAATACAATCGGTATCCTTACATACACTTAAAATGTAAATAAAAATGTTATAAACATATAAACTAAGCATTTACAATAAATTATGTTGTTACCAAACATGTCGTTTTATTATGATAGCTTAGTCTAGCTAGTTCCATATCATGTGGTCACTTAAATAATCACTCACTTTGTAATAACCTTTGCTCATGAGAGTCTTTTTGACATGAATTTTAAATTTATGAATTGATAAGCTGGTAACACTTTGTGGAAGCTTATTATAAAAATCTACACATCACTTCCCCAGAAACGAGCCACTAGTTTTATAAAGCTTGTAAGTTGGAACGGCAAGCTTATTTTTATTTCTTGTAGAGCAATATAGTGACATATAGTACTATTATTATTAGTTAGAAACAATCATTTGTAAAACTTGACGAAACATTTTGCACGTTGACGACTTCAACAGAGTATGTAGAATCATTGAACTTTAAGAACTTGTGTCACCATATTCTAGCAAATAAAGATTCTTTTCTTTCTTAGGTATATCTTGATCTACTGTGTACACTTTGCCTGATGGAGATCTCTAAAAGATAAACTTGCCCTTGCCCTCACAAATTAAATCTGAGGAACTGACTATCTTATGTATGTATGTACAACTTTATTGCAAAAAAAATAGTTACAAGAATTTCTTAAAAACTAGTCCTTATAACAAAAGGCGGCGTTATTGCCAAAGTGGCAATCTCTTCCAGGCAACCTAACCGTAGAAGAAAGTTTAATACGAAACATAAACAACGGGACCGTAAAATTCTAACATAATAATAGAATACATATACTACATGTTATTAATAAGTAAATAAGCCTACAAAATACATAAAATACATATACTACATACCTATAGTACTAACAAAAGGAAAGAAAACTTAAAATTCTAGCTGCAGAAAATGTGTTTTTATTGCTCGCTTAATAGAATCATGGGATGGTGCACGTCTTATGGTCTCAGGTAAGGAATTCCAAAGTCTAATGGCTTTAACGGTGAAGGACTTGTCATAAAACATAGAGGAGTGAGGTGGGAGTACTAGTGTCATGTCGTTTGAGGAGCGAAGGGGTCTGGTTATTGTTGAGGAGTAGAGAAGGAAACGGGATTTGAGATAGTGAGGAGCATACGGACTGGTAAGTATATAATGGAGAAGAGAAAGGATATGACAATCTCTCCGACGGCTTATAGGGAGCCACTGAAGTTTGGAGCGATAGTGTGATATATATGATCAAATTTGCGTAGCCCAAAGATAAACCGAATACAAAAGTTCTGCAAACGCTCCAGTTTATTCAACTGGGTAACAATTAGATCGGGATAACACGTATCAGAGTAGTCCAAATTGGAAGAAGTAGGGACTGGGCCAGCAAGATTTTCGATTATCTTACCTCTTATTATCGGAACACAAGAATGTTATTACGGCGACAAACTTAGGTAGAATGGTGATAGCTAGCCATATTGGCTCAGAAGCCCCACCACCAACAAAACCAAGCAGGAAATCTTCTGGCCCCGTTGTGAATTGAATCCCGGACCTCCGGATCAACACCGAGTGGCCTCAGCCACTAGACCTCGAAGGCTATAATCATTGCTAATTTCATACAATAAGTAGAGAATATGCATCTACTTATACAAATAAATAAAATTGAAATGTCAGTTTGTAATGTCAAAATAACAAGTTTTAAGTAAATGGGTATGAAATTATATCGGGTACCAATAACAAAAACCCAATTTAAAAAAAATTGTCTGTGTGTCTGTTTGTTCCCGCTAATCTCCGGAACGGCTGGACTGATTTTGATGGGACTTTCACTAATAGATAGCTAATTATATAAAGTATAACATAGGCTACTTTTTATCAAAATCGGTCCAGCCGTTACTATTCCACGCGGACGAAGTCGCGGGCACAGCTAGTATACAATATTACTTTTGAAACAGGAGCCAATTTGTGTGTGCTTGTTCAGACAAGCAAACTAAACAACTCTTACTATGGAACCAATCTCGAAATCGCGAAAAATAAATAATCAGCTGTTCCATACAAATGTTCAACATTCACTGAACCTAAATGTATGGAACAGCAGTTCAAATTCTTCAGTTAGCTTGTCTGAACACGGACACGAAATTTGGTTCCTGCTTCAAAAGTGACCCTGTATCATCATAACAGCTCATATACGTCCCCGCCGAGGGGCTCGAGCCTACCTTAAGTTAGGGTGCTTAGGCCTTAGTCAACCACGCTGGCCCAGTGCGGATTGGTCGACTTCACATACACCACAACTTTGAATTTCTTCGTAGATGCATGCAGGTTGCCTCACGATCTTTTCCTTCACCGTAGGAGCGTCAGACAAATGTAGGTACATACATATGAAATTCGTAAAACGAAAAACACTTTGGTACATGGCGGTCTCGAACCCCGGACCTCCCGATCGGAAGGCAAATAACGAGTCCAGTATACTTATGTCAAAAGGACAAGCAACGCGATTAGCATGAGTCGTCGACCCGCGAGCGCCTCATTCGCGGCTGCAGCATTAGTGCGGCTACTCTCTAAGCTAATGGTGTATTTAAAATCGAATCGAAGTTCGATGCGTAGGGGGCCTACACAAAGTAACAATTATATACAGAAACAAGAACGAAGTTAGACACGAACAAAGCATGTGGGATTGACACATGCCATCGCTAAATCACGTGACAAATCGATCAAAGTTATCGTTCAAGTAAATTGGTGGACAATGTACTGATTCGCAACGAATCCATAAAGAAGCGAATTGTTTTTTCGTTACTTTCATATATAAGAACCAATCAGAAAAACTCTTTTTTTAACATGAAATGAAAATATAAATTTTGTACATACCATTTATCACAGTACTACTCGTAATAACATATGGTGGTGGCCGTTATTTTGTTTTCAGTAGATAACCAATATTTTGTTTTCCTAAAGAAAGAACAATTCGACACAGCGAACGCTACAATCCTGTTACGTTGACTAGGAATAAGTTTCCGTTATCTTAGAAACAATTACGATTTTAGATATCGTTTCGCTACGAAATAATTGCCATTTTTCTAGGCCCAAAAAACGCGCGCTCTTGACGACGACGTAGGGACAGCGCGTATAAATGTGTTTCGCGTACGATTGCCGTACTCGAAACGTTGATAGCGGTCTTAGATAGTAACCCTTCATATGTTGATATGGTACTCGTACAATCAACACCATATCAAGCTTCACATTTGCACTAAGATAGCCGCCGCTGTCACGAATGACATAAGGACGGTCTCGATGTCAATGTGTAAAGTCTGGCGTGTTGACGTGCGTACAAAAACATTGGCACACTCTCCTCGTGTCGAGTTCATTTCTTTTCCTAGAATGTTGCAATTCTTGCAATATTTATCGGCGCCCGGGCATTACCATCGCGGTTTCTTTGTTTGCAATTCCTCTGACGACGTTTTGCTTATCCGACAGATATTGGCAAATATTATACGCAATTAAGATGACTCAACTACATTTAATTGAGAACGATAAGTATTAGTACTATTAGTTAATAGTTAGTTACACCTCATTAATACAGACTTTGTACAGAGGCAGACCCGCGCTAGAGTCTCCAGCGCGGATACCTCTATCCAACCTACATTTGCCGCATGTCTGCTTGCATTGCTGTCCAGTTTGTTTTGTAGGGTAAGAACCTGATATATACTAGTATTCTAATTATAACAAACTTATTCATAAAAATATTTGTCATATTTAAGTCAAGCAGTGTCACTGTCACTTTAAATATCATAACAAAAAGAAGGAAATCGAAAGTGACAGCAACATTGTTTAAGTTGAAAAATTGTTAAATTTTTTTTATGAATACGGTCGTTAAGTTTTCTATTTCATTATGCTTAAACTTAAAGCATTGCTTATTAAGATACAATTTATAAGCTACCTACGAATCCGTAAAAATTAAACAAAACTGTAAACTTATTCGAGTTTATATTAAAAAAAAGCGCCACCGAAGCTTTCAATTTGAATAGTTAATATTGAAATGGCATGCTAAAAAACTATGAAAAAGAGCAAATGTGCCTATATTAGGCCAAAGACAATTAAGGCAGTACAATTTTTGCCGTGGAGGCCTGCGTGCACGGTTGGCCCCGTGCACGCCGCCGTAACTCCCACCGTCTGGGACTTGCCCTGGTGTTCTCGGGCAATCCCCCTTGACGATAGCCCGACCAGTTGGTCGGGCTTGTGCGGGTGCGTGGGTAGTGGAGTCGCAGTGTGGACCTTACCTAGCTCGCCCTTAGGGGCAGGGAGAACACCAGGGGGTTTTAGTGGGTAGGCCTGGCACTCTCTGCCGGGTTAGTCCCACACACGCTCGCCGTCTAGCCAACGGCGGGTACGGTACGGTCACGCATTTCTCCCCGAAAAAAAGGCAGTACAATTATTGGGTACTGTGACATCTTATGTCCCAAGTTGGCAGCGGGATTGTCAATTTGCAAATCTTACAGAAACAACACCTACTGACTGTAGCCACTTACTTACCATCAGTTAATCTAGCCACTTACCATCAAGTGAGCACTTAATTTAGTTGCGAAAACTTTTAAGTGAATCTAAAACCGGCTCACCGAAGTAACTTCCAAGAATTACAACTGATAGTTTCAGAAAAAACATGAAACACATTGGATGTGCCTGCTAAAATTAAAGTGGTTTCCGAGATTTTCGTGGGATCCCATCACAAGATCCTGATTGTTGTGACAATCGGGAAGTATACCGACTCCAACAAAAAAAGAATTTTCCAAATCAGTTTATAAATGGCAGAGTTATGAGGTGACAATCATAAATAAGGATTTCCTTGATTTTCCTGGAATCATGTCACCAGATCCAGACTTTCGTGGTAATGGGACCAATCGGGATGTATACGTTCTCAAACAAAAGAAGAATTTTCCAAATCGGTTAATAAATGACAGATTTATAAGGTAACAAAAACAAACACAAAAAAACGCTTGAAGTTTACGCGCGACGCTAGCATGAAAAGCTACTAAAAAGAATATAATGTCAACAATTTTCGAAATGCTGCAAGTCTGTGTTAATGTAGAGTGTACCTAAAATATGGTGCATACCATGTAAATACCCACAATATCAGATTCTACTGAAAGCCATTCTTAGTGCTTACCACAGAACACAGAAAGAGTTTCTGTGTTCTGTGGTGCTTACCAATATAGAGCATCTCGAATGCAGTATGTCCCGATAATAATTATATGCGTCACACCTTGCGCTACGTGTTTTATCAGTCCAGTTTTTGCTGCGACGATCAAACCGGATTCCGTTGGCCATTCATGAATATTGCGTCTACAATGTTAATAAGCGATGCAATTAAGAGGTTCAATTAAGCAAGTTCCTCTTATTATTGACCCTTGAAAATCGTTGGGTATTATTTATCGCTTCTAATATTGCTTACAGGTAGCTCCATGATTGCCTGACGTTATGCCTGACTGGCCTAGCTATTTTTAGCGTTATCTTTCGCGTGATTTGATGTTGAAGGATGGTAAAACCTTCTAATACTATATCCAACTATGTCTGCAACTCAATAGGCTCTCCCGATCTCAGAACAGGTGTAGAGTCAATTTTTTTTTTTCATTATGTTGTTAATTGTATTTGCATGTATCTTAATTATGATTCAGGTGCATGTACGTACATAGAAGGATTAAGTAATTTATTGCTAAATATTCTAGAAGTTTTTATTTCTTGTTTTATTAGTTTTTTGTTTGACATCAATAAGTCAATATGAATTAAGATTTTTGAGTTTCAATAACGCTCTCACGCTCATGTTCTTTCATTTATATTTATCATTCTATTTTGGAAAGTTATCCCGCAAAGGTGTAAAATTTTGCATAAATGTTTGTTCTTTTTTAAAGAATATCTATCATACCTTTCATTAATATGATTGGATAATTATTTTTGGAAGTGAAAACGTAGCATACTCGTCTGTTTGAATTTTACCAAAAACGAAACAAATTACAAAAGAAACAGTGTACTTTCTAGAATGGTAATTTTCCATAAGGCTTACAAAAGGTTATCATTCTATTTTAGAAAGTCATCCCGCAAAGGTGTAAAAGTTTGCATAAATGTTTGTTATTTTTTAAAGAATATCTATCATAATATTTTACATTAAGATGATTGGATAATTATTTTTGGAAGTGAAAACGTAGCATACTCGTCTGTTTGAATTTTACCAAAAACGAAACAAATTACAATAGAAACAGTGTACTTTCTACAATTGTAATTTTCCATAAGGCTTACAAAAGGTATTTTGCGTTTGTGGGCCAGCGGAAAAGTTGGAGAAATATTTGTTATGGAACAGTTACGTCAGGCACTGAGGAAAACATGGGGGGATGTTTTGGATTTGTTGCTACTTGTTGCTCCATCGCGTGGATGTTTGTTGCGAAGCTCGGCCAGTTCATTGTTCATTAAGTTTATTAGTAATTTACGCCACTGGATATTTAGGGTTCCTCACATTATAGGGAAAACTTTGTTGTTCGTCTGTCCGCGTGTACCCCTTTTCTCCGGCACTTATAGAGATATCAAACTGAAATTAATATTAAACTAGCTTTTGCCCGCGACTTCGTCCGCTTGGAATTAGTAATTTGGATAGCTTATTTTTTATCCAATCCGCTTATGTCCTTCCCCATAACTCAAACTATCTCGATACCAAATATTATCTACATCGGTTTAACGGTTATTGATTCCCCATACAAACTTCCACCCCTCTTTTCGCCCCCTTAAAGATGATTTCTACAATAAAAACTATCCTGTGTCCTTTCCCGGGACTCAAACTATCTCTTTACCAAATTCCATCTAAATCGGTTTAGCGGTTTAAGCGTCAAGAGGTAACAGACAGACACTTTCGCATTTGGATAAATTTCAACAGGTCCATTAAAATGTTCATTTCTGTGGATTTCTTTTATCTTAAAGTTTAAAAAAAATTTGCATTTTTTTAAAGTTTAAGATACTGTATGTATACTTGATTAATATCTAGCATAACTTAAAAAACAAACGAGATATACAAGATTTAAAATTTCGTACCACGGCGATGAAACATGCATGCACGGCAATGAAACAAGCATCCACGGCAATGAAACAAGCATCCACGGCATTATTAAAATCAGACTGTAGTATGTGTGTGTGCGTGTGTGCTTGCGTGCATGTATGTGGATGCGCGTGTGTACGTGTATGTGTGTGTGTATGCAAGGTATCAATTTGTAAGGTTAACATGTAATTTCTTTTGTAGTTGAATATACAGTAAAAACTCATAAATTCTATCCTTAAGTCTTTTATCTTATTGCAGAGGGTTAACTTCACGTGTCCTGAACTGTCAATATTCGGCACTACCTGTAATACAGGTAGATGTTTTTTTTTGCCTAATCTTACCATGGCAATCAAAACATAGGTCACGGAAATGAAACACCTGGCCACGGCTATGAAACTAAATTGTGTTCCAAGGCATGGCAATGAATTTTTTTCATTGCCGTGTCTTTTTTTCATTGCCATAGCAAATTTTGGCCACGGCAATGAAAGCGTGGGGATGAAAATCAAGGCAAAAATATAAAATAAAAAATCTATTAATTATTCGAAGTAATAAACACTTCACAAATAAACATAAGAGAAATGGTCTTCTATTGAATGCTCAATCAAGAGGAGAAACCTATTCAAATAGAAGTTATACCTATTCACGGCGATGAAAGAAAAAATGACGAGTAACATAAAAATGGAATACTTACATTTATGCGAAAACGCATGCACGAGTGTATGTCCTTCCATGTCGAGCACTTAGGCAACACTAATATGCAAGGTTTAGCACGAAAAGGGGGGGCCGCAAGTCGTTAGATAAAACAATATTCTTAAACATGTTTAGGACACGGCGATGATAGGTAGTTCTGGGACAAATGATTTTTTATTAACCATTCGTTGTATTGTTTAAATATTTGAATAAACGTATTCCGTAACAATACTTTAACTATTCACGTATCAAACAAAACTAAGTTCCAATATAAATAATCAATAGATTTTTATCAATGAGGTATAATATACATCAAGGTGACGTGTGGACAAACACGGCAATGAAAGATTTCGACGTTTAATTAATTTTTGTGAAGTACCTATTATTCCTATTATTAAAATATTTAGTGCTACACATAGATAAATATTTCACTTTACTAGAAAAAAATGTTAAAACATTATAACTATGTTTTTAGTACCGATTTCATCGATGCCACGCAATTTTTGGTCCCGGTAAATTCATCCATATATAATATTAGTTTGGAAGTAAGGATACTCAGGTCTACGATCTCTTTCAGCTTTTCAAAGTCAACACGATTAAGAAACATGACCGTTTATGTCACATATTTTCGCATATTTTGCGATTTCACAAGGAAATCAAAACCTATAAGGTTCTTCCCGCTGACCTAGAATCATGAATCTAGCTCTACACTCTCGGCGCGAACACGAGAGTGTGCTCACGTCACCTCACCGAGTCTCGCCTCGCCTCGCGTGCTCTCGCGCTAGAGTCGGATTTTTGGGCGCAAGTCAAAGGTCTCGAGGTGCGAGGCGAGATGCAGCGTCCACATTCTTGTCAGTCAGTTCAGTATGCCACAAGACTTTGCAGCGGGATAAGACGTTGCCAAATTTTATGCCGGAGTAATGACGAACGAGTGGACCCAGGAAAATTTGACAAACTTTGTGGAGATATATCAAGCGGAACCAGTTTTATGGGATCCAAAAAACTGAGCAAACGCGAGAGTACCCCTCGCGTCACCTCGCCTCGCACAACCTCGTCGTATTTCGCCTCGCGCAACCTCTTCGAACTTCGCCTCACCTGAGAGTAAAGAGCTAGCATGAAATTTGTCAAAAATAATGCGACATGGTCGACGTCGTATCTTGTGATCGCGTTGAATTACAATTGTAAGCTTGCTTCACTCATAGCTGAAATATTGACCACAGACCCGAGAATTTGATATAAATTTAATTCTTATATATCTACCCGTTCTAAGAAAAATTGACAGAGACGGACAACGAAATGATCCTATAATAAGAGCGTTCCGTGTTTCCTTTTCGAGGTGCGGATCCCTAAAAGAAGATTTATAACATTCAAAACTTTGTCTACTTTGTTTAGTTTGAGATACTTCCATCGAAGAATACTATGCTTTACAAATGCTTTTCACTGCTTTAAGTGCCTAATTTGAACCATCAAGAAGACCAAGGAACTACGCTAACGACATATATAATCGAACGAGGCTTTAAACCAAATCGCCAAAGCGCCATTTATACCGCGCTTACGCAAGCACCCGATATAACATCTGTCCGATCCGAAGCGGCGGCGCAGGCATTGTGTGGCGATCGAAATAGTTCAGACAAAGAGGCGGGTAGGTGTGGTGCGGCGGACACCTTAGAGAGAGAGTTCGAGAGAAAGTCGATACTGTTGTATCATAAAGTGCAGTGGGACCGCGCGAGTCGCGACTTTTTACGTAAGCCGGCTGATGAGAGCGGCGGGTGGCGGCGGCGGCGACCCAGGCGGCTAAATTACCGCACGCTCCGCAGGGCTGGCAACGGAGGCGCCGGCTTTTAGAAATTCTCGCGGCGAGGTCTTTATACTACAAACTCTGCTCGGTTACCGCACTTACGGTGACACCGTGCTGCGGGCACAGACACCGTGGAACCGACACATAAACAAACATAATATGTATATAGCTACCCACTGAAAATACTCGTATCGTACATTTTTTTATTAATATCCCGCGTTTTACAAACTTTGATTGTTATCTCTGCAGCCAAGAGCATAAATAACAACTTTCAAATAAATACAAGAAAATTTCATTTTAAATTTGTAATTTAACTTTATTCTTAACCAATTTTCATAATATAATTATGTAGAAATGTCTAAGTTGGATGTTCCGTATCAATACAGTTAAAATTTCTTTCGAGTTGTGTAAATTCTCAGTGACCTAGTGGTCATGGCGTCAACAGGTTCGAATCTAGCCTAGGTGATTTTTTCTTAGCGTGATCGCTCAAACAGTATTTAATTAAACCGCTATGTTATGTACGCAACATAGCGCTACACGCTTATATACACGCTGTAATAGCGGTATCTCTGTTTAAATGAATCCCTTACTCTATGCGATCACGATAAGCCCATAGGTAGCAAATGGAGGAGCTTGACATGTCGTGTGTTCTGATTGGCTAAACTGTTATTATTGCTCGAGAAAAAACTCGAATTTGAAGATCGTTAAGAATTGTTCGAGAATCAGCTCCCCGAGGTCTTCTTATTCAGAGCGTCACATAATCACGTCATCGAATATTAATTTGAATCTCAATCTATGCGCTCCGACGCAACGGTGCAGTATCATTTCCACTGTAACCATAACATATTGATAGAGTAATGGCTAATTTTACCAACCTTACCTTAGCTTAGGTAACTCCTAAGGCGTAGGTGGTGCTATCACTTTTTGTCTTTGATGAAAAGAATGTGACAGCATGCCACCTAAGAACGTCCTAAGCTAAAAAAAATTAGCCATAAGATTGGCTCGGGGGGCTGTTTGTCGTAAAATTCTTATATAGTAAAATAGTTTCGGTTCAGGGCTGGTTTATTATTAGAATTGATTGACACGTGACATTATGTTGCTGATGATTGCCAAAACCTAAAAAAAGTGAAGTACATTGCACTCGAGCGACTTTGAAGTTTACCCCACCGCCCTTATTTACTGGCTCCGAGTTAATGAGATTATTCTTCGTCCTTTATCGCCACAGCGCTCACGGACAGTACCCCGGTCTATACATATAAACAGCTAAAATTGCCCCGCTGGCAACCCTGCGCGCACGGCATGAGCCCACATTTACATTTGCGCGCTTTACGCGGCCGTCAACGGACAGCCGCCGCCTCCGCGCCGCCATTAACGCGACACAGATACGTGCCTGCTATAAGACAGCTAGCTATAAGGCGGATGGCGCGGTATAGGCCGGCTTCCCATGGTCCGTCATCCCGCCGGCCGGATCATCACGGACAGCAACACACTGCTATAAGGCAACGCGACTCTACCACAGTCGATTATGACAAGTTCAGTGCCGTAGTCATTTATGCACTCAATTAAGCTACTGATTATAACGTGCCGATTCATGAAGGATGCTTGGGTGAATTAAACGCCACCATTGGACCATTTCGTCAGACTATGTGAGCAAAGAAACAGAGACCATCAATGTTAGTTATTTTATCTTAAAATCCGCGGCCGTAGCCGAAAATAAGTAAACTTTAATTAGTCGCGTGGGGTCCATGGGATCCCGATCAACTTGGGTTTTATCATAATTCTTTGAAAGACTTATGCGACTGTGTGCTCATGTCACTTCCTCGAGCACTCCTCCCACCTCAGTGTTTCGCTCGCCGTGGCGGCATCCGCATGCGACAAATAGTGTAGTATTATTTTTCATCAAGTCCTTCCTGCGATTCCCTATACTTCAATATCAAGAGCCTATTCTAATGATTCCAAGCGCTAAATGGATATGTGTGTGTGTGGGTTCTAAATTAAGATAAAGTAGAAATAAATGCAGTACTTACCTACCTATAAGTAATTTTTTATGTGTAACGAATACCAATCTGAAGTATATGATTTCTGTGCTTAGTAACTCTATACAAACTAATATTATAAGCTGAAGAGTTTGTTTGATTGTTTGTTTGTTTGGTTGAACGCGCTAATCTTAATAACTACTGGTCCTAATTGAACAATTATTTTTGTGTTGGATAGTTCATTTATCGAGAAAGGCTTTAGGCTATGTAATATCACGCTACTACGCTACACGACTAATGGGAGAAGAGAATCAATTAAATTTGGTAAAACGGGAAAAATATTGAAGATACGAAACTAAGAACGCGTTGAAGTCTTTTAAGGTGGAACATAGTACGCGGGCACAGCTAGTTACTAATAATTTTGACAACTGCTTTATAAGTTTTTAATGCTTACACGTTTTGTTAAACTAAGATATGTATTGTTCATATATTTTTAAATAAATTACTCATTCACTCTGTATTTATAACTCACAAAATATTTATGGCGTCCCATTGGACCTCAGACTACTAATAGGGTAATTAAATTGACGCGACTAAGTAAAGGTTCAAGGGACTGTTGTGCATCGCAACTGGCTGGTGCGCGTTCGGCCGATATCACGGGCCGTGGGAAGCCAGCTTAAGCCGGGGGGCGCGCCCGAGGAATTGCAGCCATCAATCGTCCGAGCGAACGACGCGCGCTGCTTCTAATGACAACACTAAAACCGCTCGCCCGCATTCGATACGGACGAAATGGAAAAACATGACGCCGCTAAAAGCCGCGCGCACGGGTATTTAATGGCTATGTATGGGTTCTAAGGAACGTCGGCGATTTGCAGATCTTGGTCGGGATCTAAATTATAACTTAAATTAACTTTATTTATTATGACGACATGAGGATCCGAAATGAGGAGATCCGTAGGAGAACTAAAGTAACTGACATTGCTCGAAGGATTGCTTAGCTGAAGTGGCAGTGGGCGGGGCACATAGCGAGAAGAATCGATGGCCGTTGGGGCCGAACGGTTCTTGAGTGGCGACCACGATCCAGACGACGCTCAGTGGGTAGGCCCCTGACCAGGTGGACCGACGACCTGGCAAAGGTCGCGGGAAGCCGCTGAATGCGGGCAGCACAGGACCGATCGTTGTGGAGATCCATGGGGGAGGCCTATGCCCAGCAGTGGGCGTCGTGCGGCTGAGATGATGATGATGATTGTGACGACATTCTTTCTGCACCATATGGCTAATCGTACACCATTCCAAGTATAGAATATTTATAACTTCTATCAATTATGACTATCATCACAGCTCCCCACCAATGAGCTCGAGCCTACACTGAGTTAGGGTGTTTAGGCCTTAGTCAACAACCACGCTGGCCCAGTGCGAATTGGTTAATTTGGTCAGAATTACATTAAAATATAAAAAATAAATGTATATTAATTAATCTCCTTACAATTTTCAATTGACGGATTACTCAAATTACGCAAGCAAATTCAATTAATGCGTTCAACAGGTTTGAGGCAGATGGCAAGGACAAATGCTTAACAATAAGTACATATAATATAATAATTTCGAAGAGAAATGGTGTTAAACACCTCGACATTCATTTTATCGAATGATGATAAGATAACAATATGAGATGGCTGATTGAGATCATCAAAGTACGGTGTGCACAAACCCACTTACCATGATCGCTTATAAGAGTAATGACGATTTAAAGGAGATAAAAAATTTTGACCTTTCGAGTTTCTTGTCTATTCTTCTCTCGAAGGCTCACCCAATTTCCGAACAGGTGTAGAGTTAACTTTTTTTTCATTCCTACTTGTATTTGCAGACATCTTGAGTATGAGGTTGATATGTTTTCTATAAATTAGAATGTTTTGCTTTATTTTGACGTCAATAAGTGCCTTTGTTGAATAAAGATTTTTGAATTGAAAAAGTATTAAAACTGCGTGAGAGTGTGACAGCGATACGTCGCAATAGCAATATCTCTTTTTAATATTATTTTAACCTTAAAATCATGGTAGGGCCCAAGTTAGTACTTATTATATGCAAAGATAATAAATGAAGAAAGTAAAAGTAATTGATGCCAATACTATAGATATCTAACTCCAATACTATAGGTGTTGAGCCACGTCCAATATTTCAAACATTGAAACTACCAGATTTGACCAGTCTAACATTCGCGCAACGTCAGAAGACGTTGTATCATAAATCTTGTTGGATAGTATGATTATTTTCCATTAGAAAAATACTTGATACATAGTTGATATTATTTTTCTGTGACATAGCCTCGTAATATCGTGATCCGACATAAAGTCGAGAAAAGTAAAATAAACTGTAGTAAACAGATTCATTATAATAATAGTTGTCCCTATCCCCGGAACGAAAGGCGAGGGGACAGAGCATAATGAATGGCCGGTTTATTTTTAATTATTAAGGTGAAAATAGCCAGCATTATCTGTCGGCGGCGAGCGGCGGGCGGCGGGCGTCGCGTCACGTACCTGCCGTACCTGCCGGCTCATTACCCTCCTACCTGGGCCGCGGTCCGCGTTTTTTCCCGCGGGCGTCTACGCCATTTTCGGATCAGCGCAAGCGAAGAGATTTAGGGTCCGGCCACATCTAAGCGTATCTTACGCCTCTCATTTTCCGCCGCGCAGCACTATTGTATGTAAAATCCGTACTAATATGTTACTATTACGCTTTCACGCCGCAACAGCTGAACTTCCACTCCCTCAAGCGACTTCAATACTTTCTCCCATTTCACACCAAAATAATGCTTGCGCAAGCTCTCTTACTCCCCATCCTGGATTATGCCGACGTCTGTTATCTGGATTTGACTGAAGAGCAGTTGAATAAACTCGAGCGTCTGCAGAATCTGGCCATACGGTTCGTGTACGGACTTCAAAAATACGATAGAATTTCCCAATACCGATTTGCTTTGAAATGGCTTCCAATACGCGACCGTAGAAATATGCACATCCTTACACTCCTTTACAAAATCCTATATGACCCCTATGCCCCTCCTTACCTGTGTTCCCGCTTCCAAGTTCGTCCTACTCCCACGCGCTCTATGCGTTCCTGTCGTTCCCTTGTGCTTGATCTCCCTAAAACGAATACCAAGTTTGCCTTTCGGTCATTTGGATTTCGTGCCGCCCAACTTTGGAACAGGCTGCCGGATGGCATTCAACGGAGTCCATCAGCTGCCTGCTTCAAAAAACAATTAAGACAACTCTATCTGTCTAAGCTTACCACCTCTGTGTAAGTTAAAAGTCATCATCTTCTTCATCGTTGAATAGGATATTTATGTATATATATATATATATAATATTTATGTATATATTTGAGTATGCCATATATATTTCAGATTATTAAGTATCTATGAGTGTATTATTTTTGTCTCTTTATTGCTTAAGTGCTTCAGTGTTACCCACAATATTCTTCTCTGACGCGTTCACAGGTTGGCTGGAAGAGATCTCTCTAAGAGATAAGTCCACCCTTGCTCACTATTTTTTTGTATTTATTGTTTTGTACTGTTTGTTTTATGCAATAAAGAGTATAGTATAGTAAGCTAATTTTAATGATTTTCGGTGTGATACCTCAGACTGATTTATCCCAAAGATGCTACGCGAGGCTATTGAGATTCAAAAACACCCGAATTTCAATAGAGATAATGGTTCGAGTATTCCAACTACTTGGGATCCTATAATGAAAATAATCAAATCCCAAGCTCGTCCACAGACTGCTAAAACAATAGATACCGTGAGTTCTGTTTGCGTGAAACGGTCCACATAAACTATATGAGATGGCGGTGGTAAAAAAATAAATCTGATGTTACTCTATGACACCCACCAGCTTCAGTGGTCTCGTGACCCCGAATGCTGCAAAGCGTTCGAAACGCCGCGGGCTAAATAATTACAATATTTTAAAGCTCGTAAATATACTTACTCGAGTAAATCCGAAAGTGAATTTTTATTTAAATGTGTAGTACTGGTGCAAATAAAGGACAGTATTATACCTTAAACCCTTAGGAAAAACAAAAGTAACCATGTATGCTACAAAGCAGAATGCTAACTCTGAATTCCAAAAGCAACAAATATGTACAAAGTCTAGGATCACACACCAAACGTTGTAACGCGTTCGGAATTTTCTTTGATTCTAATCTTGAAATTTCGAAATCCCGGCATTCCGTTTCGAGAATTCCGCCTGTGTGCGACCGGCCTAACTGCTTCACGCTCGAATCCTCTTTCCGCGGGCCGAGCGGTCGATATAATCTGTGCGGCTCTACCAAGAATAGCTAATTTCCACCGGAGGCTTACACACAAAGGTTTTTGTCCAAGGAGCCGGTGTCTGAGGCGTTAACTTCAATCGTCAGTCAGAGATGAGACGAGCAACCGCGAGTAACGGGCGAATAACAATAGTTTTTATCATAACGATTATTGCGCTTGATTCCATATTGTTTATACTGTCAATTCAATATTGTCAATCCAATGGGTGGGTAGGGAGAAGTCAGAAACTATGAGAGATAGCGAAATCTGTTCTTAGGAACCATGGTGTCGATTTTAGATTTAATAATAATAATGGCATTTATTTTTTTTAAAGTTAAAAATAATATAAGAATAGGTACAGACAACATCACACTTTTATATTGAAGTCGGTGTCAAATTTTAAGAGTTTCTAGAAGTTCATCGTTTGGCACCGACTTCAATATAGAAGTGTGATGCTGTCTGTGTGTACCTATTCTTAAATTATTTTTAACTTTTCAGTGTTTTTGAAGTCAGTTTTTATTTTTCAATTTTATAATTTGACAACTGTCAGTTGAAAACGATTCTACCTAGGGCTGAAAAGTATTACTTTCAACCCGTTCTTTAGGCAACTTCAGACCTAATTTCCGAGTATGAGCATAATGGAAAATATAGAGACTGTAGATAAATCACGTTGATTTTAATAATTCAATTAGATGAGTAAACAGCAAATACATACACTCCGAGACACCTAAATCGAACCATCATACACTTTTAGATTATATCATCCATAATGTAATTGTATATGTAGGTGTGTGTGTGTGTGTGTGTGTGTGGGTGGGTGCGTGTGTGTTGTGTGTGTATTTATGTGTGTGTGCGTGTAAAAAGGGTAAATGTGTATGTATATCGTGTGTATTGTATGGTGTCGAGGTCAAGTTGGGCACACTGTTTTATATTAACCCGTGGATAATGTTGTGGGTTACAGTATTGTATTGTAAAATATGTAATTTTATATATAACCTGTATACTGTAACTGTTTGTTATCCCTTAATAAATAAAATAAAAAATAAAATAATTTTTTTTAATGTTTGGTCGACCAAAAAGTTTTGTGCAATTTTATAGCTAGCATATTCATAATCAGCACATCAGATTTAACATGAATATGTCAGCTACAAAACTGCATAAAAACTTTTTGATTGTTCAAATATGTTTTAAAAGTTATGGACGATATAATCTAAAAGTGCAAGGTGGCTCGATTTCGGTTTCCCGGAGAGTATATAAATTTTATCACTTTTAAACAAAATACTAAAGTCACAAATATTTGACACGCCAAAGTAACTCTGTTGGGCAATTTCACTAGC
Organism: Schoenobius gigantellus; assembly: GCA_963935595.1. NCBI lineage: Eukaryota > Metazoa > Arthropoda > Insecta > Lepidoptera > Crambidae > Schoenobius > Schoenobius gigantellus. Next base: position 7,833,261 of record OZ012557.1, read on the forward strand.
CTTTGTACAATTGTGGCTTAGGACAATAGGCTAGATGACAAAAAAATTTTTTTTGATTTAATAGACGCTCATTCATATAATAAACATAAGAAGAAAAAATCGGTTTTCGAATAACTATAAAAACAACCAAGATATAAGGTATTAAAGATTTTTCTCCGTCTCTTTCTAGCAAAACGGCAATTTACATGGAGTTTATATATTTTTTTTTTTTTTTTTTTATGGATGGTCCGGCAGATGACCTCCTCCCGCCTGATGTTAAGCGGTGAAAGAGGCCCAAATGAGTTGACAGATAAAAGTAGGGACGACATCCACTCTCCTACCTGCCCGCCCCTTGCCGGCCCAAAAGATGCTTTTTCACGCCTCTTTTGAAGGAACCCATGTTGTAGGATGGAGGAAACACGTGCGCAGGTAGAGAATTCCAAGTGTGGGATGAACGACAGAAGAAGGAATCTTGGAATTTCTTGGTACGGTGTGAAAAGGAGGACACAGTGTACGGATGACTCCGAAGGCCCTTACGCGTGTTTCTGTTAAGGAATGGAGAGGGAGGGATAAGGTTAAAGAGCTCCTCAGAGCATTCCCCATGGAACATTCGGTAAAAGGCGCTAAGAGAGGCGATGTCACGACGAAGTTGTAGAGGCTCGAGGGTGTTAGTTGCCTCTACATCGCCAATTATGCGAATAGCGCGACGCTGCAATCTGTCCAGAGCATCGAGGAGGTACTGAGCGGAGCCGTCCCAAAGGTGCGAGCAATATTCCACGCAAGACCTAACCTGAGTTTTATACAACAAGCATAGTTGGTCCGGCGCAAAATACCTACGCACCTTGTTCAGGACACCGAGTTTCCGTGAGGCAGTAGTTATGACGGATTCGATGTAGTCTCTGGGGTTCAGATCGCAGCGAATGATCATTCCGAGCAAGGTGATGTTGCTCTGTGTGTGAAGGGTTGTGCCCTGGAGAGAAGGAAGGGGGAGGAAAGGTGACCTTTTCGCCGAGAACGCGCACACCTGTGTTTTCTTAGCATTGAACTCAACAAGATTGTTGGAGCCCCATTCGGAGACGAGGTCCAGCGTCCTGTTGAGCTCAATGATAAGATTCTGCCTTTCCCTACCAATATTACCGCGAGCAGCCCCTGAGCTTCCGTGATATCCCCCATGCACTGTACTGTCATCTGCATAGCAATGTATAGCTCCCAAGGAAAGCATATCATTGATATGCAGAAGAAACAATGTGGGGGATAGAACGGAGCCTTGCGGAACTCCAGCGTTCACTGCCACGAACCGCGAAGCGCAGCCGTCAACGACAACGCGAATTCTACGCTCGTGGAGGAAGCTGGCAATCCACGTACAGAACTGCGCGGGTAATCCGTATGCCGGAAGCTTGGAAAGAAGAGCCTTGTGCCAGACTCTATCAAAAGCTTTGGCGATGTCGAGACTAATAGCCACAGATTCGCCGCGCTTATCGATAGATTCACCCCATTTGTGCAAAAGGAACGCTAGAAGGTCACCTGTTGACCATTTAGGACGAAACCCATACTGTCGGTCATTAAGTAACGAGTGACCTTCCAGGAAACGGATCAGCTGGGTATTAAGGATCCTCTCCATGATTTTACACAAAATGGAAGTGACGATAGTTAGCCGGATCAGAACGATCTCCCTTTTTGGGAACCGGCTGGACATTGGCCTCTTTCCAAGATTTCGGCACACAACCAGCAAAGAAAGACAGACGGTATAGACGCGTAAGGACCGGAGTCAACTCCGCTGCACAATTCTTAAGAACAATCGCAGGAATGCCGTCTGGGCCACTTGCTTTTCGAGTATCGATCGACTGGAGCTCCGCCCGCACATCACGCTGTCTGATACGGATATCGGGCATGGTGCTGCCACAATGGGACAGTTTCGGAGGTTGTGTACCACAGTCATTGACACGGGAATGAGCCGCGAAGAGTTTTGCCAGGAGGTCGGCTTTCTCCTGCGGCTGATGAGCAAGTGAACCATCGGCATGTCTCAGCGGTGGCAGCGAGGGTTGGCAGAAGTTTGATTGCACAGCTTTGGCCAGGCGCCAAAAAGAACGGCTACCCGTAGGGTGCGATAGCAGTTCCTGGCCCACTTGTGCAATGCGCTGAGCATCCGCTCTAATGTAAGCCCTCTTACACAGCTTGGTGGCATTATTGTAGGCTGTTTTCAGTAGGCTTGTATTGGGATCCTTAGAAGCTCGGCCTCTGATCCAAGCGCGGTAAGCCAGCTGTTTGTTTTCAACAGCAGAGGCGCACTCGCGATTGAACCAGAAGTTACGTCTGCCTCTACTGACGAGATTGGAATGCGGAATATAATATTCCATTCCTAGTATGATCTCGTCAGCAACAGAGGCAGCGCAGGAGTCCGGATCCATCCTATTGAAACAGCGCTGCCACCAAGGAACAGATGCGTAATAATCCCGCATACCGTCCCAATCTGCTGATGCATAGTGCCACAGACGGCGTGCTGCAACCACAGGTGACGGTCGCGACGCCTGAGGCACTGTGACGGATACCAGACAGTGATCCGAAGATCCTAGTGGAGCTCGAATCACCACCTGATATCCGTCAGGGCGATTTGTCAGCAGAAGGTCCAATAAAGAGGGCGCTTGACCGATAATATCTGGTACCCTTGTGTGCTGGGTGACCAATTGTGTCAGGTCGTGCGTGAGAGCGAATGCGTGGGCAGTCCTACCCGCATGGTCAGTTTTAGAGGAACTTAACCACAACTCGTGGTGAGCATTGAAGTCCCCTAAAAACACCAGCTCGGCGGAAGGAAATCGCTCCTGCGCGTCATCTGCCACCCGACTTAGATGTTCAAAAAGTCGAGTTGTCTCCAAGTTACCACGATGGGAACGGTAGACGCAGACGTAGACACGGCAATGAGTGCCAAAATCAACGTGTACCGCAAGGATGGAAAAGGAAGGTTCCTCCAAACAGCGCAGGCGACGACAGCAAACATCCGCCCGGACGAACAAGCAAACACCAGCCTTCGCCTTGAAGGACTCCTCAAGAGCGTAGCCGGGGTAATTAAGGTAGCCTGTATCGGCCGCGCAGATAATTTGCGTCTCCGTCAAAAACAGCATTGCTGGACGGGCTGTCTCGAGATGGTGGTGGACAGCTAAGAGGTTAGAATGGAGCCCGCGGATGTTAGCGAGCCCCACCTCGAATAATGGTGTTTTGGTGGGATATGGGATATGGCCGTACTCAACAGTGACGTCACGGTTGATGTCGGATCTCTCTGTCTAATGTCAAATCAACAACTTAAAATGCTTGTATCTAATGTATTTCTAAGCCGATTTTAATTCTTATTTCACAGGACTGCATCTTTTTCCATGGTATTTTAATATTTAATGACGAGACGTTAAAATTAGAATTCAGTCATCATCCCAATTGTAAGTAGTACGCTGTCACTTCTTGTCTTTTACCGAATTCCAGTGACTTCCCCAGGGAGCGGATGATGTAGCCCTATACTCGCGACACGAGTATGAAAGAATGCCATGCAGGCAACAGCTAGTGAGCAATAAATATATGAATAAGTAAATAAACCAGATCGGGTGCCAGACCAATATGAATCACTAAAAAAACCGAGGGTTCCGTACAAAATTATCTGAGTATATATAGGTTAAGGTCCTAAGTACATATTTACAGTTTTCAGATTGTTTCCTTTTAACATGTGCACTAAGACCTTGCTTCCTGCCAAATTTCATGATTCAAGAACAACAAGAAGTACCTCCCATATAAGTATTGCTTCCCTTGTGAAATCACAAAATTTTCGAAAATAGGCGGCATATTGTTTGATCTTTTCACAGCTAAAACAGACCGTAGACCCGAGAATGTGATATAAATTTTAGTTTGATATCTCTACGCGTTCCCGAGAAAAAGGGTCCTGACAGACAGACGGACGGACAACGAAATGCTCCTATAAGGGTTCCATTTTTTCATTTCGCGGTAAGAAACCCTAAGAACTTCATCACTCTTTCGGTCCGTGCGCGTGGGCTCGGGGTATGCATGCTCGCTCGGCGGCCAACCAAACCAAATGCACTGGCTCAAAATGGTTGTGGCACAAGGCATGTGATGATTGCGCGGAGCGTGTGTAGGCTTTTAGCGACACATCCGGTTCGGTTGTGATTGGCCACGCACGACGCGCTTGGCCGGCCACCGCGCTTCGCAAACATCACACGCCATGCCTGGTCTGTGGAAGCTCTAATGCAGGGCTGCCAAAACGGTACGTTTTAACGGACTTCGAAAAGAAAGAGGTTCTCGATTCGATGCGTATGTTTTTTTTTTGTGTGTGTATGTTACGCGACTACTCCTCGTGGACCGTATTTAAAAATTCATTTTGTATTCGATAGAGTATACTCCTATGATGGTTCCATTGTCACCAATTCAGGATCTGATGATGGGATCCCAGAAAAATCGAGGGAAACCTTTAAATTTTATAGGTAGGTAGGTACGTCCAGCGTGATTCATTTTTTTTCCGAAGCTATTCAGGTATTTGCATCTGGTAGTCATAAACCGAGCTGATGATGGAAGGATCCTTAGTTTTTAGGAATTGGATTTTAGTTTTTTTAAAACAATAGGTATAAATTCATTTTGTATTCGATAGAGTATACTCCTATGATGGTTCCATTGTCACCAATTCAGGATCTGATGATGGGATCCCAGAAAAATCGAGGGAAACCTTTAAATTTTATAGGTAGGTAGGTACGTCCAGCGTGATTCATTTTTTTCCGAAGCTATTCAGGTATTTGCATCTGGTAGTCATAAACCGAGCTGATGATGGAAGGATCCTTAACTTTTAGGAATTGGATTTTAGTTTTTTAAAACAATAGGTAGTCAGGTATTGACCCTTAGTTGTGATGTTGTGTGTATTCGTATATTATTTTTGACTAGTGGTTTTGAAGTCGGTTTTCATTATTTGTTAAAAAAATTACCAATCAATTAGTTCTTAACCAGAGGGAGACCTGCCCCCCAACCATGATTGCTCAAAACAATATAAAAATCGCACTGAGAGCGGGATGGCGCTATCGCAGCAAGAGCGGTGTCGCTGTTTCAATATTGTTTTAACCTTGCTATAAGCGATCATGGTAGGGCCCCTGTTTAGTAGACGGAGACTCTATACCTCTTTCTGCCGCCAAACAGCGGTCCTTGCATTGCGGACTGTATTCCGATTTGAAGGGTAAGACTGACTGTATTCCGATTTGAAGTGTTATTGTCATGTCTTAATTTTATGATTGAGCAAAAAAACTCGACTGCTAATTTAATGATTGTTCACATATTGACTGCATTGTTGATCACAAATATTACTGCTTATCACGAGGTCCCGGGCTCGAGCCCCGATTTGGAAAAAAAAATATTAGGTTTTTTTAAATTACCTACTACAATGTTTCTCAGTGACAATTCCCCACAACTCAAAATACCTCCATACCAAATTTCATCAAAATCGATTTAGCGGTTATTGATTCCCCACACAAACTTCCTCCCCCCTTTTCTCCCCCTTAAGGGGTAATTTCTGCGATAAAAGCTATCCCATGTCCTTTCCTGGGACTAAAACTATATCTATACCAAATTTTATCTAAATCTGTTCAGTAGTTGAGGCGTGATTGCGTACACACAGACAGACGGAGTTACTTTCGCATTTATAATTAAAAAAAAAATATAGTAAGGAAGTACTACTGGAGGGAGACTCTGTACCAGGGTCGTCTGCTTAGGTACCTCCGTCTTACCTATTTCTGCCGCAAAGCAGCAGTGCTTGCATTGCTGTGTACCGGTTAGAAGGGTAAGATATGGCAGTGAAATTACTGGGTACTGTGACTTTACATCTGGTGTCACAAGTTGGCAACGTACACTGTGGTTCTTGTGGGGGTTGCAGTTTTGCTGCGAATCTCACAAGAGCCACATGTATTATAGGTGACTGTTACCACTTACCATCAGGTGCGCAGTTTGCTTGTTTGCAACTTTCTGCAATAAAAAAAGTAAAGATAAGGATTGATTAGCCTGTTTTTCGTTTGATAACCATGACAGCCATTTTCCATTGCAACGGCACAGCTGCCACCGAAGTGACAAAAATGAATGAAGTTAGACATTACTGTATAATGTCATGCTTTACCACTTGACAAAGCCGGCTTTTCAATCTGGCCGTGGAAAATGCGCCGGGGTGAGAGAAATGATATATGAGATATACTACTTTTTGCTTTTGAAACCCACCACTAGCCTTTGTACAATTGTGGCTTAGGACAATAGGCTAGATGACAAAAAAATTTTTTTTGATTTAATAGACGCTCATTCATATAATAAACATAAGAAGAAAAAATCAGTTTTCGAATAACTATAAAAACAACCAAGATATAAGGTATTAAAGATTTTTCTCCGTCTCTTTCTAGCAAAACGGCAATTTACATGGAGTTTATATATTTTTTTTTTTTTTTTTTTTATGGATGGTCCGGCAGATGACCTCCTCCCGCCTGATGTTAAGCGGTGAAAGAGGCCCAAATGAGTTGACAGATAAAAGTAGGGACGACATCCACTCTCCTACCTGCCCGCCCCTTGCCGGCCCAAAAGATGCTTTTTCACGCCTCTTTTGAAGGAACCCATGTTGTAGGATGGAGGAAACACGTGCGCAGGTAGAGAATTCCAAGTGTGGGATGAACGACAGAAGAAGGAATCTTGGAATTTCTTGGTACGGTGTGAAAAGGAGGACACAGTGTACGGATGACTCCGAAGGCCCTTACGCGTGTTTCTGTTAAGGAATGGAGAGGGAGGGATAAGGTTAAAGAGCTCCTCAGAGCATTCCCCATGGAACATTCGGTAAAAGGCGCTAAGAGAGGCGATGTCACGACGAAGTTGTAGAGGCTCGAGGGTGTTAGTTGCCTCTACATCGCCAATTATGCGAATAGCGCGACGCTGCAATCTGTCCAGAGCATCGAGGAGGTACTGAGCGGAGCCGTCCCAAAGGTGCGAGCAATATTCCACGCAAGACCTAACCTGAGTTTTATACAACAAGCATAGTTGGTCCGGCGCAAAATACCTACGCACCTTGTTCAGGACACCGAGTTTCCGTGAGGCAGTAGTTATGACGGATTCGATGTAGTCTCTGGGGTTCAGATCGCAGCGAATGATCATTCCGAGCAAGGTGATGTTGCTCTGTGTGTGAAGGGTTGTGCCCTGGAGAGAAGGAAGGGGGAGGAAAGGTGACCTTTTCGCCGAGAACGCGCACACCTGTGTTTTCTTAGCATTGAACTCAACAAGATTGTTGGAGCCCCATTCGGAGACGAGGTCCAGCGTCCTGTTGAGCTCAATGATAAGATTCTGCCTTTCCCTACCAATATTACCGCGAGCAGCCCCTGAGCTTCCGTGATATCCCCCATGCACTGTACTGTCATCTGCATAGCAATGTATAGCTCCCAAGGAAAGCATATCATTGATATGCAGAAGAAACAATGTGGGGGATAGAACGGAGCCTTGCGGAACTCCAGCGTTCACTGCCACGAACCGCGAAGCGCAGCCGTCAACGACAACGCGAATTCTACGCTCGTGGAGGAAGCTGGCAATCCACGTACAGAACTGCGCGGGTAATCCGTATGCCGGAAGCTTGGAAAGAAGAGCCTTGTGCCAGACTCTATCAAAAGCTTTGGCGATGTCGAGACTAATAGCCACAGATTCGCCGCGCTTATCGATAGATTCACCCCATTTGTGCAAAAGGAACGCTAGAAGGTCACCTGTTGACCATTTAGGACGAAACCCATACTGTCGGTCATTAAGTAACGAGTGACCTTCCAGGAAACGGATCAGCTGGGTATTAAGGATCCTCTCCATGATTTTACACAAAATGGAAGTGACGATAGTTAGCCGGATCAGAACGATCTCCCTTTTTGGGAACCGGCTGGACATTGGCCTCTTTCCAAGATTTCGGCACACAACCAGCAAAGAAAGACAGACGGTATAGACGCGTAAGGACCGGAGTCAACTCCGCTGCACAATTCTTAAGAACAATCGCAGGAATGCCGTCTGGGCCACTTGCTTTTCGAGTATCGATCGACTGGAGCTCCGCCCGCACATCACGCTGTCTGATACGGATATCGGGCATGGTGCTGCCACAATGGGACAGTTTCGGAGGTTGTGTACCACAGTCATTGACACGGGAATGAGCCGCGAAGAGTTTTGCCAGGAGGTCGGCTTTCTCCTGCGGCTGATGAGCAAGTGAACCATCGGCATGTCTCAGCGGTGGCAGCGAGGGTTGGCAGAAGTTTGATTGCACAGCTTTGGCCAGGCGCCAAAAAGAACGGCTACCCGTAGGGTGCGATAGCAGTTCCTGGCCCACTTGTGCAATGCGCTGAGCATCCGCTCTAATGTAAGCCCTCTTACACAGCTTGGTGGCATTATTGTAGGCTGTTTTCAGTAGGCTTGTATTGGGATCCTTAGAAGCTCGGCCTCTGATCCAAGCGCGGTAAGCCAGCTGTTTGTTTTCAACAGCAGAGGCGCACTCGCGATTGAACCAGAAGTTACGTCTGCCTCTACTGACGAGATTGGAATGCGGAATATAATATTCCATTCCTAGTATGATCTCGTCAGCAACAGAGGCAGCGCAGGAGTCCGGATCCATCCTATTGAAACAGCGCTGCCACCAAGGAACAGATGCGTAATAATCCCGCATACCGTCCCAATCTGCTGATGCATAGTGCCACAGACGGCGTGCTGCAACCACAGGTGACGGTCGCGACGCCTGAGGCACTGTGACGGATACCAGACAGTGATCCGAAGATCCTAGTGGAGCTCGAATCACCACCTGATATCCGTCAGGGCGATTTGTCAGCAGAAGGTCCAATAAAGAGGGCGCTTGACCGATAATATCTGGTACCCTTGTGTGCTGGGTGACCAATTGTGTCAGGTCGTGCGTGAGAGCGAATGCGTGGGCAGTCCTACCCGCATGGTCAGTTTTAGAGGAACTTAACCACAACTCGTGGTGAGCATTGAAGTCCCCTAAAAACACCAGCTCGGCGGAAGGAAATCGCTCCTGCGCGTCATCTGCCACCCGACTTAGATGTTCAAAAAGTCGAGTTGTCTCCAAGTTACCACGATGGGAACGGTAGACGCAGACGTAGACACGGCAATGAGTGCCAAAATCAACGTGTACCGCAAGGATGGAAAAGGAAGGTTCCTCCAAACAGCGCAGGCGACGACAGCAAACATCCGCCCGGACGAACAAGCAAACACCAGCCTTCGCCTTGAAGGACTCCTCAAGAGCGTAGCCGGGGTAATTAAGGTAGCCTGTATCGGCCGCGCAGATAATTTGCGTCTCCGTCAAAAACAGCATTGCTGGACGGGCTGTCTCGAGATGGTGGTGGACAGCTAAGAGGTTAGAATGGAGCCCGCGGATGTTAGCGAGCCCCACCTCGAATAATGGTGTTTTGGTGGGATATGGGATATGGCCGTACTCAACAGTGACGTCACGGTTGATGTCGGATCTCTCTGTCTAATGTCAAATCAACAACTTAAAATGCTTGTATCTAATGTATTTCTAAGCCGATTTTAATTCTTATTTCACAGGACTGCATCTTTTTCCATGGTATTTTAATATTTAATGACGAGACGTTAAAATTAGAATTCAGTCATCATCCCAATTGTAAGTAGTACGCTGTCACTTCTTGTCTTTTACCGAATTCCAGTGACTTCCCCAGGGAGCGGATGATGTAGCCCTATACTCGCGACACGAGTATGAAAGAATGCCATGCAGGCAACAGCTAGTGAGCAATAAATATATGAATAAGTAAATAAACCAGATCGGGTGCCAGACCAATATGAATCACTAAAAAAACCGAGGGTTCCGTACAAAATTATCTGAGTATATATAGGTTAAGGTCCTAAGTACATATTTACAGTTTTCAGATTGTTTCCTTTTAACATGTGCACTAAGACCTTGCTTCCTGCCAAATTTCATGATTCAAGAACAACAAGAAGTACCTCCCATATAAGTATTGCTTCCCTTGTGAAATCACAAAATTTTCGAAAATAGGCGGCATATTGTTTGATCTTTTCACAGCTAAAACAGACCGTAGACCCGAGAATGTGATATAAATTTTAGTTTGATATCTCTACGCGTTCCCGAGAAAAAGGGTCCTGACAGACAGACGGACGGACAACGAAATGCTCCTATAAGGGTTCCATTTTTTCATTTCGCGGTAAGAAACCCTAAGAACTTCATCACTCTTTCGGTCCGTGCGCGTGGGCTCGGGGTATGCATGCTCGCTCGGCGGCCAACCAAACCAAATGCACTGGCTCAAAATGGTTGTGGCACAAGGCATGTGATGATTGCGCGGAGCGTGTGTAGGCTTTTAGCGACACATCCGGTTCGGTTGTGATTGGCCACGCACGACGCGCTTGGCCGGCCACCGCGCTTCGCAAACATCACACGCCATGCCTGGTCTGTGGAAGCTCTAATGCAGGGCTGCCAAAACGGTACGTTTTAACGGACTTCGAAAAGAAAGAGGTTCTCGATTCGATGCGTATGTTTTTTTTTTGTGTGTGTATGTTACGCGACTACTCCTCGTGGACCGTATTTAAAAATTCATTTTGTATTCGATAGAGTATACTCCTATGATGGTTCCATTGTCACCAATTCAGGATCTGATGATGGGATCCCAGAAAAATCGAGGGAAACCTTTAAATTTTATAGGTAGGTAGGTACGTCCAGCGTGATTCATTTTTTTTCCGAAGCTATTCAGGTATTTGCATCTGGTAGTCATAAACCGAGCTGATGATGGAAGGATCCTTAGTTTTTAGGAATTGGATTTTAGTTTTTTTAAAACAATAGGTATAAATTCATTTTGTATTCGATAGAGTATACTCCTATGATGGTTCCATTGTCACCAATTCAGGATCTGATGATGGGATCCCAGAAAAATCGAGGGAAACCTTTAAATTTTATAGGTAGGTAGGTACGTCCAGCGTGATTCATTTTTTTCCGAAGCTATTCAGGTATTTGCATCTGGTAGTCATAAACCGAGCTGATGATGGAAGGATCCTTAACTTTTAGGAATTGGATTTTAGTTTTTTAAAACAATAGGTAGTCAGGTATTGACCCTTAGTTGTGATGTTGTGTGTATTCGTATATTATTTTTGACTAGTGGTTTTGAAGTCGGTTTTCATTATTTGTTAAAAAAATTACCAATCAATTAGTTCTTAACCAGAGGGAGACCTGCCCCCCAACCATGATTGCTCAAAACAATATAAAAATCGCACTGAGAGCGGGATGGCGCTATCGCAGCAAGAGCGGTGTCGCTGTTTCAATATTGTTTTAACCTTGCTATAAGCGATCATGGTAGGGCCCCTGTTTAGTAGACGGAGACTCTATACCTCTTTCTGCCGCCAAACAGCGGTCCTTGCATTGCGGACTGTATTCCGATTTGAAGGGTAAGACTGACTGTATTCCGATTTGAAGTGTTATTGTCATGTCTTAATTTTATGATTGAGCAAAAAAACTCGACTGCTAATTTAATGATTGTTCACATATTGACTGCATTGTTGATCACAAATATTACTGCTTATCACGAGGTCCCGGGCTCGAGCCCCGATTTGGAAAAAAAAATATTAGGTTTTTTTAAATTACCTACTACAATGTTTCTCAGTGACAATTCCCCACAACTCAAATTACCTCCATACCAAATTTCATCAAAATCGATTTAGCGGTTATTGATTCCCCACACAAACTTCCTCCCCCCTTTTCTCCCCCTTAAGGGGTAATTTCTGCGATAAAAGCTATCCCATGTCCTTTCCTGGGACTAAAACTATATCTATACCAAATTTTATCTAAATCTGTTCAGTAGTTGAGGCGTGATTGCGTACACACAGACAGACGGAGTTACTTTCGCATTTATAATTAAAAAAAAAATATAGTAAGGAAGTACTACTGGAGGGAGACTCTGTACCAGGGTCGTCTGCTTAGGTACCTCCGTCTTACCTATTTCTGCCGCAAAGCAGCAGTGCTTGCATTGCTGTGTACCGGTTAGAAGGGTAAGATATGGCAGTGAAATTACTGGGTACTGTGACTTTACATCTGGTGTCACAAGTTGGCAACGTACACTGTGGTTCTTGTGGGGGTTGCAGTTTTGCTGCGAATCTCACAAGAGCCACATGTATTATAGGTGACTGTTACCACTTACCATCAGGTGCGCAGTTTGCTTGTTTGCAACTTTCTGCAATAAAAAAAGTAAAGATAAGGATTGATTAGCCTGTTTTTCGTTTGATAACCATGACAGCCATTTTCCATTGCAACGGCACAGCTGCCACCGAAGTGACAAAAATGAATGAAGTTAGACATTACTGTATAATGTCATGCTTTACCACTTGACAAAGCCGGCTTTTCAATCTGGCCGTGGAAAATGCGCCGGGGTGAGAGAAATGATATATGAGATATACTACTTTTTGCTTTTGAAACCCACCACGCTTCGCGTGGCGGACGTTTGAGTGGTTATTTGAACAATTTTCGGAAAGCTAGATAGCTTGTTGGCAGCCCTTCAATAGCACATCTACCGGCTCTCTGCAAAGGGCCCGACACACGAGCACGTGGGCTGATTCCGTTATGCGCTTGCTCAATTGATGCAATACCTTGCCAGCTAAATGTTCCCACGTTGTGTAGCAAACACAAATCCTAGTTTTCATTGTGCAAAACTATCTCCGCATTTGGACTCCATTTCCACTTACTAACACTAGGTGGGAAGGGGTCTCCGGGCGCGTTTTTTAGTGCTGTCGCAGTGTGAACCTTACCACGCGCGCCCATAAGGCAGGGGGAAAACCAGGGGGTTTTAGTGGGTAGGCTTGGCACTCTGCCGGGTTAGTCCCACACATGCCCGCCACCTAGCCAACGGCGGGTACGGTGCGTTTACGCATTTCCTAGCGAAAAAAAAGTGGAATGGAGTCGTTTGCGAGGCCCACTATAAAAAAAACGGTGAAAAAGTGCGAATTGGAATCGCGCACTCGCGTTTCGTACATACCTAAGTATATGTATAAGTTGCTTACTGCAAGTAATATTTACGGTTTCAGTTTTTTTCCTTAATATGTGCTGTGAGCAATAGTTCTTGCCAAATTTCAAGATTCCAGGTCAACGGCAAGTACCCGTATAGGGTTTGATTCCCAAAATATGCCAGCTGAGATATCGTAGACCCGAGTATATGATGCTTTCAGTTTGACATATTATCTCTCCGCGTTCCTAAGTAAAAGATTTTAACAGTCAGACGGACAAAGGAAGTAATCCTTCCTATAAGGGTTCCGTTTTTCCTTTTGGGGTACAGAACAGATCCCAAAAAAAACCAGGCCAAGTCCGAGTCGGTCTCGCGCAACAAGAGTTCTGTACAAACATGTCTCAGTAGATAAGTTTCCAAATTTTTTCTTTAACATGTGATATTTATGACCTTTCCTCTAACCAGATTTCATGATTGTAGGTCAACTTCCTGTTAATGCAGAATCCTAGGAGCCCCATAGATCTTGTTTCCTTTGTGAAACGGAACAGTTTACGAAATATATTATTTTATAGGAAGGTTTTCAGCCACAATTAACCATATGTATTCGCTTGTTGTGATATCCTACGCCAAAATATTTTAACAAAAATAATAACTGACTTCAAAAACACTGAAAAGTTAAAAATAATATAAGAATAGGTACAGACAACATCACGCTTCTATATTAAAGTCGGCGCCAAACGATGATCTCCTAGAAAGTGTTAAAATTTGTCACCGACTTCAATATAGAAGTGTGTGATGTTGTCTGTACCTATTCTTATATTATTTTTAACTTTTCAGTGTTTTTGAAGTCGGTTTTTATTTTTGTTAATTTTTTTTATTTTTAACTTTTTAGTGAATGAAATCTTTTTTGTGAAAGAAACCCTTCACAAAAAAGATGGTATTAAATTAGTGTTTTCCTCGATTTTCATGGGATCCCATTATCAGATCCTGACTTTGACCTTGGGACCACCCCAGGAGTATACTCTATCAATTCAAATATATCATATCAAATCAATAAATACAAAAGAATTTCGAAAATCGGTCCACAATTGGCGGAGTAATGGCGTAACATACACACAAAACACGTTGGACACACCTTAAAATTTAAGGGTTTTCCTTAATTTTCATGGGATCCCATCATCAGATCCTAACTTTGGTGACCATGGGACCACCCTTGCAGTATACTCTATCGAATACAAAAAGAATTTTGGAAATCGGTTAAAAAATGACGGAGTTATGAGGTAACAAACATAAAACAAAAATAATACAACCGAATTGATAACCTCCTCCTTTTTTGAAGTCGGTTAAAAACAAACCTCCACATAAAGACACAACAAAATTCTAAATATTTGGATCTGGACCAGATAATATAAACTACATGTAAATTTTAATCATATATATGCGACATAAACAGCCATATGTTTTGTACGCGTTAACTTACAGCCCGTTCACACATGGTATCCGTATCTACAGTAGCCTTTTTAACGGATATGACAAAAAATTATGCTCTGTTCACACATAGGCACCGTATTATGTTCAACGGGACAGAGTAAACTAATATTATAAACGGGCAAGTTTGTAAGTATGGATGTATTTGTGTTTGTTACTCTTTCACGCAAATTCTACTGAATGGATTTGGATGAAATTTTGTATGCAGTCGAACTACGACATAGATTAACATATAGGCTACTGATTACCCCGCATAAGTAAGTAGTTCCCGCGGAAAAGATTTTCGGTTTTTTCTTTCAACATTTAAGCCGAAGCATAGTTCGCGGGCGCAGCTTGTTTGATATAAAGTCTGATATCTCTAGAGTTCCCAAACACAAAAGATCTTGACAGACAGACGGACAGACCAACGAACGGACAACTAAGTGATCCCATAAGGGTTCCGTCTTTTCCTTTTAAGGTACGGAACCTCAAAATGGCGCCGTAGTTTTCAAGATATACAATAGACAAAATACAAATTGAGTGTGCCGCTCTGGCTAATTTATAGGAGCTACGGGTGTTGTGTTAATAGAATAGCATCTCTAAGCCTTGATTAAGATCTGTATTACACTAGCGAACCCGGCCAGCCGTTACATTGGCTAAGTAATTACAGTACGTAGGATCAATGTAACACTAAACTCCCTAATGTTGCCCTCCCTAATGTAGTTGATATGGCAGGTTACCCAAACTAGATAAACCAAGTGTTGTGTCGAAAAAATAATTTAGAAAAAAATAAAACGAACTTCAGTAACACCAAAAAGTCATTAATAATACATATATGAATATACATAAAACATCACAATTTTATATTGAAGTTGGTGGCAAATTTTAAGTAACAATATGGATTGTTGTTATATTTTTTAAGACTTTCCATTGCTTGGCACCGACCGACTTCAGTATAAAAGTGTGATGTGAAAAAAAATGTTCGGTATAGATAGACGTATATAGCATCTATACTAAATATACTGACAGTATTTTCAACAACACATAATTTACTATATTTGGGTCCACTTTCCTATACGTTAGGGACCCGCGAAAGCTCATTGTGTATGCTTCCGGGAAGAAATTAATGGTCGCCGCATTTGCGCGTTACCCCCTGCGCGGGCGCATCCTCGCCGCGCTCCGCGTCGCGCATATTTTGAAACCATTTTGAAACTATCGCAAGTTAAGTGGCGCATAGGGTTCTTGTTATGTCAATCTTTACATACAAACAATATTTATCACTCATCATCATCATCATCATCACAGCCCATATACGTCCCCACCGAGGGGCTCGAGCCTACCCTATATTAGGGTGATTAGGCCTTAGTCAACCACGCTGGCCCAGTGCGGATTGGTCTATTTATCACTAAAAAGATTTAATTGTTATAGGCTTATATCCATAAAGGCTAAATGGAAGAGCCCTATAACAGTTCCATTGTGTTTCAAATAACGTAAATACATTAAAATAATGAGTTAATCCGATCCGAGTGGTCTACTTTTTCAATAATTTAAACCAGCGTCGGTTTCAAATTGTACTGACGCAGATGCAATCGGAAACCCAACATATTGATTATTGCTCTACATATCAAGCAATATTGTCAATATGAAAAAAAATATGATGTAATAAGTTTTAGTCAGCACATAATAGTTACTACATACCGAATTAAATAAATTTATTTCAACCACACTGCCTGTTTGATTGATACAAAAAAAAACAACAAAAAACATAATTTTATAGCCATGCATAGTCGGGTACTACTCTCAATACGTCGCGGATAACATTTTAACTGACTGAATGTTTATAACTTATTAAATCAGCCAACTTCAACTTTAAAACGAATGAATTAATATATATATATTTTTAATATTAACAGCTTCTATAAAAACCGGATAGTTCGTCACTATTTAAGAATATTAACCATTTTAATTCTTTCAAAGTGTGACAGTATGAAAAATTTTAAAACAAGAGAAAAAGAGTACTTTTTCGGCTAAGGGATAACTTTGTTGTCTGTATGTGCGTGTGTCCGTCTACCCAATTATTCAAACCCTCATATCTCGAGAACAAAATGGAGGTATCGATTTAAAATGTATATCAATCACTGACCTCAAAATGGTCCTCAAATGGTTGAAGGTGTCGAAATTCCATACTTCTGTTCATTTATTTATTCAAAACAATAATCTAATATATAGAGTACTTCCGGTTGAGCTACAATCATTAAATTTGACAAGAAGCAAGGTCTTGTTGCAAAATAAAAGTAAAAAATAATGAAACGTTCCGCTCAAATATTTTGACCAAACTTTATGCGATTAGGGCACTAGCTAAAATTATCTTACCCCCACTTCAAGAATCAAAAAATCAAAAATCTTTATTCAACATAGACCTTTACAGGCACTTATTGACGTCAAAACAAAGCAAAATATTCTTATTTAAAGGAAACATATTAACCTTGTATGTGCATACATCCTGAATATAATCAAGATGTCTGCAAAAACAAGAATGAAAAAAAAGTAATTCTACACCTGTTCGGAAATTGGGAGAGCCTTCTCGGGAAGATCAGATAAAAAACTTTAAGAAACAAAAATAAATTCATGTTGTCTCCAATAATTGTAGTTGTGGAGCATACGGTACCCTCATTGCGCGAATCCAGCTCGCACTTGACCGACTTTTTACAATTACGAGACGTTGCTATGCGTTTGTAATGATTTGACAGTAATTCCACAAATTAATTGCAAATTACAGTTACAAAATCTGATCATTCGTTTCAAATATGGACCCAAAAAGTTTGAGATCTCAAGTGGCTCCCAATCCATCTTCGTAGGAATACTGATATCCTATGTCTTCTTTTGAATATTCTGCACAAACCATCCTATCCTTCCTATTTGCGTGAGCGGCTCGCCTTCATCCATCCCTGACTCTATTTGCACATCCCAAATTAAAATTCTTCTTGACATCTCTTCCCCTTCAACTCAATTCTACTTTAATTCCTTTCCTGTTCACACAGTAAGGTTGTGAAATTCTATACCGCACAACATCCGCGAATCCAAAAAAAATAAGCAGAACCTATGTACATCAGTGTCTATTTCATTATTGTGTAATTTGTTCATAAATAAAATAAATTAATTAATTAAAAGTGTGTCGAATTCCTCTAATATTACGTCGGTGCTAAATTACCTTCATACGAATATTATTTGATTACGTTTCGTAATAAGCGCGTAAAGAGGACGTCAACATTGCAGATTGTTTCAGAAGTGCAGCGTCGGCGTCTCGTGTCGCGGCTACGTTGACCCCATTGCCAGTTTGGACATGACCAAAGTACTGGCTGGCCTATCGTGTGACGTGTTCGACATGTTGGTATTACGCAAAAAACCCATTGTTGCACAAAAACAAACATATTACGGTGGTGCAATCGTCTTTTCATTTTTTTTTTGTCTCCCATAATGTTATTTTCACACAATCACATATCGACTGGAACAAATTAATGTCTATTAGGGATTTGAAACAAATGTCTATTGACCTTCGTTAGCTACTGCAACTTTATCAGACAAGCGACCCGCCAACATAATGTCGAGCAGCTACGGTCGCCTAAAGCACGTGGTTCCTGTAAGATTTGCAAGTTTATAACAGTTTGTGACATAAGATAAAAAGTCACAGTACCCATCACACCAGAATTCAGCAAAGCAAGCACTGCTGTTGGGCGGCAAAAATAGATAACATACAGGTACTCAAGCAGGCGGCTCTGGTACTGAGTCTTTCTCTGGTAAAGAATAATGACAACTAGAATCTCTTTGCTTGGTTAAAAGCACAAATAAAATTAATTGCGCGCTCATTGGCTAAGCAAGTGAGCATTTTTGCATATCGAATCAACTCCATATAGAAAACTCCAACCGACCGTATCATCAGCCAATACACATCCACCGTCCACTCGATGAAAGCACAAAGACCACGAAAAAAATCAACCCGACGACGACGCGACGCAACGATGACAATCCAATGCAAACTTTACACAACAGCGTTAGACGTAGATCATATCAGTCATCACCAAGACCTCTCCGAAAACTTTGAAACACAATTTCGCCGTAATAAAATCGTGCGACTGCGAACGCGGCGAGTCGGCCGAGACGCGAAACAAAAGCTCATAAAGCGATTTAATTAGTCCAAACTCCAGACGATCCTGTGAATGTTCGCGCTGTCAACGGCAATTACAAACTGTGTACACGTTCAAAAATCAACTTTATTGCCCGAACGCAGAGTGCGGTGGTGATTTACGGTCGAGCTAAACCGCGGCAACAGGTCCCTATCAAATATTAATGCTAAGTACAAAGCAACAGAGAGGATTTATCAACACATCACGCGCGCTTATGACTTATTCATGCTACAGTGCTTAAACAACTTATTTAATGCTCTGCAAAACTGAATTTAACGGGTTGCGCTCGGTATATTTGGTTTTTCATAATATGATAATGGAACGCTCAAATAAAGGTCAGAAAAATTTAATTTTATAAAATGTTTGAAAAGTGTGAAGCTTCAGCTTTATAATGTTAGTATAGATTGCCATAATTATTATTGCACAAAATCTTTTTTTTACACAAAAAAACTGGTGCCATATAGTTTCTACAGTCACCTTTACATGTGGCTCGTGTTAGATTTGCAATTATGCAGCCCTCCCCCCTTTTTTTACCCAATCAAAAAGCCTTTCAGTCTTATTACACAAACAAAAAAATAAACACTGACTTATGTTAGACACTGCTTAAGCATGATGCTTTCACTATCCATCCTTTTAAAACAAATGAAACAGTATTATGTTTAAACAGCTAGGGAACAATCTTAAACTACTTCTACGTCAAGCTGAACCTGTTCTCAAGAGATTTCTCAGCGAATTATTTACTTAAAAAATCACACTTGGAATAATACCATTTACACATGAAAAATAACTATTTAAAATATGTACTATTTTATCTGAAGATTTCCCCATAATCAATATTTTTTGTAGCTTCTCTTTAGAAATAGGTATTGTACGAGTAAGTATTCTATAAGTAGGACAATATTGTTTTATACAAATAAGTGGGCAAATTGTTAAATTTGCATGACCGCAATGTATGTTGACAGTATACAGTACCTAGTAAGATCACTGTCCGGAATATTATTATTACATTTTAACATATTTCTTTGCAAAAGGGTTGGCGCCCTACGTCCGCCGAGTAGAAAGTATTAAAACAAAATCGTTACAATTCGGCGTACTGAAAAAAAACAGCACAGCATGGCGAACTATGCGCGCTTGGCAATTTCTCGCGGCCAGAACAATAAATGGAATAATTCCCAACCGTTGTTTTTTTTTTCGTGTACTTCAACCATAGATCGGCGAAATGGGTCCAAATTTGACCCTTGCCGGAGTTGCCGGTCCATTGTTTAATGAGGAAACGCTTAAAAAATAGACACAGTCGTAAAGTTTTGACAAAGGCAGCGAGCCAGTTTAGAAAGGATCGCGGCGAACGCGATAAGAATTGGTGTGTGCGCGAGCTATTGTTATTAGTGAAATAATAAACGTGTCGAGACTCGGGACCAGTTTTAACGCGGGTCGCTTCGGGGAAATGGCCGCCGGGAGCCGCCGGCGCAGGCGCAGGCAAAGAAAGGAAGTGATCTTGTAACATGAGACGTAACGCGACCAAAGTCGGCTGCGCAGTTAAGAAACAATCTCTACATAATATCGTGACAGTCATTGAAAGTATGTACTATTTGTAATGCTATGATAATAATAGCGTCATTTTTGGGTAAAAAAATTATGTATTGCTTTAAAACAATAAATCAATCGCACAGCGCGCTATGCCTACAGTACACTAATTAAAACATGGTGTAAGTTTGAGGTATGTTAAAAAACAGGTTTTACATCTATCTTAGTAGGTAATAGCTTTTTTTACAATAATAAAAATTAGGTAATTTTATGTTCTCTCAACGTAAGTATACTCATTCAATTCATAATCTTAATGGAATTAATCCGAATCACTTAATAATAATTACAATACTAATGTTATTGTGTAGATGTGGTAACTAGCGACATTATTATCGGTATTGTACTGTAACTGCAAATGTCGGAACCTCTGATAAAGTTGTTTCTTGCGCCCATTATTCTATCAGCTACTTTAAGGCGTTCTGACTAAGCGGTAAATGAAAGAATTTAGACGATTTAAAAGAGCTTTTTATCAAGTCATATTGAATAAAGAATTTTTTTAAGTTTAATAACATCTTATTTCTGGGGGTAAGATGAAATTACTTAATTACAGTGAAATAACTGGGTAGGTACTGTGACTTTTTATCCTATGTCACAAGTTGGCAACGTATTCTGTTTTCCTGTAGGGGTTGCATATTGGCGAATCTTACAGGAATCGCATGTATTATACCACTTACCATCAGGTGGGCAGTTTGCTTGTTTGCCAGCTTTCTTGTATAAAACAATCTAAACGAGTTTTATAAACACACAAAATCCTTAAAAGCCCTAAAATAATCATACTGCGGTACTTTCTTCCACAACTATTAAGTTGTAGCCCTTCGTCTGACCTAACGGTAGCAATCATAGGATCCTTCTGTTCTGTGCATAGGATGATGACGATAACGAGATATATGCGTTTTCATGGAAGGTACTAACCTAAAACCGAACAATATCCCTGACTCTACCCTCGTGATAAAACAATTACTCTCTACTCCGCGTACAATAACAAGAGCCACCGTTCACATTCCAACACTGCAAAACAACGCGCTTCTAAGAGTTACTTTTTTCTTCGTGCAAACTTTAATTTTGTTTTTAAATTTCGAATCACAAATCAAATCAAACCACATTTATTTGCAAATATAGGTGATAGAGAGGTGTTACAGTATTTAAAAGTCTTTAGCCTAATGGCATGGAAATTTCATTAGATAATAATGCATAAAAATGTAAATCTTAATTACTGTTAATTTTTATTATCAAAATCACAATACTGCAGTCGCACTGCTTGACTGATGAAAAAAAACATTGTAATTACCTAGGACTTTTTTATGTCTTCACTAGCGCGCTCATGACAAATCTGCTACTTTTTAAAGTAAGTGACATCATGATTATGGTGTATTCTTTGCCATGTACAAAGAGCGAACCCTTATCCTAACCGCGCGCACTATCATTCATTGCTGCACTTAGATTACAATAGAATAGAATAGAACGGGTGTGGGTAATTCTTTCTGTTGTATAATGTTGGCGATAAGATATTTATTTGTTCGTAACGTTAATTATTGTCATTTGAAAAGAGTCATCGGAAATGCGTAAGCGCATACTTCTGATAGTAAAGAAAGTTTCAGATCAGACCCCAGTAATTTTAGACCTATCTCTGTGCTACCTACTTTTAGCAAAATTTTTGAAAAAATAATGTTTGAGCAAATGCAAAGTTATTTTAATAGGAATAATCTTCTACACTGTAAACAATTTGGTTTTAGGAGGGGTCGCTCAACAACCGATGCTGGTGTTGAGTTAATACAACATATATTTGAAGCCTGGGAAGACTCACACGATGCGTTAGGCATTTTTTATGATTTGTCTAAGGCATTTGATTGCGTTTATCACGAAACCTTGATCAGAAAACTACACCACTATGGGTTTCGTGATACTGCACTGGTTCTTCTACTTTGTTATCTAAGTGGAAGGATTCAAAAAGTAGACGTCAATGGAAAAAGGTCTCAAGGTTCCGCAGTTAAAATGGGAGTACCGCAGGGTTCGATTCTTGGTCCTTTTCTTTTTCTTATATATGTCAATGACCTCCCTGATTTTGTACAGGACAGGCATGGGATAGTATTATTTGCAGATGATACTTCACTTTTATTTAAAATTAAAAGAGGATTGCAAATGAATGACGATGTAAATAATTCTATCTCAAGAATTATTCATTGGATTAATGTAAACAACCTGTCACTTAATGAAGGGAAAACAAAATGTATCAAATTTGTTTTACCCAATGTAAAAGAGGTTCATACCACTGTAAAAATAAAGGATATAGGTGTTGACCTTGTGGACACCACAGTATTTCTTGGGATCACACTTGATTCTAAGCTGCAATGGGGCCCACATATAGATAAATTGTCAAAAAGACTTAGTTCTGCAGCTCACGCTGTATGGAAAATACGTCAGTTGACTGATGTTGATACAGCAAGACTTGTATATTTTTCTTACTTTCATAGTTTGATGTCATATGGCATTTTGTTGTGGGGAAATGCTGCCAACATTCAGATCGTTTTTGTGCTACAGAAAAGGGCTATTCGAGCTATCTATAACCTTAAAATAAGAGATTCTTTGCGAGAAAAGTTTAAAGAAATTGGTATTATGACAGTAGCGTCGCAATATATTTATGAGAATCTAATATATGTTCGTAAAAATATTCATTTGTTTTGTAAAAATAGTGATATTCATTCAGTTAATACTTGACAAAGGAACATGTTAGCTTTACCAAATACCAGGCTCCAAAAAATCTATAATTCTTTTAGAGGCCTGTGTATACGTTTCTACAATAAAATACCAAGTTGTATACAAGAACTTAGCTTAAACAAATTTAAAGTTGCAATCAAAGATGTACTTATTAAAAAAGCATATTATAAAGTTTCTGATTACATGACGGACAAAAAAGCTTGGGTTTGAACTCTCATTTCTAATATTTAACAATGTGCTGCGTTTTGTTTCGAAGAAACATTCAGTGAGAGCAATTTATAAGCTAAGTTCACGCACTTCTCTCAGAGATAGCTTATATAATGTGAATTAACACATCTCTTCTTGTAATGGAAGTTGAGCTCAAACTTTTGCTTTGAGGTCAGCTTCCAATTGACGACTCTGTAACAAAACCAAAATTGTAAATGGCGATTTAAAAGAGGAGATAAAAAATTTTGACCTTTCGAGTTTCTTGCCTGTTCTTCTCGAGAAGGCTCTCCCAATTTCCGAACAGGTGTAGAGTCAACTTTTTTTTTTTCATTCCTACTTGTATTTGCAGACATCTTGAATATATTCAGGATGTATGCACATACAAGGTTAATATGATTTCTTTAAATTAGATTGTTTTGCTTTGTTTTGACGTCATTAAGTGCCTATAAAGGCCTATGTTGAATAAAGATTTTTGAATTTGAATTTGAATATAGAAGCATGGGAATATCCAACCAAGTCCTGAGGTAGACAGACAATAACCAGACGCTTATTTTTGCACAGTCGTTCCGCAGAAAAAATGTATGAAAATGACATTAGCTGCGGAACAAATCGCGTGAGGTGGTCACAAGATAATGTCATTTCCATACATTTTCTGCGGAACGACTGTGGAAAAATAAGCATCTAGCTTTTGTCTAGGCCCACTGCCCCCTAACCATGAACTCTCAAAATACTATTAAAACCGCGCTGAGAGCAGGATGACGCTTATTAAAACCGCGCTGAGAGCGGGATGGCGTTTATTAAAACCGCGCTGAGAGCGGGATGGCGCTTATTAAAACCGCGCTGAGAGCGGGCTGGCGTTTATTAAAACCGCGCTGAGAGCGGGATGGCACTAAACGCAGCAAGTGCGCTGTCTCTTTTCAATATTGTGTTAAGAGGAAATCGTACGGGCTGTTTTGCCATACAAATGTAGTCCTCTGTTTCCTTCCTAGATAATGGCAATGGTTGCTCTATTTTTTTCCATCAAAATCAATGGCCACAATTCGCATGTCACTCTGTTTTCCTTTTTTTATTAAGTTAATTATTAAAAGAGATTTAAACCTACAAAAACCTGCAAAATTGGCCTGCTTTTCTGCTATAGGTATTCAAACATCCAGCAAAGAAATTTAACGTGAGTATAATATGAAAAAAGCAAAAAACAGAGACACAGCCAAAGCCGTTCTTTAATTTTTATTGCACAAAGTAATTAAATCGGTCTTGTTTTGGCGGACAAAACTGGGGACTACGAAACGTATCTTCTGAGTACTTTTCATAGGTATTTTCGGTCCAAGCTGCAGTTGTCTCTATCGCACTCAGTTCTTATGTTCGGGAGTACAGTGCGAAATACATTTTACAAATACCTATTTTTAAATTCTCTTGACTTTAGTGTTTTTCACTTTTGATATGCTTTGAACTTTAAAATTTTAAGTACTCGTGTAAGTTATACTCGAAAATCTTACTTCGGCCACCTTTACATTACATATCTGTTTGTAATATGTAGAATGATTTTTCTCGAAATATCTTATTCGCAACATTTATGTCGTTTTCTTATAAACACGGGGCTCTAGAGCGTTCGAGCGTTCGTCGAGCGTTGTCAGCGCTCGACATATACTGATTTTCGTTTCGTTTTCGACAAAATCAATATAATATTAAAACGAATATCAATATCATTTTAATTTTCATCAAAAATGAATTAAAAATAAGTAAAAATCGAGCGAAGACGACATTTGACGAGCGCTCGACGTCAGTAGAATAATCCAAAAATTGAGCCCCTGGTGAATGGTGGTAAAGGACGTAAATGTTGCGAATAAGACATTTCGAGAAAACTAATCCTTGATATTACAAACAGATATGTGAAGTAACCATAAAAGCGGCCGCGGCAAGATTTTCGCGTAAAACTTACACGCGCACTTCAAACTTTGAAGTTCAAAGCATATTAAAAGTGCCTGTATACGATCATTATAACTCCATTTAAAATAAACATAGTAAACAAATCACTGAAGCATTTTTAATAGTTTCATAAATTGATTACGTCATTCAGCCGGGACGAAACAGTTTTACGCTTCCCTTCCACACACACTGCCAATAAAATTTTCGGAAAACCTCATCCCCTCATTGCGAGGACAACAAACGAGAACAGGGGCAGGTATAAACTACGTAACAGTTTGGAATGCCCACAATTATCAGGCGTAACGAAGTTATCGAGGATCCGTGCGCTCGCTGAGTAATGACGAATAGTGGACAGCCCTGGCCGCGGCGCAGGAGGGCTACTCTCTGAGACCGTAATAAAAGTTTTTAGTACGAAAATCGCCTTACATTACTGCGCGCTGACCCCGCGCCGCCAAAGCGCGCGCGCTCCGACCGCGTTGCACAGCGAACTTCAAGTCGGTAACTTCGGTTGCGGCCTTAGAGAGTAGCCCGTCGGCTAATGAGCCGTAAGTGCCCGTTGCAAAGTTCAAAGCCGCGCGACGCGCCGATGGCTGCAGGGCTGTTATCGCGAGCCAAGGCCGGCCCGTGGTTGCAGCCGCTCCGCTCAACGCACGAAATGATACGGAAACACTCAACGAAAATGTATGTAATGTTGTCTAAGCTATATCGAAAAATTATAAGGATATTAAAATAATTTCTACCAGCGAGATTTATTAGAGAGCTCTTAAGCACTCTTGCCAAGTTATTATACCTACCTAAGTTATATTTGTAATTATTACCTACCTATGAAGTGGATATGTATGTACTTATAATATCTAATCTATATGGATATGGAGCTGCATCTGCCAACAAACTGTATTACAGTTTGGCAGAGGTAAAAAGTTGTTAAATAGGTGTAAGTTTTTCTGTAAATAAACATTTTATTATTATTATTACATTTGATAAATCGGTAATAATACGAGGGCTGCTACTTATGTATCCGGAATATGAAATAAAAAACCAGATATGTATTTTTTTATGTTTTTATTGTTTTTCAAAGTACTCTCCCTGATAGTCAATACATTTTTGCATCCGTTCAAACCAATTTTTGTAACACTTTTTCCACTCTGTTTGGGGTATCTTCGAAACGTGCATTTTGAATGCATCGACGGCCTCTTCACGTGTCGAAAAACGTAAACCTCGTAATTTATTCTTCACAAAAGGGAATAAATAGAAGTCGTTGGGAGCTAAATCGGGGCTGTATGGCAGATGACCGGTCAATTCAAGCTTTTGAGCTTCTAAAAACTGTGTTGTTTCGACTGACGTGTGGCAGCTCGCGTTGTCGTGATGCAGGATAATTCTTCGTTGTGGGTTATTTTTTCGAATATTATCAAAAACTTCTGCCAAACAAATGGTTGTATACCATTCAGAATTCACAGTTCTACGATTTTCTAATGGCACTGTAGCAACATGTCCATTGATTCCAAAAAAACAAGCAACCATCTGTTTTAAAGTGCTTTTTGCACGAACAACTTTTGTTGGCCTCCGCTCATCTTGGAACACCCATACCGTCGACTGCTGTTTTTTTTCTGGGTCATACGCATATATCCACGATTCGTCACCTGTATAGATATTATAAACAGCTTTTGAAGCACCTCGGTCATATTTTTGTAACATTTCTTTGCACCAATCGATACGGGCCTGTTTTTGTATAGACGTCAAATTGTGAGGAATCCAACGCGAACAAATTTTTTTTACGGCTAAATGTTCATGTAATATTTTGTGAATGCTTGTCATACTGATGCCCAAAGACGCCTCTATCTCACGATATGTGGCATGACGGTCTTTCATAATTAGTTCACACACAGCATCGATGTTTTGTGGCACAACGACTGATTTTGGCCGACCTTCCTTAAATTCGTCCGAGAGCAAAGACCGTCCACGTTTGAACTCACTAAACCATTGATATACGGTGGTTTTTGATGGTGCTTCATCACCAAAAGTAGAAACCATTTGATCGATGCACTGTTTTTGACTGAGCCCACGCCGAAAATCGTAGTAAATCATCGCACGAAAATGTTCTCGACTTAATTCCATAATTACGGTGACGCGCAATTATCAAAATGGCGGCAAAGTTGTCAAACAATAGAGAGAATAATAAAACAAGCTGCATTCTACGACTAAAGAGTTCTATTTTCAAATGTAATTGTTCTTTTTTAAATATTTTTTTGTGTGTGGCCAGTTCCGGATACATAAGTAGCAGCCTATGTACATAATTAATGACGAAAATTAGATATTTTATTGAGTCACTTTAAAGTTTTCAATGAATGTATGTTCCTTTTTTGTTGTAAAAGCCCGGAGTTAGTGTGAATGTACGAGTATATGGAAGTGGTTGGTTCCGGGACATAAATATATTGTAATGGGTGCAAAATATATGCACCCATTTAAAAAAAACCGGCCAAGTGCGAGTCGGACTCGCCCATGAAGGGTTCCGTACGATTTATGACGTATTAAAAACTACTTATTAGATCTCATTCAAACCAATTTTCGGTGGAAGTTTGCATGTACATCATATATATTTTTTAGTTTTATCATTCTCTTATTTAAGAAGTTACAGGAGGGGACACACATTTTACCACTTTGGAAGTGTCCCTCGCGCAAACTATTCAGTTTAGAAAAAAATTATATTAGAAACCTCAATATCATTTTTGAAGACCTACTTCACACGTATATATAGATAGATAGATAATTCACACGTATGGGTTTGATGAAAAACATTTTTTTGAGTTTCAGTTCTAAGTATGGGAAACCCCAAAATTTATTGCTTTTTTTTATTTTTGTGTAAAAATCTTAATACGGTCACAGAATACATCTACTTACCAAGTTTCAACAGTATAGTTCTTAGAGTTTCGGAAAAAAGTGACTGTGACATACGGACGGACAGACAGACAGACATGGCGAATCTATAAGGGTTCCGTTTTTTGCCATTTGGCTACGGAACCCTAAAAATGTATAGAATGGTCCTTTTACCCACATTGCTATTGCTCTTTTACAGCCAAGTTGTCAAACATACAACCCACCTGCCAACAATTAATGGCTGCAGTCAGCTGTAGTACATGATGTTTCCTATTAAATAAAATTTGCAAAACTTGTGACGACATCGACACTCGGTCAACGATACCCAGTATTTTCACTGGCTGTACTCTCCAAACCGGGTCACAGCAATGCAAGCACCGCTGCTTGACAGCAGACATAGGTTAGGTAGGACAGAGGTACAGCAAGCGCCATATCAAGCTTAACATTTGCGACTCTACGATTACCGCCGCCGCCGCTCCGCTATTGAGAGCGAAATAAGAGCGCTCCAAAGGTCGAAGAGTAGGTATATAGCTTGACGCGGCGCTTACTGTACTCGTGCAGACAACTCTAGCGGTCTTATTACAAAACTTGGTCTAAAGTTAGTCTTGGTTTAAACCAAGTGCGCTTTCACGTCTTGTGTTAATATAATAGATAGAAAGAGCGTCAACTTAGTCCAGCCCCCTAACCATGATCGCTCAAAACAATATTAAAACCGCACTGAGAGCGGGATGGCGCTATACGCAGCAAGAGCGGTGTCGCTGTTTCAATATTGTTTTAACCTTGCTATAAGCGATCATGGTAAGGCCCCTGGTTTAAACCAGGACTAAATTGACGCTGTCTCTAAGCTTAGACCATGTTTTGTAATAAGACGGTAGGAGTCTAGTGCCAAGTCATCCTGTAGTAGATTTTTGTTAAAGTTTCACATACAACAATATGCATGCCTCGATATCACTGGCAAAGTAATGTTGAATAAATGGCGCCTTGAGCCTGAAAAGGTCCAAGGCAGCACAACGCGCGGATGACGCACGCACTCCTGACGCGCGCGTGCGACACCGGAAATTCTGCGTCATTTTGCGGTAAGGAAGATGCGTTCTAGCGCAGCACTTCTAGCTACGTACATACATTAACGACGCGCTCAGCTTTTGTTTGCAATTAAGGCGCATAGTAGGGTCAATCATAAAAAAAACACTGCAAAAAAAACCGGTTCTCTTCATAAAATTGAATAAAAAAAAATCTTTTAAAAAGATATGTTATTATTCAACGCATTCTTTAGAGGATGGTCTTTTTAATTTTTTGATAAATTAATTAAAACTTGGTTAAAATGTGACCCAAACATGCCTCGATTTTAAAACTTTAAACCTAATCGCGTCGTAAATATTAGGTTAAATCATATACTATCGATTTCAATAAATAAAGTGAACAATATTCTAGCGGATGGACTTTTTAGATTTTTCTTTTTCGCCTTTATTAATTTTTAATTAAAATAATTCATCTTACGCGTAAAGGTTTGCTTAAATATTCCCCTCACTCTCACTCACTCACTCATATGTAATCAGTGCGGGACGATCGACACAAAGTCATTGGGAGCACTATGCGCCTTAAGTTATCTAAAATACAAATAAAATACACGATGACATAACCATGTTTATCAGGCAATTGAACGTAAAGCTTATCAGAATAAATAAAAATCAGATTTTCGGCTACAGACAGATAAGCTGAGCTACGTATGCCTTCTTGTGGTGCAACAGCACGCATACATAATAATGGTGTAGATAGCAGACAGGGCTATGTGACATTACTCAAATTTAAGACTTTCGCGGCCACGTTTATAAACGTAATTTAAAAAACAGCAGATGTACAACACAGGCGGCATTATTGCTAATAACAATAAGCAATCCCTTCCAGGCAACCTTGGAACAGGGAAATACATAAAGGATTCAAATCGGGGATCGGTGCGGTAGTAACTAAATATGGACAATGAAGGAGTGATTTAGCTAAGGATTTAAGGATAGAAAGTGACTTGATTCTTAAAGTACTCCAGCGTACGAGCACTCTTGATACTCTCTGGAAGAGAGTTCTATAGCCGAACGGCATATGCGGGAAAAGAGTATGAAAGAAAATCAGTACTGTGGGGTGGAATATCAAGAGTTAAATAAAAATTTTATCGTAAAATACGACTCGAAGATGCGGACCGAAAAGAGAACTGTGACTTTAGATAAGATGGGGAAGTTGGAAGAAACAAAATATTGTAAAGTAGAGATAAAACATGTGAATCTCTGCGCTGGCGAATTGGGAGCCATTTGAGTTGAGAGCGATAAAATATAGTCGATTTTTAAGATTTTTTAAAGAAATATAAGAAAAACAAAAAATAGTCTTATTTATATGTATTTTTTTATTTATTTATTTATACTTTTATGTTACAAACAGTTTGTACATATGGCGGACTTAGCGATGAATATCGCTCTCTACCAGTCAACCATTGGATCAAGCAGAGAAAGTAGATGGCGGCATGTATTTTGAAAATTAATAAAAAAAGTTCATTGGTATTACAAATAAAAGCGTGTCGTGCTACTCGTGAACATAACCCCTAAGCCCCAGCGCACAAAATTAATAAAGGCATGACTTTTTTAAATTGTAAATCTCTAATATATAAAATTCTCGTGTCACAGTGTTTGTTACCGAACTCCTCCGAAACGGCTTGACCGATCCTTATGAAATTGTGTATGTTCGGTAGGTCTGAGATAAGGTCGTAAACTATTTTTTACTATAGCGAAACGTAGTTCACCGGCACAGCTAGTTACTGATAAAAAAATCTTATATTATGACAATTCCCATTTCGAAGGAAAACAGGCGTTTTCTCCGGACTTTTAAATTATTCATAGAATGCTATGCGGTTACCGTAAACTATGGATGCCAGCAGATCAGACTTTGTGCATTGTCTTTTTTCCTCACAACAGATAACCTTCATCTTACCTGTTGGCATGTTACTATAAAGCCAAAGATAGATGCGCACTTCAACTGGACTCCTCAACAACTGTGGAACTGGCTATCTTACCACTGATTGTCGAGCACGACAATGTTTTTAACTGACTTCAGAAAAAGGAGGGGGTTCTCAATTCGATGCGTAGGTATGTTTTTTGTATGTTACGCGATTACTCCGCCAATTGTGGACCGATTTTCAAAATTCTTTTTGTATTCGGTAGAGCATACTCCTGCGGCGATCTCATTGTCACCAAAGTCAGGATCTGGTGAAGGAATCCTAGGAAAATCGAGGGAAACCCTTAAATTTTATAGGTACGTCCAACGTGTTTCAGGTTTTTGCCGAAGCTATTTAGGATTTGCATCTAATAGTCATGGACCGAGCTGATGATGGAAGGATCCTTAACCTTTAGAAGTAAGAGCACAGAAGATATAATAGTCCGTTAGAGGTTAGTTTTTTAAAATACAATGGTCACATTTTGACCCTTTGTCGTATTCTTTCAAGTAGGTAACTTCCTTTGTGAATTTAATATCAGTTCACCGAAGTTCGGTGAACTGATATTAAATTCACAAAGGATAAAAATACAAAAAATAAGAACCATCAGACCTTACACTTTAATGTCAAAAATTAATCCAGGTATCTTGTAGCGAATTCATCAAGAAAGGCTTAATGGTTGTTGTATGTTTATTTCTTAATACAATCTTACACAACACCTGATTAATACATAGGATTTGTTCACATTTAATATTCTATGTAAGAGACTGGTGCCAAAAGCTGAAGCATGTCTCAGTGACGTCAATAAGTGCCTGTAATTTGACGTCAATAAGTGCCTGTAAAGGTCTATACTGAATAAAGATTTTTGAGTTTTTGAGTTTGAGTGTCCTCCCTCCTGCGAAATGGTCAAAGAAAAACAAAAAGCAATGAGCTCATTTTAACTTAGGAGCAATCACATTACTTACCGACAACTATATTTACCTAAGTAAAGCATCTTAGTTTCAGTATTAATATACTCGACTTAAACTATTCGGAGCGTTGCCGCTGCCGCTGCCTGTGGCGTAAAAATTGAAAACGTGCGCGGGTCTCGCGCCGAGCTAATGAGGCGCGGGCGGCGGCGGCGGGGCGCGGTAATGGCGGCGTCGGATGTCGCCAGGGGTGCCGCGCCGCGTCGCCGATAACAAAATCACTAGAGAACGCGCGCGGGACACGGAGCGCGACAACGCGGCCGCGTGGACGCGGCAAATGAAACAACCTACTAGTTTGTTTGACCTTTAACCGTCTTATTACCTTATTACAAAACATGGTCTAAACTTAATCCTTTAAGCCACGACTAAGTTGACGCTATCTCTTTCTATACTTTATATTAAGACAAGAGAAGGCGCACTAGGTTTTAACCAAGACTAACTTTAGAGCAGGTTTAGACCAGGTTTTGTAAATGTTTAAACAGACACTTTACTGAGAGTAAGCTGATGTCCCTTAGTGTAATTCGGTAGATGGAAAGTCGCAATCTGAGATCTCTACATACCCAGCAACCAAGGGGGAGTCCTATCCCCACTTCTGTGGAACATAGTAGTAGACAGCCTCCTACGGAAACTAAACGGAAGAGGCTACACTACTATTGGTTATGCAGATGACCTGGCAATACTGATAAATGGGACTGCAGAAAACATATTATGTAAGGAAATGCGCGCAGCCCTAGTATTAGTGGAACAATGGTGTGACGAACATCAATTGTCAGTAAATCCAAATAAAACAGAACTTATACTTTTCACCAACAAAAGGAAGTTACCAGAACTACAGCTACCAAAACTATTTAACACCAAACTCTCCCTTTCAACACAAGTAAAATATCTGGGCATTATCTTCGATAATAAATTAAACTGGGCGAGTCACATGGAAACAGTAACAAAGAAGGAATGCTTAGCGTTTAACCAATGCAGGAGACTCGTTGGTAAGAAATGGGGTCTAAACCCAAAAATCACACTTTGGTTATACACTGCAGTTATCAGACCCTCTATAACCTACGGATCAGTCGTTTGGTGGCCCAGAACCCAACTGACCACAGCAAAAGCTAAGCTCCAGAGTCTGCAACGCTTAGCAACTACATCGACCAGCGGATGTATGAGAACCACTCCATCAGCCTCCCTAGAATACCTCTTACAACTGAGACCTCTAGATCTAGTCATACAAGAGGAAGCGAAAGCAGCAGCCCTAAGACTAAAATCGCAGGGACTATGGAAATGTAACATAGGAAAAACACACACGATAATCCTAGATTGGAGTACGAAAGAAATACCTCTTCTCGATGCACCGATCGATAGAATACCATGCCACCATGTCTTTGACAGAAGATACGATATCCAACTCACAGCAGAATCAAAAGATTGCTCTGACATTAAAGAAGTTAGGATATACACAGATGGCTCAAGACCACTTGTGGAACTGGGGCCGGCGTCTTCTCAAACGACCTTAATATCAAATTATCAATAACCCTAGATAAGTGGAACACCATCTTCCAAGCAGAATGCATTGGCATCACCAGAGCGGCACAGGCAGTTGCAGCTAGAGGTATTAGTAATCTTAACATAAAGATTATCTCAGATAGCGCATCTGTCCTGCAGGCCCTCCAAAATAATATTATTAACTCTGTCCTTATACTGGAATGCCATAACATGCTCCAAGCCATAGCAGATACAAACCGGGTAACTCTGCAATGGATAAAAGGACACAGCGACTCACTTGGCAACGATGCAGCAGCTGAATTGGCTAAGAGAAGTTCAAACACAAAAGTGTATGGACCAGAGCCCTTACTTCCCATTCCACAGGCCCAAATAAAAACCTGGCTGCGTGAGAAAACCGAGGAACAACATCTAACAGAGTGGAGAACCCATGGGGGATGCAAGCAAACAAAAGATGCAATCCCGGTACCATCCAAAAAGCTTGCCCGTTCCCTCATCAGACTAAAGAGAGACGAAATCCGAAAAGTTATAGCCACTATAACCGGACACTGTCTCCTAAACAAACACCTATTCACAATAGGAGTGACAGACAGCCCTCTATGCAGAGGATGCATGGAGGCGGAGGAAACGCCACAGCACGTCCTTATGGAATGCACAAGCGTGGCCGATCAACGGGCGAAACTTCTCCACTCCCCGGCATCAATGCCGGATGCATGTAGTAGCCCACAGAGGCTGCTGGCATTCTGGGAGGACCTGGGATGGATGGAGTAGAATAGAGGCTGATGTAAAGTCAGAACGCACAATGGCCCAATCATGAGGCTAAGTGCGATAGAGCCCAGCCAAACTAACTAACCAACTACCCAGCAACCAACACGTACTCACTCACCCACGGATATGCTCCGCAGAACACTGTTTTCGCGCAACTATCAAAAACTTGTCTTAATAAGATTTTTAATTAGTTAAAATAATTAAAACACTAAGTAAATTACAGTTTGTAGGTATTCTTTGATGTGGATTTGTATATATCCCGGACCATAAATTGTTTAGGTAGGTAAGTACTTCAATTGACGTTCCAGCTATCTGACGTTCTGTCGTCGTCATCATTTCAGCCACACCCATTTAACCTTTATCATTAATAATTTCCACAGTAAACATGGAATACTACTCGTATGTGGCATTAGTTCTTTAAGCCTGCACTATTATGGCAAAGTCATACCACATTAAATATGCGGTTTTCTGTAAGCTTACAATTTTACGATGCCACATCCTGATTTCGGGCTCCGCGACCCGCCGATGCCCGAAATACAGTGCGGACGACGCGTCGTAAATCGCAGCGAGCCTTTGTGCGGCCTCGCCTCTACCTCCTCGGCGCCGCCGGCTAAACCTACATGCCAGCCGGTACGTGCCTACTCGCGCCCGCGGACGACAAACACCCGAAAAGGTTGTGCACCTCTGCGCCGAGATCCAAACACTCTCGATAGCGCATGCAACAAAAAGTTATCACATCTCGACGCGTGGTCACGAAATTTAATTATAAAATAAAAAATAGTACTACGTATATTAATGCAAGCACGTGTGGAAGTAAATACGTGAGCAAATGACTCAGTTGTCCGGTACTGATATCATAGTATATGTACATATGTTTATATGACCACGTATGATTGAACCAGAATTTGTCTGAGCAGGCGCCAGCTCTACGTCATATCATAAACGACGATACATCATTAATGTGTTCTGTGATTATTTAAAAGCAATTAAAATGTAAAATCTCTTGCCAATAGTAACAGGGAAAAATTAGATATTTTCAATATTGAACAAAAAAAATAATAATCTTCGTCTTACGAAGGATTTTGCAGGTAGTCATAACATAATCAAGTTATCTGCAAATACAAGAGAGTAAAAAAACATTGACTCTACACATGTTTGGAAATTAGGAAGAGCCGTCACGAGGAGAACCGGGACAATGAGAAACTAGAAAGATGCAATTTTTTAAGTTCTCTTTAAATCATCTGTTAAACTAACCTGTTAGCTAGTTTAAACAGTAACCTTCCTGACCTGACACACAGTTTTAGCACTCTAATAATGTTTTACATAATTTTAATATTAACCTTTTTTCCTTAAATGCGAAATACATTATTTGTAGTTACCCGTAACGCAAGTACGAATGTCAATTCAATAATTTCGAATGTCAAAAAGACTTATTTGATGCATAGCAATTATTTTTATCTTGTAACTCTTATGAGTAATTAATTAAAACATCATCAATATACCTGTACTATACTTCAAAAATTAATCACTTGACAACGTTAAAATGCGAAAGTATCTCAAGTATCTCGAACCTCTTTGTGAAATGAATATTTTTCTATTCCGTTTGACAGCTTGAACACTCGAAAATGGCTCTAAAACTAGGAGCAAGCTCGAAGACGGGATCAAAGTTGGTAACACACGATGAAACCTACACTCACAAATCCATCAATAGTAGGTACCAAAAATATCAAACATCCCCGCGAACAGGCAGTGTTGTGTTACATAATAAATGACCACGTGCTACGGGTGCGTCGACGCCGTCGTCGGCGAAAATAAAACTCCGCAAAACAAAGGAAGCTCGGGAAGGAATCCGACTTGGAGCGGTCGGTGGCGCGGACGAATAACAAAAAGCATGACGCGCACCTTTCACGTGGCGATAACAATAATTGCCACACGGTGACGTCACGTTTGCCCGGTGGCTCCGAAATCGCCGACTCTACTAAATCGACGAAATTATTTTCCACTGAGCTCCCAATTTTAAAGATTTTTGAATCACTCGAATTCAGTTCATTAAACACAAATTCTATATTAGAAACCGTTACACGCAGAAAAAAACAAAATCCGGTACGCGATAACATGGCAATAGCCAGCGATGAATCGCATGTAAAATGGAACGTAAATACGTTGCGTGTATTCTACTGGTAGAAATCAAAAACGAGTGGGTAGGACCACTCGTTGCAGAATTCACGGAATGGATATTCAAAAATAGTGAGTTTGGAAATTCGTATGCGAATGTTACGATTTCGAATGCGAATCTGATTTCTATTGTTTCAAAAATGCGAGTCCAGATCCCGCGGAAATCTATCTGTCACCTATACAGGGTTAATTGTAAAACACCCTGCAACCTTGCAAATTAAATAGCTGACATCATTAACTACAACGTTTGTTTTACGAGTTTTAAGATAACTCGACAAATTGAACTAAAATCAATTTTCAAGTTTTTATTGCACTGTCGTGACATTGATAAGTCTATGTTTCATTTATAAACGACGACGGAAGTCGACGCTACGCTCGCGCGCTGTGTGCGTAGAGTTACAAACATTCTAGAGGTATATTAAATTAATATGTAATTTTCTATGAAAGTAAAATCAAACGAATTATCAAAAGTCGTAGAACAAACGTTGTTGTTAAGTTGTAGCAAGCTATCTAATCCTGCGAGGTTGCATGTGTTTTACAAATAACTCTGTAAGTATATGTTATCGCTTCTTGTCTTTAATGAAAAGAATGTGACAACATGCTACTTAAGATTATCCTAAGCTAAGACCTGAGTCACCTGAGCGAGAACTTTTATCTTAACTGTTTCTGTCGCAAAGATACAGTGCTTAGATCGCTGTGTTCCGGTTTGAAGGGTAAGACAAGCATTGAAATTGCTAGGTACTGTTGCTATCAATTTTACGTCATAAGTTAGCAACGTACCCTATGGTTGTATTGTTGCGGATCATACAATAATCACATCTCAAGCTGACTGCAGCCATATAATACCATGAGAAAGCTCACTCTTGAGGTGCAACAGCAGCCAGTTGATCTGTATTGAGCGGATCTACAGTGAACCAATCTCAGAATCTCGGATCTTAAGTACATCAAATGATTTAAAAAAACACGTAAATACGCAGTTGTTGTTAATACGTAGCTAGCTATTAACAGTAAATAAAGTCTACTTTGACTTGACAAAGTACGAAAGTGACCAAGAGGCCCAATTCTACTAATAAGTTACAGCCGAATCGAAACTGAACCGTTGCGATCGACCAATCACAACGCCACATTATTACGTCATCGAGCAGTTGAAAGGCAATATAAGCGCTCCGATTGGTCGACCGCAACGGTTCAGTATCGATTCGGCTGTAACATATTA
This sequence comes from Schoenobius gigantellus, assembly GCA_963935595.1. NCBI lineage: Eukaryota > Metazoa > Arthropoda > Insecta > Lepidoptera > Crambidae > Schoenobius > Schoenobius gigantellus. The sequence continues at coordinate 7,870,784 of OZ012557.1, forward strand.
GCTGAATTGGGCCCCAGCACTAGTGTTGCCCAAAATTGGTCTTGCAAGACTTGTCAAGACTCTTGAGCAAGACTCTTGCTCAAATCTTGTATGGATCAGTAGGCTTACACTTGAACCAATTCCGATCGATCGACATTGGGATTGTGTTGGGGTTGTTGATTTTTGTTCGCCTGAGTAAGCATACAGCCTTGGTCTTGGTCTTGCTACAATTAGGCCGACCTTGGTCTCGGTCTTGCAGCAAGTCTCGCAAGACTGCAAGACCAATTTTGGGCAACACTACCCAGCACAGTTGTTGAAACGTCTGCGCTGGTAAGTGCTCGGTGGCCAAATTTGTCAAGTCGTCAACACGGTATATTGAGGATGCGGGTTTAAATTCCGCCCGAGTCGGAGGTTTTTCCTTGTATTGATTTGTTAATTTTTTCACATATTTCGTATTTTCAAATAAAATTCCAAGTCACGAGTACAAAAATCAAATGATTCAATCAAAATCCGCGTAATATATTCTATATTGCAGATCGGATCCAATTTGGCGTTAGTGTTCCAAATCAGGAGTACGAAAATCACATCAATGTCGATCTATCGGCCCCTTAACGTAACACTAAAATGTGTATACGATTTTCTCACATAAAATCACAGCTTAATGATACTTAATGTCCTGCATTTGAAGGTCAACATTCAACAGAAGAATTCGCTCGGGAAAGTTGAGAATGTTTTCGTGTATCGCAGCTTATATGATATATATTATTCCCAAGGGTCCTTTAACTTTCATGTAGATAATGACAAGAAAAAGCTAGTATATTAGATAATAGCTGAAATGTGGAGACCCCTTAATACATTCATTTAATCGTTTCTTTTTGTTTTAGAAAAACCTGTAAGGTTGCAATAAGTCAACAGAATTTCCCCCAAATTCAATCACTCACAACTTGTTTCAAATTTATTGTGCTTCTTGCCGTTCAATTTGCAACGGAGAAACCGATTTTTACAATTCAATAAGTAGTAAAAAGAACAAGAATAGTCGCCCACTCATTACTTCAGTGAAATAAATAATTCCTACGACTATTTCACTTCAACATACTTTTCCCAATAGAAATGGTGCTACATTATTGTATAGCCTTCCCGCCCGAGTACAGGCACGCAACAATTAGTAAGTCTTTAGATGTGAAAAAGAAAAACTAAATTACCAGGGCTCATTTTCATTTTGAAACCGCACTCTTTCTCTCTATATTTCTGTTATATACCCGCGATATAAGCATGCCGCAGCGGATTCTTAGCCGAGCAAACTGTATCTATACGCAAGTACACGTCCCACTCCTAACGCTCGGCCTCTCCTTGGCAACGCTCAGGCGGTCCCCGAGGCGTCTTTACGCTAAGAGCCATCTCACGGGAGGCCATATCTTTCTTGAACGTAAGCACTCGCAAATTACAATGTTTAATTCAATTACGTTAAGTATTTACAGGAACAATGAAGGGAAATGAAATAGGAAAGATTACGTCGTACTTGTCGTAGCTCAGATTTCCGTAGGGTTTTTATTTTTATATTATAACCTATTTATTTAATTTATTCGACAGAATAAGACAATAAAAAATTGTTTAAAATTAATTAAATTGGCAAAAAAATCTACACGAAAGTTTGGTTTTTCATGCATGTATTTTATACACTGAACGAAGCACCGAAGCAAAATCCGTAGCAGCTACGAACTTTCGTAGCGACTTGAACTCGTCAAAATGTCTTGATAATCGTCAAAGTTTTCTCTCGCGAAAGCTCCACAGCGAAAAAGGAAAAGAACCGTCGAGAACACCAACAATATTGTTGTAATTAGTTGCTAACTATTTAGGTATTTCGCAGACGGCCGCGAGACGTTATTACGGCGCGCCGAGTCGCGCACTCGGAAAAGTTTAACGCGGGCGATAACTTTGTTCGGTGACGTGAAAAAGTTTTGCGTTGCGGTGATGACGGGGCTCATTTTTGCGCGATGCATGCGGATCGGATCGGTCGGCGAGGTGAACGAGGTACATAATTAATCGTGTTCGAGAATGGGTAGGTTGTTTACGAGGCGGCAGCGAAGTGGCGAGATAGCGGGGGCGAGGGGGGCGTTGGACGGACACAAAGGAGGAACGGACCGCGGACGCGAGCGAGCCGCGGCCGGGCGCCGGCGGCCATCGCGGCGCGGTGTTATCACACAGTCGCCCCGCGCGGACCGCGACGCACGCTTCGCGCCGACCCGCTCCGCGATAACTCAGTGACTTGTGATCGACACATTTGTGAAACGCTAACTGAAAGTGCTCCCGTGCCGCGCATTGCGCACCCGTGCTATATTTTTATTGGTTGGATTTCGCCGTTCACGTGTTCTAATACAACAATTACAACGGATCTGTCAAAAATTGTAAACACAGTGCACGCGCCGCCGGCTCGCAAGTAAGTGGTCAAATAACAACTTTGCAATTTTGTTCGCTCGCTTCGACCTATATAGAGATTCGCGTCCACACGTATTTGTATGGCAAATTGATGGGTGTTCAGTTTTCGAGATCGAAATAGTGTACTTTCATTGTCCGTGTTTCGTTCCTATTCTCGTGTAGGTTTACTAGACAGACTTTTACGAGTTAAAGTGTTAAATCGTTGTAAAGATTAGAAACAATGTAACCTAAATTGTTTTTAATCTTTTAACTTAAAAAAAAAACAAATGGAATTGTTTCAGCTTTTAACAAAATAGGTTATCACTGAACAGAAAATGAATTCTACCTTCAACTTTATTACAATTTAACTAATTAAAAAAATATTGAGAAATCAATAAAAAAAGCTTTGTATTATAACGAAACTCCTTTTTTTTCAATTTCATTGAAATAAATAGAAATTTTAAGGTAGTAGGTACTTCAATATCAAAATGTCTTAACGGAAAGAAAAAGTGGTAGGTGAATTCTACGTTTTAGCAACTTATTACGTCTTTTATTTTGTTAAATTTTTTAACAAACAGAAGTTTTTTAATGTTAGTAGGTAGTACTTAAAATTTTTAACAAACAAGTTTTTTTATGTACTTCAAAATAAGAAAATAGTTCACCTTATAGTAGTTGTAAAGTAAAGCTTAGGTTATGTCCAGTCTTCGGTTTATGTTTACTATTTTGTGTTACAGAAACAGTTAACTGTTCTGCCCAACACAAAAACAAATTACGTATTTGGCTGAACCGCTCTTCTTTTTAGGACTTTTTAGAAAATACTCTGACAATATCTAGTCTAATAGACAGTGATTCTTATTAAATGCTACATTCCTACCTACCTACAAAATACCTAATACTTTTCTAAATAAAACACAAAACCGTATATAAATAGCTTCGAAAATTCAATTTGAGCATTGTGTAGGAAAGAATAGATAGGGGTTAATTTGTTCAGTAAATATTAATAAAATATGAATTAAAACTACCTAGGTACCTATACTTATTTTCGCAATAAACTATTGTAACAAACAGTGTCTTGTCATGCTCAAAAACCAAAATGTTATTAACGTTTTTATGAGGATCGTAAAACACAAAAATAGGACCTAATTTAATTCTAAAATAATTGTGATGAAGTAACATTACCTTTTAAATATAATCTCCAAGCGACCGCAATTTAAATAAAAAACAATGAACACCGAAATACTATTTTATATTTTGATAGTTGTTTATTAAATCGTATTAACTTGCGTTTTATGAAAACTGAAAATATAAATAGTGCGGTGTGCGGACACCCAGCGTCATCTGTCGACGACTCGGCGAAGCGCTCACCACGCGCAAGGTCACCGTGTCAACGACCTAACAACTTTTGCCGCCTACTGTTGTCGTAGGTCATAATTTTATGTCTTCTTTTTGTTTATCTTTTCGTAACTTTATTGCTGGTCGCGTAAACGCCGTTTGGCGGTTTCGCACTAAGATTATTATCGGACTGTTTACGTTTGTTTGAGATAACGCGCTGTGGTTGTGTTCTTGTGTTACGTAGTTCGATGCAATATACCTACCTAGGTTCCTTTCCTTGCATTTGCTAGTCAGTATAGGTATTATAAAGAATTGTTTAATTATAATTTATTTATAACCTAGTAATTTTTACTATCTATTTAAAATAAAAATAATAGAATTATAAATAATAAAGATAACGCTGGACATCGTTTGGAAATATTAAGTATTTTATTTGTTTTTGAGTGAATGAATAAGGTAGGTTTAGAGCTTTTCATTTGTTTGTTACAGAAAGCGAGAGCCAAAAATGGCAACGAAGGGCAAGCGTCCAATGCGCGCTCTGACGCCTGGCGACAAAATAGAGGCCATCCAGCGCGTCAACGACGGCGAGTCCAAGGCCTCCGTGGCGCGCGACATCGGCGTGCCGGAATCCACGCTGCGCGGCTGGTGCAAGAACGAGGACAAGCTGCGCTTCATGACCTCGCGACTCTCCTCGCCCGACACCGACAAGAGCAATGATGGCGAACCGCCAGACAAGCGCGCTCGCACCGAGTCCCCGCCGGCGCCGCGCTCGCCGCCCGCCGCCGGCCTGGACCTCACCGCACCCTCCGCCGCCGCCGCCGCCGCAGCCGCCACCGCCGCCGCCGCCGCCGCCGCAGCGGCCGCGGCCACAGCCGCCGCTCCCCCCATCCCGGTCCCCGACGCGCCCGTCGAGCTCACCACCAAACGCGCAGAACCGTCGCCGCCCGCGCCGCCGCCGCGCGAGCGCCGCCCCGACCCCGGCGCCAGCGTCTCCATGAGCGCCATCAGCCCCCTCTCTGGCCTCGGACACATTCCCGGCCTCACGCACTCGCATCTAGGTCTCAGTTTCAACGAGATCGCGACCAACCTCTCCCTCCTCGCACAACTCAACCCCGGGCTCTCGGCGCTGTCCGCGCAACCGGCCAGCCGGGCCCTGCGGTCCGTTCGGTCGCCGAAGCCCGCCCACAACGGAGTGCTCAACATGAGCGAAAGTAAATCACATCACCGCAGCAAGTCACATCACTCCGACCCGTACAGATCCAGCGTGACGAAGTCGAGCCACCACGGCGCGCCGGCGGCTGCCAGCCAGCCGGTCGACGACACCCTCTGGTATTGGCTGAAGACGCAGCAGGCGATGCTCGATTTCCAAGCGCAGACTACTACGGCGCACTCGCTGCAACTCGGAAAATCCGACCCCAGCCTGCCTCCGAAACCCATCGCCCCGGTCGCGCCTATCAATTCTCATCTCGACTACAACAGAAACTCTTGGCTGTGGCAGTACTACAAACAGTTCGGCGGGGCGATGCCGCTGCCGGAAGATAAGCACAAGTCCGCCGCGCAGGTGCCGAAAGAAAAGGCCCCGGAGAACATCCTATACTCGCACCTGACCAAAGGGAAGGCCGACGAGGAGAGGAGCTCCACCAGCCCGGTACAATTGACGACCCAAGTGAGAAACGAAGAAGTCCGCGAGCCGTGCAACAAGGAGCCGCGCGTCGCCGAGCCCGCAGCCAGCCCGGAGATCGGCGTGGAGAACAAGGAGCCGCCGCCCGAGCGGAGTCAGGACCCCCACAAGAGCCAGGCCAAGGCTCGCACGGTGCTCGACAACCTGCTGTTCAACAACAACAACCAGACGGCGGCGAGCAAGGAGGCGGGCGGCGCGGAGGCGGTGAACGGGGAGTGGGAGGCGGGCGCGGCGGAGGCGCTCGAGCACGGGGACAAGTTCCTGGCGTGGCTGGAGGCGAGCGGCGACCCGAGCGTGACGCGCATGCACGTGCACCAGCTGCGCGCGCTGCTGCACAACCTGCGCGCGCGCCGCGCGGCCGACCCCGCGGACCACGCGCGCCGCAAGTAGGCCGCCCTGCTCCCGCGCCGCTACAGGGATGCATCAATTATGTACATAGTTACGTCGTCGCCACTAAGCGTTCACTTGTGATATGTGTAGCCAAATTTGCGTGATTTCTTTGTTCTAAAAGGAAAGCTATGCGTTATTTCTCCTTTAGTTCTTAGGTTATAATTAGTCTGTAAGTGAATTCCGACTCTCTAGCAACTCGCGGCGCTTTGTCGAACGACCGGGTCGTTAGTGTACCGTCTTCAAACTTTATAGGCGATAAACAGTAAGGTTGAGTGTAACTGGTCCTACAAACTACTTACTTTCTTGCACATTGTTACGTGTTTAGAGTTTAGTACAGCTGTATGTTGCCATTCGACGATAACATTCCTAGTTGTACCCTACTATAGTGTATAGTCAGTTCCCTGTGTTCTACCTCAAGTCAAAAGTAATGCTAAGTCAAGAGGCCCTGACGGCAGGGCCGGAGCGGCGCGGCTCCAATGGCGGTCCGTCGCGGATCATACCAAATATGAAGGATCGTATTCGTTGTGCCAATCATACGGACAAGGTAATTATTGTTAAGATATAGATAACTCTATTGCGTTAGCGCTAGGCAATCGTTGTAATTGTTTTCTATTGCTCAGTATTTTATATTACAGACATTCTCGATGTCTCGATGCGGAATTGTATTATATGTTAAAGTTAACAGTTAAGGACACTGTGATCAAAATTATAAATTATTGAGAGATTATTAAATATTGTAAGTACATTCCTAATGAATAGAGCGTATTGACATGTTATAAGAGTTTGTCCATTGTAACAACCTCGATGACGAGGTGTCGCCTCTCGGCGTTTGTACCATAAGAAAAATATTATGTACCTAATAGCTAAAAGTTCAAAAAATTTTATCTCCCTACTGAAGATAGAATTATTGATTTGCATTTCATGTTAATTATATGTGTTAGCTCTACTTGAAATTATTCGAGAGAAAATATTTTGTACAAAATTGGATTATAAAATGATTCTCTTATCACAGAGTTTTGTGATCTCGAAAATGTTGAATGATTAAAACTTGATTGAACATTATATGGCAACCTTGTTTTATTTCATTTTACCTCTGTACGAAATTATTATCATGAATAAACTTAAGTGAAAAAGTAAGTAAGTACTAACACCAACGCAGAGCTTCAATTTAAAATTTAGATCCAGCAGGGAAATTCGAAAAGAAACAAAGACCTTCAGGAGAGCATTCATTGTTGTATTATAGTAATAAAGCTAAGTAAAGATAACTTCGATTCGCAGACGTCCTCCAAACCAATTGTTGGTCACAAATCTCAACTTCCGCGGGAGATATAGTGCACAAGTGTTTGCGGTCTGTTCAAATAAAGTACACTCACAAGCGAGACCAGTAGGCTTACTCTTAAAACAAATCCGATCGATCGACATTGAGATTGTGATTTTTCGTACGCTTAGGTATATATTTCCACATTGGCGCTAAATTGGACCCGTGTTGAGCGGATTCTGAGTGCACCAAACTCAGTATTAGTTGTTTTTTTATCACCCTGGAAAATTTCAGGGACGCTTCAAGACACATCTATAATTATAAAAAAAATTGCAATAAAAAATTTTAAAAAATAAAAAAATCTGCTCTCAACTAGTGCAGCGTTTTTTGGATATTTTAGAAAATTAATATAAAATTAAGTGAGTTATTTTTTTATTCATATCTGAATCATTCTGCTCTCACGATGGCTAGCAATTTTTTTTATGTGATAAGTTTTAAATTACATTGTAAACTATCATTAGCCATTGTGAAGGAAATAAATGTTTTTTTAAAATTATTTATTCTAACATCATGTCGTGAAGCGTCCCTTAAATTTTCCAGGGTGATAAAAAAATAACCGTGTATAATGTTCACAAGATACGGAACCAATATTGCGCTATGCTACTGTTGCTACATAAGCGTACAAAACATCACAATCCCAACGTCGATCGGTCGGAATTGGTTCGAGAGTAAGCCTACAGCGTAGGAGCTGGGCCTCTATTTTAGAGCTATTCGTCTGGTGTCGAGCGCTTGTTACGCGTTGTCTGCGCTTGATTTCTTTGGAATTTCGATAAATTTTCGAGAAAAATCTATAGGATGTTACGACCAAAATCAATATGATTTAATTTTTATCGAAAAAGAAACAAAAATCTGTAGAAATCGAGCACAGACGACGCTCGACAAGCACTCGACTTCAGAGGAATGGTTCAAAAATAGAGCCCCTGCTGTTTTTCATACCTTCCGATCACACATCTTGGATATGACATGACGTCATGACCACCGCGAATTCTGCAACGCACGCCGAGCGCTTGTGGTTTGTTTGGCTGGCAGCACACGGATTGAATAGCCAGAATAACTTCGATTCGACCGAGTGGTTAAACACTCCTGTCTCAAACGTAATGTCTCGACACCTAACGATAGCTTTATTCGATTCCTAAATTATGATCGTTAATGGACTGAGTTCAATAGAAACGAGCACTTCCTATCCTTGTCATCGCGGCAATAACAATAAAGGCTTAGGAGCTAGTTCTAACAAATTGACAGCGGGATAAACGACCCCCAGACCACGGATAATATTTATTTCTTTATCAAACAATTTTTGCACCACGTATAAAATTAGATAGCACAAACAACACAGAAGACAAATGAAATGGATCTACTTATTGCATAAATGAAATTTCTTCCAATAGACCCGCGAAAGGAGAAATTGTATTACCTATCTGTGTCTGCATTAATATTTGCGTGTATATGTATATATAATATTCGGACAAAAATGTTCGCCTGCGGCAGGACAGCTGATCACGATGGACGTTGCTTACTATAAAGCTATCCTAATAATGCCTAATATCCTAATAACGCCTCGATGTGATTCAATAATGTTGACATGTGTCAAGTTACCATTCAGTCTGAGGTATCGATTAAAGTATCGATAATAATTTCTTTTATAAAACAGGAAGCTCTTGGCCCGCATCTCACCTGATGGTAAGTCACAATAAGGCCGAAGACGGAAACTAGCGGCACCCGGACTCCTAAACAACTGAGGAACAGGCTGTCATAGCTTTTATTGTCGGACGGAACACGACAATGCTATTAACATTTTTATTGGCAATAAGCCAGGTAGCCTCAGAAACCCTTCCTCCAAACTAAACAAAGCAGTAAAACTTCTTCCGCATAAGGCATTAAACTACACACCTTCAGATCACAGATATCGTTGCTCTGAGCTTCAGATTAATACCGATGGGGTCAACTACTAGACCACGGAGTTCGACTATTTTATATAAGACGTTAGTAATAATAGTGGGCTATGAAATAGCAACACTACCCTCGGCTATAATCACACACTGCGATAGTTCCGAAGAAAACCTGTCATGACACCAATTTTGTCGAGTTCTAATTAGCCATTCTAAAACCGGGTTTGCCCGGCGGCAGCACATTATTTAATCAGTTAGAAATATTTAAATTTAGCTAGTCTGCTAAAATCGATGGCAGGTGTAGCATGAATAAAAGTAAAAAAATATGCTGCTAATATAAATGTATAGAAAAATTCCTAATGTGAAAACCAAAATCACTATTTTTTTCTAGACAACGTGATTTAAGAACTAGTAACGCCATCTACCGTACTGAGTATGTAAAGTATAAAGCGCCATCTGTCGCACCACAGTCACACCGCACTGTAAAAAGATCGTGCGGGCGGCGCTCGGCGCTAGTTACTACAAACTACAACACGTGTCTTGTCGTGTTCGAAATAAGAAATTTTTATAATATTCCATGTGTACTTTAACCCTCCTTAAATTGCTACCTATCAAAGTAGATTAATTTGGCACACATTAATGAAAAATCTTGTGAAGATGAAACTGACAAATGTACTCACGTGCAGCATCGGCTTCGTCAGTGGCTCGTAATTGAAGTAGTCGGAAACCAAGGCTGCCAATCCCTGCCATGTGTCTGTGCCAGCATAGCAAAGCTTCGTAGGCCGAATTGAAGTACACACCATTTTCTAAAAAATAATTATTAACCTTGGCTGCGAAAGAAAGGTAGGCAATTGTTTGTAGTATCGCCATCTAGCGGTACTGTGACTACTATAAAAAAGCGAGTTTCCTCCACCGACAAAGCAAAGTTTTCGAACTTGCAATATGTGAAGCCGCCAACTAGCTCACCGACAAAAGGTTGACGTTGACGGGTGGGAGCACGAAGCAAAAACAAAGCTTCATGAGTGGGAGGCTTGTGGATGTTGGAGGATGTGTATGAATGAACTCTATGAGATATAAATCCATCTTTGTGTACATTAACTGCAACGGTTGTAATTTATGCGCAATAAAGAATAATAGACTAAAATGCTTAAAGCATATTAAATATTTTTAAAGACAAATCTACAAACCTGCAAACCACATTCATTGGGAACTTGCAACAGCAACGGCTTTCGTAATTTATGTTGATAATGAAAATTGTATTGTCTCCTAAAATTTTCGGCGTAGGCCAGCAAAAGTTTTTCCTTTGCGGTGTTTGTATAATAACTCTTTGGAAAACTGGTGCGTGTCTCAAAAACTGGTTCAGTTATGTTTGGCCAACACAAATTCACAACACCAAGCTCATAAATAGCGTTATTCAATGCTTCTATTGTTAGAGGTTCATCGATATTTTTAAGACCGAAAATTCTGGGCGAGGTCTCAACGTATTCCCCTTCTTCATAGGGCTTATCATACATTTCACTGACTATATTCTCATTTACTTCCAAGACTGGGTCTAAAGTATCAATGTTAGGTTTTTTCTCTAAAAAAGTGTCTGACGACACTTCGGCTGCGCTCATATTCTAAGCAAATATCAAATTTAAAAGTAAACCTAGAAATTACTTTGAAAATGTTTATTTACAATACTTTTGCCCGTTTCAGCCTGAAATTGATGCGTTGCTTAGAAACAGTATTTTAACCTCTATCTTTGTAATGTTTCAGCCTGAAATAGATGCGTTGCTTGGAAACAGTGTATTATAGACTAACACTCGTATCTATAGTCAAGTCAAAGTAAAAGTGGTTACGTTGTGATTTTTATACAATACTCGTATTATACTTTTATACTTGTATCTATAACGAGTGTAAGAGCCCGTGATCGCCAGACCTACGTTACTTCATAGTAAAAAGGCTAAAAAAAATTTATGTGCAAGTACCCTACAGCAGGAAAGAAGGTTTGGATATTATGAATCTCGAACCATTGTGGCTAGTTCTCAGTTTTATCCTGATACTTACTTAAGTAAGTTATTTTTCGATTACGCTCCTATCGGGTCCGAATAGCAATCCACTTCTATAGAGACCCGGGGGGTTATTGTCTTAGAAAAAAATTATCGCGATCGCTTACAATTTGACAGTCGCCGTCCATCCATCGCTTCTTATTAAAAGGATGTCGGCGCAGTCTTGTTTTCACTCTGCAATGGTTGTCAAATTGAAGGCGATTGTAATAGATTTTGTCTTAGACAATAACCCAGCAGCAGGCCTATTCGCTAACTACGGTTGGTAACTAGAACTGTCATTTTTGAAAGACACTGTATAACTTTAGATCCATTACCCATCACGAACAAAAGTAAAATAATTCGATGAAAGCATCAACAGATGGCGCTACTTTAATCGATTTTTGTAATGACTTTTTTGTAAATTTAGTAAAAGTCAACAAGGAGGTTCAGAAAAGTATTGATTATATTTAAAAAAATCACTTAGCACGTGGGAAGTATCAAAATACGTTTTTAAGTCATGCTAGAACGGTTTAACATATCTTTTTATAAATTTATAGCACTCCTAGCGACAAATTATGTGAACTTCAATGTATCTCTCAAAAGCATAGCTCAAAGAAGCACGCAATGTCTGCTTTGACTATTTGATTACATACTGCTCACTCATAGATGGCACTATTTATGTATGCTAGTTCGTAAGGTCACATACCTTACGAACTAGCATACATAGCATTGAGTTAAATTATTTTTTACATATTTTTTTTGACATAATTATAATAGTAATGGCGTCATTGAAAATTCGAAATTGTAATAGTAGATTGCTTTATAAGGGTGGAAAGGAATCAATCCCTACGAGGTTGTTAGACGCCCGAGCGCAGCGAGGGCGGCTATAGTCCGAGTAGGGTTTGATTCCTTTTACCCGTGTGTAGCACTCTACTTTTCATTTCGAATGCAAGGAAAATAAAAAATAGCTTTTCTAATAAAATTTATTAATAAAAATATTCCTAACATGACATATCGACATCGTGTTTTACACTTAGTGTACTTTTAAGCATTGAATATCTGCTCCATAGCGTAGACGCCTGCACTGTATGAGATAGTTCATTAAAGTATATAAGAAATACATTTTCAGAAAATGATTTTATATTCCTTACATCTCGCCACTTCATAAAGTCGGAATATGTATTTAAATATCTTTCCTTTGAAATTTTTGGCAAAAAAATTTCGAGTATTGTATTTGCTTCGTTCGTGACTGAATCTGGACCCGAAATTTCAGAATCGCTTGAATTCATTGTTTTTCTTAAATACCTAAATCACACAATCAAGATTTCGGTACAGCGTAACAGATTCCCCTCCCGCCAAAATTATCTTTTTCACAGGTATTTTTAAATTTGGAACATCGCGTTACCTGTTACTGGCCATTCAGCCAAATACTTTTTCATTCCTCATGCTCGGAAAGGAGCGTTTCCTTGATCTGAGTATTGGGAGGAAAACGCTAGTTCCCACCAGCGGGCGGGAAATTCTCATACTATTTACTTCCCTGCTTAGGGCGGAAAGTAAAATTTTAAAAATAGAACTGAATTAGGTTACGTACATACAATCTTTGCTACAATGATAATAAAAGTATTTGGCTGAATGGCCAGTAACAGGTAACGCGATGTGTTCCAAATTTAAAAATACCTGTGAAAAAGATAATTTTGGCGGGAGGGGAATCTGTTACGCTGTACCGAAATCTTGATTGTGTGATTTAGGTATTTAAGAAAAACAATGAATTCAAGCGATTCTGAAATTTCGGCTCCAGATTCAGTCACGAACGAAGCAAATACAATACTCGAAATTTTTTTGCCAAAAATTTAAAAGGAAAGATATTTAAATACATATTCCGACTTTATGAAGTGGCGAGATGCAAGGAATATAAAATCATTTTCTGAAAATGTATTTCTTATATACTTTAATGAACTATCTCATAAAGTGCAGGCGTCTACGCTATGGAGCAGATATTCAATGCTTAAAAGTACACTAAGTGTAAAACACGATGTCGATATGTCATGTTAGGAGTATTTTTATTAATAAATTTTATTAGAAAAGCTATTTTTTATTTTCCTTGCATTCGAAATGAAAAGTAGAGTGCTACACACGGGTAAAAGGAATCAAACCCTACTCGGACTATAGCCGCCCTCGCTGCGCTCGGGCGTCTAACAACCTCGTAGGGATTGATTCCTTTCCACCCTTATAAAGCAATCTACTATTATTATCATTGTACCAAAGATTGTATGTACGTAACCTAATTCAGTTCTATTTTTAAAATTTTACTTTCCGCCCTAAGGAGGGAAGTAAATAGTATGAGAATTTCCCGCCCGCTGGTGGGAACTAGCGTTTTCCTCCCAATACTCAGATCAAGGAAACGCTCCTTTCCGAGCATGAGGAATGAAAAATTATTTTTTTAATCCCTATACATTTGAAAGTGTAATGTCGAATTATGGTCGAATTACACAAAAACATGACATCTTAAATTTCACCACTTCAAAAAGGTCAGGATTGGTCTATCTATTCGTTTGATCTTCGTTTTTAAATCTGTGTGGCAGTAGTTTGATCCCAATTCCTGGTGTAGGTACCTAGTTATTTTTTCAAAAATTGCTGTTTTATTATTTTGTTTTTCTTTATTGCTTTTTGGTTATTATATCAATTCCTTTTTTTATATCTCAATTTGTTTTTTATTTATAATTTTCATTTCAGAACAAAAAGATTAAGGTTAGGATTAAAAACGCAATTTTTATAAGTAAGTACCCTATTTAATAATTTTTCGGATATTTTCAGTTAAATGCCTACTAACCGAAAAAGTCTCACTTCCATGTTCGTTTCATAAAACCACAGTGATTTTTTTCACTGACCTAACTATTTTGTATGGGGGGATTTCAAAACTAATTTTACAAATCTGAATTTTTAATAACACCTTAGAAGTGGTACATTTAACTATGTTAGGTACATACATAGTAAAAGATAATATAGGTAAGTAATACCTAAAGATTATTAATGGACATAAGTTGCCTGACTATAAATAAATAAAATTAATGTAGGTACTAATACTAACTACTTGAATTATTTTTTATTCTCAATGGTGATTAGGTATATTTTGAATTTTGGCAAATAGGTACGGTGTTTTATTAGATTTTACCATTTACAAATAGTGTGGCAACCGCGACTGCTATTAATAGGTAGCTTTCCGCTCGCGGCTTCGCCCGCATTAATATTGTTTTCCCGTGGGAATTTAATATTTTCCCGTAAAATAATTTTGTAGCCTATTATATAGAAGACTGTTATTTATATTTAGGAGCTCGGATAATAAATTTCATAGAAATTGGAGCAGATTTTAATTATTTTCCATAGAATTTTTCAACCCCTAATTTGCACAATAAGGGGGTGAATTCCAATAAACCATGAAACACGTGTTCAATGAAATGTTTTTAAGAGCATGATTCTCCAGGTTTATCAAAATCGTTGCTTATTTTAAAAAAATCCATACAAGCTTGCAACCCCTATTTCATCCCTTCAGGGTAAAATTTTCTTAAATTTTGAATTAAAACAACTGTCCAAAATTCACGTTTCTACCATTAGCGGTTACGGCTGTGCGTGCGTCTATAGATGAGAACTTCTCTTTTTATAATATACTAGCTGTGCTGGCGAACTACGTTTCGCCATAATAAAAATTAGTTTACGACCTATTCTCACACCTACCGAACATACACAAAAAAATTCATAAAGATCGGTTAAGCCGTTACGGAGGAGTTCGGTAACAAACACTGTGACACGAGAATTTTGTATATAAAAAGATAAAAGATATATAGATTGACAGTACACGTACACGTCACAATTTTAATAAAAGATCCGAAATTTCAACATCAAATCTAAGCGAACGGACGCATGAGGATATACTGCGAAATTATTGCGCTATACCGCTAGAGGTATGCGGTTCGAACCCGCGTAATGCATGTTATGTTTTTATGATTTTTTATCACAGAATTAATAACAACATTCTTTAAAATGAAATAGAAAATTAAATAACTGGTAAGAAAGAACAAGGAAAAAAATTGTTTAAAAATAGTACTAAATTATATAATTTCGGAATTTGATAAAACAGTCGAATAAATTAATTTCAGCCGGCTATAAGCATATAAATTTTGCAATTTAATTTCTCAATGATATTTTATATAATAAAATTTGAAATTAAATTGCTTAGTTTTTTATAGGTAAGTTTGTATACATACCGGGTTATTTTTCCAGCAGGAGTCAAATTTTGTGTCCTTGTTCAGACAAGCAAAATGAAATTCTTTTACTATGGGACCAATCTGGAAATCGCGGAAAAAAATCAGCTGTTCCATACAAATTTTCAACATCCACACCTAAATGTATGGAACAGCTGATTTTTTTTCGCGATTTCGAGTTTGGTCGCATAGTATAAGTTGTTCATTTTGCTTGTCTAAACAAGCATACAAATTTTGGCTCCTGATGGAAAAATAACCCGGTATAAAAATAAACACTTATTTTATTTTAGTATAAAAAACTAAAATCACATTTTTAACAATATACAATATGTGACTTTGTATTTTCTTTAAAAATAATAAATAAATTGTAAAATGATGAATACCTAAATCAGTGAAAAAGAAATCGTCTTGGGCGGGATAAAAAAAGGTCACATGAAAAATTTGCAAGTTTGCTTTATTCTTAACCAGTTTTTTGAATTTGAAGTTACAGATGATAACCTTGTGATAATAGAAAGTACCCACTACCAAAATGACTTATCTCCAATGATATATTTACTTTACATCTTAAATATCAAACGTAGGTATATAAAATGTATGACATAAATCCAATCCATGGCGGAACAACCCCTTAGGTATAACATGGATTTATACGTCACTTTTTTACCAAATTGTAACACATTTAGCGTACCACAAGCGTATGATGTTTTATAAGACCTTTTTACGCATAAGTCATTGTAATAAACTAAACGAAGCATATATGAATTTGTTAAAAAAAATCATAAGCATAGCAGGAGTTTAATTAAAGTGCCATCTGTTGAGTGCGTGCGAGAACTACTGAGCCCAATGTAGCAAAGGTTCGATGGCCCGAGCTTGCTCAGAATTGTCAGTGGCGTTTTAGTTGCGTCATCTTGCGGTGAAATGGTGAAATAAAACAGCTCGAAGAATTGCCCGACTTAAGTAGGGACCATTTCATTGTATGGGATGAGGCATCTGTACTGTAGTATTATATTATCTGTGGTTCTAGTTAGCAAATAGGCGGGCAGCAGGCCTATTCGCTAACTACGGTTGGTAACTAGAACTGTCATTTTTGAAAGACACTTTATATCCATTACTGGTTTAGCATAGATATAGAATGAAATAGATGGGCTATAAAAGCCGTCAAACATGAGGAAAAGAGATAAACTTATACACATTGCCAAAGGAAAGAAGAAGATGCCATCATTTTTTTTGTCCTTGTTACCGTATATAGGTGAAACTGGTAGTGGGGATTGTTTATCACCAGCGTCTGGTGCTAAACAAATACGTGGAAGAATTTTTTTGTGTGAATTATAGCTTACTGTGTAATTATTTAACACTTTAATTAGTGTAATTGTGAACTATTTGAACATTTAAATCATGGTGCACTACTCCGTTTTAGGTTGTAATAGTGATAGTGCTAGAAAACAGGAAAATATAACCTTTTACAGGTAAGACCTAAATTGTGTCAATAAAAAGCTCCAAAACTATTTTTTAAATTATAAATACAAGTTATATTGCAATATTTTATCATTCTACTATGGTTCTCAATCATATTATGGGATTAAACATTAAATTTCAAACAAAGTAGTAAGGTTACTGTTAACCTAACAAGCTAGGAATGTCGCCATACAATATGGCCACGTATACAGCCAACGCGTATAACATTTTGCCGGGTTATAATGATACCAGTTACGCTACGACTATTTTTCCTTGATTCGTAGGTAATTTGTTACGTGAAAGGGAACTCACATATTAGTTTCTATGTTACATTAATATTGACATATTTAAGTATAAAATTTTGAGCATTTTAGATAACAAAGTTAATTCTTTTGAAGTGAGACTTTCCATTTGCTTGTTTGTCTGTATTTAACAGACTTCCTTCGGAGATAACTACTCGAAACCAGTTGGGTTAAAGCTACTGGTCGATTGAATTGGCAGCCAACCAAGCATACCCGAATGTGTTCTAAGCATTTTGAACAACAGTGGATTCAGAAAAACAAAAAAGGCACTTTTCTTAGGAGTGGTGCTATTCCTAAACTTTTTTTACAGATCAGTAACTTATACATATTATATCCACAAGGTACATACCCAAAACCTAAATTTATTTTTCACAAACCCAACTATTTTTATGGGGGATTTCGAATTTTATTTTACAGTTTTGGATTAACATGGGTAGGGTAGGTACCAAATCCTTTTCTACTATTTTGATATGGCCAAACATATTATTAATGGTTTGATTAAGGTCATTTTCTATTAATAAAACAAGTCTGACCATTAGTACAGATACAGTTTAAAAATTTATTAATTAATATTTTTAATGTTGTAAAATTAGAACCTGCTTTTATTTTTAACCTGTATACATATTGTTTCAGGACGCATCGGTGTTGGATTTCGGTTCAAATTTGAATACGCCCCGAAAGAGAAAAATGCGGCTTCAAATGCTGGGTTTGAAACAATCAGCGAGAAATTAAATAGACAATGTTTATTTTATATTATACATTTTCTAAATCTTCACAAATATTTAGTAAATGTGTAAATATTGGATTTTAAATAAACCGCAGAGATAAAGAAAAAACAATGATTATTGCCCGCTGTATTCATAATCGAGCGACGATCTTCGCAAGGTACCTAGCTGGCAAAAGCTGGAAGCGAGTGGTCGCGGATCGTGCTCAGTGGCGAGCACTTGGAGAGGCTTATGTCCAGCAGTGGACGCGTGTGGATGATGATGATGATGATTCCTAATATTTTTTCTTATATTTGTAAAGATGTTTACATAATAGCTTAAATAAATAATAGTAAAATGTTTTAAAACGAAATATACTCGAGTAAATCCGAAAAGTGTAGTTTTATTTAAAAGTGTAAATAACTTTAGACTGCGGCGAAGGTTGAATGAAGAATTCAATAAAAAAAATCGCAACTTCCTCCCACTTTTATTTTTTGAGACATATTATTGAGCGAGGGGCGCTCATTAAAATGTCTCAAAAAAAATACGTAGATCAATCAACCCTACTTTATGTTTATAGTGGTAAAAGCCACTATAAACATAAAGTAGGGTAAAACTTAAAGCAACACTGGTGTACCCATCTACTTTAGGCAGGTATGACGTCATCTATGTCTGTCCCTTACGGGTATACGGTCACGTCCTATCTATTCATTCTTTATCTAAGTGATCTTATGTGTTACGGCAGCGTTCATGATATCAGTAATGGATGTTAAGTTCCTTTCAAAATGACAGTTGGTAAAAATAGTTGACTAAATTAAATTCTAAAACTAATAAACTTTAAGTAAAAAATTAAAATAAAACCAATTAAATTAGGTAATTAATTTTATCCACTTATTATTAAAAGGAAAAGGGAGCGTCGATGGCGCTGTGGACTCGGCACTTGCCTTCCAATCGGGAGGTCGGGGTTCGAGACCCGCCATAGTACCAATGTGTTTTTCGTTTTGAATTTCATATGTACATTTGTCTGACGCTCCTACGGTGAAGGAAAACATCGTGAGGCAACCTGCATACATCTGCGAAGAAATTCAATGGTGTATGTGAAGTCGACCAATCCGCACTGGGCCAGCGTGGTTGACTAAGGCCTAATCACCCTAACATAGGGTAGGCTCGAACCCCTCGGTGGGGACGTAAATGAGCTGTGATGATGAATATTAAAAGAAAGGAGTGGTTATTTGGACCCGGGTCCTAAAAGACGTCGATTGCTATTAGGACCCGACAGCAGCGAATCGAAAAATAACATAAAGAATAAAACTGAAAACTGTAAGTTGGGTTAGGTTGGACATTGTGACCCAATACAGCGGAGCGATAGAAGTGAGCGGTGAATCTGCATGATGCATGCTCCGCTCGCGAAAATCAATAATTAAGTAAAATTCACCTCGTTGCCATTTTTTTTCACCCGGGTCCCAATAGCAGTCGACTTCTATAGAGACCATTGGTATCGATTCTGGCATGATTCTCTAAATCTAAAACTAAATTTGACAACAGTCTCTCCTTGTCATTTTGTATAGAGTATGACAAGGATAGACTGTTGTCAAATTTAGTTTTAGGTTTAGAGAATCATGCCAGAATCGACACCATTGTCTAAAAAAAAATCTATCGCGATCGCTCACAATTTGACAGTCGCAGTCCATCTATTACTCCTTAATAAAAGGAAGTCGGTACAGAGTCTTATGTTCACGGCGCAATGGCTGTCAAACTATAGGCGATCGTGATAGATTTTTTCTTAGACAACCACCCACCTTAGATAATCGTTTCTTAGATAACCCACCGAGTCCCTATAGAAGTCAATTGCTATTCGGACCCGATAAGTGAATTGTTATCGAAAAACTTTTAGGATCAAACTGAAAACTGTAGGTTATGTTAAGTTAGATATAGGTGTCAATTCTGTTGGCATTCATTGGATAAGACTAAACTAATTTTAGTTTTAGTGCTGTCAAATCGTGCTTTTTGTTCGAAAATTTTAACTGAAAACACAATTTGACAGCACTAAAACTAAATTTAGTTTAGTTGAATCGAATTAGTGCCAACAGAATTGCCACCATTGTGACCACACACAGCGGAGCATGCGCAGCAAACGGAGCATGAAACTGGAATAAAACTGCATGTTTCGTGCTCAAGGTCCGAATAGCAATCAACGTCTATAATAATATGGACCCGAGTCCTAATAGACACAGCCTTAAAATAAATATAACATAAAAACGAAAAAATGGTGCTCTACGGGTGCGGTCCATAATCAGACAACAGTGCAAAATGCTTGCATGTATGCAAACAACCCATTCAAAACGTTTGCACTGCTCACGGACGTAAGCACTCAGATCAATTATTTTGGACCGAGCTTTTAATGACATGACGACATTAATGACGACAGTTCTTCTTCTTTTTTAATTATGGCAATGTGTCATCGTTGCCAACAACAATTCTGCCAGACAATGACGTCAGTTAATGTAATTTGAAAAGAAAAATTGGAGGGAGACATGTATTGTGGTTACTTAGCATAAGATCGATCATTTTTTGACCGAATTTCATTTAACTGAAAGCTTTTCGACTATTTTCGTTTCGCTTTATTTTACTTCGTCGAAATTACGTTTGCCACTGTATCATTTCACCTATTATCAATTCGATTTTTTTCGTTACTCCAACGTTTCATTCTTTTACCGAAGTTATGTTTAACCGAAATAACATTTGTTCGAAGTATTGTGTTTCCGAACATGCTAACAAAGAAGAAAGCAAGCATGCAAGCAAGCCTATAGCATGCAAGCAAGCATGCAGCATGCAAAATGCAGTTTGATGCTTCGCTCGCCCCGCTGTGCGTGATCACAATGTCTAAACTAACCTAACCTAGCTATTATCCTGTTTTATCCTTTAGCATCTTTTGCGGGGGGATTGAAGGGGGGAACTGAACACTTTTTGCATAATCTGGCTCATTCGTTACCTTTGGTGTATTAGCACAGAGGTTAAGTAGATACACAACATAATGTAACATTTGTAGCCAAAAAATATTCGGTAAAATGTTGTTTTGGTGAAGTGAAAGTATTGCAAATAAAAAAAGTTCAAAAGAAACTTCGACCAATAGAAAAATAAATAGTTTGAAAATCGGTGAAACGTTGTTCGGTAAAATAACACCTATGTATGTCAAATAATATTTCGATGATTTAATATGGCAAACAATACATATGGCAAAAAAGACGTCGTCGGTGAACCGTTTTCGATCAAATGAAATTCGAACAAGCAAATTTCGACAAGTAATAGGTTCCCATGTATTATGCCTCCAGTATCTTCACAGAGCACACCTCTATGTAGATAATCTAATGAGAAAACGAAAATAAAAATCTAGATGATGTTAACTTTGACATTGACAGATCTGGAGACAGTGCACTATGGAGTGCGGTCCATAATTTGATATCAGCGCTCGTGTGCGCTATTTGCGCGCAAACAGTCGGTCCAAAATTGCTCATGTGCGCATTTGTAAGCGGTATGACGTAATCGATGACGTCACCGATTGATGCTGACAGATCTAATAGAAAAGAGGTAGTGCAGTCTCCAAAACTGTCAATGTCAAAGTCAAAATCATTTTTCCGAGGAGTTTTATTTGTATTTTAGTTTGTTCGATTTGTTTCATTACTTTTCTAAAATAAACAATCGGTGACGTCATCGATTACGTCATATCGCTTACAAATGTGCATATGAGCAATTTTGGACCGACTGTTTGCATGCAAATAATGCACGCACACGAGCGCTGATATCAAATTTTGGACCGCACTCAGAAAAAAGGCTGTCTGTCTGTCTGTCTTTCCCTGCGTTCCGTAAAACGATAAAAGTGATAATATCGCGAATCCGACCAAATTCACAACATAACCTACTGATTCAATAGCCCTTAAATTTTATGACGATTTAATTTGGTCGGATTCGCGATATTATCGCTTTTATCGCAATTCGGAACGCAACGTGTCTGTCTGTGTCATGAAGTTATATCTATAACTTCATGGTCTGTGTCTGTCAGTGTCCGACAAAGACAACTTACGTCATATAGTGCCAAAGTCTGATCGTAAATAAAAGCACAAGATTATAACAAAAAAGCAGTAGGTAATACAATACAGTAGTAGTCCATTCATTATTCTAATAGGGACAGTGTTGTATTTTATCGACCAGGTACAAACTGTGTAATTCGCCATAACCTACAATGTTCCGTGTCTAATTTCTAAGATTAAGTATATACGCATTCTAGCGATCACGACATCATCACATCTAGTTACAACGTTACATGTCCTTATAAATATGGGTAATAAATCGTCATTGTTATTGCGAGAAGAAGAAATCGCTCAGATTCAAGAGGAGACTGGCTGTAAGTATTTATGTATTGCATTGAGTAACATTACGAAAATTGACGAAACTATAATGGTCTGATCATGACTATAGAATGATAAAATTATCACCTCATTTACTATTGTCTTTTAAGATGCAATAA
Source organism: Schoenobius gigantellus (assembly GCA_963935595.1). Taxonomy (NCBI): domain Eukaryota; kingdom Metazoa; phylum Arthropoda; class Insecta; order Lepidoptera; family Crambidae; genus Schoenobius; species Schoenobius gigantellus. Next base: position 7,893,063 of record OZ012557.1, read on the forward strand.
ACTAGTTCCAGTATTTATTTAGTGTCCTGCCGCACGCGGAGGAGGGTGGGGGTTGGAGGGGAGGTGGGAGAGACGAGGGGAAGTCTCTCTTAAAAGGGGCTAGATGCGGAAACATAGTTTTTGAATTTTTTTTTTTCATTTAGAGGTTAGGCCTATAAAAGCTGCTTAAAACTTGTTCTAGTCTAAATTTATAGCCTGCAACAAAGACAACAATCAATATAAATTGTAAAGATGAGACAAAACTGTGCCTGAGGTGTCCGGAATTGTTTCTGAATACTCATAAAAAAATAACTTAACCTAACCAACTGTATTCCAAGATCCCCAAATCGGTTCTGGGTGGTCATAAAAAATAACTTAAACTATCCGCAACTGTATTTGAGGTGCCCAGAGTCCGTTCTGGGTGGTCTTAAAATAATTAACCTAACCAACTATATTTGAGGTAATCCAAATCAGTTCTGGGTGGTTAGTGATTTTTCAAAAACAATGTGAAGATATGGGAGAAAGAACTTTTATATTCTACATATTTGTAATAAAATTAAAAATCCCAGCAATTTATGAAAATGAACTAGCCATTGTTATTATTTTAAATAATAAATAATGTATGTAACCTTCACTTGTATCTCTCTTTCAGTTACACCAAATCAAATTGAGCGCCTTTACTCCCGCTTCACATCACTTGATAAAAATGACTGTGGCACACTGTCCAGAGAGGATTTCCTTCGTATTCCAGAATTGGCAATCAACCCACTGAGTGAACGTATTGTTCATTCATTTTTTGCAGAAAGTCATGATGACAGAGTTAACTTTCTACAATTTATGAGAGTACTCTCACACTTCAGACCTATAAGAAAGAATAGGGAGAATAAATTGAACAGTAGAGAAGAGAAACTGAGATGTAAGCTATACTTGAAAATCCAGAATAATCTTAGAAAAACTGAAACAATACAATAATATCATTTACAAATCAATAACCAATCTACTATTTACAATATTAATATTATTAAAACATTACAATTATTGTTGCTTTGAATTTTTCAGTTGCCTTCTCCATGTATGATCTGGATAATGATGGAAAAATTTCAAGAGATGAATTACTTGCTATTCTTCATATGATGGTGGGAGCCAATATTAGGTGAGTCTGAAACAATGTTGTTGTAGCCTAGATATGCTAATCACTGCAAAGTTAACATAATCCTACAAGCACTAAAAGTCCAACCTCCATTTATAATAGTATTGATTATTATTTTTAGAAATATACTTAAGATATTGAAAACAAATTACTCATAGAAGTAAAATGGAATTATATTCTTTTATTCATTATGATGTAAAAGAATAGGTTGAAATAATTACTTGCATAATATGCTAAAGCCACAGCATCAGTCTCAAATGAATAATCTATGTGTAAGGGAAAGTTTCCCTCGAGGGCCCTACCATGACCTTTTTTGGTTTTTTAGTGTTAGGTTAGGTAATTTAGTGTAAAGTTTTTTAATGAAAAATTCTACATTAAAGTAGGTAATAAGTAATCATTATATGGATTCCTGAAATATATAGGAACTTATTATCATTATGCAACAAACTGAAAATGTTATTCTGTCTTTATGGTTTCAACCACTACACCTATTTTACCAATTTATATGTAATAGTACCATTTGGTTAATAATAGTAATAATAATGGTGTTTGAAAACAGAATAGTGTACTTTTAATCCATATGCTAGTGTGTGGAGTAAAATAATTGCTGTATTAACTATCCGCTATAGATAAGCTTGTACTTGTTGTTCATAACAACACTCAAGTTCAGTAGGCCAATGTGAGATACGTCATAATGATTAATTGACACAAATGCAACCTTCTCTGTGTGCATATATTGGACATTACAGATTTTTTCCAGTGTTCTGATCATTCACACAACCCTTGTACAGATTCCGCCAAACTTCTAGTCTGCTCTGAAGTTATCTCATGCCTTTTTTTCACGCACATAAAATATACTAAGTTTATTCTTATTGTGCTTAAACTTATTTAGTGATGACATCCATCTTTCACTTATAACTTATGTAGACAGACACAATTTTATTTAATTATACATATATTACAACAGTGCAATGTGGATCGTGCTGTGTTCAGAGTAGACTAGAAGTTTGGCACGATCTTTACATGCTGTCCATTTATCAGATGACATAAACTTTATCCGTCTTACATGGACTAAAGTTAGTCCTGGTTTAAACTAGGACTAAGTTGACACTGTCTCTATCTATGTATATTGACACAAGTAAAAGCACACTACATTTAAACCAAGACTAACTTTAGACCAGGTTTAATCCAGGTTTCGTAATAAGATCGTATGTGTATTTGGTGTTCATATTTTATCTTCACTTGTTCCTATATAACCGGACAGTTGTAGTGAGTGGTTGTGGTTGCCCTTCCTTTTAACAACCTTTTCTACACGCAGACTGTTTTCAGTTTAATCTTTTTTCATTTTAGTGAAGAGCAACTGACAAGTATCGCTGAACGTACAATCCTTGAAGCGGACACGAACAATGACCAGATGATCTGCTTTGAAGAGTTCTGCCATGCCTTAGAACGGACAGATGTCGAGCAGAAAATGTCAATCCGCTTCCTCAACTGACAACCACAATCCTGAACCGCATACATGAGGTATATACTGACAATAGTGCTTGCCATCATTGTGTATGGGCTTCTGACTAAAAAAACATGACTTTGCTCTCGTGAACTTTTCATATTAGGAAACATAACCTCAAACCTTAAAAACTGCCTTTTGTTTTAAATGCTTAAAATATACTACACATGTTTTTTGAGCACAATAATCGTTTTATCTTTGGCCGAGGATCAAATGCTCATCTTCTTTGAACTGTGCATAAATGAAGACCACTAAGCCACCAAGGCCACATACAGTTATTGTGTTGAAAAAATCTTTAATTTTACAAATTAAAACTTAGTTGGTATTGTTTTGTTTTCAAAATGTATCTATGTGTATTGTTACTAGAATAGTTATCAAAAATGTTATTAGCATTTGCCATAATTGTTAATAAATAAATTGTTATTGTGGAATAGAAAATGGTGGTTGACCATTTTTAGACAAGTAATGTGTGCGCCTGATTAGGATTAAATAGGTTGTCTATAATCTATTTAAATGCGATCATTAATTTAGGAAATAAATTTCAACAGTCTTTCATTGTGGCATTTCATTGTCACACCCCACACAATCCTTATGGACAGGTGATGTAATAGTACCAATTGTTAACTGTCAACCAACTATCAATAACACGAAAAGCGTCATTGATATTTTAGCATTTTTTATCGTGAATACATTCCGCTTGGTTTTTTTATAATTTTTCATCTATGAATAATAAATACTGATTTATCAGTGATCCACTTAATGCTATACGAAAATCGACTAAAATGTAAAAATTCTGCAATATTTTTTCTTTAAATTAACAGCAATGAATTGCAGTTTCTTTTTTTATTATTGGTATATGAAATACAGTGAATTTAGGTCGCACGATGTATTCCATACTTCGTGACACTGGCAGATCCAGATGCTAAGGGGTCAAGCCAAAAACAACTGCAGCTTTTTAGTATTTGCAGAGCCTACCCTCAGCTGCTCCTCTAAATGAAAACTGGATCTGCCACTGCTTATTGTTAAAAAATTCTTAAATCTATCATTCTCCCATATTGAAATTGGGAGATCTCTAATCAATATTTTCGTCACTGGCATTATTAATTTTAATCTTTATGATAAGATAGTTTCAGTTCAGCTTTATGAGCCTTGACTGTTTTGCAAAAAATTGGTATTAAATGTATAGGTACATATTTAATGTCTGGCTGCCTTCTTGTTCTTCAGTGTGAAAACTAATTTTGTATAATAAACTGATGCAGAACATAGAAGCTCCATCAAATGTAAAATGTTACCAAATAGTGAAATAGAGATTGTGATAGGAGAATGTATTTATTCAAATTAGAAAATAAATCTATTTTTACATTAAAATCGTGTTTCATTTCACTTTGGTACTTTTCAGCTGCTGATATCTCTACTAGAAAAGCCATCAGAGGAATACTAGACGCAAGCCATAAAATGTCGACATAATAAAACAATATGAGATTATTTCTTAAACATTTATTGACATAAAATTTACATTTATTTTGTATATTATTTATGAATTAAATTGCGTTAAATACGCCATCCACATCTACAGTACTAATGTCTGATATTTCTATTTAATATTTGGATATATTTATTGAATGCATATAATTGATAAAATGCTTAAAACACGAACACCGAGAATCATTAAAAGTTGTAACCATCTTATTATATTGCACATCGAGATAATACAGAAACGATTGTATTAAGTATTATAAGTTTGCGACAGAGAAGGGAATATAAGCACGAAGAAGAGCTAAAATTACTACTCATTTTAACTATGACAATTATATTTAATCACCGAAACCGAAAAATGAAGCGGTTTTTTATGCTTGGAACTAAAATCGACTCAAATTACGTTGATATTATTTAAAATTATAATTGGACAGGAAACATTAATTAAACCACACATAAAGCCGAAATGAACGCTGTTTCCACTATCGGAGCAAATAAAAGAAGAAAACATTAACACATTGGACACATATTTCTAATAGTGTAATGTAAGACTATATCAAATATTTACTATGTTTAAATTTATTAATTTCCCTTCTTATCGACCAATTATCCAGACTACGACTTTGCATCCTGTTTTTCTGGCATCGCTCCGACAGACCATCAAAGAAATTCTAATCTATTTTATTTTTATTTATTTTAACAGGAAATCTATACCACAACAATAAATATCCCGAGTAATATAATTTGTTCTACTACCTCGATAATTCAAAATGAGTACTATAAACATATTACTTTGACTAACTTGATAATCAATGATAATAATATAATAGTAATTAATTATTCCAATATCGCATTCAGTAATGAAGGTGGAATCTTCGTATTTATTCACATACATACATACGGCAAGTGTGCCTGAATCATCCCAATTGAGGTTCGATTCATATAATTCAAATGCATAAATGATCCGTCCATCCTAACGTTCAGTTTACTTTTTTCCCAACACCGCTTAACTCCGCTGACGCAAACTTATACAAGTCCATCACAAAACATATGAAAGAAACCACACCGATTTTACTGTCAGCCGCGGACAGTGAGCGCCTTGATCTATATTTTCAAATTACGCTACCTACACACTATGCATTGGTGATGACTACCGGCCGAAACAGACATATAAAGGGAAGCAGACTAAACTTATCGTTCAAAAAGCGTGGCAACTTTACCACATGCAAACATTATTCACACACAAACAATATTAATTTAGGGTACGTTTGAAAACGAGTAATATTTACTTGGGGTAGAGTGAATTTCACCCGATAGCGTTCGAGAACCACCCGAGTGAAACCGAGGGTAACCGACCAATTACTCCGCTCGTATTTCTGAACGCAGTAGTGAAGAGTAATTTTCGCCTGACAGGAGAGAATTTCTCACGGTCCCCATTCAGCGTTAAATTTTACCTGACATTGACAGTTGACTGTTCTGTGATCTGTGGCTACTGATTTCGTTTTTAAGTCGAAGTTAGAGTTTACAAATGTTAAGTAAAGCTTTGTGTAGTTGTAAAATAAAGCAAGTTCTCGTTGCAAAACACAAGAAGTCTTATTTTTGTTTTTAACTGACAGAACCCGTTTGAAAACTCGTGTAGTGCGATAATCACTCGCTAGCATTTGAAAACCAGTTAAACTTCTCTTTCTCGCAATATGTCTATCCTTTTCTTTTTTACCGAGTGAAAACCTCACGGGTTTTCGAACGACCCCTTAATTTTATAGTAATTTCTGGAGTTTTATTATATGATACGTTAGAACACTTCGGGGCACAGCACTTTACCATTGTTCTTGTCCGATTGGCAGTTATTTTTATTTATAATGACAAAACAAAACATTATAACATTTTATACCTTTTATACAATATTTTGTTTAATCCTAAAACACCCATTTACCTAAAGAAACATTTCATTTTCCTTCATTCCTCACATAATTTAAACACTCGTTCTTCTGATAGCCTCCTATTAAAATTTCCCACACACTCGTCCCAATATTTTAATAAATCCTTTACTGTTCAGGCGATTCGACTTTGGAATCGCCTACCTTCTGATATTAGGTGCAAACAAACACTTGACTCTTTTAAAAAAAGCGTTCACCGCCATTTCCTTGAGCTTTGACCCCCCCCCGCCCCTCGCCCCTTATGAATTTATATATTATATTTTATTTACTCTGTTATTATTATGTAGTATGTTTTAGTATTTTATATATTAATAAAGTATATATTTTGTACCAGTGTATTATTGAAAAATACCCACTTGATCATATGTTTTGTCCTATCTAAAGGTTGTCTGGTAGAGATCGCCTATGGCGATAAGGCCGCCTTTTTTGCTTGTTGTGTATGTATTGTCATTGTTTGTGTCATTTTATTTAAGCAAAATAAAGAGTTTCTATCTATCTATCTATAACACAATGTCACGACGCCATTTGTCTCTTATTTTGACAAAGCTAAACATGGCGTCCACGTGGCGTCTGCCACGGCTTCGGAAATGTTTATGTGTGCGTTCGTGTCGCCATAGACGAAAAACAGAAATAGCGATCTATCATGTCACTTTGTAGTGAGAGTAAAAACGATATACATTACATAATACAAATGTGTGAGTAAAATTATGTTAAGTCTGCTACTCTGATTCCCTTTATACGTCTATGCCGGGCGATTATTATTACCCTACGCGTCACGACCGTCGATGGCGTCGACCGTCGCCTTCCAATCGAGAGGTAGCGGTTCAAACCCCGCCACGTACCAATGTGTTTTCAAATTTTGAATTCATACGCACGTTTCTTCACGCCTGTGAAGAAAAAGTTTCTTTACAGGTTGTGTGTGAAGTCGACTAACCCGCACTTGGCCAGCGTGGTTGACTAAGGCCTAATTGCCCTAGTTTAGAATAGGCTCGAGCCCCTCGGTGGGGACGTTTATGAGCTGTTAATGATGATGACGCGTCGCGAACGCTGGGTGTCGTGTAGTAGTCCAACTTAACAGCGTATTTACCCCCCTAGATTCTGGTACTCCGAGCGAATGGTAGATTCAAATTTTAATTAATTAATTTTCACTTTTTATTTAAGTCTATGCTTAATACGAAATAAAATATTTTTCTTTTCATTTCATTTCTAAATAGAAAAGTCTATCGCTCAGTGTACGCATCGAGCGTGTTCACAGCAGCGACATATTTTTACGGTATAGCGTACTGAGGAAAAAAGGCAGCCCGTATTCACTTTCACACTGGAACACACAGAAGGCGAACACAGTCAGCGGCTAACAACAACATCGGCATGGCCGTTCACTTCCTATTAAATCTTCGAACTAGTTGCGCCGGCGCAATATCTCCAGCAGCGGCGGCATCGCGAACTCGGTCAGTGCGTACACAGCGAGGGGGGCGAGCGTCACAAGGACGCAGGTGCGGAATCTGCACGGCAAAGTGATCACGAGGACCCGCCGTCTCGTCGGCGTGGATTCCACTATCGGCAGCCCTCGGTTGACCCTGGCCAGGAACGCGCGGTCCTCGTCGCTGAGGGGGACCACAGCGACGGAGTACCGGCTGCCTTCTAAGTGGGGGTATGGCGGGGGGTTTTCCGGCGGGTCGTAGCCGGCCTCGGCCGCGTCAGACACGAGTACTGGATGATGTGAATCATCATCCGCGGTCCACCGTTATGCGGTCGACGACACCGCCAGCTTCTTGAGGTGCTCCATGAACACTTGCAGCGAGACGTCGTCGGTCAGCACGGGGGCGCCGCCGTCCTGCGGGACGATTGCACGTCAAATTGTATAAATATTAATAAACGCGCAATTGTTTCTATGAGTGGATTCCAATATGCCGTCATCGTTAGTGAGACAGCGTGCCACGTGTCAAAAATAAATACTTTGTGTTGAGATAACAGCAAATTGAAATACACTCATATTTTTTTTGCAAATTAATAAAATCAAAAGACATAGTTAATCAATATTCATTTAAAACATATTTAGAGCTAATAAAAACATTCGTCAGTCTAATAACCCCGCCTCCCTTGAATATTTCGCTATAATAATATAATACTAAAATATATGTATAAAGTGAAACTTAAAAAACTGATAAACGAACTTGTGACTGATAAGCAATAAAAAATAGAAAAAATACGACACAATAACATTGCATTAGTAGTTGTTAGTATGACAGCAAGTACATTACTAAAAATAAAAAGCAGTCTTAAGCAATGACAAGCAGATAAAATAATATCTGATGTCAAAAACGATAAGAGAAGTTAAAGAGGCAGGCTCTAATAGTGTTAGTCACACCAAATAAAAAGAAATGAAAAAGAACACTACCGCTGTTGGAATCGGCATCGCCTGGGTATCGCCAAAACATCGATGGAACAAAAAAAAAGAAAACGTCAAACCATGCTTCCATGGCAAATAAAAAAGTCGATTAAAATCATGCATGCGAAATCAAATGCCTCAGTCAAGTGTGTCATGCTGATGCAGCTGTTTGTCATAAAAAACTAAAGAGGAATAATTCCAACGATATAAGAATAGATTCCCGTGAAACAAAACGTTATATTCGACCAATCAGCACACACAGCATCACGGTGATCGGCCGCGTATAGCCTTCGTCGCCCGTCTATTGGATGCCGTGATAACGGCGTTTCAATTGGTTGTAGGACTCGTAGCGGCGTTTCAATTGGTCGTAAGCAAAGCTTTGGTTAAATTACATTTTATTAGTAAATTGTATGTTGCTAGTATAATTATGATCATTAAACAAACTCTATGTTTAAATGGCCTTTAAATAGATTCTATTTACGAACATAATGTAATGCATTGATGGTTGATGAGATGGACTCTTAAAAACTTACAAAAATTAAAATAATTTATTTAAATAGAAATTCATATTTGTAGAACAAACCCTAATATTCCTCAATCTACGTCATGTCATTTATGTAATATAATTATGTTGCAAAATTGTTATTTAAAAAATTGGTCTTTCGAGAAATAACAAACAATCTTAAGATTTCTAGTCTACATAATGATTAAAATTTTGAAAGCAATAATTTTATTATACTGACCCCTCCATATGCATACATGTTGTTGTGCGTCTGCGAAGGATTCACCTTCGACAGGAGGAACCGTGCCTGGAAAAACGGACAAAAATTATGTTAACACACAAAATAACAATTACCTAGTATAAAAAACTCAAATGTTAATTTTCGGTAAATAAGTACGTATTCAAGCAATATCTTATAATTTCGTAATTACAATGAGGTAACATCATTTCATCAGAAATGTAAGCTGCTAAAATCACTTCATTACGTTTCATATCACAGCGTTCTCTCTAATGCACAAAGTCATTCGTTTGCGCGACAACGCGCCTATCACGTTTAAATGTCACTATCGCAGAGCGCAACAAACGCGAACCACCACAGTGACTTGCCAAAACATTCGCCAAAATGTTGTGTCGAGCGGTGATGGCGGCTCTCGTCGTCTCATGTATGTGTCCACGCGATACAATCGCCACACAACGTAAAGCCCACAGAAAAGGTTTACACAACAAATGTTTATTGTAAATACCTACGTAATAAAACTGGGCGTATAGTGCGGGAAGAAGGTTACATCTTGTGTCAAGTTAATGATCGCCATGAAAATCTACGTGGTGTATAAGGCAGACTTTTTTGCAGATTTAGTATGCGTACTGTGGCTGAGCGGACTCCAAAGAGAAGACTTGGACGTAAACATGCTGACGAAACTGCAGCGGCACGATGTAAACATAGATAATATGAACAATGAGTGCGTTTAGCGTTCCATTGTGTTTTCTGAGCTCGATGCAATATGTAATGTGAATTCTTTTTTATAGCAACCTCCGTGACGACTGTCTCAACTCAAAATCGGGGAGAGATCATACAGAAGTCGAGAGACAAAACGAAACTGATGAGAATTCAGCAACTCCAGGCGCACTTGAAGGTAATAAGAATTGTAATAAAAGTGTCTGTATAAAATCGTATGTAAATAATTAGGTTTGTAATTTCAGATGTAACATCACAGAAAAGTGTGAATAGAGCAAAACAATATTATAATTATTTAATAGCACTTCAAGAAAACAACGCAGAAATACTGGCTACTGTACCGACAACTACAAACACAGAAGATGTTATTCCATCAAATTTCGAAAATATTCTCCACTTTTGGAGTAAAATTAAGACCTTAGATAAGGAGAAAACTACTAAAGTAATTTCAAATATATCTCCTTTATCAAATGTTAAGCCATTTGAAGAAAATGCTTACCATAAAAATATTGAAAAGTATAGCAACCAAATTATTGGCAATCGTATAGACGGAAATGCGCAAAATGTTTCAATAATGCAAACTAGGACAGCACCAAGTAATGATAACAATTATTTAAGTCAACTAGAGAAAATGTATGCATTATTCGTTAATAACCAAAATAGCTATAATCGTAATAAAATTAACACAACGATACCGGATAAAATCATAAACAAACAAGGAATTAATGATAACTATTTCTTTGTTGACGATATGATGCCGCGACAAACAATCATGATGCGAGCCAGAAATGATAAATATGAAGAAATTAATCCTAAAAATCATTTATTCAAAGATATAAGTGACGTTATATTAGTTAATGATCAAGTTAAGAATATTAGTCGGTTAATGAACCCAAATATTGTAATAGGAGGAATTCCACGTAGCATTAATCTTGCACCCACGCGAGAAACATCAACAGCTACCTATTTTGATACGCGCACCAGAACAAACTTTACACAACAATCAACACTAAGTCATGATGCTAACGAACTAAAGCTTTTACCAAAGCAAATTATAGATCAGATAGCTGAATACGTGAAAGCGAGTGTTTTAAAGGAGTTAAAACATGAAATGAAATCTACTAAAGTTCCTGCATTAAGTCTAACGACTATTACAATGTCGTCTATTGGCATTAATTCCAAAACAGAGCATCCAGTAACAGTTGCCACCAAAGGTTAGTAGAAAAAAACCTACTATAATATCTTTAAACTAATTGGATAATAGATTATTATTTCATATTATTAGTTAATATTTCATAATTATTAAATACATTAATATGGGAAAATTGGTAATAACTGTGTTATTGTTCTAAGATAATAACCATAATCTTTGAATTCATTACAGTATTAAACTCCACAAAGGATTTGAATTCAAATAAATCATCAGAGACAAATCAAGTACTCGAAACCTTGCTTGAGTTATTGAAAGAATTTAAGACATTTAAAGAGAAATCGATTATAAACGAACCTGGAGAGCCTTCAAAACGTGTTGAACATAAAATGGTGTCCAATCCGTCAGATAATTTGTACCGAATAATAAAATCACATGAAAAATCAGCAGAAAATAGTTACAAAGAGGCAAATAAAATAGAATATGAACAATATAATCAAATGCAAAATGAAAGAACAGTTCCGACAACTATGTTAAAGGTCAGAGAGGCTTCCATTATACAAACCAACTCTAGAGAAATCCCTCCTCTAGGAATACCTTTGTCAAATCCAAATTTGCTAGTTCATCAGAACCTACGCGTAAGCTCAAGCAATGCGAATCTCGTTCATCCAAAAGTACATAAGCCGTGGATAACTCATCATAAAAACACTGACAGCAAAAAAGAAACTAAGCTAAGAGACAGATATTTCAGTGACATAGAAAAAAATTCTAAATATAAACATAAAACTCATTCTTTTAAACATATTGAATTGCCAGTAAAAAGATACTCATTAGAAAATTCTTATGAGAAATTTAATAGGCACGGTACATATTCTTTTGGTGCAGTAACAAGTAGAGCTAATGGTCCAACTACACATAGGCCACGATATAGCAACAAACCTGAGGGAAATGAGCACAGGGAGAGTTACGGCCGAGATGCCCCAAAAAGATACAAAGATAACATAAGCGTAGGTATTTTTCAGCACCACAACAAAGAGCGTTATCATGAAAGGCTTGAAAGAGTCGACGATGAAAAAGATCACAAATGTTGCGGCAACAGCTTAGCCCTGACAACGAGGCAACAAATATCTTTGAACAACATCAAATCCAGATATGACGACACGCATTTTAAGAACTTTCTAAGAACTCAACAGAAAGTTAATGCTATGTTGGAAAGGATACTAGCTACTAAAGCTTCAGGAGTCCAGAGTGTTGAAACTACGTAACAATATAAAAATCTTTTAAATTTCTCGTTATTAAGTACCTATAACCATCTACAATAGACATTACCAAACGTACTCACTTTTTCACTTAACTTAAAGTTGGATATAAAATATTAGTTACAATATTGTGATTTCATTTGGGATACACATATGTGGGAGGCTCAAAGATCCAGATATGACGACACACATTTTAAGAACTTTCTGAAAACCCAACAGAAAGTTAATGCTATGTTGGTAAGGATGCATTTTAAGAACTTTCTAAGAACTCAACAGAAAGTTAATGCTATGTTGGAAAGGATACTAGCTACTAAAGCTTCAGGAGTCCAGAGTGTTGAAACTACGTAACAATATAAAAATCTTTTAAATTTCTCGTTATTAAGTACCTATAACCATCTACAATAGACATTACCAAACGTACTCGATTTTTCACTTAACTTAAAGTTGGATATAAAATATTAGTTACAATATTGTGATTTCATTTGGGATACACATATGTGGGAGGCTCAAAGATCCAGATATGACGACACATATTTTAAGAACTTTCTGAAAACCCAACAGAAAGTTAATGCTATGTTGGTAAGGATACTAGCTACTAAAACTCTTCCTTGAGGAGTCCAGAGTGTTGAAACTACTTAACAATATAAAAATGTTATACATTTTCTCGTAATTAAGTATAACCACCTACCAATAGACATTACCAAGCGCACTCGCTTTTTTAGTTGGATATAAAAAATATTAGAATTACAATGTTGTGATTTCATTTGGGATACACATATTTGGGAGGCTTAAAGATAACATCATCCAACCAGTATTGTGATTAATAGCCCTACTTAGAAAACAGTCTCTGGTCGCAATCAAATTAGGTCAAACATTTTTTAGGTATACGAATGTTAGTGATCGAGTCATTATGATTATTTTATATATATATATATATATTTACTATTTTCTGCTGGAACTTTGGTAGCTTGCACTTAGTCGGTTACCGTAAAAGAACCCACTAAAGGAGTTCACCGCAATCAGACCAAACCGAGCCGTCTGACCAGCGTCATGTAGTAGCCCTACCCCCCTACTCGCAAATATCAGGTCGCGGATTCGATTTGAAAAGTCACATCCTGTCTCGCTTTGATGCGACACAATTAAAGTGTCAGATAAAGAGATTCCGTGATTCGACTGTTTTCCGACAGTTGTTAATAAGGGGGGCAGGAATAGTTCATGACAGACCCATGCCTAGAATGGGTTAAGGCAATGATGTTTTTCTTTCTAATATTTAATTTTTTGATCTATAAATTAATATAGTTTTTCTATAAATCTAGGTAATTATTAACCATCTCCATTATTTGCACACTGTACCATAATGCTGCCGATGTAATCACATTAGTCACATGACTTCATGAGCGCCAGGTGCGGAGTTGACTGGTTATATTTACAGGCGTTGTCCGAAACGGCATATAAAAAATCCAATAATTATACTTTAGGGTCAACTTTTTGCCAATGTCTGCTCCAGATTGTGGTGCCTATCTAGATCCGGACACATGGGTAATTGGAGATAAAAAGCAATAATACTTGAAGGCACTTGCCTTCCAATCGAGAGCTCCGGGGTTCAAAACAACCATGTACCAATGTATTTTTCATTTTGAATTTTATATATACATTTGTCTGACGCTCCTACGGTGAAGGAAAACATTGTGAGGCAACCTGCATATATCTGTGAAGTCAACCAATCCGCACTGGGCCAGCGTGGTTGACTAAGGCCTAATCACTCTGACATAAGGTAGGCTCGAGCCCCATGGTGGGGATGTATATGAGCTGTGATGATGATGACTGCTGATATATACCGATATGAATGAGTTTACAATCAGTAGTTCACCATCAATCAATTAATCTCAAGATTTAAACAATACAAAATAGATGATTTACGCTGACCATCCTCAGGTGCCATTAGGTCAGCTGATGATGCGTTCCACGATGGAGCGCACTAAACTATCAGAAACTTTATCACCTTAGATTTCAACATATTATTATTTTTATCAGTCGTCACTGTTGACATAGCGTTATAAAGCACCGTCTTCATCAGCATGTGTGATCTGCCACCTGGTCTAGTTTTTCGGAGACCTCTATATCGAAAGTCTGTTCCTGATACTTCAAGTAGAGGAAGACTCGGTATGTTTTGAGTTTTCTGCGTTGTTTTTGCTGCATCACTGTGTTCTAATTTGAAAAATATCGGCAGGATATTTTCTATATACTGTGACTATCAAATTATGAGTTGGCAACATACTTTCATTGTGGTCGTTTAGGAGTTGCAGATTTGGGAATATTACAAGAATTTTTACACAACTTACCATCGGGATTTTTTAACTACTTACCATAGGGTTCGCACTGTGTTTGTTCTCCAACATTGTTCGATAAAAACTTGCATTTTCTGCCAGCACCCCACATCTCTAGAGCATCAATTTTCGGACAGCACATTTCAGCCCCCGTAGCGCGTCCACCAAAACACGATATGAATAAAGCGATTTATAGCGGTGAATTGTCAAAATACGACGAAACCCTATTGTGTTTTGACAGTTCACCGCGATAAACCACTTTATCATATCGTGTTTTGGTGGACGTGCTAGGGGGGAGCCCCCTCCCTGTGCACGATAAACTGACCTGCGATCCGCCGTGTTCGGTGTCGATGTATCTGGGCACGGGGAAGCGGCTCTGCAGGATCTCCTGCGCGTCGTCGATCGGAGCCCGCAGCAGCTGCGCGAAGCTCTCGTACTCCGGCATGTCTTGGTAGCGCAGCGCGCGCCACTGGGCTATGGTCTGGGGACAACGTTTTCTTATTTTATCAAAAAAAAATATTTTAAGGTGTATGTGAAGATGACCAATCCGCACTGGGCCAGCGTGGTTGACTAAGGACTAAACACCCCAACTTAGGGTAAGCTCGAGCCCATCGGTGGGGGCGTATATGAGGTGTGATGATGTTTTATAAAGAGCTATTCACGTAATTGACACGAGAGTTCCAATACTGAGAAAAATGGGTAAGATTTTATATAAAAAAATTATTTAACCTCACAGCTTTTTAAATTCACTGAACTCTATCGTCTTTATCTCTACGAGCGGCGCGTGTAAGAGGCAACATATCGTACACGCAGGCGCGCGACCATAGTTTTAATTTTGCAAGATATACAAAAAAAACTTAATATTTTCCAAAATAATCAGCGAAAATTTAGTTCATATTTTATACAATTCTCTTATAATTATTAAAAATAAGTTGGGAGTGTTTGTGCTTTAGCGCAATTTTATTTTAGACTGTAGGCCAACAAGCAACTAAAAGCATACCAAAAGATTTATGAGAGTTTTAAAAGTTATCTTGGTTACGCCGCGAATCATTGCCTTGCAACAATCTCTATGTACGTTTAAACTAATCGCACCTCATATTTGGATTCTGCGCATGTCGCGCATAGCGCTGCCACACACACAGTGTGCGTATTCAATCGAGCACACCTTAGCTCAATGTTACACATTTCTATTGTTATTTATTTACGTAAAAGCTGTACTAATTGATAATTACCTCGCCATGATATATCAGTATCTGGAAGAAGGTATCCATGAGCAGGATACGGTCCGGCTGTATGGAGGAGGTGTCCAGCAGCACTGGCTCGGGGGGACCACCGAAGCTGTACGAGTACAAGATCGGCTGGATCATGATCAGTGACTGTGTCAGATCTTCGCGCATTAGCATGTGCCTGTGGACAACGATGTGATGCGTAAAACATAACTGACACTGCAAAAAGAACTTGAATCTATCCAAGTGTGAAATATAGAATTTACATCAAATACATTTATGGCCTTATTCATAAAAATATTTAAGCAATGTTTAAGTTAAATAATGTTGCTGTCACTTTCAATCTCATTACAAAAGAAAGGACATCAAAAGAGACAGCAACATTACTTAACTTAAACATTGCATAAATATTTTTATGAATAAGGCCATTGGTTTCTGATCTTATTACAAAACATGGTCCAAAGTTAGTCTTGGTTTAAGCCTGATGCTGTCTCCATCTATGTGTTTTAACACAAGTGAAAGAAGCGCAACCGGTTTTAACCAAGACTCAGTTTAGACCAGGTTTTGTAATACCGTTAGTTTTCAACTTGCCTGTAGAAGGTGGTCTCGTCTGGAGAGTTGTTGAAGACCTGCAGGAACTGCGAGCGTCGCAGGTGGTACATGAATTGCGGGTACAGGCTGAAGTTCTCAGACAGGCGGAAGCTGTTGGGGTCGTCCTTGCCGTACTCGCCGAACTTTTGACACTATAATATAAATATCATGGCGATCAATCCAATGCTTGGAAGCGGGGCAATAAGTCATCAAATCCAAAATTATTTTATTATATAGCAAGATCTATGCTTACCGAGTCTCTTTTAAAGTCTGTTTTGTATTAAAAAAAATCACATACTGACATGCCACAATATGTAAAGGGAAACTGTTATCTTTCTCTGATATTCCATGCACACACTCATAGCCTAACTCATTTATCACACACATACACACTCACTTGCAACAACTGACGTCTACCCTCATACATAGCCAAATAAATAATAAGCCTAGTAAATGTGAACGGTTTCCCAAGAGACAGGCAATGCCTAGTTTGGGAACCTCTGGTAACAATGTATTAAGAAGTATTTGTTGTAACCATGAAATTGTAACCTCATTCAGTTAGAGTTAGACAATAAACTTTATTATTATTATTACATCACTTAAAAAAATGAATCCATTATTTCAGTAAGTGTAATATTCCCCCTGGTCATATTCATAACTAAAATTTTACAACAAGTTGCAAAAAGTTAATGTTTTATACTGTTTCATAATCAGTTATCAAACAACACACTATTTTCAATCTTCTTATCCAAGATTTGAAAAAAAAAGTGTATATCACGTAACTATTTCACAACAATTCAAAATAACATCGATGTCAGCGTCAATCCTCACGTGTGTGTACTGTGTAGTGTGTGTAGTAGTGGGGCGTACATAACCATGATGACAATCAACGAATAACCCAGTACCTACCAATCTAATGAGCATCCTATCGAGCCAGCGCAGCACGTCGGGCCCGTCCTCCAGCTCGGCGCGGTAGACCACCAGCCGCGCCATCACCACGGCGGCCGCCTCTTGGTCGAAGCCGGCCGAAATGTGGGGCAGGTTCACCGCAGCGTCGCCCCAACTGCGGACAGTTTACAGTTGAAATGCGCAAGCGATCAAAGAACAATGGCAGAATAATATCCGAAAGAATCATTTAGCGTCCACAAATTCCAACATTACAAATGATATCTTAAGATTTTTCCAAAAAACACATAAATGTGAAAGAGTCTAGAAAAAAAGTTACACTTTCATGTACGACAAATGACTAAAAGTTAATTAATGAGTTCCTTCGACAATCACTGCGGTCCGATTTGCCGAATACCTGTCAACGCCGGTTCGAATTAGTATTGCGTTGAGAGTAATAAGTGCTACAGATCTGTCATCTCAGCGCTATTACTGGTAGTTTTCCAATTACAGAGCATAATGCGACTCAGTGGCGCACAATGCCGAATTATGCTGATGCTTAATTGGAACGTGAATTAGTTTTGAAATGCACCAGCAGAGTGCGCTAAGTTCAGTGTTGAAAAAAAGAAATATTCATAGAGTTAGCAATAACCTCATTAATGTGTAAATAATGTGGTATACATAATAATTGGTTGAAAACTATTTACGGTTATTTTAAGTAATTTGGATTTTGATTATTACATTAACATTTTTTTGTTTTGAGTAATTTTTGTACCTTCATCCATACTTATATTTATTTTTTTAACACAGTTTGAATTAACTTTATGTCAAAAAAAATACAATGAAACGAAAGCTTTAAAAAATTTTCAACAATAAATAATATTACTAACGATTATATATAAATAAAACATTTCGATCAATGCCAACTTAAAGAAAAAACACTTGTTAATTTTCTGTCACTGAGTTGGTATCAATTGCACGCATCACACGAAAACATTACTTTTGAGAGTGCTCGATTGTGCGAAGTGTTGCTGTAGTTGAAACATTCAACGTTAAGCATTATGCCGCATAATGCGCTCTAATGCTGTAATTGGAAAACTACCAATGCGATTACGCGTTACAGCAATATCACTGTAACGTAGAAAATTATTATATGATGGCGATAACTTAAGTCACAGCTAGCGTGAGCGCGCTCGCAATTCATCTAAGACGCGAAATATCAATTCGGACCACATTGTCTATTTGACTTTTGACCACAGACTAATTAGAGATTAGTCCGAATTTCGCTGTTTTGTTTTGTTTGTGCGTTGCTTTGCGTATTTGCTATATATTAGGTATTTGCTGTTGATTTTTCGTGCATTTGAGTAACTCTTGACTGCTACTGGACTACTGAGATCTCCTATCATTACTGCTGACTACTGCTATCCACAGGATTTCGATTCTCGACGACGTTATATACGGTTTTAAGAAATAACCTCTTAAAGTTTACGCGTCTATAACTTTTTGTCCAGACTTCGTAGAATATTTATTTTGCTAATATTTTACAAAAGGAATTAAAACTCTATACTTTGGCATATTGTTTATGCAAACATCAGCAAAAATTTGTTAGGGAGTTTGCCATTGTTCTTACGTAGCCGCAAAATAACCTTTTTTTACATACGGCGGGGAAGCTCTTGGCCTTCATCTCACCTGATGGTAAATGATGATAATGTTGAAGGTGGAAGCGAGAATCACCTGGACTCTTTAGCAAAATGAGAAACTGGATTTCTTACCTCTAATTGTCGAAACACAGCACAGATTCGTTATTATGGCGGCAAACTTAGGTAAAACAGTAGTAGCTAGCCAGGCGGGCTCAGAAGCCCTACCACCAACCGAACCGAACAGAAAAACTTCTGCCCCCATGCGGAACTGAACCTCGGACCTCCTGATCAGCATCCGGTAGTATAAACCACTAGACCACGGAGGCGGTTAAAGTCTATGGCATTGTTTGATGCGTTTGATTGAGCACCTATTGTACAGTCGGTCAGGAAAGTGGTGCACCAGTTTTACCAAAACTTCGCTTTTAAACAAATTATCATTAAGGTTACTTTAGCAGCTATCAGTGTGCAATTGCAAAGGGGAGTCAAATGTGCTGTACGACATGAAACTGAATTTCAAAATTAAGGTGGTAAACCACTTTTTTGGCCCACTGTACCACCCACCCTACTGTATCTTCGTGGTAAGCTTTCGCTGTAAACAAGTGAAGGATGTCACTACCTTAGGGCTGCCATTCGTCTCGATACATCGGGACATGTCACCTTTATCGACGTCCCGACGAGCTAATAAACGTTCCAACAAATATACATAGACGATTCGGTATTATGAACTCTTTATGTCTGTCTGTTGCGTTTAGGCCTAAGCCGCAGAACCGATTTTGATGACATTTCGTAGAGACAGTTTAGACCTTATAGAAGAAGTCCACAAACGGCTTCAAAGGATCGAAATAGGGGGTGAAGGTTTGTATGGCAAACCAATCATTTCTGAACCCAATATAACTGAATCTCACGAGGATAGACTCATGGGCAAAAGCTAGTTTACTATAAATGTCCCGACGCGGTCTCGGAAAAATATGGCAACCCTAAACTAGCTATCAATGACATGAGAAAAGAAGGTGGAATCATATAATAAATCGAGTTGTCACTATGCCAAACTCACTTCCTCGCAATGGTTGTAACTCTCACGCGACGCTGGCCACTGGAGTGCTGGTACTGTGTGATCAGCTGTACGCAGCCGCGACCGCCTTGCGGCACTGCGCCGTGCTGATTCACCACCTGATGATGGTACAATGATGGTTACATTAGTTAATTTTTATCTCACACTGGTTGTAAGATGCAGATATCATTCCATCAAAAGCTTTTCCTTTTCTCAACATAAGCAGTATACTTGTATTAGACCTTCAGAGTTTCTTGCCTGTTCTTCTCGAGAAGGGTAAGACAGGCAGTGAAATTACTGGGTACTATGACTTGACATCTTATGTCATAAGTTGGCAACGAACATTGGCGACCCTGTAGGGGTTGTAAATTTGATAGTGTTACAAGTACCACGTTTTCTATAGGCGACTGTAGCCACTTACTATCAGGCAGGGCAGGCTTAGGCACTTAAAGTTACACTTACTTATATAGGCGGCTGTAGCCACTTACTATGCTTGTTTTTGTTTACCAACTTAGGTAGATGTACCTTTTTTTTACATATTATCTATGTTTGGGCGACTTGCATAACATGCACTAAATAGGTACAGTAAGTTTCGTGTCAAGCTACACTATTTGACCATTGGACCACTCTTACGTCACTTGTAATAGGTACGGTTTCATAGTGCAAATGTATAGCTTGACCTGACGCATAACTCCTACTGTACGATTACAGATTAAATATATTTAAGGTACAATTACAACTTAAATATATTTAATTTTAAGCCATCCTATTTTCTTGTCATTTGCTTGTAATTGACCGAAGTAGAATTTTGTTTTGAACGAGCTTAGCATTAATTTTATGCAATTCAGTGTTTTGCAAGTCGCACTTACTGTAATGTGTTCACAATAAAAAAATTAAACTACAATTACCTCAAAGAAAATGCCCATAGTGGTACTGGGAGTGAATGTGCACATTTTCCATTGGCATGTATTACCCATTCCGACCTCTTGGTCGGACACGCATGGCCCTTTCACATTCAGGGATACACAGGAGCCGATTGCACCGGTTACTGAAAAAATACCAAGACAATATAAACATCTTAACCTCACAAGTCATCATGCAGTTTTTACTAAATAGAACTTACTTTTTAATTCTCGTGAACACTTCACTTCCAATGTTCCATTAAATGCCATCTTATAATCACCCTTCTGATCCTTAGCAAATACTCTCTGGAATGTTTGTTTGAACAGTGATGAATTGAAGGAATCGCCCATTACCATGTGGCCACTGAAATTTAAATTTGAAAAATCTTTATTAAGCTAGCACATATTTATGTCTTGGAAAAGTTGATTGTACACCTGTTTGGAACAAGTTACAGATCTCGAGAAGAACAGGCAAGAAACGCAGAATGTCAAATATTTTGTTGTCTATTTAAAATTTTACAACTTACAGTAATAGTATTTTACATACATTATTTTGCCTGTCTGAGTGATTGGAACAATTATACAAATCCTAAATTAATTTTATTCATTAAGGTACAAGGTGTCATCATGAATATGAGTGTCACATTTTTTAAATCAAAGCATTTGTATCTGTCATATAATCAGACACTTTATAATTTGCTTTATAATTTGCCATAAGAAAAACTTTGTTTTTGTTTAAACTAAGTTCTTTAATATTACATGTAGTAGAAATGTGAAGTATTATGTAATACAGATAAGCAAAACAGTTTTCTAAAACATGTATGAATCAAAACTTTACAGACCCTGTAGAATTACAGCATTGTTTCATTTCCATTAACCCCGTTTGATCCAATGCGCAGGAATAAATATCAATACAATGTCCATTTGTAGCTGACCTCAATGAGAGGGCTTCATAATGTTTGATTGCTTTCTTCATATATTTGGCATTATCCTTGTGGATGTCATGGTGAGAACGAATCGGCTGTTTCAACTCATCATTAACCACTTGACCAGGTCCTTGAGAGCATGGACCACCAAGGAATACCATAATCCTGGCCCCAGTATTCGGATAAGTTACTTCAAGTAACCCAACGGCCAACGAAAGAGCCACGCCGCTACTGCGCAACGGTCTCTTTCCAACACCAAGGGGCCAAGGATCTCTTCCCAGCTCACCAAGTAAATCAGTCAGAGCCATATCACACTGCTTCACAGGCTGCAAGAAGCGGTGTGCGGGTGGTACTGGGGCTGGAGCTCCGGGGCGTTGTTGGGGATTTGGAGCATTAACACGGCCAATAGCTAACTGCTCTTGTATTTGTTTAGCTGACAAGTCTTTGGTTCCTTTGAATACATAACATTTTGATATACCCTCAGTTCCTGGAATAACAAAATATGTACACATATATTTAAAAAAAATAATATTAACAAATATCAAAAAAATTGTATGTTGACTAACCCAGTTCATGTATTTGTACCATACGGCCAAATGTAATCAAACCCACTAATGCATTCTGGGGCATCAAACTGAGGGATGTCTGTAATGAGTCTTTGAGAGCTCCTAGTTCTTCTTCATCCATACAAGTATCAACCACGAGGAGATAAATAGGTGGCATTGTTTGAGCACGAGTAATTGTATATTCTATTGTTGAGAAGTTTGGGATAAGTTCTGCTGGTTGATGCTGTTCAGATATTGCAGCATACTGTGGAGGAAACTGAAAACAACAAATTTTTTATGAGAAAAGGTGTAATGTTCGACACATGCATAGCTCACAGAATAATAATAGTACATTGTTACCCAAGGGGTAAAAGTAACTTATTTAGTCCGAGACGGGGTTTGGCACCCAAGTGTAGGGAGGGCTCCAATAGTTTGAGGGACTAAATAAGTATTTAACCGGAGGTAAACACTGTGTTTTTCATTACAAATACATGGAAAGTAAAAATAAAAACATGAATTAAGTAAGGTAAAAATGAGTGAATTTTATTTTACATAAATCTTATAAAAATTATTCTTTAATTAACACTTAACTTTATGTTATTTCACTTTTGTATTTCGCTGTAATTGAGTAGCTGTATAGAAAGTTGTAACATGGTTCAATAGAAATGCGAAAATAGAACTAGTTATTACTTTTTATATAACTAGACAGCTGTCAGTTAAAACGATACTCCCTAGGGCTGAAAAGTATTACTTTCAACCCGCTCTCAGGCAACTTCAGACCTTTTTTTTTTTTTTTTTTTCTCGGGGGGAAATGCGTGACCGCACCGTACCCGCCATGGGCTAGACGGCGGGCGTGTGTGGGGCTCTCCTGGCAGAATACCAGGCCTACCCACTAAAACCCAGGCAACTTCAGACCTACTTTCAGAGTATGAGTAATCTTATCTTATCTTAATGTAGGGGGTGGCTCAGCCTGAGAGCCTTCGCACTTCGACCCATCGTGGATCTTTTGTGCTTCCCCATATTTAGTCCTTAAAGCCATCACCACCTTAGGTCCAGTCAATCGTGCTCATGAGCCTGATGATGTCCCTCGGTGGCATGGCCCTGTAGTCCTCCGGTTTTGGGTATCCCATTCCCGGCAGCATTAATCTCCTGCAGGCAAGAGCATCACAATGGCACAGAAGGTGCTCCATGCTCTCCTCTTCTTCTTTGCAGGCCCTACAAATTTTGGAACTGGTATGTCCCATCCGGGTAAGCATGATCCTAGTGCCAAAATGGCCGGTTAAGGCACCTACCATTAGACGGGTCTGGGATCTGCTTGAGCTCAGTGTAAATTTGAGCCAGTTATCCATGCCCATAAAGAGCTTGGCGTGTGTCATTCCTTTATGGTTGGCCCATTCTTCTTGATGCCTTCTTTGTGATTGAGCTCTTAGGCCTGTCCCGACTGTTTTTGGAGTGATTCCGACAATGGTTCCGGTCCCACCATTTGTGTTTCCGAACCCTTTCTTGCCAGATAGTCAGCCTTTTCGTTTCCAGTGAAACCTTTGTGGCCTGGTATCCAGACTAGGCGAACCGTGTATGAGTTAGAAAAAATATAAACATATAATAAATAAAGCTCGATTTGCTCTTTTCTCGCTGGAAAATTATTGTGTTTAATTAACAGTGATCACATAACAATAATAAGCCTTTATTAACTGATCACATAATGAAATATTAAAAAACTTAAAAGACGTCAGTCCGGTGCAGCAATCAGCGTGTCATGTCGACACATAGGCCTTCTCCAACACCTTTCAAGATTTTCTGTCTCTGGCCGTTCTCAACCAGAGTGGGCCTGCCAGGGATTTTAAGTCATCTGACCATCGTTTGGGTTGTCTACCTTTTTCCTTTTCGTACACAAACGCAGTGTCCACTCAGAAATTATTCGTGTCCATTTTCCTGATTCCCTCAGCATATGGCCTGCCCATCACCATTTCATTTGTTTTGATTTCTTAGTTACATCCTCGAATTTTGTTATTTCAGATATGTTGAAGCGCTAAGCAATCATATATGGTAAAAAAAGATAGCGTCAATTCTTCAGAAAATGAACAGTGATCACATAGACATGCCCAAAGTTTAGAAAATAATATGGTGCATCCATACTGACATAATGTTAGAGGCTAACCCTAAATTGCTAACATTATGTTAGAGGCCAACCCTAACTTGCACTACCAAGGGAATTACTGTATCTGTGTTCACCAGCAGGCACAAAAGGTGCGCAAGGTCCACTGGACATGTAGACAATAGATTCATTTGTTTACCTTCTCTGCAATATAAAATATTTACAAGTTTACATTGGTTAAGTTTCATTAAATAAACCAACAACAATAGCCTACATTCGAACAAAACTCATTTTACATTAAGGCTTCATACTACACCAGTACCCTCAGCAGAAAAATTACACACAACAGCTCCCATCTGATCAATATAAATCGATCATTTTACAATTATAGTATGTCTACTAGATCTACTTTCTTTTCTCTGCACCACATAAAGGTTGCCTGGTAGAACTTAAAAATGAAAAATAAATGAACTATTCAAAGTATATGGGTAAATGATTGCAGCCATTGACATATAAATGTAACCTAGATGTGCTGTCCAGTACAGAGAAATTGCTCACTATGTTGATGCTAATTGGCACCATGCTCTTGAGGCACTCAATACATTGTCAATTTTTTGATGTCTTACAATTCAAATAAATAATGACACCCAACCCCAACCCAATGTCAAGTTTTCTATACAAGGAGATGTTGATATGACAATAAATTTACTAGCCATATAATAATAATAATAATAATAACTTTATTGTCTCGTCTCTTATGCTAGAATCACAAAAGTGGAATTTACATAAATTAACTTGACCCACCACTAGCCACCCAACCACGAACTAGGTACTAGCCTGTATCTCGAGAGTTGAGTATTCCAGTAGCGGGTTCAAGTGAGAAACGGAGCACTTCTGCTCCGGATCAATAACATTATATTTTTTTTAACATAGGCACTAGACGATAAATGTGTAATTTTAGAAATGAAAATAGTAATTCCCAAACAAGACGAAGTCTGTTTTTTGGGAATTCGTGTAATAGACAAATTACGAAAACATGAATATCTAGACAAGATACAGTATCTATTACTACGTTTTAGCCTCTCAAACCGCCAGATAGAATAATATTGATATTAAATATAGAAGAGATTAATAATTGTTATACAAAGCAGCAGATTGTAAGGGAGTGCGTGCGTGTCTGTGTGTGTGTATGCGTGTGTGTATTTGTGTGTTTGCGTGCGTCATATATGATGCTATTAAGTATGTATGTTGTATAATTATGTAATTATCTCCAGATTTTATTTATAAGCTTTTTGGTAAGAGTTTTTCTTACCTATAGTCATCATTTATTCACAAGACACACAAACACAAATCAGATAAGACAAATGCTTTTTGAAAGTTACAAGTGGTAAATAATATAAATAAAATTACTTACTGGATTTCTCTGGAAACAAAAGTTGCAGACCCATAGTTTAGCACGGTAATCAACTTGGCACATGGGATTGAGGATAGCTCTACAAGTATTTCTTGTGCAAAGTACTGGTTCATATTGAATAGGTGGTAAGTCTGGCCTCTCTTTCAAAGGTTGGTACAAACAAGCTAAAGGGACCACCAGCCTTGTGGCTTCAATTCTGCTCGACGGCCAAACATTCCAAGTGAATCTTATTCCATCTCTATCCTCATTTTGCTGAATAAATTCCTCGTAAGTCGCCATATCGCCGATCTATAAGATATAACAAATATAGCACTGGTAATACAGTACCTACAATGTGGGTTAGCGCAATTATACACTTACCAGATATTCATAAGGCGATATTTAAATGTCTTTATAGACAAAATATTACAGTTTCACTATAAATTCATTCAGGAAACATGATAATTCAGATTATTAGAGCAAATTTTAGCAGACTGATGACATAGGGCCTAGCTGATTTGGCAAAATGTCAACAGTCAAATCATAGACAAACCGTCTATGCCAGTGGCCACGTCATTTTTGAAAACACATCATTGCAACATTTTCGAAAAAAATCATTTTAATAGTAAAGAAACCTAAAGAAACACAGAAAGTGGTTCAAAGATATTGTTCAAATCGTTACTTAGAACAAAAATAGACTTATTTCATTTACTAACAAATGTTTTAGTTCTTAAAAATTGCACAGACAAAGAAGACTGATACACTTATCTATGTCACTCTGACTTTCGTGACAGCATACTCTTTGGTATTACGTTTCTTTACACAAATACTAAAATTTATATAAGTTTTGAAAAAATAATTATCACCATGTAGTACCTAAATTAATAAATTCATAAAATGTTTTTGAATAAAATTATTAATATTCATTTATTTTTTAAGGTTTTGTTATTGCTGAAGGATATAATCGTTATCAATAAAAATTCACCAAGAGCGCAAGTAACGGAACGTCATTGAATGAAATATATTTTTTTTATTTTTCGGACATAGCTTAGTAAATTAGATTTCAAATAAGGACATTATTTACCAAATATCTGGGATTTTAATTTAGAGGAACATCTCTTATGTATAAACTGTGCGTAAGAAATTAATGAGATGTCATTGCTTTGTTTTATGAGCAGGAAGTTTACGCCAAAAAGTGCGACTGCGCACTGGCCAAATTAGTAGTGTGAAAGAAAATGGCGATCAGCGAAAGGCGTCCGGAGTTAACGTGATGAAAAACATTGTTCAAAGCTCAATTACATAGTGTTATAGTTATTAATTGTGTCAGATGTAGATTAATTAAGTGTTAATGAATAGTGATTGTGTATAAAAATGGCTGCGAATATGTACAGAGTCGGCGGTAAGTAGCATTAATTGGTTATTTTTGTTGTAGCTTCGCCGGTTCACCGCCAGCCGACTAGCGGTGCTTTGCTTTGATTGTCGTACCTTCGTTAATTACTCACAGTAATTAGTTCAATTCCTCAAAAGCTTGAAATTTTAGTCATTATCGTTTCTAACCTAAGAATATCCATGCATTTTTGGAATCGCCTGATCGTGTTTGCTGGAAATTGACATTTTATTTTACCAATTTCGACAAATAGGACATTAGCATTTGCATTATAGGTATCATTGTATCGGTTGCGTATCTGTGTACGGGTGCTAAGACATCAATTGTCTTCAATTCTTTTGCAATGATTTTGTGTTTCATAACTTTTTTGGTAAGCTATAACGTTTTTGACATGATATTTTAGGTTATATTTGATGTTGTCATAACATTTCTAGTGGAAATATTGTTTGCTCTGATTTGGAGTGATCAAAATTATCTAAGTTAGCAAAGGCCTATCAGGATTCTTTACTGACACTGAAAGTGTTTGTTTTATAATTAATATTTGGCGATGGTTGCTTAAAGAATAAATACATTTTGTTAGTGTTGTCGCGGGAGCCTCGAGCGCCTCGCGTGGCTTGCTCGTTGGTCTCGACTGAGTGCCAAATGTTAATTAGTTCTTCCTCAAATATTAATTCTCGTCAAAACGGACTATAATGTTACTACTAAGGATAACCTATTTCCTGCTTATGGCCTTGTCAAATCTTATTGTAATCTTATTTAATAAATAAATCCTAATTTAGAAAAATGTTAGCAATACAGGAATTTGTATAAAAAGATTGTAGTCCAAAATTCTGGCAACTTGGAAAATGAAATAAAGGTGCATTAATTTCACCAGTATGTCTGGTTAAGATAAATTCACAGCTTATCATTTATGTTAATGTTGACTATGTATTTTGAAACATATTATTTATAGATATAAATATATGCCTTTATGAATACCATGAATAATATGAAATTATGTTACTACTTTTTCAAATTTGACATAATTATATGATCAAAATGAAGGCTTTGAAAACTTACGATTTCAACATGGCATTACACTATACATACATTCTGTATCTGAAAACTGTGAACATGGCACATTTCTTTCAAAGAAAATAAAAACATTCTCGTTTAGACGGTAAACAGCACAGGCAGTGAAATTACTAAGTACTGTAAAATAACCCAGATCCTTGTTGTGGTTGTATATTTGCAAATTTTAAAGGAACCACATAGAATAGGTGCCTATAGCAACTAACCATTTGGTTAACTGTCATATATCTGTTATTATAATATATAAAGCTTGATTAATCCTCTAAGTAACACCTCATGAACAAGAAGTAGAAGTCATGAACGATGGTGACAAGCTTGCACAGGGTGCAGTATCAGTAATAAACTGATGATTTATAGACAGGAATCCTGCAAGCAGAATTTTTTTTTGGTTGGTAGTACACTGACAATATTTGCATTACCAGAAGCACTGTTTAATGTTATTTTGTAAATATACACTGCTTCTTTGATGATAGGAAAACTTGCACCATTGATTTATGTGATTTATATGCCACTATCATCATATGCCCATAGTTATGATGAAAGTTTTGAAGGAATGTACATTTTTGTAGGTATTTCTTTTTGATGTTGCATTAAAAAAATTAAGATTTAATATTGTAAGTATTCTTAACAGTTTATTAGTCCAAATAGAAACTGTTTTATTAATAAAATTTATTTTAAAAACATCAAAATATATCTTCAAATAAAACAAATATTTAGAGAAAAACGAATTTAACAAACTCATTATATTGCCTCTACTTTTACATGAATTTATTGGTAATAAGACTTTTTAAGTTAATGTTATTGTCTTCAATGTCTTAACTAACCAAATATTTATCACCTTTCATTTTATTATCTGTATTCTATGTTTATTCATAAATGTTAATCCCTAATAGCAAGCTTATCGCAAACAAAGCAATTGAGTGTGAATATAAAATGGATTACAATTACACAATTTCTTTTAAAAATTGTTCATTAATAACATTTATTACATAATCACTAAATATAACATGTTGCCATCTATTTGTGTGGCCTTCGTCACTGTGAAAGTGAGTTCAGTGACCTATTAAGTACCAAGTGCTGACTTCAAGAATAGTGTTAGCATATTCAATAATAGCATAGATTACTAAGTAGCCAGAGCTTGAGATGTCAGATGTTTTTACAGCACTAATTTTGAACACATTTTTTGATGATTACATATAAATTAGGATCTACCTGTTCATTATTATACAAATTCATTGATATGGATACCCTAATACACCTGGGTAAAATTTATCTTTATTTCAGTAAATCAACATTTCCTGTTTCTTTACCCAGAGTGTTAAATTGTAATACTGAACTCCAAATAGGAGAAAAATTTATGATGCGATTCAGGATAGCTTGCATCACTCACTAAATATGATTAGGATTAAACATGATAATTAAAATGCCTTAAATGCTTTAAACAGGGTTGATTCAATATTAGTTGCCACCCATACCTCATTATATTTAAAAGATGCCATTTACCTAAACAAGATATTGCAAATTGGTCAATTGGGGTTGAACTACTGTAGAACTACCACAGCCAACAGTTGAGACACACTGTCTGATAGAGTTCCTGACGATTCGGACAAAATATATTCGGACAAAGTGTCCGAATTGACACATTTTCATTTCAATATTTTTTTCACTGACAATTCGGACACTATACAATTATTGAAGCTGTTTAGTACATTGCTGTATGCCAGCTTGAGTAGCAGGTATTATAAAAACTGTAGTATTTGTTTTTTCTGATACAGCTTTAAGCCCACTTAGCCTTGAAGGCTAAATCAGCTTATTAAAGCTATGGTAGTTTAAGTCTAATTTCTGTTAGTTAATAAGTGAACACTACTGGACAAAGGCCTCTCCCTTATTCAGTACAAACTTTTTTCATGTATATGGCTAACTGAGATTTTCAGTTAAATATACAATAATGTATGTAATATACTTAAAGTGGGTTAGTAGCATGTATTAATTTATAATGTTATTATCTAAAATGCAATAATACATAATGATTAATCAATAAAACTGAGGGCATAATCATGAATATTAAGTAGTGTTTAAGTTCATGCCAATTCATTAAATCTGATAAAAAGGTTTGATAAAAATCATGTTTTTTTTTTGACAGATTTTTTGAATTTTTAATTTTTTTAGAAACTTCAAGGAAAAGTCATGATTTCTTATATTAATTTTTTTAACGTCATTTGGTAAGTTTTTATTTATTTCTGGCAACTTTAATAGAAATCAGGCCAAAAAATTTTTAAACTAATACTCCCACCCACTCACGTCAATCAAGTAAATAGAAAACACAGGGAATTCCCCAAATCGACTTAATTATTGAATTTAATCGAATTTAATCGTCAAATTACTTAATTAATATAAGAAATCATGACTTTTCCTTGAAGTTTCTAAAAAATTAAAAAATTCAAAAAATCTGTCAAAAAAAAACATGATTTTTATCAAACCTTTTTATCAGATTTAATGAATTGGCATGAACTTAAACACTACTTAATATTCATGATGATGCCCTCAGTTTTATTGATTAATCATTATGTATTATTGCATTTTAGATAATAAAATTATAAATTAATACATGCTACTAACCCACTTTAAGTTTATTACATACATTATTGTATATTTAACTGAAAATCTCAGTTAGCCATATACATGAAAAAAGTTTGTACTGAATAAGGGAGAGGTCTTTGTCCAGTAGTGTTCACTTATCAACTAACAGAAATTAGACCTAAACTCCCATAGCTTTAATAAGCTGATTTAGCCTTCAAGGCTAATTGGGCTTAAAGCTGCATCAGAAAAAACAAATACTACAGCTTTTATAATACCTGCTACTCAAGCTGTCATACAGCAATGTACTAAACAGCTTCAATAATTGAATAGTGTCCGAATTGTCAGTGAAAAAAATATTGAAATGAAAATGTGTCAATTCGGACACTTTGTCCGAATATATTTTGTCCGAATCGTCAGGAACTCTATCAGACAGTGTGCCTCAACTGCTGGCTGTGGTAGTGCTACAGTAGTTCAACACCAATTGACCAATTTGCAATATCTTGTTTAGGTAAATGGCATCTTTTAAATATAATGAGGTATGGGTGGCAACTAATATTGAATGCATACAAATCAACAGATTGCGCCAAAGTTCTAGCACAGAATAAATAAAAGTTCTCTGAACACAGCATGATTCGCGTCGCACTGTCCAAATATAGGTTTAATTTAATTAAATTACATTGTCGTCTGTCTACATGAGTTATTATGAGTGATGGAAGAATGTCACATCACTTAATAAATAAGTTTTAGCACGACAATATTAAATGTGTCTGAGGAGGCACCTCTTCCTCAGCTGTAGCCATACATTTAGAGAAAAAAATCCAAATAACGCCATCGATTGGTCACATCAATCGTTAATCGCATAGATTGTCGTTACAATGATCATTCTCATAACAAAAACCTAAATTTACCTTCACTCATTTCCTACATAATGTCGTCACTGATTACACTTAAAATTTGTCAGTGAAGAATTCAAACACTGTGCAAACTTCCTCTTCAAAAATGTAGGTTCCTCCCATCAACCATTTGCTTTACAGATAGGGCGCATCTCAGACTAAAAATATTATACGCCATTCTGGTCAACTGAATAACGATTTTCCGATTTCAATCCGTTTTTCTAATTGTACAACAAAACAGATTTTCAACCCTATTATTTCCTTGCTCTTAAACAGAGTCCATGATGCACAAAAAATAAACTAACTCTGTGCGAAACAGACTTCCAGCAAGCATTCTTTGTTAAAGACACGCTACTCACGTCTATGACGCAGACACGAAAGCAAGGCGAAAACGGAACGTGTTATTCGGTACTCTTTCGCGTTGCTTTCGCATATAGTAATCATATCTGGACGCTACACCGGATGTGGACATGGACTGCCAGTTTCGTGTTGATCAAAATGCTTTGAAATCCAGGTATTTTCATTTTTGACATACGCCACAAAATAAATAGCCCCCAGAGTGGAAAGGGCACGGAAAGAGGTTAAGCCGTTTGGAAGACGCCAGTGGATTTGTCAGTGATTTTTTTTTTCTCTTTATTTCCCTTCACAAAAAAGTATATAGTCCCAAAGACGCTTAGAACCCTATATCAGTAAGCACCACAGCGTCGCCGCCGACCGCGCCACGTGGTGCCAAGCTTGAGTAGCTCATGAACACTCAAACGAGAAATGCCAGAGGAGACGCCGGGAACGCTACTTTCAAAATAGGTGTCGAGGAGTCCACACCGCTTTTAGCACGTAATGTGAATCGTGCCGGAAGGGTAGGTATCCCCGATAATCCAACCGGTGGTGGTCAAACTAGTGAGACGCCAAACATGGCTAAACATGTTAGCGGTGGCGCACATTGGTTGCACGACCATGCGGACACCAGTTAAGCACGACGTACCCTCCACACCACTGCATACCTTTTATTGGTAACGCAACTGGTTGCGATGCCACGTGAGTTGTAGGCCTTGTATTGTATTGCATTGCAATGCTGTATAATGTATTTGTGACTTCATCATAGAC
The DNA here is from genome assembly GCA_963935595.1 of Schoenobius gigantellus. Lineage (NCBI taxonomy): Eukaryota > Metazoa > Arthropoda > Insecta > Lepidoptera > Crambidae > Schoenobius > Schoenobius gigantellus. Next base: position 7,925,983 of record OZ012557.1, read on the forward strand.
AATTTACTGGCACTGCTATTTGTTTTATTCTTATTTGGTGTAATTCGTTTAATTGGAAATTGAGTCGCGCTGTAAAATTTATATGAACTTTCATTTTATAGTTACTACAGCTATGCAAACCTAATTGTAGCGCGACATAAGAACTTAAAAATGTTGCTAGACCTTAGGACGATTAACATATATAAAACTCACAATATACGTATATACGGTATATGTTTAAAGCTTTAATGTGAATGTGATGTGTGTCTTTGTAATTTTTTTGAAATTGACAGTAGTAGAATTATGTTTTATACGCGGTAATTGAGTATTTTGAGTACCTTTATAAGTACCTTTATAACTTTTTAAGTAGATACCAATAACTGTAACTTGGTAAAAATATATTCGAAAGCTTGTAATAATGAATATGCTTTCTTTTAGTCGTATCATCGTGACAAAAACCTGCATGTTATTGTCATGCTTGTCATAATCTTCTAAATTGTATAATGAAAAAATCATCACAGATCTTAGTTGCAAGGCGCGATTGAAAAGTTATATTTAGCCAATGCCTCCGTCAGACGGAAGGTGAATCGCGATCGAGGTTTGGCAATGAGGTCAACATTGATTAACATAATAAAACGGGCAGACACATCCACTAAGAGTATTGGCTCTATAAGTCTTATCAGAAATTCAACTCGCATCGAGACCATGTTTTTTATCAATATTTAATGTGTTTCGGGTTGCCGCCGCCGCCGGTGAGCTGTTATCACCATCTTGCACAGACATAAATGTAAATAGATCCCACGGATGCATGTACATGTACCCCTACCATGATCGCTTATAGCATGGTAAGAAGTGGTAACAGTCACCTATAGGAAATGTGGTTCTTGTGAGATTCGCAGCAAATCTGCAACCCCCACAAGAACCACAGTGTACGTTGCCAACTTTTAACATAAGATGTATAGTCACGGTACCCAGTAATTTCACTGCCATATCTTACCCTTTAAACCGGAAGCTGCAGCGAACCGGAAGCACTGCTGCTTTGCGGCAGAAATAGGTACACAAGCAGGCGACCCTGGTACAGAGCCTTAGTCCTGGTACAGTACTAGCTGCGCATAGCGCCATCGCTGTCTCAGTATGGTTTTAATTTTGTTTTGAGTGATCGTTGTGTTATGGGGCTGCACTTCGCGTATTTAAAGGCTACCAATGCTCTTCTGTTTCATTTTGTCTGCACCTCAGCGCTATAGGCACCTGCCTATGATAAGTTAACCGATATTGAGAAGTATGAATGGATTAGTTACGTTTATTCAATCTTTATAAACAATAATAAAAAAAACGGTCAAAAATATAATAAAAAACAAACAAACGTTAATTAAATGGGCCTTGTCTCAGCTTTGCTTCTGTAGGGTATGCCATAGAAGCGCTGGTATTGTGAGCAGAGACCCAATTCTACTAATAAGTTGCAGTCCAATCGAAACTGAACCGTTCCGATTGACCAATCAGAACGCCACATTATCACGTCATCGAACAGTTGAATAGCAATATAAGTGCTCCGATTGGTTAACCGCAACGGTTCAGTTTCGATTCGACTGTAACTTATTAGTAGAATTGGGCCTCTGGTCTCACATTAAGAGTGACCCACGGAACTTCAAAACATACAAATAAAAAGCATGCAAACACTATCTCTATGCATATACACGGTGTTTCATAATAACCATTAAATAATCAATGCGTTATCTAAAACTAATTATTAAATTGTGTTTACCTGTAATGTCATTCAACCCAAAATTTTCATATATATATATCATAGTATCATCATCATGTCTATGATTGACATGACAATTTTGGGTTGAATGACATTACAGGTAAACACAATTTAATAATTAGTTTTAGATAACGCATTGATTATTTATTGGTTATTATGAAACACCGTGTATACAAAACATAGAAAATACCCAAATGTTGGACATATTCACTCCTTGAAAAAATAATTAGACAAAGTACGGAAGTGACGAAGTACTGTATTGAGCTGTAAAAACTAAAAGGGACCGAAGTAAGGCTAATATTTTAATTTAAGTGTAATTTTAACGTCACAATACGTACTGAAAAAGTGACACGCTCAGTTTCCATACAGATGAAGGGGGTCGGGGGCTATCTAGTTAGGTTCATGTCTGTGCTGTGTTTGCTCTATATTATATTGTTCAATATGTAGATACTGATCCTATCCAGTAATGTCCCACTGCATCGCGAGATTTATTATTATTACCGGGAGTGTGTTTTATTTCCACTTCAAAGTTGAACCAGTACAGTTTGCTGACAATTACACTGAAAAAAATTGTTATTTGAATTAACAGGTTGAAAAGTTTGTTGACCCTATGACGCACAGTAATAGTAGTATTAGCAGATTTATTATTAATGAACAACTATGATTAGATAGCACTGCTTCCGTTGTTTTTCCATGTCAGGCCCAACATTTAATATTGAAAAGGGAGTCAAACAGGGAGACCCGCTATCTCCTTAGCTTTTTACTAGCACCCTAGAGGAAATCTTCAAGATCGTAACAAAACAGATATACATAGGCAAACAGAGGCATCGATGTTGGCAAGCGAAGATTAACACATCGACGTTTTGCTGATGATATTGTTTTGTTCTCCAACACTGCGTCTGAACTACAAGAAATGTTACAAGATCTGCTGAACAATACTCGTACAAGCCTTGAGGTTAGGTTGAAGATGAATGCGGCAAAGACTTAAGGCGCATAGTAGGGTCAATCATAAAAAAATCACTGCAGAAAAAACCGGTTCTGTTCTCTTCATAAATATTGAATAAAAAAATCTTTAAAAAGATATGTTATTATTCAACGCATTCTTTAGAGGATGGTCTTTTTAATTTTTTGATAAATTAATTAAAACTGGGTAAAATGTGACCCAAACATGCCTCGATTTTAAAACTTTAAACCTAATCGCTTCGTAAATTTCAATAAATAAAGTGAACAATATTCTAGAGGATGGTCTTTTTAGATTTTTCTAATTCGCCTTTATTAATTTTTAATTGAAATAATTCATCTTACGCGTAAAGGTTTGCTTAAATATTCCCCTTACTCTCACTCACTCCTATGTAATCAGTGCGGGACGATCGAGCAAGGTCATTAGGACCACTATGCGCCTTAAACTCATAACTAATAGCACGGAGCATAGTGTGAGTGTAGGAGGCTCACCAATAAAATACGTCCATGAGTATACGTATCTGGACGAAATAGTTTCCTTCCAGGCTAGCTAGACAGGATAAAGAAGTTGCAAAACGTACCGAAAATGTCTGGAGGAGTTATTGGTTCATGAAAGCCTTTATGAAAGACCTTTAAGCCTAAAACGAAACTCATGGACAGCTGCATTTTCCCAGAACTCACCTACCGTGCCCAGTCTTGGTCTTTGACGCAACATCAGAAGCATAAACTCAGGGTTTGTCGACGGGCCATGGACCATGGAGCGTAACATAATAAGGTGTAAATGTGACTGATAAAATCTGAAACGCCGACCTACGCTCCACGACCGGGTCACAGCAATGCAGACATCGCTGCACAACGGCAGACATAGGGTAAGATAGAGGGAGTAGGAACCCGCGCAGACAACTCTTCTACAGTTCCCCCTGGGGCTTTATTGTCTGAGAAAAAATCTAACACGATTCCCTATAATTTGACAACCATTGCGCCGCCAACACAAGACTGCGCCGACATCCTTTCATAAAGCAGGATTGTCAAATTGAAATCTATAGCGATTGATTTTGGGTTACACAATCATGGGGGTTAATGAATTAACCCGGTTTTTCATTTAAGCAGCACAGCACGCGCTAACATTAAATCTTTACTATGTTTTGGCGTTTCTTTTATGTTGTAATGTTAAGATTTTTAACCGCGCTATTTTTCACAGAGGGAACCTAATCCAAAAATCAAGATATTTTTTTTTATAAAACGCGTTAACATACGTCGCTATAGCTAACGTCAAGAGCTAACGAATCGAGATGATGCTAATAGTGTTGGAATTGTTGCAAATCTGCGCTCAGGTGGAACGCCTCTTAAGTATTAAGATATATCCCATGTTCATAATGTCCATAAACAAATTAATCAATGAAACCTCGACATCGACAGTCATATACTGTGGTTAGGAGTCGCCGATGCGGTGTTACCAATTTTACCATTGGTTCATTAATTTATTATTTGTCTTATGACTATATGTGTTTACTTTGTCAAATGTAGTTCAATATTGCATTTACACCGCATAACAATAAGAAATGCCCGTATATTGAGGACTTTAAAAACATTGTGAATACCTACATCTGGTCGCAACATAATCGTGATATATGACAGGCATTGACTCTCTGTTTTGTGAGGAACTAACTCGTGGCGGTTACAAGTTACTTATGTGCTTAACCTTGTTACGGCTATTTAACAGTTGACTAAATATTGCAAACTTCTGATTCAACGAAAACTGATCAAATAGATTGATGGAATTAAAATTCTTTTATAATGTACAATCGAACAGTTGGCTTCTTATTTTAAACTTTAGATCAGCTCCCCTAGACAAAGGCTACACGCTTACTTTTCCGCAGTCGTTCCGCAGAAAATATGTATGTGGAAATGACATTAGCTTGTGACAACCTCACGCTATTTTTTCCGCGCCTAATGTCATCTCTACACATACATTTTTTTCTGCGGAACGATTTGGCTAGGGGGGCAGAACAGAAACTAGTCAAATAGACCCCTTGCACTCGAACACTCGAGTCAAATAGAACCTTTGCATTTTTATGGGTGTGATTTGAAATTCTTATACAGTGTGCAACAATTTAACAAAAACCCTGTGAACCCTTAAAGTAGCGTGTATGTTTCCTTATATACAAACCAAAAAGAAATTACAATAATAAAAATAACAATTATTGATCAAATAATGTCTACGATTAGATTGTTTTTAAAATTGATCTATTTGAAAAAATAATGTTTCTACTAACATCAATATTTACAAGGGGCGGTTCCGCCAGCGCACAAAGAGGTGAGCAATCGGCGTTATTTTAAAATATTAATGATTAAATATTTATTTCGATATTTTATTGAAGATTTTAAAAAACACAAACGTAGAAACGATCGTAGATTTATTCTGACCATACCTACCCCTTAAAGGGTTCACAGGGTTTTTGTTTCTGAACGTGCCCCTAAAAGGGTTCACAGGATTTTTGTTGCACACTGTATAATATGCAATCGTAATCGAACAACACCAATCAAAATCCTCCATCACACGGAATCTCGCGGTGAATTCAATCACTCCCCACTCTCTCGTAATGACGTGTCCGGGCTAAAATTACAACACTTACTTTATTGACACGTTCCAAAAATACACCAAAGTCTTGGCAAAACTGAACGGACGTTAACATCGCTATCAACCGTATAATGCCCAACTTTTGCGTGCATATATATGTATGTATATATATATTTACCTGTTCTAAAATAAGTAAATATTTTTGAAGCAATTAAAAAAATAGGTGTATTTTTCAAGCGACGCCGACGGTTCAGATAAGCTCTTGTGTAGCCGCTTCACGTCAACAAATTCATTGTGCCGTCAATGACCTCTTCAACAATTTCTACTCAAATAATGGATGCATATAGCGTACTATTTTAAACGAGCATTGGTGTCTTTTGTTCTTTATTTTACTTGGGAAATACATATGAAATATTATGTTTTTCAAACGATTGTTTGATCATCTTGTATGAGGCCTATGGGTAAGCTTCATGATAGTTTATATTTTGGCGGCTCGATAATTTTTCCAGGCGTGTGTGCTATTGTAAAGGATTTCCTGCGATGCATTGTTTGTTAGCGAATCTTTTTTCACGTCACAACCTTGAACTGGTTCTGTTTATCAGTCAAAATCTGCTTGAGTGCAAAATTGCATTTTAATCCGCGTGGAAAGAGTTTAAAATTTGAACGTTTCTTTTCAATAATTTTCTATACTGCCAGCCCACTACAAACTCGCATTATGGAAACTTATTTCAAGTCAGTGCGCCAACCTCATTTTTAGAATAGTCGCACTGACCAGCACGATTAATGCACGAAAAATCACATTCAAAAATACCAATCTTGGTAATTTTAATTTTTAAAACGCTAATTGGATTTATTATTTATGCTAGTTTTTGAACCTAGCATTTTCCACGTTGTCTAGTGAGGTGAAATGTTGTATGTTACGCTCGGCAGCAAAGGTAAATTCTGCGTCTCGTACATTTGAAACACTACAAAAACGCTCGCTACTCTCAGCAGGCCTAGCACGGTCCGTGGACTATGGAGGAGAAAGCAACTAACATTTGTCCTGTCTCTACATTGTTATATGAGAGCGAGAAGAAACATGAATATATGCCTCTTGTCCTGTTTTGTCTACAATTTGATTCAACACAACACCAGAAAAACAACTGCAACCTTGCATAACAAATAACTAATAAAACGTAAGTAATTATTTGTGCATTCGTATATCAAAGAGAAGTTTTACTCGTATGTACAGTCAGCAACACGTCAAGATTTCATTTGCATTACAAAAGCAGTCTCTATTATGAGCGACATAGCCCTATGTCGCTCATAATAGAGACTGCCCAGTCTCAACTCTCAAGATAAACATATAAAGTCTGGCGTGTTGATGTGTGTACGTTGTTAGTGGAGTATGCTTGCCTAAAACATTAGAATGAGAAAACCATATGAAACATTTAAAGGGGTGGTTCAAGTAGCTATACATTTCCACTAATTGTGAACATAAAACATATCATCATCACAGCTCAAATGCTTCCCCGCCGAAGGGCTCGAGTTAGGTTGTTTAGGCCTTAGTCAACCACGCTGGCCCTATGTTCGCTATGTTTTCCTTCACCGTAGGAGCGTCGAACAAATGTAAATGAACTGGTACATGACAGGATCGAACCCCGGATCTCCCGATTAGAAGGCCAGTGCCGACGCAACAGTACACCAACGCTCTCATATAGATATACATATGAAAACGATATAACTTAGGGAATCATATATGGGAATAAAAATAAAATGATGCGATGATATTGCAATGGTCAAAATGTCTTCGGAGTTTTGTGGATAACCCAAGGCTGGCTTTCTTTCATTTCTTCTTGTTAGGTTCCGAAAAGGCCTCAAATGGTTCCAAGCTTACCAGCATTCTTCTCAAACAGAGGAAGGAACTATCATCACAGCAGTGTTCACAATGTTATTATGGTGAGAAACTTAGGTATGGCACTATTTGGCCAGGCGGGTTCTGAAACTACCACTAACCTCATCAAAGAAAGAAAATTAGAACTGGGGAGATCTCAGCCACAATTCGAAACCGTATATATAGGACAGGTATTCTAGATCCGAAACTGCACTCAGGTCATGAGTGAGGGTTAAATTGTTCTGTCAAATTTCGCATTCCCATGCTGTCGTTGTCATGCGCGCCGCCAGCCGTGAACGATTGTGGCCCAGCAGTGTTAAAAACACCATTACGTTTATCCATGTATGAACCATAGGAGTCGTCGGTACTGTTAGACGCTATTCGTTCCGCGCCACTAACTCGAACGCGACGTTAGCCTCCGCTTTTGTTCAAACTCACCGGGCCTGGTGGGCCCCTTTTCATTTAATACGTCTACTTTTTTTTTGGATTTGTTAAATCTAGGTGTTGTCGCTGGTCGTGTAGTAACAATTTGCATCTCTCTCGTAGATTATTGTTGCCATAATAACAATGTTAATTACGCGACGAGGTAAGATAGCTAGTTCCTCAGTTGTCGAGGACTCCAGGTGAAACTCGCTCCCATCTTCAGTCTTGACGCCACCTACCAATCCTACAATCGGGTAAGATGAAGCCAATAAGCCATCCTGTTGTGTGTAAAAAAACCATGTGGAGACGTGAATAAAATAATATAGACTAATCGCCTTACAAATAAAAAACTTATTCCTAGGAATAACCTCGGAATAGTTATTCCGTGTTTTGTCTTATTTTGACATATTACATCTGACATGTGCTAAAAAAAGACAAAACACAGAATAAATTATTCCGAGGATTATCCTCGGTATAAGTTTTTATTTGTAAGGCCGAAAATGTTTTAAGATGTTACCTACAAAATATTTTTTGCGAAAGACGCTTCGAAAAATGGCTTATATTTGCTCGGGAAAGAAAAAGGTCCATCTCTTATGGGGCCTTTGTCTTTATACATATTTAAATATCTCCTATCTATGTGATGTACTGTTTTCGTGTTAAGCATCATGCTAATTCTATAATGACAATTTTTCGCAAACGTATACGATACCACCTTTTTTTGTTGCGGGGGAATCTCTTTACGATTCAACAAGGGACTGAAAAGCTGACAAGGCCGCCCCAAGGATATGCCATTGGACTCGGGTACAAACCCCATACCTGGCTAAACCACCCTCCACCACCTTCTACCCCATAGAGGCACGATCGGGATCGGCTCTAGCCGAAATTGTTCTTCCGTTTCCTGCTTCACGGCAAAATTATTAAGACCAAGAGAAATTCCATAATAAAAATGTTTATCAATAAATAATTCAGAATGAGAAAATATGTCATCTGTCGACTCTATTTTTTTGTCACTCTATTGAGTTTGTCAGGGGGCACTCATTTGTTTTTCTGTTTTCACTGCCTGCAAGTGCAACACTGGTGGATAGTAACTGTCTCGATGACGAACACCAAACTATCAAGTTCGGTCGTCATCAATAAAACAAATGAACGTATCGTAATAACCGGTAATCCTGACCTTGCTCTCGACGACGTTCGTTCCCCGGCTGACTGCGACTCTCATACGGCCCGTGTCACCCCTCGAGACTCGAGTATACAACAAGAGAGCTTGGAAAAAAAAAACACTTGTGTGGCTGCTGCGACCTCGCCTCTCGTCGAGTTGTTTTCATACTAACTTTCAATCTTCATTTTGTTTACCTTAAAACTTTCATTATTTAATATTATAGTAATGCCATTTTTTTGTTATTCCATTCTCACGTTTCCACTTCTAGATGTTATTTTTGTTACTAAACGTATTTAGAGCTTTCTTTTGTTATACTCTATGCTTGCTCTCAATTTTTTTATACCACAAAGGTGGTAAACCAGCATGTGGGTCACCTGATTTACTTAATTTTTAGGCTTCCGTACTTCAAAGGGAAGAAACGGAACCCTTATAGGTGCAATTTGTTGACCGTCCGTCCGTCCGTCTGACAAGACCCTTCATCTCGGGAACGCGTGGAGATACCGAGTTGAAATTAAAACTATAAAGCTGTGAAAATATCGAATTTCTCAGTAAACGTAAAAAAGATACGGCTGTTTATGCTGAAAAGAAAACGTATATTTCGACACTCTGAAAGAACGCTTTTCAGATTTTGAATAAGGGGTTGCTGCAACTAATTGTCGTTTTTTCCTAGTATATGTATATTTATTGTGGGATGATATCATAGTTCGGTAATCTTTCTTCCAAATGATCTGTGATCAGATCAAAAGCGAAAGTTGACTAGCTGTGTCCGCGACTTCGTTCGCGTGGATGTCCAAAAATAACAATATCGTGATGTTATATAGCCTAAAGCCTTCCTCGGTAAATGGACTATCCAACACAAAAAGAACTTTTCAATTCGAACCAGTAGTTCCTGAGATAAGCGCGTTCAAACAAACAAACAAACTCTTCAGCTTTATAATATTAGTATAGATTTGGTTATTGGCGACATATCATTAAAATTTAAAATGTGTAGATTCATGCCGATAAACAATGCAAAATCTATATAAAAAGGCAATTAAGCAAAATGTAATAAAATTATAATACCTACCCACGTTGAAGGTACTCTGGGGTACTGGCATACCCTACAAGCGGTCTGTCACGTCAAATAGGAGAATTGACTGACTGACTATGGTATCTGTGCGTTCTCCATCTCACATAAATACATTGATCGAGATTAAATTATGAACAGTATATAACAGTAACTGTGATAACAGTATGAATAATATTATGAACAATCATTATTTAGTTTCAGATTTGACTTTTCAATTGATATGCAAAGTGTTTTTTTTTTCAAGTGTGCATGGATGGCGAAAATCGAAAAGAGGCAAAAATTTCAAATGAGTGCATGGATCATTTTCTTTAAAGCCAGTTTACGAAATCGATTACAATATCACTAATAATTATTGCATCATCCATCATTATCACAACCGCTCATATATGTCCCCACCGAGGGGCTCGAGCCTCCCCTAAGTTAGGGTGTTTAGGCCCTAGTCAACCACGCTGGCCCAGTGGAGATTGGTCGACTTCACATACACCTTTGAATTTCTTCGCGACTCAAACATCAATATTTTCGTCAGATTGTGAACTAGCCTGGCCCTAAACTAAAACCCCTTTTTTATAGAATTACTTTTTCAAGGCAAGAATCAAACCCATTGAATTTTAAAGATAACCATATTAGTTGTTGCTGCCTTTTATGGTTATAAGGGTCAAATTCTGTTTTGTTGTAGAACACTAGCCTTTAGCAATAAGTCCTTATGTATTAAATTATACTTTGGATGAAAGTATGACACACTCACATATGATTCACTGTATGGACCAATTACCGGAAGTGACGTCCTATTATCCCCACGAACATTGTCATCATAATCATCACAGCCCATATACGTCCCCACCGAGGGGCTCGAGCCTACCCTATATTAGGGTGATTAGGCCTTAGTCAACCACGCTGGCCCAGTGCGGATTGGTCGACTTCACATACATCATTGAATTTCTTCACAGATGTATGCAGGTTGCCTCACGATGTTTTCCTTCACCGTAGGAGCGTCAGACAAATGTACATATGAAATTCGAAACGAAAAACACATTGTGCTTGAACAAATCTCATTCCTACATTAGTCTGTTCGAACTTCTATTTCTTACTCCGTCAGTTGTATGTACATGTATACATATATATTTTACTTAAATTGATGGCGCCAGAGATAACTTCAAAGCTTTGCACACTTGTGTAACTATATATGACATGGACATTTGAATGTGTTCTAAGTTTCAGTACACAACTTTTAACCTTCGTGATCTAGTGGTTGAGACCACCCGGTATGGATCTGGCTGTCCGTCCGGGGTTCAATTCCCCATGGGGGCAGAAGGTTTTCTACTTGGTTTGGCTGGAAATAGGGCTATTGAACCCGCCTTGCTAGTTACCACAGTCTTACCTAAGTTTGTCGTCATAATGACATCATAATGTTGCGACAATTAGAGGTAAAGCAGCCAGTTCCTCAGTTCTTGAGGAGTCCAGCAGGCCTATTCTGTAACTTCGGTCGCTAACTAGAACTGTCATTTTTGAAAGGAACAACATCCATTACTGCTATCATGAACGTTGCCGTAACACATAACATCACTAAACCAGTAATGGATATAAAGTGTATTTCAAAAAAGTCACAAGTTTCAAAGACAGTTCTAGTTACCAACCGTAGTTAGCGAATAGGCCTGCGGGTGAAGCTCGCTTCCATCTTCGGCCTTATCGTCACTTGCCATCAGGTGAGATTAAGGTCAAAAGCTTCCCTGAAAAAACACTGCATTTTGCAATGCGGTATTGACTTTTACCACACAACAACATCGACATAATATATGTACTACGTACTAGATATGCCCGCCCGAATACTCACTATGTTCCAGTGAACTGTACTGCACGCAGTACACCTCACTTTATTGTGTCGTCGCCATTCACGCAGTGAGAGCGCTCATGGGTTGGCAATAAATTCTACGAAAATCATGTTTAAAAGTGTGAATCTGGGGGGTTATTGTCTAAGAAAAAACCTACCGCGATCGCTTACTATTTTACAGTCGCAGTCCATCCAGTATTCCTTTATCAAAGGAAGTCGGCACAGAGTCTTATGGTCACGGCGCAATGGCTGACAAATTATAAGCGATCGTGATAGATTTTTTCTTAGACAATAACCCACCTGGGCATAAATAATAATTGAGTATTCAAGTGAGTAAAATATCTAGTTGTTTAACTAATGATATTATAATAACACAATGTAAACAATATTTCTATTTATTAACGGCGATATCTGTTCTGTAAACTCTTGACTACAAAGCGCTACATGTCTCGCTGTGTTTGAATGAAACTCCATGAAAACGCCATGAAATTCTTGGCGCTTAGGACGTTTTGGTTAAACGAAATCTATGCTCCAAAAGCGTTCTAGCGGTGTTTGTTTTGTGTGTATGGTTAGACGAGACATGTAGTTTTAGCGCCTCTAGCTAATGTAAGTTCTAACATTCAACAGTATTTGCACACATTTCTTACTCTAACGTTCTTGTCTATCGGTAGTAGAATATTATGTCAATGCACAACAAGAACAACCTGCCACACTGGCATGTTGCACCAACAAGTGTTCAAAGTTAAACCTATGCAAAGACTTAAAGACACTTACGGCCTTATTCATAAAAATTTTACTCCTTGGATCATCTTCGGATTAGTTACTCCGTGTTTTGTCTTATTTTGATATACGACAACCGACATGTGCGGAAACAAGACAAAACACGGAGTATCTAATCCGAGGACGATCCACGTAACGTAGTCCCCCGTTTCCTTCCTGGATAATAAGTGCTTTATATTTTTCCAAAAAAATCAATGGCCACTATAAGCATGTGCCCAAGGTTTCCCTTTTTTTCTTAAGTTAATTATTAAAAGAGATTTGAACTTATGAACCTTCAAAAACCTACAAAATTGGCCTAATTTCCTGCTGCATTCAAAGATCCAGCCTTTCTTAGATTTTTAATGCAAAAAGTAATTAAATCGGTCTAGTTTTAGTGGTGCAAACAGGGGACTACGAAACGTATATTTTGTGCACTTTTCATAGGTATTTTCGGTCCGAGCTGCAGTTGTCTCTATCGCGCTCAGTTCAGTTGTTCGAGCACACAGCACGACAGGCGACAGCAATACTTTTTACAAATACCTATTTCTGAATTCTTTCAACAGTTTCATCCTTAGTGTTTCCTCTTAAGGGTCGGGCAATTTTGACGGAAATTCTGTCACGGAATTGACCACGCTGACTTGTCGTCATGTAACACCATAGCACATAATTTCATATGTCAACTTAGGTGACCGTAAGACAAATCTGAAAGGTCGTCATTCTTTTCTTACTTGGAGCAAAACCACATTTTCAATTGAATTTGTTCTCCTAACCTGGACTTCTCTGGAATAGAAAAACTTTTGTCCCCATGGGTAATCCTTGAAATCCAGATCAATACCTGGTGGTCTCGACTCGACCATTAGACTGCAGAGGGGCTTGATTCGGAAAAACCTCCTAGGTTCTTCAAGTTCGCCTGATGACACAAGGACTTAGGCGCATAACACATTGCACCGGACACCGCTCCGGTGTGCGGTGCTGCGGTTTTTAATTTTGACTGAAGAATCTTAATTTGTATGCAAAAACCGCAATCTTAATTTGTATAACACACTCACACCGCATGGCCGTGCGGTTGTGCGGCGCGCGCGACGGCACCGCACTCCCGGACGGTGTTGCGGTGCGGTCCGCGGGGTATGCCACACTGTGCCGCGGTATCGTACGGACTACGGATTTTTGCGTAGAAAGGACGTGCAAACGCGTAATAGATGATGCGGTGATGCGGTGCGTCCTGCATCGCAGCTCCGGACGGAGATACGGAGCAAACCGTACGGTGGCACGGTTCCGTGCCGCCGCAGCCGCGTGAGGTTTTCGTCCCTCCGTGCACCGCAGCGGGATGCGGCGGCAATGTGTTAAGCGCCTTACACCGTTAGCAACGTTCGCCGTGTTCCGGTTCGGTGATGAGCGAACATTTAAACATCTCGAGATCCGACTTGCTTCAGAAGGCACTAAAAAGAAGCACTGTGGCTGATATTCAGTGAACTGTGCGATCTGGAAACGCATTTTGAATCATTAAAAGCGAATGTTGAATTTGAGCAACAATACAAATCACTTCTGCTATTCCCAGCTAAAAGATTTTAAAATCACTTGAATTCAGTGTTGTCATTGAAACAAATGCTATATTAGATAACATTTCACGCAGGAAAAAATAGAAACCGGAACGCAATAACTCATTAATTTAAAAAACCGACGATGAACTCCAGGTAAAACGGAACGTCTATACGTTGCGTATATTCTACTAGTAGAAATCAAAACCAGTGGGTAGGACCACTCGTTGCAGAATTCACGGAGTAAATATTCAAAAATGGTGAGTTTGGAAATTCGTATTCGAATCTTCGAATACGAATTTGAATCCTATTCTTTCAAAAATGCGTCTCTCCATGGGACAAAGAGTATAAGTGTATTTACTGAGATTCGTGCACAAATTACGTCTCCCGCGCAAACGACTAGTCTATTGATTTGTGATTGGAGTTTGGAAGAACTAGAACTATAGCCACAATAATATATATTATATAAAATATATATGAGCAAACTTATCACCACTTATGTGAGGTAAAGGTCAGAGGTTTTCGGGTGTTGGTGAAATAATGGAATAGTACTGCGATAAGCCTTAAGGTCAATTGGTAACGCACTGATTTTAATCTTCCCGCTTCGTATCTGACTTTATCAATGTAGAGTTCATCAAGAAACTACAGCATAATTGCAGGAACACTATGATCGCTTAGACAACATAAAAACCGCAGTAAGAGCAAGATTGTCTTTGCTCCAAGCGATCGTTATAAGGCCCCTGAGGACCTAGACAAATGCACACGCTAACTTTTCTGCAGTTGTTCCGCAGAAAAAAATGTATGGAAATGACATAAGCCTGCGACAACGTCACGCTATTTTTCCGTATCTTATGACTCCATACATTTTTTCTGTGGAACGACTGCGGAAAAGTTAGCGTGTGGCATTTGTCTAGGGCGGCTGTTCAGAAAGAAGCGATTTCGCCGCGGCTGCTCGTGTCTGCTACAAGCATCGCGCGAGTTTGATGCGAATCGCGCGCGTATTCGCGGCGCAATCGCCCCTTTCTGTATATGATCCAACCATCAATATAGTTTATGTTATACTTATGTCATATAGAACCTAGAAACATCGCTCTAAGTTCAATATGGCCGCCACTCAAAATGGCGGATAAAATTTCGTTTTCAACCCCTGAAATATGGTTATCAAATGAAAAGGCTTGAAGCTTACAGCACTGTGAACCTAGCATCGCACAGAGGGACACGCTCCATACAAGGGCGGTCATAAATAGTTAAAGTCCTGTTACTATCAATACATTGTATTATTTTAGTGACTTATAGTTGTAAAAGTGTTTTAGGAACATTAAAATGAAAGAAGTACATGTATTTACGGAATAAAAAACGTTTACTTCAGTAAAAAACAAATATAAACAATAACATACTTTTACCTAAATTTATCATGAACAAACACTTAAAAATTGGAATGTAAAACATATATTTTAAATAAAATAAGAGTCAAAACATTGATAACATTATTTAATTATAATAAAATAATAGAAATAAATAAATTAAAATTAATTAAATACAAAAAAAACAAAACAACTAACAAAATACAAATAAATTATTCTTATTCTAACAATATTAAACATGTAACAATTCTATTACACTTTGTGACAGAGTATTTTTCTTTTTAGGGGGAAGTTTCCGAAGACTTGTAATATAAGGATCTGAATGTAATAATAGTCGTTGTATTAAATCTTGATTGGTAACTTCACGTGACATTTTTCGAGTGTGACTTCGTCTATAAATTTTGATATACTTATTTGTCGCTTCAGCAGCTTCTTCGGAAAGTTCTCCTATAGATAACAATGCATAACTTATAATATCTGATCCATGTACGAGCACCTTGTGGACAGAAGCAGGAAGACTATACCACGGATATTCCTCGACCAGGCTGTATGCTGTTTGTAATGCATAGTCTTTAAACTTGCACCACTACGCGGCTTGTCAACTATTAAACCTAATCGTTCCCTAAACTGGGACTGTACATATTGTTTTTTATTTGATAACAATTGTTTATCACTATCTAGCCTAACTTGCCATTTTTTTATGTCTAATCTATATGAAAGATGAATAAAATATTCGAAGAAACGTATCCAAGAATGTAGTGGTGATAATCCAAATTGGTATCTACTCTCTATTACAGGTTTTTGTAAACATTCGTCCATTTTATTCATCTCTTTAGGGGTAGCATTACATATATAACATCTACTTGTAGATGTTTCACTTAAAGCACTACAAATTTTACCATCTACCATTGAAAGCTGCAACTTATGAGAAACGACCAATTCACGATTGTCGATCTGAATAAAAGTAGGTTGCAAACTTTCAATTTTATCCTTAAAATAAGCTTCCTCTTGCAAAGACACTGCTGTGCTTTCTTTCAAAAATTGAAATCGAATAGGACGGCAGTACCTAGTGGAAGAGGGTCGAGGATTTTTCCATAAAATTTTACAATTATCTTCAGCTAATTTTACAATAATTTGAAGGGGTACATAAGATGTTACAAACAAACTACTATCTTCTAAAGTTGAATCTGAAAAAAATTGTTTGTATTCACTATGTCCAGTGCTGCCATCGAATCCCCATTTCCCAAGTAAAGAGATATTAGACAAACAATCATCAGGAATCTGATCTAAGACCTCTTTTGGATCTTTTGGATTCAAGGATTCGAGAAGCTGTGTGATCAAAAAGACTTTGTAATTCAACTTCAGCTGAAGACTCGGAAACAGTTATATTAGAAGGGTAACATCTCTGTTTCGCTTTAGTAATTTGTTGGTAACATGGTAATACATTAGGAGAAATCTTACTATTAACAAAGTTTTTAATTAATAAATACTGATGTTTTGTCAACTGAGCATCAGTCACAAGTGACAAGACATCATCAGTGCTAACTCTAGATATACACGAATCGAATGAACAGTCTGAAACATCAAGCAATGCACTCACAGTAGAATCATCAGACTTTGACAAATCAGCTACTCTCCGACGTTTAGTCCTTTTACTACATTGCGTAAAAGGTTTTCGAGGACGACCACGTGAATGACACGGCGACGTTTCAGACGGAGTACATTGCTTATTGTTTTTCACAAGTTGAATTTTTTCAATAACATTAAACCAATCGGAATTCTTATATAAAAGCTTGGTTTTATCCCTATTACATTTTTTCCAGAATCGAGCAATAGCTTTACATAAATTATTAACAATTTTCTCTAAATAATGAATATCAATGTTCTCAGCATCGTCGTTCAGAGTAGTCAACAAACTTTGTAGGACTTGACGACACTTTTCCGAGTCATTATCGGTATTGACAGTTAGCCATATTTCAAGAATATGCATTCTTGAAAACGAGCATATATATAAATTACCTAAAACAAAAAAAAAACGGTTAAAATTCAGTCACAAAACCTACACAAAGCACTAAGACTAAATAAACTAATTTCGTAGCAAATGCTACGAGATAATCTGGCAACCGTAGCACCCTTGTCATCGCCAAAAGGGCAGATAAGGGCAGCCAAGTTTTAATTTTCCTAAGATAAGAAAGTCTAAAGATTATGGTGCAATATACCTCCATAGTCGGAGCGAGTGGGAACATATTTAAAAGTTTATTCAAACTTTGAATATTAAAATATAATACTCCAAGAAAAGTCGCCTCGTAGCAATGACATACTAAAGAAAATATATACTAAGATACAATTAAAATAAAAATATTAATTATTACATACCCTGTTCTTGGATATCCATTTCAGAAAAAACTCACACAGCACTCACAGGTCCCGCAATGACAACAAATGACGTCACGCTTTTTAATGACTCACTGATAACAGTATTTACGATTGGCGATGCGCTCTCTTTGAATGCACAATAGATAATGAAGGCGCACTCTAATTACTGACCTATTTATAGTTTCAGAAGGTACCGCAACTATCCAATGTAACGACAAGGAATAAAATGTAAAACAAGAAAGCAGGTTTTTAAGATTTATGACCTATGGATGTCCCACAGTGCATCGTCTCAGTCGTACGACGCCCACTGCTGGGCATAGGCCACCTAGCAATAATGCCCTAAATCACTATGGCCGCCGCTCAAAAATAGCGGATAAAATGGGGTCATGTGACCCCATTTTATCCGCTATTTGATGAAATATTTATATTATATTATTGTTGAAATATTTAATAATCTATATTTTCACTGGTATAAATCGAATCTGAACGTACTAAAGAATCCATTATTGTATTGCGGCGAGTGGTATGGTATCTACACTTTTTACCGTATGCTTAATTTGTCACCTATTAACAATATTAAGCACCGTGTAGGTACTTATCTTGTACCTAAGCGCGGAGTGACGGAGGCCTAGTACTATGAGCAGTTGATCACGGCTTTGGTCCCGTAAGGTTTTATTCGGAACTACTTACGGTTTTATTCACAACTCTTCCATTTAACCCTTGTCCATTCAGTTCCACGACCGTTGAGTAATCCAGGCGACACGCTTCCACCATCGGAGGTCACGAGCTTTTCTGTTGCACGTAAAAAAAGTTGCCTGCTTTCAATTTTTTCAAACATAATTATTTGCTCCACAGACTGCGTCTATTTTGAGACGTCGCCGAAGTCTCCGTACCAAATCCGGCGGATAGAGGAGCTGAACAAAACAGCCTCCGGCAACGTAGAAGCGAAAGTCATGTGCTTCTACAGGCGGCGGGACCTGCCCAACCCTCTCATACAGTTAGCTGATAAGCATCAAAGTGAGTACAGTGTACGTTTGTATTAATTTATGGTATTTAATATGACTTTGTTGATCCAGCTAGTTGACGATAAACTCATCGACTCTGAATCGAGAGGTTCCGTGTTCTATTTTCCAGTCGGGCAAAATTAACAATTTTCTAAAAATATCTCAGTGACAGCGCGAAATCTAGAGTCGAGATCAGTGCCCCAAGCACGAACCACTATTGTTATGGTTATCGTAATCGTATTATTTGTATGAAAACTATAAGGAATTAAATGGTATCGTAAATTGTAATGGTTTAGTTAACGAGAGCTAAGGTATGAAAATCGTCAACACGAACTCACTTTATATACATGTATCGTTTTTTTCGACAGCTAACTATCATAATATCTCTCACCGAGTATTTTACAGTGAGAGAACTATCGTTAACGATAGTCACGATAGTCTTACGATAGTGTTTCTAGGTGTCCATTTAATATCTCATAGTAAGTTAATACGATTATTGATTACGAGAGCGGTTCATGCTAAGGGTACACACGTGGTGATATATAGAACATTTTTGTATTTGACTGCTAGAGGATCTACTATCTCGACGAACTAAATATACGAACAACTTGCTTACTGTAAGTATGTGTTGAAATGTTTTCGATCTCAATCGATCGTTCTATCAGATTTCTTAAACGTAGCAGGTATGTAAACACTCGAAGTAAAGCTACTTTATCCCTTACGTTTTATATTATTATGTGAGAAAATGACACCTGGCGGCACTAGGGTTTTGATCTAAATTAAGCACTAGCTGCCCGGACAGACTTCTTTCTGTTAAAAGGTTTTTACTCAGTAATTTATATGGGAAAAGAAATGTGATGTTTTAACTATTTCCACGTAATTTTTATGTGTTTCCTTTTCATGAGAGCCTTCCTTATGCCTTAAAAAAGGAAAATATGGAAAATAAATTGCCGAATCGGTACACCCGTTCTCGAGTTTTGCGCTTAGCCACACATTTGGCGATCCATTTTTATTTATATAGATTATATTATTTTTCATACAAGATCGTCATTTCAAAATCTATGTACGGTGCCCCTCGCTCAATGATTTAATACTCGTATCTGTAACGTTACATTACAAGGAATGAATGAACCGTCAGAATATAATAACGAGCATGACATATTTGTCGACATTATATGGAAACGAGAGAACCAAACAGACATCGGCTTATAAAAACCAGCCCCTCTAGCATGACAACCGAAACACGATATGATAAAACGATATAACGATATAAGATGTTAAAAAGTTGGATTTTTAGTTGTCTTGGTTTTATTGATATTGTTTTTTTTGGCATTATTTATATATTAATGTCGATAAAATTTCAATGTCATTACATCAAATATATTTTGACAGTTCATATCCAGCTATCGTTTTATCCCCTTCAACCATATTGTTAACTATGTTTCGGTGTTCTGTTCATGCTACGGAGACAAACGCTGCTAGTTGATGTATTGGTGAACGAGATGATAATACGTGATCGAACTCGTAGAGTATCAAAATAATGCTTTAGGTTAGAGGTTAATGTAATTTTTCTCCACAAAACCATTGTCTAACTAAAGCATATTACGAGTACCTGTTAAATTGCAAAGCAGTCTACATT
The DNA here is from genome assembly GCA_963935595.1 of Schoenobius gigantellus. NCBI lineage: Eukaryota > Metazoa > Arthropoda > Insecta > Lepidoptera > Crambidae > Schoenobius > Schoenobius gigantellus. Next base: position 7,946,297 of record OZ012557.1, read on the forward strand.
AAGAAATATATTAGCGCACATTGATAACTTTATTAAACGATATAATGTATTTATCATTAGTATTTAAACTAGGTTTGTGATAAATAAATATATGTACGTACGTACGCAGTACCTACACTTTTGCGAATTGCGAACGCTTTTTTCTTGAAACTGATAAGTTTGCGTTTTAGCGAAAATATCCATTTCTTAATTGGGAAATGGCCGCGCGTTAAAACATGCTTATACCACTTTGGTCAGTGTAGAATTTGGTCGTCGTCATGCCCTATTCCACTATAATCCACTAAACAAATCCATTAATGGATTTTTTTCCACTTATTTTTTCCACTCTAATCCCTTGCCGTAATGGATTATTTTCCACTTCTTTTTATATTCCACTCTAACCCACTGCTGCAATGGATTATTTTCCACTTCTTTTTATATTCCACTCTAACCCATTGCTGCAATGGATTATTTTTCACTTCTTTTTATATTCCACTCTAACCCATTGGATTGATTATTTTTTACTGCTTTTCACATGGACATACCCAGGTTTTGGGCCAGGGGGAGAGCAAATCAGATTTTTAAAAGCACTTAGTCAAATAAATAAACATAAATTAAAATCGGTAATTTTTTATACAAATTCTTTAATTATACAATAACTATTTTAAAAGTAACTTTCAAGGGTCTTCAGCAAATCGGTTTATGACGTCTTCCGTGAAAGAGTTGCACATAGCTTTAACAAATTTTCTATGTAGTGTACGAAATTTGTCGTAGGCTGATCTGTTCCCGATGGGGACTGAAACAAAGTTACCTTCTATGGTTCTACACCGCTGCGGTAAAACCTATGGTTAGCTACTGTTGTATAGCTTGGTTTAAGCAAACGACAATAGGTACCACCATTAAGGCCCTTGAAAGCCTGCTTGATGATCACGGGGGCCGTCTCGTCTTCTTCCACCCTTGCTTTGGAGGCTATTCCGAAACTCCTACCGCTCTACCTGTTCATTCAGGGGGTGGCAAGGATGAACATGGAGTTGGAAATCCCAAACCATGAGGAAACTACATGGTAGCCTTATAGTAAATCATATAATGGCAATGCCAGCCAATACCATGCATGAAACTTTGGAGTTCAAGAAGGACTACAAAGTCAAGATTTCTAACAGGGATGAAAGAGACAAGCAAATCCCAAAGCCCTTAAAGAAAGTCAACCAAATATGGTACACTGGTGGCTTCAGAAAAGAGGGCCAATAAGATGCAGGTGTCTACGAAGGTAATGCGAAATCACGGAGGATTACGAGCCTTGGTGCACATGCCACCGTTTTCCAGGCAGAAATGTATGCCATCATTCTATGGATGATGGCTTGGTATCGAGATTGGAAGGAAACGACTTGCCAATAGATACAACGCATTATTTTGATTTTGTAATTATTTTACCTCTTCAAGAGAATAGTCTACGGTAATGCTTCCAGTTGAAACTTTTTTATTTTTAAATTTATTTATTAATTAAATGAAATAACTAAAATTAAATAATATAACGTTAGTGAATTTTGAATGATTAGAGTAGAACTTAAATCCATCAATGGATCAGAGTGGAAAAAAGTGGAAACAAATCCATCGATGGATTAGAGTGAAAGAAAAAGTGGAAACAAATCCATGGATGGATCAGAGTGGATCAAAAAGTGGAAAAAATCCATTGATGGGATCAGAGTGGAAAAAAAAGTGAAAACAAATCCATTAATCGATTTGTTTAGTGGATTATAGTGGAATAGAGCGTCGTTATATCTATATTTTTTGAATTATTATAATATTTTTGAATGCGTCTTGAATATCGTCACATCGATAAAAAAGACATGCAAAATTACAATTGTTGATAAGAATAAATGTGTAAGTATCTATTTTTAATAAGAAAAATTGTGTAAAGCACTTAGCGGTTATAAGTTCATGAAGTGTTCTGTCTAAATAAAAATTATTTATTTATACAGCAATTTGACAGCTTAAATAACGGATTAATGACGCACAACAATAGTAGATTGTTGCACTGAGCGCTAAGTGAGCTATTAATGCCTGCGGATGTTTGGTGCACGAATAATTGCGTGAGGGCATTAATAGCCCTAGGCCATTAATAGCTCACTTACGAGTTGCGTAATCAGCTATTAGGAGAAAAAAAATCAAATTCTTCTTACTAAAAAATAAAACCTTATCTTGAAGGTAAGGAGAAAGGAAGGTAAAAGGGGAAGGAAGATAAGGAGAAAAATTCACAAAAAAACTCACCATCATGTACAGTAAGCTCCCATTCAAGCTATACATTTGCACTACGAAAACCGCCGCTATTACGAGCGACATAAGAGCGGTCCAAAGGTCAAACAGTATAGTTTGACAAGGAGCTTACTGTACACCACAAAACCGTTATTTCAATGTCAACATGAATGTTTGTGCACCAAGATTCACCAACACCACTTTCACTGCACAATATTCACTTCAGAACATTTTATATACTCTGCGAAATAACATGTTCGTGTATGAAACACTGCTGCTAACATTTGTCATTTGACAAATATGCCAAGATAGCCCGGATGATTACATTACAAATTGCTATATCGGTTTCAATCAAAGAAAATTATCAAATCTATACGCTGACCGATTGCCGATGAGAGGTATAAAATCGCCCCTCTGATTTCACTGGCTGAATTGGCCCGTGGGGTAGATCACCCGATGTAACCTCAATTAGATTTTTTGGAAGGGTTGATTTAATGATGAAGTGTACACAAAACAAAATGGTCTCGCGCCCACTCATAACCAAAAATCTCATAACCAATACGTAAAGGTCCCACTCATAACTGCTGATGTGAGAAGACGAAACTCATAACCAACACAACTACACAATTATGTACAGTCGCTTTAATAATTATTAACAACATTAACAAAAAAAGGTGAATAATATTTTGAATCAAAGTAAAACGCTTGGTATAAAAGAGGTGTAAAGAGGCATCTTGCAGGTCGGCAAGGTGAGGGTGGCTATTGCGGTGTGTAATCTCTTCCGCATTAAAATTAGGCAGCACAAACAATACAGAAGACAAAATGTTTTTTTTTTCAAAAAATTAAACCGAATTCAAAAACTCCAAAAGTTATAAATAATATAAGAATACAAACAACATCACAGTTTTATATTGAAGTTCGTGCCAAATTTTAACTTGTACTTATATTTTTTTAAGATTAAGACTTTAATATAAAACAGTGATGTTGTTTGTATTCTTATATTATTTATGACTTTCTGGTGTTTTTAAAGTCGGTTTTATTTTTTGTAAACAAAAATTCTTTTCTATCTTTTTAGTTAATTTAAAATACCAAAACCTTATCCTAAATGTAACAAATACTATTCTGAAAACCGCATCAAAGTCGATTCAGCCAAACACGAGATAATCGCAGATAAACATACATACAAACATACAGGTCAAACTGAGAACCTCCTTTTTTAACCGACTTTGAAAAAGGAAGAGGTTCTATGTTCGACTGTATCTATTTTTTTAAAGTCCGTTAAAAAGGATCTGCTTATTTCATACATGAAATTTCTTCCAGCAGACCTGCGAAAGGAGAAATTGTAATATATTAGAATTTGCGTGTATAGCAGCTTAGAAGGCGATCTAATAGTAAAAAATATATATAAATAAAACCATATTACCATACTATATAACATACTAAATAAAAAATATGTAGAAATACCTATTACACAAATAATATGAATATTATTAAAATGTTTATATATCATATTCGGACTTGGTTAGATAGTATTCCCTTATGCGGCGCTTGAAAGAGTAGATGAGATGTAGCTATCAGGACAAACTAATTCTCAATCACTTCTCAATATTGTTATTTTTGTTGAAGATGTCACGGAGAGAAACTATTTTTTGCCTTCCTTGCACTAAGATTTGTTTAGTGCTTACCCGTGGTACTACTCACGGTATACCACGGGTAAGCACTAAACAAATCTTAGTGCAAGGAAGGCAAAAAATAGTTTCTCTTCGTGACATACTGTTAGTATAGTACTGTTACTGTACAGTATAGTATTACGGGTATTTTTTGTTGCCCGATCCCGGATTTGGTGACAATGAGACTAATCGAGAACTCAAATCAAAAAAAGAATTTTCCAAATCGGTTAATAAATGACAGAGTTATGAGGTAGCAAACGTAAAAAAAGAACATACCATGGAAATGATATAGTCCCCCTTTTTGTGAAGTCGGTTAATAAATCAAATGACTCGCAATTGAAAGTTGCGTTAAAGTTGTTTAATTTCTTCAAAATAATATAAATATTAAAACCGATAGTTACCCACATGGTGTTCTTTGATTGTCAATAAGTAGTACTATCGGACACGTGAGTAGTACCACGGGTAAGGACTGGATTTTTTGTGTATTGCGTCTTGAAATGACAGTTAAGACTGTGTTGCCGTTTGCACTATAACTTAATATTTCTTTTTAGTATGAAATAATAAAACAAAAAGTACCTACTTTAAAATTAGTATGCGAGTATAGTAAGCAAGATAATAGTAAGCAAGCACTATTGGTCTCAAATGTACTTTAAAGTAGTTCACAGTTTAGGTATTTGCTTTTTTTATGTTCGGTTATGAGTTACTCCTCTAAATTATATATTTTATAAGTTTAAAATAAATTTCATAACCATGGTTATGAGTGGGTCCTCAATTCAGGTATGAGTCGCCACATTTTATTCCAGTTATGAGTTTCTGGTTATGAGTGGGCGCGAGACCAACAAAATATGACACCTCTGAAGATACTTCAACCTGAAATAAACTTGAAAAAAATGAAAACCGACTTCAAAAACACTGAAAAGTTAAAAATATAATATAAGAATAGGTACAAACAACATCACACTTCTATATTGAAGTCGGTGCCAAACGATGATCTAAAAGTCTTTAAATTTGGCACCGACTTCAATATAGAAATGTGATGTTGTTTGAACATATTCTTATATTATTTTTAACTTTTCAGAGTTTTTGAAGTCGGTTTTTATTTTTTGTAAAATTAATTTTATTTTTATCTTTTTAGTGAATGATATCTTTGAAGTGAGTTGAGAAACCCTAATTTTTTGCTTTTTTTTGCTAAGGTTTTGCTCAATGTTCATGGGATCCCATCAACAGATCCTGACCTTGGGACGACCCCAGAACTATACTCTATCGAATACAAAAAGAATTTTGAAAATCGGTCCAGAATTGGCGGAGTAATAGCGTAACATACACACAAAACACGTTGGACACACCTAAAAGTTTTGGGGTTTTCCTCGATTTTTATGGGATTCCATCATGGGATCCTAACTTTGGTGACCATGGGACCACCCCTGGAGTGTACTCTATCGAATACAAAAAGAATTAAAATCGGTCCACAATTGGCGGCGTAATCGCGTAACATACACAAAATAAAAAATTGACGGGTTGCACTCCGGGAGTGCCGGCAGAAGTGAAAACTTAAGTATTAACGTTGTGCGTTTTGGATATTTTGGAATGGTTATGGAATAATTTTGCACGAATTGCTTTAATTATCAGAATAAAAGTACTATCTTTTAAGTGGTAGAATACAATATTTATTTATTGCGCTATCGTACACAAACATGACAATTTATATTACATTAAAAAGTTTATCCCTCAGAAAAACCAACTTCCTGTTGTAACGTTGTGCGTACATAATTATATAACTAGTAATAATGAATCAAAATATTTACAATTAAATTAAAAATATGATCAAAACAGACATTAATATACTACTTAAAAACGTAATTTTATAACAAATAAATAATATTTAATTTATACTAACTTACCTAATTAATATTTACAACAAAATCAAATAAAAGCACAATTTAGATTTTTCCTAACAAAGTAAATAAATTGATTAAAACTGTCTCAAGTGACGTGTGACTTCCAGTGCTTTTGCCAGCCGCTATTATTCTCGGCCGGCTTACGTGGACCCCTCACCGCACCTCGACAGTTCCTGCGGCCATTTCAATTTTAATTGGTCTTACGAATTTTCGATCAGTGTCACGTGTCCTGACGGTCACGTGTCCTGACGCGAGTTTAACATTTTTTACCCATTACAAAAAAAGTGTACAACGCCGCTAAAGAAGTTCTCACTTCAAAAAACATACGCATCGAATTGAGAACCTCCTTTTTTGAAGTCGGTTAAAAAATACAAAACGCCAAACTAAAGTGTTAAGTAATACTTGTATTCAAGAACAAGATTGGTTTTACTAAAAAATAATTTAAATATATTTCATTATCATGTCTCATTTCTCCATTGCTTTTGATCTCCAGTATTTATTTATTTAAGTACATTTTTTTTATTAGATGCTATAGTGTGTATATTATTATGCTATAGTGCACTGGACCACCTGGGACCACCAAACACTGACCAATACCTGTTTCTGTGTCAACTTTCGTGTGAGACAGGACGGAGACAGCACTTGGCCGGTTCAACCACTGTGATGATGAGCGTTCCCGATTGTCCTATCTATACGATATTTTTCCTCACAAGTAACGATACAATTCAAAATTACTTCGTTATTGTGACGGTTGAATAATGAAACGCAGCCCTCACAATTTGTTTCAAGAGAATTGAAATTATTTTATCACTCACAACGACGCATGTCGCTAGCTCTGCAGTAGGCGGAGCATGGGCTGCCAAGACTGGACTTATGTCACGCATCATTTATCTCACAATTTCAGTGATATATTTAAATAGCCTTAAATACGCACCACGGCGCGTATTTAAGGCTGCGTTCCGAAACAGATAACAGCGCTCACAGAGCTAACGATTATAATCGCCCGATCCAAATTAAAAAGCACACTAAAAGTGCTTGCTAACAGCGCTATCAGCAATTCAGCATGCTTACGATTTTGGTCCGGGGTTTTAGTAGATTAATTTTTCAAACGAAATGTCGAGTTAAAATTTGGTTATGGAAGGTCATTTTGCTTTCGATTGCTACTCAGTACTTTTGTTTTATGGATTTTTATTTACAATATTGTTTTTCCGCTGCTCATCCAGAACAGGTACATTCATTTTGAACCGAAAACACTTACAGTGATTTTAATTAGCGCCGTAAGTTCGATATGACGTAAACAGTGGCTCTTTATGCCAGCTAACGTTAGCGCGCTCACAACATTTCGGGACGCGTTTGAGCGCTACTAGCGCTGATAGTGACTTTTATTGATTTTCGGACCTTTAAGACAAAGATTATATCACAGAAATTGTGAGATAATATATCACACAAGTCCAGTTAATTCTTTATTACCAACTAATGTCCGGCAGGGACGCGCCCCGTCTCGGCGTGCCCTCTTCGTTTGATGACGAAAAGGATGTTTCGGTTATGGTAGCCGCGGCCACTGGGTAGCACTCTGCCCCCAGCGGTCGCGATGAGTTCGACATAACCTAGCGTTTCCAAGCTCAAAGTATGCGTTACACACATTGATTTACAACCAAACGTTTGGTAGTAAATCAATGGTTACACATTTCGGTTTGTTCGTTAGGTCAAATCTTCCAGGCCAAGAACCAAAAACGTGCCGTGCTTTCTGTTACAGTATAGCCTCCCCATACACACCAATAATCCTTGTAGCTGTTTCTGCAGATATTGCGATAACAAGTTCAGTTGCTGTTTTAAATTTTTTGGGGATGTACAGAATGTGCGGAACTGAAACCGGCCTGCTCGTCACTACTGCACTTGACATGGTTTAAATTACACTAAAAGAATTTCCAGTCTCACTATAAGTACTGCAGCGTGGGATCTTAAAAATAAGCGTGAGATTATTTTTGCAGCAAAACGTGCGAGTGCTGGATATGGTTTCCCTTGGGTATTGCAGTCGCTAAAATACGGAAACCGCTTACCATCATACATGCTTCTTCACCATCTGAATAAAAGAATGAACCATACACACAGGGCTCAGTAGTTCTCGATCTATAAAGTGAATAAATTTGAATACTGCCGAGCCTTACAGTCCGCCACCATAAAAGATGATCAATGTATGTGCCATTAGTTACAATGAGCCGCCATATTGGGCGACACGTTGCAATAATAATAAGTTTGCAATGGACATGGTCACGTGGCCACACATGGTTATTACGTGTGCTGAGTGTTTCCTATAAATAGCCCGTTTCTCCGCGAGTGCCGTAACTAGGATTACTCAGCGGGTGTCTGGATCTGTGATCGCGTCAATATAGGTATAACAAACACGATTCGCTCATACGTGCGACTTTTTTAGGACGATATCTGTGGGGCTAGCACGCAGGAGAATCGAAAATCGAATCGAAATCCGAATCGAGGAGTTTGTATGGCAATTTTATTAGCGCCACGGCGGTGAACTAATAAAGAACTAGCAGAACTAATAAAATTGCCATACAAACTCCTCGATTCGGATTTCGATTCGATTTTCGATTCTCTTGCGTGCTAGCCCCACTGAAGGGACTTGTCCGGCGATACGCAGGTTGTTGATTGTAGTATGCGGTCTCTCGCGTTTATTATTTGCTGTCTTACATAAAGCTCGTTATATTTTATAGACTTTGTGCGGGGTGCTGTCAGCACCCCATATATGTTTGAACTTAAAAATGAATACCAAAATCTTTATTAATGAACTCGTGCGTCTGTGTAGCTTCAAGTGACCCATAAAAGCGTCAAGCTCTGGCTATTACGTGAGGACCGGTCTAAGGTTGGATGGAATGCTCATGATACCCCACGAGAACTCGAGTTTTTATACTTCTTGTTATGAAAAATAATTTATGTTTATCTTTATTTAAAAAATAATCCGCACTTTTTTATTTTTTTACGTTTTCATAGGAATGATCCCAATAATTTGAATGAAAAGGCTGATTAAAATTAGTAAGTATAACATTTTGTAAAACATAATTTAAAGTTGATTGTAAAGGACACGTTTTTAATTCGTGTACGTTATTGAACACAAATTTTAAAAATACTGGTATAATTGTATTCACACATATTATATGTCCAAGTTACAAAGATCTGGGGTGGCCACAGCACCCCGCGAGTGCTCACATGGCTAAAAACCGCGAGATGAGGTTAATTATGTTTCAAATTAATAAATAACATTATTTTGATTACTCTTGATTAATTCGGCGATTGGCAAAAAGGATTGAACTACTTTGATAGTACACGAAGTATGCTTATCGTATTGGGATTAAATAATTTGCTCTCATCAAGAGAATTGGCATTGACAGTTATTATTTTTGAATAATAACACATTATAAAAATCACTTCAATAGCTTAAAGATATGGTTTTATAAAAAAAAACGTGTTAAAAAAATAAAGGACACTAATTTCTTTTTTATCTATCGCAGCATTATTAATTAACTATAGAATAATTTGTTTTAAATGAATAGCGAAAGTGAAGCACAAACAAGCCTGTGTAAAGAAAATAACGTTATGTTGCAATTTTTAAAATCCCTTCGGCACCCCTTCCCCGGTTGTGGTAATGACCTTGAAGCGGTGTGGCTTGTAGCTGTCAGTGGGTCATCTCGCGAACATAGCTGCCTGCCACTTATATTGTATGTGCCGAAACGGTTTTATTGATTTTCGTTCAAATTGTCGTAATAGTATTTTTCTTTATTATTTCCTGATTTCAATATGAAAAAAAAATTAAATATGTTTTCGTAAATTCAAATTGTTTCTTTTCTTTGTGATATAATTCCTTATGAGTAAGTAATGTCGACTGTTATTTCAAAAGACTATTATTGCTGTTAGATATTAATTACAAATCAGAAAATTTTCTGCCTAGTGTTGTTGATGACAAATTGTTCTAATTCGGCTTTTCTGAAACCAGCTACCACCATCATAAGGTTGGATTCTTTGCTGTGTCAAACGACATGAATGTCAGCAGTGTTTGTATCTAAAATCTGCTGCGTCTTAAACAAAACGTGGAAACATTTGGAATGAAAAGGAAAGCAAATATTTTTCAGTTTTATGTTTTCTATGTATAATTTTTTTGAATACAGGCGCAGTGAGACACACTCCTAAATATATTCAGATTGAATGTTTGACGAGTTTTTTATCGTCACTTAACACCCGATGAGACTTAAAACGTAGACTTAAAGAAAACTTTGACGTCGATAGATAATTATAATAAAATATCAATACCTTTATTAATATAATAAAATATCACTGATGTAATTTCGTTTTTAAATCAAGTAATAAAAATAATGTTGACTAAAATGTAAGCCACTTACCCAAACGCAACCGGTGGTCAGGAGCTCTCGCTGCGCGGCGACCGCGTGCGACGTGGTTGAGTTTTTAACGATTATCCGACGACGGGGAACGAGCATAGTAAAAAAACATTAAACAGTAACATACGTTAATGCGGTAAATTTTTACACATATTCATGTCGTTTTTCTACTGCAAACTGGACGGACGGCCCAACTTAGTGCCAGTAACGGCGACGGCACGGCTGCCGACGAAGCCAAAAAGTGTGAAATAATTATTATTATGTCATGTTTTTGCACTTGCCACGTTTGCTGCATTTTATTAGCAATCTGTATTGTTTTTTTCTAAATCTGTTTAGAAGTGATTACGCCCGACGATCGGCATCTTCGGGCGTAATCACACAAGTTACGGATTAGTTCAGCAATCTATTTGAACAACATTTTTTTTTCAATTTTTACAGCTACAATTGAAATCTTAAAAAAAAAACAGTTAAATAATGTGTAAAATATAATATCGTATGCTTATAAAATTTTTGTGTTCTGAAAAATTATAATTTAATTTCATACTTACCTCGCCTACACTGTGCGTGGTATCATAAATGTTTTGTGGTTAGCTTTTTTGCCTATTGATAGGGGGTGTTAATAAATTCATAACAGCAACACACAGTGGATTTCTTTTCAATTTGTTTTAAACGCCTTCGGGTTTAGTGGTTCAGAATCTCAACTACTGGTGGTCTCTCAACTTGAGACAGGTTCAGCTCTGTACTGGACGTCTAGTTCGATTCCCTATGTGAGCACCAACCAAATCTAACAAGATTTGGTTGGTGCTGTGGCCTCTTTCTCACATGTTTAGTTACCAGTTACAACCTAAGTCTTGTCTAAGTTTGTCGCCAAAATAACATTGTAATACCGTTTCTATGTTGCAATAATTATGAGGTAATAGCAAGTTCCTCTGCTGTTGAGGAATCCAAATAAAGCTCGCTTTCATCTTCGGTGTTATCGGTACTCTCTATCAGGACAGGATACAGACAAACGTTACTACAAAAAGTTTTTAAACGCTCTTTAAACATGATGCTGTTCCATTTGTTTTTAAAGGATAGATAAGGCCAGCACCATATTTAAACAGTGTTCAACTTCAGACGTTTAAAAAAGTTTTGTAGTAACACCGCAAAAGTTTCTCTATCGCAAATAAAAAAAACAGCCATCGGATCATAACAAATGATATTCTTGTTTTAATCGGATTCAATAGTATGGAGTCGATTCGGAAAAAAGTTAATTTCTTTTTTCATATTATCTTTTCCAATATAAACATTACCAGTACTAATAAGAAATCGATACTAGAACTAGAACATATTGTTTTAACAATAGATAGTAGAATCTAAATTTGCATTCGAAATCATAAAATTTTAATACGAATTTCCAAATTCACTATTTTTGAATATTCATTCCGTGAATTTTGCAACGAGTGATCGTACCCAATCGTCATTAATTTCTACTAGTAAAATATACGCAACATGTATACGTTCCGTTTTACGTGCGATTCATCGCTGGTTTTTTAAAATAATGACTTGTTGCGTACCCGTTTTCATTTTTTTCTGCGTGAAACGGTATCTCATATAGAATTTTCTTTTAATGACAACATTGAATTCGAGTGATTCGATAATCTTTGAAATTGGGAACAGTAATAAATAATTTCACACATGATTTGTATTCGTGTTCGAATTCAAGATTCACTTCTAACTATTCAAAAATGCGTCTCCTGAACAGTAGTATTATAACACGGTACGAAATAACTAAAGCACCTAAGAGAGATGTTATGTTTGTATATATACATATATATGAATGTGTATAAGTGTGTGTGTGCGTATGTATGGTGTGCTTATGTAGCTTTTTTGTCTATTTAACAACCTATGACAATACTTTTTTTTTTAAGTTAGCTTTTCTTCCGTTAGTTTTCTTTTTATGTGTTTCTTGCACCGCCTCGAAATTTTCCACTCTACCTCCACGGTTGACTGGTAGAGAATGCCATAGGGCATCAAATCTGCCAATTGTACTGTTTTTTTATGTGCAATAAAGTGTGAAACAAAATTAATAACAGCTTGATAGATACAAGTGGATTCGGTTCTTGTGTAGGTCCGGCACGTGGTGTCCACCGTCTCCGGGGCGCAGAGCCGCGCCGATATAGAGAGCCCGGCTCGTCGGGACAAAGATCGTGTGTTAATTCGGACCGCGTAGACCAAGGGGCGCGGCGCGGCCGGGGTTAGTAAACATAATCATGGCCTCCTCCCGCGCTATACAATTCAGTAGCTAAATGGGAATGAAGAGTTACCTCGCCGCGCTCCCCCGCCCACCCCTGTCCCGTCTGCCACCACAACGCCCACACGTCTTGTGACGTGCTCGTTAGAAAGGTCATACGTTGAGTTTTCGCCTGTTTTTTTTCATCAGCTTCAAGCTGTCAGTCTGAGATCACCAGATGAGCAGCTTTGAGATTATGATGATACAAGCGGTGCTTTTTCAATTATTCGCTTTGGTTTTGGTATCGAAATTAAACGCTTGTATTCTAGAGTTCCGATTTCCATAACATACATATTAAAATGTTAATATATATCTTACAAATCTTTCTCCTAAAGGTCATAGGACAAAGATACAAAATCTTACAATGATTTTTTTGATTATGTTTTTCCTTGTTAATCCTTCAGGCCTATTACCGATCTCATTCAAATGATATCATGATGGAATCATAGAGCAAAACGAAAAATAAGATTTTCGGAGAGATTTTCAATCATACGTTCAATATATCATGATAACGTAATTGAAATTATGCCATAATGATGATATCATTGGAGATCAGTAGGTAATACCAATGAAGCATTTCATGACTTCCTTATCTCAAAATTATACCATGTCTGTCATACGATGAAAGAAGCATAATAGGCCTGCTGAATTCCAGTTCGTTAATATCTTACAATAAATTGTTCTGAAGGTCTTAAAAAAATCATACAAGTTTTCTTTTGTTAGTACTTACCGTTCAAAGACGACTGAACGGCTCATGTGTTTGTGGCTGTCAATTTGTGATTAAAACATTGAGTAAGTACTTTAATCCCGACTCAAGTCAGACAATCGGACGGCCCAAATCAGCAAGTGGGACAATAGTTTGTCATCACATCAACGGTGCATACCCTTAGAAGCGCCGCAGAAAAATATCAATATTGTGATTTGTATTCCAAACTCCTTAAACAGATGCCTGCCCCTCCCGGCGAATGAGCCGCCTGCCCCCAATATCGACCGTGGCGCCCTCATCTCGCAGGTACACGCAACACTTATCCCGGTTTTAATTGTCGCCACGCGCCGATGACCCGTTGGATACACAACTAGCAGTAGCAACACCGCACCTGAACTGATACCGTAGATGGAGTTTGAACGTCACTTAATATTACATATTACAGTATAGTCTTTATAATAAAACTAGCTGACCCAGCAAACGTTGTTTTGCCACATAAATTATTAGCTATGCCCGCGAACTACGTTTCGACATAATAATTTTTTTGCCGTTTTTGCAACATTTTCCATTGATGCTCAGCTCCTATTAGTCGTAGCCTATATAAAGCCTTACCCGATAAATGGATTATCCAACACAAAAAGATTTTTTCAATTTGAATCAGTAGTTCTTGAGATTAGCGCGTTCAACCAAACAAACAATAAAAAAAATCTCTTCAGGTTTATAATATTATTGAGTATATTACGAATATTGCTATTAAAAAATGGGGGCGGTGGTAGAAGGGTAAACATTTTGGGTATTTTTTAATGCCAAATCAAAAAAATAATAATAATATGTCTAAAAAAATCTATAATAAGGGTCGTTTGGTCCGTGATCACTTGCGCTGCAACGGTATAATCAGATACCGCGACGGAGTGTTCTATCGATCAAAGTTATGTATTAGGAGACTCGTGTTAAAATTTTATCAAGTAACGTAACACCGTTTCAGACCGGTAACAGATCGAAGCTCATAAAATTTCCCACAAGTATTTATATATAAGAGTAGTGATAGTTATTTATTAAAGGAGGTGTGACGATACAAAATGCTGTTTATCGAGTTGGCTGCTTTACAGTTATTTTATAATGTTGGTTTTCAGAAATACTATTTGTGAACAATCTAATTTACAAGCTAGAAAAAATTGTTCTCCTTTTTTTTACCGAACCCTAGGTCAGCTTCTTAGACATTTCCAGCAGATTCACACGCGTGTGCAATCTAGGGGACACTTTTGTTTTTTTATCACAATAAAACTAAATATGAGGAAACTGTATTATTTGAATAACTTCATATCATCTTATTATTTTTTTATATTAGAAAAAACTTTTTATTCGCAATAAAAGTCCCATTGTGTGCTTCCCATAGTATTATCAGCATCATCTTAGCCCTAATAAGACAACTGCTGGGCATATAAGCCTTCCCCAAGAGAGGGAGCCCTATTTTCTTACGCAAGCATAAAACCTGCCAAGTCAATAAAATTTGTAACTAACGATGAGATTGTTAAGATGGATATGTGGTGTGCCTAGAAGGGATAAGATTAGAAATGAATATAAAAGCGGAAGTTTGAAAGTAGTATCAGTAACAGCGACAATAAGGCGTAACAGACTAGCGCGATATGTGCACGTGTTGAGCAGGGATGAGAGTCATAACCCAGAAGAGTTATGGATATGAATGTAAATGGACATAGTTAAGGGGTCTTCCCTTACCTAAAATAAGAAAGTATGTATGGATTGCGTGAAGACGAATATGTATGCGTGCGAAGAATGTCAGTGATGAGATGACATTATGATGTAGGTAGACAAGTTTCTCGAGGCCCGTCCGTATGCTAGCTATAGGCGTGCAGGCGGTGGGGCGTGTGTGGCACTTCCCAGCAGAAAAAAGGCAAAGAATAACCACAACCGGTGCCTTCAATTACTACTGGGATTGTTCAGGAGCGAGACCAGCTCATTTCTACTGACTATTCGCGAACATGATTGAAGGCGGCTTCTACGGCCAACCATGCACGAATCAAGCAGAGAAAAATATGATACTTTACTCGCAGAGAGAGATACTTTTTTAAACTACACATTTATTCCTCGAAACTCGGGAATATACACTTTATTTCTGCAATCCTACGCGTTTTGTCTCTTGGGTATCCTTTTTCTTGTCTCTGCACTAATCTAAGGCGCATAACACATTGCACCGGACACCGCTGCGGTGTACGGAGGGACGAAAACCGCATGCGGCTGCGGCGGCACGGAACCGTGCCACCGTACGGTTTGCTCCGTATCACCGTCCGGAGCTGCGGTGCATGACGACGCCCCGCATCACCGCATTATCTATGTTGAGATCTATTAAGCGTATGCACGTCTTTTCTACGCAAAAATCCGTACGATACTGCGGCACAGTGTGGCATACCCCGCGGACCGCACCGCATCACCGTCCGGGAGTGCGGTGCCGTCGCGCGCGCCGCACAACCGCACGGTGATGCGGTACGAGTGTGTTATACCCTGCGGTTTTTGTATACAAATTAAGATTCTCCAGTCAAAATTAAAAACCGCAGCACCGCACACCGGAGCGGTGTCCGGTGCAATGTGTTATGCGCCTTACAGTGATCCTCCGAATCTTTATTAGTTGCTCCGTTAATACGAAAGTTTGGATTCTCTTCTCCTTTGCCTACGTAATTTTTATTTAAACTAGCAGTTACTGGCGACATGGCCTACGTGGAATTCAGTTTGGTATATCACAAGTTCCCTGAGGAAACATTGTGAGGCAACTTGCATACATCTGCGAAGAAATTCAAAGGTGTACGTGAAGTCGACCAATCCGCATTAGGCCGGCGTGGTTGACTAAGCCCTAAACACCCTAACATGCGGTAGGCTCGAGCCCCTCGGTGGAGACGTATATGAAATGTGATGATGATGATAGCGTGTTCCCTAGAGAACTCATTAAAATTCTGGATGAAGTAGCCATAGGAACCGTGACAATACGGGACAAGAGACAAATAAATGTTTCTTCTCGCTCCCTCATATAGCGATAAAGCGAAACGGGACGAGAGATAGTCACTTTGTTTTCAATAGTCGCGCCGTACTATGTGCCGTGCTATGCCCGCACATTTTTTTATACAAAATTTGATTGAAATTGGTTTAGCAGTCCAGGCGTGAAAGCGTAACAAACTGTATGGTCCATCTTGCTACTTCATGCAATTTTGGTATCGTTAAGGGTAACGGATTTGTCTTGTCTACGTCTGGATGTACCAAATTGCTTTTGCATGTACTCGCAGGTGATAATTTGATAACCTATCGTTTGTATGCTTTCTATTGCGTAATCGATTGTGTAATAGCAGCTTACACGAGTCCAGTTGATTGCCGCAACTTTGTAAGACTTGAGTCGCCTGTTTCTAACGGAGGAAAAAATATAAGCGGTTTTCCCTATCAAGGAAAACCGTCTTGGCGGTTACGTAATTAAACTTTCATATTACTACAGTGGCACAGGGGCATTCTGACATGGATCACTGCAAAAACTTCGTATAAGGTATACGACGTAGGTAGGTACAGTCGGCCAAGCAAGACAGTTGCTTACAACTCTCAGGGTTTCATGTTATAAAACAACACAGCTGACTTTCCTTTCCAGTAACATATTCACAGCTGCGAAGGTAACTAAGGTATTTTGAATTGAATTGAATTAACCTTGACGATGTTTTGGTTATACGCGAAGTTTTGTCAAAACTGGTACACCACTTTCTTGGCCGACTGTACATACAAGTTGATAAAATCGCCACGTGCAGTCGCTTTCCAAGCCAACAATATTTATTTAACGCTAGCTGACCCGGCGTACTTTGTATCGCCATGTTTTTCAACTAAATTACTGAAATGTTTGTTTAAATTATTGTAATTTTTATATTACACTTTTTTTTTTTTTTTTTTTTTTTGGTAGGGGGAAAATGCTTTTACGCATCCCTCGTGATCGAGCCAAACCACGAGGGTATGTGGGACTCCCTGGGCCATATCGGTCCAGGCCTACCCACTAAAAACCCCCAACAGCTCCTCCGTCCATCACGAGATAGGGGGAAGGGGACAACAGTGAGGCCTTGTTCCCACTGACCCCCTGTCCGTGAGTGATCCGTTGCCGGACTCGCGTAACGCCAAAGAGACGCGTGGCTCTGCTGCATTATCGGCGGCGCAGATTTTGTGCGCCGCCCTACACCCCGACACGTCCCGGCACTAGGTGCCCTGGGGCTTGGGACTATTTCTTGAGCGGGGTACATCCCCTTCCGCTACCGCCTCCTCCTGGATGATGGGGGTCCCGATGACGTCCTCGGTAACCTCCATCTCCGTCCCGCCTGAGGCCTCGGGTGCCCGGCTTAGCGCTACCCTCCTCCTTCTTCTGCTAATGGGTGCTTTAGGGGCAGAGCAAGTCTTACCCCCAAGGCGATGGTCCGCCGGTTTCCCAGCCGCCGCGCACAATGGGCATTTGGGCATTGACGAGCACGTTGATGCCCTGTGCCCAGCTTCCCCGCACCGATAGCACAGCGTGCTCCGGTCCACCGTCGCCCTGCAATCTACCCTCAGGTGCCCCGACTCGAGGTACCTGAAGCATCTCATTTCACGGGGCTGGAGGATTTTCGTCTTCGCGGCGGACCAACCCACCAGCACCCTTTTGGCGGAGGCAATCCTCTTTGCCGCTTCCACCGGGCAGCACACCCATGCCGTACCCATGGTGTAGCGGCCCTGGCGAATCTCCCCCACCCGGACCTCCTCGACCTGACACTCGCCGGTTTTTGCGAGTGCCACTTTTAACTCTTCCGGCTGGACGGATTCGTCCAGACCGGAGACCAACATCTCAACCTTCTTGGTTGGAACGGTAACCCGCGTAACGTTTGGGTCGACTACCCCTTTGAGTGCGACGGCTAGGTCAACCGCGCTCGTCTCCTTTTTATCGCCCGTGACGAGGATAACGGCCGCCCCAGTCAAAGACCTACGGAACTGGACACCCTCAATGGCCAGCTCCGCGAGGCTCACCTTGGCTCTGGCGGCCGCAATCACCTTGGCGTATGAGTGGCCCTTCTCCTCGGCACCTGGCTGCAGTGTCAGCACCACTGCTGCCGTCTTCGGCGCGTGCAGTTTAGGTTGCCGAGGAAGGGCCTTCTTTTTCGGGGGTGGAGGAGGCTGCTTCGGCAAGGTGGTGGTTGCCGGTATGCCATCCCTTTTTTCTCTTCTTCGTTGGCTTCGCTTCACCACCGTGGTCCAGCCCTCCTCTATGTTGGGTGGGGCCACCGGAAGTGGGTGTGGCTCCCTCGCTGCGGATTTTTCCGCAGCGGGTTCCCTCCTTCGAGGTGGTTTGCGCCTTCTCGGGGGAGCCGGGTTCTCGAGCGCAGAGGGAGCGCTTTGCGCGGGTTTCCGAGCTGCGGGCGCAGCGGGTGTCTTCGTCTGTTGGATGACCGAGGGGGAGGCGTTCACTTCAACTCTTCTGTCATGGTTAAGGGTAGGGCGCAGGCGTGGCTCAGGATTCAGCCTAGGCTCCAACCCCTCGATTCTGGCGTTGAGTCGCGCAACCATGCGCCCCATCAACCGATTTTCTAGCTCCTCGATGTTAGGAGGAGCTAGAGTCTGTTCCGTGTTTATAGCTGGAGGGGGAGGTGGTGTGCTCCTCCTTTGAAGGTCTTTTACTTTTGCCTCCAGCTCTGCTATCTGCTGTTTCTGAGTTTAAGTTCAGATTCAAGGCGGGAGTTCGCCTGCTGTAAGCGCGCTGTTTCGTCAGAGACAGTACGCGCCGCCAGAGTTTTCGCGTCCTCCCGTAGGCTCGCCGCCGCCGTCTTCAATTTGTTGACAAAGGTCCCCTTGAGGTTCGAGGACCTTTCCGCCACGTAATTAATAACTTCAAGTGCGCGACCCATACGCTGGGTGACAGTGAGCGTAGGGTCGTCGCTTCCGCTCTCCTCCAGGGGTGATAGCACCTCCGACGCTGGTGTTAGTGCAGGAGTTGTACGTCGTGTGCTCCTACGCTCCAAAGGCATTTCCAGGAGCTCTCTCTCCGCCTGTAGTTGGAGTTCCAGGCGCTCCTGCCGTAAGTACTCCGCCTTTGCCTTGGCCAGCCCCACGTACTCGCCGGTGGTTGGTGGACGGCCTCTTCCTCTCTTTCCTTTAGGCTTCGGGGTTCTACGGGAAGACAGCGGAACATCTTCGAATGAAGGATCATCGCTGCCTTCCTCTCCGTCACCAGCTTCCTCGCGGCCCCTCTTCCGACGAGCGAAAAGAGCATTTGTACCGCTGTCGGTACTCATCATTGATGAGGTTTCAGATAAGCAGTCCGATTCTCCAGAAATCGCAAAGATATCCGGAGCATCATACTCGAGCATGAGCTCGGATATGCCGATCTTCTTCCTGCCTCCCATTCGTCCGGTCGCATTCTTACCCCTCGACGACCCGGGAACCGCCGTCGGGGGTTGAAACTCTCCTGCCGCCTCGGTCACATGGATGGTATTTCCACCAGACGGCCCGGATACCGGTGGTGGCCCGCTCTCAACGGGTTCACATTTTTTACCACTAGGAAGGGTGGAACTCGGGTTAGCCAGCCCCAGATACGCCTGGCTGCCCGCAGCCGCCTTACGCGGTCCTACGGGGGGGACTGATACCCCCTGGGGACGTTTAGAATTATTGCCGAGCTCCATGATGATGCATTTTGGGATGCACTCCCTTTGCCCGCTTGGGACTGGTCTCCCACCAGCCACGCACCCCCTCGGCACGGAAACGCCACCTTGGGGTTGGGGTAATTTTTATTGTGGTTGTCTTCCACGCGGCCCGACGCTCAGTGCGCCGGACCCCCGGCCCGCTCAGTGCGGGTAACGGGTTGCCCGACGGTAAACCCCACTGGATCCACCGTCGCGCGGGTGAGCTGAAGCTCAGGGAAATTCCCCGGTAAGTGCAAAGCACCATGGCGATAGAAATCGCCTCACCTCTGCCACCAGCAAAGGTAGACGCCGAAATCGGCTTCCAGCGAAAGCCACACCTCTTCTTAGCACAAGAAGAGGGGACTTCGCCCTTCCCCGCATGAAGCGGGTGGCCACGCAAAGTGGCCCGCCGGATTGAACCCGGCCATCCCACGCCCCCCTCTATGGGGGCCTCTCGTCAGACTATTAGCCCGCGGCAGAGAATCTGCCGGGTTGCCCAGGGTGCACCACAAGGAGGTTGCCTGACATCGCACCCCATATTACACAAACCTTGTCCTAACAATAACGAATACATTAAACCAAGAATCATCCAATTTGGTGCAGTCGTTCGAATGTTATGGGCGTACATACATTTCGAAGATCTATTTTTATTTATATGTAGGTATATAGAAGATTGTAAAGAACATGAAACGTTACCAACCTCACATTTTTGTTGTCACTGTGGTAAAGTTGAACGCCTCTGATTCTGGTAGCGGAGACATGACATTCACAAATGATTTGTATTCGAGGTTTTGTTTTTCGGTTTTTAATTCGAGGGGGGCTTCATTCTTGACACGTTATGTTATGATGACACCTCTTCACCATCGGCCATGACAGGCGCCAACGATCGCTACGTTAATAGCTGTACTGTCCGCAAAATCGTGTGTTCGTGTACATTTGCGTGTTGAAGATGGATATCGAAGTGGGAACGGCGGGGACCTTTCATTTGGCATAATTTTGTTTGTCATAAAGACGCTTGGCATAAATCACTAAGCATAATAATCGAAAAGCATAACATTAACGTCACATAATTTTTTCATTGCATAATTTGTATAAGGCGCAATTATCCAAAGGCATAATTTTATGAAGCATAATTAATGAAATCCCTAATTTCTTATGACATAATATTGGTAGTCCTAAAATGTTTTGCCATAATTTTAAGTGTCATAATTAATGATATCTCTAATATTTTGGGGCATTTATTTATAATTAGAAATGATGTTATTTTAAAGGGTATAATGTTTACTCTGTTTTACTTAACTTTTTATAATAACATTTCATATATTATTTTATTCAAATATGATACTCGAATCTTCTATATTTTCATTTGATATAATTTTTGCATAGTAAATATATATTGATATTTTTATTTGAAAAGTAATTAATTTATGCTACTAGTGACAGAAACGAATCGCTGCAAAACCGACTCCACGTAGTCTTGTTTGTCCTACCCCAAGAGTGTTATTCAAACCCGCGTAGGCGCGGAGGGGCGAGGCGGCCCGCGAGCTGAGGAGCAGGTGGTTTTAACGCTCACCGCTGCGGCTGAGCCGGCCAGCAATCCGAAGCTGCGGTGGTGAGCGAAAACCAATCTGCGACGATAAGCTCGCGTGGGACCGCCGGAGCCCCGCAGCGTCGGAGCCGTGACAGAAACCATGCATGTGCATGCTTGCTTGCGTGGTACATGCTTGCTTGCATTGTGCATACTTGCTTGCATGTTGCATGTTTGCTTGCATGTTGCATGCTTGCTTGCATGTTGCATGCTTGCTTGCATGTTGCATGCACGCATACTGCATGATACATTGCTGCATGCTTGCGCGCAAGTTTATGCCTAGAGAAATTCTGCGTAATCGTATTGTTCGTTGTGATTAATATGCTAAACATTATTTATGCTTTGAAAAATTATGTGTAAAGTTGTTCTGTGTTTCGAGTTTATGGGTTTTAATACTTATGACATGATTTTCTGCCACACAATATTATGCTTATTACCATTCTGCTTCCTGATTATTATGCGCCTTGACTCGAAATTATGGAATATGATTTTATGACAATAACTTTTATGCCTAGAAATAGAGAGCCGGTAACGGCTGCTGCTTTTTTAGGGTTCCGTACCCAAAGGGTAAAAACGGGATCCTATTACTAAGACTTTGCTGTCTGTCCGTCCGTCCGTCTGTCTGATACCAGGCTGTATCTCAAGAACCGCGATAGCTAGACAGTTGAAATTTTCACAAATTATGTATTTCTGTTGGCGCTAATAGGCAATCATTGGCGTTCACACACGGTAATGCCCTCTACACAATCGTAAGATGGCCCAACATGACCAATTATGAAGAGGCACCGGAATCTTTACAGATCCTTGAAGCCAAAGTTCCTTCAACGAACTGTGACTATTTTCGAATCATTCGTTAAGCGTATAGAGTACTCGTCGACTGTCGACTGTGTTCGATTTCTACGGATTCGTTTTGTTTTCGACCAAAAACAAAATAATATTGATTTTCGTCGTATTGTTCTATTGATTATTCTGTGTATTCGTTTCGTTTGCGATAAATATCAATAGAACATGCGATGAAATTTAACAGAAATCAAGAACAGACGACGCTCGACGAACGCTCGATGCCAGACGAATTATTCGAAAAATAGGACCCCGGGGCTTTTTGAACTAGAACGGCGGCCGTACCGCCTAACTCAAAGCGATCACTCGCTATCGTTATCGTGACATTAGAACAATAGTTTTAATGTCACGGGTAACATTTGATCTATTGTTCTAATGTCACGATAACGAAAGCGAGTGATCGCTTTGAGTTAGGCGGTACGGCCGCGGTTCTCCAACGGAACTGAGTGGTGAAGGAGGTTGAGCCGGTTACCTCCTTACCGACACCAGTGGATTAGTCATTGCCGGCACGGAGTCCCCGCATATCCAAGTTGCTCGTCACTAGATCCGTAATGTTTATAGAAAATGCGGATTACATGGTTGGTTCCGATATTTTCATCGTGAGAAAGTAACAATCAGCCACCCCTCCTCAACAAAACATCTTGTACACGTAATATTTATAGAAAGTTTACAGGTTTAGGGTTCTAGATAAATTTATAAAACACAAAAAACCTTATTGCTTTATTTAATTTTATCTCTTCGTTAGGCACTGACGTGATATTTTCTATTCCACTGGACTGGCTGATGTCAATGTGTTTTTGTGCCTGTTTTATTTGCGCTATACTGGCGCTGTTCATGTAGGCACATCCAAGTGTCCGTGGAAATTAAAAATAAAACTTTATATGTTTATCTTCTGTTTAGGTTCTTATTTTTATATCTAAACAATGTGACACAAATAAAATAAAGCTTACTTGTATACCTTCTAAAATATTCATGCAATCGCCTCAAATTCACAAATGACTTCTCAAAGTTGCGCTTGCTTGCACCGTCTGACAAAAGTTGCACTTCAAATTGGCACAAAAACTAGCTCTTATCTTCTAATACATAAAAATCTCGTGTCACACTCTTCCGAAACGGCTAGACTTGTTTGGTAGGTCTGACAATAGGTCGTAGGCTATTTTTTATACCCAAAGGTGGCCCTCCCCAGAATTTTTTGGACAATTATTATAACAAACGTAGTTTGCGGGCACAGCTAGTTATGATATAATGTCATTGTGATTTATATTCAGCTTTTTGCAATAGCTTTACATATAAGTTAGAAGTATAATATTAAGCAAAGCATGCTCAAGAAAACTTGTCTTATGTGTTTACACACGCGTAATGGCAATGTTATAGTTTGCATTCACACCAGCATGCGATATTTCGCACTTTCATTCATTTCGAACAAACAAATATGTGTATGGAGGTTATCTAGTCGTAACGTTCTTGCTCTCTCATCAGCTTATGTCAGAATTTTACTAAGAACAAACCCAGTCCGTTATATCATTCAGACTAGTGTTTGTACAGGTTGAACTTGAACTCGTTCGCCTATAGGGAAAAATACACGAGTCATTGGCACGATTCCCATGGGGTCCTCTAATGGAGAGTGCAAACTAGTCGGTCCGATGGGTCGCGGTCGCAACGACCCGTTGCGCCGCGCACTCCTGAAGGCTGTGACGTCACCGACGACGGCCGTCGCGTCGGTCGGTGGCTGCGCGCGGGCACGTGGACTCGCGGAGGCCTCGGGCGCATCGAAAGTGAGACCACGCACGCACGCGGCGCGCGGGAGGGCGATCGCCACGGTCGACGAACCCGCCGCGCATCCACCCAGCCAGCCAATCCGCACTGGGACTGACTGAGTACATCACGGCCGCCTTACATCCCGTGCCTTACGCTAACGTTGCTTTACACTACACATCGTCTCGCTCATTCACACGGAGTCGAAACTCTATACTACCTACGGCGCACTTCGCAGAATAAACTTTGCGATTTTGAAAATGACGTCTGCGCATTTCGAATATTTTTCAAATTGTGGTTGAAAGCTGTATGCTGTTTGAATTTTAGAAGAACTGTCACTAGCTATAGACATACAGGGGACACACAAAGTAAAGTTCGCGTTCGTTTCGTTTACGTTATACGTTCTGCATCGAACGGAAATGTATGAGAACGATTCGTGATGACATTTTGTTCTTTTCGAACTTCGTTATCGTTTTTGAGTCTGTTGTTACTTTGTCAAGGTACCCAGGCATCTTATTTCACAAGGTCCTTATTGGGCTTACAGATTTCCTTATCCTACAAGAACCACGTGAACCATGTTATATGTATGTATATACTATAAATAGGATGTAATTAATGAACAAACGAATGGCAAGAGGATATTTTCTTGTTTAATTAAGTGGCGGAAGCGAGCAGGTGGAGCGAGTATCCGTTTTGTCGACTCGCGTCGTGCTTCCTATTTGCCGGTCGGTTCGTATTCAACGCCATGTCACACAGACAACGCGCCAATATGGTGTTTCACTATTCTGTTCGATCTCGCACCCACTCATAACCAGAAACTCATAACTGGAATATAATGTAGCTACTCCATATCTATTGAAATTAATAATTGAATCTACTTATTAGGATTCGAACAATTTTATTTGATAAATAATAATACTAATTTATTTCCAAAAGGGGGTTACACAACATATGGATTTACTAATAGTCCCCAAACTAGGTAGTCCTGTGTCTTAGGGACTAGAGCATGAGATGTGCATGTGAACTAATCGAACATCTTTGTCTTACTCTACGATAATGATGTTTACAAATGTACTTTGCAAGGTTGTAAATGTAAAATACATTCGCAATTTCTAACCTTTCGAGTAAGAACTCGAACGATTCGCATTAGAACGAACTAAGAATCCGTAAATTTGCAACCTTAATTAAGGGCCATGAAGTAGAAGCGTGCATATAACAAACATTAC
The DNA here is from genome assembly GCA_963935595.1 of Schoenobius gigantellus. NCBI lineage: Eukaryota > Metazoa > Arthropoda > Insecta > Lepidoptera > Crambidae > Schoenobius > Schoenobius gigantellus. The sequence continues at coordinate 7,971,570 of OZ012557.1, forward strand.
CTACATAACGGCCTTAGGTCTGACGTGTGCCTTTGTTAAAAGGCTTACCAAATATCAAAAAAGGAACAAAGATACGTCGTACGTTGTGTACGTCAATACTAAAATGTACGTAAGTCCTCTAGGCACAGATAGTAAAAAACTTAAATCAACCACGGAAGAGTCGTCAGTTTTAACGTTACAGTAGGGGCACGCCCTTGTTTTGTTTGTTAATTATCCCCAGGGCCAAGATTGAGATCATTTCATAAATGAATCAGATGTCTATATAGCATCGACGAGTAGCATTTGAGTAGATCAATAGATTAAATATTCTCGAAAACAATTCGTATCTATCGGTAGTGATAATGTTATTTTCCGTACTCTTAAGTTGCAAATTGGTTCCATCATTGCGCGGACCTTCGGTGAACCGATCTTAGTATTATTTAATTTACTCAAAATCCAGTATGGAATATAGCAATCAGAAATCTATTCTATTATTACCTTGACCTTGTATGTGCGTAGGAATGTATGCAAATACACGTAAAAGTGGAAAAAATGACTATACATACACCTCCATTTGGAAATCTATCGTGATCGCTTATAATTTGACAGCCATTGCGCTGTGAACATGAGACTCTGTACCAACTTCCTTTAATGAAGGAGTAATGGATGGACTGCGACTATCAAAATAATTGTAAGCGATCGCGATAGATTTTTTCTTAGACAATAACCCCCCAGGTGGGAAACTTGCAAAGGTCCAATTTTAAGTACTCCTTTAAATAGAAGCGCTCGTGAAAGCTTTGCAAACTATCAGTCTCCGAATAGCTGAACTCAGAAAGCCTTATCATCGTCATCCTTTCAACGTATACATACATAGCGTTGCTGGTTACGGGGTCTCCGCCATAGACGGGAAAGCGTTAGCCTACTATATCACGCTGGCCAGCCGGGTTGATTACGCCCGAACCCAATATGCGATCCTGATCCGTTTTTTCCGGATTGAGATTGCAAACTCAATCCAAAAGTACCATTTTGCGTCTCTATAACCAATCGAAGGATTGCATTTGTAATCTCTGAAAGGCAACCATCCATGAGAGGTCCGATCAGTGTTTTTGGATAGACCTCTGTTCGAAAATGACGTTTGACGTGTCCCAATAATCAATCTTTGATTTAAAAGGGATTGATTGACGTCTACACAATCTTTTTTTGGCAATCTTCCTATTTTCATGGTTTACTTGTCAAAATTTGGATTGATTTACATGTTTTGAAAATAATTGTTGTATTTTTGTCAGAAATGGCAATGGCAAAGACGATATTTTTGGAAGATGTGATAGTAGTGATTTGGAGTTATGAGCCGAAACAATATCAGATTTCGATACGTGATTGCAGTGATGATGATGAAGTGTTACAACAACAGCGTCGCAATTAACACCAAATATCAACAATAGCAATAAATAACTACGAATTTACTTTTTGGTTCCGGCTGAACAAAACTGTCGTAAATTACTTTTAACGAAAATAATGCCATACGTAAAAGAAACATCAAAACAGTGACTAAAATACCTTTTGCCGCGCTATATATGTGATGTGAATGTGTTTGAAATCTATACAAATAAAATTGAAGTGTCTGTTTGTATTGTCAAAATAACAAGTTTTTAATGAATGGGTATGAATGTATATCGGGTACCAATAACAAAAACACAATTTAAAAAATTTTTGTCTGTTCCCGCTAATTTCCGGAACGGCTGGACCGATTTTGACGGGACTTTCACTAATAGATAGCTAATTATATACAGCCTTATTAATAAAAATCGCCTATTCCCTCCTTAATCCGAACGTACTCTCGGAGTAGTTACTACCAGTTTAAGCTAGGAGTAGCTTTGTGTTTATAACATTATTAATAAACACGGAGTAAGCTGAGATTAACAAAGCCTTCCTTACTCTCGGATTAACGCGTATGTTATGGCAACCCTTGCAATTTAAAAGTAAAAAGAATGAGTCGGTGAACGATTTGAGCATCGTGTGACAGACAGAAATACATGGGATGACAGTTTTTTCTGTTTTTTTTTTTTCACCTTTTTCAGTTTGAGATTATTTTTCAAGGTTATTTTGTGGTTATTTTGTTCGCGATTTGTGATCGCAATATTGCAAAAACATGACAAAACTTCTTATTAGTGGAGCGCTATTTTTAATTTCTTCGATTTCGTCGATCAACATCAAATCATCTAAATAATAGTTACTTTCCATTTTATTACAATACAAAATTAACCACACCAACAATAAACACAAATTCGCTCAATTCGACTGTGAAAAATAAAACGGTCGCCATCTAATGACAAGATACGTGTCAAAGTTGACAAATTATATAGATTTACGCAAAGACAACGCTACTCCAACCTTAATCTGTCGCTAAACTAGGTAGCTAGCAGGTATAACATTTACTCCGAGAGTAGAGTTGGATTAGCTTACTCCTTCCCTACTCCGTGTTTATTAATATAAAAAATGTTTACTACTGACTTAATACTCGGAGTAAAGTTACTCCTGCCTTAGTCTACGTTTATTAATAAGACGGATAAGGTATAACATAGGCTATCATAGGCATAGGCTTTTTATCAAGATCGGTCCAGCCGTTACTATTCCACGCGGACGAAGTCGCGGGCACAGCTAGTATATAATAAATAGTTGTGCCGGCGAACTACGTTTCGCCATAATAATCACCTAGGTGTATAAAAAATAGTTTACGGCCTATTCTCAGACCTACCGAACATACTTACACAAAAAAATTCATAAAGATCGTTCAAACCGTTTTGGAGGAGTTTGGTAACAAACTGGGACACGAACATTTTATATATTAGAAGATAATAGCTTCAGCTTTGCCTCGCTGTCGGATTAAGTTTTTTATATTATTTTGTTCTTGTATAGATATTGTAAAAATCTTAAATGTAAGATATTTTTTGAAATAAATGATGATAATATAAATAAGTCATTTATTTTCCTCTTTACATTTCGTTACCTCAATAGTTTACACATTACATTAATTACTACATTACACTCATATAAAAATCTTCCTCTTCTTTTTAGTAATCATGGAGAGACACCTCTTCTTTCTGTAATTTCTCACCCCAAATTTTACTTCTGTATTTATTTTACGATTATTCGTTGCTTTTATTGATTTATATTAGTTCAAATCACAAATTATATGTTCAAATCAAACCAACCACACCACAGGTAGCTAACAAACAAATATAATGTCACTCGCTTGCTCGTGTCAGTTTTATACACGTTCCATTCCTATAAAAATAAGTAGTTTGCATAATATTGTATTTGATATATTATTATTTACAGAATAATCTCTAAGTGTTTTTAAACATTATATTTATTGTTAGAAGCATAAGAAACATTATTTAAAAAAGATTTATAGCTAGTTTGTTTTCATAGAACATACAGTGATAATATTGCACAATCTAATATTTTGCGTATATAGAAACGGCCAAGAGGGAAAGGATAGCTGGCGATCCGGTGTCAAAAGAATCCTAGGATTGCAGTCTTTAGTTATTGGCCATTGATTTACTACCAAACGTAGATAGAGCACTTCATACAAAAACGCGCTTGAAATCTGTCACCTAATCGACTATACATTTGTACGCTGTTAAATAGGTAGTTGAATATGCACACCCGAATTAAAATTACCATAAAGAAAGTACCGCCTATTTATCGAATTCAACCTTATTCTTTATTATTACGGCAACTATTTGAAGTACTACCGTGTGCAGTTACATCATTTCATACCTAGCCACATTAAATTTTACGTTTTAGTAATTGCTACAAGAAAATATCAACTTTATACTCTCAAACATAATGCTCAAAATTGCTTATCCAACGCATGGAAAAGAACTGCACGAGGCCCGATTGGGCAGTTCTTCACTGGCCCACTTTTCGAACGTTCATGCGTTATCTACATTTGGTAGTAAATCAATGTTATTGGCACGCGGATTAGAGATCGATGGAGCGATACGCAATAATCCGAGATTGTTTTTAATCTTAAACTACGGATACAATATTGGGTTCGGCCGTTAGAGTGCTGTTTCTAGTTATCCATTCTCTTCTCTTCACAGGTAGTATTGCCTTTTACTCCCTTAGAGACCTCGCCCACAAGACTGCCACGACCACAACTAGTGGCCCACTCCGGGTACTAAATGACATAACGTTATAATGTGCAATGGTAGCCATACACGGTAGGGTATACCTGACAGGTTTGCGTGCACACTTACAACCGTCAGGTAAGCTTGAGCTAAGTAGAGGACATACACGTCGCGGTAAACCTGTACACACTCGGTTGAAGCCATGGCCCCGGCAGCATATCTCGACGCTGTAGCGCTAATCGGTTTATTATTTGTTTTGTCCTGCCTGACCGTCACACACGCTCAGTTTTACCTGTACAGTTAAACTATACAGGTATACTGCACATGTTATACACACACGGGCAAAAAATATCAAAATTTTTTTTTGGTTGCCTGAACAGGTGTGGAAACCTACACAGTTGTGCAAAATACACGCTCCGATTTACCTATACAGTTGAACTGTACAGGTAAAACTGACAGGTATAGCCTAGCGTGTATGGCTACCTAAACGTTCTTAAACAATTTGACATCAATACATTTTGACACTCTTACCATCTGGCTCCTTACACATTATGACGTTATGTCATTTAGTACCCTGAGTGCAGTGGCCGCATGCAACCAGCGGTTTTCCATAATTTTCTATTGATTTTTATCTCCAAAGAATCGAAAATCAATAGAAAATTATGGAAAACAATTAACATTATTTTTATTTTCGTTGAAAACAAAATGAAAATCAGTAGATATCGAACGCTGAATCTGATGACGCTCGACGGTCGGCGCTCGATGCCACACGAACTATGCAAAGGGAAAAATAAAGCCTCAGGTGCCTTATCATGATCGCTTATAGTTGTGGTCGTCTAGTGCGCGAGGTGCCTAAGACTGGCCACACACATTCGGAATTCCGTGAACTTAGCGCAGACGTTCGTTTTTCTCATTCGAGATTTCTAGCATTCTATCTAACTAAATGTATGTACGTATGCAACGTGTTCCCTTTGGAGTTAAAACGGAACGTGTGCGGCAGTCAATGTATTTTGTATAGATTTGATGCATCCGGATGCCCACATTCGGAAAACTAATGCGAAAATCGAATGCGGAAAACGTGTATGTGCGGCCAGTCTTACTCAACAAATTCGAATTTCGAAATCCACAAGCGGCGACACCATGTTCTAAATCCGTCACCGCTCGGACATGCCGCAGAGAGGCCAAATTCTACTAAACCCTTATAGGATTATCGCATTATGGATGTAATCGAAGTTCATTTTTGTGCATTCCATGTATAATCTATCTGCCTTGATATTTAACGTATGTTTTCAATTGACATAGATGAATCGGTGAGGTCTGAGAGGTGCCTATAATGTACAGGTCTGCATTTTTAAGTCATTTGTCTGGCAGCGAGCGCTCATCGAGTCATTTGCGTTTGATTTCTATCAAGTTTCGTTTTCGATGAAAATCAATATAAGTTTAATTTTCGTAATAATACTCAATAGATTTACATCAAAAATAATGAAAAATTTATGATTCAAAATACTGCCCCAGATCTGAGACGACGAGACGAGATTACTACTATATCAGTGCATTACAGAACCAGATAACATCACCTGTACTGACCCCAACTAAAATTGGGATGACGTTGCGTATGTATTGTTATCACGTCTATCTATTTATGTAAATATGTAGTACTAGCTGCGTTTCGCGGATTTTCCCGGCTGATTCCTATTATTCTCTATCCCATAATAAAATTTATACAACTGGACGTTTTGTTTCGGGACGGATATTCTTTTTTGTTGTTCGACGTCATATTGGCGATCGATGCTCTTTAGTCTTTACCAGTGGGTGGGACTGCTCACTACAAAAATTAACGCCCTACTTCTCTTTTCAATAACGATTTCGGTAAGCGTTTGAATACACACTTCACAGCTTGTAATGAAGTCGACGCCAAGCGATGATCTCGTAGACAGTCTTAAAAATGTAAGTTAAAACTAGGTGGATTTCTATATTCCTTGCGCTGACATACCACTTGATTGCAAAGCTCGCCCGTTGCGTAATGCCGACTGCAACAGAGCTAAACGCCCAAAGTACGTTGCCTATCGTGCCTAAGCTGACGCACGAGTCCCTAAAGCAGCTGACGCCAGTGTAAAATCTTGCTGCTAAGTCCTGTAATAAAGCAATAGGGATCTGGACTAAACTGGCTATGTACCCTTCTGGGAGTAAAGCATTTTAGGGCTCTATGTTGAAACATTCGTCAGGCGTTGAATATTTGTCAAGCGTCGTGTGCGTTCGATCTCTGCTGATTTGCGTTTTGTTTTCGACGAAAATCAAAATAATAGTGTTTTTCATCGTTTGTTCTATTGATTTTCATCGCAAAAAAACGAAAATCAATAGAAATCGAACACAGACAATGCTTGATGAGAGCCAGACGAATGATTTAAAAATAGGTCCTTGAGGGCCAATTCTACTAATGCCGAAACGAAGCCGAACCGTTGTTTTCGACCAATCAAAACGCCACATTATCACGTCATCGAACATTCGGAAGTTAGTCTATGTGCTCTGATTGGTCGATCGCAAAGGTTCGGCTACGGTTCAGGTGTAACTTATTAGTAGGATTGTAGGGCTGGTCCGATGAAGCGAACTTCTATCGCGCTCCGATACCACCTTTACTGAAGCCGGATTTGGGCTTCGGGCTCATACTGCCAATGAAAAGGCAAATTTGTTTGCGTGAATATTCGCATTCAACTCCCATATAGACGCTTGCAGCAATGTTCCATCATCACTTCCTTTTTGTGTATTCACGAAGCCGCAAAATGTCAGCTAGCAGCTTTGGATGCAATAGAGCTTCGCGCTAGAGCTTGAGGTGCAGTTTCAACCTCCTGGGCGCCGCCGTCGGCTTGCTTGCCTTTCGGTGCTCTAAAGGCTATATTTTGACGAAAGCACGGAGAAGCTGCATGACCTATTCCCACCCCACCTTCCCCCTTCTATCATCGAAACAACAGACGCAGGACGGGATACAGTACAATCGCATGTGTATTAGCAGTACCGAACGGTCCGGACAAAACGTTTTGCTTCATCCTTCATTGTGCGTACTGCGGCCGAATGGAATTCTTTTTGGTGGGTATATTTACTACATTTGCTCTCTGCACCACCTGAAGGTCAACTTGTAGAAAATGCCTCAGGCATTAAGTCCGCCATTGTAAACAATGTACATAAAGTATACCTACATTAATAAATAAAAACTTTTACCGGCGTCTGTATTTCCACCTCGTAAATACAATCCAAAATCCTTTAAGAAAGAGTGAACAGCGGACCTAAAAAGGCCGCATCGCAGAATCATAATACGAATCATATTATGAATGGAGTGCAATTTATCATAAGCAATTATTTCAAATGACAGATTTGTATGAATATTCGTAAAATGGTCCACAAATAAGGCATTGCTAAAGTGTCAATTGGGACCATTTTACGAATATTCATACTAAGCTGTCAAATAGAATTTGCTTATGATGAATTGAGTCGTATTATTGAATCGTATTATGATTCTGCAATGCGGTCTTTTTAGGTTCGCAGGCACTATCTAGAAGCGCGTGCTCCATCTTCGACCACATCGTCGCATTATACAGTAAATGTCCGAAGCATTAACTAGACTAGTACAATTTCGTTCCCCTCAAGGCCGTGCACTTTGAGGCTCTGCAGGTGTTGACCGCTAAATGTAATGTATTATGTATCGGATATCTATTGATTGGCCGCCTGTCTTTGTTTTCTCTGAACACTCTAATATACCTACGTACGTATTACTGCAAAGTTGAACTCTTAACTTCAATTACGGTCTCGTTAAATTTCTCTGGCGGATATTTTGCTAGTGGAGGTCTTTGTGGGATATTTTGTTAATATCTACTCATTAACAGTTAGTAATTGACTTCAAAAAATAACGCTTGATACCATTAATTAATTTACTTTTGATTTACCATTTATTAATAGTTTGTCGCTATAATAACGATGTTAATAACATTGTTGTGTTCCGACAATTAGTGATAATATAGTCAGTTTATCAGTTGATGTGGAGCCCAGGTGTAACTCTACCATCTTCAAGCCTTATCGTCGCTTACCATCAGGTGACATGACGGTCAAGAGATTCCCTGTTGTGCGTAAAAAAATGTAATGCGTATGGAGAGAAAAGATATTTTTTTTTATTTTTATTTTATTTAAAAAGGTACAATAACAGAAAACAGATTAATTCATTTGTAAAAATCAGTAAATATATAACAGTTTGAACCTGAGTTCCAATGAGAATTGTACACAGCATTTATAATGAACATGTAAAACTAAATATTACACACTAAAACAATTAAAAGAAATAAATACTTGCATTCACACATATAAACATTATTATTACTTATACAGGTCGTTACCAGTGTAATTGAGGATCGAATTTTTAAATTGGGAATTGTTTGATGTAAAAATATCAAAATCAGTACAAATTTGGTTATAGGATCTACACATTCTGTGCAATGGATTATTCATAGACACATTATTACTTGACACTGGCACACTAAATAATTGTGGTTTACGAACTGATCGGGACGGTACTCTGAGAATAATTTGGTTCAGTAAGTTGATATCAAATGAACCATTAACAACACGGTGCAACAAAGACATGTCCGACATCCACCTACGTTTTTCCAAGCTTATCATGTTGAAGTACTTTAAGCGGTCACTATAGTATGGGAGTTGTCTACGTAGGCCGAATCTAGAAGAGAGAGCTCGTAAAAACCTACGCTGAATAGCTTCAATTCTGTCAGTGTGAACAGAGTATATAGGACACCATACAGAAGAACAGTATTCAAGAATACTTCTAACCAATACCAGGTAAAGCAATATCCATGTTTTTGCATTCTGAAATGGCTTCACTTGGCGTAGTACAAAACAAAGCAGACGGTTTGCTTTATGACAAATATAATCATAATGCAATCGAAAAGAAAGGTGAGAATCAAAGTGTACTCCCAAATCACGAACAACATTAACCCGCTTAAGCCTAGCACCATGGATATTATAGTCAAAACAAATAGGGTGTTTATTTTTTGTAAATGTAATTACTTGACACTTATCTATATTAAGAGACATTTGGTTGTAATCGCACCATCGTACAATTAGATTTAAATCCTCCTGTAGAGACACGCAGTCAGTTATATCTTCCATACGATTGAACAATTTTATGTCATCTGCGTAAGCAAGACAGTAATTTTTTATTTGAAGTAAAAGATCAAAAATAGAAGAGGACCCAAATTAGAGCCCTGGGGAACACCAGAGTAAGCAGTAAATGGAACCGAGTCATAACCGCCCAAAGCCACCAACTGGGAGCGATTCAATAGATATGAAGCCAGCCAGCGAAATAGGTTTCCATGAATACCCATATGGTAAACCTTTGCCAAAAGAATAGAATGATTTACACGATCGAACGCTTTAGCAAAGTCAGTATAAATCGTGTCAACCTGTGAGCGTTTATCAAAGGAATTACATAAAAAGGTAGTATAGATTAATAAGTTGGAGTTGGTGGATTTTCCATTGACAAAGCCATGCTGATTGTGACTAAGCATAACGCTAACGTGGTTATAAATATATTGGTAAACAAGCCCCTCAAAAATCTTTCCAAACCAGCTTAGTATACTTATCGGACGATAGTTAGTGACATCTTTCCTGTCACCAGTCTTATACACTGGTGTTATCTTAGTTATTTTCCACATGGACGGAAGATGATTATGAATAACGGTAACCTGAGCTCGGCGTGCGATTTGTCACTGGACAATCTCTTCATGGTCAGGAATATGATGCCTGATCAAAAAATATGTCAAGCATCTTGGGCTCTTCCGTGTACGGCGCCGTTATACAGTGGGTCCTACTACTCCTGCCCCCGTAGCACGTCCACCAAAACACGATATGATAAAGCGATTTATCGCGGCGAACTGTCAAAATACGACGAAACCCTATTGTATTTTGACAGTTCACAGCGATAAACCGCTTTATCATATCGTGTTTTGGTGGACGTGCTAGGGGGCTGATCTTACTCCGGGGCTCTATTTTTGAATCATTCGTCCGGCATCGAACGCTTTTCAAACGTCACCTGTGCTCGATTCCTATTGATTTTCGTTTCTCTTGCGATGAAAATCAATAGAAAATCACGACGAAGATCAATATTATTTTGATTTTCGTCGAAAACAAAATGAAAATAAGTAGAAATCGAACACTGACAAGCGCTCGATGCCGGAAGAATGATTCAAAAATAGGGCCCCTGGAGCTCTATTTTCGGATCATTCGTGTGATATCAAGCGCTTGTCGCACGTCGTCTTCGTTCGATTTCCACTGATTTTCTTTACATTTTCAATGAAAAACGAAATAGTATTGATTTTTGACATAATACCCTTATTGATTTTTATCAAAAAGGAAACGATAATCAATAGAAATCGAATGCAAATTACTTTCGACGAGCACGCAACGCCTGAGACGAATTATTCAAAAATAGATCCCCTAGGGGTCTTATTTTTGAATCATTCGTTAGGTGCTCGTCGAGCGTCGTATGTGGTCGATTTCTACAGATTTTTGTTTTGTTTTCGACGGAAATCAAAATAATATTGATTTTTGTCGTAATATTCTTTTGATTTTCATCGCAAACGAAACTTGAAATCCAGCACAGACGACGCTCGACAAGCACTCGATGCTAGTCGAATGAATAAAAAATAGGGTCCCCGGTCGCAGCGGACTGCGAATAAAGTGTTTAAACAGACGCTTACTATAATATCTCAATATCATTGTAATGTAGCATCATCGCGCGAAATTGTCTCAATCAATCTTTGTGGAAATTAGTCAACTTGAAGGCTACTCTGCCCTAGCTTTAACATTTTTCTATTCGTTATTATGACCGGACCGTTATAATTATAAGATAAGACCGAATTAGGGATGTAACAAGTACAAAGATTTTTTTATTTATACACTATACATGTATGTGCACATACAGTCACATAACAGGTTTGCAATTGATGGACTTATCTCAAACAGAGACTTCCTCCAATCCACCCATGGCGTGACTGGTTGAATGGTGGAGAGATTAAGTAACGCCTGGACGACTTCAAAGGCTGTAAATAACAAAAAATCAGGTCATCAACGGAAGATATTTGTTATGTAGTTAGGTGCAATGAAAGTTCGTATGACCTCTACGCTTTGCTTTGCGCAATAACTCGAAAGTAAAAAGGATATTGCTAGATATTACACCGGTTATTTGAACAAGTGTTTTAGATATTTCCGTCAGTAAACACAACAACGGTTCACAGTTAAAAAATCATGTTGGCACTGTAACTAACTATCTATTAGCAGGGGAGTTTCACTCCGCAGTTTAGGTACGTTTGGCCGGTGCACCGGCCGAGCCGGTCGGTGTATAGCTGCAGAAGTTTGCCGCTCGGCTCGCACGTTAGCCGTGTCCCGTCGTGCTCCATTATTCACGCATATTTACTGTGATTTTCTTAACTAACAATGACATCTTTAGGATCTTATAATCAGTATGATAGATACTGTTGTGTTTGCGGATGTCTAAATAAAAGAAAGAAAAATTGGTCGAAATTATCTTTTTCTTTTTAAATTACCAAAGAGTATTAAATGCTAATACTTGCGTATGTTTGTAGTTATTGAGCGAGAAATTTGTTTAATTGGTTGGTCATAAACAATTTCAAGGACCGACGACATGTTTTTGTTTTGCCAATACAAAAATCTCTACCCTACCTAGCCATGGATCTAGCTTAGCACCTAGTAGGAAGACAAGGAGTTAAAAGTGTTTTGGCTTACTTACTAAAGAAAGTTCAGTAAATTGTTTTGTTTTTGATTTATTTTAATTTTATATTATAAATCTTCGAGTGCAAACCCTGCGCTCTTGTCGTCAATTCGGCATCGGGTCAGTCGATGAAGGTCGTAAGTGTAGGCAAATTTTTATATCTAAACGTGTCTTTTGTTCGGGAGTGAGCCTTCTGTACTTAAGTACTATTATTTATTCTATGCTATTAGATTATTATTAACACGTTGGTTGAGTCCTGTTTCTCAGCCGCAGATATTGTTTGACATGACTGTGTTTTGTTTAATGATACCCCGAATATTCGTCAAGTGCTCATAATTCTTTAGATTGGTTTCTTAATTTTGTGATTTGAAAACGTATTTTTGATTCATATCATTGTTAGTTTGTTGTGGTGACAACTGTACAACTCTTATTTAGTCTTGGAATTAAGATAATCATAATAGTAGGTCCTTACATATGAAATTGGCGTTTTGTATAGGAGGAACATAAAGTCGATTTTTAAATATAATATATTTATTCAATCAAAGTATGTAGCTTTGCTATCTAAGCACTTTTGCCATCTCATAGGTAGTTCATCGATCCCTTTACTAAAAAAACCATTCGGACGGGAATCAATAAAATCTTTGAAGGGGGTTTGGACTGCCCCATCGGAGTTGATTTTTTTCCCTTTCAAGAAGTTATCCAAATTTCTTCATTATCAACTTTGGTCTCCGGCCGTCCACGGGGCCTGTTCTGAAGGTCGAAATTTCCAGAACGAAAACGTTGAAAGCGGCACCGTCGCCATACACATCATTAATCCTTCGAGCCGTTTCTGCAGCACTGGTGCCACGGTGGAACTCGTACTCGTAAATAACGCGATATTTCAAGTTTTCCATTTTGTAAACTGAAACTAAATGACGCAAAGAAAAAAAACAATTGAGGAAAATACAAGTGAATTATAATTTTCGAAACACAAATACATGAGTAAATAGCTGTATAAATTTGAATTTGAAATTCCTATCCATAGAGGAGATATTTGAGATCAAAGTGGCCAGTACGGCAAATCGCCAATTTCATATGTAAGGACCTAATATTAACCATCATTTCTGTTTTTTTCGTCTTTGTATTGCAATTACTTTGACGTTTAAAGATTGTACCGATGTCGCAATATCTCATAAGGTAACAACATTTCGGATAGACAATCAGCACAGATTATAGACAGTGTTACAAAAATACCCGTAAATCTGAAAGGGGGTTAAATGGAGGGGGATTTACAATATTTAAAAACCTTGTACCGCACCGCTGTATGACTAAGCGCCAAAAAAAATTAACAAATTTTTTTCATCGATGTGCAAATCCTATTTCAGTATAATTAATTACTGCCATTTTCCCATCTCCTACGTCCGAAATCAGGCAAAAAACGCACTTTAAGAAAAATGGCAAATGCGGTATGAATCCGCAGAGCAGGGCCATCACACGCGCACACTGTTCGCTTCCCTCTCATCAATCAGCACCTTCCGCACTTACATTCCTACCTCATTCCACCTTACACAGTTCCTAACTGGTCACGGCTCCCACCTCTCATATCTACACCGCTTTCACATCGCACCATCCGATTGTTGTCCATGCGACCTATCATCTTCACAGACGCCCACTCACCTCCTCCAAGACTGTCCTATATTTTCTATGCAACGCCACAATCACACGTCCTTTTGCCATCTTCACAATATCCCCCCCTTCTCTATCTCTGACCTCCTTTTGAAGCCTCACTGTCTTCGCTCCCTCACTAAATTCATCACTCATATTTATACTCAACTCCGCCACCACAACACCCCACTAATTATTCCTGTTACTCCACCTAATCAACCACAAGTATCCCACTGAATCTAGCATTATCTATTATATCTTACTAGCCATATCTCCAACTCCACGCATTGCGCTACCCTAGGACAGAACCTATCTCTCTCTCTCAGTTAATCATAGTTGACAGCGTATACCGGTCGCGCTGTCACTATCTCTGGCACAGTATTAATATAACATTATAACAAAGTAGATACCATAATTATTTGATCACATGCTCCAATGTATTATACAAATAATAATGTTAAAAAAAAGAGTAAAGTACGCAAAAAGACAGGTGCGGTGTTCCTGTAGCTTACTAGGGTTGACAATATTTTTGGCTTTAGTCATTTATAATATTTTTACGTGCTATTTTGTAAAGCTCATTTCAGTTCAGACTACGCTATACTATTGTGCTATATAGTATAGCAAATAATTTATAACGTATAGTAAACCAATAATATATAGTACAGCTAAGTGTGAACGTGTCCATAATAAATGTATGGTGCGCGATATTGCTGTGCTATGAACTATATGCTATTATATTATAGCGTAGTCTGAAAGCACCTGTCCATGTTGTGTAAAATATAATACTCTCTAACTTCCCATGTGGTTCTTCTAGCAATATACATTAATTGATCATTTTCAAGGCTGTGACACATTTAAGTGCTCCACACGCAGAGGCGGCAAGCGGGACGGTAGCGAAGCGGAATTTTTTGTAATGTTCGTGTTCCTATGGACCATGCCACACAGAAACCGGCCGCGGAAGCGGCGCGGCGCAAGTAAATCGCATACCGCAGTTCCGCTACCGTCCCGCTTCCGCCTTTGTGTATAGAAGCTTAATTAAAATACACGCGTAGCCGCTCTCTTTCTCCCCGTGGTTGGCGTAAGAGCCGAGAGCCGACACACCGCAATCATGGAGATGGAAAACTCGAAACTAGATCCAACACTTATCCATATGGGGCCGTGATGCAGTAGACTATCCCTGCCGAAACACGATATGATAAAACGATAATATCGATATAAACTGGTAAAAAAGTAGGATTTATTAGTTATGTTAAAGTTTTGAGTATGTTTTTGATATTGATATTGTTATTTTGGGCATTGTTAAAATATTAATGTCAATAAAATTTCAAGGTAGCCATTATATTATCCAACAAATTTGGTCAGTTCATATCGATTTATCGTTTTATCATTTCGTGTTTCGGTGTTCATGTTACGGGGGCTGCTCGTCTTAGGGGAGACCCTTGCCCAGCAGTGGGACGTTTATAGGGAAAAGTGAAATGAGCGCGCTTAGATTTTATTTGCCTCTGAAATATGTATGTCTGCTGTTATGTGAGCTTTTCAATGCACAATTGTCGGACTTGAAAACCGAGCTAAATTTGTGGCGTGTCTACTGTCCTTTGTGTAGTGAGTAATCAGTGAAATGGAATAGCTCTGTGGAGTTCTGGACTGCGTAACAGCAGAAACGTACAAGCGTTACCTTGCGCCTATTGTTGTGTGGAGTCACGACACTCACGACTCCCTAGTGTCCTTTATTTTAATTTCATTCATTTTGAACATTCACATGTCAGTGAGTTTGTTAACGTCAGTGACTTCTATTAAAATCTTATAGTTGTTGATTTGAATAAAAATGATTTTTAGGAGCTTTGTTATTAGTAACTTTTAAATAATCTTTTTATAAATAGTTATAGGAGACATGTGCGCACTCCCGCTTATACCGTATCGGATCAACATTTCTGATTCGATGACGCAATGAAACTTTGAGCATTATGAATATTGACTTCAAAACCAGCTACTGATAAACTGAGTGAACTCTGGGAACCTCGTAGTGCTAGTGGTGGTGTTGGTGAAGGTACCTATCGTATCACTCGGCTACGATTACTGCCACGAGCAGGAGGCGAGGTCTCGGTACTACAAACGCCATCACAATATGGAAGACAGACTAGCTTTCCGCTCGCGGCTACGCCCGCGGTATTATTGTTTTCCCGTGGGAATTTTATATTTTCCCGTAGGAAAAATAATGTCGTAGCCTATTATTTAGAAGACTGTTATTTATATTTAGGAGTGTCGTGTCGTGTCCACAGTTTACCTGACGGTCGGAGTCGGAGCTCGGATAATAATTTTCATATAAATTGGTGCATATGGAAAATATTATAATAGAAACTTTCAACCCCTAATTTGCACTCTTAAGGGGGTGAATTCAAATAAACCATGAAACTCGTGTTCAATAAAATGTTTTAAGAGCATGAATCTCAAGTTTTATCAAAATCGTTGCTAATTTAAAGACTTTTTCATACAAACTTGCAACCCCTATTTCATCCCTTGCGGATATTTTTTTTTTAAATCCCTTCTTAGTGTGCGTCCGCATTTTGAATTAAAACAACTCCAAAAATTTCATGTTTCTACCATTAGCGGTTACGGCTGTGCGTGCGTCTATAGATGTATAGAATATATTAGATGAAACAGTGCATATTTTGTAGTCTACTAATATAAAATATTTGATTTTATTGTAAAATGTGCTTCGTTCGACAGAGGGCTGCAATGTTTACAGCTCACTGGAGCAGCCTTAAGAGCGCATCTCATCTGTGCGATATCTGTATGTACTCTTAAGCTGTACAGACAGACAGTAGTATACGTCTTAACTCATTCAAACAAAAGGTTAAAGAATGAACCGTTATGGCCGCGAACACTACTTGGCCCCCTAAATCTGTATCATCGGTACAGTTTACTCGTCTTCAGTTCAGTTCGACCTCTTTTGTTTGACATGACACACACATCCGCTCGGTGCTGTGTATGCGATTTCACTTGTAACGGAACATTCATGTCTCCACCACAAAAGAGTGGTTTATTCCAATAATCTTCACCGTCAAATCCCCACCGGTGGGGATTGCACTGGCACCGTAGACAAATAAGGGCTTTGACATATGGGTGGAACAATAAATCGTTGGCGGCTACGTATTCTATTTTTTATAAATCTCGCATTTTATTGTTTTGTAATTCGACTAATTAGCACACACACGCATACATTATCTGTTTATTAAATGACAAGACATAGAGATTTACCTGAAGGAGACTATACTAGAGTCGCCTACATGGGTGCCTCTATCTATCTTATCAATTTTAGCGGCAAACCAGCGGTGTTTGCACTGGTACAATGCTGTGAAGTGTTCCGGTTTGAAGGGTACAGACAGTACTGAGTACTGTGACTTACCACCTTTTATACGTCACAAGTCGGTAACGTATAATTGGGAAATTGGGATTCTTTACTTACAATTGGGGGCGACCGTAGCCATTTACCATCAGGCGGGCAGCCTGCTTGTTTGCCAACTTAGTTATATAAAAAACCGGCCAAGTGCGAGTCGCACTCGCCCATGAAGGGTTCCGTACGATTTATGACGTACTAAAAAAACTACTTACTAGATCTCGTTCAAACCAATTTTCGGTGGAAGTTTACATGGTTTAATGTACATCATATATTTTTTTTAGTTTTATCACTCGCTTATTTTAGAAGTTACAGGGGGGGGACACACATTTTACCACTTTGGAAGTGTCTCTCGTGCAAGCTATTCGGATTAGAAAAAAATGATATTAGATACCTCAATATAATTTTTGAAGACCTATCCATAGATACCCCACACGTATGGGTTTGTATACAAGAACTTAGCTTAAACAAATTTAAAGATGCAATCAAAGATGTACTTATTAAAAAAGCATATTATAAAGTGTCTAATTACATGACGGACAAAAAAGCTTGGGTTTGAACTCTCAATTCTAATATTTAACAATGTACTGCGTTTTGTTTCAAAGAAACGTTCAGTGAGAGCAATTTATAAGCTAAGTTCACGCACTTCTCTCAGAGATTGCTTATATAATGTGAATTAACACATCTATTCTTGTAATGGAAGTTGAGCCCAAACTTTTGCTTTGAGGTCAGCTTCCAATTGACGACTCTGTAACAAACCAAATTGTAAATGGCGATTTAAAAGAGGAGATAAAAAATGTTTGACCTTTCGAGTTTCTTGCCTGTTCTTCTCGAGAAGGCTCTCCCAATTTCCGAACAGGTGTAGAGTCAACTTTTTTTTTTCATTCCTACTTGTATTTTACGGGCATCTTGAGTATATTCAGGATGTATGCACATACAAGGTTAAAGCCGGCTTTTGACTATGGGATGTAATGTAATATATATTACATTTTGAGATATAATATTTTATCGCTTGCCATACTTTTTGACGAGACCGTTTTCACTGTGCTATAATATATATTACACCCCAAACTGTAAATATTTTTTCGCCCGACCGAGCTATATTTGAAGGCTATAGGCGGTATATATTTTACCTCACGTTCCCGCACACCGCACCTCTACCCCTGCCTCGCCCTCATTTCGAATCGTGACGGTCATGCGCACGTCCCTAACTGTCCGCGTATTATGATTTTTGGGTATTTTGGTTCGCAATCTTTTCTTTACGTATTTACCTATTTACGTATTTATCCCTATAATAATGGAACATTTTATAGAAAGTGTTAGGAAATATCCTTGTTTATGACCGACTAATCGTGAAGAGTATAAAATGAATGAAATTAAGGATGCTGCATGGAGAAACGTACTAAGAAATTCACTATAATCTTTTCTTAGTCTAATATGATTCGATATCCAGAATCGACGTTTATTGAATTTTTTGTTAAATAATGAGACATGTAAATCGAATACTGCATCATCTTCGTCTGATGAACTATCGAAAGTATCTAGCAAAACAATTTCCATATTATCCATTTATTAACGAGGAGTCAACCGTTTCGATTAGACGTTATGATGTAAGAATCATAGAAGCTGAACTATTCTTAAAAATATATCTGATAGTGAGAACAGCAAACCCGGGATGTAATATATAGCTCAACATGTAATATATATTACATCCTATAGTCAAAAGCCGGCTTAATATGATTTCTTTAAATTAGATTGTTTTGCTTTGTTTTGACGTCAATAAGTGCCTGTAAAGGCCTATTGAATAAAGATTTTTGAATTTGATGAAAAAACATTTTTTTGGGTTTTTGGGGATTGGAGTCGCTCACGTCCGTAGATTTTACCCTCGAGACCCTACACGTGATCCCCGGGTGGTGCTAATCGAGTGACCAACTTCTGGTGGTAGGGCTTGAAAAACCCGACTGGCTAGCGACCACCGTGCGCATGACGTAAAACCCGTCAAGTGGGCATTTTGTGTCCGCGTTTCGGGATCAGTCATCGCACAGCCAGAGCTTGAGGGGTCGTTGCTGCGATTCGTGTGGTTTGTGTGGGCTTCCGTTGACCCAGTGCCAGGTTGACTGCGTTGACCCTCCGCCCAGGAAGACCCGAAGAAACGGCTGTTCCGCTGGCCGCCCGTGGTACAGTACAGGGACCGGACGGTGGGTCCCGGCGACCACTTCCGGGGGGGTTCGGGGGCCCTTTCGTGCGGAGAGTCAGCGCAAATCAGCTGTCGGCTGTTCCCTGGCGAAACAGGCCTACACACGTTAACTATGCTAATCGCTGCAACGACACCTCAATTTCACACCTCTCACTCCAACAAACATGTCAGCGCACAATATTAGGACTGGTCGTACAGCGGTGCACTATCCCACCAAAACACCACTATTCGAGGTGGGGCTCGCTAACATACGCGGGCTCCATTCTAACCTCTTGGCTGTCCACCACCATCTCGAGACAGCCCGTCCAGCAATGCTGTTTTTGACAGAGACGCAAATTATCTGCCCGGCCGATACAAGCTACCTTAATTACCCCGGCTACGCTCTTGAGGAGTCCTTCAAGGCAAAGGCAGGTGTTTGCTTGTTCGTCCGGGCGGACGTTTGTTGTCGTCGCCTGCGCTGTTTGGAGGAACCTTCCTTTTCCCTCCTTGTGGTACACGTCGATTTTGGCACTCATTGCAGTGTCTACGTGTGCGTCTATCGTTCTCACCGTGGTGACTTGGAGACAACTCGACTTTTTGAAAACCTAAGTCGGGTGGCAGATGACGCGCAGGAGCAATTTCCTTCCGCCGAGCTGGTGTTTTTAGGGGACTTCAATGCTCACCACGAGTTGTGGTTAAGTTCCTCTAAAACTGACCATGCGGGTAGGACTGCCCACGCATTCGCTCTCACGCACGACCTGACACAATTGGTTACCCAGCACACCAGGGTACCAGATATTATCGGTCAAGCGCCCTCTTTGTTGGACCTTCTGCTGACAAATCGCCCCGACGGATATCAGGTGGTGATTCGAGTTCCACTAGGATCTTCAGATCACTGCCTGGTATCCGTCTCAGTGCCTCAGGCGTCGCGACCGTCGCCTGTGGTTGCAGCACGCCGTCTGTGGCACTATGCGTCAGCAGATTGGGACGGTATGCGGGATTATTACGCGTCTGTCCCTTGGTGGCAGCGCTGTTTCAGTGGGATGGATCCGAACTCCTGCGCTACCTCTGTTGCTGACGAGATCAGACTAGGAATGGAATATTATATTCCACATTCCAATCTCGTCAGTAGAGGGAGACGTAACCTCTGGTTCAATCGCGAGTGTGCCTCTGCTGTTGAAAACAAACAGCTAGCTTACCGCGCTTGGATCAGAGGTCGAGCTTCTAGGGATCCCAATACTAACCTACTGAAAACAGCCTATAATAATGCCACCAAGTTGTGTAAGAGGGCTTACATTAGAGCGGATGCTCAGCGCATTGCACAAGTGGGTCAGGAACTGCTAGCGCACCCTACGGGTAGCCGTTCTTTCTGGCGCCTGGCCAAAGCTGTGCAATCAAACTTCTGCCAACCCTCGCTGCCACCGCTGAGACATGCCGATGGCTCACTTGCTCATCAGCCGCAGAAGAAAGCCGACCTCCTGACAAAACTCTTCGCGGCCCATTCCCGTATCGATGACTGTGGTGCACAACCTCCGACACTGTCCAATTGTGGCAGCACTATGCCCGATATCCGCATCAGACAGCGAGATGTGCGGGCGGAGCTACAGTCGATTGATATTCGAAAAGCAAGTGGACCAGACGGCATTCCTGCGATTGTACTTAAGAAGTGTGCAGCGGAGTTGACTCCGGTCCTGACGCGTCTATACCGTCTGTCGTTCTCTGCTGGTTGTGTGCCGAAATCTTGGAAAGAGGCCAATGTCCAGCCGGTTCCCAAAAAGGGAGATCGTTCTGATCCGGCTAACTATCGCCCTATAGCTGTCACTTCCATTTTGTGTAAAATCATGGAGAGGATTCTTAACACCCAGCTGATCCGTTACCTGGAAGGTCACTCGTTGCTTAATGACCGTCAGTATGGGTTTCGTCCTAAACGGTCAACAGGTGACCTTCTAGCGTTCCTTTTGCACAAATGGGGTGAATCTATCGATAAGCGCGGCGACTCTGTGGCTAGTAGTCTCGACATCGCCAAAGCTTTTGATAGAGTCTGGCACAAGGCTCTCCTTTCCAAGCTTCCGGCATACGGATTGCCCGCTCAGTTCTGTACGTGGATTGCCAGCTTCCTCCACGAGCGTAGAATTCGCGTTGTCGTTGACGGCTGCGCTTCGCGGTTCGTGGCAGTGAATGCTGGTGTTCCACAAGGCTCCGTTCTATCCCCAACATTGTTTCTTCTGCATATCAATGACATGCTTTCCTTGGGAAGTATACATTGCTATGCAGACGACAGTACAGTGCATGGGGGATATCACGGAAGCTCAGGGGCTGCTCATGGCAATATTGATAGGGAGAGGCAGAATCTTATCATTGAGCTCAACAAGACGCTGGACCTCATCTCCGAATGGGGTTCCAACAATCTTGTCGAGTTCAATGCTAAGAAAACACAGGTGTGCGCGTTCTCGGCGAAAAGGTCACCTTTCCTCCCACCTCCTTCTCTTCAGGGCACAACCCTTCACACACAGAGTAACATCACCTTGCTCGGAATGAACATTCGCTGCGATCTGAACCCCAGAGACTACATCGAATCCGTTATAACTGCTGCCTCACGGAAACTCGGTGTCCTAAACAAGGTGCGTAGGTATTTTGCGCCGGACCAACTATGCCTGTTGTATAAAACTCAGGTTAGGTCTTGCGTGGAATATTGCTCGCACCTTTGGGACGGCTCCGCTCAGTACCTCCCCGATGCTCTGGACAGATTGCAGCGTCGCGCTATTCGAATAATTGGCGATGTAGAGGCAACTAACACCCTCGAGCCTCTACAACTTCGTCGTGACATCGCCTCTTTTAGCGCCTTTTACCGAATGTTCCATGGGGAATGCTCTGAGGAGCTCTTTAACCTTATCCCTCCCTCTCCATTCCTTAACAGAAACACGCGTAAGGGCCTTCGGAGTCATCCTTACACTGCTTCTTCGTTTTCACACCGTACCAAGAAATTCCAAGATTTCTTCTTCTGTCGTTCATCCCACACTTGGAATTCTCTACCTGCGCACGTGTTTCCTTCATCCTACAACATGGGTTCCTTCAAAAGAGGTGTGAAAAAACATCTTTTAGGCCGGCAAGGGGCGGGCAGGTAGGATAGTGGATGTCGTCCCTACTCTATCTGTCAACTCATTTGGGCCTCTTTCACCGCTTAACATCAGGCGGGTGGAGGTCATTAGCCGGGCCTTACATAAAAAAAAAAAAAAAAAGTTCTATGTATGGAGAACCCCCAAAATTTATTGCTTTTTTTTCTATTTTTGTGTGAAAATCTTAAGGCGCATAGTGGTCCCAATGACCTTGCGTCGATCGTCCCGCACTGATTACATAGGAGTGAGTGAGAGGATCATTTAAGCAAACCTTTAAGCGTAAGATGAATTATTTAAATTAAAAATTAATAAAGGCAAATAACAAAAATCTAAAAAGACCATCCGCTAGAATATTGTTCACTTTATTTATTGAAATCGAAAGTATATAATTTAACCTAATATTTACGACGCGATTAGGTTTAAAGTTTTAAAATCGAGGCATGTTTGGGTCACATTTTACCAAGTTTTAATTAAAAAGACCATCCTCTAAAGAATGCGTTGAATAATAACATATCATTTTTAAAGATTTTTTTTATTCAATATTTATGAAGAGAGCCGGTTTTTTCTGCAGTGATTTTTTTATGATTGACCCTACTGTGCGCCTTAATGCGGTTCACAGAATACATCTACTTACCAAGTTTCAACAGTGTAGTTCTTATAGTTTCGGAGAAAAGTGGCTGTGACATACGGACGGACGGACAGACAGACAGTCAGACAGACATGACGGATCTATAAGGGTTCCGTTTTTTGCCATTTGGCTACGGAACCCTAAAAAACGCATCATTTTTTCTTGTGTACCAAAATACACCTCAAGGGTTCAACATTTTGAAAAACTTAAACCTCTGTCTTACTAACAAAAAGCTCCCTAAACATGTGATAATAACAATAATTTTTAATTTAATCCTTGTATGTGCGTTACCTTAAGCACGGTAATATTACTGTGCCTTAATTTTGTAAAAAAACATTTGCAGTTGTTCTTACTAAATAGTGACCAACATTACAGAGGACGTAGAGTAAACGATTTGTTTGTTCCTTCTCAGAGATTAAAAATATTTTCTAATAACTGTTACTGCATGGCAATACGGGTATATAATAAATAAACTACCTAATGATATAAAAGATCTGACGTATACAAAATTTCACAAAGCACTTTTAACATTCTTAAAGAACAAAATGTAAGTTAATATTAATTCAGTTAAGGAATACTTGAATTACATATCTTAGACTTATGTTGACATTGTTTATGACCATTTGACCATGTCCTGTTTTAATTGTTGACATTGTTGTAATTACATAATTTGGTTTTGACATTCTCTGATAATATTGTATAATAATTTAAGTAATATTTCTTATTGCGGACATTTCTCATGTATTTCTCTATTTAAATTTTTCATTGACATAAAAATTAATAATTGTATTTGCATACTGACTCCCAGTAGAATATGTGGAATTATATCATTAGAACACCAATTGTTACAATATTCTGGCAAATAAAATATAATATTATTATTATGTTCTTTAATTATTTCATTTCTTAAATATATTTTTTTACAATATAAAAATACAAATATTATTATTATTATACATTTATTCCAAAAATCATCTTAAGTTTTTTACAATATATACATATGAAAACACTTAAATCTAGGGTTATTATTATTATTACAATTATTACAATTATTATTATTATTAAGGGCCCGCCCATAATAAAGATGTGCATCCATCTTAATTATAATTAGGGACCATTGATTTACTACCAAACGTTTGGTAGTAAATCAATGTTAGGGACTTACAACATTACAGAAGAGGAGAAAAAAGAATCACTAAAGTATTGGAAAATTACGAGCGCCTTCGCAGGAAGTACAGCCAGAAAATGCGGAAACTAGTTTAATGAGCCATTTTTCCATTTGTTTTCTACATGATTCCATCGGAGTAAAAAAAGATGGTCCAGTAGAACCGTGATCCGGGCAAAATCGTGTCATTTAGAGGGTCTTGTACCCACTGGACCTTCAAGATTCGACCCAAAAGCAAAAAGTGCTTATTGGACCTCATTTACAGGGCCCATTCGACCTTCCTAAAAATATTATATTCAATGCGGCCATTGGACCTCTTTTTTGAATTCGACTGGTACCTACTGGACCTTCAAGATTAGACCCTATTGCAACTGTACCCATTGGACCTTATTTGTATGCCCCATTCGACCTTCCTAAAATATTATATTGAATGTGCCCATAGGACCTTTTTTATAGGAACCATTGGACCTTATTGACAGTTTTATTAAAAAAAGTACAGTCATATAGAAAATTGAAGACTAAAATGAAATTAATAGGAGCTGTAATAGAGCCAATACCATTGAAAAGTAAGTAAATCGCATTGAGCTGTTCTAGCCTATGTATGTACCTACTTATATCTCAAACGGCACAGCCACTAATTCCGAGCAGAAAAAAATATGGAGAAAACCGGACGTCCTTTTTTTTCTTACAATTAGAGTTGTATTGATATTCACTCTCACGACATTCGTCCTGCTCTCGCCTCTTGTATTGTAGCGGCAATATTTCTTTCTCGTTCTTGTCTATTGTTTACTTGCCAAAAAACTACCTATAAGGTTGAAAAAAGGCTACTTTAAAGGAGTAACAAAAAACTGAGTTATTGTCAACTATTGATTTTAAGTAATATGTAGGTAGGATTAGAAGTTACATTCCTCCTATATTGGTTCTGTCGACATCGCACTTTAACATAATATTAAATCAAAGACAAAAATCTTTATACAATGTAAACCTTCACAAGTACACTGTTGATAGTCAATGTACATTTGATTAAATAAAATAATTAAAACTAAACTAAAAAAAACACCCATATTATAGTTTTAAAAAATGGGAGATCAACTCAGAACTGAATATTAATTAACATAATTAATGACATGTAATTATGTTGATTATTCCCCCATGATCCAATCTGGTGGTCGTCATTTTTTTTCTATTAATTTTTAATTGTATGCATGCTTAATCTGTTTTTATATAAATCAATTTTTTTCTATCTTAAGGTACCACTCGTCAAAGCTCTGCCGAAGGTAGATTAAAATCGATAGAATAGTATACTAACTAAACTGGTCTTTTTTTTACCAAAAAGTAAATAATGTAATATTTTAATATAGGTTATAAATCACAGATCGATTAAATTTATGTGATAATATGTGATTTATTTAAAATATTTTTATAATTTTTGTTTGGCTATTTAGGCTAACTTATAGTTATTAGGTTCGGCCTCATATGGAGTACTGTTCTCATCTTTGGGCAGGGGCACCCCACTACCAGTTTCTCCCACTGGACCGCATTCAGCGGAGAGCGACTCGAATCGTCGACTGCCAGGAAATTTCTAATCGGCTTGATACCTTGGCGCTGCGTAGAGATGTCGCCTCACTATGCATCTTCTATCGCATATATTACGGGGAATGCTCCGAGGAATTGTTCGGTCTCATACCTGCCGCCTCTTTCCGCCATCGTTCCACGCGACAAAAAATCCATGCCCATCACTTAGATGGTTGGCAGTCCACAACTGTGCGTTTTTCTCACAGTTTCCTGCCTCGTACAGTCAAACTTTGGAATGAATTGTCGCCTTCGGTATTTCTGGATCGATACGACCTTCAAACTTTCAAGAAATGAGCGTATTCCTACCTTAAAGGCCGGCAACGCACTTGTAACTCCTCTGGGGTTGCGGGTGTCCATGGGCGACGGTAATCACTTACCATCAGGTGATACGTTTGCTCGTTTGCCCCCTATCCCATAAAAAAAAAGTTATAAAAAATATTCTCTATTGTCGTTAAAAATAAGGTAAAAAGGATCTGTGGTTATGTGATTATAGTAGGTTATCTATATTTTATTTCTTTTTGATTTGTTGCTGATGATTAATATGTAGAATTTTATAAATATGTTGATTAAATATTTTGATTTATATCTTTTGTTTTTATTTCTTTAACAATTTTACTTTTCTGCATGACTGTATGTAACATGAGCTTTTTGATAAAAGGTCTGATGGATCCAATGGTGTAGCTAATGTGTAATTTTGAAGGTCCAGTGGGTACCATGTTTTTGATAGGAGGTCGAATAAGACGTATCGTTAATTTTGAAGGTCCAATGGGCACCAGATTTTTGATAGGAGGTCGAATAGGTCCTATCGTGTAGGTAAGGTCCAATTATGAAGGTCCAGTGGGTACAAGACCATTTAGAGAGCGTGAATATTTTAATGCACAGAGTCGGCGGGACGACGACACGCGCGCGCTCCCGACGCGATGTAGGACTTCGGGGATTATGCTCTCGGTCAAATTAAATTTTACTTGCCGATGAAAAACCCAATAAACAATATCACTTATGAATAAACGAATATCTTAGAATGCACTAAATGCCTGCACTAATTGTATTGAAACAATTCTTAGTCGCTATTAAAGTGCAAACTTTCCTTTCCTTTCCTAAATGAAGGTTATATTATCACGACCTTGACCAAATACTTTCCATCAGTGACGTATGCGTGAAAATGAAAGTAGTTTTACAACCAAAGTTCAGTCAATAAAATCCGACTTGGGGCTTAGCGTGAATGGCTGCATTTCACGTTTCTCATCAAAAAAAATCAATGTGAGCGCGCTAACGGAGTCGCCCCGGCCCGCTGCTCCTAATCCGAGCCTGTTGTTTCCGAATGTACATTACGCAATCAAGAGGGGTCATTTCGTCCGCGCCCAAAAGTCGTACCCGCGAAGTGGAGAACAGTCATATCCTATCGATTTGTTAAGATGGCGCGCGGGTGGTGTGAGGGGGGGCCGGAGTGACGGCGAGGGCCGCCGCAGCCTCCGCGCGGCGTGCAGCCGCGCTTGCTTGCACCTGCCGTAACGCAGCGGCTCCGACGACGCCACGCATATGGAATGACACCTTGTGTATCACGTGAAACGTTCGCGAACTGTTTCGCAGGCTTATGAGAACACGAATTAAGAGAAAAATTACATATTCA
This sequence comes from Schoenobius gigantellus, assembly GCA_963935595.1. NCBI lineage: Eukaryota > Metazoa > Arthropoda > Insecta > Lepidoptera > Crambidae > Schoenobius > Schoenobius gigantellus. The sequence continues at coordinate 7,998,805 of OZ012557.1, forward strand.
TTTCCTTATTTGACTCAAGGGCATGACTGACTTGAGATTTGAGACTTCGTGTATTAATGAATGAGTGAGAAATCTTTATTGCTTTTTAAACTTTACATGCACCTTCAAGAGTGGATTTAAACAATAGGCGGACTTATTTCCAAAGCGGCAATATCTACCAGGCTACCTGAGCGTAGAGCAAAGTTAACATAAAACTCTTATATGACGGGTTAATAACCAGCAATAAATTGTCATTAAACTTATATCAGTTAATATATACATAAAGTACTTAAAATACATAATACCAAATTAAATTACATATGTATACTTTAAACAATAATGGAGAACACTAAATTTCTATCTGCAGAAAATGTGTTTTGATCGCTCGACTGAGAGACGTGCGGACGTGCACGCCTTTATGGACTCTGGCAAGGAATTCCAGAGCCCGGCTTTGACCGTAAAAAGACTTGTCAAAAAATATTAAGGTCTGAGGTAGGAGAACTAGAGACAGATCGTTTAAGATACTAAAGGTTCTATTTATTCTCGAAGAGTGCAGATTATAACGGGTTTTGAGGTAATAAGGAGCAAGCGGATTGGTAAGCACAAAAAGGAGAAGGGAAAAGATAGGGCAGTTCGATGACTTAAAGTAATTCTATAAGTATTCATCAACAGCTCATATACGTCTCCACCGAGGGGCTCGAGCCTACCCTAAATTAGGGCGATAAGGCCTTAGTCAAACCACGCTAGCCAAGTATTAGTATAAAAAGTAATTCTTTACTCCGACGAAGCAAACAAAACTTTAGATTTTAAAAATCGCCGTATCAAATCACATCAATGCTTTTGCGCTGGCGATGACCTATAATTTACGCTTTTGTCATTTTTTTAAATGACAGCACTGAATTCTAGTGATTCGAAAATCTTTTAAATTTAGATCAAATAAAAATAATTCCGCACATGATTTGCATTCGGGTTCGAATTGAATATTCACATCTAATGATTCAAAAATACGACTCTGTTTTGTCGTTTTGCATAGCAAGCACAGTTGATCAGTCAGCAGGCCTATTCTGTAACTTCGGTTGCTAACTACAACTGTCATTTTTGAAAGGCACTTAACATCCATTACTGCTATCATGAACACTACCGTAACACATAAGATCACTAAACCAGTAATGGATATAAAGTGTCTCTCAAAAATGACAGTTCTAGTTACCAACCGTAGTTAGCGAATAGGCCTGCAGCACATCAATTCTTCGCTTGTGCTGAGCTGAACAGGTAGACTTGACGAAAGCTCAAGATATTCCAAACTTGAATTTTTGCATCAAAACATTGATGGTGGTGAAAAGCCGTCAGGCGTTCCGTTCTTTCAAACATCATACATACAACACCTAACATTACCCACTCAGTGTTGGTTAGGTTAGACTTTACCCAATAGGCTTGGTTAATACTAACTATACCCGGGTAAACCTAAGTTAATTATTTATTACACACTTTATTGCACAAATCAATTTACAGACTTAGTTAATTTACAATTAAATGTAGGCAAATGGTGGAGTTATCTCTACAAGAGATTTCTTCCAGTCAACCCATGGTAGTGGAAATAATACTCTGGTGAGCGCTGTTCTTTTGCGCAAAGATAGTACATAGATAAAATATATAAATATATCATATTAACAATACACATATACATACTCGTAAACATACATATATATAAAGTACCTAGTACATATAAAAGTATACTATATTAATACGAGGTCAATACTTTGCAGTCACTTTCAGTTAGTTTACTTATTCCTCGAGCATTACCCATTCCTCTAGCCATTAGCAGTAAGTATATCGTTTAGTAATACATATGTAACGGGTAATCACATAATGGTTCGGCACCTATTCTGAATGAATTAATATTCTAGGTGTTATTTATAAGTAATTCTCTTTTGATCCTTTATCACTTGTCTTTCCCGCCGCACTCATCGTTAGACTACAATCAGAGTGCGACTCTTGTCACTCAAGCTTTTACTTTCGGAGCTGTTATTACCGCCCCGTGAAAGTTGTTTTTATCCTTCATTTGGATCTCTAACGGTTGCAAACCACCAACACATACACACAGTACAAACTAGTACCGCTTTTTGTGACAACCCTAGCCGTTTAAGTGTCAAATGATACAATTCCTTAAAACTACCCTCGCGCTTTTACTTCATGTAGGTAATGCGTTTTAGAATTAATCCTCTCTTCTTTTCACCATAGAAATATGCATTACATTACATTTGCGTGATAGTATGAAATGGTTTGAATATGATTTCAATATTCAGAACTGCGAGAACTTTGTGTCATTAATATTTCGAAATAACAGTTCCCCTTAGTTAAAAATTCAACCTTGTACTAGATTCCCGTCAAAGGAGCAACAAACCAGTATTTTAAAGTAGCATTAAGGTCATCTACCAGGACTGGAGTAACCCCTTTGTTTGGGGATTTTATGACGTACTTTGTCGTGAAAAGGGTCGTGATTCATTGGCCGTCCGATGTATTTAAAAGGGGCCCATTCAGTCAGCAACAATCGCACGATGACTAAATAGTTTAAAGTATTCTCTATTCATCATCTTATATCAATCCGACGACCTACTTTACTTTTATGCATATTATTTTTCATCGTCCAGAAGTTTCTACATGTTTCAATGTTTATTCTAAAGTGTTTATTTTTTACAGTGGCACAGTCAGAAGACTCGCCGGTTGCGATGAAATTAAAGAAAATATGCCTTAAGACGCCAATTGGCGAGGAACAGGCGGCACAAGCAGTCTTAGACCCAGCGTTAGGTAAGTTTATCATTAAACATTACATTTATTTACTCAATAATTAATATTATCTTTAAAGGATACTTAGGTATAACTTGAAAGTGTCATATATAGCCAATTCACTTTTTTGTCCTTTTCTACATCAGCACAATAACATCCCTCATATAACGTATCCGAATCTTGTTCTGCATCATTTGTATCACGCAAGAATATCAAAGAATCTCTCTGACAACATCTTTGTTATTTTATGTTACTTTTCGAATAAATATTTACATTACTAAACGTAAGGACAGTATTAAACATCAAATCGTTTGTTTTCTGCGTTACGTACTGCTATAAACTGTAAAGTAATAGAAATCAATGTTTTTGTGGGAGACCACACGCTATTAGCATTAGTTAGTTACGCGATTTCCGGATAAGATTGTTTGATGTTTGTATTATTCGTTTTGAATTGTACAAGTAGAAGTTACATTATTTACACTAATTCAATCTGGCCCCTATTTTACCATCTCTGTCATTTAATATATGACATATTTCATATATTTTTTGACAATTGTCACACCTGTCTGAGATTATGAAATAGACGCCAGAACGGCAACATCGGTTGGCAACCCTATAAAATCTGGTATTCACACTTCATGAGAGGAGCGCGGCATTTTGCGTCAGTCGTAAAAATTCGAGCAAGGATTTTATGAGATGCTTATTGTCATTTACTGCTACGCCCATATTGTATTATTGGGTTATTTTTCACTTAGAAAGCGACATCAATTACTTTGTACTTTAATAAGGTATAGCTGCTGTCAGGTCGGACAGAAAGCGGGGCTAGGCTGAATGTGGCTCCAATGGGAGATGTCAAAAAGAAACCACCAAGCCGAGTTTGGCATGTTGACGGTTCCTAGACCCTTATAGGAACGGAAACGGAGAAACAGAACCCTTAAGCCCCTCACTCACAGAGGCGGAAGCGGGACGATATCGGAACTGCGGTAAGCGATTTACTTGCGCCGCGCCGCTTCCGCGGACGGTTTCTGTGTGGCATGGTCCATAGCGACACGAGCATTACAAAAAATTCCCCTCCGCTACCGTCCCGCTTCCCGCCTCTGCGTGGGTCTTTAAGAGGCTGAGTAACGCCAACGACCTTGAGACATGATTTGTACTGGATTACGGGCGCGGTGCGTTATTGAAATTGAGCGAAAATATCAAAATATTTTTTTAAAGAAACTAGTAACTTATTTGAAGATATGAAACATCAATATTATCAAATTAAGTGTCACGAGTTAATTCCCTGAACATCATTAAATAACCTTTGTTAAATAACTCGGATTTTCTTCTGGAAGCTGTTTTTGATGGGTGTTTTTGACATTTTTTACCGAGAAATTTTGATTAAAATTTGTTTTTGGGACATGGATATTCTCAAAAATATTTTCAAGAGTAAGATATATATTTTTTATTATGGTATATTAAACAGGGTTTGCTAAAAAAAAGTTTTAAGTTAAGTTTAAGGGCTCGATGAGTTCAGCTCAGCGTTGTCAACTGTCTCTTAAGGATCACTTGTTGTTGTCCATCTGTCTGACAAGAGCCCTTATCTCGATAGTGATATGAATCAAACTGAAATTTATATCAAATACTCGGTTCTATCTACGGTCTCTATCAGTTGTAACAAAATCAAACTTGTAAGAAAGACACCGCGATCAAAAGATACGACCGTTTATGTCACACACACACTTTCGCATATTTCGTGATTTCACAAGGTAATTAAAACCTACCCATAGGACACTTCCCGTTGACCTAGAATAATGATTTTTTTTTTTATAGAAGGCCATGCAAATGACCCCATTCCACCTGCTGGTAAGTGGAAATAGAGTCCAAATGCGAAGATAGCTAGTGCGGAAGAGAGGTTAAACGCCGCACTAGCCACCACCCTCACCTTGCCGACCTGCAAGGTGCTTCTTCACGCCTCTTTTAAAGGACCCGGGATTGTGGGAAGGAGGAAACACATGCGCTGGCAGAGAGTTCCATTTCTTAATCGTGCGACATAGAAATGAGTTACCGAATTTCTTGGAACGCGTTGGAATGGTATAGTCACAGTTAGACGGTGACAACGCAGGCCAGCACGTGTAGTTCTTAAATGGAAAGGAGAAGGTGGTAAAAAGCAATGTCACACAGTAAATATATATATAGTCAGGAACTATAATATACTTAGATAAGTTGTAACGTCGCTTTGCGCTATCAATGATTATGAAACCTCGAACATTCTACAAGATGCCGCAAGGCGACGTTACCGCCCCTGAAAAATTTTCGACTTCGAGAAAATTTTGAGGTTAGCAGGGAAAAAATCTTTCCTTTCAAAACAAAGCGACGTTACAAAGTTTGTAGGGAATCGTCGGTTCACGAATCCAACTTGCATTTGGGCAGTTTGAGCTCGAATATTTCACAGCCGTTTTTGAAATGTTTTTTTAAGAGACTAAAATTTACTCCACTAGCTAGCTGTGAATGAAGAACATTTTATTAAATTGGTCTAATTCGCTGCCAAATATCAAATTAAGCTGCGAAGCGAAAAAATGTATTATAGTGTCGGCTGTCGGAACCAATTCCAGACTTTTGACAATGCTCCATCAATATAACTGCCAACGCGAATTTATCCTTTATTAATGACTCATATGAAAGTACAATAAAATTTTCATAATACATTTGTAATTATAATCTACTACCATTTAATGTTTCCATTTGATGTTTCGATCACATTTCTTTCCATTGCTTTCTCTACATACTAATACATTTACAAACATACATTCATATACATTCTTACATTGCTAACATACTGATCCTAACATTGCTCACATCGTATATTTTTTTGCGACTATGAAAATATGTGATTTCGTATATGCCAGAAGAACAGTTACGTACAATGTGTGAATCTTATGTTTAAGATTTGGACCTCTGTTCATGATGTTATTGGGCATTCTAATTAACTGCCAAATTTGGGAATTTCTATAATATGGCCGAAGAACAGTTACGTACAAGGTGTGAATCTTATGTTTAAGATTTGGACCTCTGTTCATGATGTTATTGGGCATTCTAATTAACTGCCAAATTTGGGAATTTCTATAATATTGCCGAAGAACAGTTACGTACAAGGTGTGAATCTTATGTTTAAGACTTAGACGTCTGTTCATGATGGTATTAGGCATTCATATTAACTGACAAATTTTGTGCACTCCATCGTTTTTGTCATTTCATGCAGTTGTTGGTGAGTTTTTTTATGTATGAAGAGCGCTTCCTTGGTTCATTTGTTATTCACTTAATGATATTACAATCATGTTTGTTGATAAATTGGTTTCTTCACACCTATAACATGTAGCCGTTCTGCTCATAAAAACCTTTTGATATTCAGGTAGGTGGAATACTTAAAATTTTGAAAATATCTTCGCATAAAAACATTCTATATTGTGTTGATTGAATTGGCTTTTATTTCCTATCGTGCACGCGTGGAGACGACTATGATGTCATCGATTTAATTGCGGTCGGCTTCATTACCTTCCTATAGAGGCGACATTTATTTGACTCTTGTTAGAGCAGTAAATAACATTCTACCGGCTCTACAATCAATAAAATGCCTACGTCCTGAAATAAATGACGAGGAAAACGGAATAGGTACTTGTTGTAACACCTCATTATCTTTTTGCGCAATACTGTCGAATGTCGCTCTCGTTTCATTTTCAATGCCTATAATTATAATAATATATATATTCATAACAAGACGCCATACAACAGCTTTGGAATCGTTTATTGCCGGTTTATAGTTGCAATTGTCTACATTTTGGGGTGAACTTTTCTCGATTTGTCCGAGTTCGGTGAGCGTGACGGTTGCGTCACATTCCTATATTATGCAAGTAGCCGGAGCTTTACTTTACGCTAGATGTATCTACACATTCGTGCACGGGTCGTTAATGGTTGGTCGTGGATCCGTTGTGTGGTACGCGGGTGGAATAACCTATAATTAGATGCGCGTACACCAATACCCAGTTGTGGAACTCTTCGATGTCTCACTTATTCTATATCCGCAGTTAATTCTGTAACGGCTGCATTACTTGACGCTAATTATTGCACGCTGTAATCAAGGATTGGATTAGAATGTACATAGCAATTAATAATATTGTGTCTGTACACTTCATCGAGTTTTGTTTTAATTTATTTATTGTAATTTCTCGTCGGTGAAGATAGCCAGCGTCGTTGATGATGACTTGCCCTGTTTCTTTGTTTATTTCATAACTAGCAGTAGGTACCTATTGCTTCGGCCACGAGAAAGACACGAAAATCTTTAATGGAGTTCCTTCAACACAGACAATGTTACTGCATATTATCTGTGTCTGCTTTAAGGAACATTTTGATTATTGGCAATAGAACATTGAAATGAAATCGTTCCTGGTGATTTCCTTCTTTCTACATTCTTACGTTGTAATCTCATGAAGTTTGCAAATTTGAATGTAGAAAGACTATTTTTCTTGTAACAATTTCCAGTTGCAAGTGCGTGTTGTTATAGAATTACAGATCGATTATGTCTCTAGTCAATAACGTAGTACATCCTGCAATTATCTAGGTTCACAGAGGCCGGCCGAGCTTTCGTAGATTACATTAGCTATACCTTTAGTGCACGGTCTATACAAACAGACAACAAATTGGAGCCGAAAAGGGGGGTCGTGTGGGGAGGAGGGGGGTCTCGCGTATCGGGCGGTGTGATAGATAAGTGACTAGTGCTATCCGTCACTGTGCTGCATGCATAGCTGAGCGCATGTGAAACGGACAATAGAGGCTCGCCGATACAGATTCGGCGACGGCGGCGGCGGCGGCCCGCGGGGTCGGCGGGCGGCGGTGGCGGCGGAGGCGTCTGTTCCTCCGGCGTGCGTGGCATTGCAGTCCACCTCCGCCGGCGGTAATTTGATTGGACCCGAGCTTGTCACCTATGCGCCGCAGTCGCCCGGCCGTCGCTCGCCGGCTATCGATTAGAGCGCCCGCCCCTGCCCCCGCGCCGCCCGCGAACCGGATCTCGTCACGCCGCCATTGTGTACCCGCGACGCTTAAACGCATTCGTTTCTCCCGATGCGAAAACGACGCATTCCTTCCGCGCGCCCGCCCGCCCCGGCCCCCGCCCCGCCCGCCGCGGCGGCCGGCCGCGCTGCACCTCGCGGCGCCACAGGGACAGGACGGCCGAGGCCGACCCTCTCATTACGCTTTTACCACATTACCACTCGACACTGCGCCCGCGGACGGCACACAATCACCACCGACGACACACCATCAATAAACAACTCGCACGTTATGAAAGCCGTTATTATGCATCCGTAATGGAACTTCGCATATTTGAGTCTCTGTACAATTTATGGCATGATCAGCGCGTAATTTTAACGAGTTCACTGGTGTTCACAAGAGATGATTTCATTACTATGTTGCAATAACAAACCAAGTGGATAGTAATAACGAAACATAATTGCGCAGAGATTTCCTTCTTATAAATGGAGTTTCTTATTTGCCATCAAACAGGAACACTTACCGAATGACTTTGTTGCTATCGTAGTCTATTTGTTAAGTTTCATTTTCTCTAGACCAGTTCAAAGTTAACAGGTTATCAAAACAAATCATAATATAAACTGGTCACCGATAAGCTTGCGCAAGAAACTTATAAGCTTTGTCACGAGTAACGACAATTGATTACATTACACTGTGTCATTACCACATCATAAACATAATGTCAACTTCGGAACGTTTTTATATTAATTAAATACAAGAATTGATATTGGTATTTCATCATTAATCTTGACCATGTATAAATAGATTATGCATTATAAGAGTGCCATCACTTTGTAGAAACTGAAATGTCATTTGTCGCTTCGTTGCAATTTCTCGACAATCTCGAATAGCAAATTTATTCTTTGTTGTATGACAAACGTTACAGATGATTTGTGGGTCAGACCACTATGTCAATACATACAAGTACACATTTGTTTCCTCAAATAATCCTCTGGACTATTAAACCAATTTCGATGTTCATTTTCACAAATGAATATTCAACACAGAATTTGTACAATTCTATCCGTAGAATACTCCAAATAGTTGTATATTAACAACTATAATCCTTTACACAGTATAGTTCGATTAAATAATTATTTGACTTACAACATAGTTTCGATGTAAAGTAATACAAGAAAAGACAGACTTTGTAATTAACGTTACAGCTGCATTTATTTCCCATGCCAACCATAAATTAAATATGATTTGAAAGAAGTCTTAAAATAATACCGCTTCAACACTTAAAAAACCGTAATTTGCATTTTCAACCACAATCAGGCGTAATATATCAGAATCACAATATCATATTTTGACACCAATAATATACCTACTATAGAGCACTTTCCCGTCACTTAGGTGACTTGGTCATGAAATTTTGCAATAGCTAGTAAAAGCAAAAGTTACTTCAAGTGAGTAGGTTGTGGGCGGCACATTTTGTTTATAAAAGACATTTTAATTTAAGGGGCGAATGTTTTATGAACTCCAAGTTTGTGTTTACTTAAACAGTTTATGGTTTCATTGGCGTATATTCCTCTAATAAAGCTTAAGCTTGCTGTCATCGAGAGTGCTGACAGTACTCACGAGTTGGCGCTATGGGTTTTGGGGCGGCATCAAGCATTAGGACTGACGGCCGTTAGGGCGGAAAGGTCCTCGAAAGGCGACCACGTACCGGGAGACGAGGCGTTGGTAGGCCCCCCACAAGGTAGACCGACGATCTGTTGAAGGTCGCGGGAAGCCGCTAGATGCGAGAGCCGCATGACTGATCGGTTGGGGAGATCCCTAGTGGAGGCTTACCTATGTCCAACAGTGGGCGTCTCTTGACTGAAGTGATTATGACGAGCATACGTAACTCCTCTGCCCCTTTATTGTTTAACTTTTAAATCTGGCACGAGAGTTTTCAATTTTAACAGTCAATGAGCATCCGACTGTCTCACCGCCTCCGTAGTCTAGTGGTTGAGACCACCGTGGTCTGATCTGGAGGCCCGGGATTCGATTCCCCATGGGGGGCAGAAGTTTTCTGCTTGTTTTGGTTGGTGGTAGGGATTCCGAGCCCGCCCGACTAGCTTCCACCGTCTTACCTAAGTCAAGATGCTAATGTGTCACGTCTACATAAGTTAATGCCTACTTCAGCATACGTTTGTCGCCTGAATAACAATGCTGATAATATTGTTGTGTTCCAACAATTGCCAGGGGAGATAGCCAGTTCCTCGGTGTTGAGGAGTCCAGGTAAAGCTCGCTTCCACCTTTAGCCTTATCGTCGCTTATACCATCAGGTGAGATGAAGGCCAAGAGCTTCACTGTTATATGTAAAAAAATCCGTCTTTGCTTTGTAAAAGACAGGCAGCACACAGTCACGGTAATAGTATAATAATGACCGTGACAGTCTTTTATTGACGCCGCAATAATTGCCTTAAAAAAAGAACGTGATATAATAGGGAAGATGCAAATATAATATTTATGAACGATTTGTGATTAAAATGATATAGAATTGTAAAACAAGAATGATGGCAATATTTTTATTTTAGTTAATACTATTTTTAATTAATAATTGCGAAATAAGAATACGCGAAACGGACCGCATCTTAATCCAACAATCAACGACTAATGACGTCACATTTTTCTCTAAAAAAATTGTAGTTGGTTTTATAAAAATAGACCCCAGAAACCTACCAAGAGTTAGTGTCGACATGGTATTAACTTTTTTTTTATGAAATTGACGAGTTTTCGAGTGTAGAAATGTAAAGAACTAGACGGCTATGGTAGGTTTAAGCTTTCTATTCGTGTTTCATTTAGAGCATTAAGTACGAAAAGAAGGTTATCATCATGATTTTTTTTTCAACTTTAGATCAGAAGGTCCAGTTAAAAATAATTTTTTTGGGACCTTTTTTGAAGTTGATTTATAGGACACATTCGTAAAAAAACATGAATCCACGCGCCTTTTTTCAGAGCAATAATAACATTGTTCTGACTAAAAGATGTTGATAGATATTCCATTTGAAATAACTAATTCGAAACTAATGGAAACTTTCCCCGTGATATTTGAATTAAATGTTAGCGACGAATGAATGACAGACAGGAGTGACGACATCAGAACTGTAGGCCCGTTTTAGCGCGAAATTTGAAACTGTTAGTTTCAGACTGCATTTTATTGCAATAAATTTATTATTGTAATTTTTATCATACTAGTAATCTATTCTACATGCGATTCTTTAAAATAAACGTAAAAATAAAAATATTGCATGTTCTGTATTATAAGTCACGATAAGCTCCCAGCCCCTTGATTATGCTACAAAAATCTATCGCGATCTAATCTATATCGAATAGAAGATAGTTGTATGTCATGAATTGTTTTGTATATTTATTGTGGTTGCCGTCCAATAAATATCTTTTCTTTCTTTCTTTCTTTTGACAGTCAAAGTGCGTTCATCACATATTTTTATCAGAAAGTCTTGTATTGACGCCGCAATGATTAGTAATTTTTCAAGGCGATCGTGATAACCTATACGAGTCCCTCGCGTAACTCGCGTTAAGCATAAGGGGGGTGAGGATCGTATGTTTGGTCAGCTTTTATTCAAGTACGCTATGCGACTAGCAATAGGACTCATTTAATATCGTTAATGGATCTGATTTCTTTAGAATTACTTTTGCCTTTTTTCAGTGAGACCACTTGTGTGTGTGTGTGACACCGCTTTTTTGTTTACTTGTTTAAATAAATATCGTGGCTCTTTTTTGCCCCGAATCGTGTGCAAGTACAAAGATATTATGTTAGTTAGGTTAGCTTTCACACTTACGGATTATTATGTACAAAGTAATTAAATTTTATTTTATACTTTCCAATGACCCGAAAAAACTAAGAATGGTACAGGAAGTCGAACACTGACACGTGACTTCCATAAATAGTGTGTTGCTGAGAGGCGAGTACGCCGCAACATATTGGAAAACATTTCCATTATTTTTAGCAAAGTTCTTGTAGTCATAACATAGCACGGACTTTCTGAGTGCAGTTGTTTATAGCAACAACCCTTGTTGCAAATTTATGAGAGTACCTACCACTACAATGTTAAATATCCATACGTCCGAATGAGACGGCTCCTTAGTTGTTGGAGATCTGAGGGGTGGGATGAGGTACACGCCGCGCGCGGGGAGAACTTTAAAAGGAAAACGGAACCCTTATGCCCGTCTGCCGTAAAAGCCCTTAAAATCGTGTGTTTTTTCATTTAAAAAAGCATATTTTTGGTGGTGATATACCAATTTCCATATACTGTGTTTTGGTTGTCAATGAAACATGTTTAATGTCCAGATTTGCTGAAAAATCAACTATTCTTTGAGCTTTTTCTTTCCGGTTCAAACAAAACACTCAAGTTTCGTCACCTGTAATAATATATTATAGCTGCCAATGATTGCCCATGCCATATTCCAACTTTAGTTTTCATTCAGCGACTCGACTCTACACGTAATCATTTCTGCGGATCTAAAAAATCGGCCAAGCGCGAGTCGGACTCGCCCATGAAGGGTTCCGTAGGATTTATGACGTATTAAAAAACTACTTACTAGATCTCGTTCAAACCAATTTTCGGTGGAAGTTTGCATGGTAATGTACATCATATATTTTTTTTAGTTTTATCATTCTCTTATTTTAGCACTTTGGAGGTGTCTCTCACGCAAACTATTCAGTTTAGAAAAAAATGATATTAGAAAGCTCAATATGATTTTTACTCAAAAATGCATGTAATGTGGTCATTATTTTGACAACCTTGTTTGAGCAAAGTCGACCTTGCCGTTAACTTTTCATAATTGTCATTTTAATGAAGTTTCTAGTTAATTAATATATTTTTTATTTAAATTACTTGCTGGTTTTATTTAGATTGCTTGCATTTTTGAGTAAAGCACTATACAAGCCTGGGCCCACAATGACTGCTTCGCTGGTCACGCTATGATTGCCTCGAGCTAGCCTAGCTACGCTCTAGGCCTTCCAGCTTGGCCATCATTTGCAGCCCTTGCTGTCCTCACTGTAAAGGACCTACGGTCTCTGCCTTTATCTCAGCTCGTCCATCAAGTGCTGCACTCTGACCGCGCTGTGTCGGCCTGGAGCTGCGCTACTATTGAAGACATATCCATAGATAGCCACACGTATGGGTTTTATGAAAAAAAA